>JAKFHU010000117.1:5000000-6250000 GCA_023783475.1 Daubentonia madagascariensis
TCTCGTGATCTAAAAGACCTTTGCTATCCTTTTCGGTTCACCTCGTGTCCCTTGCTCCATCCATCTCCATGCTTCTGCCACGCCTGCCTCCCTTCTGTCCTCACATACACCGAGTTCAGTCCCACCCCCGGGCCTTTGCACTTGTAGTTCTTTCTGCCTGGAGTGATCTTCCCTTAGGATGGTTGGCTCCTTATCGTGAGGCCACAGTCCAGAGGCCACCTCCTGAGCCAGGCCAGCTCTGATCCCCTTGTTGAAAGTAGCCCAGCCCCACTCCGTTTACTCTTTTTCCTTCGCCCAGTCTTATTGTTTTCGTCACCTATTAGAATGTAAACTTCACGGGGGCTGAGGATTTGCTTCCCATCTTGGGGCCTGCTCATCCCATACCTAGAACAGTGACTGGCACACAGCAGGTGCTCCATCACTCCTTCAATACCCCAGGGCCTGCTGGATCACAGGTCTGGAGCTGGGAAGAGAGGTCTGTCCTGGAGGTGTACATTTAGGAGTCTTGCGTGGGGTGAGGTGCCCTAAAGACAACAGGCAAGTGAGAAGATGACCCTGAACTAGATCCTTTCATATTTCAAAATGTAAAAGTCAGGTAGAAGAAGAAAGCTTTCAAATGACTGCCAAGGGACAGTCAGCTAGAGGTGGAAAACCTGGAGGGAGTGCCATGGAAGACAGAATGAAAGTATTTCAAGAAGGAGAGAGGGCTAGCTCTGTTGAATCCCCTGCTAATTTGTCTCAGGACACCAGTGCCTACATCCTGCCTGCCCAAGAGGTGGGGACTGGACAGAAAAAAGAAACGCAAAAACTTGAGCACAATTCATGGTTTTTGGACTGGGTTACATCAAATATGAATTTAAGAGGGCATACTGTGTGCTCAGGAACTACATAGCCAGTATTGTCCATTTATTCTTGAAGCTCCTTTTGGAAGATGTGTGAGTTTCTAGAAGGTATCCTCAGTATTCTCCTATGAGAGAACCAAGACTAAAATTAACTTAACCTTGTTCATGTTAAGGATGAGCCCTGCCTGGTGACTAGCTTCACCCCAGTACAGGTGACCTTGAGAACCTCATACAGCCTCCTTGGGACCACTGAAGTTAAATAACTCTCACCAAGCTCCAGTGCCAAAGATGACATTAAGATACCTGAGAAGAAATTTGACATACCCTAAGCTTCCAAGCAGAAAGAGGAGAAAGAAATTTAAGGGTGGGTCTGTAAAGCCTCTGCTTCCAGCTCAGGTATAACATTAATCAGCAGAGCTGCCTCAGTTTACTGAACCAGAGACATACAATAAAGCAAGAGCAATCTGATTGGGCCACTTCTGCTTGAGTGAGTATTACTGGAGAAAATCGCCCAACCAGAAAAATTGGCACTGCTGTAAATGCACGGTCACCAGTCTCAAGCAAGCCTCCCACAGTGCCTGGCAATCTATCTGTGTTTGTCAAGTTGGTCTTTTCCCCACCTCTCCATGGAAACTATCCCAAGCATTCTCCACTCTCCTTGAACTCACGAACAGCCCCCTCCCCTCACCTTGCTCTCGAGGATGACCTTGTCTTCCACCTCAACTTCCTAATACTAAAGACCCGTACCCATCCTCACACTTCCTCTGTCCTTCCTGCCTGTTATAATAGAGAGATGATCATCCTCTCTCTCATTAAACACCATCCCCCTATAGAGTACACATTAAGGAAAAAAAAAATTTAGCATACCCTATTTAGGATTTAGGTCCGGAACATTCAAACACCGTTAACGTCACAGTGAGAAATGCATTGTGATATTGCAACGCAGCACACACTTGCACGCAATTAAAACATACATTTCACAAATGTATGTTTACTACCTCTGGTTGACTCAGATACTTTCCATTCTCTTCCTTTTTTTGTTCGTTTGTTTTGTTTTGTTCTATTTTGTTTTTTAACATGCAACTCATGACCCACCATGTCAATTTCATGACCCGCCACTAATGGGTTGCAGCCCACAGCTTCATACCTTTTGCTATAGATTCTCCTTTGCCTCTTGCCTCTCAAGAACCTCATGTAATTCATCCTCCTTCTCCTGTCTCATCAGCCACTCCCCTCCTGCCAGTTGCTTGCCATCAGTATTGAAATTTGCTCGGGCCTCTTCATCTTTAAAAAAAAAAAAAAGCGTCTTTCTTCACACCCCACATCTTCTTGCAGGTTCTCTAGACTCTTTCACATCCAGACTTCTTTGGCAGGATGTCTGTCTACCCTTGCAGTGTCCATTGCGCACCTCCCAGTCACCTGCCACCCCTACTCCATTCCGACTTCTGTGTCCACCATGCCTCTGAATCTGCTCTCACCAAGCCCGCCAGGGAGCTTCCTGTTGCTGAAACCTGATGGATTGTTTTCAGCCCAGATGACACATGATGCTCAGCAGTTTTTCAAAACACATGGCCCTCTCTCCTTCTGGAAACCATCTTTCCTTGTCTGTATGACACTAGTCTCCTGCTTTTCCTCCTACCTCTTAACTGCATGGTCTGTCTGCCCAGCCAGTTTCTCTCCTTTCTCTTAAAAATTTCCATGCTATCTTTATTTTTTTTGCCAAATTGATAGCTCTGTTAAGTTTTTGTTTTCTTATAATATTGTACATTTTTTCTACATCTTTATTGACCAACTTCATTTATCCTTTTGTTAGTTGTCTCTTAATTTCTTTGACCAATATTTCTATTTTGCTTGTTTATCTTTTTATTGAATTGCGGGTCTTTATATATTGGGCATAGTAAATATTTAACTGTAATAATTGGCAAATATTTTCTCTCCATTTGTTCCTCACTATTTAACTTTTGTTTATGCTAGTTTTTGAAATCCAAACGTTTTCCCCTCCTTCCTGTAGTTTAAAATGTTGTTTCCCTTATGATTCCTAATTTTGGTATAATGCTAAGAAAGTCCTTCCCACCTCTGAGATTTTGCAAATATTCCTTATATTTTCTTCTAGTACTTCTCTAGTACATGGAGTGAATGGATCTAATTTTTTCAGCAACTGGTTAGCCATTTGTCCTAGCATCATGTATTGATCAATCAAATCTCCCCTGCTAATTTAAAAAGCCCCCTTTATCATATAAAATTCTTACATTCCTGTGTCCATTTCTGGACTTTCTTTTTCAGTTCCATTGATCTCTTGTTTGAAACCAATACAATATAGATTGTATTGTTGCAGCTCTATAATATGTTTTGATATTTAATATGTGATTTGGCAAGCCTTCCCTCCACTGGGAGGAAGTAGGTGTCATGGTTGAGAGATTGGGCTCTGGAACCAGCCTGACTGTTTCATTATCCCAGCGCCATCACTTACAGGCTATGTGACTTGAACACTTGGACTCAGCTTCTGCCTCTGTAAAATGGGTTAATAGTAGTACCCACCTCAGAGGGCTGCCATGAGGGTAATGAGTTAAGACACGGGATGCTCTTACAATGCCAACTAGCAGCTTGTATGCTATTATGCCTTGTCTATCTCAAAGACAGCTTGGCTATTTTCACCTATTTATTCCAAAAATTGGATCTTACAATGGTTTTAAGTTCCAGTGGGAAAAAAAGTGGTGTGGATCTTACCTGGAATTGTGTTAACTTTGTACCGTGAATTTGAAGATAACTGTCATCTTAGCAATATGAACTCTTTTCATCCAGGAACATAGTTTGTCTCTCTGTTCTTAAATTTTCTATCAGTAAAGTTTTGTTGTTTTTGTTATATAGGTCATGTTTGTTTATTGTTTTAGAGCTGAATTTGATTTGCTAACACATTGTGTACAGGATTGTTTTTTACACTGTAGGTGTGTCAATATGGGAGGAGGTGGGTATATATGTGCATCATATATACTATCATTATGGGAGTATTTTTATCAAGATTTATTTAAATAGCATGACTATTAGCAATTTATTTAAGATTTTAAAGCACTGACCATGAAACCATCTACCCCCTAAGTATTTTCCAGTTTCCTCAGGTTTTTCCCTTCACACTAATTTTGGTAATTCAAATTTGCCTAGGAAATTCTCCATTTTGTCAAGACTGCAAATTTATTAGCTTGTTATGCATACTATTCTTTTGTAATTGAATTATCACCTTAATTTTATTATAGCCTCCTATCACTATGTACATGTATCTTCTCTATTTTTATTTCTTGAGTATACCAACTAGAAATTTCTCTTTTATTGTTCTCTTCAGAAGCCAGTTATTTTTTCTGCTTTTATTGCTTCTAATTTTATTCTCTCTTCTCTTCTTAATCTTGTTCAGTTCTTCTCTTTGTAACTTTTAAGTAGAAACTCTCATTTCACTCATTTTATTTCTTTATTGTTTAATAATGAATAAGGCTGTGAATTTTCTCCTTACTACAACTTTGGCTTAGTAGCGTAATCATTATAACTAGTCTGTATTGACAGCTTTTGTTTCCTTGTTGAACTCAGGAACTTATTTAGTAAAGAGTTTTATGAAATTTTAAGTGATTATGGATATTTCTTTGTTCTCTTATTATTGATTTCTAATTTCTTTGTACTGTAAGCAAGAAGCATGGCCCAACAGTTTTTGCTTTGTGATAGAATTTATGGGGATCTTCTTACAGCCTAGTGTAAGGTCCATTTTTGTAATACTCCATGGGCACCTGTAAAGAAGGTTCTATTCCTTGTTTAAAGACTACAGAGCTTCATATAACGCATACACACTCAGTGTTTTTCAAATCCTCTTTATCTTTACTTACTTTTTGACTTCAGGTTAGTATATTGTATTTTGTCTCTTTTAATGCTTCGGGGCATAAAGTATCATAACTGTTGTATCTTTATTTTGGAATGTACCCATCATCCATGTTTTAAATGTCATCTTTGGATTTTGTTTTAGGTCTCTGTCAGGATTAGTGAAGACTCTCTTTGTCAGTCCCCAAGAAATTGAATTATCGTTTTGAAAGCAATGAAGCCAGCAATGACAACATCAAAAGAAAAAAACGTAGTAGAAGAGGGTTTTTCAAACCCTTTTTATTTTCTGCTCAAGATCATATTAAATAATAATCCAATATTATGCACTATTATCTCCTCCTTAACCTGGATAATTAATGGTGGTAAGATCCAATTACAATTTTGGTTTTTTTGTCCCTCATTTGGGACACTGAGAAGCAGTCTCCTCCTATTCTCTGTTAGAAACATGTAACATGCATGCTTAGTTCTCCAGAGCCAGAAAGATTGTAGGACAACACACATTTCCTTTTCCTGCCCTTGTTGCAACAGGTCTGAGTGCTCTCTTGAGATGGAAGACAGAGTTTTGTAGGGCCACATTCTTGTTCTAACAGTGTCAGTTTATCAGCCCCATATCTTTCCAGGTACAAAATAGAAATGTCTCTTGGTAGCTGTCCAGAAGGCTCTTGGCCTAAAAAAAGGATCATCCGAGAGTCAAGTATAATATTAAAATATCCAGGAGTCTGATGTTAATATTAAAACTCATTTTTTTTAAATTCACATTTGCCTCCACCAGTAATTCTCAAACCCTGGCTGCAATTTGGGATCACCTGGGGAGCTTTTAAACAGGAGTCTTTGGGACCTGGGCATTGGTAAATGTTAACCTCTTCTAATGTAAAGCCTGAGCTACCTTGGCTCGCTCCTTTACTTTGGACTCTTCAGAGTCACTCTGTTTTAGCTGTGTGTCTTGTCCCAAAGTGAGGGATGCATATTACTGGGAGGTTAACATGGATACCTTTATTATCATAAATGACGTGTTGGGTTTTTTCCCCAACATCTTAATTTATAGTCTTCCCCTCCCTTTGTACATCCTTGTTGTTTCCTTTGAATTTCTTTTTTTTTCCCTAAATTGACTGCTTTGCTTTTTCCCCTTTGGTAATTTTGAAGATAAGCTATTTCATATTCTATTACTAATTACACCTAACATCTTTAAAAACATGCTCCAACCTATATTTCTAAAATTAACCACAGAAACTATAAAACAGAATTTCTTGCAAAATGAGAGAATTAGCATATCTCCTTGCTCTGACTTCATTCTTTATATCAGGTATAATCTGGAATATTTCATCCTGGGGTTTGGGCAGGAGTCATATCTTATATCTTCTCTTCTTAGGAATATTTGTTATACTTGCATTCCATTTTATAACTATGTTCATATCAATTATTTAAATTCATTACTATATTGGTTTATTTGCTTATTGCCAATTTTTGCGGGTTTTTTTACTTTTTATTAACCACAACTGGCCCATACTTGAATTCTTCATTTTGATTCATATCTTGGTCAGATAGAAAACATCTTTGAGTGGTGTTTTATGAATGTTATGTGACTAGCATATTTTTTGAGACCTTTGATATGTGAGAGCAGCTTTCTGTTGTCTTTGCTGTTTAACAACATGGCTGGGTCACACCCTTCTCTACTCTAAGTTATTTAGGGGCACTGGGTCTAAGAGAAATGCATCAAGGGTCATGGCACAGTATTTTACCCTGTTTTCCAGAACTGACACAGGTATCCACTGATTTTTATAGACTTTGGTCAACTTTGTTGGTTGAGGTTTGGAGTAAAATGGGTTTGTGAGGCCCACGTGCTCATGGCATCATCTTTTCAGATCATATCAACCATTAGATACTCATTGATTCATTCAGGAAATATTGATTGATCACCAGCCATGTGCCAGGTGTAGTGGGTGCCATTAGGCATCAGACAAGGTTTCTGCTCTCATGGAGTATCCGTGTATGTGCTGGGGAGAGGGAGGGACTGACCATAAACAATGAAGCACGTGAACAAGATAATTGTAGAGAATAGTAAGCAGAGCTATCATATATAGCTGCTCAAACTCCAAAATGGTGCCCCTGGAGCTTTACAACATGGCAACCCTGGAGAAAGCCTGGAGAGAAAATAGAACACAGTGATAGAGTGAGGGAGCGGGGGCCAGGGGCTCAGGTGTTATTAATCAGATCCTTCTCTGCAACAAATCCATTCGCTTATATGCTTATGGCACCCCTGATCACCCCTCCGAAACTGTAGCACTGTTCTTTGCTTTCAGTCTGCCTTGGGCCTGTTCCACAGGCCAAGAGATTTGCCCCTCTGTCTTTAAGGTATCTGCCTTTGGGTTATGATTCCTGATTATATGCATTATTCTCGCAGCTGGACTACCACAAAGCTGGAGACAGGACGGCCGTGTGTGGGCATCCTTGTCCAGCCGAGAGCCCCCCACTTCATTGCTGATGTAAGGCTTGGGGGCGAAAGGTCTTCAGCAGATTTGAGGACACCCCCAGCAGCTCAGTGGGCAGTATGGTTCTCACCCTGGGAGACAGTGTTGAGGGGTGGCTAAGAGCTTAATCCCTGGAGTCAAACTGCATGGATTTGAGTTTGGCACCACCATTTACTGACCATGTGACCCTGGCAAGTTACTTACCCTCTGTGTGCCTCAATGTCTTCATCTTTAAATGGGTTTAATAACAGTACCTACCGTGTAGTATTCTAGTGACAGCTAAATTGAGTAATTGGTGGAAGCACTTAGAATGGTTCCTATACTTAGTAAACCCTTGAGATATATAATAATCATTGCTATTACATGTATCTTGCATTGCCAAAAAGCTCTTGCATGTCCTTCTCTCCCCTTGTCTCAAATTCTTTCTTTGCTTAAAACGTGCAGGGATTACAGGGATGAGACTGAATGTGTCTTAGGCCCGGGCTCACTTTGCTGAATTTCATGGGAGGGCTCTTTCAGTAGCAGGTTGGAAAAGAAATATCTCACATAAAAAAAGGGAAGATGGGTGGAGTCAGGGAGAATCTGGAAGAAAGTCACCACAAGGAATCACCCGCTCCTTTGTTTTTATGTGGTTCTTTTCTTTGGCAAACATGATTTTGTTATGTTTCATCTTAGCTTCATTATAATTAGTAAGTCAAATACTGTACTCACCTAAGCATCAATGTTATTAACACTGAACATCAATATAAATGTTATAAAGGGACTTACATGTTTATCCATGTTTGTTTTTGTCTTCTTTGTAATTTTGTGTATTGAAAAATGTTTAGAATGAACCTACAGCATTTCTACAGTCAGAAAAATTAAATGTTAATTCATTTTGAAAACATATCACCCAGAAACCTACTGCCTTAATACAATTTTTATTTGGGGGCTCATGTCCAGTCTTTATCTATATATAAACAAATATTTAATAGCTATAATCAAAAGCACACATATAATTTTATGATCTACTGCTTTACTTAAAAAGATGTTTAACACTCTTTCTACAGGGTCATATTTATCACTTTAATGAGTGCATTCAAACTGCATCACATTAAAGGCTATAATTTACCTCACATTATTAGGCTGACATATAGTTTGTTCGCATTTTTTCTCTGTAATAAAATTATGTCACTGTACACATTTTGCCCAGGCAGCTCTTTTTCTTTTGAATTAATTCCTAGAGATTACTGAGTCAAAGTATTTGAATAGTTTTGTGGCTTTTGAAAACTCATATACTCCCTTCAGAAAGGATTGTATCAACTTTACTCTGCAACTGGAAATAAATGCGTGTATGAGTTTCCATGAAGCCTCAACAATTTGAGTTTTATGGTTTTTCTTTATTTTTTCCTAGTGAAATGGGCTGTGTTATCATATTAATTCTATTTTCTCCCATATGAATCCTCTAAGCATCATTTCGGTGATGTTCTTATATAATTATAAAAGCTCTAGTTTAATACTAATTTTTTTTATTTTCTCTGTGTCATAGTTGTTGCAATTATTTTTTTCATTCTATTATTTTCCTTTTTAACTTTGGTTTAGCATTTGTTTGTTTTTCCGTTTATAGCACTTTTCCTGCTTCATCCTTGTTGCAGGGTCTGATAGGAATTGTCATGAAAAGGGTTTAAAGTAAGGATTTTCACAAAGGTGGATCCTTAGGATAAACGAAGTAGGGAAAGGTCACAGGACTAGGCAGGGCATCACAGTGAGATGCTGTCACCTCCCTCCCCCAGTTTCCTCAGAAACCGTGGTCTCTGAAGGATGGTGTTCGCGACACCTCCTTAGCGTAGTGGGGTAGCTTGCGGTTGTCAGAATCCCCTTGGAACACCTATCATTTCCCCATCAAAAACATTTAAAGGAGAGAAATGGATCTGGACTGTCTCCACCCTGGTTACCCCCTGGGGAATTACCACCACTGTGTCATTAAGCAGTGTCCTTTCCTCCTGCTGCACACCAAGCTGAGAGAGGTCAGGAACTGTGACTCTACACTTATGCTTGAATGGTGGTTTTTCCCCACCCAAGGGGCCCAGAGCGTGCAGACGCTGCCTGGGTGAGCGTGCTGACCAGAGAAGAGGGGCCAAGAGCAGACCAGCTTCACCACTTCTACCCTTTACCAAAGGGACACCCCAGAACTAAGGCCAGCATGGAGCCCAGCATGTCTCCCGCCTAGAGCTCGGAGCCCAGCCAGTCCAGCCCAGCCCTTGTGCCACCCTTTCTTTCTATTGCTCTTTAGACTAAGAAGATGCTCCCCTGCCAGCCCTAAGTGGCCCCAGATGAATGTTGGGGATGGTTACTGACCTCCCCTGCTCTTCTCTTGCAGTTTCCTGCTTCTTCAACTTCACCAGCCCATCTGGGGTCGTCCTGTCTCCCAACTACCCAGAGGACTATGGCAACCACCTCCACTGCGTCTGGCTCATCTTGGCCAGGCCCGAGAGCCGCATCCACCTGGCCTTCAACGACATTGACGTGGAGCCTCAGTTTGATTTCCTGGTCATCAAGGATGGGGCCACTGCCGAGGCCCCGGTCCTGGGCACCTTCTCAGGAAACCAGCTCCCCTCCTCCATCACAAGCAGCGGCCATGTGGCCCGTCTTGAGTTCCAGACTGACCACTCCACAGGGAAGAGGGGCTTCAACATCACCTTCACCAGTGAGTCCTCCCTCTGTCGTCCGCTGACCATCCCTCTGATTGTCTGCCTCCCAGGATGACCCAGGGTGCTCCCATGGAGGACGGTTGATGTGGGTTCCCATGGCATCACCCAGGCACGGACAGAGGTCCCAGCATGACTAGGAAAAAGCATAAAGCACTGGTTGCCAAACAGGGTACTCTTTCCTGGGAGTCGCTCTCTTTAGAGCATTTATGTCCCATGGGTGTGATATATCATGTAAAAGGAGCCAGGACCCTCATTTTTCCCTCCTACATTCCCCCTCCTAGAAGGCCCTACCAGAACCAGAAAGGGCCCCCGGGCAAGGAAGCTTCTGCCATTCTCTTGGTAGTTCCCATGCACTCTGGTTCCCAGCCTGAACTGTTCCTCCAATCCCTGTGTCAAATCAGAAGCAAAGGTCTGGAGCACAGTTTCTGTTTGGCTCTGAGGCTATTGGAGCCACCTCCTGGGGCATTCCCTTGTAGCCCCCTCAGGGCCACCGTCGGAAGGTTGTTACCTCCAGTCTCCGTCCTGGGCCCCTTCTTTAGAAACAGCCTGAAGTTCAGCATTGATTACTTTTATTTTTGTATGTCGTGGTTACGGTGGGGATGGGGGTAGGGACAGAGGCTTGGAGACTGCAAATAGCAAGCCACCAAAGACAGCAAGAAGTGGTTATTGGGTCACAAGAAGCTATAAATCCAGTGAACTTGGTTGATGACTAGTAGTCAGGGGTGCTGGAGCTGGGTCTGCCTGAGCAGCTAACCAGATCCTTTCCCAGAGGCTCCTTGCGCAGAGCAAGTCCACAATGCAAGCTCTGTCCCATGCACAGACACACAGGTAGAGTTCGTCCCTCTGGTGTTCTTTGACAGGCCTGGGCTCCTCTAGCCCCAGGCCCAACCTTGGCAGAGAGGGCTTGTCCCACCTGTCCCTGGGGCCCAACTGAGCTGAAGACACGACTACATGGGGGGCCATTTGGGACCCCAGATTCCAAGGGCCCACCTAGGCTAAAACCCACTCCCGTCACCACCCTTCTGCAGCACACTCGACGTGCTGGAAACTATCGACCTTCTCAGGGCGTGTCTCCTGCAGGGCACTCCCGTCCCCATCATCTGTGGGCAGGAAGAAGTAGAGCTGAAGTCCAGTTCTGTCTTTCCCAGTCTTCTGGGTCCGGCACTGACAGTGCTGGTGTTTAGCTGGTCTGTCCTCTACCTGCTTTCCCCATGAGATCATGAGCTCTGGAAAGGAGCGTCACTTACCTTTCCATCCCCTCAACCCAGCACAGGGCCTGGGGTGTGGTAAGGACCAGCAAATGCTTATTGAACAGAGGGATCCAGGAATAACTAGAAGCTCTTTCCTACCCTGGTGGGAATGGGAAGAACAGGGGTAAGAGGTTTCCCAGGGAAGCCCCTTATCCAAGATGGTGAGAGCTGAGAACTGTGCAGCTTCGAAGTACATGTGAACCCTGACGGGGAACTTGGGGCAAACGGATACTCAGTCTCCGAGGAAAATCAAATCCTAGTAAGCCCTCACTTCCCAGGAAAGGAACAAAGGCTGAGTCCTTGGGAGGAGGAGGCAGAAGGTGGCCCAGAGGGTGAGCGTCACTTTGAGGGCAGTGGACTAACCTGAGGATCAAGCTCTCACTAGCATTTCTCTCCACGGTTTCTTCACCATTGTAAAAATGAACACATCCAATGTGTAAATACTAAAACATAGGGCAGGTCAAAGAAGAGATGTTAACTTCCACCCAAAATCTCCCCAGCCAGAAATGATTCTTGCCAACATTTGGTAAATACCATTGTAGAAATCAGACATTTTTCTAGGCATTTATATAAACAGATAGTTGGATGTATAGATAGAAATAATTTTTTAAAATCTGGGCTCCACCCTAGGCCTGCTAAGTGAGAATCTCTAAGAGATGAGGCCCCAGAATCTACATTTTCACAGGATTGAGGTGATTTAGATGCAGCCAGTGAGTAGTCATCCTTGGACAAGTGTTGGGAACTGGTGTAGTCTCCCCCGCGGGATGTTACTCTCCTCCCACACCCCAGCTGATGGGCATCGAGGCTGGGCTTGAATTTGCCCAGTGTCAGGAGCTCACCTCCCCAGACAGCTTTCTCTGTAGCCAGGGAGCACTACATGTGTTCCCCTGTGTTGACTTAAAATCTGTGTCCCTGTCACAAGGAGCAGGGGTCCTGTTTCCAGCCCCAGAGCTCCTGGGAATAAACCCAATCTTTTTTCCGCATGGAGCATAATGGACAATGATGACAGTAGCTACCATTTGCTGGGCACCTACTATGTGCCAAACCCTGTGCTGAGCACTCTAGAATCATCACCTGCAGCCTTGCAATGAAAACTCCATAAGCCAAGATATATCCCTTTTCACACACCAGGAAACTGAGGTTTGAAAAGGTACGTAGGTAGAAGTGGGTAGGATTTAAATCCTTGACTTAGAGCTTTTGCTCTCAGATGTTGGAAATAGCTCTCTATCCCTGCTATGTATGTTCACATGTGTGTGTGCACATGCATGTGTGTATGCATGTGTATGTGCGTGGATCTATGCATGCATGTGTGGGTGTGATTGATAGGGTTTTGAACAGAAAACACCTAGGCTGGATGCCAAGCACCGCTTTTCTTTCCACCCCATATTTTAAATGTCAAGACAACTTCATGGTCATAGTTCCTAACCAAGAAACCTTGGGAGACTGAAGTCTGGGCTGACATAGACTTTCAGAGGGACAGGTATTGGGGACTAAGACAAGGCCCTATATGGGATCATGACAGTCGTCTCCATATGAGAGGCTCCCATAGTTCATCTGCAGTGAAGATCACCAGGTTTGCAGGCCTCTTGCCTCCAGCAAGATCCAACAGCCTCCAGGAATTTCAGAAGCCTGGAAATTGGGTTCTTTAAAGTGGCACATGCCCATAAAGCCATGGAGCATAGTCTCCACTGGAAAGTCGCCATCCTTAAAACAGCAGAGATGCAAATAGGGCCTGGCTTCAGAGACATTTAGCCTAACAACTCTGGCACCCCAGATGGAGGAAGGCAGGGAATGTGTTTGGTGGAGGCAGAGCAGGAAAGGGTGTCTTTCCACACGGGGAAGGGAAGAAGGAGGGGAGCTGACACTTAATGAGTACTCACTGCCTGTCAGGTGCTGCACCAGACACTTGCCACTCTCATATTCACATCAACTTTCACTTTATTTCTATCTCAGAATGGCTCTGCAAGTGAAGTATGATCTCCGCACCATTGGTCAGGAAACTGAGACTCAGCAAGATGACATAAGTTGCCCAGTACCACGTAACAAGCAAGAAGCAAAGCACTGTTAAATCTGCACGTTCTGACTCTTCTCCCACTTCGCTGTGCTATCAGTTGCCTGGGCAGAGTGAGAGGCAGCCCTGGCAACAGGATAGGAATGAGGAAATGCCTTCAGACAGGGTTAATTCCAGGGTGTCTCCTTTATGATGCTTAGTGTCCATTAGTGTCACAGGATTTAGAGTCCAGCTCACCTGAAGCATAAATGATCCCATAACTGTCTGAAGTGAAGGAAACATGGAATGGATTTGACCTTGGGGAGACAGATCAGCTCCTTAACCACATTGAGCCTCAGTTTCCTCATTTGTAGACTAGGGTAACAATATCCACTTCATAGAATCACTATATGGTGTAAGTGAGCTCACATGAGAGATACTTAGCTCACTTCCTGATCTATAAATAAATGTCCATTAGAATGCAGTTGGAGTAGGTGCTCGGGAAGGCAGGAGATCAAGGTTAACAAGCACCTGCTTAATGCCAGTCCTTAGGGTGTCTAGCTCTCCCTCCAACATGGCAGTTCTTGGGAAAGTGGTGGAGGTCTAGGATTGACCACCATATGAAGCTTATTTTCTTTGGGAGTCCTGCACACCAGCTCTGTCTGACCATGTCCTTGACTCTCATCCGCACAGCCTTCCGGCACAACGAGTGCCCAGATCCTGGTGTTCCAGTAAATGGTAAACGATTTGGTGACAGCCTCCAGCTGGGCAGCTCTATCTCCTTCCTCTGTGATGAAGGCTTCCTCGGGACACAGGGCTCAGAGACCATCACTTGCATCCTGAAGGAAGGCAGCGTGGTCTGGAACAGTGCTGTGCTGCGGTGTGAAGGTATGAGCCTGAGGGCTGGGGCGGTGCGGGGGGCAGTGCTGTCAGCCAGAGAGGCTGGGGAGAGGGACCGAGTGGCCCCAACTACGGTGGTCCCTTTCTGTATCTGTCCTTCCTCTTCTCCCAGGACCCAGGGCCACCCTCCTGCCCTCACACTAAAATATCAGGGGCTTTATTGTACCACTTTGCTCGAGAATTTGAATTGTAATCAGAGATTAAAGTGAAGAAATGCTGGCTCTGAACTGTCAGGCGTCAGAAACACCTCTTCTTTCAACTGGGAACTCTCAATATCACGGCCATTAGGAGCCCTGTTTCCAGCTCCTGCCCAGGGGAGCCCCGGCAGCTCGAAGCAGCGTTGGCAGCACTATGAGTTTTCAAATCTTTCAAGCTGCCTACCAGTCTTGCCTTCTCCACATGCTAACTTCCCCCAATTCCCTGGGATATCTCCCGGTCTCGGCCTTTGTGCCCCTGTTAAATGCTGCCTTGAAATCTTTGTGGTCAATCATCAGGAGGCTCAGGGCAGACCAGCCAGAAGAAACATGGCTTAAAGGACACACAAGGCTTGTTATGGCCTCTCTTCAATCCTCCCTCGCCACGCAGGACAGTTTTTGACTCACTTTTACACACCAGCCACCTGTTCCACCAAACTACAGACGTTTAAAACACAGATAAAGCTTCCTGAGGCCAGGAATAAGGTCAAATTTGTGTCCCAAACACAGTGCCTGGCACAGAATAGGTGCTCAATAAATATTTGTGAAGGTGGATGAATAGTGAGTATCCCAAAGGCTGTTTGGGGGCAGTGACAGTGTCCAAGGAGGCAGGGACCGTGGTTCTGTCCTTCTGGGAGCCAGAAAGCTGCTTCTTCACATCTCATGCGATGGGCAGAGAATAGAGAC
The DNA here is from genome assembly GCA_023783475.1 of Daubentonia madagascariensis. Lineage (NCBI taxonomy): Eukaryota > Metazoa > Chordata > Mammalia > Primates > Daubentoniidae > Daubentonia > Daubentonia madagascariensis. The sequence goes on from JAKFHU010000117.1 coordinate 5,014,880, forward strand.
CTGAGAGGCCTCTTGGCTTACTCAATCCACAATCCAAATCTGAGCTCCCTGGCCACAAGTGGGATGGACGGGAGACTGAAGAGGGGGCCTGCCTTAAAGAAAGCATTGCCCAGAGATGACAGGCAGGTGGCTGGAGAGGAGAGACCACCAAGAACACACTGCACGTGGCAAGAGGTCCTGCAGGGCTTTCAGGTCAGGGAGGACTGGGCTGGAATCCTGGCAAGTCGCTTTTTCCCCTCTGAGCCTTTGGTTTTTTCAGCCAAAAAAAAAAGGAGGGTTAATAATAAGATGTGTATGGAAAGGGCAGTCCCTGGCATAAGTAAGTCCTCATAAACGTTAGCTGTGCTCTCACTGTCGTGTGAGGTTAAGGAATCTTCCTCAGCCTCGTATCCCTGCACCTGGCATGTTGTTTGACTCTTGGTAGCTGCTCAATCAGTGCTGGTTGATGAATCACTGAATGAATGAATGCATGAATGAGCTTTCACCCAGACTAGAGGCTGCCTAATGAGAAGCATATCAATGAAAGGCCTCCAGGGCCCTGACTCTCGCCAGACTGCCTGCTGTCACCACCCTGCAACTTACCAGCCAAGTCACCCTGGGCGAGCGACTTGACCTCTCTGTGCCTCAGTTGCCCCATCTGTAAAATACAAATTGATAATGGGAACCTCCTTGCAAGGTTATCGTGGGCATGCATAGTTCTTGGATCAGTGCCTGGCAGAGAGTTAGCACTCTATAAGGATTGGCCGTTAGCATTAACTTGATTTTAACTATTTCTTTATTAGACCAATCAGATCAGTGTTCGCTCCACTTTGAGGGATCAAGTGGTGGGTTTCCAGCCTTCCAGGTGCCTGCCCCAACCAGGACGTGAACAAACTTTACTCTCTGACTTCCAAGGTCCCCACAATGTGGTCCACAGAACCTCACCTGCCGTTCTTCCCCAGTGCAATCAGCACTTTTGGAAATAGGATAAGCTTTGGAGTTAGAGAAACAACATGCAACTCACAGCTTCAGCCCTTCCCAGCTGCGGAACTGATAGGTTTAGATTAGGTAACTCCTGAGAGCTCAGCTCCCTCATTGGCAACAGGGGGATAATCCTACATATCTGATGGAGCTGTTTGCTGAAGAAACAGATGACCATGCAAAGTGCCCGTGCAGAACCCAGTCTGGAGGGTTGTCAGTCGGTGGTCATTCACCTTCCTGCAGGCCGGCGCCTTGTTATCCTTTGCACACATCCATCACCTCTGATTTCTTGGGTTTTCTTTGTGTTGGTTCATCCCTCTGACATCTTCCCTGCTGTCTTTAGCCCACCTGATCTCTCCCTTCTCCTAATTTCTATTGTTCTTCATGGGCCACTACTGGACCACTCTATTGGACACTTGGTCTTACTATTATTACATTTTTCTTTACCAGTTCCATGGGCCTTGATCCTATCTCCCCACCAAGATTGTGGGCAGTTCCAGGGCAGAAGCCCAAATCCCCATTGCCCCTGAGCCTGCAGGGGCTCAGTCCCAAATGAGTCGACTCCACTGAAGCAGCCTCAGGACTTAGAAACTGCAGAATCCTCCTCTCCACTCCCCGTACTCCTGAATCAGGTGCTCCTAGACCAGAGCTCTGTTGATGCAGTGAAACACTCAAGGCCACATGAGAGAATTTGACCTTTGTTAATGGATCTTCAAGTGGCTCACTATTTCATAAGCAAAGTCCTAATTTTAAAATTAAAACCGTTTTATTCATTCTGTCCCTGGAGGGGAAAATGCTGTAGGTTTGGGAGCAGCTGGCACCAGAACTAAGAGGCAGCCTGTTGGAGACCCTGACTTGGCACAGGGCAGAGCCTGCTTGGTTTTCTCAAAGTGATGGGCACGTGATGCAGCTCTCAGGGACCTGAGGAGCAGCGTATCAGAGAGGCAGAGTGAGAGCCAGATGCCACCCACGGTGGCCGAATCCAGCATTAAAACCTTAGAGAGAGATGGGTAAAGAAGCCCCTGGGAACCTGCCCCTCCTTTTGTCCGAGCCGCGGGAGAGCCTTGCTTTGTAATCAGCATATTTGTCTTTTCCGTTTTTTCTAATTTTGTTTTTGATTAAGTATCTCCACCTTGTGGACAATTAAATGCAGAAGCTAATGGTCTTTTTGAAAATCTTTTAATACATGCTAAGAGCCACTTAGCTTTTGAGAGGCTATAATAGGACAAGGAAGAAGATGGCTTCTCCTAAATTTAGAAAGAAGGATGATCATCTGGCAGATCTAAAGCAGGGGTTGACTAACACTTTCTTAAAGGGCCAGATAGGAAGTATTGCCAACTTTGTGGGCCATGAGGTCTTTACTCAACTCTGCTGTAATAATGCAAAAGCAGCCTTGGACAATATATAAGTGAATGGGGCAGATTTGGCTGGGTCTGTGATCTAGAGTTTCAAAATCAGTTTAAAATCAGAAATTTCCCAACAAAGACTCCCGGGTAGTAGAGGCAGCTACACAAGAGTGCCTGGCTGTCTCCCTGTTGCTCACGTGCATCTCTTCCTTGTCTCTTTAAAGCAAGAACCAAATAATCATACCCCACTGTGATAAGTGTTTTACAAGCGTCAACTCATTTCAACCTTGCACCAGTCCTAGGAAATAAATGTAGTTATCACTACTGGCACACAGAGAGGTTAAGTCACCTGCCCACAGCTTGTAAGTGATGGAGCCAGATTTCAAATCAAGGCTCTTGGCCACCCTGTTACTGTATTTTTCTTGAATTATATCGCTAGAGAGAATATAACTTTCAACACATTCGTGAAAGACTTAAGAGCACCTACAAATAGAATGAAAAGTGGGTTTTCTACTTTCCACATCCTAGTAGAAAATTAAAACAAAAGGAAACATATTGCCTATTGCAAAAGACAAAGAAGGCAGGACGCCACATGGAAGCATCAGAAATTGACGGCATAAAACAAAATGACAGTGGTAAAACAAACATATCAGTTATGACAATAAATTTAATTAAACTCCCTATTAAAAGACAAAGACTCTCAAGCTGAGTTTTTAAAAAAAAAATTCTGCTTACGAGAGTTACACGGAAAAAGGAGATAAATTATCTACAGTGAATGTGTGTTTTCATTTTTTAATTTTTAAAGGAATATTTGGTAGTCGTAGAAACTTCGAACAATGCACAAGTGTAATAAAGTTCAAAGCGAAAATACTCCTTTCTCAATCTCACGCCCCAGAGGAAAATGGCTTAACAGTTTGGTATAAACACATCCACATATTTTTCTCTATCTGTACACCAAAAGTGTTACTTTTATAATCAGCAAAAAGCAAATCCTATAATAAAGAAAGGCCAATTCTCCTCACTCCCATAAAGAAATCTAAGTGAGTGAGGGTTGTAGCTTATTTAGACCTCCAAGGAAGAATTTTAAGGGTAGTTATTGAGTTTCTAACAATATCTCATTTAATCTTATTGTCACTTTTGTGAGAAAGATGTAATTGTGCTTTATATATGAAAACCAACGAGGTGAATTGACTTGCCCCAAATCACCCAGCCTAGTAATAATTGAGCACTTACTATGTGCTAAACACTAGGCTAAGTGCTTTTTTATTGATTTGTGGGATATAGGTGCTGATTGGATATATTGCATAGTTGTGAAGTCTGGGGTTTTTGTGTAACTCTCACCCAATTAGTGTACATAGTACCTAATTAGTGCTTTCTCATCCGATACCTTTCTCCCGCCCTCCTGAGTCTCCAGTGTTTATCATTCCACTCTCTGTGTCCATGTGTCCTCGTTATTTAGCTCCCACTTACAAGTGAGAATATGTGGTGTTGACTTTCTGAGTTATTTCACTTAAGATAATGGCCTCCAGTTCCATTCATGTTGCTGCAAAAGACTTGATTTCATTCTCTTTTGTGGCTGAGTTAGTATTCCATGGGGTGTGTGTGTGGGCATGGGTGTGTATTTGCACACCACATTTTCTTTATCCAGTCATCCCTTGGTGGACACTTAGGTTGGTTCCATATCTTTGCTATTGTGAATAGTGCTGCAATAAACATATGAGTGTGGGTATCTTTTTGATATAATGATTTATTTTCCTTTGGGTAGATACCCAGTAGTGGAATTTCTGGATCTAACGGTAGATCTATTTTTAGTCCTTTGAGGAATCTCCATACTGTTTTCCATAGAGGTTGTCCTAGTTTACATTCCCACCAACAGTGTATAAGCGTTCCCTTTTCTCCACATCCTTGCCAACATCTATTGTTTTTTTTACTTTTTCCTTTCTAACTGGAGGAAGATGGTATCTCTTTGTGGTTTTAATTTGCATTTCCCTGATGATTAGTGATGTTGAGCATTTTTTCATGTTTGTTGGCCATTTGTATGTCTTCTTTTGAAAAATGTCTGTTCGTGTCCTCTGCCCACTTTTTAATGGGGTTATTTGGGGTTTTTTCTTGTTCAGGTTGAGTTCCTTGTAGATTCTGGATATGAGTCCTTTGTCAGATGCATAGTTTGTAAATATTTTTCCCATTCTGTAGGTCGTCTGTTTACTCTGTTGATTTTTTCTTTTGCTATGCCAAAGCTTTTTAGTTTAAGCTTCTGCCAAGTGCTTTACATACATTGTCCTGTTGAATCCTCATGACAACCTTCTGAAGTAGATACTGTTTTCCTCATTTCACAGATGAGGACACTGAAGCTTAGAGCAGTTAAGTAACTGGCTCAAGACCACAGCTAAGTGAATGACAGAGTCAGGGTTCAGATCCAGGTATTCTGATTCCAAAACCATCACTTTTAACCATCAAATGAGGTCTGTCTGAGACCTAAGTTCATTCTTTCATTCTGCCACAAAACGGGGAGGACAGATGGGGGGAACAAGTGGGCCGTGGGGAGGCAGGGCTGCAGCGAGTGAGAGGCCACCCCAGCTGCAGGGCTGAGGACCTCCAGAGTCACTCTGGCAGAGGAGAGAACATTCACTACTTCTGACCATTCGTGCTGGACAGCTAGTCAACTAAACCCCTTTAAAGGCAGCCTAAAGCTGTTGCAGAAGCAGCGGTCAGGGTGGGCCCACCATAGTGGTTAGAAATGCAGGCTTTGGAGCCAGTCCGCCCAGGTTTCAGTCCTGGCTCTGCCACTTCCTAGTGTGTGTTCCTGGCCAGTCACCTAAGCTCTTTGTAGCTCAGCCATGTTTCCTCAACTATGAAACAAGACCTGTACCCACCTTACAGGTGGTTGTGAAGAGTAACATACAGGTAAAGAAAAATCACACATAAAGTACAGTGCCTGGCATATTGCAAGGTCAGCTAGTATTCATTCATTCTTTGTGTTGTTCCACCCATCACCCTTCCCAATTCCTCTTTGTCTTGCACAGCTTGAGCATCAGGGGTCAAGAGAAGTGGTTCCTCCCTCCCCCGGGGATACCAGCCCCTCAGGAGAAGCTCAGAGTATTAATCAGCCTGGGCTCACATAGCAAAATACCACAGACTGGGTGGCTTAAATAATAGAAAGTTATTTTGTCACAGTTCTGGGGGCTGGAAGTCCAAGATCAAGGTGCTGGCAGGTTTGGTTTCTCCTGAGGCCTCTCTCCTTGGCTTGCAGGTACCCACTTTCTCTCGCGTTCTCACATGGCCTTTTTCTCTGTGCACATGCACCCCTGGTATCTCTTCCTCTTCCAGTGAGGACACCAGTCCCACTGGATTAGGGCTCCACCCTGCGACCTCTTTTAACTTGTTTACCTCCTTAAAGTCTGTCTTCAAATGCAGTCACACTGGTGGTTAGGGCTTCAACCTATGAATTTGGGGAGGACAGAATTCAGTCCATATAGTATAGACCTTTCGATCAATATTTAATTCCTTCGACAAACATTTATTGAGCACATCCTGTGTGCCAGGCACTGGGTTAGCCACAGGGCCCCTCTTTTGTCTTGTTGCTGAGCTTTTCTCCTTATTCAAGGCAGGACCCTCCCTTCTCTTCCTCTTCCTTTTGTGTGTGTGAGTGTGTATGAGTGTGCATGCACACAAGCATGTGTTTCCCTTTTTTGCCCTAACATTTTTTGAATGGAAAATTTCAAATCTATACCAAAACAGAAAGAATAGTATAATAAACCCCCATGTACCCATCACTCAGCTATAACAATTATAAACTCCTGGCCTATTTTGTTTTCATTTATACCCCACCCATTCCCCCACCATCCTGCTCGCTCTGGGATTATTTTGAAGCAAATTTCAGGCATAATACTTCAGCCATGACATTTTAGTATGTATCTCTAACAGATAAAAAGATCTCTAAAACATAACCACATTACTATCGTCTCTGAAAATTAAAAATATTTGCTTAATACAATCGGATTTCCATAATTGGCTAATATTTCCTTCTATAGTATTTTTTAAAAAATCAGAATTCTAGTTAGGTTCATGCATTACCATTGGCTGATATGTCTCAAGTCTTTTTTAATCTATAGGTATCTACCCCTACCCCTTGCAATTTTTTTTTGTTGAAGAAGTCGGGTCATTTATCCTGAGATAAATGAGAATTATTCAGAATGCATTCTAAATTTTGCCAATTGCTTCCTTGGGAGGTTATCTAACATGTTTCTGTCTCTCTTATATATCCTTTAATTGTCAGTAAGACCTGGAAACTTAATCAGATTCAGGTTCCATTTTTTAGCCGTAATATTTTATAGGCAGGGCTCTGTGTCTGCATCAGAAGCACAAAATGTTTGATTGCCTCTCTTTGGGGGTTATTAGGAGGCATTGATGATTATAGCCTAAGGATTGCAAAATGATAACACTCTATCATTTATTTTTCTTTTATAAGCTGGAAAGTTGTACTTAAAGAAAACTTGTCCTCATCAACTGTTTGGTTACATTGAGATATAGTACATAAAGGAAAGGACAAGAAAGAGAATCATTTTTCTTTATTTACCAGTTTTCACATTAATAAGTTGATTCCCTAACATCTTCCAAAGTTGAACATTTTTAAACATCATTACAGTCCAATGGATTTAAACATACTTTATGTATTTAAATCCATTACAATTATTATTCTAATGAATGCTCATATTGTCCATTGGCTAGTGGGAGCCCTCTGAAGTTGGCTCAGTCTCATCTTGTACATCTTCTGTCCCTGACCTAGAATCGATTATTTCTCAAAGGAGCCCTGGTTCCTTCTAGTGGACGTTGATATTTAGAATCTGTACACTAGGGGTGCTTATTCCTATTGAGTTGGTCCTTGCTTCTAAGCCTTTCAGTGAACACAGCCAGGAAATACTTTGTAAAAGAAAATGCATCATGGGTTCATTTCATTTCAAACATAAAAACACTTTTTCTTTTTTACTTAACTTCCTTGACTTCCTATGTGTATGTCCTTTCACTCTTGCTGGAAATCCCAGCCCCCAACAACACCAGCGTAATTTCCCATTTCACAAAACATACCCAAGGTCTCAGAATAGTAATAACAATACTACCAACAATGTGATTACTAAGAATAGTTCACATTTGGGGTGTGTGTGTGTTTTTTATCCAGTTCTTTGTGTCCTTATATCGTACTAAGGATGGGCTATCGAATTACTGTGTTTTAAAATCTCTTTAACTAGTTTCTTCATGTGTGACTGTGCTACCAATTGATACAGTGTTGTGTTCATTTATTTCACTCTGCTTTTGAGCTTTTAGAAATTGCTTATCAAATTTACTCTTTCTTTTTAATTATGTAAAATATTTATATAGTTCCAAAGTGAAATCTATAAAGGAAGGTGTATTCTAAGAAAGTTTAGCTTCTATCCCTATCCCCTCTACCCTGTTCCCTCTCTCCTTCCATGGGTCATCTTTTCAATTTTTGGTTTACCCTTTCGTTGTTAATATGAATGAATGCGTGTGTATGTCCCCTATATCTTTCTTAGATAAATAGATTCATATTATACCCACTATTCTCTACCTTGCTTTTATTCAATTAACAATATATTCTGGGGACTACTCCATGACATTATATAGAATATTCCTCATTCTTGTTTTATAGCTGCATAAGTAGTCCATTTTGTTGATGTCAGATCCCTGTTGATGAACATTTGGGCTATTCCATTCTTTTGCTGTTACAACAGTACTACCTTGCATAGCCTTCTGCATGTATATGTCTTTTCATATTTTTCCAGTGTGTCTTTGGGATAAAGTTCTAGAAATAGAATCACTGGGTCGGAGAGTAAATGCATATGAATTTTGCAGGATATTGCCAAATTCCTCTCAATAGGGCTTGTGCCATTCTGCGCTTTCACCAGCAAGGTGCTAGAATTCCCTGTTTCTCACAGCCACATGTGTCATTAAACTTTGGGTTTTGCCTGTCTGGCGGGTGAGAAATAACATCTCATTGTCATTTTAATATGTATTTTTCTTTTTAATAGTGAGGTTGAACATCTTTTCAAATGTTAAAAAGACATTGCATTTAGGGATCCTCCCCTGCCGACATCCCTGCCAGGTAACTACTACTCTGGAATATGAAGATGAACAATAGGGAGAGTGAAGGACTGAATGAATAGGAAGGTCACTTGGCAATCACAGGAGCACAAGAAGAGATTAACTAGGCAAAGTGATGAAACAATAGAGCAGAGAAGGAAAACAAAATGGTGATGCCCAGAGGAAGGAATTGAGTTTCTCTCTCTGGAGATTGTAGCTGGGATTTTGTCGATGTGTATGCACTAGGTGAGAGTAGCCTAGGCAGGCAGTAGTGACGTGTGACCTCTGGCTTCCTGGAAAGTAAACGAAGAGATCACAGTCCAACACCCAGAGAGGCTGGGCCTGTGCTGAACTGGAACCAGGAAAGAGCCCCTCCTCACTGCCGACACACTCAGTTACCTGCATGGGACGCAGGGATGGAGCAACAGGCACGCCCCTCCCCACCTCCAGGGTCTCATAGGCCCATTGGAGAGAGAGAGGAAAGCGTTAGTGGTTGCAGTGAGATGGATGGATGGGTTTTGAAAACTGGGGTTATCGAGGAAGTGACAATATACACATGCAATTTTACTCTCTCAATGTTCCATATAGGCACTATGTAATTATTTATTTTCTCTAAGCCTCAATTTACTGAAAATGGGGTAATAATCCCCGCCTATAAAATGAGGATAATAATAGCATGTGCTTTTTAGTGTTGCAATTATCACAAGGATAATCCATGTTAAGCCCTGACACGCAGTAAGCTCTTGAAACACGCGAGCTCATTACTGTCAGCTGTGGTTGTAGTAGTGTTAGGTGCTGCAGGGGCATTTAGAGACAGAAGTCTTGAGGTTAAATCTCAGCTCTAACTCCATTAGCTCTGTGCCCATAATCTAGTCCTTTAACCTACTTGGCCTTAGTTTTCTCCTCTGTAAATTGGGCATAATAACTTCATAAATGTGTGCATTTAGATGAGATAATACATGTAAAGCAATTAGCATAGTAAGTCATCAGTATGAATTGACTGCTACTACTATTATTATTATTACCTTCATGGTTAAACTTCCTAATATAATTTTCTATTAAGAATGCTTGACAACTATTTTAGATAATTCCAGAAGTTTATAGAATTAAGAGAAGAATGGTGGGGTACATTTGGCTATAGTTTATGAAACTGATTACCTGTGGAAATCTACAAACCTTTGCAGAGAGAGAAGTGCTATGTAGCTCTTTATTCCCTCCCCAGTCTTATTCAGGGCAGTTTTGACATCTGGTATTTCTACAGTAAGAGGATCCAAAGGAAGCAGAGGTTCATTTAAAACAGGGAGGCTGCTTAGCTTAAGATCTCTCAATTTGTGCTGTCTTGCCCAGGAAAATCCAAGCTCTGTGACTTGCTAACCCAGGGCTAGTTACTTAACCTCCATAAGCCTCAGCTGTCTTAGGAGGTAATAACAGCACCAGCCTCGCAGGGCTTTTTGTCCTGTGAATAGTGAACACTATTATGTACATGGCGTCCACTCTCCATCAAGGGCGGTGGTGATGACAGTGCTGCAGCATTGGTGGTGGGTGTCATCATCCTCATTTTCAGCCTTGGGGAGGTATGTTCTTCAGGCTGGGCTAGACTGTGTTAGTAAACACCCCCAAAATCTCAGTGGTTTAAAGATTGGACTTTGTATCTCACACAGAACACTGAAGTTGCATGTTTAGCACAGGTCATCAGGGTGTCTGCTCCTCAGAGTCACCTGAAGTCCCTAGCTGATAGGATGGGACTTCCATCTGGACACTTGCTTCCACACTTACCGAGGCAGGAAAGGGAAACTTTGCAAATCACATACTGGCTCTTAAAGTTTCCGCGTGGACAAGACATGCTTCACTTCGGCCCTCATTTCATTGGTCAAAGCGGTCACGCAGCCTTGCATAACTTCAAAAGGGGTGGGCAATGAAATGTCCTGGAGGAGGAATAGCTCTAACAACCAGCCCAGGGGCCAAGGGTTTGGCTACAGGAAGAGGCAGGGGTGGTGGGGAAGATACAGGTGTGAGACTGGGGATGCCCAGGTGGGATGCTGGGGTGTGTGGGCAGAGGGAGAGCAAGGAACTGAGATAGCAGGCATGGCAAGAACAGAGACCAGCGGCTGTGCCTAGACCACCCGGTGTCTTGTGGCGTTACCCGCCATGGACTGTGTTCATTCATCCTGTCATCCATTCATTTATTCATGCAACCAATAATCATTGAGGAATGACTGCCTGCCAAGCGCTATGCTAAATGCTGGGATACTGAGTGTGTACGACAAATAATACAATCCGTGCCCTCCCGGGGCTCGCAGTGGAGCAGGAAGTGCACAGTGGCTTGAGCGGAGCATGGGGGTCCTGACCACTCTCCAGTGCTGCAGGGTGTGAGGAGGTGGCTGGGTTCATGCCTCTGCCTCAGGCCCGACAACTGAGTGAGGAACCAAGAAAAAACCAGTGTGACCCAAATATTAGCTATACTTCAGCCCTTCTAGAATGACAAAAGTACTTTGCTTAAAGGATTCTTTTCATTTCTCCCCTCTGGCTTTTAATAAAACTCCACATGCTATAACTGGACATATCCATAAAAATCCCAGTAGACAAAACTCACAGTTTACAGTTTATGTAATTTTCCATAAAAACAAAAACAATACTTGTTGGTTGACACATTTTATAGGAGTTTTTTTGTTTGTTTGCTCATTTGTGCCCCCAAGAAAGCTGCTTCTCTCCCTTCTGTTCCCCCAGCTCCCTGCGGTGGGCACCTGACTTCACCCAGCGGCACCATCCTCTCTCCGGGCTGGCCCGGCTTCTACAAGGACGCCTTGAGCTGTGCCTGGGTGATCGAAGCGCAGCCTGGCTACCCCATCAAAATCACCTTCGACAGGTGCTTGTAACCGCAGCCTTGAGGGAGAGGGATGAGGGAGTGATTTCTATGGAGCCATGTAGGAGGGAATCTGGAATGGGTGGGGAGGATCAGCACCAATGCTGAATTGTCAGCAAAGTCGGAGAACACTGGACCAGACTGTCCTAGGTAGGCAGACCTCACTGGCTCTGCCAGGAGCTTGGTTGGTGCTATTTAGGGGACTATGGCAGGAGGGGTGAAGAGAAGACTGGGGTATCATTTGCATTGTCAGAGCCTCCCTGCCCCCCGGCCATCCCTCAAGGAGGGAGAGTGGGCAGACAGACACCATCAGATGTTAAAGTACAGCATTAGCACCTGAGGAGCATTCACCTGGAAATTCCTAATACAGGACGCAGCCTCCCTGACCTCTGGCCCAAACCCTGCTCAAATGCCCCACTTCTAGCTCCCATCCTGATTGTGTCCCTTGGGTACAGAAAATAGCCACCCAGATATGAACATGGATTCCTTCCAGACAAAAGTGTTCATAGCCTGGAATAGCAGTCCACAAACTTTTCTGTGAAGAGCCAGATGGTAAATATTTTAGGTTTTGTGGGCCACTTGCCCACTTGCAGATCTCTGATGCATATTCTTCTTTGGTTTTTTTTTTTTTTTAATATCTCTTTACAAATGTAAAAACCATTCTTAGCTCTCCAGGCCGTAGACCAGATTTGGCCCTGGCGTTTTGGTTAGTTGACCCCTGGCCTAGAACATTCTGACCCCATGAGACTAGTCATTGTGCCTCTAGGTCATGAAAGGGGTCGTGGCGCAGGCCACAGAGAAGATGAGAGAGCTGCCTCCCACTGCGGAAGGAGGCAAGGACGGTTAAACAGAGTAGAGAAGGTCGTTCCGCATCGCTGGTGAATGTGTGCAGATTACATTACGGATCTCAGCCTGCCAAAATTTGGTTGTTCTGAAGCCCTGGGTCAGGCAGGGCTTTTCTCATTTACAAATTAATAAGCCTTGAGTTTCTCAAGAAGTCTTCATCTCCATCACTCGGCAGATTTAAAACCGAGGTCAACTATGATACCCTGGAAGTGCGAGATGGGCGGACGTACTCAGCACCCTTGATCGGGGTTTACCATGGGACCCAGGTCCCCCAGTTCCTCATCAGCACCAGCAACTACCTCTACCTCCTCTTCTCCACTGACAAGAGTCACTCGGACATCGGCTTCCAGCTCCGCTATGAGAGTGAGTCTCAGTGGGCGGGCACAGAGAGAGGGATGAAGGGCAAGGCTGGCCCAGGTGTGTGAAAGGCCCCAGCTTGTCCCCATCCCCATGGCATTCTCGGTTAGGCTGTGCCCTCAGGAAGACGCTTCCTCGCTCTCAGCATCCCTCAGGGGTCATGACCTTCACACCAGGTCCTTGTGTGCAGACCGCATAGCCTCTTCTGTGTGCCGCTCTGCTGGGCACTGCGGGGGCAGAGCATTTGACCGACCATGAAGCGGAAGTGAGCTGGCATCTCCCGCCACACTCGCCCTCTCTCATCACCTTGTGCATTCATCCCCGCCATTTAAAGGATCAGTGTCACTTCAGTTCTTTGTAGACCTATATAGAAAGTTAGGCTTGAGAGTGCCATGAGGACAGGGTCATTTCCTTACTCATATTTGTATCTCTAAGCCCCAGCACAGCATCTAAACCACAGTGGACACTCCACAACTTACTGAATGAACAGACAAATGAACAAACGATCAAGCCAGCTTGTTTTCTCTGGGGGACAGGTCTTTAGATACCCTCTCAGCACATACTGACAGCCACATTTCATGAGATGGTAATTAGCAACTTCTGCCTTTTATAAATCAGGGCTGTCTTCTCCCTCTTTGTGAGGCAGCTGGGGTCCCTCTGTGGTGACAGTGAGCTGTCTGTTCCAGCTGTGGCCTCTCTCTTCCAGCTATAACACTGCAATCAGACCACTGTCTGGATCCAGGGATCCCTGTAAATGGGCAGCGTCATGGGAATGACTTCTACGTGGGCGCTCTGGTGACCTTCAGTTGTGATTCGGGCTACACGTTAAGTGACGGGGAGCCCCTGGAGTGTGAGCCCAACTTCCAGTGGAGCCGGGCCCTGCCCAGCTGTGAAGGTGAGGTGCACCATAAGGGGGCGCTGACATAGCAGATTCCTTTCCTGCCACGAAAAACCACGAGCTCAAGGGGCCACTGACTCGGCCACCCCCATCAGTGAGGGTGGGATGTTGAGAGCAGATGGGGGATGGGGTCCCAGGAGGATCGTGAGGCGAGCTCCCTGAGCCACTCCAGTCTTTCCTGCCCTCTTCGCTCCTTCCGTAGCTCTCTGTGGTGGCTTCATCCAAGGCTCCAGCGGGACCATCTTGTCGCCAGGGTTCCCTGACTTCTACCCCAACAACTTGAACTGCACCTGGATTATCGAAACATCACATGGCAAGGGTGAGTGTTTAGGCCCATCGCAGGTATTGGGGTGTGAAATGGTCAGGGCCCCAAGTTCCCTAGGTCAAGGTGACCTCAATGGGTATCTCCCTACGTAGTGACCTCTGGGCTTAGTCTGAATTTTTCTCACCAACAGAAAAAGTTTCCAGAACTTTCCCACCTCTTTGAACCACCGAACTCACTCAATAAATATTGTTGAGAATCTAAAATCTCCATGCTAGGAGAGATCTTAGAGGTTACGAGCTATCAAATCTCACTCAGTGCAGGAATCTGCTCTAAATCACTCCCCACAAGATGGCAACACACCCTGTACCTAAACACCCCCAGTGGCAGGGAGGTTGCCAACCCATTCAACAAATCTATCACTTTTTGATATATGTTGTCTATCAGCTGTATCTTAAACCTGTTCCCTTGTCTTGTGTCCTGGAGGAACATCAGATACTTCTGCTCCCTCTTCCTCATCCACCCTTCAGACACTGAACACAGTGATCCCTTGTTGCATAACTCAACTCCTCTTCTGAAGCCATGCTTTCATAATCCTCACCAGCCTACACTGACTGGTCCAAGTTCAGAGTAATAGTGCTGCTTACAAATAAACATTAATTGATATATTCTTTAATTCAACAAATGTTTATTAAATGCCACCTAAGTGGCAGACAGTGGGGCTGGGGATCAGCAGTAACCAGGCAGAAATGGCCTCTACCCTCAGAAGCTTATTCCAAAGTTCATCTACAGTCGTGGTTCTTGCAGTTTGGCAAATACATTAATGCTTAGGCCCCACCCTAGAGGTTTTGATTTTCTGTGTTAGAGGTGGAAACCAGGCATCTCTGTTTTCAGAACACTTTGCCAGTAATTTTTATGCATGCCTTTAATTAAGAACCTCTGATCTAGAAGAATTAATATGTAAAAGGGCCAAGAAAAAATTTTGATGAAAGAACATTGACCCCACTAATAATTAAAAAATTCAATTTCAACCAGTAATGAAATACCACTTCCCTTTTCAAGTCATCAAAGAAAATGCTAACAGTCTGGGGGAGAGTGTGGACACATGAATACTATTCCCTGCTGACATTGTGTGAAATGGTTCAAATTTTCCAGAGGGTGGTTTGGTGATATGAACCAAAAGCCTTAAAAATATGCTGTAAGGGACTTGAGTATCTACAGATTTTGGTATCTTAGGGGGTCCTGGAACCAATCCCCTGCAGATACAGAGGGCCAACTGTACTTGCCTTTGGACCCAGCGATTCCAGTTACTAGAATTTATCTAAAGAAAATAAGTAAAACTGTACATCGAGATTTAGCTGCAAGGATGTCCCCTAAGACATTATTTATTATATTTAAAAATTGGGAACTATGCAAATGTCCATCAATAAGGAAATGTTAAATAAACATATGTTACAGCCATAGAATAAAATACTAGGCAGCTACTAAAAGGAATTTGTGTGAAAGAATATTTAAAGACCTATAGAGATGCTTGCAATACATTGTTAAATAAAAAGGAAGTTGGCTAAAAGAATATTTTTAGCTTATAAGACATCTTTGTATGCACAGAAAACAGCTTGAAAAAGATATACCTCAAGATGTTGTCTCCAGTTGTCTCTTATTTCCATCTTTTGGCTTTTTTCTAATTTTGAGCAATAAACATATATTACATGTAAAATATACTATTTGTATGAAAAAGAAAATTTGAAAGAAAAATCAATTATAGTTATACCACGTGTGCTTGAATGCTACAGTTTGGCCTTTACTAGGCCTGCCCTAGCGAGGGCTAGGGTGGCCCAGAGCTTCTTAGGGCAAGGCAGGACTCTCCAGGCAGTCAAGGTGAGGCCTGGGGTTGTCCCCCTCCTCCCACAGTATTGTTCCTAAGGAGGGAGGGATAGGGACAGTGCCCTTGTTTATCCTGCAGAGCTGTTTCCACCCAGTCTGTTCAGAGGAGGCTGTTAGAGGAGCCAGAAGCTACCCCATGGCATCTGGAGGTGTAGAAAGGTAGCCCTCATGAACCCTAGAGGGACACCACAATAGTCACAGTTTTCTCTGTGTCTGGGCATCTGTGATTCTAGGGGTGTATGTTCCTCTGTGCATTGCTATGTGTGTCTTTGCCTAGAAGTCAATGCAGCTTATCAGCTATTTAACAAATGCTTATTTGATACTTGCATTGCTCAAGTCGCTGGGAAAACACAGCTGAACAAGCCACTCTGCCATTGCCTGCCTTCAAGAAGTTTATGGTCTAGTGGTAGAGATAGGCAGCCTGCATGGAGATCTCAGGCTAGCATGGCCAACGTGTGATAGAGCACATAGAGATGGGGAAACATCCAGAGCCCAGCCTGGGGGTCAGGAAGGTGTCCTGGAGTTGAGACTTAAGCTAGCTTTCAAGGACAACCAGGAATTAGCTGGGATGAAAGTGGCTCTGCAGAGAATCAACAAGAGGTCACGGATGGATGACCCGATCACTTCTCACTTAGAAACATTTAAAGGTGTCACCTAACCCGTAGCATAGAGCCCCACATTGTAAAATAGCTGGCACAGCCCCACAGGCTTTGTCCACCTTCCTCAGCCTTATTCCAAGCCCTCTACAGAATTTTTTTTCACTTCCTAGAGCTTGCTAGGCTTTCTTTGTCCTCTAGAGCTTTGCACATTTGTACGATTTTCTTCTCTCTGGAACGCTTCCTCTCCCCAAGCAAGGAGAATGGGAATCTCTACCATTCCCCCTGCTGGGCCAGCTCTTTGTCCTTCTGAGCTCACTTCGTCCCCAGCCCTGCATCTAGGCTGGCTCCCCTCCCGTGGGCTCCCACAACATCCTGTACCTCCTCAATTTCGGACTCTACCCCCCCCCCCGTATAGAACTTGCATTTTCATCATCTGTCTCCCCAACAGACTATGAGCTCTTTGAGAGATGGGTCTCTCTTGTTTCCTGCAGTTTCCCCAGCTTCTGGCTCTATGCCTGGCAATAAGGAACTTGAGAAGTATTAGGTGATATGAATTGAATTGAACTGAGCCCAGACCCTGCTCCAGAGGGCATTCCTCAGTCTCTGTTTATAAGACTATCTCTGGTTAACAGACCTATTAAGCCACTGATTCTGATTGCTCCCTAACAGGCAGAAGCACAGCTCAGGAAAGTCAAAACTTTGTGAAATTCAGAATAGTTCCACTTGCCACATATCCAGCCCAAGGGAACAGCCAATTCAGGAGTCCTGACAATGTGCCCTTGCTGAGACCCCAGAACTGACTTCTTTTAACCCACAAGGCTGTCTGGGAATTAGATGAGCTAAGCAAAGAGAACACCTACTGTTGCACACCTACTACGTGCCAGGCACTGTGCTGTGTGCTTTGCATATGCTGTCCCAGTTATTCCCCGCTTCAGGGATTAGATGTCACCTGTGAGGGAGATACCATCATCTACATATTATAGTGAGGCACTAAGAACTCAGGGTGCTACACAATCTTGGCCAAGACCCTTGAGCTGCTAGACAGGCTTTAGAGCCAGGCCTGTCTTCCTCCCGAGCCCAGGCCTTTCCCACTGCCCTACTCTTTCTGCCCCAGCCTAGGGTCGATGTTGTCCATAGGATTCTGCCTGGTTCATTCCAGTGAAGTATCCGTGTGTGTGCATTTATCACATCAAATCTGGATTCAAACTCCAACATGGGACCTCTCTATTTCTGTGACAATGTCTTCTTTCTCTCACAATGGCCCAAAAAGCCCCAAGCAGTCAGCACAGCTGGGAAACCCAGGGGTTTTCATCTCAGTTGTTTGTTCATCCTTGGAATCCTAGCCAAATGTTTACTCCTTGGAGGGGCTATATTTGCACGCTAGAAGAACAGAGTGCAAAATGTGGCGCTTAATCAACTCGTTTCTGCCTGTTACTGTGTCTGCCTGTTACTCTCCACCCGACTCGATGTTCCAGGTAGGAGGGAAAGGAATATATTTCCTAAGCTCTATAGACTGAGAAAAGTTTTCTCATTTGCACACGTGTTTATGTGTCAGGAGTATGGCATGCATGCGGGCACACACACCCACAACCCCTGTGAAGTTTTCCAAGCCTTGAGGCATAGTTACCCCCTCTTCCTCTGTGCCCCACTCTGGATTCTCACTATTGACGTGTCTGTCCCTGCCATTAAGCTGGGAGATCTTTCTCAGTGCACAAGACTCGGCGCTTGGTAGGTGCTTGGGACCTGTTCCTTTGAGCAACAGATACACGAGTGCATCTCAGTTGCCTGGACACAGGGCATCTACAAGCCATATCCCTCGTCCCACCACCTCTGCTGGGTGCCGTCTCTTCCACCTCCACCCATAGAAGCCCAAATACTCCAGCAGCACCAGCTTCCATCAACAGGGAGGCAAGAATATTAAAACATATAAAATGCTTCGGCATCAGAGGCTCGGAACCAACCCCCATTTATCAAAAATGTATCAGTAATTATCTAGAGAAGTAGTTCTCAAACTTTTCTGTGGCTGCAGATCCCTTGGGGGTCTAGTTAGCATGCAGATTCTGATTCAGTAAGTCCATGGTGGAGGCCCAGATTCCACATTTCCAACAAGCTCCCAGGCGATGTCCACACTGCTTGTCCCTGGACTGCACTTTGAGTAGCAAGTGGGTCCAGCACGCCTAGTCTAACCATGTCCCCACCCTGGCACTGTCCACAACACATATTCACATGGGCACACTCACTTGTGGGTGGGCACACACGTACCCATATGCCCACCAAACACAACTGCCATCTGGACAGGTTCAAGAGTTACTTTGGATATTAAGATCCTGTCGCCCCATAACCTTCCTCACTACCTGATCCCTCTCACTACTTGGCCGCCCTTACTACCTGCTCTCTTTCTGTAGCCTGAGAGGCAGCATCCAGGAGTAGTTGAGAGCATGGCCTCTGCAGTCAGATCACCTCAGTTCAGATCCTGGCTCTCCCACCTGCTAGCTGGGCAGCCTCGGACAAATGACATCATCCTTTTGTGCCTCCGTTTCCTTGGGTGTAAAACGGAGATGATAATAACTATACCCACGTCGTGGGGTGACTGGCAGGATCCAGTGAGTTTTCCTATTTCCCTTCCCGTTGACAGGGGCCGGCTACAGAACAAGTAAAACAGAACAGTGGCACCAGATATTTAGTGCTTGAAATGTTAACGTGTATTTCTGCTTTGATTTTATTTTGCTCTCTTAACCCCTTCCTGCTTAGCGGACCTCTTTCCTCCCTCTTTCCCCTCTCTGATGGTGCCCATCTTCCCCTCCGCTCCTCCTTCTCCCTGTGTCCTGGTCCCTGTCACTTTTCCCCTCCATTCCACCTTCTCTGACTCCCACTCCGCCCACTCTCCTTGGCCCACTTCTCCATGCCTGTGTCTTCAAATATCACCTATTTGCTGGTGACTCCCAGATCCACCTCTGCAGTCTTCCCTTAGTGCTGAACTTCCAAATCTGTCCTTGCAGTGGCCAGTACATACCACTGCTTGGATGCTAAAAAGTCCCTTACTTTTCTACACCCTGTCCCTCTACCTCCCATATGTCCTTCCACAGGTAATGAAAGACATCACCATGCTGCAGGTCGATATGCTCCCAGCCGTCCTTGCATTTCTCCTTTGTGTCCAGTGCCTGCTGCCTTGTCCACCCGGCCCCAGGGCTCATGCCCACCTCCTGCTCCCTCACCCAGCACAGGGCAGCCGCCACTCGAACTGATCTCTCTGCCTCCTCTTCGTCCTCCTCACAGCCATCAACAGTTTGCTAAACCTGAAACCTGACCCACGCTGGATAGGATGGCTTCTCATTGCCCCCCAGCCTACTTGTCCAGCCTCAAGTCCGGGTAAATCTGCTGAGTGGGTCCAGCCACACGGTGCTGCTCACTGAGCCCTGGAATTGACAGCACCTCTGTCCCTTTCACATGTGGGTTCCCTGCCTGGGACGTTCTTTCTCCTCTTATCTGGCTAAGTCCTGTGCATCCTTTTAAGACCCACATCAGATGTTCACTCCTTGGTGAAGCCATCCCATACTCCCTCTTCCTGCTGTCAACTGCTTTCTATTCCACCCCCATGGCACACTGAGCTACCTTGGTAATATTATAACACTTGTCCCTCTGTATTGCAGCTCTTCAGTTAATGTCTCGTGTATCCCCTCGCACCTAACCCTGGATCTCACCCCATAGCAAGGACTCAACAAACATACAAATGCTTGTGGAATGAATTAATGAATGGCTATGAAGCATTCTCATAGGTCTGGCCATAAATCTCTCTTTCAAGTTCTGACACCATAGATATGTGTCCTTCTCCCTGACTGGATCTTCGTGTACTGGCGTGTTCAGGTTCATTCACTCAGATTCGCCCGTACGTTTTATCAGCGCATGCTGTAGTCACAAATTCCGAGAGACACCTACAAATTGCAAATGTCTGTGCAGATCCCGTCTCACAGCTGGGCTGCTTCAGCCATCTCACTGTCACCAACCTGACCCTCGTGGCCTCTCGGCAGGTGTGTTCTTTACTTTCCACACCTTCCACCTGGAGAGCGGCCACGACTACCTCCTCATCACCGAGAACGGCAGCTTCACGCAGCCCCTGGGGCAGCTGACCGGCTCGCGGCTGCCAGCTCCCATCAGCGCCGGGCTCTACGGCAACTTCACCGCACAGGTCCGCTTCATTTCCGACTTCTCCATGTCATACGAAGGATTCAACATCACCTTCTCAGGTAAAGCGCGCAAGGGTCCCTGTGGGGGGTGGGGGGTGGTGGGGGAAGAGACCATAGAGCCATTTTCTCTCTCCCTCCGCTGCCAGTCTCTGGTCTTCCTGCTAGGAAGATGGATGTTAATCCACTCTCCAGTCTCTGGCAGAATGCTCTCAATGCTGCAGCAAGAGATATTTGAGTTAGACTTCCCTAGGATGGTCTTGGAAGGAGTTAGCAGGTTCATTGGGGAATCTTCTCTGAAGGTGTTTGGGAATCACTCTGAACATGGCCTACCCAGCTGGTTGAACTAGAGGACTTCACAGAAGTCCCTTGCTGCCCTGGTAATTCCAAATTTTTCTCCTGATTCCACTTGTACTACTTCACAACTCCAGCAATTTAAAACAGTTTCAAAGAAGGGGGTTTGAAATTAACATATCACGGTGGTTTAAGCCTCATTTGGGATCTTCTCCTTAATGCTAATTTAATAGTGCTAGATATTTATCTCTATGTTCAGGAATCCTGAAAAGAAAGCTCTTTCATTTGGCCTTTGGGGAGGAAAGAGGACCCTGAGCTCCTCTAGTATCACGTTCCCCACCCCTCTTGTCCCATTGTGCCTCAGAGCACCCCCACCTTTCTCAGCCAGGACCAGGGGTAGCAGATGGATTCCTCCTGGGGTGAGCAGGAGGTATCTGGCCTCTAGGAATTCTAGCCCCCCACTAGCCCCCCGCAGAAGCCACCTGCCACGTGCCTGGGCTGGCCTGGCCAATGGGACGTATCTGGCCAGTGTGCCTCCACCCATGTGAGAGAGACCCTCCTCCTCACAGCACAGAGCCCTGGGGGACTGCGTCCCAGAGGGGAGATGGCCTTGGGGACGAGGGGCTGGTTACTTCTATGCTGTCACTAGAGGCACCAGGCAGGTCCCTGGCTCATAAGTGCCACCCATCATGCTTGCCATCTGCCTCAAATGCCAGCGTTGCTGAGGCATGGCTTCTAGTGAGGCATTTGGAGTCTCTTCCCTGGTGGGAGTTGCCCGAGGCTGGGTCGTACATTCTGACCCTCTGGAACCAGCCGGTTGCATTTATCTGGTTCAGTGCCCAGAGAGAAAGAGGGGGAGAGTCTGCGAGCCCCGAGGCTTGGGGTTAAGACGGAGATGGAAGGAAGAGGAGGCAAGAGCTGATTCCTGAGGAACCTCAGAAGTCCTTCTGGGAAGCCTGTCTCGGAAGCGCTGTGCCCTTTCCCGCTGCCGGCAGGAGCGGGGTGCAGACCGCCCACCCGGGCCTCCCCGCTTCTCTCTCTGCCTCTGCTCCTCCGGGCTCTTGCCTTTATTTCTTCATCTTTCGTGGGCCAGTGTGTGCGCCTTCTGTTCCTCTGTCTGTCTTTGTCTCTGGCCTTCCCCACAGCATTCAGGCCCGAGTGTGCCCACCTTCTTGCTCTGTGCCTCCCCAGGATGTCTCTGAGCCCGACTGTCCCGCTGCCTTTTCAGAGTATGACCTGGAACCCTGCGAGGAGCCCGAGGTCCCGGCCTACAGCATCCGGAAGGGCTTGCAGTTCGGCGTGGGCGACACCTTGACCTTCTCCTGCTTCCCCGGGTACCGTCTGGAGGGCACCGCCCGCATCACGTGCCTGGGGGGCAGACGGCGTCTGTGGAGCTCGCCTCTGCCAAGGTGTGTTGGTAGGTGGTCACGTGCTTTCATTTTGCTTCACTAGTGGGGGGGCCAAATTCTAGTCAAGGTATGAGATGGTGAACTGCGCACAGGCCAAGACACAAACAGGCCTGGGTTTGAGGGTGGACTGAGCCCGCACTTCCCTGCCGTGGGACCTCCTTCTGCCCCAGCCTCCTTGTCTGTGAACTAGGGATGGCAATACCCGCTCCGTGGGGCTGTTCTGTAGACTAAACTGACTATGCAGAGTAGGGCCACAGGGATAGGCACGTGAAGTTGGCTTCGGTTCTCTCACCTCCCCACCCCACCCTTAACACACAGACCCATGGCTTGAGGATGCCTCTGGCAGAGAAACCTGGATGGGCGCTGGGTGGGCTCAAAGGAAGGAGGCATGGCCTTTCCCGCGGGGAGTCCCTCGGGGGGTCCGTGTATGCTCTGACTAGTCTGATGGGGGTGCTCGCGCTTGGAGAATCCCTTGGAAAACTTTAATCATCCAGCAGGGGAGGACAGAGGACAGGAGTCGGGTCATTTAGGGAGCACCCATTCCAGGTCAGGCACACTGCTAGGTTCTGGAGATACAAAAGTGAGCGAGACAGAGAAAGTCTCTCCACTCATGGTCCGCATTCTGCGGGCATGGAGGGCATACACAAGCCATAAACACATAGATGTGTAATACGTCAGGCCGTGTGGAGGGGCACAGAGAAAAACTGGCAACTCAGACAGTGCAGGAGGTCAGGCTGCTCTTTTATGAAGAGTGGGCAGGAAAGACCTCTCCAATGAGTTGACATTTTAGCAGAGATCCGAAGGAGTTCAAGAAGCCAACCACTCAGATATCTGGGAGAAGAGGGGACAGAGGACCAAGCCCCTGAGCCATGAGCATTCTCAGTGTATGAGGAACAGCTGGGAGGCCGGTCTGGAGCAAGTGACAGGGAGAACAGAAGATGTTGAATGGGAGGTAGCTGGTTGGAGGTTGGAACCAGGCCTTCTCCGCCTCCTTATGAGAGTTCTAAGAAGGCTGTTCAGAGCTCCACGCCCAGAGGGTAAGGGGAAGAAGGGGAAAGCCCAGGAAGCAGGGACGATTGCTGGCTGGTACCCAACGTGTAAGGTTCATGGCTGTGCCTGCTCAATCCTCAAAATGCAGGGCTGGATGAAACACTGGCTGGATTAGTAGAATACTTACCATGCACACTGTTAGCCATGGAACTTGCTTAAAATGAAATATTACATAAAACCCCATAAAAATATACAAAACAGGTAAAAGCAGCACTGCACTGACTGAAAAAGGGACCAGCATCTCAAAAGTGGGTGAGGTCAGCCTTGCCTGAGATGACTCCAGAGAGGCCTCGGGCTCTGCAGAGAACAGCAGAGATAGGCTGGTGTGATAGGCTGGGCCTGGGCTTTGCAGTCACACAGGCCAAGGTGGAGTCTCCACTCTGCTGCTTACCAGTGATTAGATCTCAGGCAGGTCAGTAAACCCCCTCAGCCTCAGCTTCCTTGCTCATAAAATGGAGATAACAGGCCAGGTGCAGTGACTCATGCCTGTAATCCTAGCACTCTGGGAGGCCAAGGTAGGAGGATCGCTTCAGGCCAGGAGTCGAAGACCAGCCTGAGCAAGAGCGAGACCCCATCTCTACAAAAAATACAAAAACTAGGTGGGCATGGTGGCGTGCACCTATAGTCCCAGCTACTTGGGAGGCTGAGGCAGGAGGATCGCTTGAGCCCAGGAGTGTGCGGTTGCAGTGAGCTATGACCATGCCTCTGCACTCTAGCCCAGGTGACAGAGCAAGACCTCATCTCAAAAATAAAAAAAAAGAGAGATAACAGCATCCAACTCACCAGCTTTATTCTAGATTAAATGACATAATTTACATAAACCAGGAGGCGCCATTTAATTATTGTCATTTTGCCAGTAACCTTTTTATCATTACTTATCAATAACCAATTATCGTTATTTTGCCAATGACCTTTTACAATTTCAGAGAGGAAACATTAAGACAAAGAGTTGCAGAATTCTATTTTTGACCAACTAAATAAGCCCAAAGTTTACCTCTTCTCCTCTAACCATGCCCCAAGACACCACCCACCCTGGCCTGGCCACACATGGAGCCTCCTCCGGGGAGGTCAGTTTGTACCCAGGTGCTAGCAGCTCCTTTAGTCTCTGGGAAAACGCGCATGGCTAAGTGGTTCTGGAGGAATCATTTCGTGAATGGGATTATCCAGGACCACAGATGCACACAGCCCTTGAGCTCTTGCCTCATTGATCTCATTACATAAACTCATTCTTTAACTTATTATTCCAATTACTGTTTGTTCGTGACACCTCACAATATTTTCATTATTACATTTGTCTTCTGTTTCACATGTTATTAATAACGCACAGCAATTATAATCACCTCTAATTACCACCAGCCCTGCTGCAGAGGCTCAGGCTGGAGGTATCGTGGGAATGCCCACTGGGGGATGCTCCCAGTTGCCACATGCACTGTAGGTATAAATTGGATGATTTAGCCCACACAGTGTTACCAGGAACATTCCCAGCTGAGGAGATGAACAGCCCTGGGCTCTAATTCATTATGTGACATTGGGAGAAGGGGTAGGGACACAGCCCCTGACTTCAGGGGCCCCTGAATTCGATGTGGAAGAGACAGCCCTGACCCCGGGAGACCCCAGTCTGCAGCAGGGGGCACGGCCCTGTCCTTGAGAGCCCTGGTGTGATGGAGAAGACCTAACCTTCTGCCTCAGGAGCCCCAGATGGAAGGATAAGATACAGCCCCTGCCCTTAACGAGACCTCTTCTGATGGGGGTGACAGAAGTCACAGATGCTGGAATCAGCAGTGGCACTTGCCGGTGCCTGTGACTGTTTGTTTCTCCAGAACATTTATTTGTTTCCATTTACGCCTGTGTTTGGTTTCTTGGTGCATCTGCTCACCTCCCCTGTTACTTTGGAAACTCTCCCAGAAGCAAGCGCCATGTCCCTCTACCCTCCTGAACACCCTGGTGCCCAGGACAAAGGCACCTGGGATTGGCCAAGGACGAGCCACATCTGAAGCTCTCAGCCCCTCCTCATGAAGGTGTTGGGCATGTGGGAAAGAGGAGAGGGTCGTGCTGTGGCAGAGATGGGGCACACAGCTATCACACAGGAAGCAGGGCCACAAAGGAGGTCCAAAGATATGCCAAAGCCACTGTTGAAGGGAACTAGGCACAGGGCAGGAGACATCAGGAGCCTCGAGGGTGCTGTGAACCTTGGGCAGCTAACACATGCTTCCCATGAGCTGCTTAGCTTTCTGCCAGTCCCGGAGTGTGGGCAGTTAGGGCTCCAAATGGAAGCAGGTAAGCCACATAGATTCACCTGGGACAGATGGGGAAGGACAGAAGGAATAACACTGGTTGAGGGCCTGCTATGGGCAACCACTCCCCATATGTTTACCTGCCTTCCACATAAAATCTCACGTGTTTATCCCACAGTCTCACAAGAACGCTGTTACTGTCCACATGAACGCAAATGAACAGACTGAGGTTCAGAGAGTTGATAAACTTGTCTGTCCGACTCCAAAGTCTGTGATCATCCCACTGCACCACAGGCCTCTGCCCAGATGGAGGGGATGATATGAGAGATGCTTCAGAGGGCTGCCCATGTGCTGTGCCTGAGTGATAAATGTCTAAATGCGCATGGCCCTCAGCAGCCCCTCCACCCTCATCTGAGGGCGCCCGGGAAATGTACATACTCTGAAAACACATCCATATAATTATCAGCAGCCACTGCCCCGGGGGTGCCTGCACACCACTGCCCCTTTAGCTTTATGCCCAGCTCAGCACCTTCATCGTGATATTTTGTCAGTTGGTAAACAGCCTAAGTTTAAAGCATCACAAAGTTAGATTTCTCCTCTAACATAAATAAAGGAGGGCTATGTAAAGTCTTAGGAAACTAAAGCTAGTCTTAGGAAACAAAACAGGGCAGGACCCAGGGAGTAGGGCCCATTGAAAAGTAGGAACTTGGTGTTGGGGTGTATGGTCCCCACCTTTAAAGACCAAGGAACAGCCTGTGGACAAGAGAACACACCAGCCTATAACTAAGCCCACGAGAGGTTCAGTTCTGAATGTTTCTGTATGCTCCATCTGTGCTGCCTCAGCCTAGGATATTCCTGGCTTAGAGTAATTAGGGTTGACTGTACAGTCAGAGCAGTGGCCCCTTGGTCAACCTCAGGGTCCTTCCAGCCAAGAACTGTGCCTAGAATAAGGACACTGAGGGATGATTTAGAGAAAGCAGACTTGCTACCGGCAACCTCAAAGATTCAAGACATGTGCCAAATTCCCCATATGTCCAGACAAATGATGGGCCTGCCATCTGGACTTGTATTTACATCCTTCCAGAACCTAATTATTTTTAGGACTGTACATCTTCTGAGGTCAGTGTACTCTACATCCATTCATTCGTTCATTCGGTAAATATTTATCTTACAGACGATCTGGGCTAAGCCTTGGAAATTCATAGATTCATCAAGCATGACCCTAGCCTTCAAGTAACTCACAGTTTGGGTGGGGGATACAGGCAAGTAGCAAGCAATCAGGGCGCAATATGGCAGATGCTCTGAGACAGGGAAGCACAGAGAGGGGCTTCACAATTACTAAGGATCCTAGAGAGCCAACTGCATGGTTCCTCAGCGCATGCCCTGCCCACCCACTGAGTGGGCATTGTGGGGACAGTAATATGACCAAACCCCACAGGATCCACAGTGCAGCAGAGGAGATAGAAATGTTAACAAATAAGTCAAGTAAAATGTGATGACTGCTATAAATAAAGGTATGGGAACAATGGGGGAAGAATGACTAATTCTGGAGGAAGAGAACCAGATTTCCAGAGGAGGGTGCGATTTCATTAGCTGTTGAATGAAACAGGGGCTCAATGAAACTGTGCTAAAACTTTGTCCAGAGCCTTGGGGGCCCTAAACTCCGGGACCAAGGAGATTGAGTTTGCAGTCCCCTCCTCTTCGTGAATCGAGAGACTTGGTATAAATTGCTGAGTACCAGGTTCCTTATCTTTAAAACAGGGATAATTGTGCCTACCTTATGGGGTTGGCTGTTGTGACTAATAACTGAAATGAGCCTTGTAAAGTTGTCTGTCATGCTGTTGTGCACAAAAGGGTCAGAAATTGTTATTTGATCTTGTCCCCACTTAGTTTCTACCCTCTGACACTGAAAGGCTTTATCTGTCTTCACTTAACTGCCCCTCCTCCCCTGGCCTCCTCTCCTGGCCACCTCCCGGGTCATTGCCGTTGCCGTGATACTGTGTGAGCAGGTGTGGGGAATGGCTGCTTTACAGCACTGTGACAGTAGAAGGTGCCTGGTGGGTTAGTTTCTGTTTCTGCAGAAGAGAGACAGACAAACAGAATGAAAGGGATAAACAGACCAGGCAGAACTATTAAGGAGAAGTTTGATGGGCATTCCTGTAGACAGGCAGACAAGTAGGCAGATATGCGGGCATCCTGGCAGGTAGACAGGCAAACAACTTGGCATCTTTGTTAAGGTTTTCCAGAACTGTGAGTTATATTCTGGCTGCAGCTGCTGAGTTAATCCGCGATTATTGTGATTCTCTTTCCAGCTGAGTGTGGGAATTCAGTCACGGGCACTCAGGGTACTTTGCTGTCCCCCAACTTTCCTGTGAACTACAGTAACAATCATGAATGCATCTACTCCATCCAGACCCAGCCAGGAAAGGGGATCCGGCTCAAAGCCAGGGCGTTCGAACTCTCCGAAGGAGACGTCCTCAAGGTAAAATTGATAGATTTCATAGAGTATGTATGCTATAGTATGCAAAAGTGTGGTCCACACTCATTTCTTTCTGTGTGAATGATCCAAACACTCTCCTTTCCTCCTGAGACCCAAGATAGGGTCCTCATTCATCTGGGAGAAAGTGAGGACCAAAAAGAGAGAGGTATGTACATGTCTAAGAATATGGTTTTAGAAGAGTTTGCTTAGAAGCTGCCTGCTATCATATACATGTGTGATTGAGTATGGGTGACTGAATAATAAAAAATAATAATAAATCCAGTTGGAGCAGCAATGGATCTAGTTTTTCACTGTGAACCCTGATCACCAACACTGATAATGAAGAGCTCATAGAATGTGTGCATGTGTGCAAGTGTGCATTCATTTCTGCAGCTGTGTGTTTGTGGATATGGATTCTTTTATATGTATATTTCCCCATGTGTGTGAATTGGTGTCAATGTATTCATTTGGTTTTGGGCATCTGTGTGTGTACGTACTTGTGTCCATGTATTTTTTGTATGTGCACTTGTGCATGTTTTGAGTATATGTTTTGGTGGACTACTAGGCTACTGCAATAGCTTCAGTGGGCCAGGATGATGGCCTATGTGTGGCAGTGGGGTTAAAGAGAGAGAATTTAAGACATATGTAAGAGAAAGAAATGATAGGACTTGGATTACAAAGAGGATTATAAGGAGGGAGTTGTTAAGACTCTGAGCATACATATATCTTGTATTTCTTTGTATGTGTGTGATTAAGTGGGGATCTCCAATAATGTGTGGTGTGTGAATGTGGTTGTGTAATCAGAGTTGACTTTGGAGAATTTATTAAAGAGCTGCCTTAATAAAATGGATTATAAAGAAAATCTCACACAGAGTATGTCCATTTTCATTCTAGGCCAAGGAACTTTTTTAGCTTATTCTATAATAATATAGTTTTATTCCCTGTAGCCAGAGAAGTCTGACACTAGAAAAAGTTGAAACAACCAGAGGCCACTACTCTGGAAAATCCAAAGAGAAACCGTTAAATCCACATCCTTTTGGATTCTCTCTAGATGTGGTAAATGTGCTGCCCTTTTTATGTACAGATGACATTGTGACCCACCTGCTGGGGCATATGTTCTCTTGTTTGTGTATGTCTGTGTGTGTGTGTTTGAAAGGTGTTTCTCACTCTTACCTAATCTTTTTTGAACCCAAGAAGATGCATTCATTAGATGACTGTGTGGGACTGGGTGTGCATGAAATAGGATAGAACAATTCCACTGGCTTCTTAAGTTCCACTTTTCAGCCCCACATAAAAACAGTGTGTGTCTCCAAACAAGAGAGCACAAGACAAGGCTTCATACCCTTCTGAGGACCATGTCTTTAGGCATCTCCTTTGACCCGCTGTCTCTCCATCCATTTGTTAATCATCTACAGCAGAACCCCAAAGGCTACAATTGGGACAGTGGGGCCAGAGGGACTTCCTCTCTGTAATGATGCAGATGGAAGTGATGTGAGCTGGGCAATGCAGAGGCCTTCTTGGATGAAGGCTGTCAGCCTTCTCTGTCAGCAGAGAAAGGTGGCTCTGATGCATAGGTTGCAATTTTCAGGATTTGAAGTTTACAAGCAGTGGTTCTGTGCATGTAGCCTAATAGGGCCAGCAGAAATGGCTCCAGCAATACCATGTTGCTGGAGGTCACATGGCATATGGCCGGTGCCTAAGCTTCTCACTTAGGATGATCTAGATTCAGAGTAGCACCTAAGACGTAGTCAACAGGAGTGTACACCCAACTGCACTGTCAAGGGTTGGCCTCAGGGTCAGGTGAGCAGCTTAGCATACAGGCAGGAGAGAGACTTCCCAAGGCAGTCAGGGTAAGAAAGGAGAGACGCAGGGCATAAAACCTAGGTCAGAGGTCAGGGGGGCTCACATAGGAGGCAGGACCCCAGGAAGTCCTGAAGGATTGTGGGGAGAGGGGCCTGAATTCCTGTGTTTCTCAGGGAGGACCTTCCCAGACTTCAGACTTTGTCTCTGCAGCCACCTGCCCAGTGGGCACTGCCACCCAGCCTTCTAATATTGGGTTTGACATTCTTGGCAGAGAACATCTTCCTCCTGTGTCTAGACCTCTTTAATGTTCTCCTCAGGAGGTCGGGCTGTGGCTTCTGACTTAGCTGAAAGACCATCCAAGGGACCGTGTGACCACAGAACTTCTAGAACGAGGTCCTGGGGGAGGGAGGGCAAGGTATGCAGGGGTATTGGGATGGCAACATGTGGCACCTTCCTGTTCTCTCTTCCCCAGGGTTGCTTGCCCTCCTGAGGGAGAACCTAGGACATGAATAGGTACCAGAGCTCTTTCAGAAATAAAAGAGACTCACAGTTATAATTTGTCAAATGGAATTCACAACTGCCCTGCAACCGCAATCAGCTGCAGCCGTTCTCCTGTTTAAACCTGTCACTCTCGTCTACCTGGACACAGATATCTGTAAAAGGAGGGCAGAAGAGTCAACTCTAAGAACATCTTGCTCTTGCCCTAATATAATTGACCCATCGGCTAGAACACTGGCACCTTCCTAATCTCAAGGACTTGCCTGTCTCTCCGAAGAAGCCCTGATGCACACATGAACTCCTGACCAAGGAAACCTGTCACCTCCTCCACACTTTACTTATCTCCAAAGATGCAGTATTTCATGCATCTGACTAGCCCTCCAGACCTTCTGTGGTCTTGTATTTTTGACCCATGAGATGGCTGTTTTCTTGCATGTGTGACCCCAGATCTATTCCTTACCCTCAATAACCGTAGATTTCTTAAACATCACTCCCTCCCACTCCAGAACCACGTGACTCTTATTTTAGTCCCTGCCAGGTGATCCTTGCTGGTAGCCTGGCATGAGCAAGACAGGAAGGGTCTTTAAATGCAATAGTATGGAAAGACAACTTCCAGCTCAAGATAGCAAATGAAGCACATGCGTGTAACTACATCCTCTGCAGGTTCCCATTAGAATGACTCCAGGGACATAAAAACAAGGGAATGTGGTCTCAGCACTGTAAATTAGGCAAGGGTGCCTTTCACATACAACTTAAAGAAATTTCTGCCAAATGAAATGCCCAAGAAAGAATCCAGATTGAGAAAGGGCCTAATCAAACCACAATTCACACAAGTGAAGTGAAATCCTGCCTGTGGATTAAGTGCCAGAAACCTTAAGGAAAAACCTAAGACCACCTAGCTCAGAGCAGCAGAGCCTAGGGCCGAGGACACGCCATGGACCATTGGCAGGGACCAGATCTCAATCCTGCTAGCTCCTCTGGAGGTGTGCTAGGTCTGAGAGACCACACAGTGCTGATTTCCTCTTGACATGACATCCTGGCCTTCATTTGGCTTTTGTTGGCAAGCCAGGTAAAGCAGGGTGATGCCATGGGTGATTCCACATGCACACACAATGCACATGCATGCACAAACATGTACACTCTTTAGCACCAGGCGTAGGGAAGGTTCCTGCTATGGCCTCTTTGGGTTTACCTCTTTTGCTTCCCCTCAGAGACTACTGGGTGTTTCCATTCTCCGTTTCCATTCTTGCTTTGTTGTGGCATTCCCACAAGAAAATTAACCAGATATGTGTGACTATTCAGTAGATCAGGAGTAAGAGACCTGTCTAAGGAATCAGAGCTAATTGCCCCTCTGTAAGCAACAAAGAAAAGAAAAATACTTTAAAAGCTCCTAATTTATATTCTTAACAGGATTTGAGAGAATATTATATTTATGACACAAAAATAGGCAATAATGAAAACAGAGCAATCTGAGATGAGGGAAGATTGAATAGAGATGAAAAACATGATCACCCAATTAAAAAACGGAATGGAAGCAGTGAACAGAAGACGGTAAACTGCAGAAAAATGAAATCAGTTTATTATAAGATAAATTTGAGGACTTCTCTCACATCTCATAAGAAAATGAAAAAGAATTCTTTTATATTAATAAAATGTATGATCAATCCACGGTAAAACTTTATGTACCAAATAACATAGCATGAATAAATTAAATAAAAAACTTCTGGAAATGTAAAAAATTTTAATAAAGTTACAGTCATCATGGAAGATTTTAATATATCTCTGTTAGTCTCTGACATGTCACCTAAGTTAAAAATAAATAAGGTTTTGAGTAGCTTGAATAATATAACAGAATAAATCCAAAGAAAGTAGGAGAAAGATGCTTTTGACAATAAAGGCAGAAATGACTAGAAAAAGAAAACTTAAAAAAACCCAGCAATTATCAGCAAAACCAACTAGTTCTTTGAAAAATAACTAATAAAATAGGCAAACCTGGCAGAACTGATCAAGGAATGAAGAAGCCACAAGTGTGTAATATTAGGAATGAAAAAAGGGACATAATCATAGATACAGGAGGGATTATGGAAATAAGAAAACATTTAGGAAAAACTATAAGCCAAGAAATCTGAAAGCTCAGATAAGATGGGAATTTGTATAGATAAAATGTACTAATTGCAAAAAATAAGAACTTGGAAAAAACCAATAACCATTGAAAAATTGGAATTCACCCACATCCTCTCTCAAAAGCCCCAGACCTAGACTATTTTACAGGTAAGCTTTAACAAAACTTCAAGAAATAATCAGTCCTTACAATAATCAAACTGTTTCAGAAAAGAGAAAAATAGAGATCCATCTCCCAACTCATTTTTTAAAATGAGGCAAGTAGAAGCATTGATATATCAAAGAGTAGAATGATGGTTACCAGGAGCTGGGGTGGTTGGGGGAAATGTGGGGATGGTGGTCAAAAGGTACAAAACCTCAGTTAGACAGGAAGAATAAGATTTTTCTTCTATGAGATCTATTGCACAGCATGGTGAATATAGTAAATAATAATGTATAGTACATTTCAAAATCACTAAGGGAGTAAATTTCAAATGTTCTTACCAGAAAAAAATGATAAGTATTTGAAGTGATGGTTATGTTAGTTGGCTTGATTTAATTATTCCACATTATAGTCATAAATCATAACATCACTTTATACCCTATACATATATGCAACTATAATTTTATCAATTTATAATTTAAAATTAAAAGAAGAGAAACTATTAGGCCAGTCTCACTATGACCATAGATCTAAAAATTCTACATACAATATCAGATTGACTCTAGCTGTGTATTAAAACAAAGATGACCAAGTAGGGTTGATCCCAGGAATGTGAGGATGTGTCAAAATTAGAAAAGCTCATAATGTTATTTGTTAGACAAATCGTATGAAATTGCCATTTTTTTAGGTCAAAGCTGGTCAAATATTGGCAATTTCCTAATATCCTATAAGCAGATTAGAAGAGAAAAACACATTATCCTGCTAACATACCCCAAAATATCATATGGTGAAATTTAATAACCACTCATGATTTTTAAAAATATCTCCTAAAACTGTGAATAGAACTTTCTTATTTTGATAAAAAGTTTAAACTTCCTAAGGATTTCCAGTAAAGTCAAGAAAGACCAATAGCTTTACGATCACCAATAGGATCCTGCATTGTACTGAAGATTAAAACCATTACAATTATACCCAAAAAAAGAAGATACAAAAATTAGGAAGGGATATAAAAATTGTCTCTTTTGTTTAGAATGCAAAAGAATCAACTAATAAATTATCAGAACCCATAAGACAATTCAACAAAGCTGCTGGTGTTTCTATAACCAATTAAAACATGTAATCAGGGGAAGAAGTCTCATTTATAATAGAAACAAAAACTATAAGACACCTAGGAATAAGCCTCCAAAAATGTGCATAATCTTTACTGAAAAGATGATAAAACTTTATTTTGAAGGTGATATACCTAAGATAAATGCAGGGAGAGTTCATGCTTGTGGATGAACAGAGGATATGAACAGGCAATTCACAGAAGAGGAAAGTAGAATTGTTGATAAACATACGAAAAGATGTTCAACCTTAGTGGTAATAAAGGAAATATAAGTTAAAATGAGATACCATTTCACACCCATCAAGTTGAAAAAAATCATAATGCCTGAAAATACCAAGTGTCAGCAAGGATATAAAGCCATGGAAACTGTCAGACGTTACTCGTGAGAGAATAAACTGGTATTCCTCTTTGGAGAGCAATCTAGTAATATCTAACCAAACTGGAGATGTGCAACCAGCAACCAGCTTCCCTGCAACCAGCTTCTCCACTCTAGATGTATACCGTGGAGAAACTCAAGCACATGTGTGCAAGTGGACATGCAGGAATGTTCATAGAAATGATGCTTACATTTGTAATTGTGTTGAAAAAGCTATCCACTTAGCATATTCATTTTGAAACCAGCCATGTTGCTGATGTGACAGATGTGCATGGAGTCTCTTGGATTTCTCAGAGAGACATTTCCATCACCTGCATATGATGATGAACTGGACCACCAAGTAATATCCTGTTAGGAAATAATGTATACAAAGGCCCAATTCCCAATAGCAATCAAAAATATAAAAATACCCAGGAATAAGTACAGAATGTCCCTGAGAGACATAAAAGTCAACTTGATTAAAATGGAGTCAGACACCATGTATATGGATAGGAAGACTTAATATCATACAGATGCATTTTTTCCTCAAATCTGTCCATACATTTAATGTAACTCAGTCAGAATTATACATTTTAGGCCAGGTGAGGTGGCTCACACCTGTAATCCCAGCACTTTGGGAGGCTCAGGCAGGAGGATTGCTTGAGGTCAGGAGTTCAAGACCATCCTGAGCAAGAGCAAGACCTCATCTCTATAAAAAATTAAAAAATTAGCCAGGTGTGGTGGGGGGTGCCCGTAGTCTCGGATACTTGGGAGGCAAAGGCCAAAGGATCATTTGAGCCCAGGAGTTTGAGGTTGCAGTGAGCTATGATGACGCCACTGCATTCCAGCCTAGGCAACAGAGTGAGACCCTGTCTCAAAAAAAAAGAATTACATGTTTTGTTTTGGAGAGGTTTTGTTTTATTTTTTTAATTTGGGAAAATTCTTGAGTTTATCTAGAAGAGTAAATCTGGGAGAATAATTTTTTTTAAGTTGAAAGAAGGCAAATGAGAATTTTCCCTACTAAATATTTAAATAGATTATAAAAGCTACAATAACTAAAATAGTGTGGGTCATGCAGAAGAATAGACAATAGGCAAATGTAATAGACTAGAAAGTTGATAAAGAAAACCAAATTTATATAATTACATATGAATTATATATTTGAAAAAGATGGATTTAAAATTGGTGGTGGGTGGAATATTTACAGACAGCATTTTGCTAGATGGCTAATCTATCAGGGGGATAAGGTAGAATCTTATATCATATGCCAAAATAAATTCCAGGTAGATTTAAGGACAAAAGTGCTAGGGGAAAACATTGGTTTATTTATCATGCATTTACTAAGTGCCTCTTATATGCCAGGGCACATATTTTAGACACTGATATATGAATAGTTATACTGTGGATGTTGGTTAATTTTATGAAAGAAACCCCTGCAGCTATTTAAATGCTGTTGTGGAAAAAATATTTAATGACTTAAAAAATATACACATTATATTAAGAGAAAGAAAATATTGTCCTATAGTATCTGTAGTTTGATCTTGTTTTTATAAAAAAGAAAGAAAGAAAGAAAGAAATCTATAGAAAGAAAGAAATGCGTAGAACAAAGCCTGGAAAGATGGTCACCAAAATGTTGTTAGGTGCTGAAAGTTGTTTTTTTCCTTTGTGTTTTTCTGTTTTGTAAGTTTTTCTGAAATGAATATTTTATTGTAATGACACAAATAACACTTTTGTTCATAATGAATTAGGATGAATTATGCTTGGAAATTAAGAAAAATATTCTGTTCCCATCATACTTTTTATTAATTAATAATAATTTCTCAAATACCATCATATATCCAGTGAGTGTTCAAATTTCCAATGCTGTCATAAATGTCACAATATTTTAAAAATTTATAGTTTATTTGAATCAGGATTGAAATAAGCTCCACACATTGGATTAGTTGTCTCGTGTTTTTTAATATATGGGTTTCTCCCTTGATCTCTTTTCTTATCCCCCGTGTAATTTATTTGTTGAAGAAATCACATCATTTGTTCAGTGGAATTTTCCACATTCTGGATTTTGCTGACTACATTCCCAGGGTGTCATTTCCCATGTTCCTCTGTCCTCGGTATCTCCTGTAAGTTGGAAATTAGATCCAGTGGCTTGATCTGATCTGGTTTGATTGTTTTTTTTGGCAAGATAACTCCACAGGTGGTGGTGTGTCTTCCATGAAGAAACACATGATGTCTGGTTGCCTTTCTTATTTCAATGTTAACAATCATTGATGATTAATGCCTTGATCCATTAATTCCAATATATATTTTAATGGGTAAAAATATTTGTATTACAATTTAGTTGCAGCAGTGGGCAAAATTCTTTGAACTGGTATCATTCTGATGTCTGTTGTAATCCCAGAATTCGCTCAGACTATCAGTGATATAAAGCAATTGCACATAGGATCTGGACACAGACTTGAAGCTCCCAAGAGCCTAAATAAATCTCTGTAATATACAGCACTGTTAGCTTGAAGGATGGCTTCTTTTAGAAAGCTTTGCTTCATAAATAGTAGAATGGAAATATTGTTCCAATTTGCTGGCAGCTGGCACCACATTGTGTGCCATGCACAAATATTCATCACCCACTCATAGCTCCCATCTTTGATATTTACCAAAGCACCAGGGGGTCTTTCATTCAATCACAACTTCTGTTGTTATTTGTACAATTATCTGGAAAGGAGCAGCAACCTCAAAACCTGGGGAGCCAGTTCATTATTCTGATGATTGTTGTCTTTGCTGGTGCTCAGAAGTTCAGGGGACAGATGGGAGTCGGGGAAGCCAGATGCCTGCACTATTCCACCCTTGGCAAGCCCAGCAGGCCCTAGCTGGAGCCCTCATTTTAGGAAGGAAGGGGCAGAGGCTGAGCTTGGGGAAGGGAAAGTCACCATGACATGCGGGTCATTTTAACTCCATCCTTCCTGGATCCCAGGGATCATATCCAGCACAGTGGTCAAGACAGGCCATTGCCACAGTGGGCTGGCATCAGGTGGGAGGATGGCCGTCTCATCTACTGGAAGGACAGGATTAAGGATTCAGCAATGTAGAGATGTTGAGTGCTTGCAGCCTGCCTGTCTGCAGGAACAGATGGTTTGGGAGGCAGGCAACCCCAGCCTGACCTCCCTGGGCTGCTGAAGAGTAAGCTGGTGCCATATGGGGGGGTGAAGGAACAAGAGCAGATCTCCACTGAAAAGGTTAGAATAGCAACCAGTCCCCAAAGACTAGATTCACACTGGAGATGGGCCAGGCACAGAAGTGACACCAAGGGGAAACGAGATAGCTTACTCAGTCGCTAGCTTCACTTTGCTGTCTTCCTTGCATCTGATGACTCACTGAGCCTCAAGCAGTAGTTGTCAGTGCTAAACTCCAGAAGTGTGGGCTGTGGGGTGGGAAGGTGAGGTTCAAAGTAAGACCATGCTGACAACATTGGGTTGGGGGTCTCTCCTGTGTCCAGGTTTATGATGGCAACAACAACTCTGCCCGCTTACTGGGTGTGTTCAGCCACTCTGAGATGATGGGGGTGACTTTGAACAGCACATCCAGCAGTCTGTGGCTTGATTTCATCACTGATGCTCAAAACACCAGCAAGGGCTTTGAATTGCAGTTTTCCAGTAAGTCTTTCTTGCGTCTTTGTGGACATTGAAGTCAGGCTTTCCTATTTTATTCATTTATTGGAGCTTCTGCTTGCCCACTAGATACAAAGAATGTGTACTCTTATAATCTGTTTTAAAATCCAGTGAGTATCTAGCAACAGATGAATGGGTAAACAAAATGTGATGTGTCCATACGATGGAATATTATTTGGCCATTAAAAGGAATAAAGTGCTGATACATTCTTGAACGGATGACCCCTGAAAACATTATACTAAGTGCAAGGAGCCCGTCACAAAGGCTAGATGTTGTATGAGTGCATTTATATGAACTGTCCAGAATAGGCAAATCCATAGAGACAGAAAATAAATGGGTAGTTCCCTATGGCTGAGGAAGTTGCAGGAAAATGTGTATGGAGCTTCTTTTTGAAATGATGAAAATGTTCTAGAACTGATTGTGGTAGTAGTTGTACAACTCTGTGAATATACCAAAAGATATCGAATTGTGTACTTTAGATGGGTGAATGTATGGTAAGTGAATTATATCTCAATAAAGCCGTTAGGGGAAAAAAACCCAATGCATATACTTAAGATTCCCCTTACCTGGGCTCTAAGCCGTCTGGCAGAGGGATCTTTGCCCGTTACAGCAGGTGGTTCAGTGGAAGAGGATTAAATAGAGTCAACTTTGAATTCCATTTCTACCATATGACATTCGTGTGAACAATTTATTTAGCCTTCCCAAGTCAATGCTCTCAGTTGTTAAATGTAGATGGTTATACCTACCTATAAGACTCCTGTGAGTAACAAATGAGGGATAACACATGCAAAGCACCATATAGTAGCAGCTCTGTGTAAGTCTGTTTCCTTTTTCAACAGAGTATGCTTAAGCAAGTCATAACTGAGCTTTTAAACATACGTTTAAAGTGACTTTTCCATACTACCCTATCTTATCAGAATGTCTCAGTGAGCAAAATGGAAAGAACAGCTCCTGCTAGCAAAATGCTATGGGTCAAACAAAAGAAATAGAAAATCCAGACCCTAGGCCTGAAAACTATTAAAGCTAAAATCATTTACATATAGCAACAGGGAAACTAATGCTCCTTCATATACCTTCAACCATGCATAGAAATGTGGAGGGAATCCCGAGTGGTGAATTTATCAGAACCTGGGGGTGGTGGCTAAGATATCTTCCCTGAGGACGTGGCTCTGAGGGAGGGGAGGAAGCATGGTTTCTGCCACAATAGGTCTTGCTCACTCTGCCTCTTCTCTCTTCACCAGGTTTTGAACTCATCAAGTGTGAGGACCCAGGAACCCCCCAGTTTGGCTACAAGGTTCATGATGGAGGTCATTTTGCAGGGAGCTCTGTGTCCTTCAGCTGTGACCCTGGATATAGCCTTCGGGGCAGTGAGGAGCTGCTGTGTCTGAGTGGGGAGCGCAGGACCTGGGACCGGCCTCTGCCCACCTGTGTCGGTAGGAGGCCTCTTCTTCTGCAAGGAACCACTCGGGTCTCTGGTAGCCCCAGGCTCTAGGCCTGGTCTCATTCCGGGTAGACACCATGCTCCAGGGCCTGGGGGCCACCTAGCTGGACTGAATCCTCCTATTAACAGGCATCGCTGCTCACCTGCACCCCTTTTCCACACCCTCACTTTCACACCCCATCACCCCCATGTGGCAGCACAGTCAGTCAGGGTGGCTTGCCTTTGTCACACACTTACCAAGTGGGGCCACAGCCAAGTGATGCCCTCAGAATTGTAACGCAGGTGACGGAGAAGAGGTGGGGCTTTTGCCTGAGTTCCAGGGTTTCTTGTAACACCAAGACTCAAACAAGTCTCCAACTCACTCTGCGTCTCAGTTCCCCTATAGGTAAAAATGGGTCTCGTGCTCCCTTTTCTAGGGGAAGAGCAAGATAACTAACTAGCATTGATCTCACTCTTAAGAAAGAATGCAATCGTGAACTTGCATCGCCTGTGGTTCTTCCAGAATGTCAGGAGAGGCTTTCTGGAGTCTTTGTGCCTGCATCACAGGACAAGAGATGGTGGTGCAAGGCAGAAGTACAAAATAGGCAAAGTCGGTCATTCTGTTTATCTGGCCTCTTCATCTCTCGCCACCCCCCTCCCTGGTGATGCGGATCCCCACCACACTGCTTCATCCTGTCTCCCCAGTACCAGGCCTATCCCTCTCGCCACGCCCTTCCCCACGGCCCCATGCAGCACTGGCTGATCTTGTAAGAACAAAACGTCCACTGGAAAAACACGTAACTGCCTACCAAGCCCCACATGTCAGAATTGGTGCAAGTGTGTGTGTGGGTACGCGTGGAGGCAGAGAAAAAAAAAGAAAGAATAAATCCTGTCCCCTCCCCTTGGGGAGCCCATACTATAGCAAGGAGAATAGACACATAAACAGATAATTATAATACAAGAGAAGCACTGCAAAAAGAATTATATGCAAAGCACTGGGAGGATATGAGCAAGCTTTGCATGGGAGGTGATATTTCAATTGAGACTTGGAAGGATGGGTTAGAATTCACCAACAGGAGGAACGAGGTGGGGATAGAGACATTCTGGCCTGAACAGGTGCAAGGGCTGAAGGCATGAACTTAGACTCTCTGAAAGTGGACAGACCAAAACAGTGGCCTTTACATAGCCTCTAGGGTCTTCCTTTCCCTTTGTCCTCGAGGTTGACCTACTCTGCAGGTGTATCCCTTCCCTTTCTCCCTTTGCCCCTCTTATCCCTCCTCTCTCTCCCATACCAGGCCCTATGCTAGGCACTAGGAATACAAAGAAGAGCAGATGTCGGGTAGCTGGGGAGATGCGTGCATTAACAGATGACAGTTAATGCCACAGGCAAGCAACCTAGCGCACACAAAATGTAAAGGAGAGGTGATGATTCACGTTATAAGATAATTATTTGCTTTGCAGAAAAAATTTGCTGTAAGATTCCTTTGAGTATCAAATATACTAGCTGGGGCTGGGTGTGGTGGCTCATGCCTATAATCCTAGCACTTTGGGAGGCCATGGCAGGAGGATCGCTTTAGGCCAAGAATTCAAGACCAGCCTTAGCAGCATAGCAAGACCCTGGCTCTACAAAAAGTAGAAAAATTAGCTGGGTATGGTGGCCCATGCCTGTAATCCCAGCTACTCAGGAGGCTGAGGCTGGAGAATCCCATGAGCCCAGGAGTTTGAGGTTGCAGTGAGCTATGATGATGCCACTGCACTCTAGCTGGGGCAACAGAATTAGACCCTGTCTCAAAAAAAAAAAAAATTCCAATTGGACTGGACTTATTGGATCTTCTCAAGCCATGCTAGCAAGAACATTTATACTTAGAAACCTGGAGGCCTTCCCATGGAGACTCCCTCTGGCCCCACTGCTGTTAGGGGAGTGAGGCTGTGTATTTGGGACTATGTGTGTATATTTTTATATATTTCATGTTGTGTTAGACTTTCTCGTAGTCTACCAGAAGTGACTGCTGTAGCTTAAAGCATCCAAAAATTTTCTTCATTGACGAGTGGACTCTGCAGCCCAAACAAAGCAGCCAAGGCTGTAGGATGGGAAGAACGGAAAAGACCAGAACGAGCAGAGCCTTTGGCCTCGATGCTGGTGAATCTGCTTCGCACCAGCCCACTCAGCCCCCTCCTGCCCACTCCCCAGGCCCCAGACAAGGTGTCCTGTAGGGAAAGGAGCAGGTGTGTCTGTGACAACGTGCTCCCCATGCTGCCTCTAAACACTTGCTTCCCGGAAAGCAGGAGGGACTTCCCCATCCGGAATATAGAAGGAAGCTCTAGCCAAGGATGTGGATAATATTCTGCCACCTTTCCAGCTACCTCCTCTATTTGTGGAGCCAGCCAAGCCTCCTCTTCACAATCGTGGTTCGTCCTCTCACCAATGCCCATTCAGCCTGGTGCCTTCCAATCAGGTTGGCACCTCCCATCCCAGCAGCACCACCAAGGGAGGGCTCCCAGTGAGGCTTGAGCAAAGGGTCTGGTAGAGGGCCCCTTCCCCCAAGGCTTTTTTATTGGTCCTATGTGAAGCCAAGGGGTCCATGAGATACTTGATGGGTCCTTTGTAGCAACAGGTAAGGTCAGTCTTCCATCTGTGACCTTGATCCCTTCTTCTCCTATTTCTTCTAGCATCTTGCCTAATCAACTGTTCCCTTTCCTAAATAGCTCTGCAATAAATGTGTTCCTTTTCATTTTCACTCATGTGCCCTTGATTCAGACCCTTATAGTAATTTGTCTGGAAGGCAATAGGCTTCTTTTATTCGTCTGATCATCTAGCCATCCATTCATTCAATAAATATTTATTAAGCATCTATAATGTACCAAACACTATACTAGGCACTTGATGTGCAAATATGAATAAGACAAGGTCTCTGCTGCCAAGGAGCTTATAGTCTCATGGAGGAGATAGATGTGATTTGAATGACAAGTTACACATGCTATGATAAGTATCTACTCACATTGTAGTGGGGACACAAGGGAGGACAGTGTCAACTCTGCTGAGGAGGGGAGGGGTGTCACAAAAGTTTTCATAGGGAGGATGTTTGTCAGGTTGCTGGTCCAAGTAGAGACATGAAGAGTCCCAGTTGCCTGGGCTTGTGGAGTTCATCAGACTTGGCTGGACCACGGGGTTCAGGGAGGGGTCCAGGGAGACCAAAGGGAGCCCCTCTGGTGGGCTCTATGGGCTCAGCTGAAGAGTTTGGACTTTGTTCTAGGAATGAACACAAGCAGTGACATGTTTGTATTTTATAAAGATCCCTCTGACGGCACTGCTGAAGGTGGACAACTGTGTTAACGTAGAGATGGTGAGGGCCTGAGCCCAGACTCTAGCAATGTGGGCAGAGTATGGTCAAACATTGTCACGTGGGTTCGGGGACTGGGTCTCAGGGGCGGATTAGACATTGGGAAAGAAGGAGGAGGAGGCGAGGAGGAGCCAGCAGCTTCTGACTTCAGACTGCCCTGATGGGGAGTAGAGATCTCTCCACTGGTCTCTTTTTCTCCATTTTCACCCCTTCTGTACCCCTTCAAACTGCTACCACGGTGATCTTTCTGAGAAAGTTCACTAATGTGTGACGTAACCAATTCACTCACATGTATAAACACTGCAGTTCTTTCCTGTAACGGTAGGTATACAACAGCCTGGTGTACGATGCCCTTCACCCTCTGATGCTAGCCCAGCTTTCTAGCCCTGTCTGCCACCTCTCCCTAGCTCATACCCTGGCCTCCAGCCTGCCATGCCGTTCCTCACCTCCAGGAACTCTGCACGTGCCCTCCTCCCTATCTGCAATGCCCTCTTCCTCCTGTCCTTTCCTCTTCCTGACCACTGCCACCCAACCAACCTGCTCAACTCCTGCTCCTACTTCAAGGTTCACTTGAAACTGTGGTTCTCCTTGACTCCCCCTGCCCTGTGCTGGGGGAAATTGGTCACTTTTGCTGCCGCTTGCCATGAATGTGCCACTGTTAGGGCACATAGCACGCACAATGGTTGTCTCCTCTACTAGACTGTAAACTCTTCCAGAGGAGGGGCAGTATCTTGTTGGCCTCTGTCCTCCTGGCAGCTAGCACAAGTACTGTTGCTGTCAATGAGCAGGCTCAAGTATGTGCATGTTCCTCCCTGGGAGGCTTGGAGGAGTTGGGCCGCAGAGTAGGCAGTTAGCCCTACACCCCGATACCTTTTTTGTTTAACAGTATACAATTCAGTTGTTTTTAGTCTATTCACAGGGTTGTGCAACCATCACCACAATCTAATTTTTGAACATTTTGTTTCCCCAAATAGAAATCCAATACCCCAT
Organism: Daubentonia madagascariensis; assembly: GCA_023783475.1. NCBI lineage: Eukaryota > Metazoa > Chordata > Mammalia > Primates > Daubentoniidae > Daubentonia > Daubentonia madagascariensis. The sequence goes on from JAKFHU010000117.1 coordinate 5,058,079, forward strand.
TAGCAGTCACTCTCCGTTGTCCCTTACCCCCAGGCCCTGGCAACCACTAATGGACCTTCTGTCTCTAAGATTTGCCTTTTCTGGATATTTCATATAAATGGAACCACGCAATGTGTGACCTTTTGCATCTGGCTGCTTTCACTTAGCTAATGTTTTCAAAGTTCATCTAAGTTATAGCATTTATCACAGCCCTTACTCCTTTTCACAGTTGAATAATATTCCAGTGCATGGATTTGCCACATTTTGTTTACCCATTCACCAACTGATAGACATTTGTTTCCAACTTTTGATTACTATGAATAATGTTGTTATGAACATTCATGTTCAAGTTTTTATGTGAACATATGCTTTCATTTCTCTTGGGTATATACCTAAGAGCAGAATTGCTGGGTCATATATAACTATGTTTAATATTTTGAGAGACTACCAAACTGTTTTTGAAAGTGGCTGTACCATTTTACATTTCCACCAATAATGCATGAGGGTTCCAATTTCTCCACATCTTTATCTACAATTGTTATTTTCTGTCTTTTTGACTATAGTCATCCCAGTGGATGTGAAGTGGCATCTCATTGTGGTTTTGATTTGTATTTCCCTAATGACTAATGATGTCAAACATCTTTTCATGTGCTTATTGGCTATTTATATATCTTCTTTGGAGCAATGTTTATTCCAATCCTTTACCCATTTTTAATTGGGTTATTTGTCTTTTTATTGTCGGGTTATAGGAGTTCTTTATAGGTTCTGGATACAAGTCTCATCCAAGGACATTTTTATATGCTGTGCTCAATCACCTGGAACGAACAAGAGGGACTTAGGGGCACACAGGCAAGAGGAGCCTGAATGACAGCTGGCAGCTCAGGCCACCCCATGAAGCTCACTCTTTTGGGATTTCTTTCAGCTGAGTGTGGTGGGACAGTGAAAGGAGAGGTGTCGGGGCAGGTGCTGTCACCCGGGTATCCAGCTCCCTATGAACACAATCTCAACTGCATCTGGACCATCGAAGCAGATGCCGGCTGCACCATTGGGTAAGTGTCAGGGCTGGCAAAGTAACCATTGCCAGCCGCTCAGGGAAGTCACATGCTAATGCCTGGCCCTGCCTGCCTCACCTGGAGGCCCTGTGATCAGGAGTGGTTTCTGTGACCCCAGGCTTGGGCTGGGTCCCCTGGAAAACCTGGAAAGGCCAGTCTCAGCCTCACAGGGCTGCATTCTGAGTCCGCACACCTCACTGGCCTAGAAAGCACAGTGATGGTACAGTAGCTGGGGGCATGGGCTTGAAGTCATACAGTCCCCAGTTTGAATCCAGCCTTTCCACTTACTGTTTGCAGGACTTTGGGCAAGTCCAAGTCCCTTAACCTCTGTGAGTCTCACTGTCTCCTTCTGTGGAGCATGAGTGTCAGGATAAAGCACTTGAAGGGGATATTACATGTAATGTGCTCAGCGTAGCTCTTGGAACATAGTAAATATTTAATAACAGTTGTTGTGGTTATTTCTAAGACAATTAGTAAGGGTCAGCTTAGAGCCATATGATCCCAGGCAAATGGCTCCCCTTTCTCAGTCTGAGTTTCCTCATCTTTAAAATGAAGACAAAAATATTTGTATTTTAGGGATGCACAGGGAATAAATGACAAAAGCCCAGCAGTGTCTGGTATTTGGTATATACTCCCTCAAAATACAACTTCCTTCCCCTGTAAGCACCTGACTCACAGGAATTCCTTACTGGAGTTCCAAGGAGTCAGAGAAGAAGAGAGTGTCACCATTTATTGAGCACAGAGCCTGTCTTATTAACTCTTCACAATAGCCCTACTGATAATAATAAGCCTTAATAATAAATAGACACTACTATTATTGTTCTCATTTTATAGATGAGAAAACTGAGACTCCAAGAGAATGCCTAGCATATCTAAGTTTGCACAGGGAATCAGAAAGTGGGGATCTGAAGCCATGTCTTTCTGAATATTCACACTGTATCACACTGCTGGCAAAGCTGGGCCTTGGGCTGTGGTTCAGGTGAGCTCTGAGGAAAAGAGCAGGTTGGGGTGGCAGTATGAGCAGAGGTGTGAAAAGGAGGATCGAACAAGGGAATTGGGGAGGAAAGAGTCTGGCTGGAGTAGGGGATACATGTGGATAGGGAATGGGAGGTAGATAGGGTTAGAGTGTGGCCTGGTTTTGAAGGATCTTAAATGCCAATAAATCAGAGGGAGCCATAGTAGGTTCTTGAGCAGGGTTCATCCACCGGGTTATTCACCACCTTAGAACCTTCCATGACACCCATGCTCACAGAATGAAAGCTAAACATTTTGTCCTGGCTCCCAAGGCCACCATGGCCTCAGCCTACCTTCCCAGCCTCTTCTGCCACTTCTCTTCAGTGACATTCCAGCCAAGCTTAATTACTGGTGACCCCAGTACATAGGCTCATGGCCTAGCTCTGTGCCTTTGCTTCTTCGTCTGGAATGGCCTCCTCCCTCCAAAGGTTTATGTCTAAATTCTCCATCTCTCAAAGTCAAGTGCAAATGTCAGTTCACCCAGGAAGCCACTCCTCATCCCCTCTCTTGGAGGACTCCTAGGAGTTGTTTCTCCCTCTTCTGAATTTCCATTGGCCATTGCCTGTATCTCCCCTGGGACCTGACCACTTTTCTCTTCTGTTTATGCTCGTGCCTTACCTCCCCTCCTGTGCCTGATTGATCTTTGCAAGTCTATAGTGCCCCAAGCTCAGCAAGTGTCAAGTGTTTGATGAATGAATGAGTGAATGAGTGAATGACTAAAGCAGGACTCAAGTATGAAAGTAGTCATATGACTAGTGGATCTATGATAGTCCTTCAATAAATAGTGAATGAACAATGAGTAAATCAAGAGCATAATGACTTTCGCTTTAGTATTTCACACATGTGCAAATCAGGAGAAGGTTTTCCCACTTTCCTAACTTGGACTGTCATTCATTCATTGATTCATTCATTCCCTCTTGTAACAACTATCTGTTTGTTTACTACATGGCAGTGCCTGTACGAGGCACTGGCGCTACACAGATGAATGAGAACCGGTCACTGCTCGCCAAGATGAGTTGTACATGTACGCACGGAACAAGGCGGTGGCTTAAGGAGGAAGGGGAAGGAAAAAGCAGGAGGAGGTGGGAGAAGTTGTCCTGGAAAGGTGACACTAGAGCTGAGACCTGAGGGATGAGAGGAGGTTGCCAGGTAGCCAAGGAGGAAGGTTGGTGGGAGGGGAAGGGCCTCCCAGGCAGAGGGAGTGAAACAGTGTGGTCAGCCTCAAGGAGCTGGAAATGACTATCATGGCTGGATGATGCTGGGTGGCGGCATCCGTGGGGGTGGAGCTGGTGGAGTAGGCTGTGACAGAGTGTGGAGGGCCTCAGGGGCTGTGACGCCAAGTTTGGCAGCTCCTGGCAGCTTTGTGCAGAATGGAATGGAATAGCCTGGGTCTGGAAGCCGGGGAGGAGGCCGTCTCCAGTGTGTGGTGAGGGTGAGGAGGCCTGAATCCAGGCACTGGCAGTGGAGGTGGAGAAGAAGGGACAAAGTCAGGGACATTCAAGGGGTCACACCAACTGATCTTTCTCTCTTCGGTAAATATGGAAATTGAGGTTTCTTCTCTTTCCTCATTTTTTACTGGGTAACATACAATATGTGAAACATAGAGAAAAGTTGGAAGAACAGTACGTCAAGCACCTGCATACCCACCGCCTAGACTCAACAGTGGGTAATATTTTGCCATATGTGCTTTCTCTCTTTTTTGTTTTCTTCCCATCCTTTTTGCCCCCTTTTTGCTGAATGACTCGAAAGTACATGGTAAACATCATGATATTTCATTCCTACATACTTGGCACATGTCTTCTAAAGAGAAGGATATGCTCCTCCGTGACACAGCAACATTAGCGTATGTAGGAGGTGCAGCATTAATTCTCTGGGAATTAAAGTTTAGGACAAGGATAGGGGAGAGCAGAGCAGATCTAGGAGCGGCTGACACATGGAAAGCATGGGAAATCAATGGAGGGATTTCTGGGCAGGAGTGAGGACCGTTTGCCCTGCTGAGAAGGATGAGTATGGAGGTGGCGGGGAGACAGGAGGCTCCCTTCCTAGCCCTCAAGAAGAGCAGATCAAAACAAATACAAGAAGTGCCCTCTCCAGAGTGACATAGCAAGAAGTATGAAGCCATGGGGGCATGCTGAGTGTGCGTGTGAGGACCCCAGGATAGGAGATAGTGGGAAGAAGGTGAAGATGACATCAGTCCTCAATCTGGAATGCTTCTTGGAGCCACAGCAACCTCAAAGGAGCTAATGCTAAGTAAGCAGAGGAGGTCTTCCCAGCTGCAGTGAAAGCTGCTGAAAGATGGAGATGGGGTGACAAGGCACCTTCCCTTGCTCATTCAGTCCCCCAGGGCAGCCTGCATCCCAGCCATGTGTGCAGCAGCACGTGCACAGCTGTCCTCACGCCTGTGCTCCCCCTCCCTCTCCCCTCCCCCTCCCTCCCTCTCCCCCTCCCTCCCTCTCTGTCTCTTACTCTCTTTCTCTCTCTCTCCCTCTCCCCATCTCTCCCTCTCTCACCCCCCTACACACACTTACCTCTCTTGAATAACCAGCAGCAAAGTTAAGGGAACTCATAACCGTAGTTAGACAAACATGAAAAGCCCCTTTGTGTTTGAGTCCTTGTTTAGTTATTATCTTTTTTGCTGGGAATATCTGTATAGAACTTTTCATATAAAAAATAGACACTCATTGTTAAAAATTCAAAGTACAAGCAATAAAGAAATTTATAAAGTAGAAATCAAACATTCCCACAATCTTACTCTGTAATCTTTTTTCTTTTACTTATTTTTTAATTTTTTTATTTTTTTTGAGATGCAGTCTTACTCTGTCGCCCCAGCGACACTGCAGTGGTGTCATCGTAGCTCACTGCAACCTCGAACTCCTGGGCTCAAGCCATCCTCCTGCCTCAGCCTCCCGAGTAGCTAGGACCACAGATGTGCACCACCAAGCCTGGCTGATTTTTTTTATTTTTGGTAGAGACTGGGATTTTGCTCTTGCTGAGGCTGGTCCTGAACTCCTGAGCTCAAGGTATCCTCCCGCCTCAGCCTCCCAGAGTGCTAGGATTACAGACTTGAGCCACTGTGCCTGGCTCTTACTCTGTAATCTTACTCTTCCTCACACCCCAAGTAAGATAACCATGATACATCTGTTTGTTCTACTTACTCTTTTAGATATTCCGTGTGCCGTTATATACCTAAAGCAAATGCAATAAACACGGTTTCTAAAACAAGATCATCTCAGTGCATGGCTCAGTAACTTGCCTTTGGTTTTGCCATTTAGTCATATATCATCATTTTATCATGTCAATATATATAGATCTGCCTCGTCCTATGTGATGGCTACAGAGAACCTATTATATGCACAACCATAATTGAACTACTCCCCTATTGATAAAGTGAACATTTTCAGCTTTTCACTCCAATGAACATCCTTATCCATGAATCTTCAAGCAGTTTTCCATTTATTTCCCTAGGATATATTCGTAGAAGGCAAATTTTGATACATGACCTCAAATTTCCCTCTAGATATTATAGCAATTTGCAACTCCACCAGAAGTCTATGGAAGGCCTGCTTCCCCATGCGTCACTAGATGTTGTTAATCCGTTTAGTCTTCACCAGGTTGAGGGACAAAACGATATTCGATTGTCTTTGCTGCTTCCAGTTCCTTGTATATTTTTCATTTGGGGAATTCCTCTTTTACGTATAGAATGTTCAATTGGTTTCTAAATAGTCCATAATTTGTTCAGATTTCTTTTAAACCCAAGAGTATTTAGGAATTCTTAAAAGTTACTAAGTGGTTATATATTTTGTATGATCTTTTCTGTTATTTTTATTTTTACTGCACTGTACCTTTTTATTTTTTGAAAGGTTTTATTTTACTTATGTTCCATGAATACTTAAGAATATGAATAGAGTACAAGGATCTATATTTCTTTTACATAAAATGTATTATGCTTTCTTTCAAACAAACCATATTGTGCCTCTGTATTGCTTTCTTTTATTTTTAACTCTTTCTGTTGTCAGCTAATCTGATTTAATTGGCTGTTTTTCTTCTAGTGATTTGAAAATTCTATATCCTGTTTTTATTCTGCCAGTGATAAATTGTGTTTTCATTAATTCAGTTTTCAGCAATAATTATCCTATTATTTACTATCTCTTTATTTTGGAAATCTTGTTTTTGTTTGTTTTTATTTCAAGGAAACTACATTTTTTGTTTCCAGACTGCTCTTGACAGCCTACTTTTGTTTTTGTCAATATGTTATCATCTTGTATCTCTCTGAGAATATTGTTTATGTTTTTTGTTACAAATGTTGTCTGTTTTTCCCTGCATCAACTGCATTTTGCAGTTGGGCCATTTGGTTTCATTATTCAGCTGGATTCTTTATGTCCCATGAGTTTGATTGTTCATTCAGTATCAAGTCAGAGCTAAGAGCTGGACTCTGGTACCAGACGACCTGCCACTCTTATTAGCAATGTTGCTTAGGGAGACCTTGAAGCCCTCTGTGCCTCAGTTCTCTTGTCTGTAAGATGGTGAGTAATGATAATACCTACCATAAGGTTGCTATGAGGACTAAGTGAGTGAGCACATATAAAACACTTATAATATGGCTGGCACGTAATTCCCAAATGAGGACAACCAGGAGCTGGGTAGACAGTTGTCCATTTTACCAAAGCAGGGCACCCCTAAGCACAGGAGGCTGTAAGTTGCCCCTAAGGGGTCTCAGGCAGTGGATAGAAGCAGGTGTCCATGTGGGAGGGGATGTGGGCTAAGCAGCCGGCCCAGCCCATGATGTTTCAAGGAGCACAGACAAGGGAAGGCTTTCAGGTGCCTCTCCCCACCCTGTCACAGCCCTGACCAAGCCCTGGGGGTGACCAGAGGGATCTCTGGCCAGGTTCACCCCAGCAAGCCAGGCAGGAATGGTTCCTTTCCAGGAGTGCCCAAGAGGGGCAATGGGTGGCTGCAGGAACCTGTAGGCTCACCCTGGGTGTGGTCCATGCTGGAAAGCGGGCCCTTCCTGAGTGTGCCTGACAAGAGTGGGCTGGCTGGAGGACCCTTCTCTTGAACCCAGGTGGCATCTGCACCATTTGGCAGGTGTTTCTTCCTAAATATCAGGAATGAGGCAGGTGGGCTGAGGGACTCCATCCAGTCCTGGCAGCTTACAGCAGGAGAGCAGGCTGGTGAGCTGCACCTTCCCTGGCCCTCTTGCCTACGTCATCATTACATAGAATGTGGGAGTTTCATCCCATGTGGGAGGGACTTCTTCTCAGTTTCCAGTGTTGGGTCTGAGTCTTCCTTTTCATAATCAGTGGACCAGCTTGGATGAAAATTGGAGAAGAAAGGGATGCAAAGCCTTTTGTTCTTGGTCCTGCCCCTCTGCCTAACATTTATCAAATATCTACAGCATACCAGGTCTAGACCAGTTATTATTGTCCCCATTTTATAGATAAGATCATCAAGGCCCAGAAGGGATAAATTACCTGCTTGAGGTCTCACCATTACCCAGTGATGCATGTTTTCAATGTGTTCGGTCTAGCTCCAGTCATCGCTCTTTCCAGCCTGCCATTTGGGCCTTGGTCTAGTTCCATGTAACAAAACGTGCATAGAATCCCTGCTCTGTGCCAGAGACTGTGTGCCCCTGTGCCGTGGGAAACACAAAGATCCAACTAAGGCCAGGCCTTGTCTTCCAGGGGTTCACATTCTAGTGGGAAAATAGTCAAGCAAACAGGTGCCTCCAAGATAAAGTAGACACTATAAATGCAAGCCAAGCAATGGAGCTCAGTGATGGAGGAGAGAGAGGAGCTCTGCCTGGGGGTGCAGAGGCGATCTTTCCTATTGGGGGTAGGGGAGCGAAGGCACGAACATAGGGGACAAATGTAGGGTCTATCCAGGAAAGGGTACTCACTCAATGTGGCTAGAGCTGCATGGAGGGGAGATAAGGTTTTGTGGGTAATGAGGGGTCTTTGCAGGACCATGAAGGCAGAGACAAGAACTCTGAATGGATTTCTCAGTGTAACAAGGAGCCATTGGAACATTTTGAAGATGGTAACAATGTTCAGTTCAATTCAAAAACTTGGAGAATTTACTCAGTGCCAGGCATTCTGCCAGGTACTGAGGGTATAAATATGAATAAGAAACAATCTTTTCCCTTGAAGTTCTCAGTATTATAGATAGAAATTATATCGGTTAGGAATGGCAATAGAAAAACTGACTAAAGCTGGCTTCAACAGATGGGGGTTCATTTTTCTCCTGGAACAAGAGTCCGAAGGTTCCATCCAGACCTGCTGCAGCTGCTCAGGAGGCCATAACCCTTCTTCTTGCTCTGCTGCCCTGAGGCTTTCATCCTCATGATCACCCAGTCGGCTGCTGCAGCTCCAGCATTATGTCTGTGTTCCAGTCTGAAAGAACAGGGAAGAGGAAAGAGCACCATCTCCTACCGAGGGTTTGCGTTTTTATTTGGGAGGAGCCACCATCCTTAGAGATATCTTCCTACATCTCATTAGTCAGAACTTACCACTCCTGGCGGAGGGAAAATGGGAAATCAATTTTGCTTTGCTTTTAGAGTCTCAATAGTAGAGACAAATGAGAGGTTTGGAAATGGAGTACAGATCATCCAACCTACAGTGTCTGCTACCGATTCTAGTATAACGTGATAAATTCTATAGTAGTAGCATGCACAAAACACAATAGAAAAGCGTCTGTGAAAAGAGATCATAATTCTAGGTGGCAGTTGGAGGCGGGGTACTACATACAGAGAGGAGGCATTATTCCAGCTGCATTCTAAGGAGCAGTAGGAGTTCCCCATGCAGGGTGGAGCTAAGGGCTTCCCAGGCAGGTGAAAGAGAGGAAGGTGTGAATGAATGTACGTGCTACTCCTGGAAGAGCTCATTGTCTGGGGCAACACGATGCCTTCAGGAAGATGCATAGCAGCAACGCAGAGGATAAACTGGCTGCAAAACCAGGGAGGAGCCCAGCGTAACTATTTGAGGCATCCTGGTTACGTTCAGAAGAACTGAGTTCTGTTGCTTTGCACGAATTCGATTGGGACTGAAGCTATAGATGGCTGGCTGCGTGGAGGGGGAGGAGGAAGGGAGGGGAGACTGCCCTTTGCAGGTGTGCTTTCTCTGCAGCGATCTGGGACCCATGAGGCTAGAGAACTTCTTGCTCCTGGACATTCTGATTTCTGTTCCTAACACCCATAAAGCTCATATTTGGCTAATACACTTTGTTTTTAAACTGTATGAACGCTTCTTAATGATTAATACAGAGAGTCACCAAAAACTCCATTCTTGGATGTTGGTCACCATGCAGCAGGGGTTGGGGGGAGGCAGGGGAGATAGTTTTCATTAACTAGGACCCCTGCCCAGTGGAGCTTGTCTTCCTGGGAGGATGCTGGCCTGGACTAACATCTGGCTGTGTCTGAAGCCCAGATTCCCCTGCTGTAGTTTCAGATCAATCATAGGGCAGCAATTCCCCACTGTGGTCAGCGTTGCCTCCCTCTAACCAGCAAACGGGCAGCCGGCCCAGAGGAGGCAGAAAGCACCGGAAGTGAAGCTTGTATTCACAGCTCTTGCCGGGAATCATGGCCACAGGTTCAGCAGCTTCCAGAAGGGTTATTTTTGAGCAGCGGTAGTGAGTTAAACCTTAAACAGAGCAGGTCTGTGTACTTGCACTGCAAGAGCTAACCTCCTGAAGGAACTGAACAGAGAAGCACACATGCAGTGGGGTATTCCTTTGTCAGATTTAAGGTTTCAATAAACGGGGGACTGGCCAAAAGGAACGCAAATGTTTTTTGAAGGAGAAGATGTGGATAGCCTGGTAGGTATAAATGTAGTGTTGAGAATGGTGGTGCCCGCTGGCAATTTAGTTTTTCATGGAACGCCTCTAGAAAAAGAAACACAAACTACTTCAAATTATCCACGTATAATAATGCAGCCAAGCTACACTGGGGTGTTGAATTGGCCAGAATGCATCCACTTGAGTGCCAGTTTACAATCCCAGAAATGAATTCCAACATCAGGAAGAGAATAAACAGTTCAACCAAAGAAATGCACATGCCTTGTTGGTTGACCACACTGAACCAGTATAGCTCTCTCCTTTTCAAAAGATAAGTAAACAAATAAGCAAAAAATTAAATAAATGTGTATCATGCCACTTAAAACACACCATTTATCAAAAAGAACCATTTTCTTAAAAAATAGAAAAACACTTTTTTCTGAAAAGGTTTTGCTATAATAGACCAAAGAAAATTTAAATGAGTGTAAATATAATATTCTCATTTAAACATAAGGAATATGGGCGCTAAGTAGGAGATGGATGATGAAATGGGGGAGGGGCGCCCCTGAGATAGACAGTGATGGAGACAAGTTAGGAATGCAAAGAAATTAAATACACAATAACAATTAAAATCCACAGTAGCAGCATTTACCTTGTAAGAAATAAAAGCATTGAAATAGTAGACAAGCTTGAGAATCTCTCTAAGACTACAGAGAAAAAGTATGAAGGTGTGGAAATAATGAGAGAAAAGTAGACAAATATGGAAGACAGAGTGCCAATTAGGCAGCATAATTACACAAGGACAATGAGCAAATGGAGCAGAAGGAATACTAAAATACAAAAGGTTAGCAAACTCCTCTGAGAAGGGGGTGGGGAGGTGGAGTGACCATCACTAAAATATCCTCAGTGAAGTGAAAGGATTCATTGAGTTTCCTGGCAAAAAATGAATTAGATACAACTTGACAAAAAGTGAAACCACTCCAAGGGGTTTCCTATTCCACAAACTAATTCAAGGCTCCAGGGCTCGTGTGACGTAGAAGGGAATGGGGGGAGCAGACCAAGGTTACAGAAGCTCAGATGGGCCAAAGACACGAGGGTCCACAGATACAGGGCCCAGAGCAGAGAAGTGCTATAGTCTGAGGCTTCGTTGAATGATCAGCAAAGAACCAAGGTCAGATGGGTGAGCAGAGTGCAAGACTCAGATGCTGAGCAAAGGGTCTACAAAAGGAGAAGGCAGGTTGATGTAGGAGGCATTCCAGAGAGAGGCCCCAAGATGATGGCACACAGGAAAAGGAAGCCTAGACCTATTGTTACATGTGGGACAACTACTGAGCAACCTGTGGGCAGGGAGAGGGAGCCGTCAGGAACCATGAACCGGTGCCCACATGTTAAACATCCATATTGCAAGTCAGAGATGCTCAAGTTGGTTCAAAGAAGAAGGAATGCCATTACACAGAAGAACAACAAAATATTAAAAATAAAAGGTTGGGACAAAAGAATAGCACAAGAACACACATAAATAAAAAGCAAGGACCACAATACTGCTTTTCTTTGTTAAGAAAGGATAAAACTAAAGATTAAAAAAATATTAAAGGGGACAGAGGGAATTCTTGCCTATGATAAAATGCATAGTCCACAGTAATGCTGACAGTCATGAATCTTTATGCACTAAGTAACCTAATGAGAACACATAAAGCAAAATTTGTCAGAAATACAAGAAATTGACAATCGTTGTAGGAAACTTAAACACAACTCTCTTAGTCAAGTAAAAAAAAAAAATAGGACACAAATGGAATCAGTTTTAGGTGATTTTACCATGTGTTGATTTTTTCCTGCTGTGTATGAGGCTCAGTGCTAAGTGTTTTATGTGTGATTTCATTTATGATAATCCTGTCAGCAGCGCTGCTCGGCAGGTTAATGTTACTGCTATTTTACAGAGGGGTAAACTGGCTCTGCAAGGTCACCCAATTGGTTGTCACAGAATTGGTATTTGAACCCAGGTCTGACTCCACAGTCAGTGTTTTTTGTTTTAAAGAAAACATTTCTTCCAAGGACAGAGACACATCTGCCCCTCGCAGAGTCCATGGCACTAACAGGGCAGGCTCTGTCTAACGACGGGCAGACTCAGAGCCCCCAGTTACAGGGTGACGATGAAGAGAAGGCACCTGGTCCAAGGTCACTCAGCACGTTAGCAGGAAGCGCAAGGCAGCAGCCTAAGTCCAAAACACCAGTCACCGCCCTAGAACATTAAGCAGCTTTATCAGTGACCTGAAGCCCACTTTCATTCTTTTGCTTTTGAAAATAACCGAAGAATCTTTTTTTTTTCTTTTGAATACCATCTGGTCCCAGGAGAGAAGAGCCTTTTATTTTGCTCTAGACACCAATGCTGGCTTTGGGCTTTGGGCTGTCTTCTCGGTTTTTGCTCTTTGGATAGCATGATGCTTTAATTATTATTGTCTGCTATTATGATCATGGTTTAATTGTTGGTTTGCAGCTCGGATAGCTTAGAGAGGAGCATTTGATAAAACAAGTATTATTTTTTATCATCCTTTTCAATGACACTGAGGACAATTTAAGCTGCATTCCCATTTGGGGACAGGAGTGATTTCTGACCCCCTCTCCCAGCAGCAGCTGTTCGTTCACTTGCCGTTTTCCCCTGATGTAAAGATCCACCAGCAGGACTCATATCCATGCAGGATCCATTGTGCTCCTGCAGTGGCGACAGTTGATTGGGAACATCCAAAGCCCTTTTGTATTCTGGGGCCCGGTCAGAAGGCAAGTGAAATCAACATGTCGAGATGCCATGGATTGTTTTCCTTTTCTCATTTTTGCGTGTCTTTCCATATGTAATGGATACAGATGAGATGCCTATAAGCAGGGAGGTGGGAATTATCCAAAATGCCCGATGTGTCCAGTTTTCCTTCAGACTGAGAGAACTGAGGACACCAATCCCAGAAGTGAGTATCACCTGTGGACAGCACTCAGGAGGGTTAGGCCCCTGCCGTGAGACTCCAGTGCCCTCCTAGCTTCTTGGATGTAGGCTCTGGTAGAAGGCCTCCTGTTGCTGAAGCTGAGTGTCACAAACCTTACCCCGGCCTTTCCAGCAAAGCATGGTGGAGTCTCAGTTGTGGGCTGGTGGGAAGAGGTGAAGGAACGAGGGCCAGGCAGGAAGGAACACCCTTAGCTGGGGACCTGCTCTTGGAGGGTTGTTGGGGGAGGTGGGACTCTGGAAGCACCGTGAGGAAAAGGCATGTGGAGATCTGATTTGAACAGGGACGTCCCTGCAGCCCAGGGTGTCCCTGCAGTTGCAACAGGCTGCAGCCAGCTGTGAAGTCAGGGCCCAGCCCCAGCAGAGCAAGCAGAGTCTCAGGGCAGCCCCATGGGGATGGGGCCTACGTCCTGGGGTCGGACTGCAGGTTATCCCGCATGCTCACGATGCAACCCAGGCAAACCAGAAACCAGACTTAGGACACTGAGACCAACTCAAGACCCCTCCTTTGGCGGGCTCCTCCCTCACTGCCCTCAGCCCTGCCCCAGCACCATGGAAACTGGTCTCACTAGGGTCACAGGGACGGTGCCTTCCTTGCTTCTCTGCAGCTTGGACATCATTGCCATTCCCTGGGCCACGGTTCTGGGTCTCACCCAGCTGCACCCCATGCTTTGCCCTCCTGAAGAGCCTGTCGTTTCCCAGGTGGCCGGTCTCTCTGCCCTGTCCGTGTCTTTGCACACCCTCTTCTCCTGCATTCCCTTTCCTACTCACTCTCCACCTCTTTCGTCTCTGCTCATCCTGTTCATCTCTCAGCACTCAGCTCTGGCACCACCTCCTCCAGGCCTTGTCTCATCCCCTCGGCCCACGTGAGGGGCCTTCTCTGTACACACCTTTACCATAGTATGCATCACACCATATTTAGGGGCAGAAGGATGCCACATTCTTATCTGCATCTCTAGGACCTGGTGTGCTCTCTGCATTTAGTGCCTACCATTTATTGATTGAATGTGTGACTATCAGTACCAGCATAGGCTCAGAGAACCTGTAGGGCTGCGTTTAGAGATTGTGAGACCATGGTCGCAGTATCCCCAATTTCTCCTGGGTTTAGACTCCGCAGCTGGCTGTGGCCCAGCGTCTGTGTGACTAGATCCTGTCTCTTTGGTAGTGATAGAGCAAGACACAGTTATAATATCCAAGGGCTGGATGTGTGCAGTAAAGAGAGATATCAGAACTTCCAGAGAAGTAACCAGTATCCTCCTTAGTACATAGGATTTGTTTAAGTGGCCTCTTCCAGAGTGGCACATGCTTGGCAAGGACAGTGGGTGAGTTTGGCTGAACTATGGGGGTCCCTGAAAGCTGGTGAGCCTTTCATCCATTCATCAATTCAATCAAACGACAAGTGTTTAGTATGGGTCAGGCCTGGTGTTGGTTTCCAGAGATATAGAAGTAAATAAGACACGGCACGGCGGGTAAGGAACTCAGCAAGACAGGTGGGCCAGTGGGTGACTCTGCTACAGCAGGAGCACATAGAGGGAGCATCTCACCAGACTGGGGTATGGGGAGGACGTGGAGAAGCCTGTGGAAAAGCTCCTCACCAGATGCGGGGTGTCTACCAGTACACATTAGTCAGGTGGTATATTAGTCTACTAGGGCTTCCGTAACAAACTGAACGGCTTAAAACAACAGAAATTTGTTTTTTCACAGTTCCAGAGGCTAGATTTCCCAAATGGAGGTGTCAGTAGAGCCATGCTCCCTCTGAGAACTCTAGGGCAGGACCTGTTTCATGTCCCTCTCCTGGCTGCTGGTGGTGGCCAGCAGTCCTTGGCACTCCTTGGCCTGTAGACACATCAGTCCATTCTCTGCTTCCGTCTTCACAGGGTCTTCTTCCCTGTGTCTCCTCTATGCCTCTGCATCCAAATCTCTCTCTCGTTCCTTTTATTAAGATGTCAGTCGTTGGATTTAGGGCTTGCTTGTCAGAACTTGATCACACCTGATCCTGTCTCCAAACAAGGTCCCATTCACAGGTACCGGGTGTTAGGACTTGAGCATATCTTTTTGGGGGCCACAATTCAACCCAAAACAGGTGGTATGGGGGGCATGTGCAGGGGTTCCTTCCAGGTGGAGGGAAGGGCCCAAAGCAAGAGAATAAGGAGGAAGTGGGTGGAGGAGGAGGGGAACAAGGGAAGGCAACCAGGGCTGCTCGCAATGGCCGTGGTGTGTCCCCCCGGGAGTCTGACTTCATCCTGTGGGGAAAGACAAGCGACTGGGTCAGGGGAGTGGCTCGGGAAGACGACCGTGGCCCTGGTGGGAGAGGTGAATTGGGAGGGTGGGAGGGAGACTGGACCCGGGAGGGCCCATTACTCTTTTCATGCCTTTGTGCACACTGTTCTCTCTCTTGACATCCTCTTCCTCTCCCTCAATTTCTTCATGCTTTGCTTTTCTGTCTTCAAAACTGCTTCAAAGACACCTGCTCCTTGAAGCTCTCCTTGCCTTTCTGAATTAAAAGAAGAAGACAGTGTAAAGGGAAGGCCCTTGGGACCAGACAGACATGGTTCGAATACTGGCTCCGACCCTTACTAGCTGTTTAACCCCCTCGAGTTGCCTCTGTTAATCCCTTGGAACTTCAGTTCCCCCATAGCAAAATGGTGAAAACAGACTCTAAACTACAGGGTTTTATGAGGCTATCAGGCAATATACATAAAGTAGTTGGCATATAGGAGATTTTCTACAAATGTCCAGCTCTCTTTTTTTCTCCGGTTATTTCAACAGCACTTTATTTATCCCACTCTTTAGCACCTAGTGCACATACTATTATGTTTTGTGTGTCTCCTTCAATAAGCAGCAGCAGCCTTCAGGGCAAACGCAGAGCTTCACACGTTTCCGCAGCTCTCAGTACAGAACTTAACACACGGCACACTTCCTCCCTCTTCCCTGGAGATGGCCTGGTTTGTGTCTGTGGCCCAAAGAAACAAACTCACACACAGACAAGCAAGGCATCCATGGGAAGGGAGACCGTTCCTCCTCTTCCCTTCACTTCAGTAACCCCCCACCTGGGGACACAGTGGGAGCGGGGGCCTCACACTATTTTCAGTATATCAAAAGCCAACAAAACCAATATTCACCAGCAGGGGAGCTGCTCGGACAAATCCAAATGTCTGTTTTGGCCTGGAATTATCTCTATCGATCAGAACCTCTAGTTAGCATTTTTAGACTTTGATTTCTAGAAGATGAGAAAAGTATTCAATAAGAGTCTTAATAAATGTGGTCAGTTTGGCAAAACTGAGTCTTTACTGGCTGCCATCAAGGATCTTTGATAAAAGGGTCACTAGCCCCCTAGCTAATTTCCTGTATCCACTCTTACCCTTGCCAATCTGTTCTTGCCCCGGCAGCAAGAGCAATCTTAAAATGAAAATCAGACCCTGTGAGGCTTCAGCTTAAGAACCTTCAGTGACTTCCCTCAGCTCATAGAGTAAAATCCAGACTTCTTCCCAGCAGCATTGGCCTCTGCCTGCCTCCCTTGGCCCAGCATCCGCCTCCATGGCTTCTCTGGTGTTCACATGCCCTGGGCTGGCTCCCTTTGGGGCCTTTGCACATGCTGCCCTTTATGCACAGAACACTTCCCCCAACCTCCCTTCATGCTCTCCATGTGACAACCTCTCTTTGAGCCTGTCATCCTGCTTAAATGCCACTTCCTCAGAGAGGTCTTCCCTGGCCACTCCATCTAAAGTGGTTGCTCTGCCTCAGCACCTTGCCATTTCCTTCCCTGCTTTTGCCACAGCTGATAAGCTTTTAGTGGGTTTGTGTCTGTGGGGATATCGCCCATCTCTGGAAGCTCCTGGAAGATGGCACCCTGTCTGTCATTGTCACTGTCATATCCCAGCACCCAGCACAGAGGAGGGGCTTAAATAAATGAATGCTCTAAGAGGTTTGGAACTCGAGCCTCTTTCCTCTTGGCTGCCATGTGGTACTGTTTCTGCACACAGAGGACCCTGCTTGCCCCTCTCCTCCTCTGCACTCCTGTACACAATGTCAATGCCAAGCCTTTGACCCTGACTATCAGATCAGCTAAGCTGAATGCAATGAACTGGCATTTTTAATTCACAGGCTCGAATACCAGCCCTTGATCCTTTGTATGATACACATGTAAACAATTGATTCTTGATAGAGCCTCTCCTGCCCGTGCCTGGCACAGCCACAGCCTCTTCCTCCTGGAGATGTGGGCAGCATCGTCCGGGGAAAGTGGAGAAAGAAGCACTGAGGCCTGACCTGGATTGTTATAATCCAGTGGTTATTCTGGCTCACTCTCTAACCAGCCCTTGACCTTGGGCAAGTTTCTTACCCTCCCGGAGCCTCGGTATTCTCATTTTTAAAGATGGGACTGATGCTACCTACAAACTAAAGATGCTTGCTGGACCCAATGGGATAACGTGAAAGTGCCTTCTACACGGTGGTTGTTATAGAAACGTGTTTTCTTTCATTTCTACTTAGTCTCCCCATTCTCGCTTTTCTCAACTTCCCATCAGACGGGGATTTCATTCATTCATTCATTCATTCACTCACTCGTTCATTTGATTGTTCCCCCCAGGGACTTCAGATGGTCTCCAGAGTCAGTCTCGAACTGGAAGAGGATAAAGCCCTAACTCCCGTAGCTAATCCTGGGGCCCTCGTTCCCTCCTCTCTCTCTCAGCTCAGCTCTATGCTCCGTGACATCCTAATACCACCTGCACTCAAGTATGCAGCTGCCTTTCTTCCCAGACACCTTCACCTCCTCTCTGTCCCGGTTCTTATGTCATATTATTAAACCCAAAGAAAACACAGTCCTTTTCATGCCAGCCAAACTTCAAGTCTCATTTCCTCCCTCCTTCCTTCCCTGACGGGCACAGCCCATGCCAACCTCCCTTTCCTGAGAGCGCCTACGGCACAGCAATGGCTTGCACTTGGTCCCCTGCCGATGTCGTGGTACATCGAGCAACACCGAAAGCGGAGAAGGGAGGGGGCAGCTTGACACAGCAGTGAGTGTGCGTGTGTGCTCTCCAGCCTGGGGAGCTCCTTCTCCTGCTTTTCATCAAGTGTCGGCCCAAGCCTCACACAGCTCTCGGTATTGAGGAATCCCCACCTCTGTCTGCGAAAGGCTCTTCTCAGGAAGTCTGAGGCATTCACTTGGATCCTGTTAGTAATAATCAGTGATTGAAAATGAGAAACACTCACACACACACACACACACACATATGTATTCAACAATAAATAACTAGAAAATGTAACTAAAAATTAAATCTTGCTCACAAAAAGCATAAACTTATAGACTACCAAAGAATGAATTTAAGAAGAAGTATACAAAGAGGAAAACCATAACAAAGAAGAAAACCATAAAACTTTGCCAAAGTACATAAACTAAGTTAAGATATCTACAATGTTCCTGGCTGGGGAAAATTAGTAACATAAAGACATCAATCCCCCCCAAATCAATCAATAAATGTGTGCAATTCCAATTAAAACCTCAGTCAGATTTTTTTTGCAGGGGGGGAACTTGGTAACCGTAAAGTTCATCTGTAAGAGTAAATTTGGGAAATTAGCTAAGAAATTTTTGGGGAAAAAAATGAAAGGGTACTTGTCCTGTAAGAATATTAAAATTTGGGAAAATGAAAACTTCAGTAAGCTGAGTAGCCATGTTCCTGGTACCACAAGTGGAGTCCAGTGGTGAGTGAGGGAGCCCTGGGCCTGAGAAGGGAGTCTAGAAACAGACCCAAGACCAAGAGGACATTTGACCCAGTGGGGAGAATCTGGATTATTTAGTTATGAGAGTGTCTTCATTTCGCAGGTGTTCACAAGCACCATCCACAATGTCGGGCACATCCTAGGCACTGGAGCTACAACCATAAACAAGACCTGGTCCCACGTTCATGAAAAGTATGTTCTAGTTAGGGAGAGGGAGAGTAAACAAATACATAAACTAAGTATAGACTGATTAATGGTAAGGAGGAAGTAAACAGATGTTTCGATAGACAAACTATGGAAGAGGCTACTTTAGATAGGTGTGGGACAATTGAGTGTCCATTTGGAAAAATAATGAATTTAACCTCACAAAATGAGACGATGCAAGTTTTGGGAAAATATTAAAGTTTCGTTTTTTAATCATTTTGGGGGTGAAGATTTGCCCAAGCATAATGTGACACCTAGTATCCTTAAAGGAAAAGATTAACATATATGATTACATAAAATGAATGATTTTTATACCAAAATAGACACCTGAACAAAACTTAAAGGGAAAAAAGTCACCAGACACTAGGAGAAAATATTAGCAACAAATATGTCATGTAAAAGAGAAATCAAAATATACAAAAATAAATAAAAGTCATGATGTATAATTAAATAGAATTCTAAAAGACCAATAACCCGATTAACATGGATAAAGGATATACAGAGATACAAATACCCAATAAATGTATGCAAAGATACCCAACTTTACTAAATTATCTAAACTTAAAACATCAGTGAGATTCCATTTTGGTGTAGCAGATGCGGGAGTATTTTAATATAGAATATATTTACAACATCATAATATCTGATGTTGGTGAGGTGAAGTTTAGAGAGAATAGTAATATTAATACTGTTCAGTGGGAACATAAATTAATACAATCACTTGAGAGGATAATTTAGCAGTATTTATTTAAAAATTTTTAAACAGATACCCTTCTCACCCCCACCAAATTATTCCTACAAGTCAACTGAAACATTAACAGAAATGTGCAAAGCTACATAAAGGTGGGAATGCTCCTTGCAGTTTTGTGTGAAATAGTGAAATATAACAATGTCCATTTCTGCAGAAAAAATGAAGGAGATATGTATGTCCACAATATAGTATTAAGTGAAAAAAGAAAGTTACATAAAACTATGTAAAATATAGTCTCATTTTGAGGGAACAATATATATGTGTGAATATATATATATATGGTTTTGTGAAAGAGAGACTTTTTTAAAATTCAGTACATCTGTATATTGTTCGCCTTTTTCTGCCTTGAGCATGTCTTATTTTTAAAATTTAAGAAGCTGTTTTTAAAAAGAGATAGTGATAGATGGATGGGATCCTAGAAAAGAAAAAAGACATCAGTGGGGAAACTGGTGAAATCCAAATAAAATCTGGAGTTTGGTTCGTAGTAGTACGCCAGCGTGGGTTTCTTAGCTGTGACAAACGGACCTTGGAAATGTAAGATGCTAGCAATGGAAGAAATGGTGAAGGGTCTATGGGAATTCTCTTTATTATCTTTGCAACTTTTCTTTAAATCAGAAATTATTCCACAGTAAAAAAAAAAAACTGATTAACAGAGAGAATCACAAAGGCTGTAAGCCAAGGCACCTTTGGCTGCCAGAACCTTTGGTCCCAGAAGAATTCAGGTTACTGCTGAGCTGTCTTGCTCTGTCTGTGGCCTGCAGGCCCCCAACATGTGGAGACCCCTGCCTGGCCTCCTGGGGTTGGCAGGGATTATCTAAGAGTTTCCCTCTATGGGAAACCGAGGTACAGTCTCACCCCAGCCTTCACTGGGGCTGGGCCAGCTTCTCAGAGACCCCACAGATCCCCCTGCCCTGCAGCCCCAATGGTATTTTTTACTTATATCCTTTGTCCAAACCAGACCCTGCCTTCTGAGCAGCCCCCTCCCAAGCTATAATGGTGAGGACATGGACTCAGGAGTGAGGCCTAGGGCTGCGTAGGGTTGAGGAGAAGAGTATGTCTGACGGCGTCAACATAGACCTCATAATAATAAACAACATGCACAAAATGCATATCGCCTCGCCCTTGTCCCATTGCTAGTGGCCCCAGTGGGAGGAGCTGGCCAGTTGGGATGCTGAGGAAGCTGCCAGACATGCCTTCTCTTGCCTTCTGCAAGGCTTCACAGGAAAGCCCCTGGAAAGAAGGGGCTGAGCCCAGTGTGACCACTGCCTTTTCTCTGCGCAGGCTCCACTTTCTGGTGTTCGACACGGAGGAGGTCCACGACGTGCTGCGCATCTGGGATGGGCCCGTGGAAAGCGGGGTTCTGCTGAAGGAGCTGAGCGGCCCGGCCCTGCCCAAGGACCTGCACAGTACCTTCAACTCGGTCGTTCTGCAGTTCAGCACCGACTTCTTCACCAGCAAGCAGGGCTTTGCCATTCAGTTCTCAGGTCTGTGCACGCCCTCTGCCAGCCCCTGTCCATGTGTCCTGCCCCATGACACCCACCTCCTTCTGGTCCCTCCTTTCCTCCATTTCCCCATCCATGTAAAGATATTTATGGCGCATCTGCTATGTGCCTGGTACATGGTTAGCACTTGCTTGTTCAAATATCCATGCTGAGCTAACTGTGTTGGGGGAGACAGGCAGGTTAATAGACACTTACATACAAATTGATAAGTATTTGGATGGAGAAATATGGTCTGTAATGGTCACCTTGGAGCATCAAGTAAGACATTCTAGGAAAGATGATGTCCAAGCTCAGATCTGAAGGATGAGTAGAAGTTGCTCAAGAAAACAAAATGTTTCAGCCATGCACGGTGGCTCACACCTGTAATCCCAGCACTCTGGGAGGCCGAGGCGGAAGGATTGCTTGAGCTCAGGAGTTCGAGACCACCCTGAGCAAGAGCGAGACCCCATCTCTACCAAAAATAGAAAAAATTAGCTGGGCATGGTGGTGCGCACCTGTAGTCCCAGCTACTCGGGAGGCTGAGGCAGGAGGATTGCTTGAGCCCAGGAGTTGGAGGTTGCAGTGAGCTACAATGATGCTGCTACACTCTAGCCAGGGCAACACAGTGAGACTCTGTCTCAAAAAAAGAGGAGAGAGAGAGAGAGAGAGAGAGAGAGAGAGAAGGAAAGAAAAGGAAAAGAAAGTATTTGACAGAGGGAATAGTGATCTATGACACAGAAAGGTGCCACTGAGATGGACTTTGGAGGGTTTGTGCACCCCTATTAAATGGAAAAGAGAGAAAAGGACATCCTAGGTGCAAAGAACACATGAACAAGTGCAGAAGCAGGAATATGGGTTCCAGAAGTAGAGGGTTGTCCCTTGTGGTTGAGACACAGGAGCGTGGAGGGACGTGGGCTGTACCAGTGGACAGTGTTTGGGGCACAGTTGTGAAGGAGCTGGTATGGCATGCCGCACGCTCAGGTTCTTAGTTTGGTGCAGGTCTCAGTGAGGACTGGAAGCCACACATGAGTAATCTAAATTCAAGTAATTATGCACTGCAATAGCCAATTCTGGAGGAGCATGACAAGGAGCTGCCCAGAATGGGCACTGCTCGCACATCCCGTTCCCGGGCTTAGATAATGTATGTGACTGGTCCTGCCTCTCCCTGGCCTGCATCATCTCATCTGCTCTGAAGTGAGTCTTCCTTCGCTCCTCTCCCTGAACAGGTGCCTCGGCCTCGGTTTCTGCTCATGTTTATTATACAGCAGCTGTCTTCATTACCACCTCCTTACTCCACTGTGGGGGGGAGTTTCCATGGTGACTCCAGAGCAAGTCTGTGTGGCACCTGTGCCATGGCTTTGCCCCAACACTCCCTCCCGGTTGGTGTAGCAGCTAAGGGTGGTTGGGCCATGTCCCTGGCACCACTGAGGCTGCTACGGGCTTGCAGACCCCACTTCCAGCTCTTTTATGCGTCTGTCTTCTCCGTGGAGATAAGCATTTAGCAGCATGGGGAGCAGATGAGGGTCTCCAGGATCACATGTGTTTATACTTATTAACTTGTCCATTTAACACTCATTCAAGCTTCCAGCCTAGCATTTCCAGTCTATTCCCGGGAGTTCCATGGCATATTAATTGGTATTGCAAGAAAAAGAAGTTTGCATGATCAAGTAATGTCGGGAAGGAGCTCAGCTTGAGCAGACCTAAAGAGACTGTCTGTAATGTGGGACTCTGAGAACATTTGCTGTGCTGATGCATGTAAACTCACAAGGTATCTGGTAGGTCACAATTTCCAAACATATTTGATCACAGATGACGTTTTTTGAGGCCATCTCAAGAGATTAGCATTTCATGGAGCCAACTTTGGCAACTGCTGGCATAAGCAATGGAAGGGTCTCCCAGCAGTGAGGAGGGCAGAATACTGAAGATACTGCTCGGTCCACTCTCTGGGGAAAGGCGTGTTATGAATAATTGAAGCCAGACATACATTTTCTCCAATGGAGGGTATGGCTTTAAAGAAAAAAAGCACATAATTGTACTGACAAATTCCCCCTTAGATTTGCATTATCTAACCTCCACTGCAACCTGAACGTAGCCACGTGGGACAGAATCTCTGGGCGCCCTCCTGCACTGTGTTCAGGCTGCTCTCTCATGCATTGCCCAGCTCATACAAGTCTTCTTCATCCTTTAGGGTCCATCTCAGATGCCACTGCCTCCTGATCACCCCATTCAGGGTACATTGCTATAGCCTGTGGCCACCTGGCACTTTACTTCTGTTTCTCCAGCACATTGTCAATACCAGACATTCTGCCTTGTCTTGAAGCTGGCCACCTACTTGCCATCCCACCAAAAGTTCTTAGAGGGTTAGGGCTATGCCACGCCTCCCAGGCTCCCCCATAGTGTACTATGCAGCAGGTGCTCACTCACTGCTTAGTGAACACATGGGCACATGTAGATGTGAACACATGAATGAGTGGTTTTCTCCTACACAAGCGTTTCCTTGGGCAAGCTGCCCTGAGCATTGCTTAGGCCCACACAGAGTGGTATGGTCAAAGCTACCTAGCCAGGGCTCCAGAAAGGCCATGACAGCCCAGCCCAGTGTTCTGGACATAACCGAGGCTTGGGAAAGGTCACCTTCCCTGTTGCTGTCATCAGTTAGCAAATACCAGGACTACTCTAGGGAGGAGAGAATGGCTCACCCCATGTTAACTTTATAGTGTGTGTTTGACAGCGGATTGTACAGAAATGCCAGGGACGATTAGTGCAGGCTTGGCTTTATTAAGTAAACATGACTGTGTAACATCTAACATCCTGTCTGTACCACGTGGATCCTGCCTTTCCCTGGGTGCTTTGCCAAGCAGCTCAAATTCGGGAGCATTAAGGAGAGAAAGTGAGAACAAAAAACAGCTGAGCGGGAAGCATAATCACAGCCATCTATCGAGTGGGCCCCACACAAAGCTCGCCACTACATCAGCTCTTATAATTTTCACAAAAACCGTAAGGTATGGGCACCATTATTAATTCATGTTGCAGATGTGTGCTCTGAAGTTTCTCATACAAGGTCATCTAGTTAACAAGTCACGGTGCCTGCATCAAAACTCGTGTGTCTGATTCCTAAACCCAGGCTCTTAATCATTGTCCTCTATTGCCTCCCATATAAATAATCTTTCCAAGTATGGTCAGAACAGCGAGATATTTTTATTCTAGGGAATCATTTACATGTGTACAGTGCACTGTAAAGCTAGAGATGAAAGCTAAGTCTGTTTTTAATTGGGAAGGAAAAAGATTGATGCTTATTTGACTTTATTATTAAATTCAGTAAGTGTCAGATGGTGATGATTTGCTCATTCATTCATTTATTCATTTATTCAACAAATATTTACTGAGCACTATTGTGTGCTGAGGTCTGTTCCAAGCCTGGGGATACAGTTGGGAGCAATACAGCCAAAGACTCTGTTCTCATAGAGATACACAAGTGATATACAACAAAGGGGCAAACAAATAAATTAGCAAGATTATTATAGATTTTGCTGTGAAAAGAACAAAATAGGATAATAAGATAAAATTGAAGGAAGGGGATTAAGGGATAAACCCAGAAGAAGGTGATCAAAGAGTCCTGTCTGAGGAGGTGACATTGGAACTGAAACTGACTGATGGAGGTGACATAAGAAGATCTGCGGCAAGCTCATTCTAGGCAGAAGGACCAGCATGTGCAAAGGCCCTGTGGGGAGGAAGGGAAGGGGGAACTGAGCGTGTTGTGTTGGAAGATTTTACAAATGTGGCTAGAGCATAGTGATAGCAGATCGTTGATGGTGTTAATGATTAAAGCTGGATAAAAGCAAAGGATAGGTTTTTAAATGTGATCTCAAAAGAGGGGGGTTTAAGATAGGATACCATATACCAGGGTTGTCAGACATTCTCAATAAAAGACTAGATGGTAAATATTTGAGGCTTGGTGGGCCATACAGTCTCTGTCATAACAATTCAACTCTCATCATAGCATGAAAGCTATGATATGTGTCAACAAATGAGTGTGCCTGTGTTCCAATAAAACTTTATTTACAAAAACAGGCATAGGGCCAGACTTGGCTGTGGGCCATGGTTTGCCATGTATTGCCTTAGGTGTTATTGCATATAAGGTATTAAATACTATATCCGGACTCACACACAATCCTAGATGCTATAATTAGTGCCATCAGTGTGTACAGGTGCCCTATGCTGGTGTTTCTTAAACCTTTCCACCAAAGTCCTCCTAATAGCAGAAGAGAATGAGTGCATAACCCCAGGAGGTCTGGAGGGTGTAGCAAGCACAAAATCTCTTTGAGGCTTCCTGTTTTTGCTTAGAAACTAATGTGAATTTTACATTCTACTCCAAAATAAATTCTTTTGTTTTCATGTAAAAGTAACTTTTCCTGAAATTTTTGAGAAACCTGACACTGCAAGCAAATGAGCATTATTTAAATATCCTGTGGCTTCCAGAGCCTTCTGCCTCTGGAATCTGCCGGCCACAGTCTATGAGGGATGGCATAGCTGGGGACCAGGCCCTGCTGTCGGCTCTTCATTCATTTTTTCATTTTTTTTCATTGCTTCCTTTCTTTTATCATGCATTCAGTGTTCGCTTATAAAACACCAGCTCTGTGTTAGACTAGGGTAGGTAGACCACAAACATCTCCCAAATTCCTGAGCATTTTGGATTTTTAATACACCTCAGCTACTTACGTTTGTTTTGAACTCTGCTCTGCCTCTTGCTACAAATATCTGATTTTTCTTCGAACGTGGTTTCAGCCGGATGGATCCTCAGTTGTTTGCCACTCCAAGAGAGAGTATGGTCATCACCTGATTTCAGTAACTCCCTCCAACACACTACCGCTGCTCAGCATTCAGGCAGGCCAACTCTCAAACTCCTTTGCAAACCCTTCTGATTGCATACATAAAGTTTAGACTTAATTATCTTGTCTCTGCCTCATACTGATCACAGTTAGTTACATTACACAAAATTGCAATGTTTTGTCTGTGTAACAATGCTTGTAGTCTTAAATAAAACTGAACTCCATTCTGCAATCATAACAGTGCAATCATGCTTAACTCATAGTATCTCATGACAGGTGGACGACAGTAATGGTGAAGGTATTGGTAGAATGGTGGTGGTGATGGCAGTGAGGGTGACAGTGTGTGATCACAGTGGTGGAGGAGGCAGTGACAATAACAGGAGTAAGAATCGTGGCACTGTTGCCACAGCCAATGCCAGTGGTGTGGAGGTGATGGTGGTGGGTCACAGTGGTGGCACTGGTGATGGCGGTCAGCCAGGGTGATGAGCTGGAAGCTTCTTGTCTGGCCGACCCTCAGGCAACTCCATTCTATTTGCTTCTATTTTCTTGCCACAGTGTCCACAGCAACATCCTGCAATGACCCTGGGGTCCCACAGAATGGGAGCCGGAGTGGTGACAGTTGGGAAGCTGGCGACTCCACGGTGTTCCAGTGTGACCCTGGCTACGCACTGCAGGGAAGTGCAGAGATCAGCTGTGTGAAGATCGAGAACAGGTTCTTCTGGCAGCCCAGCCCGCCAACGTGCATCGGTAGGAAGCAGCTGCAGGGTGCACTCTGCCCTCTGGGCCCACAGTTGTGTGCTCCAGCCCCTCCACACAAGGGTGGCTGCATCTTGAGCCTGGGGCTGGGAGAATCGGAACAGATGAAAATCACAGAAAACCCAAAGTTTACCCAGCTTTGCATGCATGTGTGCTCACACGCACCCACACATTCACACACTCACACTCCACACACACACAACACTACAGATTCTCCACGTGCTAAAATGGTCCCAAAGATTTCCATGCCAGGTCTGTGGGACAGTGGCTCACCTTGGGTAGTAAGGGTCAGCAGGCTCCCAAATGAGTGTCTACTACCTGAAGCACTAGCAGGACACCCACAGGCTCAGAATGTAAAGAAAAGAAACTCACTCCTCCTGTTCTCAAGGAAATTATTGGTTACCTGGGTTTTGGTTCTTTAGATCTATCCTCAGTCTTAAAATCTCCCCATTTGACAAGAAGAAACGGAGGCCCTGAGACTTGTCCAAAGTCATGTTGCTTGTAAAGGGTGGGTCCTGAATAATCTTCCTTCTGACTACTTGAGACAGGGAGAGGGGGACAGGAAAAAAAGAGAAATAGAAACAAAAATGTCCAGGTGCTCATTTCCACATGGCTCTTCTGCTCAGGCAAGATAACGAATGCATTTATCACCCCTGTCAACGCTGGGTGTTAGAAGAGAACCAATAGTCACTGAGCCCTTACTGTGTGCCTGCCCCATACTGGGCATTTACTTAGATAACCTCATTTAACTTTCTCAGCCAGCTCTCTGAAATTAGCACCATTTACTCATTTACACTTGGGAAACTAAAACTTAGACAAATTTGGATATCTTGCCCCAAATCACAGAGCTAGGATGTGGCAGAGCCAAGATTCACACCCACACCAGCCTGAATGCAAAGCTTCTCATTTTCCTGCCTCCCACGCCACCTCCCCTGCTGGAGATGGGTGCCAGGGACTTCCTTCAGAGCTGGCCCGAACCTCTCTGCACGCAGGCTCGATGGGAGGCACTGTCCAGGCGTCTGAAGACTGGCCTTTTCCAGTGGTGACTCTGAGACACTAACTCCTGTTCCTCGGTGACAATTAGGGGTCACTTAGATATGTGGTGCAGGAGTATGGTGCGTGTACAGGGACAAGAGGTTGACACCTGGGTTCCGGAACCAGTTCAGCTCTTTGCTGTGTATTGTGCTGTGTAGGAAAGAGTATGTGATATTGAAGTAGACAGAGCCAGGTTTAGCTTCTGG
This sequence comes from Daubentonia madagascariensis, assembly GCA_023783475.1. Lineage (NCBI taxonomy): Eukaryota > Metazoa > Chordata > Mammalia > Primates > Daubentoniidae > Daubentonia > Daubentonia madagascariensis. The sequence goes on from JAKFHU010000117.1 coordinate 5,085,854, forward strand.
CTCTGCCATTTACTAGTTCAGTGGCCTTGGGAAAAACTGCTTCAACTCTCTGAGCCTGAATTTCCTCATCTGTGAAGGGAAACACACTTCCCTTATGTCATTGTGGGGGAATATACACCTAACCTTAATCTCAAGAAATACTAGCTTCCCTCCCTCCTTCCTTCCTTCCCTTCTTTGTTTCCTTCTTTCAAGTTTTTGGATTCACTTCCCTTTCCTACACCAGAATTCCATGTGGCCAAGGGAATTCTGAGGCCCCTTCCAAACTCGGCATTCTGCAAGGCTGCAATTCCTTAGATATTTTACAGAAAAGCAGGTCCTGAGATGTGTCTGTCCCAGGTGGAGAAGGAGGGTTGTGCTGTGTTAAGCTGATGAGAGCAATAAATGTGCAGGGGGCAGGGCAGGGAGGTTAATTCAGCTTTTGTTGCCCATTCTTCTGCCCTTGGCTTTGGGAAATGTTCCTCAGGCAACAAAATAAATGCCTTTGCCTCTTCTCTCAAACAAACTGGAAATCCCAGTGACAAGCTTCTAATTTCCAGCTCCCTGGGCATTCTGCCACGAGGGGTCTAGCTGGCCTTGATAACCCTTCATTATAGGGAGGAAACAAATATTCACTGAGTATCTCCCCGTGACAGGCATTGGGCTAGACATCTGAGCTGCATTATCACAACTGAAATCACCATGTAGTGAGTTTAGAGCTCAGGATTCCAACTACCCAGATTCACGTCTGGCTTCACCACAACAATCAGTGTGGCCTTAGACAAAGTACTTAACCTTCCTGTGCCTTAGTTTCCTTGCCAGTAAAATAGAGAAAATAATAATACTTACCTTGTAGAGTTGTTTTGAGGATCAAAAAAGAAAATATTGCAAAGCACTTAGAACCATGCCTGGTTCATAGAAAACACTGTGCGTGTTTAGAAGCCATTATCACCGCTATTCTTCCTTTATTTTATAGCTAAGGAAATGGAGCCTCAGAGAGGTGAACAGCTTGCCTCACCTCGCACAGCCAGTGGGTGGCTTGTTAGAATTTGAACCCAGGACTATGCGACTTCCAAATCAATGCCCTTTTCACAACTGTCCCCCACAGCACAGACTGCCCACTTCTTGGCCATCTGGAAGGATCAGCAGTGTGTGCCCGCTCCCATCAGAGCTGCCAAGGTTTAGTAAGCTCGGCTGGACCCCTCAAGCAGCCCTGAGCAGCAGGAGCCCTCCTGTCGGTGAAGCAGCCCAGGAATCCATCCAGAGCCCTGGGGCACAGCTGGCAGAGGGCAGTGCAGCTCATGCTGGAGTCCTGAGTGGGAAGCAGATGCCTGGTGCCAGGGAGCCATCTGGGAGAGAGCTGTGCCAGGGCAGAGGCCTAGGACCCAAACAAACTGAGAGCACTTAGGGGGTTGGCAGGAGAGTAACAGGGGCAGTTTCAGAAACATGCAGACTCCCCAGTCTGTGGCAAACCTGCAGGAAGAAGCCCCTGAGATGGCAAAGGGAGGTCGAGCCTGGTAATCCTTGCCTAGGACAGAGGCCCCATGGTGCCCCCCTTGGGTGAATTCCCCCAGGAGCTGGGACTTCTGACATGACACAGGCTTTCTGCTCTCACTGGCTACACCAGACTCTGTTTCTAGACTGGCCTGGGCAGGGCCACTCTCTGGGCTGGACACTGCAGTCTTGCTTTGCTAAATTCACGGTTCTAGCCTGAGCGTACAGGCCTCTGGGCAGCCCCATTTACCTAGCCCTCTGCTCTCGAGAGGGTCCAGTGAAGGACAGGCGAGTGGGATACAAGCAGACCTGACTCAAGGAACCATCCTCATTCCTAGAAGTTCTGGCAGCTGGGGCTTCTCCCCTGCTGGCCTTCGGGGAGGAAAACTCCTCAACTCCGACTACCACTGCTGGCTGAGGCAGTAGAGAAGGGGAAAGTATCGGACTTTGGAGCCAGACTGGTGTGGGTTTGAGTCTCAAAGTGACTCTGGGCAAGTTATACAACCTCTCTGAGCATCAGTTTTCTCCTTTATAAATCAGGAAGAATAATTCAGAGTTCATTGAGTTGTTTGAGACATAAATGAGATAATATATCTAAAATGCCACTTGTCAGGTCTGACATGTAGTAGGTGCCTACTTGAGTGTTTCTGGTGCTCAGAATGGCACTTGGGATATATTTTCCCATGGGAAAAAAACACACTATTCATGACCACTCAGATTTTATGTTCAGCCACATCCAGCTTTTATGGCCTGGCCTGAAGACCTGTCATTTTTTCGAGACTCTGTTAGGGGCTGACTCAGCCCTTTAAGCCTCGCCCTGAGTAAAAGCCACAGCATGAGGCAATAAAGCTCGTCTCTACGACAAGCAGGTGGCTGCTGCTCTTAACTTGGGTGCTTGGATATACCCTTTGGCTCCCACCCCAATATCCTCATCCTGGATTTTCTGGCCACCCCTTAAATATCTCTTTGTGCTCCCTGTGAGCTCTCTCTCCCTCTGCCCACTCCACTGCCAATATCTGAGGGTGCCCTGTGGTTTCCAGACCAAGCCATATTTATAGTCTAGGCCATCTTTTCCTGGTAATGCCCCCACACACTTCCCAGCTCCTACTCTGGCAATCCTCATGCTGCAGTACGACAGCCTCAGCCATTTAGGAAGACCTGGCTCAGGGGCTGGGGGAGCTGCCCAGAAGGTCCCTGCGTGAGGGGGTTGCTGTATCACCCAGCCACCTCCTCCCTCCCCACCTGCGTGAAAGGCCTGTCATCTCAGGGGAGGGCAACCACCGGGAACTAAATGGGGATTTGTCATATCTCCATACAACTGCGGTACACCACACTCTTGGACAAGGCCTTTTGGAAAGTTGGAAGGTGTCTGCAGCCTGAGCAGATGCCAAGAGCACTGGCAGTGTAGGAGACCAGCCACGCTTGGCAGGTGAGCATGATCATATTGTCCACTCCTCCTGACATGGCGTGCACTGGAACTTACCATAAATACCCACAAAGCTCAGCTGGAAACTGGAGGTGCGGAAGTGGAAGGAGACCACGTATATCATATGTCTAAAAACAGTAATATCTCTATATATTGACTATTCATGCCAAATGCTTAAGCAGACATCCCCAATCATCTTTACAACCACCCCAAGAAGAAGATATTATCTCTTTTATGATAGAGGGAGGACATTGAGGTCCAGAGAGGTTAGGTAAATTCCCTAAGGTCACACAGGCAAGAAATGGCAGAGCCAGGTATTGTTTAAATAATTTATTGGGGTGAAATGAAATGCACATAATATAAAAGTAGCCATTTTTAAATGAACAATTCAGTGGCATTTGGGACATTCAAAATGTTGTGCAACCACCACGACTACCTCTAAAACATATGCCTCACTCCAAAGTCAAATTCCATCATTCTGCCCTCCCCTAAACCCCTCGAGCCAGGGTTTAACCTTGGCCTATCAGACTCAACCCCCCTCTACCAGGCCTTACCAATACCCATCAAAATGTGAGCAGGTGAAGGGGACAGCCTTACCCTCCTCTTCCTCTCTCCTCAGCTCCCTGCGGGGGAGACCTGACGGGACCATCGGGAGTCATCCTGTCACCAAATTACCCAGAGCCCTACCCACCAGGCAAGGAGTGTGACTGGAAAGTGACCGTCTCACCGGACTACGTCATCGCCCTGGTATTTAACATGTATGTACCTTTCCCCTGGGTGGGAGACAAAGGGTTCAGAGCAGCTAGTGGGTTCAGAACCCAGGTCTCTAGGTGAGTATACGCAGGTCTGTGAGCAGAGGTCTCAGTTCCAGGGAGGTGAAGAAGTCGAGAGAGAGAGAGAAACTAGCAGTGACTGAACATCTCCTGTGTGCCAAACACTGTTCTCAGTGGTTTCACACATATTATCTTATTTAATCCTCACAATAATTTCTGAAGTAGCTGTCATCATTTCTGTCTTACCTCAGAAGATACCAAGACACAGAGAGGCAGCGTGTGCTGGCCACTCGCCCTGCCCGCTGCCCGGTCCCCAGCGTGTGCGCAGCCCCGGGCCCAGGCCCCGGCCAGCTCTTGCGCCCTTTCATGCCTCTTACAGATGAGCCCTTCAAAAGAACCGCCTCTGCCTTTCCCTACTTCCTCACCTCCTTGCTCACGCTCAACCCCCTGGAATCTGGTTTCTGCCTCCACGGTTCTACTGGAAAGTCCTCTGATAAAAGCCACCCACGAACTCCTGGCCCCAAACCAAACAGAACTGGCCGTGCTTCATCCCACTCCGCCTCTTGTCACCCGTCCGTCCTCATGCTGCTTTCGCTGGGTGTCTGTGAAGTTGCTCTCCCCAGGTTCTCAAAGCTCTCCTGTGACTCTGCGAGGCCCTGTTCTCGCCCCCTTCCCTTTGCCAGGCTTTGTCAGGGCCTCCGCTCCCCACCCAGACCTCCTTCCTGGAGACGCTCAGCCGCCCCCAGGGCCACGCTGTCCTCTTGTCAGGGGAGGACTCCCCGCTGCCGCCCTGACTGTCTCCGGAGAGGCAGGCTTCCTGTCCAGCTGTTGGGCCTCTGTCTGGGCCTGCAGGCCCCTCACATGAGCATCGTCTCCCCCACACCAGCTCCGTTCTGAACCTGGAGCCTGGCACTGGCGCCCACCGTCACTGCTCCCCCACTGCCTGAATGCGCCTCACGTCCTTCCCTCTTCTCCATCCCCCCAGCTGCCGTCCTGGTGCTGCCCCTCATCATTTCCCATCTAAATGACCGCTCTTGTCTCCTCACTGGTTCCTCTGCCCCATCTTGCCTTCCCTGCCGATCTCTCCTTCAGTGAGCTGTCAGAGCGATCTTGTCACTCAAAAATGCTGAAATAACCACCCCAGTTTCCATTTTAACATTCCATAATGATAGTGCTCAGCAATAAAAAAGAATGAACTACTGATACATGCAACAATGTGGATGAATCCCAAAAATATTATGCCGAGTGAAAAAAGACAGACACAAAAAAGCACATAATGTATGATTCAGCTCATATAAAATTGTAGGATCGGCAAATCTAATCTATGGTAAAGAATTCTGATCAGTGCTGGCATCTGGGGGTGAGGAAGCTTGGCTGGGAAGGGTCACTGGGAACTTTCTGGGGTGGTGGGACAGTTCTGGGTCCTGATACGCATATGTCAAAACTGACAGGGGTTATCATTTCACATTGTATAAATCATACTGTGATTTAAAGAACAAAGAAACACACAAATAGATCCTTTATTTTTAAATCGCATAATAGTTCTCTCTTGCTTATAAATAAAGGCCCAAACTTTAGCGTTTCATTCCAAACAGTCTGGCCCCTGCCTACCCCTCCAGTCAGTCTCCTAATCCGTCCCAAGCCCTGAGCACCAGCCAGCCTGAACTCCTTGTAGCTCCAGGGCCTCTCAGATTCGTCCTGCCCTTGTGACTTTGCCTCTGCTTCTTCCTTCAGGGCAGCTTCCTTTGCCCTCTTTGTCCAGCTTCTGAGGGTCTCCTCAACTCCCAAGACTCAGCTCAAGCCTGACCTCCTCCCCAAAATCTTTACTTTCACGCTCCCCGAGGAACCTTGTTTTGTGCGCCTGCTCTGCCTGGGGCAGGCTTTATACTTCACTCTCTTGTTGACACATCTTAGTCCTTCACCCCCATATGCCCCAGGGCTGGGAGAGAAGGGGGCCAGCTTTCTTCCTGCACCCCATTTTTACTTCCAACCCATTACTCCTCTTCTCCCCTTTCTCTATGAGAGTCATTCCTGGCTCTGTGTCAATGTCATAACCTTACTCCTCACTTCCTGTAGCACCACAAACTTTCCGAAGGCAGGGGTGTGTCTGGTATTCTCTGTGTCCTTGGCACCTTGCACGGTGCCTGGCATATTCAGGGTGCTCAAATAAAATTTGATGATTGAAGGAAGGGAGGGACAGACAGAAGGCAGTTATTTAAGAAGTATCGGTGCCATCATTTGTGATCAAGACCAACTCGCTCCAAACCCTTCCCTGGCGAATTTTGAAAAAGTAGATGGGTAGAAGCTGAATTATGGGTGCAAAAACCCTGTGCCACCCAGCAGTGGTGCAGTAACCCTGCTGCCGACACCAGGGTGGGAGGGGGCCGAGTGGGAGGAAAGCCAGTGCACGTCTGGCTCTGCACCCCTCCCCCCAGCTCTCCACCCTGTCTCTACTGGCCCCACCCCTTTTGTCCTAGAGATGTGTGGCCTCCTCTCTCTACCATACATCTTAGCTAAAGGGTGGAACAGCCACTTCCTTCTCAGTCCAGCTGAATGTCATACAGTAAGTCCTCGCTTAACATCGTCGGCAAGTTCTTGGAAACTGCGACTTTAAGCGAAACAACGTACAGCAGGTCTTCAAATAATACTGTTCCATTCAATGTCATTTCGTTGTAAGGTTGATGAGAAAAAAAATCGGTTTTGTTATATGTCATTTCGCTTAAAGTCGTAGTTTCCAAGAGCCTATCGATGACCTTGAGGGCTTATTTACTGTACCTGAGTATCCCAGCCCATGGCTGGGCATGAATGAATTTGCATCCAAAATCTGTTCTCTGCAAGCTCACTTGCTTTCCTATTGTTGTCGTCTTGGCACACTTGATTGGTATCAATTGTCTCTGTTGGCTATATACTTAGAGTGGAATCGCTGCATCACAGGGCAGGCACGCGTTCAGATTTAGCAGATAACAACGAAACAGTCTTCCAAAGTGGTTGAACCAATTCACCCTCCCACCAGCAGGGCATGAGAGCTCCAGGGACTCCACATTCTTGCCAATACTTGGCCTTCCCCATCATTTTCACTCTAGCCGCTCCAGTGGGACAAATTACAGTCCTGAACTCTAATATTCAATTTGCTAAGCTAAGACAGTTTTTAAAATGGATTTTCCTCCACACCAGGGCCAGGATAGCTAAAAGAGAGGCACACCTGTGGGCACTTGGAGTTGGGAAGGTAGCAAACCCTAGGGAGAGCTGAGAACTGGCTCTGGATAAAGGCCCAAAGCTAGGGTCGTTCATGATAACAGGCCCCTTCCTTCCTGGGAATGGCTCCGTGGGTGGCTCCTCCCCTCTTAGAAAAGGAGGTACAGAGTAGCACAGTACAAAAAATGTTAGTGTCAGGTATGAGACCTGCATTCTGGAACTGCTTAGACTGACGATTTGGTGTCTAGAGTTGGCAACTCATTTTCCCTTCTGTATAAGGAGGACATCAGGTTTCCAGCTCCAGAGTTTTGGACACTGACTGTGGACTCTGCCTCCTCTGCCCCTATGCCTACCCTGTCCCCCTTCTCACCTAACTGAGAGGTCATCAGGGCTTCTTCCTCACCCTCCCACCAGCCAGTCCTCAGAGGTCAGGTACCAGTGGGGTGGTAGGCTTGCTTTCTGGGAGGCCCCATCCTTTGGTTGAGCCTAAGGCCCCAGCATGAGCCTTTATTTGACCTTAGCGGGGTGGGGGTGGGATGTTTTTGTTCTCCAGCTTTAACTTGGAGCCTGGCTATGACTTCCTCCATATCTACGATGGACGGGACTCCCTCAGCCCTCTCATAGGAAGCTTCTATGGCTCCCAGCTCCCAGGCCGCATTGAAAGCAGCAGCAACAGCCTCTTCCTCGCCTTCCGCAGTGATGCATCTGTGAGCAATGCTGGCTTCGTCATTGACTACACAGGTAAGGGCCCTGGTGCCAGAGATTACTGAGGGCAGGGCCAGCCAGACCTGGCAGAGGGGGAGAGTGTCATGCAGTGAAGAGAGCACTGGGCGGGACCACAGGGCACCAGTGCCAACCCTGGTGGCTTAGTCCTTCACCCCCATATGCCCCAGGGCTGGGAGAGAAGAGAGCCAGCATTCTTCTTGCACCTCATTTTTATTTCCAAGCCATGACTCCTCTTCTCCCCTTTTTCTAGGAGGGTCATTCCTAGCTCTACTTCAGTCTCATAACCTCACTCCATACCTATCAGCTAATATCTTCCTGGTCACTTCCTTTCATTAAGGAGGGTTCTGACATGAGGCTCCATCTTCCTCTCTACGCCAAAGCCTCCCACCATCCTGGATGACTTCAACACCCATATGGACAGCCCATCCAATCCTAGGGTCACAATGCTTGGACCTCTGTCCCCAGGACAATCCTTGGCCATACTCTGGCACCTCGTCATAGACCGGTCACTTTCTGATACTTCCTGATCACATTTGCATATCCTTCCAGATGTCTTGCTCCCATTGCACCTTTGAATTAATTAAGGCAAGCTCATAGTGGAGGGGTCAGAAGCAGGAGTCAACAATTTTTCTCTTTAAGGTAGGAAATACTGCAGGTTTGTCTATCACAACTACCCAGTTCTGCCATCGTAGGGCTAAAGCATCCATAGACAAAATATAATGGAATGGGCATGGTTGTGTTCCAGTAAAAATTCACTCACAAAGACGGGCGTGATCCCTGCCTAGTCAAGAGCATAGACTGTCAGGTTGAAAGTTCGTGTATTTATCTAACCTGTCAAAACCTCCATTTCTTCATCTATAGAACGATGGCAGGAAAATTCCTGTCTCATAGAAATATTATAAAGATCAGTGGGCCCATGCATTAAAGTCCTTGGTGTGGTGCCTGGCACATATCATACATTCTGTAATGTTTAAATGTTGTTAGTAGAAGTAAGAGTAGTTCCAGGCTCTTGAGCACTCCACTTCCTTCTACTCTATTAGTCTCTTTTTGACCTTTTATTCTTCCCTAATTATCCCAAACCCCATTATCCAAATCCTAGCTCCATTTCTTGCTTGATTTGTGAGCTTGGCAAGTTATTATCTCTCTGAACATCATCTACAAAATGTGGTAATAATAATTATGTTGCAGAAGGTTAAGATTAAAAGATATTTTATATATGTGTATTTAATATATATATATATATGTATGTGTAATACCCAGTATGGACTAACACTCTACAGATACTCTAGAGATGATAGATTTTGTTATTGTTACTATAACCTAAGTTCACCCAGGCCTCATCAGCCTGTGTGTACAAATGGGGTCACATTACCAGTTAAAATTAAAAATTTTCTGGCTCATATTCCCCACTAGCATAATGTGGGACCTCAGCTACCTTTTAAAGTGTCCCTTAATTAAATATTTCTGAACCCCTGGGAATATCTCACATGAGCTCACAGATAGTGCTCCTCCTAACCATAGCTAACATAGAGTATACCAACCGCCAACACTATCCTAAGTACTTTACATCCATCAATTCATTGAACTCCCCATAGCTCTCAATTGTCTGCTATTTGTCAGGTACAGTTCTGGAAGATTGGTACACAAAATAGAGAATGTTTTGCTTGTAGTCTTCTTGCCCCATGGGGCTGGCCTGGGGAATGGATATTTTGCCTCTCTCTTCCTCCAGGTACCTGCCATTCAGCAAACCTCCCATACCCGACCCCTTCTCCACATGCCAGTATCAGATCCAACAGTCAGACATTTTGGAATCCTAACAGAAGGCACAACTTAGACCCAGCCTGGGATCTCCACTGCTCTACCCACCACCATTCCCACTGCCATGTCATCATCATCACTCTGTTATTATTCATCTCTTTATCCATATTCTCATCAGTACCCTCAATTTTCCTGCCCCTTGGTCCTTCTATTGCATAAACCCTTTGTTAAACCCATACCCAAGTGGCTGAGGACAGCTGAGTAAACATGATGCTTAGAGCCACTACAAGTAATGTCCTTTAACCCCAGCTAAGCCTTAGCTGCCTCTGACTTGTCACAACTGAGTTCTTCTCCTTGGTGGAGATCCCAATATTTCACCCCAAATGTCACCACTGTCAGCCTCATTCTTATAAGAGGATTTCATCTCCTCTTCCCTGGATACAGTAAGCTACTGGGTAGAAACTCCCTTGTCTTCCTCTCCAATCACCTTGTTCATGGCAACCTGGCTGTGGCCATCTCTCCCCCAGGTTTTCTCCAGGGAAATTGATGAGCTGAGAGCCACACCTCCAAGTCCTCTCTCCCAGTGAAGCTCTTTCCACTTCCAGCTGTTGGCCCAACATGGCATCTAGATGGGTCCTCAGGCCCAAAACACAGTCCAGGGAATACAGCCTTCCCAGCTGCCATCGGAGCCAGCCATGCAGCTGAAGTAAGGCCAGTTACTGGGGCAAGGCGAGAGGCACAGCCTATTGGTACACCCTCCACCACTGCATTAGGATCTGTGGTACAAGTACCAGATAAAGATAAATGTGGGTTTTTGGATGGTAAGGGGTGCCTGTTGAGAACCTCAAGCTGCCTGCCGGCCTTCCCAGACTGCACCTCCTAATATTAGTCAGTCTACTATCTCTGGTAGCCCATTTCGTGGATAACCCCAGGGCCCACACCTTACCCTGTGGTCTCCCTATCTCAGGATCCCTGGATCCCTGGATCCCTGGGTCTACTTTGCTACCAGATCCCATGCTTTTGATGATATTCTCCCATGCCCAATATCTTCTTTATAGGGGTAGGCTCCATCACTTATTAACTGTATTGCCCAAAACAAGTTGCCTAACTTCTCTGAGCGTCTGCTTCCTCATCAGTCAAAGGGGGACAGTGACATGAGATGGAGGAGCCATTGTGAGGGTTAGTGAATAGGCACAGCACCTAGCAGTGTGCCCAGTGCCAGTAGGTACTCAGCATGCTCTTTGATCCACCCTTTTCCATCCCACTGCCTTTTTCCTGTGTAACTGGTATTTCATTTGCTGTGCCTTTATTGAGAAGAGAAAAGGGTATGGACCCCTCTTCATGGGGCTAACCCAGTGGAACAGTGTACATTTCTATTTTGTTTACTGAAGACATAAAGCATGAGCATATGTTTTGCACATGTATGTGTCTGAGTATGGAATATTTATAACATGGAAATTTGTGATATGTGTGTGTGTGTGTGTGTGTCTGTATACTTCTCCAGTCCATAGCAAAGAATTTAGACGTTCTGCACTCTGTGAGTCTGTAGAACACCATAGATGGAGATGTAGCCCAGTGAGGACTTACACACTGAAGCAGGGCTGGATCCTTAGGAAGAGAAGAATTGGCATCCAGAAGCCATCTATGTCTATGTCTTTTAGAGAGATCCAGGCCTCTGCTAATGCTGAGGATCCAAGTCTCCTGGGAGCTGTGGCTTCAGGGTTCCTGCTTTGGGAGGTCAGGGGAGCCTGTGAGAGCCCCATAGAGAGACATTGCTGGACTCAGCTGGGCTTAGCACAGTGAAAACCACTCTCCAGGGTCAACCCTTCCTCTGACCCAAGGCAGAGAGACGAGGGGCCTTTCCCCACATCCTGCCAACTTCCCAAGGGGGAAGCTGAAACAGTTTGGTTGACTCTTAGGGAATATTTAGTTTCAAACCAAAAAACCCACTCAGTCCAATTTAAGCAAAAAAAAAAAAAAAAAAAGGGAGGTAATTTATTATAAAAATACAAGAAGCAGAAACCCACTCAAAACAATCTGAGACAAAAAGGAGAGGTTATTATAGGAAAACAGCTAACAAGCAAACTAATTTAAGCTAAAAAGTGTTCTATATTTTAACAATACAGAAAACAAAAACTCACTCTAACACAAAAAGGCAACACATTTTTAGAATACAAGAGCCCCAGGGCAGGAAGCATAAGCTCCCAAGGGCCTGAAATCAGGGCCAGAGAGTGAGGTTATCATCCCCCTCCAGGACCACTCCGTCTCCTTCACTTCTTTCTGAGTATTTGCTGCATTCTCCTCTGTCTGCAGATCAGGGTTCCGGGCTTCTCCATTCTCCTGGGATAAGTGTGACTGCCTCACTCTTGACTTTAAATCATGTCCCAGTTTATATTCCAATTCCAAATCCTAAAGGGATCATCAGAGGGTCCAGGTTTAATTCGAGTATCCACTGGGCAGCCTCCTGGGATTAGGCTTTTGCATAAAGGACGAGGGCAGATCAGGCATTTTTATTCATTTGTTCATTCAGTAAATATTAATTGAGCACCTACCATGTGTCAGATGTTGTTATAGGAATTGAGAACAGAGCAGGGAACCAAAGTCTTGATGGAGTTCACATCCTAGTGACAACCAGACCAACAGGCATTTCTCCTGCAGATGAGATGTTGGAGGCCCACTTAATTCTAAGGGAAAAAGGGTTGGGTTTTTAGGTGTCTCTGTTCAGTTGCCTCTGGAGGTGGCTGTGGTGTCTTAGTCATCCCTGGTCGGACCTTCTAGGAGATGGTTCTGAATGCAGTCATGCCATCTGTGGATCTCTATTAGACCATTGCTCAAAGGCACTTCTCATCTGAATAATTCCTCCTGGGCAGCTTTACCCTTCGCTAAAAGGAAACAAAGGAAACAGGGAGGATACAAACTGTGTCTTTTGGATGCATTTACTGAAAGTGAGTCCCAGGGAGGTTCATCGTCTTTCTCCAGACCAGAGATGTCAGCAGAATGGGTTGGGGTAGGGAGACCTTTATTTTCCTCTTCCAGCATGTGTGGTGGCCTCCTCTAGGCAGGGACAGGAGAAGGCGTCCATGCATGCATGTGTGTGAGACCATTCACTCCACAAATGCTTAGTGAACTCTTACTTCATGCCACGCCCTATGCTGGATATTAAGAATACAGCACTGAGCAAATGGTCATGGTCCCTACTCTAACGTAACTTAAAGGTGAATGAGGGAAACAGACAATAACTAAGTAGACAAGCAAGAAGTAAAAAGCATAAGAAGTTAGGGGAAAAAAGAACAGGCTACTTTGAGGAAGAAAGACAGGGTGCCCACTTCAGAATGGTGGTTGGTGAAGGCCTGTCTGAGCACAGGCCATTTAGACAGAGCCCTATGGTTGCGTAGAAGCTCTTTCTGTGCAAGAGTGGGCCAGAGGGTATTTCAGAGGGAAGAGTTCCAAGCATGTGTTAGAGGACCTGAAATAACTCAGGAAAGGCCAAGGCAAATCAATTTTTTCTGGAAGGTACTGCAAAATATCTATTTTTCTTTTTCAAGCCCTTGGAAGTAACACTGTGGGCCTGGGAGCTACAGCCAGATTTCCATACCTGCTACCACCCTCATCCCCACTACCTGCTGCTGCTATGGGTCATCTTTTTTAAATTCAAAATGGAAATATCTTCATTTTTTCCCTATTTTTAAAGTAACACATGTTTGTTGGAAAAATTCAAACACTATAAATGCAGATAAGATATACTGTTAAGAACTTAACATCCGTCAATATCACCATCCCCTGAAGCACCATTATTAACAATTTGTTACCTCATTTCAGGTATTTTCTATAACTATAAAGTAATATAAATTCTATACCAGGGGTTGACAAATGTTTTCTGGCCAGGGGGAAATATTTTTACTCCAGATGGTCTCTGTTGCCACTACTTACCTCTGCTGTTATAATGCTAAAGCAGCCACAGACAATATGTAAACAAATGGCTGTGTTCCAGTAAAACTTTATTTACAAAACCAGGCAGCCAGTGACCTGTGGGCTGTAGTTTGCTGATCCCTGTTCTTTGTGAATGAGAGCACACCATATATGCTAGTCTGTAATCTGTTTTTTTTTTTCAGGTTCTTGTTATTGTTTTCTCCAACAATAGATCTTGGGCATCTCCCTATATCAGTATTCAAAGATTTGTGCTATTCTTTTTAAAAGTTGCTTGTATTTCAGTGGATGATCCTAATCCAGCCTTTTTAACCAGTTCCTTACTGGTTGCATGTTGGGGTTGTTTTCAGTTTTTTGCAGTTACAAAGTTTGGAAGTAAGCCTCGTCTATTAGGACCACAGAGAAGCTGGTTCTTTTAATTTTCCGATTTTGGAGGGTTTGGGTTTTATTTATTATCATCATCATGATGTTTTAGTCATTTAGTGTTATCATGACTGAGTTCTGGTCTGGCAGACGGAAGACCTGATTTTGGTCTTAATTCTACCTCTAAATAGCTGAGTGGCTTGGAAAGCTCATTGTCCTCTCTCATCACCACATTCCTCATCGATAAGCTGAACATGAGCATACCTGGCCCTGCCTTCTGCAGAGGGTATTGTGAGACACAAATGAGATAACAGATTGGAAAGTGCTTTGAAAATTATGATGTGATATTCCTACATGAGGGGCTATCATCATTACCATTATCCTTGTCATTGTCATTAATGTGATAATGCTTGGAATGATGAGCTCCTCTTCCTCTGACATGTGAGTAAATATAGAACAGAGCCTTTGGATGGAAGCATTGATGTGGTGGTTGATTTTCCAAGCCACAAAGTGTTCAGCCAGACAACTCAGCAGCCATTTATTAAGCCTCTATTATGTGTCAAATATGACCAGCCCTGGTGCCAAGTTCTGTGCTACTTGCCAGGGTTATGAGAAGACTAGGTGTTGGTCCCTGCCCTCCAAGAGTTCAGAACCCACTGGAAGGAAGTACACTTACCCAGCCTACCAATGTAGTGTGATACATGCTATAGCCAGGGAAAGAGAAACAGAATTCTGCTGGAGAGAAAGCAAAGTTCAGGGAACCTTCTCAGAGAGGGTGGCATTGCACAGTGTAGGAGTTTGCCACACAAAGTAGGGAAGAAAGGACATTCTGGTATCTGTAAACTTCTGGGGCAGTCATGCCCAGGGGGGGTCCAGTGCCAGTGCAGCAGTTACCCAAAAACACAGTTGCTTAAACAAGGTAAAAGTTGGTTATCCTTCTTGTAAGAGAAATCTGGAGGTTGTGATTTAGGGCTGGTGCGGAGGCTTCACCTCGGCTCCTTCCGCCCTTCTGCTCCCCCTGTGCTAGTCGGTGACCCCATCCTCAAGGTTATCTCGGATCCAGATGGCGACTGAGGATCCAGCCATCATGTCTGAGTTCTAGACTGAGGGAGGGAGGAAGGAAAGAAAGAGGGAAGGGCCAATGAGCGTTCTCTCAGCTGAGTCAACTTCCCTTAAGCAGCCTTTCTAGAAGTTCCACATTAATCCATGAAAGATATTTATTAAGTGCATACTATGTGTCAGGCACTGGCATACAGCAGTGAACAAAACTGAAAAGCTGCCCTCCCGGAACCTACATTCTAGTGGAGGAAGACAGAAAAATATAAGGTAAATATATAGTAGATGAGAGAGTATTAATCACAGTGGAGAGGAAGCAGAGAATGGCGTCAGGGAGCTTTGGGGAGACAAGTATTGCAATTTTAAATAGCTGCTCACAGTGTCACTGAGGAAGAGACATTGAGCTTAGTGCTGACAGAAGTGAGAGAGGAGCCGTGCAAACCGGGGAATGTCCTGCGCACAGAGGCCAGTGTGGTTGAAGCAAAGTTCACAAAGGGACGACAGGAGCAGAGGTCATAAAGGGACGATTGGGAGCCAAATGCACAGGGCCTTGGAGGCCTGAAAGGAATTTGGCTTTTTCTCTGAGTGAGACAGGATGCTATTAGATCGTTTTCGGCAGACGTGGTCTGACTCGTGTTTACATCTCTTTGGCCAGACCGAGCTGCCCAGGCGGCTGGGAAATGTAGAATTTGGCTAATGCCCTGAAGCTCTGGATAAAATCTGGGTTCCACTGTAGAAGGATGAAGAGGGGAAATGGATATTGGGGGCCACAGCTAGTTCTGCCTCTTAGGAGCTGTGTGAACTTGGTTCCAAGTTACTTAATTTTTCTGAACTTCAAATAAGATTTGACTCATTTTGAATTTATAAAAAGGACAGCTGAAACATATGACATGGTGACAGTTCCCTGCACACGCATAAATGTAGACATATTTTAATATATGAAAAATGTTTCCTAATTAAATAGAAACATCCACATATAAAACATAATAATTAAATCCCAGATATTTATACCAAAAACTTTGTAGCCTTGTCTGCCAGTGTGTGGTGGTCTTTTCCTCAATAAAATAGAAGAGTTACCTATGTGTATATGTACATATATATGTTCCCTGTATCTCTACAATTCACATATGGGTCACTGAATGGCCAGTTATACTCCAGCCAGAACCGCTAGACTTACGGAAAGGACAGATTTGACGAAGAGGTCAAGGCGACACATCACAGTGCACACGAGGAAACCATTGAGGGGTCCTCTGCTAGGCGAGTGACCATTGTCTGGGTCCCACCTGAGTCTCAGTGCAATAGCACATCCAGAACTGCTCCACCCTCAGCTATGGGTGAAGACTTGAAGAGCAGGATGGTCATAGGGCTCAAATGCAACAGTAGCTAGACTTGACGGGATCATAGACTCTCAGAGTTCCGTCCCATCAGTCAGCCGGCTGATTGACAGCTGAGTGACAGCCTCAAGCAGCCGCTGTCTCCCGTGTAGGTAGTCTAAAAGGTACCCAGGTGACAAGGACTGCCCTCAGCAAAATTCCTCCTGAGCCATTCATCTCTGATGAATGAACTCTGATCCCTTCTATTCCGGCTCTTTCCTCCTAAGCTCCTGTCTTTGAATTTCTGAATCCTTCTGCAAGGGCTGTCAGCACCTCTTTGTGAGCCCCCATCTCTAGACTTCTCTGGTGCCCCCCCATAGCGTAGCCTCCAGGACTCTAATGGAAACCTGATTCTCAGTTGCATTTCCCTGGTACTGACTGGCCTCGGCCGTGCCCTGCCACTGCCCAGACCTGAGGACAGGCCTCTTGACCATCAGCGAGCTTAAAAGGAGGACCGGGGAAAGGCAGTGGTGGATGGATGTGAGCCTTGGCTCCCAAGAGCTGCTCAGGATTTCCAGCTGATGGTGAGGGATGCTGTAGAGCTAGTACTCCCAATCCTCGGGCAGTGTCAAGTACGATCTTGTCTGGTACAGAGGGATGGAGTAGATGACAGGCACATCCACAATATGACTGATTGTTGGGAAGACGCATAAGGATCAATAGCCAAATGAGGAAATCCTGAGGTTTTAATAACCTGGCAAGCACCCAATACCTAGTGCAAAGCCCTAGAAAACTGTATTGGGGACCTCAACTTGTCCCAGAGGTTGGATAATCCCAACCAGAGGTGGAAGTGGGGTTTCCTACTTCCTCCCTGGATCTAAGTATTGCGACCCATCCACTCCAAAGTGCCTGCACCAGGTGGAGGTGACTAGGCCTGCAGAGCAGATGCCAGACTTACCTCCCCAGCCAGAAGTGTTTGGGGCAGAAGGGAGAGGAGGAGAAAGAGCCATCCCCAGAGGCACACTGTCCGCCCTGCTTCCCACTGGAGACAAAAAGCCAAGGAGGCCTGCCACACTGGGGGTTGGGGAAAGGGCAGCTCAGGGCTGAGCAGGGGGTGGGCTGCACCTACACACTGGCCTTTACCACAGTGACCCTGCCTGCAGCTGAGATGGGTCAGGGACCATCAGCTCCCAGTAGTCAGAGCATCACATGCTTCCTCTGGGACAGAGCCAGGAGGGGCATGAGAGCAGGCCTCAGAGGGTTGGCTGAAACTCCTTCCTGTGTGGACCATGGCAAGAATGTAGGCAGAGGGGAAATCTCCCTCTTTAATGTGACTTCCAGCCTTAGATTTCTAACCAAATTTAGAGGAGTTTCTAGACCTGAAGGAACAGGCCAACAATCTCGAATCCCATGTGCTCTCTGTGGCTAACTACAGTTGGGTTCTCCTCATGAGTGTTGCACCACAGAAACAGGCTGCTAATGGGCCCTTGTGTGTGTGTGCATGTGTTTGTTTTTCTTTTTCCCAGAAAACCCTCGGGAGTCATGTTTTGATCCTGGTTCCATCAAGAACGGCACGCGAGTTGGGTCTGACCTGAAGCTGGGCTCCTCCATCACCTACTACTGCCATGGGGGCTATGAAGTTGAGGGCTCCTCGACCCTGAGCTGCATCCTGGGGCCCGATGGGAAGCCGGTGTGGAACAATCCCCGTCCAGTCTGCACAGGTGCCAGAGCCCAGGGATGGGGGTCTGAGGAACTAAGGGAAGGCCAGAGACAGAAGGGGCTGTTGGCTATGGGAAGGGGGCCGTGGTCCTCAAGGGTGGCTCCTCCAAGTGGGGCCTGGCAAACCTGGGCTTGCTGTAGAGGAGAATGGCTTGTAATTCACCAGATGTACAGTCCCTGTCAAAGTGTCATCTCTCTCAGATCACATAGCATCCCCACCCCCATTCAGATAGATGCTTATGTCCTCAATGGAGGCCCCCAGACATGCCACACCAGGGAGCTCACACCAGGGAGAAAGGAGTTTAAAGGAGGGCCCTGGACTTGCTCCCAGACCTAGGGAAATTCACTGAGAGATCAGATGTGTCAAAGTAAGGCCAGCAGTGTAGGCTGATTCCAGGCAGGTCTGGGTTAGCCACGGAGGGGTCCTAACAAGACAGGTAGAAATGAGAACCTCAGAGCATGGTGACCACCTAAGTTGAAGAGCCCAAGGGGGCCCCTTTGCCTAGGTAGGAGAGGCAGGCTCTGAGGCCCACCCCTTGTGGAAATTGGACACCATGGAGGGGAACTGAAGGTGGCTGGGCTGCATGGGCTGGCTATTTCCAGGAAGCTTTAGCTCCCTACTCATGGAGACACTAATTTCCCAGGTGCAGACATCACCTGGGGGCAGCAGATCAGTTCTAGGCCCCCCTTGTAAGCAGAAGAAGTTCCTACTATGTCCCCCAAGGCTATGCCTTCAGGGACCAATGCCAATGTTAATAGTTAGAGAACAAGGACTGACATCTGCCCAAGAGGGCCCTTGACAGCATCAGGGTGAGTTTCGGGCCACGTGCCAGGCCAGGGAGGCATATCCCTGGGCTGGGCAGGGCAGGGTGGTGTCCTCAAAACTTCCCTTCTCCACACTAGTGGCCGCCCACTTCAGGGCAGCCCCACCAGGGCCAGAAGCTCAATCTGGGAGCAGAACGGAGGAAGGACAATTGGTGAGAGGCCCTCAAGGTGACCTGACTCTATCCGGTTTCTCTTTCAGCCCCCTGTGGGGGACAGTATGTGGGTTCAGACGGAGTGGTCTTGTCCCCCAATTATCCCCAGAACTACACCAGTGGACAGATCTGCTTGTATTTTGTCACCGTGCCCAAGGACTATGGTATGAGGTTTTTTTGTTTATATGTTTTCTGACTCCTCACCCTCATTCCAAAATGGGCAACTCCTCAGGTCCTTCCCAATGATCCCCTCCCATTGTGGGAACAGCAGAACAGTCTCCCAAACAGGAGAGCTGAGTGCTGATGCTCTGAAACAAGCTGCAGAATATACTTCTGATACAAGAGGGAAGAAGGGCTGGAACCAAGGAGACAGAGTTGGTGAAGGACTGGCCATGACAGAGGGGAGACAAGGTGCCCTTGGGGGCTACCCAGCATGGCCCAAGTCTGTATGGACCTGCTGCAGACCTAGGCCTGTTGAGAACCCAGGGGCAGGTGGCCAAGGAGCAGGAAGGAAAAAAGGAATGGGATGGAGCTAGGCTTGAAAGTGCAGATGAGGGAGATGGAGCCACATCATTCTGGTGTCCCATCTGAGAACCAGAGCCTGGACCAGGAACTATAGGTAGCACAAACAAGAAAAAAGTGAGGAGTAGGCCAGTGCCCTGAGAAAACAGAGAACCCTCCAGATTCCAAGAGATGCAGGCACAAAGAAGCAGGCTCATTACCTGGTTGGCAGTGGGGATATGCAAGGGTCCTGCCAGCCCTACAGGTATTCAAGAAGATCTTGAAAGGCAACCAAGTGGCTGGCCTGGCTGCTTTCTCCCTGGATGTCCTCTTTGGAGGACTAACACGTATTTCCAAACACGGTTGATGTTGGGTGTGGCAAAGGGCATCAGTATGTCCTAATCATCTAGGAGAGGCATGGGGCAGCCTACGGAGACCCAGCTGCTTATTCCCAAAGATGGGATGAGCGAGCACGGGCCACGGCCTGATGCTTGAGTCATTCACCAGACATTCAGTAGGTACCTATCAAGGGCCATGCACTTGGCTAGGAACTTGGGCTACAAAGATGAGCAAGGCATGTTCCCTGCCCTCTGTAAATTCCCAGTCTCATCTTCACCCATAGCTCTAGCCACCAGTGCACACGCTCCCCAACATACTGATGTTGCAGGAGCTTTAGACATGCTGGATCACAGTTAGAAAAGTCCTGAAAGGTTGTCCAATCCAATCTTCTACCCAGAGCAGAATCCTAGATAGGTGTTTGAATTCCTCCAGTGATGAGGAGCTCATGCCTTTGCAAGCAGCCAACCCCAAGGCTGGTCAGTGGCATTGTGCTGAAAGCTGCATATGGAGCTCTGTCCCAAGCATCTTCTCTTTGCCAATGATGCTGAGCCCAGGGACTGAGGGCAGAGTTTTCCTCTGGGTCTGACTTGAGCCCCAGTGCAGGTCTGAGCACTGGCATCATCTTCTCAGGTCTTTCTTTGATCCCCCATCTAAAGTGGCCTGCCTCGCCCTATCATTCTATCCCATATGCCCAGAACTTAACACTATCTGTAATTATCTCGGCTATTTGCTTAAGGATTTGGTTGAATTTTGGGGTTTTTTTTAAACTATCTCTTTCCAATGGAATGTACACTCTGTGAATGCAGGGACCCTGCTTATCCTGTTCACCACTCAAGGGGAGAGCATGGAGATACCCCTGCCACCAGCCCTAACTCAGTACGCACTTTCAGGGTGCAGAAATCTGCTCTTCCTCCTGCTCTTCTGCCCATGAGCTGAGAAGTAAGAATTTCTCACTGCATTCACTACTGTACCTAACATTGTAAAAGCTTTTTTATCAGGCAGTCAACTCCATGGCCTAAGTCCCTCTCTGACATGTGCATGTGCACACACACAAAACACACACACACAACATACACATACAAATACAACAAATACAACACATACAACACACAGAACACATGCACATACAACACACAACAAACACAATGCACACAACACATGTATACATAACATATACAACACACAACATACATGGCACACAACATACAAATACAACATATACAATGCACATAACACATGCACACACAACACACCTGCAACATATACAACATGCATAACACATGTGAGCACACAACACATATATATATACACAATGCACATAATACATACAATATATATGACACAGCACATGCATGCACGCACAACAGATGCAACACACGTGAGCATACACAACACACAGCACGCATAACATATACAACACACACAACACACACACATACATCCTACTTCCTACATGCCAAGGCTCTGAGCCAAAGTGGAGAAGGGTCTGCCCTGGCTGGCTCATGCCCTCAGATGCACCAGGCCAACTGGGAGACTGGTACAGGCAGAATAACCTGGGGTCTACTGGTACCTGAATGGAAGCTGTGCCCACTCTGGCCCAGGAGTGACCCCAGTCCATCCAGCAGGAACTGGTAGGGAGGGGAGGGCTGAGGAAAGCCCCTGCAATATATAGCTGGTGGCCTAAATACCCATCAAATGGCCTCGCCCTTAGATCTTGTCTGATCAGGGACTCATAAGGGCTGTGGCCCACTGGCTTTTCAGCCTCCTGTCCCCAGCTAGCTGAGTGGCCTTAGGGAACTCTCTTAACCGCTGAGCCTCAGGTTCTTGTCTACAAAATATGGATAATCTGGAAGAGTCATGGCCAAAGAAAGTGGTGTACGTAGCAAGCGTGGTACCTGGCACCCAGTAGGTGCTTAATAAATGTTTTTTCCCTTTTCCCTCTGGGCTTTGCCGGAGGGAAATGAGGGGGAGCTATTTGCCTGTTCCGGAGACAGTTGCTCCTTCCCAGGACGAGGCTGCTACTCACCACCCTCAGCCCTCTTACCTGTGGGAGATCTTGTAGCCGGGGGCTACCCTGTTCTGCTGGATCTTTGAAGAAAAACTAAGGAAGAATGTGGGGTCCTGGATCACACGGAAAGTGGGGGATGGTACCGAAAGCCCTTTCATGGGCTTATTCCTGGGAAAGGAATTAGGTCACCTCAGTGCCACCTCCTCTGGCTGGACCTTTGGGTGCAGTCCTTCATATGGTCAGCCCAGGCCTTCCCAGCTCCCCACCCCCTGTGCCCAGGTGTCCTGCTAATGTGCTATTCGGCCAGTAGAAAGGCTCAGTGAGCAGTTAGCCCACAAACTAACAACTTCCTCTGGGTGGGCCTCCTCCTGGCCTGGAGCCCCCAGATCCCCTGTCCCCTCTCCTCGCCCCCCTGCATGCCAACCCAGTCTTCCACGCTGAGATCTCCGCACTGTGTCTCTTCTACAGTGGTGTTTGGCCAGTTCGCCTTCTTCCATACGGCCCTCAATGATGTGGTGGAGGTGCACGATGGCCACAGCCAGCACTCCCGGCTCCTCAGCTCCCTCTCGGGCTCCCACACAGGTACCCAGCGCTCGGCCAGCATGGGGACAGTGGCGGGCTAGGGCATCACAGCCAGTTAAAAGGAAGGAGGCTCTGGAAGCACATGTCCACAGGTGGAACCACACAGCTTTGTGTTTGTCATGCTCTGGTGCTGTTTCTACAACACGGTGGTGGCCAGCTCCTGAGAGCGTAGCAAGGGGCTTCACCCAAGCTGTGTCCACACCGCCCCCAAGTGGCGTAGTATTCTCCTGTTGGTTTATCAGACTCCCAATTTTTTTCTAATTATAAATACATTGCATTTTCATTGTAGAAAACTTCGGGACGAAACAAAATAACTATATAGAGAATTAAAATAAAGACCACCCAGAAAGAGCCACTGATAAGATGTAGTATATTTCTTTCTAGTCTTTATATCTACTTAGACCTAATCTTTTACATATTTTATTGGACAAACCAATATATGTATTTGTATTGAAATATTCACTGCGAGCTTTACTCTGTCATTTTTTCTTCTAGAATAGGATTTTAAATGCTACATAGTAGTCTCTCATATAGTTATTTAAAATTTATGTAATTAATTCCCTATTACTGAACATTTAGATTGTTTCTAACTTCTCATTCTTATGGTTAGTATTCAATGTGCTGTACATATATCTCCATGCACATCTCTGACCTTAGGATATGTACAGGTAGAATTGTCAAGTTAAAGGGTATGTGAGATATTTAAGGCTTTTTGTACAGATTGTCGAGTCTCCCTCTGGAGAGATCTTGTCACTTTGTTCACCAACAATGAGTAAGAGGCCATGTTTTATTCTCACAAAAACCAGGTAATTAAAAAAACAAAATTGTCATCAGCTTGAAAAGTGAAAACGGTATCTCATTTTCTAATCTGCTTTTTTATTACAACTAGGCCAACCTTTTTATAATGTTTATTGGCCCATCCATTTTTTATTTGTGAATTTGTGTCAATTTTTCTATTAGCATTTATTTTCTTATTTATTGAATACAGGTCCATATTATCATAAACTGTATTTGTTATATGCTATAAAAAGCCTTCCCGTTCAGTTTGTTATTTGCTATATAATTTTCTTCAGGGTGCTTTAATGTTAGAAAATGTAAATTTCCCATGATATCAAATCTATCAATATTTTCTTTTATAGTTTTCTCCTTTGCTTTTATGCTGATCAAATAAATAATCCTCTGTGTTTTCTTTTACTTCTTAGTTTCATCATATTGCAGTAATACCTTTAGAATTTATTTTGATTTTTTTATTTGATGTAGGGAATCTAATCATTTTCTTTCAAATATAGTTAATCAGTTATCCTAGCAGAATTTTCAAAATGCCAGATTTACATATACTAAATTTTTATGAAGTTAAGGGTCTGTTCCTGGACTTTTTATCCATTTTCTCTAAGCATCTGTTTATTCTTTTTTTTTTTCTTCTTTCCTTTCTTGAAAGGGTCTTTTATTCTTGTGTAAGTTTTAATTATTGTAACACTGTAAGAGTGTTTACTATTATAATAATTTTAAACATATGGTACTAGAAGTCCCCATAGTCATTCTTTGCTAATTTTTTTTGACTACTCTTGCTTACCTTTGCCTCCAAATGAAATTTAGAAATATTTTGTTGAGTTAAAAACATCGCATCAAAATTTTGAGTGTGATTTCATACAATGTATAGATTAAATTGGGGAGAACTCACATCTTTATAACATTAACTCTTTCCCATCCAAGAATATAGTATGTCTCTCCATTTATTTATCTACTGTAGCCTTTGAGAAGGTGCTATAATTTTCATTTAGGCAGTATTCAATTTTTTAACTGTGTTCCTAGATACTGATATTTCATGGAGATTTTTGTTGCTATTGTAAATGGGTCTTTTTTCCCCTGTTTTATTTTCTAACTGGTCTTTGCTAGTATTTTCAAAGACTGGCATTCTTGGCATATTCATTCTGTAAAGTCACTGGAGTCTTCATAATAGTGCTAACACTGCCAGCTCATTCTCCTGACTTCTCCAGGCAAGAAGCAATGTCATCTGTAAATAAATTTGTCTCATTATTTTATCTCCTCCTTTTCAGTGGTTTTTCTTTTATTTTCTTCCACGGTTATTGGTCTATTCAGGTATATTGCTTTAGTATAAATGTTGATATTTTATCTATTAGTAAAAAATCCATTTCATAATTTCTTTTAAATTTAGCAAAATAGTTTATATAGTATATTATGATGATGTTTAATCTCCTTTGTATTAGTGGTTATATCCCTGCCTTTATTTATTATCCTGAATGCTGCCTACATAGTCCCCTTTTTTCTCAGCTGTATCAGATGTTTTGTGTTTTTGTGTTTGTTTGTTTTTTAAATTTTGATTGCTCCAATTTATCCATTCTTACCCATTCTTCTGTGGAGTCTGTTGTTGTTTTCTGATTAACCTCTGCCTTTATTTCATGACTTCCTTTCTCCTTTTTTTCTTCAGATTATTTTTTTCTTCTTGTTCTAACTTCTTGATTTGAAAGCTATGTTCATTATTTTCTCTGTATAATAAAGGCATGTTTACAGTAATATATTCACCTCTAAGCAGTTTTGGCTCCATGCCATAAACTTTGATATGTACTATTTTCATCCTCCTAACTTTCTAAATAGCCCCTGATAGCACGTGCTGTTTTGATCTTTTTGCCCAAGAGTTGGTTAAGCCTCTTCTTTTCCCCCAAGGACACAGATTTTGTTCTTGTTGTGCTAAACTTTTGTTCCAACTTCTCATTTCACTGCCATGTGGTTGGAGAATATCACCTGTACCACTTCTATTATACTTTGGGTGTTAAATGAGATTCTCTCAGTAGCCAAGGACATTTATTTTAATTCCCTAAATATCTAAGAAGAATGTGTGTTCCCTGCCGGGTAGAGAGGCGAGACTGCAAGCCTAGGCTCTGCAGTCACACTAGCTGGACTCCAGTCTTAGCTCTCCTACTTGCTTGCGAGGTGACTCGGGCACAATACTTGATCTCTCCGAGCTTCAGTTTCCTCATCTGTAAAATGGAAAGAGTAAGAGTTCTACCTCCTAGAGTTATTGTTAGGAGTGAGTTTTGTAACAGCATTAGATCAGTCTTACTCAATTTTGTTATTCAAATCCATTGTATCAGTGATTCTCAATGAAATGATTTTTTGATACCACCAGCCCACACACACACACCCAACCAAGAGTATAAATCAGGATCTCCTGGGGTAGGATGCTTTTTCAAAATCTCTTGGTAGGTAGGTAGGTAGGTAGATGATAGGGTTATATAGATATGAGTATAGCTATAGATATAGACATGTAAGGATAGATATAGGACCTATAGGAAAAGAGACAGGTATACATTTAGAACCTAGAGATATGAATGTGGATGTAGATTAGGTATAGACATAGGCGTATAGGACCAATAGAAGTAGAAAGAAATGTAGGTAGATAGATAGCACTATCAGACCTGTAGATATCAATATCAGTATACTCAGACAGTGAGCCTCTCTTTCCTCATTTGGAGAAACACTGATAATGAGCAATGGGTACTAATGAGAATGAACTGTGTCCCTGTCCCTGAGGTGTGTTAGGGGATAAAAAGCTTAAGGACTCAGCAATCTTTATGTTTTCCTGTTTGATACATCAAAGATCGAGAACGTTGCATTAAAATATCTCCCACTACAATTGAAATATTTTGTTGTCGTGTTTCTAACAATTTTTGTGTCTGTGTTTGCCTGATAGATCGTCCCTCATTTTCTCCAAGAGTCCTTTTCTTTTAATTGGAAGTTTACTTCTCTACCCCACAAGCAAAATATTTGCTCTGACATCTGTCATCTTGTTTTGTTCTTTCTGGGTTTTGGTTTGTGTTGTTTTGATTTTGCTTCACTTTTCCAATCATACCTGACCCATCTCTGATTTCTAAGTTTTTCTAGATATATTTGGACTTTTATATTAATGTTATTAGTAATTAGTTTTAAATTATGGAATTCTTCCCCAAGAACAAGTTTTTACGTTTGCATTTAGTTTTGTCACCTCATTAACAACAGTTATTATACTTTCCTGGTTATATTTATTCCTTCTAGTTCTTAAATTCCCTACTTTAGGTTTGGAGTTTTTTTTTTTTTTTTTAAGTAAGGCTCATAGCTGCAGTACTTTCTGTCACCTTGTATACAGGAGAATGCCTGCCTTTTGACGTATCATACAAATGGAAGCTTGATTGCAAATCAAATTATGGGTCACAAACTTTTATCTTTCAAAACTGCAGCAAATGTTTCACTATAGTCCCACATTTAATCATACAAATTGGGGTCCAACTGATTCTTTGTCCTTGTATGTAACCTATGCTTTTCTGTCTATATGATTTCCGTATTTTTTCTTTATTTTTTAAATTAAAAAGCCCTTAAAAGTAAGTTGTGGTGGAGGTCTCTTTTCACTAATTAGATCTGGCACTTGGCAAATTTTACTTCAGTCTGAACCTGAATAGGAAAGGTATCTTCTTTCTTAAATTATTTTTTTCTCCTTTGATTTCTCTGTCTTCTCTCTCTGGAATTCTTGATATATGTGTATTGGATTTTTTTCCATCTGTCTTCCATGTTGTTTGTCCTTTCATTATTTTAATCTCTTTATCCTTTTTCTGTGGATTCTGGGAGAATTTCCCAAATTTCATCTCCATTTCACTGTTCAATTTCTGTGAAATCCAGCTGCCCTGTGCCTAGCATTTCTCATTTCTTTGTAGCTTTTATTAATCCCAGATCCTTCTTCCTCTGACTTCACAGACGCAATGCTAGATTTAATCTTGTGACAACCATGACTGAAAATCTTCTGAGACTTTTGCCTGTTCTTTATTGTAATTCACATAAAAATATTTGCTTTGACTTCTCAGAGCGGTCTCCTTCCTTAAAACTGAAATCTTATGTTATGTCCAGTGGTTTTACTCCATGCTTTCCCCTGGAGAGGGAAGCCTGCATGTGTCCAGGACCAAACCTAACGTGGGTTCTTGTGAGAGCTCGCCAGGGTCCTAATCCCCCTCTGTCAGGCTAAAGGACGTGAGGATGGAAAAGTGAAGTTTCACTCTGCTCACATCCGCTGGGAGGAGGAGCTAAAGGTGGTGGTGATAATGAAGGGAGGCTTTGTCTTCATGAGTTTCTTTTGGCTTTGGCAGCCAGAAGTTAGCTGAGGCAGTGACTCCCAGCCAGGCTCAGCCATATGGGTCACATGTAAATCTAAGGGTGCTTTGAAAAAAGCTCTCTGCTCCCATGGTCAGTAGCATCACATGGGCTTTCTGGAAGCACTGGTGGACCTCCCAGGGGCTCCCTGGTGGGTCCCAACACCAGCCCTCACTGCAGTGGAGATGTAGCCCGGCTCTCTGTGGCCCTGACTTCCCTTCTGAGAGTGCGCTTGCAGCCCTTCTCAGGGGTCTGGAGAAGCAACATGCAGAGTGGTCATGCCACTGCCTCCACCGTGTTCTCCCTGGGCTTCCCCAGGAAGGTGACTGCACTCCACGGCTGCAGGTCCACTTGGGGCTGTCTGTCCCCTGGCCCACCTGTACCATACCAAGCAGAAGATGTGCCTTTAATTTCTGCTACAAAGGCTGTCTGCCTCTCCCAGCTTCCCGTGCCCATGCAGGTTTTCCCCCCTGCATACCAATTTGTATGGTATTGGTTGGGTAACAGCACATCCTGGTTTGCCTGGGACAGTCCCAGCTTCCATTTGGTTGTCCTAGCATAATTATTAATAGCACTTCCTTTGACCCTCAGGTGTCCTAGTATGAGCAATGAATCATATAATAGTTCTGGTTATCGATTATTTCACGAGGTGGGAGGGGGCGTGGTCTGGGACAGGCCAGCTGCTCTCAGATGATCACATGACCCTTTTTCCCAGAAGCCAGTGCCTTTTTCTAAATCAGATTGATGTCAGTTTTCCAAGTAAACCACCGAGTCAGCTTGGTAACAGTCACTCTCTCCATCCCTGTGGCCCAACACATATTTAGCAGCTCTCTTCTCTCTAGCAGGTCATTCAATCTTTCTGAGCCTCTCTTTCTTGCTTTATTAAATGAGGGTGCTGAGCTCTGTCATGCTAACTTCACACTGACCACAGGTCAAGGTAAGACTGTGGATGCAAAAGCCTTCTATAAACTTTAAACTGTAAAGTGCAGTAAAAATGTGAGGTGTTATTCCAGGAAGGCCTGGAATGTGGAAGGGATTGCTGCATGGGGTATTGGCAGCCCCTCCCTCCTGGCTGGGATTTTATCTGCTGGACCCGACTGCTGGACTCACTGTCTTCCTCTCCTTCTTGCCCCTTATCTCGGCAGGAGAATCACTGCCCTTGGCCACCTCCAATCAAGTTCTCATTAAGTTCAGTGCCAAAGGCCAAGTACCAGCCAGAGGTTTCCACTTTGTCTACCAAGGTATGCAGGATGTGGATGCCAGAGGTGGAAAGGCGATCTCTGTTCTTAGGGCCCTAGGTGACCAGGGAAACAGGGATCTTTGACCCCTAGTCTGAGCCTCTTTCTCAGGGTGCGTGGGGGCAGTTACTGGTTTGGGGAGCAATTTCCTGAAATTCTGTTGAATTTTATACATTTTCTTACCCAACAGACATTTCTTAGACCAAGCTCTATGTCGAATGAGGAAGGAAATCAGATATGGGAAACTAATTTCTTCCTCTCCCTCCAGCCACCCCCCAGTGACTGGTATGGTCCACGTGGCACTGGGGACACTAAGCCCAGGCCTCTTCCCTAGACTTTTGCCCATGGAGCCTGGTTTTGTCTGCAAAGCACAGTAAAAGTGTGGGGGAAATGCAGGCTTTGACGTGAGGTGGACATAGATCTGAATCTCAGCACCCCCACTTTCGTAGCCGGGCATCAGGTACTCCACATCTCCAAGCCCCAGTTTGCTCACCTATAAACTGAGGGTAATAATAGTACCCCACTGATAGGATCATAAGAGAGTTCACAAAGTAGCTGGTACCAAGCAGCTAATCAATGTTAGTTCTCTTTCATACTGGCCCAGAAAGGCAAAGTTTGGAGCATCCTGGCTTTCACTGGCAGGCCTAACCTCCCCTTATCCAGGAGAATATCCACTTTTGTAGGACCCAGGATCTAAGCATGGTGCTGTTCGTTTGGCTCTGCCCAGGCTGACCTGCATTTCCTATGTGGGGGTAATCCTGTCACAGGGTCAGGGGTAGTCCTGCCACAGGTACAGGGGTTGTCCTATATAGGTTCAGGGGTAGTCCTCCCACAGGCACGGGGTAGTCCTGCCATAGGCACAGGGTATTCCTGCCATAGGCATGTGGGTAGTCCTCCCATAGGGGATGCCATCCCTGGAGACAGACCTAAAGGGTCCCATCTGCCACTGTGGGCAGGGGGAGAGAAGATTCAGGTCATGGAAGGCAGGGCTCTGAAAAGGATCTTAAGGTGCATGGGGAGGACAGGCCAAAGGCAAGGTGAAGGCACTGAAAGTGGAAGAGGAAGGGCAGTTTGTTCTCCTCGTCGGGGAGCATGGGACCCTGATCAGTGAGGGGTATCCCTGGGAAGGCAAAGAACAAAACTAGGCCTAAAGTCTGGGCCCAGGGGCTCGCACTGCCTCCCGTGGTCTCCAGAAGCTGTGCTGTAACACTGTGTGTCCAAACATGTTTCAGTAAAACAGGCGTCATCCTAGACAGCCCCAACCCTGACCTAGGAGCCTCTCAGGGTCCCATCCAGACTGTCTTTCTTCCGGTCCCATGTGTGTCCATCCGTGGGCCAGTTTCTAGAGGGATGAGGCCTGCCCCTCAGTGCCCTTGTACCCCGCAGCGGTGCCCCGAACCAGCGCTACGCAGTGCAGCTCTGTGCCGGAACCCCGCTATGGCAAGAGGCTGGGCAGTGACTTCTCGGTGGGGGCCATCGTCCGCTTCGAATGCAGCTCCGGCTATGCCCTGCAGGGGTCCCCAGAAATCGAGTGCCTCCCTGTGCCTGGGGCCCTGGCCCAGTGGAACGTCTCAGCACCCACATGTGTGGGTGAGTACCTGGACAACCGGGGCTGGATAGGGGGTTGGGGGGCCGAAAATAGCCCTTTCTCCCTGGGGGAGGCAGCAAGTCCTGGCAGATGCCCCAAGGCACTCAGCAGCATAGCCTAAGCAGGAGGCCCATCCAGGCCACACCCCTAGTCCTGCAGGCTGGGTGTGAAGACAGCCAGAGGTTCTGGGGCAGGGACACGTGTGAAAGGAGGACCCTGGGGTCTGGGTCCCTGAAGGGGGGTTGCATGCAGAAAAGTCACAGAGGAGGCGAAAAACAGAACAAGAAGGCAGGACTGGGGCACGAAGGAAGAAGCCCCATGGTCAGGAGTCACCAGTAGAGGTGGGGGCCTGAGGGAGCAGTGTGCTTGGGGAGCCTCTGACCACAGCTGCCTCTCCTCCCAGTGCCGTGTGGCGGCAACCTCACGGAGCGCAGGGGCACCATCCTGTCCCCTGGCTTCCCGGAGCCATACCTCAACAGCCTCAACTGCGTATGGAAGATCATGGTCCCTGAAGGCGCTGGCATCCAGGTAGGGGCAAGGAGGATCCTTGGTCGGGCTGGTGGCCACCCACAGGTGCTGGCCGTTGCAAAGCCCTGAGCCAGAGTGAGCCAGGAGGAGACAGAGCCCTGTCCCTGCCCCGGCAGCTAAAGAGGCTCAGTCCAAGTGTGGAGGTGTGGCCCACAAACAGAAAAACACAACAGCTCACGGGCTCCAGGAGCCTCAGGAGCACAAGGAGAGAGACAGGAAACTCAGGGAGGAGAGGTGGGCATTGCCTTGGGCCATCAGGGAAGGCCAAAGGAAGGAATGACCTGGAAGTGGAATCTGAAGACTGGGGAGAACTCATAGATGTGTCTCAAATGGCTCGAGGGGTTTTTCTTAAGATTGTGGGGGACATTGCTGGTGAGGGGAAGGAGTGAACCACCAAGCACGTCTGCAGCGTGGGGCACCACCAGGCACACACCTAAGGTACCACACCTGCAGCCCTGTCGTAGAAGCTGAATTGGGGCATAAATGGTGCCCGGTGGTAGGAGCCCAGTGGAGGGAGGTCCCGGCCTGGGTGGTGAGACAGGGAAGAGGGTCAGGTGCCCACAAGGCCAGCAGAGAGGCAGCAAGCTGGGACTCCAGCTGACAGGTCTGGGCAAGGGTGGGTTACGGGTTCCCTGCTGCAGGATGTCTGATGCAATCAGGGCAGGAAAGTGGGGAAGCCCAAAGAATGTTCCAGAGATGAAGAGAAGGCCAGTCGGACCAAAGTATTCCCACTTCCTGGAATTTCTTTCCCCCATTCTCTACCTTGTAAAGTTTCCCACTGTCTTATAATCATTTATTTCACATCTGTCTTCCCCACCGGACAACGAGCTCCTTGGAATAGGGGCTGCATCTTACTTTGCTGGAAGGGCCTAGCACAGTGTCAGACCCAGAGCAGGTGCTCAACAAATTGAATTAACTGTGGGAAGGGAGGACCCGGAGGGAGGGTGGGAGGGAGGAAGGAAGGGACATGGGCTGTCTGACCTACAGTGCAATCCTTCTGCCTTCCTAGATTCAGGTCATCAGTTTTGTCACAGAGCAGAACTGGGACTCCCTAGAAGTGTTTGACGGTGCAGATAACACTGTAACCATGCTGGGGAGTTTCTCAGGTAAGGTGGGCTTCCAATCTGGAGCATAGTGGTAGACATTGTCATCATCATCATTGCGATATAATTCACATACCATAAAATTCACCATTTTAAAGTGGACACTTCAGTGGTTTTTAATATATTCACCAGGTTCTGCAACCCTTACTACTATCTAATCCCAGAATATTTTGATCACCCCAAAAAGAAGCCAGGCACCCATTTTCATTCACTCTCCACCCCACCTGCCCCCCACACCCCAGCCTCTGGGAACCACTAACCTACCTTCTATCTCTGTGGATTTGCCTATTCCAGGCATTTCATATAAATGGAATTATACAGTATGTAGCCTTCTGTGTTTGGCTTCTTTCACTCAGCACGATGTTTTCGAAGTTCAAGTTGTAATACGTACCAGCACTTCCTCATATGGATATATGGATTTTGTTTATCCATTCATCAGTCGATGGGCCATTTCCACTTTTGTGCTGTTATGGTTAATGGTGCTGTAAACATTCATATCCGAGTTTTTATGTGAGCATGTGTTATCAGTTCTCTTGGGTAGATACCTAGGAATGGGGTTACTGGGTCGTATGGTAATTCCACATTTAACTTTTTGAGGAACTGCCCAACAGTTTTCCAAAGTGCCTATATTATTTCCCATTGCCGTGGTGGACTTCTGATGGAGCATGGCACGTGTTTTCGCCCAATGGCCAGGGCAATTGTCTGAATCTTTTAGGCCCAGAACTCTAGGCTGCCAAGGTATAAAGAAGAATCGGAAAACTGTCCCCAGAAAAACTGTCTATGCTGCTGGATTGTCCAGAGAATAATACATGCCAGAGTCTTTCTGAAGGTGCCTAGGAGGGGACCAAATTCATAGGCCACATGAGGAGCTCACTATCCTGCAGGCACACAGCTCTGCCACTGCTCATCTTGCAGGAAGTGCTTCGGGGTCTCTCCTCCCTCAGCCATTGGAGACCTAGCCCTCGGAGGGGTGCTAATTTGTCATTTAGTGAGTTTGATAATTGGGGACATTTGGGGGCCTTGGGAGCAGAATGTCAGCAGGTGGCAAAAGCAAGAAGAACAGGGAGGAGTGTGGGGGCCTGGAGGAGCTAAACCTCAGTGACCCTGGTGTGCTTGCCCTAGGAACAACTGTGCCTGCCCTCCTGAACAGCACCTCCAACCAGCTCTACCTTCACTTCTACTCAGACATCAGCGTGTCTGCAGCCGGCTTCCACTTGGAGTACAAAAGTGAGAATCTGGGGTCCCGGCTGTGTACGGTGTTCTGGGTGGAACTAAGAGTTACCACATACCCGCTCTGAGCTAATATTGGGGCTGTATATTCTCCATCCCACTTAAGCCTTACCACAAGCCTAGATGAGGATGCTAAAGCGCAGAGAAGGTCTGAAACCTCCTCAAGGCTGCACAGCAGAGCTGGGTTCCCACCCAAATGTCTATTACTCAAAAACCTATGTTCTTGCTCAGTGTCCACACCAGGAATGGGAAGGGGACTTGGTCACTAGCCTAGGCCCCAGTATATAATTTAGGATATAGGAAGATGGAGGTGCTTCCTCCCCCAATCCTAAAAACTGGCCTCTCTAACCTCTGGTTCTGTGATGCAGTTGTCTTTCAAGTTCCTCCCCTCATTGGATACTTCACTCCTCTTCTACCAGATCTCTCCCCGCAAGCTCTAACCCTTATAGCCTGCCTTCCAGCGTCCCTAAGGGCTCACAATTAAATACTCTTAACAGAAAAGTTGTGGATGTGTCTTCTGGGGAACAAAGAAAGAGGTTGTGGGGAGATTACTTGCATCCTGGGACTGCCTGCCCTGTTCCCTTTCCCCACTGGGTATAGGAAGGAATAGGAAGGCAGCAGCATTAGTTCCACATTTAATCAGAAAATACTTATTGAGCATTTACAATGCACCAGGTGCCATGCTGGGTTTTGCCAGGATTGGGTAATATCAAGATAGGTCTGTCCCCTCAGGGTCCACTAGACAGAGGCAGACATGTAGACAGGGGAGTGCATTACAGCATTATAGGTGTTCCCGTGGGTGTCTCTAGATAGTAGAGCAGTGGTTCAAAGGAGAGAATGGTCACTTCTACCTGTGGCAGGTGGAGATACAAATGTCATGAAGAAACACTGAGCACCCACAATGTGCCAAGCCCTGTGTTAGGTGCCCACAGAACAAAGATGAATAAAACAAAGTCCCTGCCTTCAAAAGCACAAAGTCTAGGTGGAGAGATAGACATGAAAACAGTCATTTTTGTGCAACCTGAGACACTAAGGAAGTACAGAGGAAGGGAGCTAAGCCTAGCCAGGTAAGGCCTTACAGAAGGGGATGCCAGAGTTAGGTTTGGGATGAGAAGTAAGAAATTCAGGAAGCCATGGTTGGCTTGACCATCCACGACAGCATGGGACCATGCACACAGAAGGCCCAGCTGGTGCTAGGTGCCTGATCAGGTCAGCACCGTCTGGGTCTCCAAAATGAAGAAACTTCGTCTAGGTGCTTGGGAGAGGATTAGCTGGACCCCAGGAAGCTCATCACCTGAAAGGATTGCCACGTGCACCTGGCAAGAAAAACCTGTGATATCCAAAAGCAAAGACCCTGAGGGGCAGAGGGTAGGACAGGGACCCCAGGGACTTCCTCCCTGCAGATGTCTAAAGCTTCACTCACCTGGTAGAGTAAAATCCCCCAGGTTTCTTGAATAAGTCACGTGTTTCCTTTTACCCTCTCTTCTCTCTTTCTTCCAGTTTTGTTTCTCTATCCAATATGTTAATTCGAGTCCTTAAATGTTCCTTAGAATCTTCTCTGTTCTTTCTTCTTCCGAAGGTACATTTCCTTCCTAAATCGCTTTGTCGTTCTACTGCCTCGTTCCCAGGAAGAAGCCACCTCTTCCCAATTTTCTTTGTCCAAGGGAACTGGCAATTTTCTCAGTAGCTGACACTTCTCATGCGCTGTCCACACGTGGTGGGAAGAGCTGGGGGCGGGGGGCGAGGGGAAGAGGTCCTCACTGGTATTTGCAGACTGAAATTCCTCGGAGCCAGGACCCTGTAGTTATATTTTGTTTTGTAAGATAATCTCCAAAGAGGGCACAGAGGATGGAGAGTTAACTGCTATTGTAGAGGTAAATGGTTTTGAAGGATACTGAAAAGTCACATCGATGGCTGTGATTCATATTTAATGTTTATTTAATTGAAATGGAAATGGAGCAATATGCTTTCAAAAGTAATAAATTACATATGATAAAAAAAAGTTTCCCTTTGTTGCAGCCTGACTTAAATAAAACCAAGCTGTGCAGCGTAAGGGAAATGAGAATGGACTTTTCTCCGTCTCCCTCCTTTGTTCTCTCTCTGGCCTCTTCTTCCTCCCTGTTTCATTTTTCCTCCTACCACACTCCTTTGTCCTTGCTCCGTCCCTTTCTCTCTCTGCTGCTGCTGCTTCTGTCCACTGCCTTTCCAGTAAATGGGTCTCAAGCCACTAAGCTGTGACCAACCTCTAAATACTGAGTGGGTTCTATTGGCATGCAGGGGAGAAAGAGACAAAATGACAAAACTAAGTGCTTCAAATTAGTTTGATGATTGTTTTAATGCTTGTCTTTGGGGTCTTTTGTCTCAGCGGCTGGGATTTTTGGATATAGACCCAAACAGCCTTCATTTCCAAACATCACATCCACATCTTAAAAGCACGTGTGGGAAAGAAACCGCCGGGGAAGAGCATGAGGGAATCTCTAGGGTGGTAACAATGTTCTGCAGTGTAGATGGGGGTGTGGGTTATACAGGTGCAAGCTCAAAACTCAGCACGTGTACACTCACAATTATGTCAATTACAACATAGGCATGTGTGATTTGTGCATTTTGCTATATGTAAATTTCCCGCAGAAGGAAACAAAAGCACATGTAATTGTCAGTCTCATCTCAGTGTGGCATGAGGACCCATCACCTGCTGCACAAGAAGTTGGGCTGGGGGCTGGGAGCCTCAGCCAACCCGTCCTTCCCAATTACTTTTCCCTGCAGGCACTGGGTACACTTGGGAGCTTGTATCCCCCAAAGGAGCCACCAAGAGGGCTGAGGCTACTATCTTGCAAGCTCTCTGGGCCATGCTGGTGCCCAGGGTCAGACCCAAACCCACAGTCTGCCCTCCTCTCTTTTCTGTGGCCCTTGGTGAGGAGGACCACTTGGGAGTTGGTAGAGAACTCGGTTTGCAGCTACCCTTTGCCTGCCCCTGAGTCTTCCAGCCCTCGCCCCTAGAGAGGTGCCCTGAAACACACAGAAATTTATTTAGTGCATCTGAAGCACCTGCACCTGCGGGTGGGCTCCTGCAATGCACAGGAGAGGTAGGAAGCCCCCAGTCAGGAGATGCTACACTCCTGCTTGCTGTGTGGGAGGCAGCCAGGAGGGGCTTCAAAGCAGGAAGAGGGTGATTTCAGGAGGGGAGACAGGCAGAGCAAGGGCAGGTGAGCTCATGTGGCCTCAGGGCTTGGCCTTCACTTGGGCGGACCTAGGGTCAGGCTAGGCATGGACTGAATCTCAGCTCTGTGGCTTACTAGGGGCATGTTTCTGGACCTCTCTCAGCTTGTGTCCCCAGCTGTAAAACAGGATGTCAAGACCTGCTTGAAGGGTATGAGGGGATGTGCTCAGTGAGTGCTGCTCCCGTGAGGAAGGTATGGGCAGGCAGGGAGGGGAGGAGAAGGAAGATCAGGGTGGGTGCGCTAGCAAAGTACTGTGCGCCATGCCGGGTATAGCATAAGGAATAAATGGACGTGGTTGAATGTGAAGACTCAAGAAGAGGGAGTAAAGGAGGAGCACCGACAGCCCACGGGGGTGGTCTTGGAAAGAGAGCAGGCAGGGTGGGGGAGGCCCTAGATGTCCGGATGAGAGGGTTGGGTTCCACATAACAGGCCACGGGGACCTAGGAAGTCCCGTGATCCAAGGAGGGATTTTAAGAAACACAAGTTGCCTGTGAGTGCAGGGTGGTCTGGAACAGCAGTGGCTCTGGGGAGTGATGGAGGGGCCTGTTATGGGGGCCGGTGCCAAGTGAGGCCAGAGCTGACCACGGCAGGCGAAGTGTGAGCAGCCACCGCTGCCGCTCCCAGAAAGGGGCTGGCTTGACCTGGAAAACCCAGTGGGAGAAATAAAGCAGTGGAGAGTCTTATCCACTAGCAAACGTTCCTCAGGACAGTCTGCCCCAGAGCGTGGGACTCCAACTGAGCCCCGAGCCGTGCCGAGACACCCCCCTCCGATAGCCGCTCTCCTTTCTCTTCACCTTTCTTCCGCCTCTCCCCACATCTCAGCCCGCAGGACCTGTCTCCGTAGGGTAAGGAAGACAGAGGGAAGTTTAGAGTAGGAGGCAGGAGCACATGCAGAGAGGTCTGAGGGTTTACAGGGCTGGGGAGCTGCCTGGCTTGGAGCTCAGTGGGTGGGCAGGGCATCCAGAGTCCCTGGAATGACACCCTCCTGCCCCAGGGAGCTTTGGCCTGTTGAGCCTCTGTGCCATGTAAACATTCCATTTTTCTCCGTGTGCTGCAAGGTGAAGAGGGCTGGGAAGCACTAGCCCAGAGGCCGAGAGAAAGCAAATTGGGGGCACTCCTTCTCCTCCTGCTGCCACCATCACCCGGCCTACTGTGGCGTTGATCTGCTGGGCTGGCCCGTTCTCCTTTCCGACTGTCTCTGTCTTGTCTAGCGGTGGGCCTGAGCAGTTGTCCGGAACCTGCTGTGCCCAGTAACGGGGTGAAGACTGGTGAGCGCTACTTGGTGAACGACGTCGTCTCTTTCCAGTGTGAGCCGGGATATGCCCTCCAGGTACCTCCATTTGACACCCAGGACAGGAAATAGTCATCCCCTGAGATGTGGTTGGCCAGCTTTGCACCAGCAGAGTACAGCCACCAAAGAACAGGGAGCAGTTGCCAGTTTTCTTGGGGACTATTATTCCCTCCTGGAGCTGTTCAGGCAAAAGACAAACTCTGCTGACTTTAACCATTTGGCACAAGCCAGCCTCCAGTGTGTTCCTGCAAAGTTGGGTTTGACTAGACTTTCGGAAAATTTAATTTCCTTTTGAAGGCCATCAGAGAATTTAGTAATTAAAGGAATCTCACAAGGAAACCTCTAGTAATGAGAATTCTTTAGTAATGGTTGTTAATAATTGTCCTTCCCCAAAATCTCTCTCCCTCTGCCTTACCCCCATCCCACAGTGTATCTGTGTGTCTTTGTGTATCTTGTTGCTTAATGTGAGGCCCCTGAACAAGCCCCCTGTTCTGGGTTGCACATGCAATCGTGCCTGTGAGGCAGCTAGCCCACCCCTGTTCCTGATTCCTCCAGGGCCACGCCCACATCTCCTGCATGCCCGGAACCGTGCGGCGATGGAACTACCCTCCTCCGCTCTGTATTGGTAAGAGAGCCCCGACTTCACAGTTCATTCAAATCCATTTCCTCCCAGGGATTTGAGTCAGGGGCATATCATCAAGTTCAAACCAGAAGAATGTTTCTCATTCCCAGGTTTGTCCCAAGTCAATAGTTTTAGACTGATGTTTTTATGATCTCCAACTCTCATTTAAGGCTGCCATGACTTTTGGAAGCCTCTGCCCACCAAATGAAAACTTACAGGAGATTCACTCATTTGAACACATTATCCTGACCATTCTGATTCCCCGTGAGTTTGTCTCCTGACCCCATATGCAACTTCTGGGCACTTTTGGCTTGCCCCTGTGACTTTCTGTGGGACAGACAGATAAATCAGCTGATAAAGAAATGCCAAGAGTTACACGTGAAACAAGGACATAGCTCGGTTTTGTTTCTTGCCCTGTGCTAAAGCGATAGTAAGGAAAACTACAGATACAAGAAAAGACAGGGACTCCCTCCTTGGCAGCTTCTGGTCAGGATAGATAAGAAGGAAATGAATGTTGTTGAGCATCTACTATATGCCAGGCAGGGGGCTCCATGTTTCCTCAGATACCTTCAGGCAAGGTATCAATTACCCTCAATTTGCAAATAGGAAATCTAAGTCTTTTAGGATAAAAAAGAAAGTGGCAGAGTCAGGAATAGAAACCTCGGGTTCTCTGGGTGCCCAGATGACAGTAAAGTGCCCCCGAGGCTGACCTCGGGGTAAGGAGTGATGGGAGGCAAGGGAGTGTCACTTGGGCACAGTGGCATTTTCCTTCTGTGATTTCACCAGAGTGCAGGGTCTGGTCATCTGCAGAGCAGGTCAGAAATATTATGGGTCGGTGCAAGGCACTTTCCCCCGTTATATGACAGAGACCTTGCCAAGGAAGCCATTCATATTAACAGCAGCTGCTGTGCACTGAGGGTTTATCACGTGTGCCAGCCCTGTCCCACGTGAAGCTTGTTCCTTTCATAACAACCCCCTTAGATAAGTGCTATGGCTAGTTCCATTTTACAGTTGAGGGAAACTGAGGTTTAGAGGGGTTTAGAGCTTGCCCAAGGTCCCACAGGAAGTGAGGGTGAGATTGTGACCCAGGAGGTCAAGGCCAGAGCCTACTCTGCACTGTTTTCTGGTCTGTTTGCCGAGCTACCCTCTCCCTAGAAAGCACTTCCCTGGACCTGCCAACCACTCTTCTGCGCTCCTTTGTCTGGGTCTCCACGGCTGGCTAACCCCTTTCTGCTCACACAGCCTCTTCCTAATAAGATAGGATGCAAAGAATTGACGCTGACTGACCGGGCTGCAGTGGTGCCCCAGTCCTGCATCCTCAAATGACCCTGAAATCACCTTGATCAGATGTGTATCAGTTGTCCCCAAGCCCTCAGGTCACTCTCGTGGTTGGTTCCCATGGAATGCTCATGACAGTCACTTTTCTGAGGGGGGCTGGTGGTGAGCCTCACCTGCTGACCACCCTGCCACCCTGCCCCATATAATATGGATTTGTAAAGAGCCTGGCACAGTGCCTGGCCAAGAGGGGGGAGGTGATGCATGCCAGGCCCCTCCCTTTGTCCCTTTTCTGCCGTCTTGGAAGAGTATGTTAGGCAGTGAGGAGTGGGAGTTGGCGGATGGTCAGACTTGGCACAGACTGCTGTCACTTCTGCGTGTCCTCACTAAGGGGACTGACTGTAAAAGGCATGCTTAAGGTCAAGAATCCATAACTTGGGTTTTGTAGACTCCTAGGCAGTCCTAGGATGTGCTCCCCCTCCTGAATCTACATACTCAATTTTGTCCATGTGTGCAGTTTTTTAGGGGGATTCCTTTGGATTCTCAAAGGGATTTATGACTCATGAAAGGTTAAAGTCTGCTGCTCTAAGGGAGCTTCCAAATGTTGGCATGGCCCTGTACCCACCTTGATGTTGTCCTAACCCCTTTCTGATGTCATTGTCACAGCGCAATGTGGGGGAACAGTGGAAGAGATGGAGGGGGTGATCCTGAGCCCAGGCTTCCCAGGCAACTACCCCAGTAACATGGACTGCGCCTGGACGATCGCACTGCCTGTGGGCTTTGGTAAGTCTCCGCGACCCCCAGAGGAGACAGGGGCTGCACGCCCAGGCCCCTGAGCGTAAAACAACTCTCTGCCAAAATCTCTCTGCATAACCTTGGCCAAGTCAGTTTAGCACCCTGCCTCTCTGTTTCCTCATCTGTCCACCTCGCACATTCACAAGGATCAATTAGGAATGGCAGAGATGAAAGTATGAGAGGGGTGACATCTTAGGGGTTTCCATGTTGTTGTTTGAGTAATGAACTAAAATCCAGGAATGTGGAATGAGAAATTACTCAGGGGTGGTTAGAAAAGAAAAAAAAATATGTTTTACAAGAGACTGGATGTCAAGTTGTACTTTAAACTCCAATATCCAATTTATCATCCTAATTAAATTGAGCCAAGGCCAATAGGAAATTGAGTTTGCATTCTTCATACATACATTCTAGCTGGCCTAGAGATGGGGAAGGTTTTTTTTCTTTTGGTGGAGCATGCCAGGCATGGGAGGTTGCCAGGTGTGGAGGACATTGATGTGGATACAAAATTGAATTGCTGGTGATCCATGTGTTGTGCACTGGGAATATAATTTAACCCAAAACATCTATGTTGAAATGTTCAATGCTCTGTGCTGACGTGCAATGGATGGGCTGTACATGTGGGTACATGTACATCTTGTACAAGTCATTGCTCTGCTTCTGGGAAAGAAATGTCCCACAATGCACGGACTATTCCTGCACAGGCCTGGGAGGGCCCAGTCTGTGAGCCTCGGAACCGAAGATCACCCATTTCATCCTTTATTATTCAGCCTGGAGTGTGTCTTCTGATTCGAGAAGGGGCTTTCAGGAGAAAGCAGTCTAACTGGCCTTCTCTAAATCTGGGTGGAGGGGAGGAGACAGATTGGTGACCCTCCAAAGGATGGAGTCTCCTATTCAGTACCGTCTTCTGAAGGAGAGTGGGTGCCAAGTGATGACCACTTTGGCAGCCTTGGGAGACTCTAGATTTTGAGACATTGAGGAAAGAGGATCTGGGAGACCCTATGTCTCCACATCAGGTCTCGGGGCAGAAGAACCTCAGATGATAGAAGGCAGGGAAGAGGGAAACGTCCAAAGGCAAACAGAAGTTTAAAATAAGATGACTGTTTTCTGGAAGTCCTTATATTCAGCCCACAGAGATCTTAATCTATAAGTTGTGGGTGCTTATTCAGGCTTTGGTGAGTAAGTGTACTGCAGGGTCCAGTCACAGAGGCCAGGATCCCTTGCATTCAAGTTAATGTTGGATTCCAACCCAGTCCCTAACATGGCACCTGGTTTCAGTGTGTAAAGAGCCACCGTATCTACATGCTTCTGCCACTAGATGTCGGTCACAGTCCAGTTCTTTCTGCACAGCTCAATTCAGAAATTCTGCAGTCCTTAAAGAGCCCCGTTGGTGGGCGTACAGTCCACAGTGTTCTTGTGTAAGGGGATGATGCACAGGTGGGGGAAAGCAGAGCATAGGCTCCACAGATTATATGTATGAAGATGCTCATTGCAAAATTATCTGGAATTTAGAAACAATCTGCATGTTCATTAGTAGGGAAGTGAGTTATGTGGTCAGATAATTCATAAGATGGAATTAATTAAATGTTTAAAAATAATGAGCTTATTTTTGTATATTAACATGGATAAACCTTGAAAAACGCAATATTGGGTAAAAAATAACGTATGTACAGTATAATACCATTTATGTAAATGTTTAAAACACATAAACCCAGATATATTTAGGAATCTAAAATCTGGAAGGATATTTTGCAAATTCATGATAGTGATTCCTTCTGTGGAAGGAAGGAGAGGATTGGAACAGGGCAGGAGACAAAGGGTCTTCAATATTAAATGTCAAGCCTTTACTTTATTCTTTAAATAACCAGATGCAAAAAGAATTACACATATGTGCTCATTCTGAGCTAATTAGAAGGTACAGATGAGCAAATTTTTAAAACAAAGATCCATCTGTAATCCCATCATGCAGAGATAAGCACTAACGGTTCAGTCCTCTACCGTTAGAGTATAATTCTCATGAAGACAAGGACTTCCTTGATCTTGTTCATCCCACGTGATGTCCAGCACAGCCCTGATGCATGGCAAGTGTTCAGTAAATATTATTAGTAAACAAATGAATATTCTTCCATGTTTTTTAGTACAAAAATTAGAATCATATACTGCATACTATTTTGCGATCTGATTTTCACAATTAACAATACACTGTGGGCATCTCTCTATGCTCAGTCAATATATTTCTTCAATAACATCTTCCATAATAATCTATTTTTGAAAGATCTTATCAGTAAACATATATTAATGTGCCCACCTCCATTCTCCAAAGAGTATATTAATACGTACATTAATGGCTTAATTAGATTCATTTAACCTAGGAGATCTTTATTAGTCCACTAAGAGCCCAAAGTATAAACTTCATTTGGCCTCTTAATGGAACAGGGGGGACAATGTATACTTCTAAGCCTTGTATTTCTGCATTATCTTAAGGGTTCTAGAAAATAGCTTTATTGAAGGTCGTGTCTTTAAATTAAGCATGGAGGGTGTTATTTTTAAGTAAAAAGTTTATTTTAGCAAAACTATCTTTATACTGATATTAGGCATATGAATCACAAATTAAAATGAGTGTTGACCCTGAAC
Organism: Daubentonia madagascariensis; assembly: GCA_023783475.1. Lineage (NCBI taxonomy): Eukaryota > Metazoa > Chordata > Mammalia > Primates > Daubentoniidae > Daubentonia > Daubentonia madagascariensis. The sequence continues at coordinate 5,128,642 of JAKFHU010000117.1, forward strand.
TTTGTTTTTAATAAAATGAAATGGACTCCAGTGGAGCTCTGAAATGACTGATGCCTTTACTTTTGAATTAATAATATACTCTTAAATTCAATCCTGTCTGAAGACAAGAGACTTGGCTGGACCAGCAACTCCCAAAGTGTGTTCTGGGAGCTACAATTGGGTGGGAAGTCAGTGGTAGGGACTCGTGGGCTCTGGCAAGACACACTTTCATGAAGCAGCACCCTTGAAGTGGGACTGTGTTGCTTTGGGCACTGTCTGCCTGTCTTGCTCCCAGGAGCTCACATCCAGTTCCTGAACTTCTCCACCGAGCCCAACCACGACTTCATAGAAATCCGGAATGGGCCCTACGAGACCAGCCGCATGATGGGAAGATTCAGTGGGAGTGAGCTTCCCAGCTCCCTGCTGTCCACGTCCCACGAGACCACCGTGTATTTCCACAGTGACCACTCCCAGAACCGGCCAGGATTCAAGCTGGAGTATCAGGGTAAGGACAAGGAGTGCCAAGTTAGTGCCTCCGCCCATCCCCATCCCCTACCCCCAACCGCCCACCTTGCCGGCCTTCCATGTGGGGAAGACAGAATGGCAGAAGGGGTGGGGTGGGCGGCAGGCCCGTCCACGAGGGATCCTTTCCGTGGCAGATGTCTCCGGCCCCCAAGCCTATCTCATCCCATGTGACAGCTCAAGTTCTCCCACAGCCTTTTCCAGAGTGGCAGGCCTAACAGCACCCTCTGAGGTTCCACCTCTGTCCAGACCTGACAGCCAACAGCTTTCCTGGGCAAGTGGCCCATCTGTTCCTTCTAAGGCATGCCCGCGTGTCCAGCCAGCCACTTCCTCTAGGGCTTGACAAACTGAATTACTCTCTGGGTCCTTCCCTGTATGTCAGGCCCCATCACTCTCAGCAAAGCTCTTCCAGTGACAGGATGGAGGATTCCAGTCACAGTCCTGATAGCTCCCCCTCAGCCTTGCACGGTTAGACAGAGTTTTCCTGTGTGAGGCCCAACCACACTCACTGTGGCTCTGTCTTCCCAGGTGGAATTCCATGACAGGCCCCACTCCTCCTCCCACTTTCTCTGGGAAAAGCCCCATCCCATTCTTGTTTGGGCTGATCCCAGCATCTCGGACTAGGTTGTCTCTAGTGCCAGGGGCCCAAGCGCTCCCACTGAGGCCTCCCCACTTGTGACAAGCCCAAATACTTCTCCCTGACTAAAAAGCCCACATTCTCCATTGACACCTTCCTCAGTCCTAGGGAGTTGCACCTTGTAAACAAGCTCTGATCACTCTCCCCAGGTCTTCCCTTTATGGAAATGCCCCGCTTCATGAAGGAACCATTTTTCCCCACTGAGGCTATTTCTATCAAACAGGCCTAGTTCTCTGTGGTCCCTCAACTTCCCTTAGAAGTCTGGCTCTTTAGGCTTTCTCAAAATTCCTCCGAATGAGCACATGGCACTTTCTATGCCAGGGTTTTCTTCTCTCTTCTTCGGGTAAGTATTCCCAGAAAATTTTTAGTAACAACATAAGCTACTCCTACCAGGTCTCCCAATCTGACATGCTTAACTTATCCCATTAAAATTTCTCGAGAGTTGTGTTTATAAAGAACCTAGCAAAATGACTAAGACATATAATTGTTCCGAACTGTTAGGCATCATCGTTATTCATGTTTTAAGTTACGGCATTTCGTTTCAAGTCGCGTCTATATCATGATGATGCTTTGTCTAGAGGTGCATCCCCATGGTAGCAAAGCATGGCCCCTGGGACAAACCCAGCTGCTCTCCCTGAGGACCCCTTCTTCAGGAAAGTGCATGATTCCTCCTCCTAGGGTCTGTTTCTACCCTCTAGACCCAACCTCTCCCTCTGAAGCTTCTTCCAGGGGAACAGGCTCTGAGATCTTTCTCAGTATCGAGGTCCTCTCACTGGAGTTTCTGTCTCTTTGAAAAGCTGAGATCCTTCCACTCAAGACGCTTCCTATACGAGAGGCCCGGCTGCTCTCATCAAGGCTGCCCTGGCTGCCCACACATGGCTACACCCTTTAGGCTTTTGGCCACCTTTGGGTCCACATAGTCCCCACAGAGGCTTCCTTTAAGGGCCCAACCCATCCCATTTGATCTCCTCCCTGAGGGAAAGGCTCCCTGCCCCCCACCAAAGACTTTCATTGCCAAATCGCCCAGAGCCCCTCCGCCACCAGGGTCATCCATGCTTCTCCTGCGGCTGACCAGTCCCCTACTCCCATGTGGCCACTCGGGATTTTGGCACACCCAGTCACCTCGATGATGTCCCAGGGAAACCTGCCCTGTTCCTCCCAGCGGGACTTCCCTGTACAATATTGAATGGAAACACATAACGCAGCCACCATCATTGACTGAGTGCTTAGGAAATGTTAGCTTCAAGGTCATCATTATTTATATTGATATTATGTATGATAAGTGCATCCACTTTCATGGAGCATTCATTCGGTCTCAACTACCTCCACTGAGAATTTCCACTGTCAGAACGTTCCATCTCTTCCCACTGCCAATTTCCTGTGCGGAACAGGCCTCATGACTGCCATGAAGGCTGTTCTGTGTCCTATGGACCCAATTAATCAAAGGCTTTGCTCAGCGAATCCCTCAGCGGCCTCTCCCCGGTGGACAGGCCTCAGCTGCTTCCATTAAGACACCTCCTGTTGAGTCGGCTCCACCCATTCTCACAAAGTTGGAAAGATCCAACTCAAATCCAGCCTTCACTGCTTCCTTTGTCTGTGATCTTGATGCTTGTTGTGAAGGTTCCATGAGATAAGCAACGTGAAGGGAACTGGGCCTATGCCTGGTCCCAAGTGGCGCTCAGTGAATAGACATCCAGCAATGTCTTCCTTGAGCCTCGTTTCCCAGGGAAATACTATTAATCATAACAGATAATAGTTACTGAGCACTCACCATGTGCCAGTACTGTGCAAAGAGCTATGCACATATCATCCTATTTAGCCTTTACAATAACCATTTTATAAATAATAAAACTGAGGTGTAGAGAAGTTAAATAACTTACCCAAAGCTAGCAACTAGTAAGTGACCAAGGTCTGTCTGAGTCTAAGTCTTGGGGCTTCACCACTCTGATAACCCTCTGCTGCTCCTGTGTTCTGGTTGGGAAAAAAATACTCACAGAGAATAAAGTAACCTTTTCTCCGGATCTTTTCCAGCCTATGAACTTCAAGAGTGCCCAGACCCAGAGCCCTTTGCCAATGGCATCGTGAGGGGAGCTGGCTACAACGTGGGCCAGTCAGTGACCTTCGAGTGCCTCCCAGGATATCAACTGATTGGCCACCCTGTCCTCACATGTCAACATGGCACCAACCGGAACTGGGACCACCCCCTGCCCAGGTGTGAAGGTATGTCCCTCCCTCGTGTCTGGTCATCCTTCCTGGGGTGGTCCTGGAGACTGATCCAGAGCTGCCCCACATTCCAGCTACCTGCTCCATGGGGCCACCCATGCTGGAGGTCCAGGCACACCTTGGTCCATCCTGTTCTCATATGGGAGAGGGTCCTGGTGACAGAGCTCAGGGGGATCCTGGAGGAGATGTGGGCCACACCAAAGGCAAGACACACCCAGCCCTTGGGAAGATCCAGCCTGATGCTCTAGATGCCCCCAGTGGAAGGGAAGGGTCCACCCGAGGATGCAGGAGCCCAGTGGTGAGCTGCGGGGCAGAGAGAGAGAGTTAATCATGGCACCTTCCTGAAGGGAGGAGAGAAGGAAGCCTCTTTCTAAGAGTGCTCTTGCCCCCCTCTTCACCTCAGGGAGCTGGAGGTGGCACTTCCCTGGGTCTTCCTTAGCCAGAATGAGGATGGAAGATGACAGAGAAGTTGTGTTGCCTCCACCCTTGTCCACACACTTCAGTTCCATTTTCCTTCCTTTTTCATCCTGGCAGCCCAGCATTTGCCTGGAGGAGAGGCGGGAATTGGTCTTGAAAGGGGAAGGTTTGGCAAGGGCAGTCACCCGGGAGAGAGTGCCCCGGCTCTGGGGGCAGATCACCCCGGGCTCCATCCCTAACTGCTCTGCCTCTCTGAGCTTCAGTTCCTTCCACAGTAAAAAGGGACTTCTCATCTTTGTTTCACAAGAGCTGGGGCTCCCACAGGTGACTCGCTCACAGACACGAACCCTCAGTGTTAACTCTCCATAGAAAACGAGACCTTGTTTGCAAAACTGAGCTGTTCCGATATTGGAATATAAGACCGTAATTTCTAAAACTACCGTAGCCTCAGTTAGTTTTTCAGATTTTCAGAGCTATCCTGTGCATAACCAGTTGACCGTTCTGGGATTTTGGGCTGATCACGTGCTATGTGACAAGCTTCACTGTGGACTTTATCCCCTTTGTTCCCTTTTTACCCCTTGTTTGTGGTTTTATGGCATCATGGGAGAGAGAAAAGGGCAATACTTTCTCAGTCTGCTGTCTTGAGCCAGAAGCTCTTCTCCCTTGAAAAACGTTCTTCCCTTGGCTTCTGTGACACCACATTCTCTAGCTTTTCCAAGTTCCTTTCTGCCTGTGCCACCACCTTCTTCAGTCATCTCTTCCCCTGTCTGCCCCTTAAGCATTGTTGGTCTTTGGAGTTTTTTTCTAGACTCCCTTCGCTTCTTTCTCTCATCCGCTTCCATGTCCCCAAATGCCACCTTAATCTGCAACCTTTATCGCTTTACTGAGATCCACACCTGTATGTCCAACTGCTCACTAAATATCTTCTTATTCCAGAGGCATCTAAATCCCAACATGTTCAAATTGAACTCACTGTCTTTCTGCCATTAAACTGAAATCCCCAAGGAGCAATGGGCACCTGCAGTCCCCTGTTGCTCAGCCCTTCATTTGGATACCCTCTTTTTTTCTCACCTGCCATATTCACCAAGTCCGGCTTTCTACATCCTAGTTATCCTCCAAATGCATCCACGGCTTCTGTCCACTGCCTCTACCTTGACCCAGGCCACCACTTAGCCGAGCCCCTCACCAGTCCAACCTCGCTCCTCGTTGACCTAACACTCCCCAGCTGGTCCTTCACCCATAGGCCCCTGACAACGCCCTGCTCAGAAGCCAGCAAGCCATCCCCGTCTCCCTCAGGGTAAATTCCAAACTCTGAATGTAGCGCAGCGTGTCCCTCGAGCCTGGTGGCTGCTTACCTCCCAGAGTCTCCGTTCTCACACACTGGATCTTCAGCTAAGCCGAAAAGCTTTCCGTTCTCCCCCGTGTGCTGTGCTTTCTTGCCTCTGGTTCTTAGCACATGCTGTTCCTTCTTCGTGCACCATTCCTCTCTCCTGCCTTGCCTGCTTAGCCGAGTCATCCCTTAGCGCTGAGTGTAAATGTGAATTCTACCAGGAGCCCTTCCCTACTCTCACAAGACCCGACAAGGGGCTTCCCCAGAAGTCCCCATGGCATTCCACGATGATAGCATGCTCCACCCTGTGCTACAGATGCTGGCATATCTGGCTGTGTCCCAGCGGTGTGAGTGTCAGGGGACAGAACTAGAGTATACTTCTCTCCCCTGTCCCCCCAGGCCATGTTGGGGGGATGGTGAGTCCCTGTGTACCACTTTCCAGAAGTATTTGCATTTGCAGGACCCCTGTGCTCTGCTAGGAGGCAGTTGGGGTTCTTGCTTCTCAGTCTGGTCTTGCTCCATCCAGACATCTGCTTGATGCCCCCACATCAGCCAAAAACACTCATAATTCGGGACCAGGGTGTTTGGGGAGTTTTTTGCCCAGCATCCCTGTTTATTCTCCTCCCTGGTGACTGAGTCTGGACACCATGGAGACTTCAAGGCCTCTCCATCCCCCTGCCTAAATCCTAAATCAGAGTGGGTCTAAAATTGGGTATTGCCCTTGGGGAACCAGGCAATAAGGAGGAAGGGTCCCACCTGTGTGGCAAATGCCTCCTCTGTGAGCAGGGCCCCGGGCTGAACACTCCATGCTCCTCATTTCCCCACACCACCACCTTCCTACGAGGGAAGTCTTCTTAGTTCCATTTCTCAGGTGAGGAAATGGGACTCAGAGAGAGACACCAAATTGCTTGTCTAAGGGCATCTGGTCAATAAATGATTTAGCCATGATTTAAACCCAACCTTAGCCTCACCACAAGAACCCTCAATTCTAAATCAAGACCAAAAGTACCACTCTAGAAAAAGCAAATCAAAGAGAAAGACAGATATTTTCCTAGTTTTTTAGCTCTTCCTGGCACAAACACTACAGCCCTAATCCTAACATCTGCCCCTTCCCATTCATGGGGAGAGAGAAGGGGTAGCTTCAGTGTGACCTTCCTTCTTGGCAGGTCTCTTGCATGAGAATGAGACAGAAGGAGGCTGTGGTTGGATCAGGCCCACAGGAGTGTGGTGTGTTGGGACTGGCGGGCAGAGCCAGGCACAGCCATCCCCAGCCCAGGCTCCTCTCCCCCATCCCACCCGACCTCCTTGACAGAATGGTTTGTGCCAGGAGCTGGGAGTTCGTTAGGAAGTCATCTGAATCCTCAGGTGGGGGTGCACCCCTGCACTCATCTGTGTGTTTGTGTTCCCTCCCTGGCAGTCCCCTGTGGCGGGAATGTCACCTCTTCCAATGGCACCGTGTACTCCCCGGGGTTCCCCAGCCCGTACTCCAGCTCCCAGGACTGTGTCTGGCTGATCACCGTGCCCATTGGCCATGGCATCCGCCTCAACCTCAGCCTGCTGCAAACAGAGCCCTCCGGAGACTTCGTCACCGTCTGGTAGGGCCAGGTGCCAGGGACTCTAAACTGGGTTACCCATCAGTTACTGTTGGTTGAGAAAACTAAGAGCTGAGTGGTTTTAAATAGCTATCAGCCTCCTGGGTTTCAAATAAACAATGGTGGAAGGAGGCTCGGCTTCAATTAGCCATTGCAATTCCTTAAAGGGAGAGGAGCAGGGTGGCAGTGGCCAGGGGTGGGTATGGACACACAGACTTTTCTCAGCATTTCCAGAGTTCAAACCAACATTCTACTTGTACCTGAGATAAGCTGCCCAGACTAATGGAAAAGGTTTGGGGTGGAATTTGTTGGTCATCTCATGCTGAGCCAGTGCCATCCAACAGAACTTTCTGCAGTGACGGAAATGTTCTCTGCCTATGCTGTCCACTATGGTAACCACTAGCTACATGTGGCTACGGAGCACTTGGATGTGACTAGATTGACTGAGGAGCTGATTTGTAAGTTTTATTTAATCTTAATTAATTTAGATGTAAATAGCCACATGTGGCTAGTGGTTACTGAATTGGACAGCTCAGCTCTGAGTTATATAGTTATGTATAATAGAACTTGAGTTAGTTTGGAAATAGGAATACAAATTGTTATTTGGTAAGTACAGTTTCCTGGACAGTTTTTTTCCAATCCACTGGATCTTTGGACAAAGATATAATTTTACAGTTCCTTTGTTTGGAGGTTGCCATTCTGGGAATCACCAGGGGATAGTGGGATTGTCTTCCAAAATTCCCAGGGCTGGATAACTGTAACCAGACTGCCCTAAGTTAATTTTAGCTCGGTTTCCAAACAATGGCTAAAAACAGATGGGAGGAACGAGATAAGGTTGTAGAGAAGAAATCCTTTGCCCAAAAAGGCAGTATGGGGATATCTCTTTGCCTGGGGGACAAGGAAGTGGGGCCGGGGTGGATAGCAGCCGGAGATTCCTAGAGCAGTTCCACAGCCCTGTCCTGGTGCTGAGAGGACTCCTGGCAAGACACACAGCCTTGCTCCATGGTGCCTGCATTGCCTAGGAGCCCACTGGGCTGGGAAGAATCAGGTGAATGACGAATCAGCGTGAGCTTCACCAATTCTATCAACTGCGTTGGGATACTGAGCAGGGAGAGGTTGGAGAGAGGTGTTTAGGGCACTGGGGGAAAAGTGTTGGGTGCAAGAAGAGTCACAGCCACCTACTCCAGGTCTCTCTTAAGGTCACCTATGGCACAGGGTGAAGCAGGCAGCCACGGTGACTGGTAACATTCCAGGGCCTTCTTTCCTATGTGCAGGGATGGGCCACAGCAGACAGCTCCACGGCTTGGAGTCTTCACCCGGAGCTTGGCCAAGAAGACGTTGCACAGCTCATCCAACCAGGTCCTGCTGAAGTTCCACCACGATGCAGCCACGGGGGGCATCTTCGCCATAGCCTTCTCCGGTCAGTATAGAAGCCTGGCCTGGTGGAAGGGGTCAGGCCCTCCAGTCAAGCTTGGGCTTGGCTCTTAGCTCCACCATTCACCAGTCATGTGACTTTCAGTGAGTTGTATAGCCTCCCTCAGCCTTAGTGTCCCCAGAGTGATGAGAATTAAATGTATTAGCCTATGTGAGTGCTCCCAGCAGAGTTCCATAAATGTAAGTTCTCCTCCTCTTCCACACTAGCAGGGCAGAGAGGCATGTGAGGCTGATCCTTGGTGCCAGGTCTACTCATTCACATGACTCACCAGCTGAGTTGTCCGCTTACCTGCACCCCAGCTTGTCCCTTAGCACCTTCTAGAGGGTTTTCCCTCTCCAAAGGACTCCACAACTTTGGCTGACCTCACACGGAGTACTGTTTTCATGCACAGATGAAGGCATAGTGATTCCAAGTAGGAAGATCATAAACAATTCAGGGTGAGTTTGTCCTTATAGGCAGCCTGTTTTCTTCTAAGAGTTCAAAATTAGGGATCTGGATGTTTCCTCATATTTGTTACAGGGGAATTGCATAGAAAAACTTATAGAAAGTTCTCCGTGGGCTTGTGCCCATCTATGGAATGATGTATACATTTACAGCTTACATTACATATATTTGAATGGGAAATCAGGAAAGCTGATTTTATTCCTGGCTCCACCTCAGGTCAACTGTGTGTGACCTTGTGCAGGTCCCTTCCCCACTTGACATCTCAGTTTCTTCACCTGTAGAATGATGGGCTTAGAGTTTGTGGCCTGAGAGAATTCTGTGATGTAGTTAGGCAGATATTCTAAGTCCATTTTACAAATGAGGAATTTACAAAAAAGGAAGGCTCAAGTACTTGCCCAAAACCATGTGGACAGGATTGAGAACAGAACCTGGTTCTTTCAGTTCTGCAGTATCTGCGCTGGTGTAACGATATAGTGTTGTTACATCATACAAACGCTTACAGAAACTTGAACACATTCAGCCCTAAGCCTGTGGAAGAGGTAGCAGAAGAGAAACAGAGAGAGCCAGACAGAAACAATAATGTAAAGAACCTAATCAAGCCAGGCACAGTGGCTCATGCCTGTAATCCTAGCACTCTGGGAGGCCAAGGCAGGAGGGTCACTTGAGGTCAAGAGTTCAAGACCAGCCTGAGCAAAAGTGAGACCCTGTCTCTATGAAAAATAGAAAAATTAGCCAGGTGTGGTGGTGTGCACCTGTAGTCCCAGCCACTCGGGAAGCTGAGACAGGAGGATCGCTTGAGCCCAGGAGTTTGAGGTTGCAGTGAGCTATGATGACACCACTGAGCCACTGTACTCTAGCCAGGGTGACAGAGTGAGACTCTGCCTCCAAAAAAAAAAAAAAAAACCTAATCAGCTCCCGGTAACTACGGCCCAGGATGAGTTTAATGAGACTTTGCCCTCTCTGCCTCCATCTCCACACCCTCCTTGTTGGGCACACCTGTCACCCCACTAATGGGATCTAGGCTTTAAGGCTATGTCATTTTGACTTTCCCATGGAGTGATAGCATGTGGACTCCAGAGTCACAGACGTCTGTTCAAATCCTGGCTCTGCCACATATAAGCTATGTGACTTTGGGTCTGTCATTTCACCTTTCTGAGCCTCAATTTTGTTATCCACAAAATGGAAATAATATGAGTACCTAACCTCATAGAGTTAAGTGAAATAATGCATGGAAATCCTTAGCTCCAGGCACAGAGTATAAAAGATATTCGATAAATTGTACTTTTAATAGTCATCATCGTCATGATTATTTTTATAATATTTAGATATTTACAGGCTCAGTTACCTTGGTGCTAGGCCAAATCTCTTGTTCCTGTTCCTGGGCCCTCACCTGTGCCAAGACCAGGTAACAGAGGCTCAGCACAGCCCAAGGTCATCCTTGTTCCCAGGTTCTCCTCAGTACATCCCCCCATGGAAGAACTTGCTTTGGGACATATTCAGGGCACAGTGCCCCTTCTGCCTCTCAGATGGGACATGAGGCCCTTGCTATGGTCTGAGTGCTTGTGTCCCCACAAAATCCATATGTTGAAATCCTAACTCCCAAGGTGATGGTATTAGGAGGTGAGGCTTTTGGGAAGTAATTAGGTCATGACAATGGAGTCCTCATGAATGGGATTAGTGCCCTTGTAAAAGAGGCCCAAGGGAGCTCATTTGACACTTCCACCATGTGAGGACACAGCAAAAAGACAGCTGTCCATGAACCAGTAAGGAGGCCCTCACCAGACATCTGAACTTGTCAATGCCTTGATCTTGGACTTCATAGCCTCCAGAACTATGAGAAATAAATTTCTGTTGTGTATAAGCCACCCACTCTAGGGTAAGTTGTCATAGCAGCCCAAACAGACTAAGACAACCCTTAAGTACCAGCTCAGACCAAGCCCTTATTGGTTGTCTTATGGATATGTGGGAGAATGTGCTTGTTTATAGGAAATACAGGCTAAAATATTTTGGGGTAATGGGGATTCATGTTGGTGACTTACTTTCAAGTGGGTCATAGGAAAAAAAGGTTTTTGTGCTATACTTCCAACTTTTCCTGTACCTTTGTGACTGTTTCAAATTAAAACCGTTATTTATAAGAGAAGCTAGATAATAAAAAATAATAAGGCTGAAAAGAAATGCAATAGCACAGTTTTCGTCAGCACAGAAATTGGCAAACAGCAGAGCCAGCACTGTGGAAAAACAATGCAGAGGACAAACCTGAAAATCTCAACACAGGGAGGGAGAAGGGCAGAAAGAAGATGGAAAATAAGGAGATCCAGTGAACAAGAGCTGGCATACAGATCAAAAACATTTAGGAAGAAAGGAACAAAATGGATGGAAGAGAAATAATCCACAAAACTTTTCTGAGATGAAAGAAAATCCATTATATATTAATGGAATAAAACAGCTCACTGTTTTATTTTTTTTTATTTTATTTGATTTCCAGGAGAAATCAAAAACAGCCTGGCAACTTATTTCAATTTATAAAAGGAAATCTTCTAGAATCCAGGATGAGAAAATTAACTTCAAAGGAACCCAAATCAGACAATTCTCAGACTAATTTTTGGCATTAGATTACAGAAATAAAGGAAGCATTTCCATAGATGTTTAAGGGGTAGAAAAAGTTGGGGGCTTCACATATGTGGGATTCAAGAGCTTAAAATTAGTGCTGCCCTAGTCTCATTCTGAACTGTCACTCCAGGATGCAACCACCCAGAGAGGATGAGCCAATAACTAAAAATAGAGAAGTTGTATAAAAGAAAAGACAAAAATGTGAAGCACTGATGCTAGCTACACACAGACTTAAGTAATAATTGAAAATATAACTTCAAAGCAAAATACAAACACAACAATTCTTAAAATACTAAAAATAATAATTTTATGTTAACAAATGCCCAAGTAGATGGAAGAGGAATAGGAGAATGTCCTTATCTTTCATGAAGGTGAAATCAATATATGCTATTCAATTGTTGAATTTGAGAATTAGAGAAATAAGCATTTTGAGTATATGTTTTGGTCACTAATACATTTAACATAGAGCATAACACTTCTAAATCACTAAAAGAACAAGCAAGTAAAACATAATTCAAACATAAAAGGTAGAAAACAAAGAAAACTATTTAGAAGCAAAGATACAGTAAGCACAAAATAAAATAAAACAGTAAAATAAAGTCATTCCATTATAATGAAAAATGTAAATTTATTAAAGTGCAATTCCCTATTAAAAAAGCAAAGTCTCTTAGATTAGGCTAAATAATATTCAACTATATTTTCTATACCAGGAATATAAGACAAAGTGACACAGTTTAAAAATAAAAGAATGGCCAGTGATATATTGGACAAATACAAACAACAACAGCAACAAATCAATGAAAAACATAGAATCCAAAGCAAAAAGCATTAAATGGAAAAAGTGAATTATTTTATACTGGGGAATACTATAACCTGTAATGATAATTTTAAATTTTTTTTATTTTTAACTATGGTAAAATACACCTAACATAAAATTTACCATCTCAACCATTTTTAAGCTTACATTTCAGTGGTATTAAGTACATTCACATTATTGTGCATCTATCACCACCATCCATATCCAGAACTTTTTTATCTTGCAAAACTGAAACTCTATACCCATTAAAGAACAACTCCATCATTAACCCCTCCCACTAGCCCCTGGCAATCACCCTTCTACTTTCTATCTCTGTGAATTTGACCACTCTAGGTACCTCATATAATTGGAATAATACAATATTTGTTTTTTTTGTGACTGGCTCATTTCACATAGCATAATGTCTTCAAGGTTCATCCATCTTGTAGCATGTGTCAGAGTTTCCTTCCTTTTCAAGGTTGAATAATATTCCATTGTATGTATATGCCACATTTTGTTCATCCATTCATCCCTCCATGGGCACTTGGGTTGCTTCTACCTTTTGGCTATTGTGAATAATGCTGCTATGAACATGGGTGTACAAATATGGAATGATAATTTTTTAAATGATAATCCTATTGGAAAAGTTGCAGGAAGATACCCACTTGGTGGTGGGCAGCTTGAGAGTACATACCAAAAGCCTTAACACAATGTGATTAACTATACATCAAAACATTTTGTGGTGCCTGCACCACTCATAGTGATTTCCTTAACCACCCCCGCCCTGTGGACACTTGGCAGCTATGTTTGTACCTTATGACACCCCTCCATGCATACCCCCGCACCCCACCACAGTAGCTTGGACCAGAGGAGCAGACATCTGATCTGACCTGACTTCAGCAGGGATAATCAGATGTTCTCTCTTGGGCACTTGAAATTGGACCTCAGAGATTCTACTTTTGCCTGGACTCGTCTCCTGAAGAGAAAACATAAATCCAGGTGCAGTGGATTGTCTCCCTTCTACTCTCCATGTGAACTAAGAAGTAAAATAATCTTATGTGCAGAAGGAGAATGATTGAGACATGTGGGAAAATTTTCCTTGGTTTCTGATGGCTCTCCAGTTCCTTGTGCTCTACCTTTATGAAGTGTGGCTGCAAATCCACCCTTGAGTTCTCTCTTATTCTCGCCTGAGTTGGTAGATGTTATTTGCATCCAAAGGGTCCTATCTAATATGATAATCTAGGACCCAGAAATCCTACTTCTGGGAATTGTGCAAAGACATGTGCATAAAGATATTCCTTGACATGTTATGTATAACAGGGAAATTAGAAATAATCAAAATGTAAGATAATAGGACATTGGGTATAGAAATTTTATATATATGCCCAGAGAAAGTGAGAGAGATAGGGGAAGATATAGTCATTAAAAATCATTCATGTAGAAGACAATTCATTGATAGAGGGAAATGTTTTTTTATATTGTTTAGTCAAAAAAAAAACCAGATGATTTTTAAACCCCAGGTGATAGCATAACCAGAAAATGCAGTGATTATGGTCTCCCACCCTAGACTACAATCACTCCTTGTGAGGTTCTTGAGAAGGAGATGTATATAAGGAACAAAGGCCAAGGAAGGCATTTTAATATTAGCCTGGCCTGGACCCCACACTCAAAAGCAGAGCCCTGAGTCTTCTGGTAAGTTTAAATCAGCCATGGAAACCCACATTTTTTCCTAAGCTGATTTTGGCTTTAAAAGTTTCACATGGGCCTATAATCCTAGCACTTTGGGAGGCCAAGGCAGGAGGATTGCTTGAGGCCGGGACTTCAAGACCAGTCTGAGCAACATAGCAAGACCCCATCTCTACAAAACAAAAACAAAAACAAAACAAAAACAAAAAACAAGGCAGTCACTTGAGCCCAGGAGATGAGGCTGTAGTGAGCTATGATGATACCACTGCACTCCAGCCTGGGCGACAGAAGAAGACCCTATCTCAAAAAAAAGCAAAAAACAAAAAAATCAAAGAAAAACCACAAAAAAACACAAAAGCTTCAGATGAAAGGCCAATTGAGCACACCCTCAGCTTGAGCAAGAACATACCCAGAAAGAGACATAAGAAAGAGTACAATATGCAGTTGCCCACTGTGGCTGTTGCTGAGCTAACTGCTGCTTAACATAAAGCAATGACCCCACTCACCCACCAGCTAACATGTTGACATGTACTAGAATTGACCAATCTGTATCGATGCCTCACCCCCAAGGGGAAGAAGGAGGGTAGACACAAAATGAAGTGGAGAAGTCAGTCTTGAATGTCCCCTACCCTACAGTTCTATAGCAATAACATGGTAGATACAGTGGAATACCAGCAATTTTGAAAGAGTGTGGGTGTGTTTTGGAGGAGGGGGTATGTCTGTAAAAGATCAAAGGTCAGACAGCAAAATGTTAACAATGCTTATGCCTAGATGGTGGGATTTCAGGAATTTTTGTTTTGTTGCTTTTCAGTGTTCCATAAATTTTCTGCATTGAGCAGAAATTTGTAACTTTTGAAAAAATAATTTTAAAATGTAATGGAAAATCACCCCAATCAAAATGTAATCACAAAATATAAAATATCCAGTCTATGTTGAAGTGATTTCATTTTATTGATTGGTTTTCTGGAAAAGTTTAGTATGCCTTAGAAGTTTCAAAGGTAAGCAAGAGGCTGAGAACGGAAGGTATCAAAATTCTTAAAAATCCTATTAAGGGAAATGATAGTTGGCTAAATAAAAATTTAACACTTCTACAAATCAAAAGAGTGCCATAAATAAAACTAAGCAAACAATAAACTGCGAAAATATAATTACCAGGCTAAGGTCGATATTGAATATTCACAGAGTTCTTCAAATTTGTAAAAATAAAGGGCAAAGGACATGAATAGACAGTTAAAAAGAGATACGCAAATAGCCCATTAAAATATGAAAAAAAGTTTAACCTAATTAGCTATCAAGTGCCAATTAAAAGAAAATAAATTCTGCTTTTTTGTTTATCAAGTTGACAAAGATCAAAATTGATGACTGTCTCCCCCAATGGGCTCTATGTTCTGTGAGGGCAAGGGCCGTATCTGTCTTGTTTGTTCCTGCATCCTCAGCACCTGACACAATGCCTGACCCAGGCTGAGCCCTCAATAGATAATCATTAAATGAATTGGATGAGAGAAGAATGGTGGCACCCAGTGTTGGAGGAACTGTCACTCTGTTGACAGTATCAGTTGGAATGATTTTCTGGAGAGCACGCATCAAATGCAGACATGGTCCTCCCTGGTTTATGTTAAATCAATGTTAAACCCATTTGGCTACCTTAGGAGTGCTTCTTAGTTATAATACCCACACTTCATAAAGTTTATATATCTCTCAATATGACATTTTTCAGCCAACATGTCTGTAGAAGAAATTTATAGCTAGATCTCCAAAACAATACATTTTAAATAAATCTATATGCAGGAAAAGTCTCAAGTTACATTCTAACTACAGTTGGTAAAATGTCAGAATCCCATGTGAACATTTGGAAAGGAGCCCCAATTCCACAGTAGGATGGGTGTCTCAGATGCTGCTGGCTCTTCCGCTTCGTGCTGGTGCTGAATACATTCCTGAGTCTTTCATATTTAATCCTGTTTCTGCCTAGAGTTTTACAGTGTCTCAAGCTGAGAAAGTTCGCTTGGTGCACTGAATGTTTATGGTACAGTATGCAAAGTGTGTGTGCTACAATGTACAAAGCCACTCTTTTGTTACAACCATAGTTGTTGGGTAATCATGAAGTGATGTTTTAGGTATTTAACTTCTAGCATAATGGTTTATTGCATATATTTAAGTATTTTATTGTGCTTTAATTACTTTTGGGGTTTTGGGTCGATGTACAACACATTAGAATGTTTTCCCACTTACAATAATGGGAAATAGGTTCCTAGTTAGCATCTTTACACGGAACATCTGATTTCCAGGAATGGATTACTGACATGCAGCAGGAGATGCCTGTACTTTTAAAAGAGTCATATGCTTTAATCATTTCTAGTTAAAAGAAGAAAAAGAAAATCATAAAAAATGCACATATAGAAGGATTTCATCACAGTTTTATTTTAAATTGCAAAACTTTGGAAACCTAAGTGGTTAACAATAGAGTATCTGTTAAATAAATTCTAGTTAAGTCCGTATGATTAAATCCAATGAAGTCTCTTGGTTCTCAGGTCTTAGCTAAAGAAATAACAATAATAATAATAAATCCACTGAAATCATTTCAATCATAATTTTGAAGAAATTTAATTAACAAATTCTTGCCATATAATAGTAAGTGTGCAAGGATCAACACAGAGTATGTAACATATGATGTAAAGTGTGTAAGAGAAAAGTTTTATATACGCAGAGAATAAACACTCCAAGAACTTACAGTAAAAGGTTAACTGGTTATCTCTGAGAGGGCAACAGACGAGTTGGTCTTTCTTGCTACTGTCTTCAGAGAAAATCTCAGCTTTTCTTTAATGACGATGTATTACACTTGTATTTTTTAAAAAAGAATACTATTTTTTACAAACATAGTCGGGGTTGGGGTGGTTTGGGGAATAGTAATAATGACAATAATAAAGGCAACAGCAGTAGCAGGGCAACAGCAGTTAAGACTCATGCAGCGCTTAACCGTGTGCCGGGCAACGAAAGCCAAGTTACGAGCCCACACTGAGCCTTGCTGCAGTCACACCATCCTGCCCCCAAGCACCATCCAGTCTGTGCCCGTGGGGTGGACTCCAGTTTAGAAAACTCACAGAAGCCAGAAGTGTCTGGTCAAAGGGCAGAAGGGTCAGCTTGTTAGCAGACTCCAGTGGGTGCTCACAGAGGCCACGCACAGTATCTAGGGTAGTGGAAAGAATATGGGATTTGGGAGTAGCCAGACCGGGATTCAAATCCTGCCTGTGCCACTTAATTCCTGGGTGACCTTGGGGAAGTAACTTCACCTTTCTGAATCTTACTTGCTCACGAGTAGGGTAAAAACACCTCACAGTGTGATCAGCTGTCTAGAGGCTTAGAGGGACAGCCTGTGAATGTGCCCAAGACACAGGAGGTGCTCAGCAAATGCTCCTGTCCCACCTTCAGTGATGGTGACTGTGGTACTGGCTTCTTCTTAGATCCTCCCTCCTTTACTATTAATTTCAATAAGGATTACAGAAGATTAGCAAAATAGGACTTGGCTAAACGTGCCCTGCACACAGACAAGTGCTCGTGACTATCTGTTGTATGAATGAGTGAGCAATGAGGAAGTGAAGAACTGAACCAATGAACGGCCACACGCCCGAGAATGGTGATGTTATCCTGACTTGTCTGCTTTTATCTTTTCAGCTTATCCACTCACCAAATGCCCTCCTCCCACCATCCTCCCCAACGCCGAAGTCGTCACAGAGAACGAAGAATTCAACATAGGTACCACTTCCCAAGCCAGCAAAGACTGCGAGCCCAGGGCTGGGGGGCAACGGGGAGGGACCTGGTAGAGGTGGGGCTGCCCGGCCAGTGCCATCTCTCCCTCATCCTCGGAGAGAGAAAAAATAGGCCCCGTGCCAGAGGGCTGGTATTCTGGCAGCTCAGTTTGCACCCTAAATACAGTCACCCTTCCTTTTAACCATGCCCAGGAAGAGGAGGTGGGAAAGTGCTTTTTTTCTGTGAATCAAGTCAGCATGTTTTTGAGAAATAAATCCATGCAAGACAATACGGAACTTCCTGGAATATGAAAGATTCGTAGGTTCAGGCAAGGCTGGGCCATGAGAGGGGAGCAGCAGTTGTCTGGGCCATTTATTGGAGCTGAGGTAGTTGTTCAAGTCTGAGCAGAACATGACCTGCCACTGATTATCTTGCCTGGAAGGGGGTTCAAGCTACTAAGGGGTACCCATCAGCCCTGTCTGGACTTCTGAGAACCCCCATGCTGGTCTCTCTTTGACAGGTGACATCGTACGCTACAGATGCGTCTCTGGGTTTACCTTAGTGGGGAATGAAATCCTAACCTGCAAGCTTGGAACTTACCTGCAGTTTGAAGGCCCACCCCCAATATGTGAAGGTAATTGCATGAAGCATGTCTGTACTGAGCCCAGAAGTTCCTCCCAAACAAAGTCCTTGTTTTGCTTCTCTTTCTATTCCCAGTTCTTAGCTCAGTTGCTGCCCTTGAACGTGAGAGGTCACTTGATGAATGTTGTCCGATGAATAAATGAGTGAATGAGGAATGAATGAGTGATGACTTTAGATAGATTCTCTGCCCTGTCCTGAGGTCCGGGGCTGTGAATTGGCCACACTGGCTGCATTTATTTCTGTCTTCCCCTTTTCTTACGTGGGCGCTTCTTGGAATTGCATACTGAGCCTTGGGAGGAGGAAGTCCCTCCCTGGGACCTCAGGGAGGGGTGGGCTCACACACCGACCCTGCCTTGCTGGAGTGTCAATGCTGTGCTCAAGGTCCTGCGTGCAACTAGGCAACTAGGCAACCAAGGGACCACAGTAGTCTTCATTCCAGTGTAGACAGAAGGTGAATTCACTGCACCCAGCTATCCCCACTAAGATCAAAAACAATATTCGCCACTCACTAGGCATCTGACCTAGGGCAAGGTACCTAATTTTCCTGTGCCTCAGTTTTCTCTTCTGTAAAATGAGGAGAATGATAGTACTTAGTATGGGTTTATCATGAGGAATTAAATGGGTTAATAATGTAAAGCAGTTTAGAACTATGCCTGGCACATAGTAATGGCTCTGGGTTGGCTGCTACTACTATAACCTGTACTACTACTGCTTTTAGTACTATTGCTACCAACAAATATTCAGTAGCCTATAGGGAAGCAGGTCAGCCTTTCCCCCACTCCTCGGAAGGCAAGAGTAGGAAGAATCTGCAATATAGATTGTTAATGAGGAAGAGAGTAAGCTGCGGAATTAGGCCGACCAATACACTGGGAAATTCAGTATCTGTTTATTTCAGTTGAGCTGAGCCACCCACATGCCAAACAACCAGCCCCCAGTGACAGTGAACTTTAGCCTTCATCCTGCTCCAGAACCTCCGTGATTCGCTCCAGCCTCAGTTTCTCATCTGTGGCACTGTTTCTGTGTCTACATAGCCCCAGTCTTCTTGGCTTTACTCCCCATTCTCAGTCTCGTGCTTTCCTCTGGGATTTCACGTCATTCTTGGTGCTTCCGATGTGACCCTTCACAGTCTTTTTTGTAATAGCAGCTTAGTGAGATATAATTCACATGGCATGCAATTCACCCACTTAAAGTATACTATTCAATACTTTTTAGCACAGTCATGCGTTGTTTAACAACAGGGATATGTTCTGAGAAATGCATCATTAGGCAATTTTGTCATTCTGTGAACATCATAGAGTTACTTACACAAACCTAGATGGTACAGCCTGCTACACACCTAGGCTACATGGTATAGCCTATTGCTCCTAGACTACAAACCTGTACAGCATGTTACTGTATTGAATACCACAAGCAATTGTAACACAGTGGGAACTATTTGTGTATCTAAATGCAGAAAAGATACAGTAAAAATACAGTACAGAAGATAAAAAATGGTACACCTGTATAGGGCACATACCATGAATGGAGCTTGCAGGACTGGAAGTTGCTCTGAGTGAGTATTGAGTGAATATGAAGGCCTAGACTTACATACACCAATGTAACACTTATAAACTCTGTACACTTAGCTACATAAATTTTTAAAAAATTTCTTAGTAATAATTACCTTAGCTTACTGTAACATTTTTACTTTTAAACTTTTTTAACTTTTTTTAAACTTTTTAACCTGAAAACAGCTTAAAACAAAAATATTGTACGTTATACAAAATATTTTCTTTCTTTTAATCCTTCTTTATATTTTTTTCATTTTTAAATTTTATTTCTTTTTTTAAAACTTTTGGTAAAAACTAAAGTACAAGCACACACATTAGCCTATTCCTACACAGCGTCAGTGTCATCAATATCACTATCATCTTATCCCACTGGAAGGTTTTCAGGGGCAATAGCACACATGGAGCTGTCACCTCTTATGATAACAGTGCCTTCTTCTGGAATATCTTCTGAAGGACCTGCTAGAGGCTGTTTTGCAATTAACTTTTTCTTTTTTACAAGTAGAAGGCGTACATTCTAAAATAACGATAGTGAGGCACAGTGGCTCACGTTTGTAATCCCAGATACTCTGGAATTTGAGGTGGGAAGATCGCTTGAGGCCAGGATTTCGAGACCAGCCTGGCCAACATAAGGAGACCCTATCTCTAAAAGTTTAAAAAAAACTAGCCAAGCACAGTGGTGTGCACCTGTAGTCCCAGCTACTCCAGAGGCTGAGGCAAGGAGGATCACTTAAGCCCAGGAGTTCAAGACCAGCCCAGGTAATATAGTGAGGCCCTGTCTCCAAAAATAATTAATTAATTAATTTAGTTTATTAACGATAAAAAGTGTAGTATAGGAAATGCATAAGCCAGTAATATAGACATTTATTATCACTGTCAAATATTATGTATTGTACATAATTGTATGTGTTAGACTTGTGTATGACTGGCAGCGCAGTAGGTTTGTTTACACCAGCATCACCTTGCACATGCTGCACTGGCTCATTACAGTGGCTATGATGTCACTAGGCAACAGGAATTTTTCAGCTCCATTCTAATGTCATGGGACCACCGTCATACATGTAGTCCCTCACTGACTGAAAGGTCATGCAGCAAATGATCCCAGCAAAAATATAAGACTAGATGGTCTCATGGAAGAATACTACTAAGTCTTAAAAGACCAGATAATCTTGAGCATAGGTGAAAAAAAATCAAACATGTAAACACTGATGCCCAAACCTGATAAAGTTGCACACTAATCTCATTTGAGAGAGCATGACCATTCTCTGTCAGTACAGGCAGTTTCAAGTAGACAGGTAAGGAACTCGGGGAGTGGACCTGGTGGAAGCAGGAGAGGACCACGAGGCCTAAGGGAACTTAAGTATCAGCACACCTCAGTGACCCTTGTCGGTCATCAGGTTAGTGAAATCGGGAGCCTTTCAGCAGCCAGGCGGGTCTCCTCCCACAAGGCATTTACTTTCCTTCAACTCTTACAAAACAAAAAGGAAGCTCTCCTGGGACAAACTGTTCAGGAGGAGTCCTGGCAGGGTCCTGTGCACTTCTGAGCCACAGCCAGCCTCTGGGTAGGAGCCCAGCCCCAAGCCCCACATCTGTGAAGTGAGGCGGGTGCAGAGCCAGTGGCAAGGTCTCCTCCCTAGAATAGCATTACCTGAGATTACAATCCAGGGATTAGTCCTTGTCCTTGCACTCCCAGAAACTCCCTTTCACCAGTGATCCAGAATCCAGCACACTCGGGAAACCTGTCTAAAGGCACATCTATGGCAAAGGACCGATTTCTCCATTTGCAATGATTGGAATACTTACAGCTATTATCAATGGCATGCCTTTTTAAGCTAGTGAAGAAGTTGATTTAGTCCTCAGAACTTTCTTTGGAGTCCCCAACCCCGGCAATTGGAGGTGGATCGTCCTGAAATTTGTTTCATGCAGGATGTTAGGACGCTTCCCTGTGCCCCAGGACACAGCACCTACTCAGTGCCTGGGAAAGGCCTCTCAACCAGCATCTTCCCTACCCTTCCTGGTGATGACGGAAAACCCAATCCTGCTCTTCCAGTTCCTCCTTTTCTAAGTTCCACAGGCAAGGTCTTCCTGAGAGTGACTTTTATTTTTGATATGTTAATACCACTAATTAGGCCACAGCCCAGCTCTGAGGCCCTTTCTGTTCAAGATGCAGTTGTCATCATTACCATCAACAGCTCTACAATTTATTGAGGCACTATGTTGCATGCTTTACATATATTATTTCATATAATATAATATTTTATATAATACAAAAGCCCTGTAAGGTAGATGCTCTCTCTCTGTGTTTGAGATGGAGAAGCCATCGCACAGAGAATAAATAATTTGTTCAAGACCACACAGGTAGTAAGTGGTAAAGGTAGACTATAAATCCAGGTGTGTTTGACTCAAAAATCCCATGTGCTTACCTCTGCCCTGTACAGTACTATCTTTGCACAAATCAAACCCATTTTATAGATGATCTCTTTTGGATTTGGGGATGCCTACTGTTGTGTGTATGTATGTACCATCCCCACCTACTCCAAAGCCAGGTAGTAGTGTCCACAATTGAGCTTGGAAGTGATTCCAACCTACTGGTCAGGACTAAGTCCCATAAATACTATAACACTGACATAAGATCTGAGGTCACCTCCTGTCATGGAGTAGTACAATGAAGGGCATGTGAGGTCTTATTTGAATGTATTCAAACGCTGATTTTCCAGTGGTTGTCTTTTGTACTGGAGAAAAGCAAACATGTTGGCCCCGGTTCCATCTCCACCCAACATACCTGGTATTTCTATTTCTTTCTCCAAGTGCACTGCCCAACGAATGAGCTTCTGACAGACTCCACAGGCGTGATTCTGAGTCAGAGCTACCCTGGAAGCTACCCCCAGTTCCAGACCTGCTCTTGGCTGGTGAGAGTGGAGCCCGGCCATAACATCACCCTCACAGTGGAGTATTTCCTCAGCGAGAAGCAGTATGACGAGTTTGAGATCTTTGATGGTAAGTCAGTCAAATGCTGTATAGTTCCTGCTGCAGGTGGCACAGACTGGTTCCAGAACCTTAGGAGTCTTGCTGCAGTTTTCCTAGTAGGGCTCGCCAGAGAGGCTCCACATGCTGTCTTTCTCTGCCACAGAAACCCCAAGACCCTGGGATCTGATAGATTGCATGGCCCAAGCAGCAGGGCTGCTTATATTGTAGCTTGAACCTGTTGCAGAACCCATTCTTACTCTAGCCCCCACTCAAAGCAAGCATCTTTGAATGTCAACCAGTAAATGAGTCATAGCACTATTCCCAGGTGAAGAGTGTGCTGCTTCCAAACCCCAAAAGGTCGAACAAACATTGTGCTTCCTCTTTCATGGTAGGAGGGGGAAAGTGCAATAATTTGCTCCTTAATTTGGAGGGAAAGTCTCAGCGTGCTTCAGACCACTAGACCCTGAAATTTCACTGCAAACTTTGTAGGATTTATCTCTTACCCTCTGGAGCACATGTGTCTTGCAAAGGCATCTACACTAATTGTACCTTCTCACTCATCTGATTCGATTAAAATGATGTCCTCAATATAGTGAACCAATATGCTATATTCTGCAGGATGTCCAGTTGGTCCACATCCCTTCATACTACATTATGACAGAAAGCAGGAGAATTAACATAGCTCTGGGGCAAAACCATGAATGCAGACTGTGTCTGCCTCATGTGAATGCAAACTGCTTCTGATCCTCCTTTCTGAAGGGTATGGAAAACAATGCATTGCCAAATCAATAGCTGCATTCCACATAACCAAGACTATGTTAATCTGCTCAGATTAAGATACTGCATCTGGCACAGCTGCTACAGTTGAGGCTCCTACTTGCTCAAGTTTGTACTGTTAGACAGACCTGGGCCAGGACTCTATTTATTACCACCCCAACCCTCATATACCCCTTGTCTAACAGAGGAGCCATGATAGGGCTTTGGGTCCCTGGTATCAGCATCAATTTACACCCTGTATCCAAAAGTCTTAAGTATTTCTGGACATTCCTTTTCTGTAGTATTCAGTTACCTGATTAAATAGTGCCTGGTTGTTTGGGGAAAGAAGTGGAGGAATCACTACTGTATACAATTGGTGTCATTTCACAGGGTCCTTTTTCATAAGCAGCCTCTTCCTCAGCCAAAGTGTTCTGGAATGGGAAAAAAACCTGGCCTGGGTCTGTAAACTGGGCAAGGGATTGGAACTTTCCACTGGAGGAAAAGTCCCACCCTCTGGTTATGTACTCATGATCTGTTTTGTTCACATATTCATACTTTCTTTGGCTTCCCGTCTATTCTGCCCTTAGGATTACCATGTTCTATGAGCCATCTCCATAGATCCTGTAGGTGAGGCCCTCCCGGCTGCCATTCCAACCTTGCTGCCCATTTTAGAAATTATGCCAACCTTGCTTCTGACTGTTAAGCGCCCCCACCTGGGGCGCTGTATTCTGGGATCTCCTCATTACTACCAGGGAGCCCAATTCTATGAAAAATAGCATCTCCTCCTATCTGTTTCCACCTGCAGGGGACAGCCTTTGCTCAGGTTTTCAGTAGTGCCGGTGCTCAGCTTCTTGCCTCCCGATTGCTTCAGTAAACAGAGTGTCCTCCCGGCCCTCCTGAGAAATACGGTCAGCTAATGGGTGTCCTGCTCTTACACGAAAGATCTATTCTAGCATGCCATTTCTCTGAGCCTTTTGATCCCTTCCCTCGTAGTTTGCCACAGCAGTTCTGATGGCTCTACTTTGCTTCATGTGGTCCATTACTTTTTCCAAGGTCTTAAGGTCTTAGCAGCATATTAGAGCCATCACTCAGGGCCTTTTCCAGGCTAATAAAGCCTGTGTTCGGAATTATCCAGTTTATATTCTGCCTCCCTTGAGCCAGCCCCAGGATGCAATCCAGGCATTTAAGGTAAGAAAAAGGAAGAGGGAGGCCTTTCTCAAAGAGCCTTGGAAAGCAATATTGGGAAGCTACGTTACTCGTGACCATAAGACATGACATTTTCCTCTAGCTTTATTGCTATATATTCATTCAATAAATACTTTTTATCTATGGCAGGCACTGAGCTGTTTTTAGCATGCACAAGAGAAGCAGGGTGGCCAGGGGAAGGGAGGTCCCGGTTTGAGAACCAGCTGTTCCATTAACCAGCTGCTTGACTTTGGTCAAGTCCCCAAATGGCAAATAGATTTCATCTCACCTGCCAACTCCTATAGGTGGGCAGGGACTTCCTAGAGCACTGCTTTAGGGCTGCGCTCAGGAGGAAAGGGCACCTTGAGCAATGCCCATGGGTGCAGACAGAAGCGTGAGCACAGATGATTTTGCTGACGCCAAGTAAACTACCCAACCCCGGAGCCCAAGTGTCTTCACTTGAGCCTGTCTGAGACAGCTCTGATGGTCTGTAATCCTGCATCCTTCTCGCCCCAGGTCCCTCAGGACAAAGTCCTCTGCTGAAAGCCCTCAGTGGGAATTACTCAGCTCCCCTGGTCGTCACCAGCTCGAGCAACTCTGTGTACCTGCGCTGGTCGTCTGATCACGCTTACAATCGGAAGGGCTTTAAGATTCGGTATTCAGGTGAGTACAACATGAGGACTCGTGAGAAGGACGTGGCCCCTGAGCCCCTTAAGTTGCTCACCCAAAACCCCCACATGAGCCCTGGGCCCTCTCCTCGGCAAGGCAGCGAGTGGGGACTGGGCAGCCTTTCCTCTCCTCTGAATCTCCCTCACCTCAAGCTGCCCAAGCAGTCTTTGGCATTTTCCTACCTCTTTTTCTTTTCCTTTCCCCACTTTTAACTGCTTCCCTCTCTTCCTCTCATACGGCCAGCCTGTGTCTTTAGGATAAGCTTAACTATTATACATGATCTGACAATGCCAAAAGGTGATCCTATCCCATTAGGAAATTTAGGAAATGTTAATAAAAGTTCCTTAAAACTAAAAAGCCCTAAGACATGGGTCTCTAACAGGCAAATGTTAGACAAGCAGCAAAGGATGGGCTGTATTTCAAGGTCAGGAGCCTGCCTTCTGCTCTACAAGCCCTATCTTATAGGCAGAGTCAGATCAAAGGCCAGGCCAGCCAGAAGGCTGACCTGGGCAACAGTCTGTAAGGAGCACAGAAATATCCTGGGAACAAAATGCGATGGAGAAAATGGAATTTATCTGAACTCCCATCATGGGGATTACTGTCTGCAGTTGGAAGAAAACTTACGTGGCCTGATGCCCACTTTGAAGGTGGGTGAGTCCAGTGAACTGCTGGCTGAGCTCTGCAAGCTTAGAGGCAGAATGAATGAATGAAGACCGTGGCGGGTGCCAGTTCCCCCGCACCAGTTCCCTTTCAGCACTCTCCCCTGGCTGCATTGGCCTGCACTCTCCCCTGCACTCTCCCCTGGCTGCATTTGGCCTACATTCCAGGCAAATGTTTAAAGAATATTGGTTGGAAAGGGTGTTAGATCATAACCTGCCTGAGGTACCACTTGCCTCAGTCCATCTCCTGATGGGTCTCCTACTTGCAAGAGCAGCCCAAACCCAGAGGGCCCATTTGAACAGCCTTAAAGGACTCCTGGGTGTGGCTTCCAGGGATGAGACAACCAGGGGAAGCAGAGAGAAGCCTGGGGGGAAATGGATCTGCAAAGTCCATCCAAACTCTCCTTTCCCTGGTGCACATAGGTGGGGGAAGGTGGCTTCACAACTGAGTGCCCCAGGGCCAGTGACTAGCTCTGTCACTAACTGTTAATAGCTATAATCCTATTAGACAAGGCACTTAACCGCTTCAGGCCTCAATTTCCTCATGATGAAAAAGAAACCTTAAAGGCTGGGCTTGGTGGCTCATGCCTGTAATCCTAGCACTTTGGGAGGCCCAGGCAGAGGATTGCTTGAGGCCAGGAGTCTGAGGCCATCCTGGGCAACAGCAAGACCCCATCGGTACAAAAAATTAAAAAATTAGCCAGGTATGGTGGCACCTGCCTGTAGTCCCAGCTACTCGGAGGCAGAGGCAGGAGGATCACTTGAGCTCAGGAGTTCGAGGTTGCAGTGAGCTGTGATGACGCCACTGCACTCTCTAGCCCAAGCCAACAGAGCAAGTCCTTGTCTAAAAAAAAAATAAAGAAACCTTAAGGTACCTCTCAGGCATGACTCAGGCTGAGTTCCTGGTAGCATCTCACGCAAAAGGGAAATATAGCAGTTTAGCAGCAATTCACCATGCTGATTGCTAAATTAAGAACTAAAAGCTATTAAGGAGCTACCCTTTCCTTGATGTTCTAAAGGTTAACATGTTTGGGGATAATGAATCAGTTGTAATTACAATACATATGCCATGTAGAGAGTAAATTAATTACATGGTGCAACAATTAGTACTTAATAATTAAGATACAGTAGACCTGGGTAATTTGCACCTGCGTCTATCACTGTGACTAAGTATACTTTATAACTGAGATTCTTGTTCCTGAGTCAGGTAGACACAAAGATACAATAGACATAGAACACAGGGGACAAAGGAATACTAACATGTCTTGAGCAACACAACTGGCTTGGAAGGGAGGTATTTAGCACAGCAGTGTCACCAGCAGCATGTTATCACCAAGTAAGAGGCCACTGGTCCTCACCATGAGGAGGATGTGAGTAAGGGCTGTGCACCCTAATCCTGCCTTAACCCTGTCTGCCTGGGAGACCCCTCCAGGGACTCCTGGGGCAGACGAAGGGGATGTTCTGCACGGTCTTTAGGTCATCCCTCTTTCTCGGCCTCCGAGGATACCTGGCAGGGTTTGCAATGGGAGTTCTCTCAGGCTGGGATTTTTGTCTGTTTTCTTCATTGTTGTATTCCCAGCACTTAGAACAATGCTCAGTACACAATAGACACTCGATATCTATTTGTTGAATAAATGAAATAAGTTGAAGCCATATGTTGAGGGAAGTTAGCACTGTAGGGAAATACATGTCCTGCATTGCCACAGGTCCGTCTCAGCCCCGTCCCCTACACAACAGAGAGAAGGAGAATGACCACTTACTGAGCACTAAGTGCCCCGCGCTGTGCTGGGGGCTTTATATGCAATTTAAATTGTCCAAAAACCTGGAGGTGGGTATTGCCAGTCCCAGTTTACAGGTGAGGAAACTGGAGCTGAAGGAGCTTCCATGATTCTTCCCAAGTCACAGACCTGGTCAGGTCAGAAAGGAGCTTGAGCCCAGGCCTGACTGACTTTAACGTCCACGCCCCTGTGGTCACACCTTTCTGGAACCAGGCCCATTGGGTTCTGCTTTCTGAGAGCCTGAACTTGCCCATAGAGTCAGTGCTGCCTCCAGGCCACAAAGGGGACCCAATTTTCCCAGAGCTGGTTTTTGTTTGTTTGTTCTTTTGTTTTTGAGACAGAGTCACACTCTGTCAGCCAGGTTAGAGTGCCGTGGCATCAGCCTAGCTCACAGCAACCTCAAACTCCTGGGCTCAAGCAATTCTCCTGCCTCAGCCTCCCAAGTAGCTGGGACTACAGGCTCACACCACCGCACCTGGCTAATTTTTTCTATTTTTAGTAGAGGCGGAGTCTCGCTCTTGCTCAGGCTGGTCTTGAACTCCTGACCTCAACCATCCTCCCACCTCGGCCTCCCAGAGTGCTAGGATTACAGGCGTGAGCCACCGTGCCCGGCCCCAGAGCTGTTTTTTTAATTTCCCTTTGTTTTATTTTGGCTTTACTAAACCAGCTGGCTGTTTTCAATATCCACCACTCAGACCTGCCTAAGTAGCAGAGGACCTGGCAGGGGTGAAGACAAGGAAATGAGGGGAGGAGAATGGGGAAGGGGCCTGCATGAAAGACCACGTCTGTCTTCCTGCAGTACTGAGTCTCCTCTCGTTGCTCAGCTCCCTACTGCAGCCTGCCCAGGGCTCCCCTCCACGGCTTCATCCTGGGCCAGACCAGCACCCAGCCGGGGGGCTCCATCCACTTTGGCTGCAACGCCGGCTACCGCTTGGTGGGACACAGCATGGCCATCTGTACCCGGCACCCTCAGGGCTACCACCTGTGGAGCGAGGCTATTCCTCTCTGTCAAGGTGAGAAGCAGGCGGGAAGCAGGTCACAAGGTGGCTCAGATCCAATCCAGGACCAGTCACTTCCACATGTGGGTTTCCTCTTTGATAATTAATTCATTCTTTCAGCAAACATTCATTGAGGATCCATAATCTTTCCAGCCCAGGGATTAACATGTGCATAGCAGTCTCAGTGTTGCAAGAGTCGTGGGGGAGGTGGGTACGTGAGCACACAATTGCAAAGTGACTGCAGAAGGAAGTGCTGTATCAGGAATACAAACAGTGTGCAGGAGTCCAGGGGTAAGCAGGGACCTCCCTCCTCCTGGACAGCTGGGTGGGCTCCCAGCTGAAGGGATGCTGGGGCTTGGGCTCATAGAGCAAGTGGTTTGACCAAACACTTGAAGTGTGCCAGTTTGCATGCACTGGTTTTTATACTTTATGAAGTCCCCCACCCCCGCTTAAAGTAATATACATTCAGACTAGAAATCTAGGGGGAAAAAACTGTAGATAATGCAGAAGAAAAAAAGCAAAAATGACCTATAATCCTATCACCTGAGATCACCATTGTTAATATTTCAGCACATTTCCTTTGGTCTTTTATATATTGATTACAAAACTAGGATCATGAGCATACAAAGCTCTTAATATTTTGTTAACATTTCTCATATCATCAAATACACTTCGTCATCATTATTTCCAATGGTTGCATAGCGTTGTGGGAAAACTGTCATTTATTCAAGTATCATTCTATTGTTGTACATTTCTATATTTTTTTGCTACTATAAACTTATAATTCCAGCTGGGCGCAGTGGCTCACGCCTGTAATCCTAGCACTCTGGGAGGCCGAGGCAGGAGGATCCCTTGAGGTCAGGAGTTCAAGACCAGCCTGAGCAAAAGTGAGATGCCATTTCTACCAAAAATAGAAAAAATTAGGCAGGCATGGTGGCGCATGCCTGTAGTCCCAGCTACTCGAGAGGCTGAGGCAGGAGGATCGCTTGAGCCCAGGAGTTGGAGGCTGCAGTGAGCTACGATGACACCACTGCACTCTAGCCCGGGCCACAGAGCAAGACCCTGTCTCAATAAATAAATAAATAAACTAATAATTCCATCTTTATGAAATTCCATATTTATTTCCTTACAATAAATTCCCAGAAATGAGATTGTTGAATCATAATATATGCCAAATTTACAGCTTTTGATAATTACAGCTTTTGAAACCCCAGAGAGTTTGTCCTCATTTATGCTTCCACCAGCCGCACACGAGAGCTGTCTTCTCTCCCACAGTCTCAACGTTACTTACTGCATTATTTTGCCAATTACATAGACAGAAGCAGGAAATCACACTGCTGTTTGATTTTATTTTTCTTTAGTTCCTGGTGTGGTGAATTACTTTTTAATGACAGCTTTCACCTCTCAACCTGACAACCTTCTCACCTGTGCCTGCACTTTCTCAAAGAATGAAAACAATGTGTTATTAATATTCTATTCTAAGCCCTGAGCGAAGGTCACAGAGAACTGACTGTCCACGAATGACAAATGTCATTGGCTTCAGTCTCTGTGTCTCTAAAGGCATCAACACGGATGAGTCTTTTTTCCAGAGCTCTAGTTGGAACCTACCAAGCCTCTCATCTCTGTTATCTCATGTCACCACCCAAAATTCAGCCCCTCTCGCTTCTGTCCACTCATGCCCCTGCTCTGTGTGTCTTCTCCCCACTCCGCCCTCAGCTTCCCAGCACTGCCCTCCCTCCGGCCTCCCTCTGCGTGCTCTGGAACCCTAGTGCCACGGCCAGCAGGCAGACACCCTTGGTCACTGCCCAGCAGGCTGCCTTCACTTCTGCCTCCGCGGAGGCTGTGGCTGTCCTCTGTGAGCGCTTATGCTGTGGCCCCGTCCAGTGGAGGGTGTTAATCCCCCCTCTGGCTCCCCCTCGTTTCCCACATAACTCAGGGCGGGAAGAGTCTGGCGTCCTGGCAGTTCTCTACTGCTGCTTCCAAACCGTGACTTCTCCACTCCCCATGAGAGATCCTATGCCTCCCGGTGCCTCCTCTTTCTGTCCCCAGCCCGCTCTCTCCCCTGCGTGGTCTCTCCCTCGGAGATCTTGTTCCAGCACAAGCCTCTGTACTCTGTGGTGGTATCCACCTCCTCTCCTACCCACAGGAAGTGTCCCTCTTACCTCTGGCTTGGGGCACTGCATTTTGCCATGGAGATCACGAGACTCAGGCTTTTCATGTCTCAGGCTGGGAAGTTAGCGTCTGTCCCCTTCGTCATCCACGAGAGCAGGGCCAGGCCAGGGCCGGCGGGAAGAGGCTGCTGCCCATTTGCTTCTCCAGCTTTCCCCAGGTTGGCTCTCCACGCAAAACGTCAGGGGGCGTCTGAGTATTTCTGCCTAAAGGGTTCAAGGAAGCTAGGCAGTTAGTTGATCTGATCTAACAATTTGGCTACCCTGGTGCTACCGAAGGAGCTCAGAGTCTTGCAGGTGAGGCATTAGAAGAGTCTCATGTCCAAACGCTCCCTTATCTCCTCACTCCTTCTGTGTTCCTGCTCCTCCTCTTTTGGTCCCACCTGCAGCCTTTGACTCCTTCTTGCATCTTGTATTCCAGCCCCTCTCCCTCTGGACTGTCTACCCTTCCCCGCATCATAATGGAGCCCTAACTCGACGTGTCCTCCTGGTTCTAGAAATTCTAGTAGCATCGAGCATCACTGCTAGTCAATATAGATGGGACTTTCCTCTGCTCAGGTTCATGCTGGCGCTGAGTGTGGGAGGTCTGAGCTCTAGACCAGTTGCTGGAGGGGGTGGGGCTGAGGGGCAACAGTGGGCACCTTGACTCTGATGAATCTCTCCATCTGTGTTAGCTCCTCAGCTATCAAAGGGCATGTACGGTTTGTAAGTATCACTTTCTTTCAAAGACCAAACCACCTACTCTTACCTAAGTAATGTATAGTCCTCCTGTCAACATAATGTCAACCCTACTCCTTATAGCATATAGCCCTGGCCATGTTGCTGCACACATTTCCCTCCTGAGCTGTCACCTTGAGATTCCATTTCTTTGTACTTCTGAGTTAGTTCTGTCATATTTTTGTATCTTACCCTTTCTTAGTTTTCACCCTCTTTTTGATGAAGTACAGCCTTAGGTAAATTCCTCAGAAAGAGTTCATGAGAGGTAAATTTTCCAAGTCTTTAAATGTCTGAAGATGTCTTTGTTTTTGCCCTCACACTTGCTTGCCCAGTTGACTTGGTAGAATTCTAGGTTACAAATAATTTCCTTCACAAGTTTAAAGGCTTCATTCCATTGTCTTTGAACGCCCAGTGTTGCTGGTGGGACGTCTGCTGCCAATCTGATTCTCGTTCCTTCGCAGTTATGTCGTATTTTTTCTCTCTCTAGGAACTTTTATGAATGTCTTTGTGTCCTTGGACTTCTGAAATTCTGTGATGATATATCTAAAAATGGTTCTCCTTGCATCCCTCGGGCTCCCTTTCAATCTGAAGACTCATGTCTCTCTTTGGTTCTGGGAAATTTTCACCTGTGATAATTCCACCCCATCCACTTTCTCTGTTCCCTCTGTCTGCAGCTCTGAACGGTTGGTGGTTGGACCTCACGGACTGATCCTCTGTGTTTTCACTCCTTTTCTCTCATTTTTAGTCACTGTCTTTTTTGGTCTATATTCTGAGACTTTTCCTTTACTTTTAATTTCCAACCTTTCCACTTAATGCTTATTTTGCCAGTCATATTTTTCATTTAAAAGAGCTATTCATTGTTCTCTTTTTGTTGTTGTTTTTTCAAAGCATTCTGTTCTCAATTTATGAGTACCATATGTCACCTGGACTTTCTCAAAATACTACTCATCAGAAGTTTAAAGATTATATATCTGCTGTTTCTTAAATTAGCTCTGATTCCTAAAGAGACTTTAAAACATTTTTTTAATCTTATCTTTGTTTATCTCATTCACACTGCTAGTTTTCTTCATATGTATAGTGATCTTGATTGCTCACATTTAAAAAGTAAAGGCTAGGTTGATTTTTCCAGGTAGCAGATGTGGATTACCTCTGTTGTTGTTATATGCAGATATCTTGGCCCACTAGGTCTCTCCCATGAATTAGAAGTTGAGTATGTGGCAGAGGTGAGTAGGCAAAGGGACAGCCTTTAGGCCAAGAGACCATAAACCCTAGAATTAAAAGAGCTTTCCTCTGGGATGCCACCTCCCACCATAGAGCCCTAATTCTCTCAAGGGAGTTCCCCTTAAGTGGGGCAGAAAACCCTCTCTCTATTGTGTGGGAGTAGATGCGTGAATGCCTCTATACTGCATTTGTGGGAACAGATGGAGAATTGGTCTCACCCTGAGGCTCCCTCCCATATATGTGGGGCTACAGCTTCTTTGCTCCATTTAATCCATTGACATACTTCTATCTTCACTCTGTCTTCCAATTTTTTTAAATCCCTTCTGCTGTAACTGTCCCACTTTCTTTTTTATTATGAGGCTTTTCCCTTTTATGAGTTTTTACTATAATTTTATTAGAACCTTCGGAGGAGAGGAAAGATAAAACTATATTCTCAGAAAACCACCTTAAATCAGAAACGCTCATGGCCTCTGTTTTCCTTGGCTAGCTCTTTCCTGTGGGCTTCCTGAGGCCCCCAAGAATGGAATGGCGTTTGGCAAGGAGTACACAGTGGGAACCAAGGCTATGTACAGCTGCAGTGAAGGCTACCACCTCCAGGAAGGCAGCGAGGTCACTGCAGAGTGTCTGGACACAGGCCTGTGGAGCAACCACAATGTCCCTCCGAAGTGTGTCCGTGAGTCCTTGGGCACTGAAGGCGGGTTTAAGGAAGGGCAGGGTAGGCAGCTGAAAAGATTCCTGCAAGGAGAGAGCTAAAAGCACAGTAACGAGGGAAAACCTGTGGATGTGGAGGCTGGGGGATTCAGGGAGAGGAGATGGGAGCTAAAATTGCTCTCAACGCAATGATAGACCATTGTGCCTCAAGATGCTTCCACAAACCACCATGAAACTTAACAATGACCTGGTCCATTCCCTTTTAGGTGAAGACACTGTCAGAGAGTTTGCATGACTGTCCCTTGATCACAAAACTCTAAAATAACAACTTTCAGACCAGTGTCACAAACTGTCAGGCTACGGGGCCATATCCAGTCTAAAGATAGAGCTGTTTGGTTTGTTTTGTTTGGCCTACACTGTGCTT
Source organism: Daubentonia madagascariensis (assembly GCA_023783475.1). Lineage (NCBI taxonomy): Eukaryota > Metazoa > Chordata > Mammalia > Primates > Daubentoniidae > Daubentonia > Daubentonia madagascariensis. The sequence goes on from JAKFHU010000117.1 coordinate 5,162,439, forward strand.
TATAACAAATTTTGAATTGCTTTGAAACATCTTAAAATCAGGAAATTGTACCAAAAAAAATATCCAGATTTCTGGCTTCTCTTGCAAAATGACAATCTGACCAAATAGAACTTGCAATCTTACATCCAACAGTCAACATTGACTGGTACCACCTCACTTTTTTTAGATTATTTTTTGGCAGATCTGTGCTTCCAAGTTTGCCACATACTGCCACCCAACACACGTTGTTCATTTACCAAACCCACCTGGGGACTGGAGATTCCTGGACTCATGATTACTGCATTAAGGCCTCCAGATCGGGGCTCTCTCTAGCAGTCTCTTCCACAATTAATTAATTAGTCCTGCTCCCTGCTCCTTGTTCCCCCAGCTGTGGCCTGTCCTGATGTCAGCAGTATCGGTGTGGAGCATGGCCGATGGAGGCTCATCTTTGAGACACAGTACCAGTTCCAGGCCCAGCTGATGCTGGTCTGCGACCCTGGCTACTACTACACTGGCCAGAGAGTCATCCGCTGTCAGGCCAATGGCAAATGGAGCCTCGGGGACTCTATGCCTACCTGCCAAAGTAAGCCCAGGAGGGGAGGGTGGGCAAGTGTGGCAGAGTGCCTCCCATGGGAACTATATCATGCATGGGGTGAACTGGGAGGGGAAAGGGGGGCATCACCAGGGATCGCAGTGTACCTCTTTGTGGACACTCGCCTAGAATCAGGAGTTGGGAAAGTGCCTACTCCTTTAAGGAAGTACTTCCTAGCATCTTGTCATCTTATTAAAAGCTACCTTTGTCCAGACGAGCACCCACTAATTCCTTTAACATTCATCAGGCCCCTACTGTATGCCCTATATGCCAGATACTGCAGAATTCTGAAGGCGAAAGATTGTGGTTCCTGCCCACAAGGAGTTTTATAGTCTACAGGAGAAGCAGACAAATAAAGAAGCAGTGATAATGTGGTGTGATAAGGCCTGAAATTGGAGTGTGTATAGGAAGAATGAGCACAGCACAGGGGACAGGCCACCTAGGTCTGTCTGCCTTCCGTTCTCCATTTTAATTGTTTCTCTTTGGTTCTTGAATATAGTTTCAAAGGTGAGGGTCCCTGGGAAGCAGCTCTGAGACAGAGGCTTATTAGGGAGTGCTCTTGAGATTGCCACCTCCAGAAAGGAAAGGAATGCAAGGGAAGCAGGATGGGGCAGAGGAGAAGTTGAGCTCTAATGCAGCACTTATGAAAGCCTCAGCGGGAACCCCCACCCGCCGGGGAGCTCTGAAGCTGGGGTGGCCCTTCAGAATTGTCACAAGTTGGGGCAAGACCAGTCACTGGATGCAGGCTGGCCCAGGGAGGGAGCATGACCGTAGAGAGGAGGACACTTCACCCAAGGCCGCTGAAGAGGGCTAACAGCCAGGGGTGTTTGCCAGCAGCTGGGGAGATGCGTCCTTTGGTCCTAAAAGGGCTCCAAGCGGCTCACCACAGCATCCGCCACAACAGGGATATGCTCACAGCACTTAGGTAATCAGCAAGGATGTCGCAGGGGAAGTAAGTGATTGTAAAGTGGTAGAAGGAAGTAGCTGCTGAGTGAGAAGGGGGCGCTTGAGACTGGGTGGGAGAAGGAGTGGTGCCTTCCAGCAGCCATCATCCGGCACACTCGTGGTGCGCACTCCGCAGTGCGATGGAACCGTGTGCGGCACAGTAGAAGTCGCAAGCGTGTGACAGCCTCACTGAGATGCAGCCACTCCCAGTTCAGCGCAGCCTGGGCGATTGGGCCTCACTGTGCATGTCAGCCAGAGGCTCTGGGCTGCGCTCGGCTGCCAAGGAGCGTGAGGCTGCTGCTGAGCTCAGCAAAAAGGGACAAGAACACTGGTTTGCAGTGTGTGCCCTGGGCACTAGGGAGCATGCAGAACCGCCATCTCTTCCCAACCATGGTGCACATGTGAACCACCTGAGGAGTTTTTAAAAATATGCATGCCTGGGCCCTATCTCCAGATTGTGGGTGGTGAGTCTGCAATGGAGCCCGGGCCTTTTAAAAGCTCCTCAGAGCCAGCCACAGTGGCTCATACCTGTAATCCCAGCTGTTCTGGAGGCTCCTGGAGGCCAGGTGTTCAAGACCAGCCTGGGTGCTCCTCAGGCGCTTCTAGAGACACCTCCATTGCAGCGCCACATCACACGAGTCAGCATCACCACCCACATTCTGGTCAGAAGTTCTGGTAAAGTTAAACAGATTTCATTGTTGTCATTATTCTTGCTAATCAGAAGCAGCACATGTCCCTCCTCTTGGGGCTGGCTTACTGGGCATTTTGTGATCCTTTTAGTCATATCCTGTGGAGAGCTCCCCATTCCCCCCAACGGGCACCGCATCGGGACACTGTCTGTCTATGGGGCGACGGCCATCTTCTCCTGCAATTCCGGATACACGCTGGTGGGCTCCAGGGTGCGGGAGTGCATGGCCAACGGGCTCTGGAGTGGCTCTGAAGTCCGCTGCCTGGGTAAGTGACCTCGCCGGGCCTATCCTGCCCACTTTTCCTCCCTAGAACAGGTTATATATTTCCAAAGCTGGGATCCAGTCTTTGAACAGTATCATTTTATCTACTGACATAAAATGCTTAATCCAAACACCAACTATTGGACATGTAGCCTGGCCAAAACCCTGAACTAGCTTCTCTAGGGCACCCAAAAGGACGAGAAGAACTTTAAGTCTCATGAGACAAGCCTTTGAGAGGTTCTCATTCTGATCAGAAAGACAGTCCCTTCTTATTGGCCCTTACATAATAAGCCCCAGTCCCCACCTTTGGAAAACTTGCAGAGACACATTCCTGCAACACACTGAAAATTCCTTTCATATTATATGTTAGCAAATTTTATAGACAGCCTATACGTACATACACACATGCACACACTAAGCAAATGACAGAAGCATAAAACAACCTGGCTTACAAAGGACAAAGTTATCATTTCCCCATGGCTAATCCATTCCCTGCCTGAGCCTTAGATTCTGAGGTTCTCTGTCCTCTCAGTCCTTTCTTGGACCCCTCAAGTCCAAAAAACGTCCCAGCCACACAGACCTAACAGGATAGATTGGATGGTCTCTTCTAGAGTGAATAGTGCTGTCCCCTCACTGTCCCAGGCCCCTGTTAGGGACACAGTCATGGCTTATTTCCACACAGAGCCAAAGGATGCTGGTGGAAATGCCAGAAATACACTCTACCCAAACCCCATTTAGTAAAAACTCACCTAGGTGCCACTCAAGGGGAAGGAAGTATGAATTTAGCAAAACCATCTGTTTTCATGTGGTTGTTTTCAACACAACTAGGCTTCGACTGCCTTAACATAGACACTGGTGCCCTCCACACATTAGATGCTCAGTAAATTCCGTTTGATAAGAAAGGCAGGGGGATAATCCCAGAGGCAGGAAAGCAACAGTGATCATTTTCCACCCATGTACAGACACAGAAACTAAAGCTCAGAAACGGATGGCCATTTGGGATGCAACCTTGGGGTTTGGGGTTGCCAAGTCCTCAACACCATTTCTTTCATGCCCAGGATTCCTGAAGTCGCTCCTGAATTGTTACTCTCAGTGGGCAGTGGGACAAGCTATGGCGGGTTGGATACTTGGTCCTTCTCCCCACCATCCCTGTCTCTCCCCACCCTGACCAAGCTGCACCTCGTTTTCTGTAAGCACGTGTTTGATTTACTCTCCTCCCCATCCCCCACCAAAGCTGGACACTGCGGGACTCCTGAGCCTATCGTCAATGGGCACATCAACGGGGAGAACTACAACTACCGGGGCAGCGTGGTGTACCAGTGCGACGCCGGCTTCCGCCTGATCGGCATGTCTGTGCGCATCTGCCAGCAGGATCACCACTGGTCGGGCAAGACCCCTTTCTGTGTGCGTAAGTATGTCATCACTCTCCCTAGTCATGGGGCTCAGACTCAACATGGATGGTCTCCCTTCTTCTCTTGATTAGATTAGCTAGGAGTTTTGCATATTTGTTCATTTTTTTTCAAAGATGAAATCATTACATGTATTGTTTTCAGTTCTCTGCATCATTAATTACTGCATTCTCCTTTATTATTTATTTCCTTCCTGTGACTTCTTTTGGTTTACTTTTTTGTTCATTTTCTAGCTTTTGAGTTGGGAATTCAATTCACTTATTTTCATTCTTTCGTTTGTATTGATTTTTATTGATGTAAGTGTTTAAGGCTATGGAATTTCTTCTGCTCACTGCTGATTGTATCCCATAGATTCTAATAACGAATATTTAATATTTATTTAAAATTCTGTAATTTGGGTTTTAATTTCCCCTTTTACCTAGAAGATTTTTAATGGAAGGATTTTTAAATTTCTAGGTGGAAGGACCTTTTTGGGTTTTATTATGTTATTCATTTCTAATTTTACATGCACTTTATTCCATGAAGTAATCTTTCTGCTTCATGAAATTTACTGATGCTTTCTTTGAGACCTAATATTTGACTGGTTGTTATGAATGTTCCATGTGCAGTTGAGAAGAAAGAGTATTAGGGTGTAATGTTCTATATAGATATCCATAAGATATAGCTTATTGATTATGTTGTCTATGTCTTCTGCATTAGTACTTTTTTTGTCCACTTGACATGTTTTGTCCTGAGAGATGTGTTTAAAGTTTTCTATTATTTGTATGTTTCTATTTTTCCTTTCATTTTCTGCAATTTCTGTTATATAAAGATGGTTTCTGTGTTATTTGGTGCGTAGATATACATAACTATTATATCTCCTTTACAAATTGTGGTTTTTAGCCTTTAAAAATGACTTCTTTGTCACTTCTAATATTTTTTAGCATGAGTTTTACCTTGCTTGATATTAGGCTTGCAACTTCCACTTTCATTCTTTTGCCTGGTATACCTTTGACCATTCATTTATTTGAGCCTTTCTGCATCTCTTAAATTAAGTATGACTCTCATATACAGCATAGATCAGGCCTTGCCTTATGAGCCAATTTGAAAATCTTTATCTTTTTTTTCATGGTTCCTGTTATTTTTTTCTTAATTTCAGAATATTATGGGGGCACAAACACTTTGGTTACCTATATTGCCTATGCACTGCCCAAGTCAGAGCTACAATTTTGAACATCCCCCAAACAGTGCACCCTGTACCCATTAGGTGTGAGTTTTCCCATCCCCTCTACCCCCTTCTACCTGTCTGACCCCTGATGAATATTATTTCCGTGTGTGCACGTAAGTATTGATCAGTTAGTACCAATTTGATGGTGAGTACCAGTGGTGCTTGTTTTTCCATTCTTGTGATACTTCGCTTCGAAGAATGGACTCTAGCTCCATCCAGGATAATACCAGATGTGTTAATTCACCGTTGTTTTTTATTGTTGAGTAACACTCTATGGTATACATATACCACATTTTATTAATCCATTCATGTATTGATGGGTACTTGGGTTGTTTCCACATCTTTGCAATTGCGAATTGTGTTGCTATAAACATTCAAGTGCAGATGTCTTCATTATAGAATGTCTTTTCTTCCTTTGGGTAAATACCCAGTAGTGGGATTGCTGGATCAAATGGTAATTCTACTTTTAGTTCTTTGAGGTATCTCCATATTACTTTCCATAGGGGTTGTACTAATCTGCAGTGCCACCAGCAGGTGTGAGTGTTCCTATCTCTCCGCATCCCCACCAACATTTGTTGTTTGGGGACTTTTTGATATGAGCCAATCTCACAGGAGTTAAGTGATATCTCATAGTGGTTTTGATTTGCGTTTCCCTGACGATTAGAGAAGTTGAGCACTTTTTTATATGTTTGCTGGCCATTATTCTGTCTTCTTTTGAAAAGTTTCTGTTCATGTCCTTTGCCCACTTATTAATGGGGTTGTTTGATTTTTTCTTGTTGATTTTCCTAAGTTCTGTATAGATTCTGGTTATCACCCCTTTATCAGATGTGTAGCATGCAAATATTTTCTCCCATTCTGTAGGTTGTCTGTTCGCTCTAGTGATAGTTTCCTTGGCTGTGCAGAAGCTTTTTAATTTGATCAGGTCCCATTTATTTATTTTTGTTGCTGCTGTGATTGCTTTGGGGGTCTTCTTCATAAATTCTTTGCCTAGGCCAATGTCCACAAGAGTTTTTCCAACATTATCCTCTAGAATTCTTATGGTTTCACATCTTAGGTTTAAGTCTATTATCCATCGTGAGTTGATTTTTGTGAGAGGTGAGAGGTAAAGATCCTGTTTCAGTCTTCCACATGTGGCTATCCAATTTTCCCAGCACCATATATTGAATAGAGATTCTTTTCCCTAGTGTATGTTTTTGTGGAATTTGTCAAAGATCAGATGACAATATGAGGATGGTTTTATATCTGGGTTCTCAGTCCTATTCCATTGGTCTATGTCTCTGTTCTTGTGCCAGTACCATGCTGTTTTGGTTACTATAGCCTTGTAGTATAGTTTCAAGTCTGGTAGATTGATGCCTCCCAATTTGTTCTTTTTGCTAAAGATTGCTTTGGCTAGACAGGGTCTTCTCTGGTTCCACACAAAACGTAGAATTATTTTTTTTAGATCTGCAAAAAATGATGTTGGTATTTTGATAGGGACAGCATTGATTCTTTAAATCACTTTAGGTAGTATAGACATTTTAACAATGTTGATTCTACTGATCCAAGAGCATGGTAGGGTTTTCCATCTGTTTACATCCTCTGCAATTTCTTTTCTCCATGTTTCATAGTTCTCTCTATATAGTTCTCTCACCTCCTTAGTTAAATATGTTCCTAAATATTTAATTTTCTTTGGTGCTATTGTGAAAGGTATTGCATCTTTGATTTGTTTCTTGGCTCGACTGTTATTGGTGTATATGAAGGCTACTGATTCATGTACGTTGATTTTGTGTCCTGAGATTTTGCTGAATTCATTTATCAATTCCAGTAGTCTCTTGGTTGAATCTTTGGGGTTTTCTAGATATAAAATCATATCGTCAGTGAAGAGTGAAAGTTTGATCTCTTCTTCCCCCATTTGGACACCGCTTATTCTTCTCTCTTGTCTGATTCCTCTGGCAAGGACTTTCAGCACTATGTTGAATAGAAGTAGAAATAGTGGGCAACCTGTCTGGTTCCAGTTTCAAGGGGGAATGCTTTCAATTTTTCCCCATTCAGTATGATATTGGCTGTGGGTTTATTGTATATGGCTTTAAATAATTTTGAGGTATGAGCCATCTATGCCTATATTGTTAAGAGTTCTTATCATAAAATGGTGCTGAATTTTGTCAAAAGACTTTTCTGCATCTAATGAGAGGATCATATAATCTTTGTTCTTGTTTTTATTTATATGGTGAATTACATTTATAGATTTGCGTATGTTGAACCATCCCTGCATCTCAGGGATGAAGCCCACCTGACCGTGATGTATTATTTTTTTGATGTACATTTAAATTCGGTTTGCTAAGATTTTATTCAGAATTTTTGCATGTATATTCATAAGGGATATTGGTCTGTTGTTTTCTTTTCTTGTTGTGTCCTTTCCTGGCTTTGGTATCAAGGTGATATTGGCTTTGTAGAATGAGTTTGGGAGAATTCCATCCTTCTCAATGTTACGGAATAATTTCTGCAGTATAGGCACCAGTTCTTCTTTGTAGATTTGGTAGAATTCAGGCGTGAACCTATCTGGGACACAAGTTATCAAAATCTGTGGGATACAGCGAAAGTAGTCCTGAGAGGAAAACTTATCACCTTAAATGCCCACATCCAAAAGACAGAAAATTCCACAAATCAGTAAACTAATGAATCATCTCAAGGAAATGGAAAAGGAAGAGCAAACCAACCCTAAACCCAGCAGAAGAAAAGAAATAACCAAGATCAGAGCAGAACTAAATGAAATCGAGAACAAAAGAACTATACAAAAGATTAATAAAAGAAAAAGTTGGTTCTTTGAAAAGATAAACAAAATAAACAGGCCACTTGCTAGATTGACCAGAAGCAGAAAGGAAAGAACTCTAATAAACTCAATTACAAATGAAAAAGGAGAGGTCACAACTGATATCATGGAAATTACAAAACATCATCTTCGAATACTATAAAAACCTCTATGCCCAAAAACATGAAAACGTGGAGGAAATGGGCAAATTCTTAGAAACACACAACCTCCCTAGGCTCAATCAGGAAGAAACAGAATTCCTAAACAGACCAATATCAAGCACCAAAATTGAAGCAGTAATAAAAAATCTTCCATCAAAAAAAATGAAAATCTTTATATTTTAGTAGGTTACTTAAACTCATTCACATATATTGATATGACTGATATGTTTGGTCTTAATTCAGTCATGTTGTATGTAATTATTTTGGTAAAATATACTTATGGTATTTTTCTGTATTATGTGCTTCCTTTGCTTTTTTTCCATTTCCTTTGGTATTTAGGAAAGTTTGTATAGTTGTTCCGTCGTTTACATTTGTACTTATAACATTTTAATGCCATTAGACCTGTTTTCTTGTTTAACCTTCTATTGTCTAGTTTGTCAATTTGAAATCGTATCCTTCGGCTTTCACCTATTGGCTGTGCAGCAATCAATGAGCTTAGTCTTTCTTCTCTCTCCTCTCACTTTCCATTTTTAGTTGCATTATTTCTATTTTTTTGGACCATAAAACATTTATTATAGTGTATATATGTTATTATTCTACCCTTTTCCCACACTTTTATTTTATTCCTAGATCTACAATTAAATATATTAAAAGCTCACCTACGCTGCTGACATTTTCCCAGTTATCTCTTAGTGGGTCAAGCTGAGTCTTTAGCAGATTCCTCAGTGAGGCATCTTTTGCATAATACATGTTCTTGCATGTTTAAAGCCTTTTTTCTGTACCTGAAGACTTGAAGGGCAGCTGGATTGGACATAAAAGACTTGGTCACCATTTCTTTCTTTGACTTTCTTAAAAATTCTCCTTAATCATTATTTTACTTTGCATATTACTCATTTTTTCCCTCTTGCACCATGCTTTTTTATTGTATATATATTTAAGGTGTACAACATGTGTTTTAATATATATATTCATATTAAAATGATTACTACAGTCAAACAAATAAACATGTCCATCTCCTCACATAGTTACCTTTGTGTGTGGTAGGGGGGCAGGAGGGGCGGGTTGAGAACACCTGAATCTACTCTTTAGGAAATTTCCAGCATACAATACAGTATTACTAACTATAGTCATCATGCTGTACATTAGAGCTCTAGACTTATGCATCCTACATAACTGCAACTTTGTATCCTTTGACCAACATTTCCCCATTTCCCCCACTTCCCCACCCCTGGTAACCACTGTTCTCCCCATTTCTATTTATTTGAACTTTAGAATTATAATATTGGTTTACTTCTATTTTTCTTGTTGGTTCTTTGGTGGTTTTATGGGGGTCCTGATTTTTGGTTTTTTCTTTATCCTTAAAGCCTAATATTTTTACTAGGTTATGCCTCAGAGGTGACTGTCCAAGATAATTTTCCCAGGTATTCTGCAGGCCTTTGAATATATAGATTAAGGTCTTTTATTTCTGAAGTATTTTCTTAAGTTATAGTTTTAAACACTAGCATTGGCCTACTGTTTTGTTTTCCTTCTTCATCAACTCTAATTACGTGTATGTTGCATCTTCTTTGCCTGTCTCCTAGTTCAGCCTGTTTCTCTCTGATCCTTTTTACTTCTTTGTTTATCTCATTTTAATTCCCTTGGTTGTTTGCCTAACTTTCTTCAATAACTCTTGCTATTTTCATTTGAGTCTATTCTTCCCTGGGCCTTTTATAATTTAGTCTTCATTTCTCAGTTGATTTTGTCCTTTTATTCTATTTCTTTCCTGCATGTAATCAATTATCTTTTATTTTCTTCCCACTCTTGCCCATTTGTGCTTTTAATTTTTGGTTTTCTGGTTCTCACGGTGGTTTTTAATATCTCCAAAGGCTTACTTGAGAATATTCAGTTCAGTTTAGAGTAATGCTACCTGTGTTTTGGTTTTGGTGGATAGCTTTTCATCAGCTCAAATGTTTTGATTCTTTTCTATTTTTCCTTCAGGTAGCTTTGTATACATTTAGGCTGATGTTCTCTATTCGTTCTGTGGCTTTAGGGTGGTTTACAAGAGTACCCTCTTCTGTCAGTGTAGCGGACTCTTACTCTCTGATTGTTTTTACTTCTTTTTCTCCTTCTAATTCCCTTGGATGTCTGCCTGGCTTTGTTTTTGTTTTTGTTTTTATTTTATTTTTGTTTTTTTAATAGAGGCTTTTGTGTGTGTGTTAAGGGAGAGGTTATGCGTCCTCCATTTTTTTTTTCTTTCTCTTTTGTCTTGCATAGCCCCAAATTTTCCCATCTTTGCTTCTTTTTCCCTTTATCACCCAGAGGGTGTCTCTTTCTTTTCTTCCAGAAGCAATGGGGGAGAATCTCACGCACTTTTATGTCCCTTTCCTGCAGTCGTGCACTGACATACCAGGATTCCTTTTCAATATGTTCACATTTAAGATGGACTTTCTCTTTCTAGCAGTGATTTTAGGTCAATATTAGGCCCTTCACTTCTTCCTCTCTTCTCTTTTCAATATAGTCTTGCCCTCCACAAAAGCTTGCAGCAGAAGCATGAGAAATAACTCTGCCTGGGTTTTGTGTTTATTTCTCTGCTTACATGTAAAGTTTGTAGCATTCTCTGTCTTCTGGTTATGCTGCAGCCCTGGGTTTTGTATACTTTTATTTGTTCTTCTTGTTAATCCACATTTTTTTTTAATTTAAGTGACCACCATCATTCTCGGCTGCCTGGAAGTAATTTGGAAAATTCTTCACTTTTTAAATTTTAAAATAAGCCTTAAGTGCAGATTTTTCCTCTTAATTTTTGTAAGGCAGGTTTTTGTTTTTAATTCTTCTTCATTTGGCTTTTCATATATGGGACAGGGCCATAAAATAATGAGACTTACTCAATAAATAATGCATGAAAATTAGTCTTAATAACTTCTTAAGTATTAGCTTTATGGAAAGCAAGACCCAAGCCGGGCAGGGCACGGTGGTGCGTGCCTGTAATCCCAGCTACTCAGGAGGCTGAGGTGGGACGATCCCTTGAGCCCAGAAGTTCAAGACCAGCCTGGGCAGCATAGCAAGACCCCATCTCAGAAAAAGAAGAAGGCAAGACCCATCTATATTCAGTCACTCTTTCAGATGTGTCTAAACAAAACATATTTAGTGTCATCCAGAAGATACAAATTCAAATGCCTTCAGGACATTGGCACACGATGAAGAGATCTAGGTAATAATAACAGAGAAGGTTGGGGTCTGGATGGGGAATATCTGCCTGGCCCAATGACGTTGAATTTTAGACTGGACTGTATTAAAAGGCAGTGTGTGAAGTAGTCAGGCACTCAGATGTGGGCGCAGATTGCCTGGGTTCACAGCTCACCTCTACCACCAAATATCCTGTGGCTATGTGACTGTAGAAAAGTCAGTTTACCTCCCTTGGTCTCAGTTTCCTCATCTATAACAAGCAGGTACCTCAAAGGCTATTGTGAGGATTAACTAAATGAATACGTGTAAAATGATTAGAATGGTGCCTGATACAGACGTTGAGCAGCAGCAGCTGTTGTCCTTGCTGTCATCATCATCGTTGCTGTTGTCATTACAATGCTGCTGATGATGTTGGAGGTGGTGGGGACGCTGACACCCTGCCCCATCACAGAACCCGGGATCTCTTACACCGAGCCCAAGTATCTTGAGGAGGAAGGCAAGAGTAAAAGAACAAATGTTTGTACGTGTTTCCTCTGTGCTAGGCACCACGTTAGCCGCCATCACAGACAAATCCAAGGTTTCCAATGTCAACCAGACTCTCAGAACCTCCCAGCTCTCCTCCATTGTCCTCTTGCCCATTCCTGACCCTGCGATTTCACAATTCCACCTCTTTTATGAGGACCCATAGTCCGCAGCCTCTAGCTATATTCTCAGCAAATAACTAAAGTGAATAGTTAAGGTAGCCTGGAGTCGGAGTAGCTGGGTTCAAAACTCAGATTAGTTTAGAAACTCTGCCCCTTGAACAAGTAAGTCTCTTGACTCCTCTGAAATTCTGTTGTCCTGTTGGGATAGTGGCAGTGCCTGCATCATGGGGTTGTGAGGATTAAATGAGTCAATGCATACAAACCCCAACAATTATTAGCTAATTGTACAATATTGCTTCCCGTTTTGCACGGATGATAGAAGCTATCGGACAATAACTCCTCCCACTTTCTGCTCCCTCACCCGCACATCCATCCTGTCTGCATCCATCCTTGCCCTCTTCCTTCCCACCTCCGTAGAAGAGTCTCTCCCAGCCCAAGGCTAGTTGCCCCCCCACGCTCTGGATCTCCTTCCCTCCTGCCTCCTTGGTGAGCTCAGCATATTTTTAACTCTCTCCCCTGTTGACACTGACCTTCTCTTTCTACTGCTTCTCTCAGCCTATAAGACCATATTTAATAAACATTTACTTAGCACCTACTGTGTGCCAGGCACTGTGTTAGGTGTTGTGGATAAACATGAATCGAATGTGTCATAGTCTCTGCCCTCAGGAAAGTCAGGTCTACGTGTTCCTGTGGCCTAAGAGTTGCCTGCACTAATTGCTTCCACCTCTCCCCTCTCAGTTGCAGCAAAGGCCACTGCATTCTGAGTTCTGCCCTCTCCCCTAGTTCTAGCCAGAAAGAACCTCCATCCCAGTCAACAGGAGCTCTGGTCTTAGGCCGTGTTTCAGAATCCTCAAGCCTCCACTGCCCAAGAGCTGCAGGGCAAGCATCTGAGAAGTGCCAGGCAAAGCTCTGATGCAGAAAAAAGTGAACCCAGGCCCCAGAGAGAGCATAAGGAACTTAGATGGGGGCACCAGAGGTGGAGCCTGGTGGCAGCAGCTGCTCCTGCTCCTGCTGCTCCTTGGAAAGGGCCTGTGGCTTGGGCATACGTGGGAAGCAGTGAGCAAGGGCTCCATCCAGGCAGGGGACACTTGCAAGACTCCAGTGCTCCTACTGAAGAGCCTGCTGGATGCTTCCCATCTATCTCTTACTTGACCTGTCTGGGGTATCTGACATGTGCGAGACTCTCCTTTTGGCTTCTGTGACACTCCCGCCACCTGTTGAGCTTTGCTGTTCTACTTTTCTGACCACTCCTGTTTCCTTGCAGGCTTTTTTGTCTATCTGCCCTTCAAAGGGTGTTATTCCCTAAGGTTTTACTCCTCAGCACCCGTCCTCTCCCACTTTATACAAGTGGTTTTGCTGTTGCTGGTCCCCCCGCCCCTGTGCTCTGCATTTTCTCTCAATAACCCATACCATTGGGAAAACAGAGAATTTCCTAAATTGGCTGAGGGAGTCCCCAAATTGCCTGACCCATTTGGGAGGGGCATCATGACCCTTTGCAAAAATCTGGTGAAAGCGATGGAGCCTCTCCCAAGCTGGCTGCATACACCCCATACTTTTCATATAATTTCGGTGGGTTCACAGACCCCATGAAGCTTAGCCCCACTCTCCCACCACCTCATTGACCAGCAAAGCCCTACTCACCCTTGAGACCCAGTTCAGACACCGTGCCACTCCCTGTGGGAACCCTCCTTAACCCTCGCTCTCCCCAGAGGCGGCTAGATGTGGCTCCTCCGCAGTGGACTCTATCTCAGCGCCAGCCTGCTGTACTGTAACATCTGCTCCCCTGCCTGCCCTCCTACAAGTCTGTGAAGTGAGTTCCCTGAGGTCAGAGACCATAGCATATTCTTCCTTGTATATCACATTCCATAGCAGATACCTAGCATGTAAAAGGCACTCAGTAAACATTTGATAAGTAAATATGGGAATCTATTCTCAAAGCAACCCTGTGAAATGCACATTAAAATCCCTACTTTACAGCTGTAGAAACTGAGGCTCAAAGTGAATTATCCTTAGACCGAAAGCCAGGAAGGGTCTGCTGGCGTCATAGCCCATTCTCATCCCATCATACCAGGCCACTTTGAACCCCCGTGGTCCACTGACTGCGTGTCTCCTGCTCTGCCCAGCTCCCTCTGCTAGAGTCAGGGATGGTACTATTGAGATTTACAAAAGAGAACTGGCCCAGAAAACACTAGATGTGGCCACAGCAAAGACTGGGTCCCACCTCGTCTTACACCCCCACCCTAATCCATACATTTGCGTTTGGACGAGGTCCTCGTGGATCCGAATGTTGGGCTAAGAGAACATCCCTCATGGTTCCTCATCCTCTCACAACCAACATGCAGAACAAAGGGAGAGGCCTGGCAAAAGTGGCAGGTGGGAGTTCAACCCCATGAGACTAGGGTACCAGGCAAGGACCAGACAGAAATAAGGACTAAGGACCAAAGCAGAAGCCAGGCATCCATCCACTCATTCATTTCCTTATGTGCTCGTTCACTCAGCAAGTATTTGCCAAGCTCCTGTGATATGTCAGGCGCCGGTACCTACACCAAGGATATAGCAGTGAGCAAAAGAAAGTCCTTGCCTTCAAGGAGGAGCTTACATTCAGGTGAAGGGCAATAAGCAACAAACAAATGCAAAAGTATGTGTCTGGTGTGTTGGTTGGTGATGGTGCTATGGAGAGAGGTCGAGCAGAGCAAGTGGCCAGCAGTGCTGGGAGGTGGCCCCCTGGGGACTAAGGGAAGGCCTCACTGATATGGTGACACTTGAAGGGAGACCTGAGGAGACGAAGGCAGGAGCCAATGCTCCAGGGGGAGAGAAAAGGAAGTGCAAAGGCCCTGAGGCAGGCACTTGGTTGGTCTGTTCGAGAAACCTCAAAGAGGCCAGTGTGGCTGAGTGGAGTGGACTGCACCACTGGGAGGAAGGAGAGAGACTGGGATGGAAGGACAAGCATGAGTGTTCTGGGATGGCCTGCGAGCAGCAGGTCCCCTTCCTCTTCCCTGCTCATGTCTGAACAAATTATTAAACAAAACAGTGGTAGGTGGAGGCCCAAATATCACCTCTGTTGTTAATACTAATAAAGGCTAAGTTGGAACATGGAGCTTAATGTGAGAGCCAGATGGGGCCTGCTGCATGAAACCCAGAATGAGATGGAGTCACCCACCCACTCAGAGGCAACACTGCCCTGGGGCAGGCGGCCTTGTGGTGTTGGGGAGGGCCTGCTTCCAGGGGAGCAGCTAGGAACATCGCTTCCCGCAGGCAGCTAGGCCCGGAGAAGAAGAAGGCAGAGCTGAGCCCAGCAAGCAGGCTCATTCTTCCCAAACTGCACAGATTGGTCACTCTAAGTTTTCTGGGCAGAGTAATTAAAACAGCACAGAGAAAGACCAGGAATTATACTACGTGGAAAGAATGGGAGGGAGGAGGTCCTCTCCTAACAGCGGCTCTGGTTCCCCACAGTTTGCCAGGGCCACTGGTCTAGGAGGGTGACTGAGCTCTGCATTGGGCTTGGTTGGCGTTGACTCTGGTTCTGCAAGGTTGGCCCAGGAACTAGGACGGGTCTGAATCAGCTGATGGGTGGTCTTCAGTATATTCAGCAGTGAAGAATGGAGACGGAAACCCCAGGGGATCAAAGGCAGCAGAAATAAGATAGGACTGACCACTCGGACCACAGAGAGCTGCAATCCAAGCCTAACGCCCCATGGGAAGTCATGGAATGATTTATCTCAAGTTGTCCAAGCTATGGACATGCCTTCCAGGAAGACAGAATGTCCCCACTACAATTTCAGGAAATACAGGTTTTACATCAAAAGAGACTAAAGTTAGACTTAGGGCTGAACTTCACTGATGTGCACGAGAGATGCCAGGTGAGAAGAGAATGAATTTGGAGGGTATGAAATAATAGGAGGGCTCACCTATCTTCTGTTTCGATTACAGCAATCACCTGTGGACACCCAGGCAACCCCATCAATGGCCTCACTCAGGGCAACCAGTTCAACCTCAATGATGTGGTCAAGTTTGTTTGCAACCCTGGGTATGTGGCCGAGGGGGCTGCGAGGTCCCAATGCCTGGCCAGCGGGCAGTGGAGCGACATGCTGCCCACCTGCAGAAGTGAGTCACTCTTCGTCTCCCACGTCACTCCCCACTCCCTCTGCCATCTGTGGTTCTGTAGCCCAGAAGCCAGTGAATTCAGTCCTGGCATCATTCTGACTCAGGGAAGACCCGGGGCAGAGAAAGGTCTGAAATGGGGACTTTGTCAACTCCTAGATACAGCCGTGTAAAGTTCCATCATGGATTATATAAGGAAAGTGAAACTTACTTTCACCTTTCAGGTCTTCTTGTTTACATTTCATAGAACAAATAATTTATCATTATCATATAGAGCCCCATTCTTTTATTTTTTAAACAAACAGAGGTCTATTTTTCTCATATAAACAAGAAATTTAGAAGTAGTATCATTTCTGCAGCTGCTCAGTGAAGTCAAAAGCAATATTTTGGTCTTTCCTCATGGTTGCAAAATGGCTGCTGCAGCTCCTTTGTAACCACATTTCATAGATCCCCATTCTTGATGAAAATGTTTAAGTAGCAGAAGGGTTGGAATGAAAAGTAAAAAGCAGAGTGTCTAAGAGTTGAGATAAAGGGTAAGGGTGGGGGTGGGGGAAGAAGCACAAAGAAGAAACCAAAGATTCAGCAGGCAGACCGGGTGGAGGATGTTCTGGCCCCATTTGGACTATTTAGGAAGAGCTTATAAAGCTTTTAAAGGCATTTTACAACAGTGAAGCCTCAAAGAGGCCCATCAATGGTAAAAATACCTTAAAGACTTAGCGAAGATTTTTTAAAAATACCTTCCCTGCCCACCTCATATGATGAATTTGAGACTTAGGTCAGATAACGGATGGGGAGATGTTTGAAAGCAAAAGCACACATAATGGGTCATGGATAATATTGTCATTATTCTAAAATCGCACTCTGATCTTGAGCGAAGCTGCTTTTAAAACACTTTAACATTTCAAAGTCAAATTTATCCCCCTGGGTATCAATATCTCCCTGAAATACTCATAAAAGTGATTAAAACTATTTCCAAAAGAGCCCAAACCCCGTTCAAGTCAATTCAAATGAGTCAGTTTTACACTTGATGAGCTTTTCTGCGGGAGGCACGTTGTGCTAGGATCAGGCACACATTCACGCTCTCAAGGGACCCGTCAGTTCAGAAAAGTCACAGTGCAGGCTGGGAAGTCAGCAATAGAAGTCTGTGCAAGGGAGTGCTGGAAAGGGAGTGGTTAACCAGTCCGGGAGGAGGGGGGAAGGCTTCTCTAAGGAGATAATGTCTAGCTGGATGCAGAAGGATGAATCCCTTGGCCAGGTGACCAAGGCTGGGGGAGAAGTACAGCAACCTCAGGACCAGCTCACCCTCCGGACAGGATTTGCTTCATTGCCTGGTTTCAGTCTGGAGGTTTTGCTGTACTTGGAATATATGCCTGTTTTGCCTGCTGAATTACCATTTTAAGAAAATTCTCATGTCCGTGTTTTTGCCTCTAATTGTCCTGTTCAACCGTAGTCATCAACTGTACAGACCCTGGACATCAAGAGAACAGTGCTCGTCAAGTCCACGCCAGTGGCCCGCACAGGTTCAGCTATGGCACCACTGTGTCCTTCCAGTGTAACCACGGCTTCTACCTCCTTGGCACCCCAGTGCTCAGCTGCCAGGGAGATGGCACGTGGGACCGTCCCCGCCCCCAGTGTCTATGTAAGTAAATGTCACTGCTTAAAATGACTGTTGGGGTGGCCCTTGCCAAAGAACGGTCCTCCCCTCTGTGCATGTGTATGGGCATGTGCACATATGTGTGTCACAGTCACTCTGACTGCTCTCCTTGGATATCAGAGCCCTTCTTGAGCCCCTGGTAGGTTAGTTGCCATACGAATTCGTGCATTCTCTTTCTTCCTGGCCAGAGGCCTGGTCCCTTTCCTCTCTAGTACTGCCACCAACCTTTTCAGACTTCAGGGTTCGCTTTCTTCAGAACTGGCTGTTTGCCAGGACACCATATCCCTATTTTACCCTTTCTTTTTGCAGGACTGAAGCAAAAATAGCACAGGTGCTGGAGGCAGACCAACCTGGATTTGAACTTGGGCTTAGCCACTGAACAAGCTTGTGTGGTTTGGGAGAAGTCCACCAACCTCTCAGAGCCTTGGTTTCTTCATCTATAAAGATGATGCTAATACCTGTTCCATAGCGTTATTAGAGGATAAAATGAAAAAAATCCATAAAAAGTGCGAATATAGTGTCTGGTACACAGTAGCTACTCAATAAACAATAATTGCATTAATTATTGTTAGAAAAAGATATGTTTTCTAAAATGTTTTTTTAAAAAAGGTGGGGGAGATGCTTGGAATCCTGACATCTGGTCGCTGGCCTTACACATCCTTATAAGAAAAGCAATCTTGGCCTTCTGCTGTCTCCTCTGGTTCCTAAAGGTGAATCCTGCGGATTACTCTTTCCCTCTTTTTCCCAGCGGTAGAGGTGAAGATGCACGCCAGAGGGAGTGATGGGCGCTGAGTTGATGCCATTCAGCAAACCTTCCTTTGGTGGATGATGTGCGTTCTGTGGGCTCCCCATCTGGGTGACTCCATTTCCTTATGCCCGTACGCCTCTAGGTGTAATAGGAGACTGTACAGCTACTCACTGCCCGTATGTCCCTCTGGATTAGGCTTTGGTTTAAGGACTGTTATGCCTGGTTTGATCTTTTATCCAGACCACTAAAACTTTCTCCCTATCAGCAATAAGGCTATTTTGCTTTATTATCATTCATGTGTTCACTAGAGCGGCACTTTTAATTTCCTTCAAAAACTTTTCCTTTGCATTCATAACTTGGCTAACTGTTTGCTGCAAGAGGCCTAGCTTTTGGCCTATCTTGGCTTTCAACATGCTTTCCTTACTGAACTTAATCATTTCTAGCTTTTGATTTAAAATAAGACACATGTGACTCTTCTTTTCACTTGAACACATAGAGGCCATTGTAGGGTTATTAGTTGTCCTAATTTCGATATTGCTGTGTCTCAGGGAATATGGAGGCCCAAGGAGAGGGAGAGAGACAGGGGAATGGGCAGCTGGTGGGGCAGTCAGAACACACATATGTATTAAATTCTCCATTTTATATAGGTGCAGTTTGTGATGCCCCAAAACAATTACAACAGTAACATCAAAGATTACTGATCACAGATCACCAAAATGTATAATAATAATGAAAAAGTCTGAAATATGATGCGAATTACCAAAATGTGATGCAGAGATATGAAGTGAGCTCATGCCGTTGGAAAAATGGTGCCGATTAGACTTATTCAACACAGGGTTGTCACAAACCTTCAATTTGTAAAAAACACAGTATCTGTGAAGTAAAATAAAGTGAAGTACAATAAAACGAAGTATACCTGTAATTTAAAACCACCTTCCTTCATTTAGTATTGGCATGATGTATTTTTTGATCATTTTACTTTTAAATGTAAAAAGCATATAATCGTGATTTTTAAGCCCTATCTGACAATCTTTTCTTTGAGCTGGAAGCTTTAATCCATTTGCATTTTTCCTTTCTTTTTTTAGTGAAATATAATTCACACACCATAAAATTCACTCCTTTAAATTATACAAGTCAGTGATTTTAGCGTATTCACAAAGTTGTACAACCATCCCTACACCACTATCTAATTCCAGAAAATTTTCATCACCCCAGAAAGGACCCCATTCCCCACTACCACGCCAGCCCCTGGCAACTACTCCTCTACTTTCTGTCTCTGTGGATTTGCCTATTCTGGACATTTCATATAAATGGAATTATGTATGTGGCTTCTTGTGTCTGGCTTCTTCCACTTACAGCAAAATGTTTTCAAAGTTCTTTCATATATCAGTCCTTTATTCCTTTTTATGGGCAAATACTATTCCTTTATAAGGATATGCCATTTTGCTTATCCACTTTTCAGTTGATAGATATTTCCACTTTGGGCCTATTGTGTTTCTACGCTTTGGCTATTACGAATAATGCTGCTATGAACATTTGTGTAGAAGTTGTTGTGTGAACATATGTTGTCAAATTCTTTTGGGTGCATACTTAGGAGTGAATTTGGTGAGTCATTTGATAATTATGTTTAACTTTCCGAGGACCTGCCAAACCGTTTTCCCAAGTGGCTGCACCATTTTACATCCCTACCAACAATGTAGAAGTGCTCCAATCTCTCCACATCCTCACCTACGCTTGTTATTGTCTATCCTTTTTGTTATAGTCATCCTAGTGTGTGTGAGGTGCTATCTCACTGTGTTTATTTGCATTTCTCTAATGACTAATGATGTTGAGCATCTTTTTATGTGCTCGTTGGTCATTTGCATATCTTCTTTGGAGAAATGTGTGTTCAAGTCCATTTTTTAATTGGGTAGTCTTTGTAGTGTTGAGTTGTAACAGTTCTTTATGTATTCTGGATATATACCCCTGTCAGATATATGATTTGCAAATATTTCCAGTCCATTCTATGGACTGTCTTTTTGCTTTCTTGATAGGTCCTTCGATGCATGAAAGTTTTTAATTTTAAGGAAGTCCAATTTATTTTTTCTTTTGATCCCAGGTGACTCCCAGGAAAACCATTTTCACTGATGTTTCATGATTATCCTGACCTTTTTTTAGTGGATTAACTGCATTTTTATGTCTAGAAGGTCCAAGTACCTGTGAATAGGGCTATGGCAAATTGTAGAGGACTTTACATATCCCCAGGCTAAGCCAGTCAATGAAAATCATCTGTTCTTTCCAGGTGAAAGCAAACTAGAAAGAAAACACATGATTCAGTTCTAGCACTTTAGAAGACAGCATAAGACAGTGTCTGGGGGCTAAATAGACATAAGTACAGCTCTCGTACTTAGGGTCTAGGAACCAGCATAGAAGTCCTTTCCTCTTGCTGTGGGACTCAGTACAGCTGATTTATATTATTGGGTTTTGCTTTATTACACTTTTGTAGGTTTTTTTCAATCCTCATGTGTGTATTCTGTGTAATGCAAGGAAGTCTACTATTGTTAGAGGTGCTAAATATCTATCTTGCCTATTTCATATACACATTTAAACTTAATTCGCATTTAGCAGCTAGAGATCCATTGAAATGGTCTAAAGAGATCCCATTTGGACATGGGCATGAACATTAAAAACATTTTTAAGATGTCTTTCTATTGACAAATTGTGAAATGCAGCAGGAGCTATTCACAGTCTCTTTATTGTTATCGTATTTTCTTTTCTTGTTTTTCTTTATCCACAGCAGCCAAATGGTATTGTCATTGTTTTGGCTTTTGTCACAGATATTATTATTGTTGACTTCCTCTTTCAAAAGAACAAACCACAGGAAGGGAATAAAACAATAGAGTATACTCTGGTTGCTGATTTTTTTTTAATTTTTTTATTTTTAGAGACAGAGTCTCACTATGTTGTCCAGGCTGCCCTCAAACTCCTGGGCTCAAGCACTCCTCCTGCCTCAGCCTCCCGAATAGGTGGGACTATAGCCACACACCACTGCACCCAGCTATCTGGTTAGCCATGACAAATAAAATAATTTTTATTTTTTTCATAAAGTCATTGCATACACTTTTTCAGACATTATTATATTACCATAATTTAACACTATTCTTAAATCCCAGATAAGGATCAGAAAGCCAGATAAGAATATCAAAAAAAGCAGCCACGTACTACTACAGGAATCTTTAGAGATAGCCAACGTAAATGTGTACATATGTACACCAATAGACATTGACAAAAATGTTTTTATCAGCCTTGTTCACAAAAGTCCAAAACAAGAAACAACCCAAATGTTTATGAACAGGAAATGGATAAATACAATGTGGTATATTCATGCCATGGTGTGGCAGCCAGCCTTAAAACGGCACAATGGTCTCTTGCTTCATAGTCATTGCCTTTATGTAATATCCTCCCACATTGCACCAGGTTGGTCTGCGTGAACAATAGAATATGGTGGAAATGGTAGTGTGTGGCTTCCAAACCCAGGTCATAAAAGACAGTGGCACCTCTGCCTTTCTCTCTTAGATTAGTCACTCAGAGAAAGTCAGTCAAGCCTCCAGATGGCTGCAGCCACAGCAAACACCCTGGCTGCAACCTCCTGAGTGATCCTGAGCTAGAACCAGTCAGCTAAGCCATTTCCAAATTCCTGACCCACAGAAACTGCGAGCAATAATGAATGTTTATCGTTGTCGAAATTTGGGTCAACTCATTATATGGTAATAGATAACTAATACAAATGGTATACTATATAGCAGGAGTCAATAAACTTTGGCCCATGGACAAAATCCAGCCTTTGGCCTGTTCTTCTATGGCTAAGAATGGTTTTTACATGTTTAAAGGATTAAAAAAACAAAAAGGGAAGAAAAAGCAGAATATGCAACAGAGACTGTCTATGGCCCTCAGAGGCTAAAATATTTACAATCTGGCCCTTACAGAAAGTTTGCCAACCCTGCTATATTACAGTAACAGTGAATGAACTACTGCTACCCATAGCATAGATGAGTCTCACAAACAGTGTTGAGTGAAAGAAGCCAAATATAAACTCCGTGCTGTATGACTCCATTTATATAAAATGCAAAAGCAGGAGCAGGCAAAGCTAATCAGTGGTATATAAAGTCAAGGTAGCGGTTTGCTTTGGGAAGGTGGGGGAGGTGTGATAGGTAGAGGCCATGAGGGGGCTTCTGAGGCTCTGGCGATGCTCTAGTTCTCAATCTGAATCCTGGTTTCATGAATGTTAGTTGTGACAATTCACTAAGCTGTGCACTAATGATTATTGTGTCTTTATGTCTGCTATAGTTCCATTAAAAAGAGTTTGTTTGAAAAAGCATTAGCGATTTAAAATTGGAAAATTTCCGGAAGTCCAAAAATCTCTAATAAACAATCACACAATCATTTAAATTATAATTGGAGACTCCATTCCTTTCAGAAGAAGAGAATTTGTTGGTAGTGTTAAAACAGTATCGGAGAAGGGAGTCAATTGGAGTGTGTGAGAGTCAAACGGCCTCGTTTCCAGAACTAATTCGACCACTGGATAAGTCTGTGACCTTGGACAGGTTACTTAGCCTCTCCAGGCTGTGTTCTCCTCATCAGTAAGATGGAGGTGAAAATGGTGCCCACCTCATAGGGTTGTTTTAAGGAATAAATGGCATAATCCTTGAAACTCACAATATCAGTTATCTATTGCTGTATACCAAACCATCTTAAAACTCAGTGGCTTAAAATAGCAACTGTGTTTTCTCACAATTCCATAGATCAGAAATTCCTGAAATTCCAGATTTCAGGTAGGGCTTAGCAGGTGTATTAGCCTGAGTTCTCCAGAGAAATAGAACCAATAGGAGATACGCACCTACATCTCAGGAGATTTATTATAAGAAATTGGTTCATGCAATTATGGGGGCCAAGAATCCCAAGATCTACAGTTGGCAAGCTGATGACCCAGTACAGCCGATGGCATAGTTCCTGTCTGAGTCTGAGTCTGAGTCTGAAGGCAGGAGAAGACCAATGTCCCAGCTCAAAGACAGGCAAAGGGAAAGAATTCTCTCTTACTCTGCCTTTTTTGTATAACTCAGGCCTTCAATGGATTGGAGGAAACCAATTCACATTGGGGAGGGCAACCTGCTTTACTCAGTCTACCTATTCAATTTATAATCTTACCCAGAAACACCCTCACAGATACACCTGGAATAATGTTTGACCAAATATCTGGGCACCCTGTGGCCCAGTCAAGTTGGCACATAGACTTAACCATCACAGCAAGGGTGGCTCGGTTAGGACTGGAGGATCCAAGACAGTCTCACATGTTTGGGGCCTTGGTGTTGTCTAGTGGTTGAGGAGAAGGCTCTTCTCTTGTATGTGGCATCTCTCCATGTGGCCACTCCCTCCAGCAGGTTGGAATGGTCTTCTTTACTTGGAAGCTGGGTTCCTAGAGCAAAAATGGAAGTTATAAGATCTCTTAAATCCAGAGCTCAGAATTCCCAAAACCTCATTCCACCACATTCAGTTGATCAAAGCAAGTCACAAGGTTAGTCCAGATGTAAGGGAAGGGGGAATAATAGATGCCACCTTTTGGAGGGGGAGGGGTGGCATGCATGTTCAGGGATGGGGAGAATTGTTGGGGGTCACCTTTGAAGACAGTGTACCACAGTCAGCCCTCCGGTCACCATAGTTCATATCCTTCCCACACGCAGTATATAACACTTCACTCTCAAGATCTCCAACGACATATCCGTTTTGTCTCTGTTATCTATTGTGTAACAAATTATCCCAAAACATAGAGGCTTGATGCAATGACCATTTTCTTGCTTATGATTGGCAATTCGGGCAGCAGCTCATGTCTGCCCCACACATTATTGAGCTGTTGTGGCTCAGCTGGGCCTAGAAGATCCCAGATGGCCTTGCTCACATGTTGGTGACCTTGATGCTGGCTGTCGGCTGGGGCATTGTGATTGTTCTTCACATGGTCCCCCTCTCCAAGTGCTTTTTTATCATTCAGTAGTCTAGGCCAGATTGCCTTACATGACAGCAATGGTACTTCAAGAAATGAAGGCAGAAGCCACCAGGCCCCTTAGGACACAACTGGCCCGACATCACTTCCACCACACGCCGCCCCAGAGTCAAGGGGAGGGGAAACAGACTCCACCCCTTGATGAGAGGAATCATTAGTAGCAGTCTTTGCAGATAATCTACCATGAGCCTTTAGAACAGTGTTTGACCCATATTAAGACCACAGTGAGAAGTGAAGGCACCTAAGACCTATTCTTGCCATCCCTATACCCTGCCAAAATTTCATCATCAGGGATAGCCTTGGTCACCTGTCATGGTCAGCATCCATGCCATGCCCTGTGTCCTTTCTGGGTACAAGCTGTGACTTCAAGGATCTCCTACTAGACCCCAAGATTTCATTCAAGTAATTACCATCTCTTCTGGAACTGTGACAGTCCCTCTTTCTTGCCCCACCCTGGTCTTTTCTCCACACAAGTGCCAGTATGATCAGATCATAGCACTCCAGTGGCGTCCCAAGATGTTTATAATAAAATCCAAATTCCACGCTGTGATCTGGCTCCTAGTGACTCCTCCACCCTTGTCTCCTTCCATTCTTCCCTTGCTCATCCTGTTCCAGCATCCCTGGCTTTCTTGCTGTTCCTGAAACACACCACGCTCACTCTGGCCTCTGGGCCTTTATACCTGATGCTTCTTCCCTTACAAGGCTCTTCCCCCAGGTTATGAGTGGCTGACCTCTGCACAGCACTCAAGTCACTGCTCAAATGTCAACTTCCTCAGAGAGATCTTCCCTGACCACCCTACTCAAAAATAACAACTTCACCTCACTTCTGAACACCCTTTTCCTGACACAGCTTTCTTTTTCTTCATAGCACAGGGAATTACCTATTTATTTTCTTATTTGTAATCTGTCTTCCCCACTAGAATGTAAGCTCCATGAGCACATGGACTTTGTTCCCTCCAACACATCAAACAGTGTCTAGTACATAAGAGGCACTTGATATGTCTGTGTTGAGTAAATGAGAGAACCTGGGATCTACCTGCGACAAGAATAATGGGAGCCCAAGCCCGCTGACATGGACAGCGTCGCCCTGCCCTAGCCTGTACATCTCAGTTCTGGTATTCTCATCTTATCACTGGTTTTCACAGTTACACCATGGTGTTTCAGGAAAGGGAACAGGCTGGGGACCGTTATGAGGTGACTGTAAGATGCCATTGGGAAAGGACTGTAACTGGTCCTCCTTCTGGAAGCTGTGGCCAATGAAGACAGTGTACGGATGACAGATCTCCCATTTTGTCTTATGTATATTATGTGTACCACCTTCCCACCAAGAGACACCTTGGGTGTGTCCTATGGCAGTGGAGAAACAGGGAGAGGTGAGTTCAAGAAGCAAGAGAGAAAAGAAACTAATACTATTGTGTACCTACCATGTGCTGAGCAGGTACTACTCCTCCTGCAACATATATGGAAGCTGTCCAGTGAGGTGGGTAGGCATTGTCTGCCAATGCCAGGTGAGTGTGCCAGCAGGAAGTTTCCTTTACTAGACACCCAAGAGTTTCTCTTCTTCCCTATCTCCAGCCACAAGAAGCCTGGCATGTGTTGTGTGATGATGGTCCTTCCCTGTGCAGAGTTGCTGAGCTGTTTGCTCTTCCCCACAGTGGTGTCCTGTGGCCACCCGGGCTCCCCGCCTCATTCCCAGATGTCTGGAGACAGCTTTACTGTGGGGGCGGTCGTGCGTTACAGCTGCACCAGCAAGCGGACCCTGGTGGGAAACGCCACCCGCATGTGTGGGCTGGATGGTCACTGGACTGGCTCCCTCCCCCACTGCTCAGGTATGGCACATGGCATGGGGGAAGGGCTCCGGCAGAACACGTGGCTGATGGGAAGTGGCCGAGCTCCCAATAGCATGACTATTGGAGGGTAGGGAATCCTTTGGAGCCCTATCCCTTCCCTGGCAGGCAGAGGGCACAACTAGAAGAGGCCCCAGCTGGACTTCAGCACATGGTGGGCTGAGCCCGGCATGGCCCCTCTGTCAGCTCTGGTCAAATCCATACAGCCAAAAGATTGCAAAACTAGGAAGTGCACAACTTTTTTGGGGGGAGGAGGGTTTTTTTTTGTTTTGGGGGTTTTTGTTTGTTTTGTTTGTTTGTTTTTGAGACAGGGTCTCGCTCTGTCACGCCAGGTAGAGTGCAGTGGCATCATCATAGCTCACTGCAGCCTCAACGTTCTGGGCTCAAGCGATCCTCCTGCCTCGGCCTCCCAAGTAGCTGGGAATACAGGTGCACGCCACCACACCTGGCTAATTTTTCTATTTTTTTTGTAGAGACAGGGTCTTGCTATGTTGCTCAGGCTGGTCTGGAACTCCTGGCCTCAAGCAATCCTCCTGCCTTGGCCTCCCAAAGTGCTAAGATTACAGGCATAAGCTACCACGCCCGGCCTAAGCACGGCTTTTGAGGTCAACCTATGGCCAGAGTCCTGTACAGACATTTGATTCCATGAGTTCCTGGGAACAGCCCGAGCCTTCCTGTTGATCAGCCCAGGTCAGACCCACTCCTGTGTTCTTCTCTGCACTGTCTCAGACTCCCACACCCCAGCCTGCCTCCTTTCCTTTCTTATCACTGCCCCCTACTTGTCCTGTGTCCCAGCTGCCTAGTGGGGTACAGTCTTCTTCCCTACTGCCCTGAAACAGCAGTCCCCAGGGCTTTCCTATTAATAAATTCATTTTACTGCTAATCTCTATGAGGATACTGACAGATGTTGTCAAAATAGCAAGTGTAGGGAACTGCCAAAGCTCCCCTGTCCATATTATCCAAACCATAAATTCATGGGTAATGTTGTATAATAGAACAAAACATTTTAAAGGGAATTTTCCCACCAATAATGGAAACCACCAAGCTAAAAAATTAGCACTCTGAAGCTTTGTCTTCTTTGATGTGAGGCTGCCCACCCCTAGGAAGGGATCCCATACCATATGTCACTCTCAAGAGGGCAGCTGCTCACATAGCCTGATGATCCTCAGGGAGCCCACGCTGGCACTGAAGTTAACCCCTAGCCCTTCCCATGCCAGATCCCTTCTGGAGGTAAGGATCCTGATCTCCTAATACAGAAGCCTTCTCCCCAATGTGGGGCCTCACCCATAAGATGTGCAGCTGTTCTTGCAGTTTGATGTTCCCAGATGAGCCTGTCTTCCAAAATTTAGGACACTTCCAGAATATTGAACCAGATAACAGTTCTCTTCAGCAAGGACAGAGTCCTAAAGCCACTGTTTTAAAAGGCTGTTGGCTGCCCAGGAAAACCCCAGGCACACCACTCCATATGACCACCCAGGATTTTGGCCCCTCCCCTTATTAACTCATTAATCACCTAATTATAAACTGAGAACTGCATATGAGCCACGAAGACTACTTTAGCCTGGGCCGGAGGAAGTCCTGCTAACCGGGCCCCTGACTTCTTGCTGTTTGGACTCCTGGTGGAAGTGACTTGGGGAAGACAAGCACCTCCTGGCTAGCCACAGAGCAAGGTCCAGGAGGAAGATGCATTCCGAAGAGGAAAGGGAGCCAAGCATATGCTTCCCAACTCCATTATGTGACAATCCCTTTGTGTAAAGCTCTTCCCTCTAGACACTTCTCCAGGACATTGGGTTAATGGTGTTCTCAGAGTCTATTTGATTTATTTTGGGGATCTTTGTTTTTCACAGGAAAAGGACATACAGGGTAGGGGAGAAAGAAAGCTTTGAGTATCTCCTACTATTAGCATATGTAACTCAACCACGTGGTCATTCTTCTGGCCCACAGCATGGAATCCAAAGCCTCATCTATCCCAAACTATAATTTCCCCTTTCTGGAGTTGTGTTAGCAGAGGCTGGAAAATGATGCACTGGAAATATTACAGACAATTCTTGTCTGGGATAGAGAACTAAACTAGAAAACCTCCAAAACCCTTTTGACTCTGAGATTTCATTATTCTTGACTTCCTAAGTACTGGTCCTTAGCATATGGAGGAAGGGGCTCTTCCTTGGCAACATCAAAAGTCCACAAGAGACACTAGAAACAAGCTGACACCTTGGGATCATGAAAAAGTAAGAAGAAAGGAACCTTCAGAGGACATGGACTTCATTTATCAGGGAATATGCACTCAGCTGTCTAATTCCTGATCTTGAATATTCTCAAGAATAATTAGCAGTCTTATTTCTGCCATATATTCATCAAAGATGACAGACACTTAGGAGACCAGAATCATGGGCAGAGCCTTCCTGGAAACCTCTGGAGACAGAACTAGAAGGGATTTTATAAATGCTAAAGCTAGGGAGTGAATGAACCTTAAATGCCTTAGGTAAGAAAATGAGAGATGAGAAGAATAGGCATTTAGGACGTAGTATTAGGTATGCACCGTAGATATGGATATAATTCCTCCCTTTCTGAAACTTATAGATGTTATATTTTGCAACAGCATCTCCTGCCGGTCTTAGAAATATACATTCAAGAATTCCACATCAAAAATTTTAGCCTCATTCTGTGCAATCAGTGGACCCACATGATGCATAACAAATCTCCTGAGTCCCTGAGTCATAAACCATTGGGCCACCAAGGACACGCAGAGATTTCTGGAGGTTGAGACCTGCTTCAGGAAGTTCATTGCCCACCTCTCCAGAATCAGCATCTTTGCTAATATACCTCTTTAGTAAATGGTTGCCGTCTATTTACAGCCAAGGTAGAATATTCTGTCCCAGACTCCCTTATGTCATTGGAGCACATCCCCCAACACCACAGTGGGGGCCGTTCTGTCAGAACAAGTCCCTAGGGCTGCACTCCACCCTCGTGCCTGTTTTACAACACTGTTGGCTCCAGTGGGGCCAGCTAGCCATTGTAGGATGTAGAACTACTCACCATCAAGGTCACCTTCAAGGAGACCCATTCTGCCTGTTGTGAGAGCTACATCCTGGAAAACTTCAAAAGATAAACAAACCTAGCCAAATGTGATGGGCTCTCTTTTTGTAACTGTCTGAGTTGAAGTCGAATGAATCCCCCTTCCATGGTGCAGAGCAGAATGGAGAACATGTGGTTATATCGTATCTCGCCGTCTAAGACTAGAGGAGGAAGGGGAATAATTCTAAGAGTGAAAGGACAGAAGAGACATAAATGGTAAGTGGTGAGGTGCACGTGACGTAAACACTTTTGACTCCAACCACCAAATGTGGTCTACTCAGATACTACCATTTGCTGCCCATTCGTGGTTTCCTGAGGAGACAGATTCCCTAACAGTTGGAAACCCCATAGTCTCACGCAGTTACCATTTATTGCATAATTTTCCTCCTCCGTCTTCATGCTCACCATGGCCTAGTCTGATCTAAGGTCTTCTCCCCTGCATCTCAGTGTTAGGAAAACTGCTGCCCCCACGGGCACTAGATCTTGTGGCTTTGTCTCCTATTCTCTACTCTCCTGAACTTTTTGGGTCCTTAGCACGCTCTCAAGTGGGCTTGTACAATATCAGAAGCCAGATAAATGCAGGAATGTAGCAAGAGGCAGGGAACAAAGCAAAAGTTAAAGAAGAGGGCCGAAGACATTTAATCTAGAGCCAACCTGTATTGCATAATTTGCAAGTAGAATTTCCTCAATTAAAGGCCCAGGATCAATCACCTCAAATATTTATCATTTCTTTGTGGTGAGGACATTTAAAATTTTGAACTATATAATACATGTGTGGAAACATCACATTGTACCCCATAATATATACAATTATTGTATGTCATTTAAAAATAAAATAATTTTTTTTTTTTTTAAAGAAACAGGGTCTTGCCATCATCATAGCTTACTATAACCTCAAGCTCCTGGGCTCAAGCGATCCTTCTGCCTTAGCCTCCCAAGTAGCTGGGACTACAGGAGCCTGCCACCACACCTGGCTGGTTTTTTTGTTTTTTATTTTTTGTAGATGTCTTGCAATGTTGCCCAGTCCCAAATTCCCAGCTAGTCTCAGATTCCCAGCCTCAAGCAATCCTCCTTCTTCAGTCTCCCAAAGTGCTGCGATTATAGGTGTGAGCCACCACACCTGGCCAAAATGAAACTCTTAAAAAGTAATAAATAAATAAATAAATAAAGGCCCAAGATGGAGATAGAAGCTGGGCTGTTGATAAATGAAGCTGTGCTAAAGAGTCTGGACTTTATCCTATAAGCATTGGGAAGCCAGGTAGAGATATTTCTGCAGGAAAAAATAAAACAAAACAAGAATCAGATAGTGGCTGTTCATTATTAAGATTTGAGGATGGGGCAGTTTCAGTAACACTTTCACCACTGCCCTGGGGCTGAATCACCCAGATGGACACTGGCTGGGGCAGTGATGAGCTTCTGTGATGGAAACCAGGAGCTGCTCAGGGCAGTGGGCCTGAGGTTTCATCATACATCACGACTTTACGAAAGCTTAAATCAGTCCAGTAATTAAGATGTGTACTGCTAAGTGGTTTTTGTTTCCTTTTAGTCAGGGGAAATGAGACAGTGGGGGAAAAAAAAGAAGGAAATCCTAATGGGCAGCAAGGCTATTAACTATAAAAAATATCACACAGCATTTTTATGACTCACATCAGACTTAAAATTGGAGTTACGTTGTCATTTTCAATGTTCAAATTGCTAATTTGGTTGCTCAAGATCTTTCATTTAAACTAATTAGAAAACTTTGGTGCAGAATTTTAGAACTTACTTTTGGCCCCCGTTCCACCCCTTGCCCTACTCTTCATTGTTCTGAAAAATGGGGAAACAGATTGATTGAATATATACTCTTTGAGTTCCATGGGAGCAGGGAATACATCTGTCTTTTCTCACTGCTGTACTCCCTGGGTTTGGAACAGTGCCTGGCACATGGTTGGTTCTCAAAAAATACCAAGTGAGTAAATACTACTTTCCATATGGCCTTCAAAAGTCTTAAGCAAACCAATACTCATAGCTTCTAGGTAGCAACAACTTCTGGTAAGCCTCATAACAGTTTCTTTTGCAGTGTTACATATTTATTTTTGAAGTGCAACTCATTAAATAAAACAAATGAAAATACAAAAAAAAGATTTGAAGATGAAGTGCAAGATGGATTTAGGAGAGTTTACAAGGAAGAGATGTTAGTTGGGAGGCTCTTGCAATCATTCAGGCAAAAGACTGTTGAGTGACTGAGCTGAGACAGTGGCACTGAGAATGGAGAGGGTACCACAGAATCAGCAGGTGCTGGTGGGGAAGAGGGGAGGGAGAAGGAGGAGATGGAGCCAGCTTGGACCACTGAAATCCCAGACTGGTGCGGGCCAGAGAACGAAGGCATGATTTTCACCAGAGAGCCTTCCCTCTGCCTCCTTGCTTCCTTTCCTCTTTGGTTCCCAGGGGCTTGCCCGCAGCCTCAGATCTTTGTGTTCTGTGACTCATTGAGTAGTGAGGCAGGAGCCTGTCCAGGTAACAGGCTAGGTGTGCAGTCAGGTGTCCCTCATTCGTGGGGCCCACTGTTTACCCTTAGCCATGACCCAATCTCTTTCTCTCTCCGACTCCTCGGCTCCCTTTTCTCCCATACAAAAACAACAGGGTTTGTCTGATTCTGGTCCATAGGAAGCAGCATGGGAGTTTGTGGTGACCCTGGAATCCCAGCCCATGGCATCCGACTGGGGGACAACTTTGATCCAGGCAGTCTGATGCGCTTCAGCTGCGAAGCTGGCCACGTGCTCCGGGGATCATCAGAGCGAACCTGTCAAGCCAACGGCTCATGGAGCGGCTCGCAGCCTGAGTGTGGAGGTAATGTATGTGACCATTCTGCTTCTCCCCTTTGCCCAGTCCCAGAGCTCTCCCCCTGCCCTGCTCCCATGGCCCCATTCAAACCCTCGGCCTGGCTGGTAGTGGACAGCAATGGATAGTTCATGTTCATTTTCATTAGTAATCCAAAGACAGACATACTCCCACCCTCACCTAAAAAGGGAAGAAACCAAAAAAGATTGAATTTAGCCCATTGATTCACTTATTTTCTTTACAATTTCCTTTAATAACTATGTGGCCATTGCTATTGTGGTATGTGCTGGGGACACAGTGGTGATCAACACAGACACACTGCTACAATCTGAATGTTTGTGTCCCCCAAAAATTATATGTGGAAACCTAATCTCCAAGGTGACCATATTAGGAGGTGGGGTCGTTGGGGGTTAGTAGGTCATGGAATGGGATTAGTATCCTTTAAAAGACACCCTAGAAAGCTCCCTTTCCCTTCTGCAAGAGGGCACCATTGACAAACCAGAAAGACAGGCCCTTACCAGACACTGAATCTGCCAGTGCCTTGATCTTGGACTTTCCAGCCTCTAGAGCTGTGAGTGATAAATTTGTGTGGTTTATAAGCCACCCAGTGGTTTATGGTATTTTGTTATAGCAGCCTGAACAGACTAAGACACACATCTTGCTCTCCTGCAGCTTACAGTCTAAGGGAGGAGGCTATGTTTAAAAAAAAAAAAATCCAAACTGCCAAAAGAAGTATAAATCCAATTTTTAAAAATTCTCTCAAAGTAATCTAGGCCCGCAATGATGTTTCCTGAGGTAGCGCCAATAGGGGAAGTTATATTTTTCCACACATTTCTAAATTTCTGGGTGGAAAAAAAATCTTCATAAAAATCTCTGTCTCCAGAGTCTGAATTTTTGCAGCTGGTCCCCAAATCTCTCTGTCTCTCTCTTTCTAAAATACAGCCTGCGTGGTGCTGTCCTAGTTAGGAGGCAGGAGTGACAGCTGAGAGTAAGGTTGAGTGAACAGATGCGGAAGAGGAAGGAGATGATAGGAAGTAATCATCTAGCAAGGTGGGGGTGGCAATGGAGCAGGCACGTGCGTAATCACCAAGCAGCACTGAGGGGTCACTTAATGTGAGGGATCATCAATTTCAAGTGAGAGCAGTCAGCATCGGGCTGTGTTTTTGTTCAACCACATTTTGCATCATAGGTGCAGGCACAGGGCAGACAGTGAGCTGGGTGTAGAGCTGGGGGTTTACCAGGCAGCTAAAGACATTGGCAGAAAGTAGCAAGGAAAGGAGGGTGAATGCAAGGCAGTGATTCTGATGGATCTTGGCATCTCAGCTGGGTAAGGAGGGAGCAGATTTATGAGCGGAGTAAGAGGCAGTGAGAAAGTGGTAGGATCAATGGATTAGAGGGCCCCACAGGCCCCCAAAATCACCAGAGTACAAATCCCAGAGGGAATGAGCTGCAGAGAGAAGAGGCGGTGGTCAGAGAGCAGGCTGCAGGGAACTGAGGTTGTGGAGGGTCCCACAGAGCACGGGAGGTGGTTCTAGCCCGTTGTCAGGGGATGCTTGCCTGGGAAGTGGGACACAGTCAGAGCTCTTGCCCACTTGTCTGCCCAAAGTCCTGCCTTTCTGGGATTACTACTTGCAAAGTTAGTTTCCATAGAATTTCATAAGCGTGGCAAGAGAGGTTTGTGATAGTGGGAGAGTGTAACACAAGGGAGAATTTAGTATATTCTTAAATATCCACATGACCCACGTCCCCTTTCACACCATTCAGATCCCAGGGTGGAGCCACTTACCACATCAGGACTGTTCAGAGACAGAAAGTAGGTGGTTACAAGTTTGGACCTGGAAGTGAATGTTTGTTAAATGAGAGAGAGACACACGCAGAGAAAGAGAGAGAGAGAGAGAGAAAATACACACAGGTACACAGCTCTTATGACTCCTCTTGACAAGCTCCTGCTTATCTTTAAAGATTCTACTCCAGCCCTGATGAGCTTCTCCCTTCTTAGTGCTTTCTTCCCTTCAAGTGTAACACTTATTATGTCATATTTTAATTCATCTGTATATAGGTAGGTTTCTTAAACAGACTAAGCTCCTCAAGGGCAGGGGACATAACTTGGTCATTGTTGTATTCTGGGCACCTAGGCAGCACAAATATTTATTGAACAAATGGATGTCAAGGCCTACCTGTGGTGCTAATTATATAGGAATCATTTTGTAGATTTTACTTTGGGACTATGTAAATGTTGTATACACTTACAAAATTAAATCAAAGGTTAGAAACTTGCAATCTCTAAATATCAACATCCTAATGGAAATAAACAAACCTAACTATTTATCCAGTTGGTGACTTAATAACCCAGAGAATTATTTCAACAGAATTAAAAAAATGGAATTTGACTGTGGTATATATCCTAAGGACAAAGAGAATTGCAAAGAAATCTTAAACTGTTTTCAGCAATCATATTGTTAGCAATAATATTGATGTTACTATCCTGGAACTATTATATATGTACTACCATAATATATATGGACAAAACAAATATGAATTATTTATTGTCATTGAAATCCAATATTTTCAGCATAAAAGAGATACAAAAATGAAGAAGTTAAGGAAAA
This sequence comes from Daubentonia madagascariensis, assembly GCA_023783475.1. Lineage (NCBI taxonomy): Eukaryota > Metazoa > Chordata > Mammalia > Primates > Daubentoniidae > Daubentonia > Daubentonia madagascariensis. The sequence continues at coordinate 5,197,164 of JAKFHU010000117.1, forward strand.
ACCCTAATTCTAAATTTGGACTGGCAATATCAACAAACTCATAAAGTATTCTCAATTTAAAAAGTTATGTCCCCAGCTCTATCCATTCTTAAAATCTAGAATCAATGACCAGCTCAGTAGCAATGAGTACCTTTAGTGCCCAGATTGTGGTCTCTAAATCCATTCTCTATTAAAAGGAACCAGGCTCTTTGGAGTAATGGCTGATTCCAGGGCTGGAGCAGGAAATATACAAGATAAACATAGAATATCTTGTCACTCCAGCAAGGAATCCACCAAAGATAGCTGGGGTCATATGAAAGGAACTTAGGAGCCAACTTCAAAAGGCTCCCATTGGCCAAAGGTCAGACAATTTGAGCATCAGTAAGAATAATAATGGCAATGCATGGCATCATAGTAAATAACTTTAAATCCATGAGTTCGAAATGATTCTTAAGTAACCTTCTTGGTCCTTTGGAGCTTGCTAAGAAACTGACTCATTATTCTGATTAAGAAAAAACAAAAGGATCAAGCATTATGTGGCCTTCATGTATGACCTGTATTTCAGGGTAAGCAGGGTATTTGATTATGGGAAATTTCTTTCTGAAAGGGCTCTACCTAATGCAGAAAGAATGGTCAAATATCACCATTTTCCAATCCCTAGTGAAATAATGAATCTGGTCAGCAATCATTAATTGCTGCTAAAACCATTAAGTGAAAAACTAGTGGGAACATTAGTGCCGGTTAGGTGGGCAAGCCTGAAACCACTGCACAGCCTCAACATCACAAACAAGAAAACAGCCAGACAGACATTCTGTGCCTCCTGATTCGATGCAATAGGAAAGACACAAACCACCTATGCAGTACCCTTGCCAAAAAGTACAATTTGGTTACAGGAACTGCAGGGCACAGAGAAACATTTTAAACTATACCTCATTGATGCAGTTAGCAAAATCCAGAAAGTGGGAGGTTCTGCAGGACAAATGCCCTGGTTTCTGTAACCAGGGCATTTGTAGAATAGGGAATAGTAATTGTAGAATTAGGAATTGTAGAAATAGGAATTGTAGCACAAATTGTAGAAGAGGGAATAGTAATCTCTGGATTCAAAGTCTTAGAGACGTTTCAGCCGAATGTCATGTGTGGACCTTACTTGGATCCTGATTCAAACAAATCAACGGTAAAAAAAAAAAAAAAAAATGAGACTATTGAAAATTAAGCACTGATTGAATATTTGATGATATTAAGGAATTGTGTTTAAACTTTTGGGGTGATAATAAACCAGTCTTTTTCTAGGGAAAAAGACAGGATTTTTTTAGAAATTAAAAAAGATTCATATAGGTCTCTCCTTCCTGTCTAGGGGCAAGATAATTAGATTTAAAGCAGCATGAGAAGCGTTTCCATCCACAGGGTCCCTATGTAGCACGTGGTTTCCACTCTGGGCAGTTCTCAGTCCCCCAGGTGATGCCCGCCACTGTTTTGGTAAATAATGTGTTCTTTTGTCTTCCTAGTGATCTCTTGTGGGAACCCCGGGACTCCAAGCAATGCCCGAGTCGTGTTCAGTGACGGCCTGGTCTTCTCCAGCTCCATCATCTACGAGTGTCGGGAAGGCTACTACGCCACAGGCCTGCTCAGCCGTCACTGCTCAGTCAATGGTACCTGGACAGGCAGTGACCCCGAGTGCATAGGTGAGAGCCCAGGCCCTCTGGACTCCATGGAAAACAGGGGCCTAGGTGACCCAGCTCCTGCGTGCCAAAGAAGAAGGCTGTCCACAGGAGACTAGGCAGGCTGGCTAGAGTGGTGGGACTTAAGGCTGAAAGAAAATCATATGAATAGCCCCTCTTTATTGAGCGTGTACTGCGTGGCAGCCACAGAGCTAAGTGCTTTATCTTATATGTATATATTGTTTGATTCTCACCACAACCCCATGAAGTAGCTTCTGTTAGCCCCATTTTACATATGAGATGAGGGAGGCTCAGAGAGGTGGAGAATATACATTGGCCATTTCTCAGGCTTTAGCCAATTCCTTGGGCTTTCTTTTCTCTTCTAGGGCCAACCCCCAGGGCTCAGCCTAATTCTCTTTCCACTTTAAAGCTGCCGCCACCCACCGTCCTTGTCACCTCCTTCTTTCCTTGTACCCATCCCCACCGGGCCTAGCCCCTGAGCAGGGTGTAGCCTCGTAGCTCCCCTTGCCTTCTCCTCTCAAGGGCAGCCCCAGACCTTTTCCTTGGAAAGTGAGTCACAGTGGGGCCCAGATGGAGGGAGGAGATAAGATAAGGGAATCTGACAGCTTTCTCCTGTCAAAGTCCTAGTCTGTGATTTCAGGCTCCATCTGAAGACCCATGTCACGTTCACTTTTGTTCTGGGACCAGAGCTTACCAAATCCCGCCCTTGCTGACACCATAGCACAGGCATGACCGTTTCATGGGCCACAGACCCTGCTTCCAGGCTGTTTGGGCCTGCAGAGAGAGGCCTCCTAAGCACAATAGCAGGGGATAAGGAACGCCCCAGCAGACAAATTAATTGTCTTAAGAGGACCATTAACATATCTTAGGCTCTTCAACCTGGAAACCCCCCTCCCCCTGCCCCAGCCTCATTTAGGAACTGAACCCTCTGGGTACTTCCTAGTGGGGGGTGACTAAGAAGGCTAGTCTTCATAGCTCAAGTTGCTGGGTTGCATAAGGACGGTGTGGGCAAGGACAGGGCCGAGGTAAAGGATTTGACCAAGTGGACTTTAGAATTGGCAATTCCCAGCTGGGCATCCCTGATCTGACAGCTTTCCTTCTTGCACGTGTGCAGGGCATGACAGAGATGGTATTGGAACGCTGGGAAGGAATGGGGTCTGGGCTGGGAGTGAACAATGCTGTATCTCTCTTATCCTAGTCATAAACTGTGGAGACCCTGGGATTCCAGCCAATGGCCTCCGGCTGGGCAATGACTTCAGGTACAACAAGACTGTGACATATCAGTGTGCCCCTGGCTACATGATGGAATCGCATAGAGTATCTGTGCTGAGCTGCACCAAGGACCGAACATGGAATGGTACCAAGCCCATCTGCAAAGGTGCGTCTGGGGGATGCAGGTGTGGACCGAGGGCCAAAGAAGATACCAAAGTGAGATGTGGGCCTTGAGCGTCTAGAAGGGAAGGGGTGAAAAGGCAGAGCCCTAACATCTTATCAGGGGTGTGCAAGGTGAGAACTTGTCCCTGAACATCTGCCAGGAGGAAGTCCAAAGGTACCAAAGTAAGGCCTGGGCCTTGGACATCGAGGGGAGGGCCACGCAAAGCGAGGCCTGGGTTGTTGCCCTTGAGAGAAGGCATTGTAAGGTGCAAGAAGACCAGACTTCTGCAGTTAGAGGGGTCTCTCCTGGTTCTTCCTGCTTAGCCCAGACACCCGGCAGGTGCAAGGTAGCCAGTAATATCAGTGATGGTGACGGGGGCTGGTCCCCAGGACAGCACCAGCACTCAGCCTGCTTTGGTCTCCCTCCAGCTATCGTGTGCATGCCGCCTCAGCTCATCCCCAATGGGAAAGTGGTGGGGTCTGACTTCACGTGGGGCTCCAGCGTGACCTACGCCTGCCTGGAGGGCTACCAGCTCTCCCTGCCCGCGGTGCTCACCTGCGAGGGAAACGGATCCTGGACCGGAGAGCTGCCTCAGTGTTTCCGTAAGTCGCTCCTACCTGATGGCTCCTTCCCCTGCTCGCCTGAGAGCTCAGCTGCTGGAAGGCCTAGAGTAGGCAGTCCCCTCCCCCAAATCAGGGAGGCACTTCATCAAGATGCTATTAAAGAGGAAGGGAAGTTTAGAGTAAGAAAAATGAGAATACCTTAATTGAGCCCTGGCCTCAGACACTGTCTGGAATCACAGTGGGAAGAAATTAAGCCAGAGATAAGGGAGGTGTTTTTTGACCTGAAGGCTGTTAACTGTATGGAATAATACCCAGAGATCTGGGAGCACCCAGTGCTAGAAACGTATCTGTCTTCATGGAAAATGCCGTGCACAGAAAAGACTTCTGGGGGACCTTCAATTTTCTGGTGAGATACTTTATTTTTTATCCATTTAGCCCAGTTGTATCCTGAAGAGCCCCAAGTCCATTCTAGGGCTCGTTCCTTACCGAGGCCCCCAGAGAAGCAGATTCCAGGTCACTTATTCTTTGTTACACCCGTGAATGTGCTCTGGAAGGTTTTCTCTATGCCCATGTTTTGGACAAACTGTAGGAGCTACTTTTTCTCTCTAATCAGCATTTATCTAATTATGTGGAAAACCATCCACATACTCATGACACTGGGTACCTCTGAAAATTTGCTTCCATTTGGGAATTTCAGCAGAGCTTAGGGGCAACAGCTCCAAAGTGGACACAGGCATTTGGTGCATGGTTAGTCCCACCAACCTTCACATACCACCAGGGAAACATGCAGATGGTAGCAAAGGCTCGTGGTTGAGTCTGGACTCATCAACCTTGCTTGTCCTCTGGAGAAATAGCTGAACTGCTTTTTAACGATGAATTATGGTCACCGTAGAAAAAAAAAATTATACTACATTAGAAAATACAAAGAAGAAAGTAAAAATTGTCCAAACTCACACTTCCCGATGATAACCACAGTTAAGGTTTTGATTGTGCTTCCGTGTGGATCCCTGTGCACTTCTGCATATATAGCAATATGGATACAATTTTCTATAAATGGTGTTGGGCCATGCTGTAGATACGATTTCATAACTTGTATTTGTTGGTAGGCCACCAAAACCTTTCCATCAACACCTTCAATAATACTGATCTACTCATCATCATGTTTAATGGCTTTAAAGAATTTCCTTGTTGTAGATACCACTACTTGTTTAATCATCTCCTACTGGTGATGAATTTAGGTTATCTCTAATTTAACTATGTTAGATGCAGTTGTGCAATAAATATCCCTGAAAATCACATTTCTTTTTATTCTTATGGTAAAGTCCTAGAAGTGAAAATGCTGGGCCCACGACAGTCCCTGTTCATTTCTTGACGTGTGTTTCCAAACTGTCTTCTAGAAAAAATGTCCCGTGTTACATTACCAACAGCAGTTTATGAGAACGTTTCTTGGTTACACCTTCATCAACAATGGATTGTGCCAATTTTTTAAATATTTACCAGCCTGAGGCATTTAAAAAGACATCTCATTAATTTAATTGGCATCACATTGCTTATTAGAAAGGCTGAGCCACTCACCCTTTACTTGTCAGCCATTTGTATTTGTTATTCTTCCTGGATATAGTAACTTCAGATCAACTCGGCTTTTAACTGACTTCTGCTTGGTCAGCCTAGACTCCCAGGGCATAGGCTGAAGGTCCAACTTTCATTTCATTTTGCATGTGATTATGAACCTCGTGACTCTATGTACGCAAACACACACACACTCACATCACAGCATAAAGTAATGCTTGAAGAGATGTCGGGAGGGGGCGGGTGGGCTTTGCCTTTGGTAGGCAGTTTTTAATGATACTCTTTGATATTAACATGACCTGAACAAAATGGGTACACCCATACACTCCCCACCGCAGTGTTAACGTGCATCCTTTGGAGAAAGAAATTTGACAGTACACATAAAAAGCTGCAAACATATTCAAACCTTTAAAAATAATAAATCCACTCCTAGAAAGTTCTCCTAAAAAAATACATGTGAAAGAAAAGTCATATGTAACTTTATAGTAATAGAACACGTTCAATATAATAGTTATGATAAAACGTAATTATGGTACAACCAACCATTGCAAAATCGTGTAGCCAATAAGTGATAATGGTGTCATAAGCATGGGAAATGTTTACAGGACAATATTAAGTGAATGAGGCAAGATTCATAACCACATGGACTTTGGTTTTTCAGCTCTGTGGAAGTTTATATACAACCGAATGAAGACTAGAACAGAATGTGTGTGAAAATGGAAAAAAGTTTTGCATAGTAGGATTGTGATTTTTTATTTTATTTTTTCAATGTCCTGAACTTCCTGTAATGGTGCTCCATGAATAAGCACTTGGAATGTAGAAAGGAGAGGAAACACATAGCAGCAGCACTGAGGCAGGTGTTAGCACCTACCTGGGGCTGCCAGTTCCCCAAGTTCAAGCAGAACCAGGAGGAAAACAATACAGAAGACAAAGGTGGGGGTGCGGGACAGGGAGACTGGGTTCTAGAGAGCCACTTGGACCTGACTTTGTCCCTTTGTCTTCCCAGCTGTCTTCTGCGGAGATCCTGGCGTCCCGCCCCATGGGAGGAGAGAGGACCGAGGCTTTTCCTACAGGTCGTCTGTCTCCTACTCCTGCCATCCCCCTCTGGTGCTGGTGGGCTCTCCACGCAGATTTTGCCAGTCAGATGGGACATGGAGTGGCACTCAGCCCAGCTGCATAGGTGAGAGGTGACGGCAGCAGAGAGTGTCCCAGCTGGGAAGCAACCTTCTTTTGGGCCTGGGATGATGACCATCCTTCCCGGTCTTCAGTGGTCTCATCTGCGAAAGGAAACAAGTCCTCCTCCTCTGAAATGCTTAAAGTAGGGTACAAAACAGCTGGAGCTAGGATGCTTTGGGAAATCGAATAGTCCGCAGGGCTGTGATTTGGGGGTGATCTCAAAAGGCAAGGAAGTCAGGATGTGGCTGTTTCCTTTCCTACCCCTGTTTCCCTGAGTGGGACGAGGCAATGAGAGCTGCAGTGACCCTGTGGTCCGTGTCTTTGTTTTGACAATCCAGATCCGACACTGACGATGTGTACAGACCCCGGCGTGCCGCAGTTTGGGATTCAGAACAATTCCCAGGGCTACCAGGTAATGAGGTCAGCCACGATTGGGCCTTCCTACTTCCTATCCCTTCCTGTCACTGTCAGCATCAGAGGGCCTGGGGACCTTCCTCGGGACAGCGCTAGGGGAGGACAAGACTTTGGAAAGCAGAAAAAGGAAGACCTCTGCCTCTTTCAAGTGTGCTCCCTGGGGGCACTCTTGAGAAACGGGAAGGTGTTGACTTCCGTCAGAGAAGCTGACGAGGGAGGACGGGTGGCACATCATTCCGTGAACACTTCCCAGCAAGCCCAGGAGCTGGGGCGGGGCAGTTGTGGAAATACAGAAATGAGGGAGACAGACGGCCCTTCTGTGCTCAAGGTGCCCACAGCCTACCCACAGACATGGGCTCACACGGGGCAGCAGGAGCGAGCACATGCCACACGTGCCTGTCAGGGTGCAGGTCCCCTGGGCACATCTCAGAATGAGCTTTGGAAGAAGGAGAGGATTTGGAAAGCCTGGAATGGGACGCTCTGAACAGAGAAAAGGAAGCAGGAGAGTATAGGTGTGTTCAAGGCAGGACAGTTAGCTGCAGCCCAAGACGTGACCACAAAAATACCAGGGACTAACGTGGAAGTGACAGGCTGAGATCTAGTCAAGTAATACAGTTTATTCACTCAGTCTGCACTCATTCAGCGTGTGTTTACAGCCAGGAACTGTTCTGGGAGCTGGGAATATAGTGGGAACAGGACAGGCTAGGTGCCTGCTCTAGTGGCGCTGCCTGGCTGGTGATGAGAAACAAATACACAAACAAGTTAACTTCCGGGAGCACTAGACACTACACATAAAGGAGTATGAATGGAGTGGGTTGCCATTTTAGGAAGAGTAGTTAGGGAAGAGCCCTCCCAAAGGTGACATTTGAACTGCGGCCTCCACAATGAGAAGGGCTAGCCCTGTGCAGCATGAGATGACATTCCTGGCTGAGCGAATGACAGGTGCAAAGCAGCACTGAGGCAGGGAAGTGCTTAACAGGGTGGGAGACTAGAAAGCAAGCCAGGCCAGGCAGCAAGTCTGGAGCACAGTGAGGAGGAGACAAAGTCAAAGAGCCGGGCAAGGTTTGAAAACGCCTTAGCACTGGCCTATAAAGGTAAACACCCACACACTCTGCGACCCAAAACTTCCACTCCTGGAAACGTATCCCAGAAACACTCTTGTACGTGTTACCAAGAAATGAGAAAAATTGTGGTGTAGTCTCATGATGGATTATTATACAGTGGTGAAAATGAATGAACTACAGCTCTACGCGACGTGGATGAATCTTAGAAACATACTATTGAATGACAAAGGTGGTATGACACTATTTTTAGAAGGATTAAAACCAGCAAAACCTAATTAAATTGTTTAGAGATATGTATACACATATGTGATACAATTATTTTTTAACAAGGCAAAGAGATTAAAAACACAAAATCCAAGATAGCAGCTTCACCAAGGGGAGCTGAGGAATGGAGCAGGGAAAGTGCACCCAGATCGTTACAACCGTGTTCATAATGTTTTAGCTCTTAAGGTGCGTGCTAGGCTCAGCTTCGGGTGTCCATTTTATTATTACACTTTATGTGTGTTCCATATGTCCTTTTGTACGATTCAGATATTACATAATAATTTTTGCAAAGATGAAGCCATGGGCTAGGTCATGCAGGGCCTTGAGACCATGGTAAATATTTTGGATTTTTTTCTAAATGTCATTTAAACGTGATTAATCTGATTCATCCCTTGAAATATCACTCAGGCTGCTGAGTAGAAGATGAGTAACAGGGGGTTAAGAATAGAAGCACTTAGACAAAATAGCACACTGTTGTCATGACTTGGGTGAAAGATAAATGTGGCATTGACACTGGAGGCAGGGAGAAGTCAAGAGTTCAGGATACATTTTGTAGGGGGAACCAAGAGGGCTCGTTGATGGGTCTGACTGAGGAGTTGAAGGAATCAAAAATGACTTGAGGTGTTTGATTTGCACAGCTGCGTGGATAAAGGTGCCATTTGCTGAATCAAATGATGAAATCCAAGAAGGAAACAGGTTGGGCTTGGAGGAAGGGCGTGGAAATTAAGAGTTACGTGTTGCGTAGTTTGCATTTGCTGCAGTAGGTGATGGGGAGCTGGGAAGTAGCATGATCCGCGTTGCAGAGTAGGAAACTGATCTAGCCGCATCATGCCAGTGGGCGGCAGAAGAAGGGGTGGAGTTGGTGGTTGCAGGAGTGTCGGGGACAGTGAGGGGTTGGTGGGGAGTCAAGGTGGAGAACACAGCTGAGCAGAGGGTGGGATTGAGGGAGCTGGCGATTCTGTTCAACGGTTATTTACAAAGCCCAGAGCCAGATTCTGTGGGGGCTGAATCTGTAAAGACAAGTCTCCTGCCCTGAAAGAATTTACAGTTTAAGAGAAGAAAGGGACACACACAAGTGATCATTTTATTTTGCACTATTCTTCACATGTTATAAAATGCTGTCGAATCCACCATCACACGAGTGTCACAACATTCCAGCGTCGTTGTGGCAGGGATGGTCATCCCTGCTTAACACGTAGGAAGACTAAGGTTTGCAGAGTTCCATGCGGCCTGTCATGAGTAAACATAGAAGCCAGAACTCAGATCCAGGAACTTCTGATTCTGAACCAGGCCCTCTGTCTACCACAACAGAGTGTCATGTTGCAGTGTGGCTGGGTAGGGGGGGAGGATTGGATGAGGCCTTGTGGATAAATAAGTTTTGAACCAGGCAGAGAAGCAAAAGAAGGGTGTTGCAGGCCGAGGCAACAGCTGGGTCAGAGTTGAGTCTTGGGAGAGTAAGTGGTCGAGGGACAGGTGTATGAAGCACTGCTGGCAGGAAGGGGACGATGGGACCTTCTGTCCTTGCCACAGGTGGGAAGCACAGTGCTCTTCCGTTGTCAGAAAGGTTACCTGCTTCAGGGCTCCACCACCAGGACCTGCCTCCCCAACCTGACCTGGAGCGGAACCCCGCCCGACTGTGTCCGTGAGTGCAGGCTTCACCCGCATCCCGAGAAAATTCCTCTTGCCCCAGGAGGGTGTCCAGGACGTGCTTGAATGCTCTGAATGACAGGGAGCTCACAACTTCTTATTTGGGCCGATATTGGTCTCTTTGTAATCCTTACCCCGGGGGCCTCACAGAAGACATTTCCACACAAAAGCTTTTCTGATATTGGAAGGTAATCCCTGTGTCTTAGCAAAGAAAAAACTATCTAGTGGCAGAAAAAGTAACAACTAGAAGGCCAGGCCCCAGGGTGGAGATGTCAGGCTTTTGACCATGGTGACTCCTCCTTACTCAGCAAAAGTGCTACAGGCTTGGGCGCCTCCAGGGTTGACCAAGCCAACATCCACCTGACCTCCATCTTGGTCTTTCCCACAGACATGGAGCTTGCGGCTGGGGGGCAGGATTGGGGAGGGGGAGGCTAGGTGTCAGAGGGCCTAGAAGGGAAAGGAACAGGAGAAGGGTCGAAAAGGCCCCCTGAAGCCCCTAAGCTCCTCAGGTCCAACAATGTCTTTCCTCTCATGCAGCCCACCACTGCAGGCAGCCAGAGACGCCAACCCATGCCAACGTCGGGGCCCTGGACCTCCCCTCCATGGGCTACACGCTCATCTACTCCTGCCAGGAGGGCTTCTCCCTCAAGGGGGGCTCCGAGCACCGCACCTGCAAGGCGGATGGCAGCTGGACAGGCAAGCCGCCCATCTGCCTGGGTGAGTGTGCCCGCACGGTGACCTCTCCAGGGTGGGAGGCCAAAGGTGACGGCTGAGCTTGGGCTGAAAGAGGGCAGAAGAGAAGGAAGAAATCGGGTTTCCAGGAGCTGGGTCCTGCTTCTGATTTTCTAGGGTGTTGAGTCTCGAGGAGACCGAACCAGAGCAGTCTAAGAGGCACCTATTGAACCAATCCCAGGTTGTGTTTTGCTGCCTTCTGCCTGAACTGAAACACTCTCACGGGATTATACTTAATCGTCAGGCAGAGAGAAGCTCTTTCTCCCACCAGACTGGAATAATGCCTTATGCATGTTCTAACCTTGACTAAATGGCACCCACCCATGGATCCCCTGGGGTTACCAAGATGTCCCGGGCTTCCCTCCCCCTCCTCTTTACTCAGTCATTCTCGGTTCTTCGACTGAGCATCATCACTGCGCCATGCCTGTGCTGGGAACTGAGGATTCAGAGGTGACAGTCACAACCCTGCCCTAAAGCAGCTCACGCTGTGCTGGAGGAGACAAACACGTTATCAGATATAGCTGTACCTGAAGGAACGTGGAGATGCACTGAATGCTGTGGGAAGGAGAAGGAAGGGCACTAAAGGGGGCAGGGAAGAAGTCAGGGAGGGCTTCCTGGGGAAGGTGATGTCTGAGTCCAGTCTTAAGTGGGAGGAGCAAGGATAAAGGATCAGTTTGGTGCTGGAGTAGCATTGAACTCTCCTGTACAGGAGCTGGTCTTACCATATGCCAGGCATTGTCCTAAGCACTTTGTATGTCTTAACTGGTTTAATCCTCACATGCATCCTATGAGGCAGGTGCTGTTTGCATCCCCATTTAATACATGAAGAAATTGGGGCACAGAGAAGTTAATTAACATGTCTAAGGTCACCAGCTTGTAAAGGGACAGAGCTGAAGATCCAAACCCTGACAGTCTAACTTGAGGATCATGCTCTTAACTACTTTGCTGTCCTGCCCTGCAGGGAGAAGACTTCAGGGTCAGAGCCTTTATCAGAGCTAGAATTTAATTGCATTGTTGCATTTTCGTCATATGAACTGCTGTAAATTTCTTTTACTTATGGAACATAATATTTTTTTTCCACATATGATAGTGATATAAGAGTTTTTAAGTACTTTGTTAAAGTTTTTATTATGGTAAAATATGTATAATATAAAACTGTTATTGTACAACTCAGTGGCATTAGGTATATTCATGATATTGTGCGACCATCACCACTGTCCAATTCCAGAACTTTTTCATCATCCAGAACAGAAACTCTGTCCTCATTAAACAGTAACTTCCCATTCCCCCTTTTCCTCAGCCCACGGTAACCACTATTTTGCTGTCTCTATGAATTTGCCTATTCTAAGCACCTCATGTTAGTGGAATCATTCAGTATTTGTTCTTTTTTGTTTGGCGTATTTCACTTAGCATGCTGTGTTCCAGGATCATCCACGTTACAGCGTATATCAGAATTCATCCCTTTTTATGGCTGCACAGTGCTCCATCAGATGGGCTGTTCCACTTCTCATATATCCTCATATATACTCGTCTACTGGTGGACGTTTAGTTTGTCTCCACTTTTTGGCTATTATGAACAATGCTGCTGTGAACATACATGTACACATTTTGTATGGATATGTTTTCGATTCTCTTGGCTACGTATCTAGGAGTAGGTAATCCTACAGGTAACATTTTGAGGACCTGTCAACTGTTTTCCAAAGTGCCTGCACCATTTTGCGTTCCCACCAACAATGCACCAGAGCTCCAATTTCTCTACATTCTTGTCAGCCTTGTTATTGTCCATCTTTTTTAGTATATCCATCCTAAGTGGGTGTAAAGTGGTATCTTATTGTGGTTTTTTTGTTTGAGTTTTTTCATCTGATTAATTATTTACATTTTTAATTGACAAATAAAAATTACATATTTATGGTGCACAACCTGATGTTCTGATATACATATACATTGTGAATGGCTAAATCAAGCTAATTATCATATCCATTACCTCACAGACTTAACCACTTTTTTGTGGTGAGAACACAAAATCTACTTAGCAGTTTACAAGTATACAATAAATATATTGTTATTAACTATAGTCACCATGTTGTACAATAGATCTCTTGAACTTATTCCTCCTGTCTACATGAAATTTTGCATTCTTTGACCAACGTCTCCCCTGTTCCTCCCTCCCACCCACCCCTGCCTCTGGTAACCACCATTCTACTCTCTGCTCCTATGAATGAGTTCAACTTTTTTTAGATTCCACATATAAGTGAGATCGTGCAATATTTGTTTTTCTGTGCCTGGCTTATTTCACTTAACATGATGTCCTCCAGGCTCATCCATGTTATTGCAAATGGCAGGATTTGTTTCTTTTTTAGGGCTGTGTAGTATTCCACTGTGTGTGTGTGTGTGTGTGTGTGTGTGTGTGTGTGTCTGTCACATTTTCTTTATCCATTGATTCACTGATGGACACTTAGGTTTTTTCTCTATCTTGGCTATTGTAAATAATGCTGCAATAAACACAAGAGTACACATATTTCTTTGACTTACTGATTTCGTTTTCTTTGGATATATACCCAGTAGTGGGATTTCTGGATCATATGGTAGTTCAATTTTTAATTTTTTCAGAAACCTCCATATTGTTTTCCATAGCAGCTGTACTAATAAACATTCTCACCAACAGTGTACACAACTTCCCTTTTCTCCAAATCCTCACCAACACTTGTCATTTTTAACCTTATTGATAATAGCCATTCTAGCAGGTGTGACATGATATCTCATTGTGGTTTTAATTTGCATTTCTCTGATGATTAGTGATGCTGAACATTTTTTCATATATTTGTTGGCCATTTGTATATCTTCTTTTGAGAAATGTCTATTTAGGTCCTTTGCTCATTTTTTAATCAGGTTATTTGTTTTCTTGCTATTGAGTTGTTTAAGTTCTTTATATATTTTGGATATTAACCTCTTATCAGATGTATGGTTTGCAAATATTTTCTCCCATTCCATAGACTGGCTCTTCACTCTGTTGCTTGTGTCCTTTGCTGTGCAGAGCTTTTTAGTTTGATTTAATCTCATTTGTCTATTTTTGCTTTTGTTGCCTGTGTCATTATAGTTTTGATTTGTATTCCCTAATGGCTAATGATGCTGAGCATCTTTTTATGTGTATATATTTTCTTTGGAGAAATGTCTATATAAATCTTTTGTACATTTTTTAATTGAGTTGTCTGTTTATGGTTCTTGATATAAGTTCTTTATATATTTAGAATTCAAGGCCCTGATAAGATACATGATTTGCAAATTCTTCCCATTTTGTGGGTTGTCATTTCTCTTTTATGTTGGTATCCTTTGAGGCACCAAACTTTTTAATTTTAATGAAATCCAATTTATCTATTTTTCCTTTGGTTTCTTATGCTTTTGCTGTTATATCTAAGAAACTTTGCCTGATCCAAGGTCAGAAATATTTTTGCCTGTGTTTTACACTAAGAGTTTTATAGTTTTATCTCTTAAATTTACATCTTTGATCTCTTTTGAGTTAATTTTGTACAGTGTTAGGTTGGAATCCAAATTCATTCTTTTGCATGTGGATATCTAGTTATCCCAGCACCATTTGTTGGAAAGGCTATTCTTTCCCCCACTGAATTGTCTTGACACCCCTGTCAAAAGCCATTTGACCATAAATGTATGAGTTTATATCTGGATTCTCTATTCTATTCCACTGATCTCTATGACTGTCCATTTGCCATCACCACCCAGCCCTGATTACTTCAGCTTTGTAGTAAGTTTTGAAATTGGGAATTGTCAATCCTCCAACTTTGTCCTTATTTTTCAAGACTGTTCTTTTGCCTTTTATTTCTATATGGATTTTAAGATTGGCTTGTCAATTTCTGGAAAATAGCTGGGATTTTGACAGGAGTTGTGCTGAATCTATAGATCAATTTGGGGAGTGTTGCCATCTGAGCAATTTTAAGGTTTTTAATCCATGAACATGCAATGTCTTTCTATTTATTTAAATCTTTAATTTCTTTCAATTATGTTTTATAGTTTTCAGTATACAAGTCTTGCCTTGTTTGGTTCCATTTATTCTTAAGTCATTTATTCTTTCTGATGTTATTTATAGGTACTCATATTTAAAAATATAAAATGTTTTAGATGCAGTTGAATCCCAACTCAACCCCTTAATGGATAATCTTGAGCAAGCCCCTTCACCTTCCTGCCTCTCAACAAGTTTCTCTTCTATAAAATGGGGACAATAATCTCTACTTCACAGTTTGGACAGCAGGCATAAATGAGATAACATAAATAAGTGCCTAGTACAGTGCCTCGCACATAAAATGTTTTCTCCCTCTTTGCTCCCTTCATCTTACAAAACCTAAGACGATAAAGCATTCTAAGTGTACTCTCATTGAGTCTGTATGGAAAATTTCTCCATGGCTTTCTGTATACTCAGAGCTGACCTCCAGAGTTGGAGGGGTTTTGCTAAAGCCCTGTGCCTTCCCTCCAGGGGAAACAGTGGGGAGTGTGCTCTTACTTGGTGACAAGGCAGATTTTCTGTTGTTCCTCTGCAAAAAAAGAAAAGATATTAATATCGACTGACTATAACTTTCATGTTCATAACCCCATTTATTTAGCATAGACCTGTGAGTATGTTTTAGTATTTTTCCGTGTTTCAATGAGAAGATGAAGACTCTGAGTAGTGAAGTGACTAGTCAAGGTCACACAATCATTAAGTGGCACAGCTGGGACCTGAAGTCAAAGCTCTCTGGCTCAGGCCCAAAGCGTTTTCCTTTGCCTTTGCCTTTGCCTGTGAAGCCTTCTCAGTCTTAATACCATCCCTCCAAGGGAGGAATGCACTCCACTGAAACACCCACTAGGGCTCAAGGAGCTCACTTTTGATGGGTAGAAGTTCCTCCTTCATGTAAGGCATCTGGAAGGAAAGCAGAGTCAAGGACAGGGCTTTTAACCCATAGTTTTTGGTAAGGGCATTCAGGGAGTCTGTGGACCAGGATGGGAAAATATACATGTTTATTTTCATTTACCTCTTACTGAAATTTAGCATTTCCTTTAATTTTGAATATAGACAATAACCCATAGTATTGTTCGCAATACCTGTAAATTTGTCACCAGTTCAGAAATTGCAGACATTTTTGTATTATTTTACAATTGATACCAATATCATGAAATATTGTTAACGTTGCTACTACTTCAAGATTATGGTGGCTACTAGACTTGCCGCTAAATCCTGTTATTTAATGTAGTAGTATAGAATCATATATATAACTACATCCTAATGCCTTGTTTAATATTTTAATAACTGTAACTAATAAAATCGATTTCCTTTGTAAAGCTTTGTATTTTATTATTCTGAGAGAGGTCCACAGCATCACCAGACCATCAAAGCAAGTCCACCTCCTGGTCTAAGAAGATAAGTCCAAAGCAAGATCTCAAAGAGCCCCTTGACCTAATGCCAGACAGGTGACCATCATTTTTCCAGGAGAGTGTGAACCAGAGTTCTGAACCTGCTCCTTCCATTTTCTTTCCCCAGCAGAGGTCCGGCCCAGTGGGAGACCCGTCAACACTGCCCGGGAGCCGCCACTCACGCAAGCCTCAAGTATGTATGGTCCAAATCGTTGGCTCAAGAAGCTGGCGTTACTTTTTTCACCTAGCTAGCCAGAATCATGCACATGGATTGCCGAGTGCCCAGTGGAAGGGCATGAAAACTACCTACAGACCCAGACAGGTTTTCCCCCCAGCTCCCCAGCCCAGGCAGGCTTCAGGAGGAAGGAAGTCTGAAGGAAGCAGAAGCCTCATCCAGAAGAGAGAGCTAGGGCCTTCCAGAAACGTGTCCAGAGCTTCCAGCTCTGGGACCATTCATTACTCTAGCCCCTCCTGGCACAGGACCGGCCAGTGTGTAGTCACACAGACACATAAACCCAGGTCCTGCTCAGGGAGCTTCCTGGAAATGATTACATTTTTAAGACAAGTATTACGTCTTTGAAATTGTCACATCCAGAACTGGACACAGAACTACAGGCATGGCCTGACCAAGGCAAAATTCTTGCAGACTATCACGTCCGTTTTTGAACCTACTACTTTCATTTTCCACATCAGCATGTGTATTATGCAGGAAACAAGACTAGATTTGGCGTCGTAAACTCACCTTGAGTGCCATTTTGGTCACTGACCAGCTGTGTCCTTGGGCCAATGAGCTTCACCTTTAAGCTTCAGTTTACCTTCTGGTAAAATAGCGATCCTAGACCAGGCGTGGTGGCTCACGCCTGTAATCCCAGCACTTTGGGAGGCCAAGGTGGGAGGATCCCTTGGGCTTAGGAGGTCAAGACCAGCTTGGGTAACATAACGAGACCCCGTCTCTACAAAAAATTTAAAAGTTAGCCAGGCATGTTGGGGCGTGCCTGTAGTCCCAGCTACTTGGAAGGCTGAGGTGGGAGGATGAGGATCACTTGAGCCCAGGAGTTCAAGTCTGCGGTGAGCTGTGATGGCGCCACTGCACTGCAGCATGGGTGACAGAGTGAGACCCTGTCTCAAAAAAAAAAAAAATAGGGATCATAATACTTGCCATAGAGAATTATTACAAGGATAAATGACAATATTGGTAGCTGTTATTGATTAGGTGCTTTTATTACCCAACATCGTGGAGCGTACAATTTACATTAGATCATTTAACCTCTAGAGCAACCCTAATGAGGTGAGTGGGATGGCTCCCACCCACAGGGACTACAGGTGTAGCCTGTGCAGGTGAGAAGTTTAAGGCTCTCGCACGTGGCCAAAGAGCTGGGAAGTGACGGCGCTAAGGTTGCCCCGGATCCGTCTGGCTTCAGCAGCCCGTTCCTGTCCGTCACTGCGCAGGGCGCTCTTCCCTCCCTTCTCGCTTTTCCCGTTTCTCCACCTTTTAAACCTCTTCACTCCCTGTTTTCTCCTTTCTTCCTCTCTCACTTCCTTCTAGTTCCCTCTCTCTTTTCCTTTCTTTCTTTATATTTTATTTTTAATTGACAAAGAATAAATGTATGTATTTACGGGGTACAGTGTGACGTTACGATACATGTATACATTGTGCAGTGATTGAATCAAGCTAATTAACATATCCAGCACCTCATCTAGTTATCATTCTTTATGAGAACATGTAAAGTCTACTCTTTCAGCAATTTTTAAATATACATTATTATTAACTACCATCACCATGCTGTGCAACAGATCGCTAAAACTTATTCCTACTGTCTGACTTTGCACCCTTTGCACCCTTTAACCAACATCTCCGTACCTTCCGCACCAGCCTCTGTAACCACCATTCTGCTTTCTGCTTCCATGAGTTCAACTTTTTTAGATTCCACATATAAGTGAGACCATGCAGTATTTGTGTTTCTGTGCCTGGCTTATTTCACTTAGCATAATGTCCTCCAGGTTTATCCATGTTGTTGCAAATGACAGAATTTCCTTCTTTTTAAAAGCTGTATAGTATTCCCTTGTGTATGTATATTAAATATATTGCATTTGCTCTATTCATTAATGCAGTAATGGACACTTAGGTTGTTTCCATATCTTGGCTATTGTGAATAGTGCTGCAGTGAACATGGGGGTCCAGATATCTCATACTGATTTCAGTGACCTCCACGCATCCACTCTGAGACACAAGAAGATCACAAGAGGCTGGAGCATTCTGCCACCCTCCCCACATGTTAGGCTTTGGGGAAAAGGAAACCTTCTCAAGGAGTGAATTGGGACGAGTCATCAGGTGGCCCCAATTTGATCAGCACACACAAAGTCCCTCTCACATCTGTTTCCCAATTCCTCTAGTTCCTGGGGATGTTTTTGCCAAGAATTCACTATGGAAAGGGGCCTATGAGTACCAGGGGAAGAAGCAGCCGGCCATGCTCAGAGTGACTGGTTTCCAGGTTGCCAACAGCAAGGTCAACGCCACCATGATTGACCACAGTGGTGTGGAGCTGCACTTGGCTGGTAAGGAGCAGGCCACCTCAGTGAAAGCAGCATGGGTGGTAAGGGAGGATGGGCACACACCCTTTGCTAGGATGAGCCTAATGTCATTGCATCATCCTACTGTCATGCAAGGCTAAGACTTGTCAGGTGGTCATGGAAACAGGAGGTGTCTATTCATATTTATTTGCGTGATAAAGCACCGTGGTCTAAAGTGAAATGGTTAGATGGGTAGAGAAAGGGATGCACAAGAGAATGAATGAACATAGGAAATCACAACCCCACACATGACCCTATCGACTCGTTCGTACGTGCACAGACCCACACAACTGCACAATCACATTCACTCAATTGCTCTAATACAGTCGTAAAGACACTCACACCCTCCCATGTGCACGCATGCCTTCATGCATTCCTGTATCCACCGAATTATAAGCATACCCATGCATTAACGGACAGATTACAATACACAAAATTATATTCTCACATGTGCATGTGTAAATAGGATCACAGTCTCAACCCAGCAATCCAGTTATTAACACACTTACACACATTCTTGCATAGACTCACATTCAGCCTATGCAAACTCATGTGCAACACTACTAGACTTACCTACTTAAAAGTGTGCAGGGAATGTTCACATTAAAATCTACACATGAAATTCCACTCAGAAACTCACATCCACATGCTCCCAAATTCAGGTTTTGAAATGTGCCCAGATCTTTCAAGTGTACCCCCTAAACTTTCTTTTCCCAGGAATTTACAAGAAGGAAGATTTCCATCTCCTGCTCCAGGTTTACCAGATTACAGGGCCTGTGGAGATCTTTGTGAATAAGTTCAAAGATGATCACTGGGCTTTAGATGGGCATGTAAGTTCAACAAATTGACCTCCTCATACCCTGCCCCATCCCCGATCCCCAGGTCACTACCAGGAAGAGGGAGACAGAAGGGTGTGGAAACTCCTAGGATCGACATGGAAACTTGGAAGGAGGTGTCCTGTGGGGCCAGGACTGAGAGCAGCACGGGAGTCCTCATTGCTCACGAAGCAGGCAGAGGACTCAGAGTCCAGAGGGTCCCCACATCTGAGAGAGATGGAGAAAGTTCTGGTGTTGAAGCAGAAAGCAAGGGATTGGAGGTCAGGGCAGAAGAGGGAATTCCAGCACGTTGAAGGTGATGGTGTGGTGGGTGGCAGCTGGGAGAAGGTGGTGAGTGCCACGTGACTACCTCGGACATCTGCTCACACTCGAGGATGTGGATTGTGGGTGATTTCGCACAGCTTGAGAGACCAGGACACAGGGAGAGGGATAGGAGTTTCTTGCATTCCCTGGGGGAAAGACTTATTTCCATTTGAGGGCATTCTTGAGCTGGAATCCGGGTCCCCAGTGACGCTTCTCTGTCTGTGCCTTCCTATTTCACACATAGCAGAGTTGAGCATAGTGTTACCAGCCACGTCCTCAGCTTCCCTGTCTTGGATTGTTGGTGCTGGAAGAGGAAGACGAGAAAGGAGCGAGAGGTCACTGTGGGCCAGAGCAGCAGAGAGCTGGGGGTCACGGTGCATCCCCATGGACAGGACTGGCTGGTCGGGGGCTGTGGCATCAGTGACTTTGCTTTATAAACACATAAGGAGAACCAAGAGGATTCTCCAGGGACTGGCACATACAGGTAGTTCCTTGGTATGCCCAAGGGTATTTTACAGATACCCCTTGGATATCAAAGGACAGGCCAGTTGCAATGGTGGTGGTCCAGAAGCTGTGCAGGAAGAAGAGAGCCCAGCATGCTGGGAAGGTCAGAGTGGGGATGTGGAATGCAGGCCCAGGGCAAGATGATGATGGAGATCTAGGGGGCCAGGAGCAGCTGCAGCGAAGGCCTAGGGCAGCCACCAACCGTCGGGTCCTTTCTACTGCCAGCCAGGGTGTGGGGTGAGTTTTAGGGGTACAGGCAGGGCAGTCAGCCTAGAGCACACAAGACAGTGCCTCGGCAATGGAGCATCTGTTGGAAGTAGGCAGTGGCACGAGCAGCCTCATAGCACACCTCAGCGGCTGAGGCCCCAGCCTACACGTGAGCATCGTGGGGCACAGTGGCAGGAGCAGGGGGAGCAGTGCCCAACTGCCTCCAAAAAGTTAACAGCTATTAGAACTATGATGAACTCTCCAAAGTACCTTTAATCTGCCAGGGACATTTTAACCATGGCTCTGTTTGTTCCATGGTGCCCCAAAGTGAGTTTTTCATCACAGACATGGTAGCCAACACATATCTAAGGCCCATCAATTAAGTGTTCTTAGTGCTTTGTCTATATTAACATTGTCTATACTATCATTTCGTCCTCACAGCACCCCGATGACATAGTTACTGTTACTATTCCCATTTTACAAATGAGAAACTGTGGCATAGACAGATTAAGTGATGTGACCAGTAGGAAACAAAATCTCCCCCACCTCATACAAGTAGTTGGTGCCCCCGCCCCACGCTGGCTAGTCAGTCGCGCCCCCCTTGCCTACGTGTGGGCGGTCAAACATCTGTGTATTGGAGCAGCGGGTCGGTGGGTGACACCAGCCGGTCGGACAGCATGTGCCGATAAGCGTGTGTTTGGCCTGGCCTGACCCAGCCAGCAGGAGTTCTAGATCCTTCCAGCACGCCTCCCATCTTGTTCTCTCTGCTCCACACCATCACAGGTCTCCTCAGAGTCCTCCGGAGGCACGTTCATCTACCAAGGCTCCGTCAAGGGCCAAGGCTTTGGGCAGTTCGGCTTTCAAAGACTTGGTAATTAGCATCTGCCCCTTGGGAGTGTGAGCTCACAGGGGTGGGAGAGAAACCATGTGCGCTGCGGTAGGCGGAGAGGACTTGGGACGCTCCATGGTCTGAGACAGGGTGCTTAGTCTCTCTTGGATCAGGGATGCCTTTGAGATTCTGACAAAAACTATGCAGTAGCTCTCCAGAAACAGACACACATGCATAACACCCTCAACCTCTGCCAAACAGTTTCACACTCAGCCCTTGAGGTGAGAGCCCCCAACTCAACGGACATTGGGTCTTAGATACAGCCCCCAGTGACACTCTCTGGCCAGCCCTCCGGCATCACCTCTGCCTCAAGGAACAAAGACATCCTGAAGCATTCAACTTGGGGTCCTCAGGGGCACCTTTACCTGCTATGCCTTAGCACAGTCCCCATTGGTATTGTTGTCCCCATTTTACAGAGGAGAAAACTCAGCATCAAGGAGGCTTCTCTCGCTTGTCCTAATGCTTCATGTCATCCATGTCAAATGCCCAGACTTCAGAGTCTGCTTTGACCCAGAGCCTCTAGTGCCCAGCCTTGGACTCTGCTGGGGGGAGGGGTCCTGGTTTCTCAGAAGCAGTGGACGGGGAGACAGGAGGCAGCGTGGGTGTGCGAGAGCCACTGTATGCCCGGGCACTGACACCTCCCGTCCCCAGGCCCTGCGTGCCAAGGCAGTCCATTGCATCTCCTCCAGCTCTGAGCTCCAGAAGGCATCTCTCTGCACGAAGCAGCAGCCTGCCTCCCTGCCTGCCCACTCCAGACTGCTCCTCCCCAGAGTTGTCTTAGCTCTGCCCTGGGAGCCTCATGGACTGAGACCACTGTCTTCCACACAGCACCCTTCATGTCTTGCAGACAGCCCCGGCCCCCCATCCTAGCACACTGGGGAGGCCTCAGAAAATTAGAGCTCTTGTTCCAGCTCCCTGTCCCCTCTCAGAGCCCCAGTCCCCTCAGTTAGGGGGGTACCTAATAGGGGCCACAGGGTGTAACTGTGTTCTCCTGAGCGCTCCCAGTCTGGGAGAGGAGGCCAAGGAGGGAGGAGGGGAGACCCTGCAGAAGGTGCACTCCCTCAACCAGAGCAGGTCCACCTCCGTCTGTCTTATATTTTGGCTTCTTTGTAAGGTTTCATCTGATAAGAGGCTCCTGCGGCCGAAAAATTTTAGAAACTTCTAAAGGGCTGCACGTACCCTTTTAAGATCTTATTGTGTGACACGGTTTCAGGTCCCTCTGCAGATTATCACCCCCAGGACTGAACAGTCCTCCGGATGTGATGTGAGCACAGGCAGGAGCGTGTGGGACTCTCTCCAGGGGCTGAGGGTGAGGAGGCAGGTGGGGGCTGTGGGCACCCTGAGCTGGACGAAGGAAGCTCCCAAGCTCAGCCCCACGTCCCCACAGTGTGCGGTGGTGTAGGGTGGCCGACGGGGGCCTGCACCTCAGGTTGTGTCGCCGTGACTCGAGTTTTGTGCTTTGGGACTTTACAGACCTCAGGCTGTTGGAGTCAGACCCCGAGTCCATCGGCCGCCACTTTGCTTCCAACAGCAGCTCGGTGGCAGCCGCGATCCTAGTGCCTTTCGTCGCCCTCATCATCGCGGGCTTCGTGCTCTATCTCTACAAGCACAGGTGCGGGGCAGGGAGGGGCGGCGCCGGGCGGGGCGGCGAGGCAGGCACCCGTGGAGCCTTCTCGGCTCAGGACAGCTGTAACCTTCTGGAAGGAAGAAAGGCCTCCCTCTCTCCCTTCCTCTCCCTCTCTAGATCCCTGAGCCTCTCTGTGTCACTCTCTCCTTATGCCCAGGAGAAGACCCAAAGTTCCGTTCAATGGCTATGCTGGCCACGAGAACACCAATGTTCGGGCCACATTTGAGAACCCAATGTATGACCGCAACATCCAGCCCACAGACATCATGGCCAGCGAGGCGGAGTTCACGGTCAGCACAGTATGTACCGCGGTATAGCCACCAGGCCCGGCCGCCTCCACCGCCACCGAGAGCCCCGCCTCCAGCAGCTGGTGAGATGGGGATGTGGGAGGCAGACGGGCCGCAGGGGACACAGGCAGGGACCCGTGCATGCACGGAGTGGCACACACCAGCACAGACACGCCCGGCTGGACGAGGGCCGTGCACTGAGCACAGCTGTGTGCCAGGCGCTGAGGCTGGCCCTCTGCGAGCTCACTCGCAGAATCCCTGCACCACGTGAGATAACTCAGGTGCATGGAAGTGAATTTACCTGACCAAGATCACACAGCTAATAAGGAGTGTGGTCAGAATCCAATCCCAGGCTGGCTGGCTCCAAACTGTGCTCTTAACCCCTGGGCTTGGCAAAATGTCCAAGTACAGTGTATTAGCCAGGGCTCACCAGAGAAATATAACCAATGGAAGATATTATATATATCTATCTCCTCGGGGTCAAAGCCAAGCTCTGGAGATATAGAGAGAAACACAAATATGCACATATATATGTGTGTGTATGTATATGTAGGTATATTGTGTATATATACACACTATACACACAATATATACATCTCTTTATCTACAGATGTATATATATCTATGGCTATACATCTATATAGAAAGAGAGCTGTATATATGTATATATTTATATGTGTATATGTCATATATAGAGAGAGAGATATATAAATAGATATATCTATAGAGACAGAGATTTATTAATATTTTAAGGAATTGGCTGGCAAGGCAGATGTCCACAAGGCAGGCCAGCAGGCTGGAAACTACAGCAGGGTTGATGTTGTAATCCTGAGTCGAAGGCAGGCTGGAGGCAGAATTCCTTCTTCTTCAGGGCACCTCAGTCGTTTCTCTTAAGGTCTTCAGCTGGTTGGCTGGGGCCCGCCCACGTTATGGAGGGTGATCTGCTTTACTCGGAGTCTACTGATTCCAATGCTAATCACATCTAAAAAATGCCTCACAGCAATATCTAGACTGGTGTTTGGACAGACAACTGGGCACCATAGCCTAGGTACATCGTCACTTGAAATTAACCATCACAGAGAGCACAATAGATAGGCTGGCACAATTCTTGCCATGGGGCCAAGAGGGGAGGAACCCCCCGTTATATGGACAGAGGGGCAGACACACAGACAAGGGTACACTGTCACACACACATGCATCTGACAGGCACACCGGGAAGCAACTGACAAATCTAAACAGCATTGCCTCTTCCTCTCATGTCCTCCCAGATGGTACCCTCACCTCTGGGACCTGGGGACCCTCGGGAGTTGCCCCATCAAGATGTCCACGCTGCACGTCCTGAGAGCCGTGTGTTCTCTTGCACATCCCACTTTCCGGGGATAGGCAGGTACCCTCTCAGCTACCTCCTTGCACCTTGGAGAGCCTCGCCCGGGCTGGAAGGTTCTGGGGAGAAAAGTCACAGAGCCAGAAAGGTGGGGATCCAACAGGGCCGAGGAAAGCTCCAGCGGGTCACCAGCCAAGCCCAAAACAGCTTCAGCTCCCCTCCACCGCACTCCCGTTTACATAGTGCGGGTGGCAGGTGTCCCCAGCCAGACACGGATGGCAGCTCAGTGGGGGAACAGACTCGTGTGAGGGAACGGTGGGACCATACCTGCCCAGGGGGTGACAGGAGTAACAAGGGTCATTGGAGAGGGTCCACCTGCCAAGCGTAACTGCCTGGCTCTCCCCCTCACGGGAGGATGTCCCCAGCGTCAGCCTGAGTCCCCGTTCACCAGCTAGTCAGGGATGTGGCCAACACCCCGCTTTTATCAAACACTCTGCCACGCCACCCCCAAGTCTCCCTCCCCCCTTTGTATCCACTTTCTTCCTCTTGAGCACTTCTATTCCTTAAGTCAAAGCTTAAAATTATAAATGTTAAGATAGTTTATACACAAAGAGATAAAGATTACTTTCAGAACATATGAAGACGACTCTTGAATACAAACAATTTCTTGAAAGAGTTTTTCCCCGTCTTTTCCCGTCTCTCCAAAATTAACATTGAAATCATTGCACAGTTCCAGGGAGACTTTACTTTTTCCTATTCACAACTTTTATAAATAGCAAGCAAAAATCCCCTCTGATGAGGTGAATCTGGCCTTAGAGGTGATCAGTGATGAATCTGAACCTCAAGTCACCGCGGGAGTCATTGAACAGTCTAAGAAAGAACAAGACACCCCATGAGCTGCACACACCCACCCTCGCTCCACACCTGGGCTCCACAGGGTCCCAGCCACCGGTGTGCACACTGCTGTCACCTCTGGCTCAGCGGGAGTGGGTGGCTTCAAGTCTAGGCAGCCCTCAAAGTTGCCCCTTTGCCAGCAGCCAGGGCCTCTGACCATGCTGCCCAGCCCACGGGCCTCTGGCAGGCCCTCTGGACACTTCTGCCCACGGCCAGAGCACAGAGAAAGCACTGCTTGGCTCAGGGAGGGGACACGTGAAGAGCCACACTGAACAGACACGCATATGTTTAAAATGAGTGATTAGATGGTAAGTTCAAATGATGCTAACAAGAACAGCTATAATTAAAATAAAAGCCCTACCTAAGGCTGGGTGTGCGGGCTCACACCCGTAACCCTAGCACTCTGGGAGCCAGGTGGGAGGATCCCTTGAGGCCAAGAGTTCGAGACCAGCCTGGGAAACAGTGAGATCTCATCTCTACAAAAAGTAAAAAATTTGCCGGGTATGGTGACACACGCCTGTAGTCCCAGCTACTCGGGAGGCTGAGGCAGGAGGATGGCTTGAGCCCAGGAGTTGGAGGCTGCAGTGAGCTATAATCGTGCCACTGCACTCCAGCCCGGGCAACAGACTGAGACCCCAACTCTAAAAAAATAAAAAGTAAAAAAACCCCACCTAGGGAAGCAGTGAGGCCTGATGGGGTCAGTAGGTACAGGGGCAAGGGAGCAGGGCTGTATTTTGACATTTGGGGGGCCCTCCTCCATTAAAAAAAAGTGTTAAAAATGATACTTTACAACTCTGTTGTTATAAAGATGAATATAATTCAGTCTGGATCCATTATTACATATCCATTATTATTCTACTCATTTTTTTCTTCTGATTTTGAAAGAAACGAAAATAAAACATTTTCCTGGACCCCTAAAAGTATGGTATTCCCTAGGCAGTGGGCCTACTGTGCCTAATGGGTATGTCAGCCCTGCAAAGGACAAAGACAACAATTTGAAAAACATGTTCTGCTGTGTGTATTCCCTACCTCCACCCCACCCCGAGTTTGGGAAGATTAAAACTGAAAGACGCAGACGGAGGTGACCAATTCTGTTCCTCCATCCCCTTTGCTCCTTCTTTGCTTTGCCTCTCCCCTCCGCACCCCCTGCCTCTCTACCTTTACAAACTCGAGTGTGGTCTGTTTGTCCCCAGCTCCCCAGGGGGCAGGACGCAGCTCCCCGAGCACAGCGCCCAGTGCCCATCTGTCTGTCTCTCCACCTGTGTCTGCTACTGCTGGGACTCGTGCCCTCGCCCTGCCACCATCTGCGCCTGCCACCCTGGAGAGGACTCCCGCCATGCCCTGACTCAGGGCAGTGAAGGAAGAGAGGCTGCAGACGAGGAAGGAAGTTTACGGATTTAAAACAGCAAAACGAGTCGTGGGTGTGCGTGTGTGTGGCGGGGGGGCCTGAGCACACACGCTCACACACACCTCTCCTTCATTCACGTCCTATGGAAGAGACCACAAAGGCTTTGGAAAGAGAAGCGTGTGAAGGATGCCGTGTGCCCTCTTCCCCACAAACACAGAAGAGATGAAGACAGGGAGGCAGAAGCCGCTTGCAAGCCAACACGCCCCCCTGCCCATCCCACGTGTGAGGACACAGTGAATGTACCCGTAATACGCATCCCACGTGGTCAGCGTGCAGAAACCAGCCATCTGCTGATGGACGGTCCCATCTTGGCAGTGACAGCAAGGATTACCCCAAGGGCAGGAAATAAGTCTTCAGAAATAGTTTGGAAAGCAGTTTCTTCATTTTTTTCCAAACATAATTTTATTGAGTTCTAAGCCCAGTGGATTAAAAAGTCATTTGGGTCCTGGGCAGTGCTGGGAAAGAAGGGCGGGTTGTTGCGGGGGCAGGGCAGGAATCTGGCCAGGAGCCCAGGGTGAAGTCTGGCTCTCAGTGACAAAAAGAAGAGAAAACAAGTCTGTGGCCCAGACAGAGATGCCAGGTCTGGAGGCAGCAGGGGGTGCTGGGAAGGACAGGGGAGAAAGCCTGCCCCGTACCCAAAAAGTAATGGCCACCACGTACTGGACTTCTTCTCTGTGCCTGACATTCACCTATGTTATTTCCAGTCTGTACATCACCAAAATGTAGGGCCTATTATTCCCATTTTATAGATAAGAAAACAGAAGCCCAGAAAGGTGAAGAGACTTGAACCACAGTTAGTATGGAATCAGCAGGCAAACCCAGATCAGTCTGACCCCAAAGTCCAGTACACCAGCAGCCAGAAAGCCCAGTCTAGAAATGGCGCCCAGGACAGGGAGAAGCAGGTGAATCTGCAGGAGCACTGTGGCCAGGTCTGGCAGGGCAGGCAGGGGATCCGTATGTCCTGTCTGGGTTCTGCTCTCTCCCCATGGGAAGCATCAGGGCAAGGACCCAGCACCCCAGGCCTCCTGGAGTCGGTGCTGGCCCCTTGGCTCCCGGCAGCCCCTGACCATAGCAGACAAAGGGCCAGGCAGCTCCTGAATCAAAAGAATGGAGTGACTGCAAGTCACACTCTCCAGCTCCTTGCAAGTGGCTTTGATTTATTTTGACAGCTTCTTGTGCTTGGGTCATTAATAAATTCCATGTCGGTATTGTTGGGAAGCTAACAAGTTTAGGAATCAAAGTATGACATCTAGAGCCACTTTCTCTGTCCTCGGGAAGGTCCCCTGGGCTGAGGCACCTGTGCATGTGTGACATGCTGGCCTCAGATGTTCATATCATATATTGAAATAACAAATAGAAATGTGTGGGAGTGGAGAGGCAGGGACACTTGGTTCTTAAGCAAATTCTGGGTTGCAACAATAGAAGTTCTGACTGATGTTAAGGTTTGCCAGAGTAAAGTGAGAAGTGTCAATTTCTGGCAGATGCAATGGAGGCTGGCAATGGCAGGAGCCCACCCCTGGCACACCCCGCTGGGACCCAGCACCCCAGGCCTGGCGGGAGAGGATGGATCCAGACAAACACATGCGCTCACCTCTTTCTTCCCCTGGAAGCAAACGCAGGAAGCTCCTTGACCGCTGCCTTCCCCTTCCTACACTCCTCTTACACCAGCCAGTGGACTCCTGCCCCAGCCCTGCCTCTGTCCCCTGCCCGGTGTCTCCTCGTAAAGTCCCACGAGATACCCAAGGAGCACCTGCTGGTGGGGCACCCAGCGCCCTACCGCACATCACCCTCTCCGCCTGGCGTTTTCTCTCACCTCCAGGGGTTTGGAAGGGAACAGAGCAGATTAGGCTCTTCCCCCACCATTCACCCATACAGCCACCACCATCCCAAGAGGAAAAAAAAAGCAAAACTAAAACAAAAAGAAAAAAAAATCTTTTGTACAGAGATATATTTTTATTATACAAAGTTTGTACAGTACCAAAAAAGAAAGAAAAAAGGTGTAAATTTTTTTTCATTATTGTAGGTCAATGGTAGTGGAAGCCTTTTTTGTAAATGTAATAAAATGTATAAATATGGTTTTCAGAAAACATCGAGTGCTGTAAATATGTAATCTACACATCTTCTTGGCTTGTCTGCAGTATATACATTTAATTTATCTGTCTCTGTATATGAGGCTTCCCCCTGGGGTCCTGCATTGTGGTACTTTCCTGAATTTGAAAGCAATTTTAAATTTTTTGAATTCAAATAAAATATAAATTTTTGCATTGGTTTTCTTACATTTTTATGGCCTCTTTCATGACTAGGAATGAGGATTTGTTGGGGGAGGGGAGGAAAGACATATTTGAGGCTAAAATCCATGAGTGGAAATATGGACGTTCCTTTCTTAACTGCATTGTGTCACCACTGCTACATGTTGGGAACTCCCAGCAAAAATAATAGTGGATACACCATATACAAAAGTTAACTCAAAATGGATCAAAGACCTAAAAGTAAGACCTAAAACTCTTACAAGAAAACACAGGAGGAAAGCGTCATGACATTAGATTTGGCAATGATCCCCTGGATACGACACCAAAAGTATAAGCAACAAAAGAAAAAATAGGTATATTAGGCTACATCAAAATGAACAACTTCTGTGATCAAGGGACACAATCAACAGAGTAAAAAGGCCATCTATGGAATAGGAGAAAACATTTGCAAATCATATATCTGATAAGGGGCTAATGTCCAGAATATATAAAGAATGCCTACAAAAGGCTTGAATAGTCATTTCTCCAAAGAAAATATACAAATGACCAACAAGCACGTGAAAAGATGCTCAACACCACTAATCCTTGGGGAAATACAACTCAAAACCACAATGAGATTCCACCTCACACCCATTAGGATGGCTACTGTCAAAAAAAGAAAAGAAAAGAAAAGAAAAGAGCAAGTGTTGGTGAGGATGTGCAGGAATTGGGACCCTTGTGCCC
Source organism: Daubentonia madagascariensis (assembly GCA_023783475.1). NCBI lineage: Eukaryota > Metazoa > Chordata > Mammalia > Primates > Daubentoniidae > Daubentonia > Daubentonia madagascariensis. The sequence goes on from JAKFHU010000117.1 coordinate 5,226,848, forward strand.
CACTGGTGGGAATATAAACTGGTGCAGTCACTATGGAAAACAGTATGGTGATTCCTCAAAAAATTAAAAATAGAATTACCATATTATCCAGCAACTCTAGCAATTCTACTTCTGTGTATATACCCAAAAGAGTTGAAAGTAGGGCCACAAAAAAATATTTGTACACTAATGTTCACAGCAGCATTATTCACAATAGCCAAAAGGTGGAAGCAACACAGTGTCCATCAACATGTGAATGGCTAAACAAAATGTAGCACGTACGTACAAGGGAATATTATTCAACCTTAAAAAGGAAGGAAACTCTGACACATGCTGCACCATGGATGAACCTTGAGGACATTATGCTAAGTCAAATAAGCCAGTCACAAAAAACAAATACTGTATGATCCCACTTAAATGAGGTACCTAGAGTAGTCAAATTCATAGAGACAGAAAGCAGAATGGTGGTTGCCAGGGGCTGGGGGGAGGTGACAATGGGGAGTTACTGTTTAATGGATATAGAGCTTCAGTTTGATAAGATGAAAAAGTTCTGGAGATTGATGGCACAACAATGTGAATGTACTTCATGCCAGTGAACTGCACACTTAAAAATAATTAAGATGGTAAATTTTATGTTGTATGAATTTTACTACAACAAAAAAAGTTTTTTTTAATTTATAGTGGTGCCCAGGTCAGCTCAGGACAAGAACCTGGAGACAAAGAAGTTGCTCCCCTTCAAGGATGGGGTTTGGCCTGGACCACGCAGGTCAGGATCTAAGGATTGCAGCCTACGAGCAGGTGGGCTTAGGCAGCAGAAACTCTACAGTAGAGAAAGGCCAAATCAAGGAGGATCAGTGACTAGAGACAGTGATCTAGACAGTGACTAGAGGAGCAGGAAAGGAAAGACTGGCAGGAACTAGTATCTGTCTTTCCCCAAATATATACATTGGGAGTCAGCAGTTTATGTGGAAAACTCACCCAGTCTACCTTCAGTTTTCTAACTCCCACTACCCTTCACTCTTGCAGTGCACCTCAGCTCCAACTGCCCCCCGTCACCTTAATAACCTGATTTAGACCAACTTGCCCAGTTTTAATAAAGGCACTTCATCTGACACATATTGTCTGATATTTATCTCCTGGCCACAGGGAACCAGCTGGGTGGGTACAGCTTGCCCACTGGGACCTCGAGTAGCTTGGCTGGGATTCAGGGTCAGGAATTGGACTGTTGTAAAGCACAGGCTCCTGTTGCATTGGGAGTCAGGACAGCAAGGGAGCAAATATTAATTCCAAGTTCAGAACATATGCTCACCCCAGCATACAAAGACTTCACAAGAAAATAGCAGAAAATTACTGGACACCCAATAGGTAGGGAAAGACTTCCAAACATCAGGCCGGGACAAATGTTCATAAGCCAAAGGGCATAGATAGAGGGGCAAGCCCCAACTACAGCCTGTGAGACAAGCTACACCATCCCCAGGAGATCAACCTATACCACAAGAGAGTTCCTGTGAACTAGAAATCAAATAAGCAACCAACACCACTCCATCATCCCTCACTCCAATAGAATCACCTGCTATTGCAGGTCTAGCAAAATCCTATATGTTTATTCTACTACGGACAGAAAAAGTCCATGGACATAGCTTCAAAATTTCTCATTTTAATTTTTATAGATTAAGAGGGTACAAGTGCAGTTCTGTTACATGGATATAGTGCATAGTGGTGAAGCCTGGGCTTTTAGTGTAACCATCACCCAAATAGTGTGCATTGTACCCATCAAGTAATTTTTCCTTCCTTATTCCCCTCCCATCCTCCACCCTGTCACCCTTCCCAGTCTCCAGTATCTATTATTCCATTCTTTACCCCCATGTGTACACATTATTTAGCTCCCACTTACAAGTGAGAACATGCAGTGTTTGACTTTTTGCTTCTGAGTTATTTCACTTAAGGTAATAACTTCCAGTTCCATCCATGTTGCTCCAAAAGACATGCTTTCATTGTTTTTTATGGCTGAGTAGTATTCCATGGTGTATATATATATATATAAACTGCATTTTCCTTATTCAATGATCTGTTGATGGACACATAGGGTGAGTCCCTATCTTAGCTATTGTGAATAGTACTGCGGTAAACACACAAGTGCAGGTATCTTTTTTATTTAATGATTTCTTTTCCTTTGGGTAGATACCCAGTAGTGGGATTGCTGGATCAAAAATGGAACACTTATACACTGTTGGTGGGAATTTAAGTCAGTACAACCTCTACGGAAAACAGTATGGAGATTTCTCAAAGAACTAACACTAGAACTATCATGTCTTCAAATTTTCTACAAAGATAAAACAGAAAATGAGTGCTAAAATAATACAACAAGTTAAAATACTCCCCCAAAAATAAATAAAGGAGAGGAACACTTTTTATAAAGCATCCTAACATTAATTAAATATAATTAAACAAGGATTTGCAAATATTTAAGTACAACCCCAGTCAGAAGTTCAAAAACTCAGAATGCACACGGGCATACCACAGGAAGAAACGAAATGAGAACTGACCAAAACAAGGACAAACATGTCTTAGAAATTAAAACCAAACTGCAAAGTGTTCAAGGGACAATATACAGAAAGAAAGTATAGTAAAGGTCATATGGGAGAAAATTAAAATATCTAAGAAAACAGAAATTACATGAGAGGTAAAAAGGATAAGAAAGAAAGACATAAAAGACAGGCAATGCAAGCCAATTTATGCACAATAGGAGAAATGAAAGGAACAGGAAATTAATATTTAAAATTACACTCTAAGAAAACTATCTAGAACTAAAAGAAAAACTTTATATATATATATATATAAAAAGACCCACCATGTTCCCGGGAAAATTATCCTGAAATGATCAACTCTGAGACATATCCCAGTAAAACCGTAAGATTTTAAGGAAAAAGAAAACATTCTCTGGGCCTCCAGGTTAAAAATTAAGTCAACTGCAAAGGAAAGAAAATTGGGTTGTCATCAGATTTCTTGATAGCAACACACAAAGCAAAACTGAAGGAAAGAAACAAAGGATTTTAGATGCAGTGGTTTTTAAGCATCAAGACTATGAAAACACAGTATTAAATATTCAAGAACTAAGGAATATTCTCTTCAGGAGCCCTTCCTGAAGAATCTAGTGGGAGGACAAGTCTTATCCAACCATGTGATAACTGGGGAATTTCAGCAAAAGGACTAGTAGTAAGAATTGACTATCGTGTATTGAAATCTAAAATGAAGCTGGAGATAAAGGCGGAAGAACAGTATGTGTATGTCACATGTCCTGACAAACTGGGAGTAGCGCAGTATTCGCAATGGGAAGGGAAGGAAGAGAGAAAGTGCAAAGTAAAATGAGCCCATCGGTTGCCACACAGATAATAGGTGGGAGACAAAAGATCATCTAAAGGTTTGGCAAACTCAGAACAATTGACATTTTGAGCCAGATAATCATTTTTTGGTAGGGCCTGGCTGTCCTGTGCATTATGAGATGTTTAACAGCATCCCTGGCCTCTACCCACTAGATGCACTGTCTCCCATTGCGACAACCAAAAATGTTTCCAGACATTGCCAAATGTCCTCTGGGGAACAAAACCGATACACACACACACACACACACACACACACCCTTCCTCCCACCTGATCGATGGCTTAGCTGGAACCACCTAATAAAATAGTAAGAACCTAAGTAGAAAAAAGAAGACTCAGGGCAAGGTAATCAAAAGATATTAATTTTGCTAAATACTAATATACATATTTTAAAAGTATCCCAAAATCACACTGTGAAAGAACCAGTAAATATGACAAATGCACAAAGTAAATACAACATAAAATAATATGACAGATCTGAGAACACACATGGCCAATATATCATTAAACATAATGAGGTTTAATTCACCTATTAAAAAGATTTTCAGGTTGGTTCACAAAGTAAAACTAAACTCTGTGCTTTAATAAGAGGCATATCTAAACAAAGTGATTTAAAACAGCCGAAAGCAAAGGAATAACAGGCGTGTGAAACAAGGAAACAAAGATCACCATCTTGATACCAGGTAAGTTAGAATTCAGGCGCAGAGGCTAAACAAGACAAAGAAGGACATTTTATGACACTGAAGGAGACAATTCAGGATGAAGATATAACAGATACTAATAACTATGTACCAAATAAGCAGCAGCCGCCTTCATAAAGCAGAAACTAGAAGGTAAAAGAGCAACAGAAAGACATCAATAATAAGAGTTTTAATTCACTACTCTCAGTCCATGATAATTCAAGGAAACAACAGTAAAGCTGTAGAAAACCTAATTAAAATGATCTTAAGGAAATTTTTGTGAATACATGTCAAACTCTGCAACCCAATGTTACAGAACACACTTTCTTTTGAAGCACATATGGAACATTCATGCAAATATTCCTTATATGAAAAGAACTCTTAAAAATTGAGAAAAATAAGACTAAACGTACATAAGCAAACAGTCAAAAACTATGAAAGAAAAGATATGCAAAGACCCTTAAATATATGAAAAGGTGCTCAGTATCACTCCTCAGAGAGATGATTTCTCACCTGTTAGAGCAGCAAGAATCCAAAAGCTAGACAACACACTCTGTTAACAAAGATACAGGGGAAACCGGCGCTCTTAGTCGCTGCTGGTCCGACTCGTGGTGGAGAATTTGACAATATATAACAACATTTCATGATGAATTACCCTTTGACTCGGCAACCCCACCTATAGGAATTTTTCTGAAGACATACCTACTCGAATTTGAATTTTTCTGAAGACATATCTACTCGAATTTGAAATAACATGTCCAAAGTTACTCCCAGTGCATTATTTACAAAAGCAAAAGACTGGAAATAACCTCAATGTATACGAATAAGAAACTTCTTGAGTAAACCAGAGTACATCCAACTATTAAAAAAAACAAAGAGGAAGAGCTCCAAGAACTAATATGGAATGATTCTCAAGATATACTGTCACATGAAAAGGACTAAGGGCATTAGAGCAGGCATTTTGGTACTTTTTATATTATATAAGAAGGGGATTAAATTTACAAATTGAAACCAAAATGAAGCAAATACACCTTCTTATAGAATTAGTGGAGTAACTCAAATGATTTTTAAAATACAGTAATTTAACTGTATCTCCCTAGAAGCATAGAACTAAGGACAGAAAGAACTGCAAAAAAAAAAAACATTAACTGTTTTCAGAAGTCACATTGGTGGTGGTGGTGTTGGTATTTTATTTTGATACTTGTGTGTATGGAGAAAAGCAGATGAATTATTTTGTCGGTGTCATTGGGAACCGGGATTTTTCTCAGGGGAGAAAGGAGATTTATGTGTTAGATGAAACCCTGTAGTCCTGAATTTGAGTAAGAAATATCATTTTGATCCTATGATGATGTATTTTATCTTTAAAATACATACATGTATGTATGTATGTATGTACATATGTCCATATGTATGTACTTCCTAGCTCTGTCTACTGAAATGACTTGAAAAGAAAACAATGAACAATCCAGCTGCAAGGAACACACTTAACCTCCAGACTGTGGTGTCTTAATATTATTTTCCAATAAAAAGACCAGAGCTCTTTGGAGAAATGGCTAATTCTGGGTCTGGGGCAGGACAGTCATTATAAGTTAAGTATGGAAAATCTTATCATCCAGAAAATAAGAAAAGTACCAGATGACTTGGGTCATGTCAAGGGAACTTCAAGAGGCTCGCACTGGACAAATATGGGACAATTTGAGTATCAATAATAATAATAATAAAGGCAATGGATGGAAACAGTAAATATGTTTAAATCTATGAGTTAACAATAATATTTTTTTTAAAAACTCACCGGTCACCTATGAAAAATGTTAAGGAACCAGCTCATTATTTTGATAACCAGTAAATAAAAGAGGGAAAAAGCAAGCATTTATCCTGCTTTTCTTATCTGAAATGTATTTCAGGGTAACCAAATATTAAGAAGGGGAAGGTTCTCTTTATAAAAATATCACAGCTAGGAGATGAAGAAGAATAGAATTCAAGTATCACCATTTTGAAACTTCCATTCAGTTGCCATTGTGCTGCTGTTCAACAATAACTATTTTCAACAGAAACATTCAAAGAAATCACAAGGACTGAATCACAAGTCAAAAACAATGATATTACTTACTGCATATTCATCTAGCCAGACAGTAACCATGGGGAAGAAATCTAGTCTAATTTATCGACCTAAAAAAGAAGAGGACTGTATTCTAGATACTCCTGACAAGTTAATAATATCTCTGGTATCAGTTTCCTTGTCTTTAAAATGAATAGGTAGGTTAGCCCTCCAGTTTTAATATTCTGTGGATCTATGATCTGCCATTATTTAAAAAACAACAAATGTATTAAAAAATAAATCCTGGCAATGATCATCAATGACTGCTAGTATCAAAAAAAGAGAAGCAACCAGACATTGTGTGCCTTCTGATGGAAGTGCACATCACCACCGATGAAGTATTCTTTACAAAAAAAAAAATCAAATTTGAATCTGATCGAACTTCTAGATCTGAATACCAGTTTGCAGGAAACACAGATGACAGAGAAACAAGTTCAACGATACCATAAGGATGCAATTGACAACACACAGACTCTGGAAAACTCCCCTCAGCAAAAATGACCTAATCTTAAATTCAGTTGCAGTGTATGATCTTATCTGAATCCAGATTCAAACAAATTGTTCTTAAAATTTTTGAGACAGTCTATGAAATGTGCACACTAACTGAATATTTTATCATATTAATCAGTAAATTTTTAACTTTTAGATATAAGGGTATTGTGGATGTGTTTATTGTCAAAGGCCTCATTATCTGTTGAAGATAAACACTGAAATGTTTATGGATGAAATGATATGATGTCTGGGGTTTGCTTCTAAGTAATTTTTGGAGGGAGAGTTACAATATACATAAAACAAAAATAGCCATGTGTTGATAATTATTGAAGCTGGACATCCATTACATTCTCTACTTTTGCATAGGTTTAAAATTTTTTCATAATAAAAATTTTATTTTTAAAAAATAAAAAGACAAACATAAATTATACACATATTTGCTTTTCTTGACAAATAATGCAGGGAGGATTACCTACCATTACCTACACAGGATGGGTGGGAATAGGATGAAAGAATGGGTATGGGAGCTAAAACCTTGAACACATCTCTTTGTAGAGTTCTTAACTTTTATACCAAGTAAATTTACATATTCAAATATTTTAAATTAACAGGTTTTTTAAGATCCTTAAATCAAATACAAACAGCAACAAATGACCTTTAAGTATATCAAATTAATAACATAATCACAAGGAGAAAATAATGGTTTTAAGTCACATTTGAACACAGAACTCTGACTTTATACATATTCTAAGGACAAGAAGGATTGCAAAGAAATCTTAAACATTACTTAGTTTATTGTTAATAGTAATATTGATAGTGTAATTTTAAAACAATCTCATGTATATTATATGATGAAGTAAATAATATGTTAATGTTAATTAGCACCAAGATGTTATCTTAAAAGGGACATAAATATACAATAGTTAATAAAAATCATATAATATTAAATTTGGGTTGGAAATATTAACATAAACTCATTAAGTTTAAAATACATCTATATTTCCTTGTTCTGTCCATTGAAAGGGTCCAGAAGCAATGACACCCTAGTGGTGATGAGCACACTGGACATCCAGCTCTTGGTTTCTAAATACCATGTCCACGAACCAGAGTTCCTTTGAGACATGGTTGAGTCCGTATCTAGGGCAAGTTAAGCACAAGGTAGGCCTGGGACATCTTATTATGACAGAAAGCAGGAAACACTCAAAGAGTGTGGATTGAATATTAGATAATATCATTACCAACCCACCAAATTAACTGTTAGAAACTTCAAAATTAAAAGTTGAAGGAAAATATCAGACCTACACTATTTTTTAAAAATGTATTTTGAAGGTATTTTATTTGGTCATGTTTTGAGATTGTTTTATCTTTCTGGCGCATTCTTCTGTTTTATTTTGTTTTTTAACTGGCAAATACAAAATGTATATATTTACAGTGTACAACATGATGTTTTGAAATATGTATATATTGTGGAATGGCTAAATCAAGCTAATTAACATATGCATTACCTCATGTACTTATCTTTTACTTGTGGTGAGAACACTTAAAATCTACACTTTTTAGCAATTTTCAAGAATACGTTGTTATTAACTATAGTCACCATGTTGTTCAATAGATCTCTTGAACTTATTCCTCCTAACTAAAATTTTGTACTCTTTGACAAACATCTCCCCGATCTTCCCGCCCCCAGCCACTGGTAACCACAGTTCTACTCTCTGCTTCTGTAAGTTCAACTTTTTTAGATTCCACATATAAGTGAGATTATGCAGTATGTGCCTTTATGTGCCTGGCTTATTTCAGTTAACATAATATCCTCCAGGTTCATCCATGTTGTTGAAAATGACAGAATTTCCTTCTTTTTTAAGGCTGAATAGTATTCCATTATGTATATATACAAAATTTTCTTTATCCATTGATTCATTCATAGACATTTACGTTGATTCCATATTGGCTATTGTGAATAGTGCTGCAATGAACATGAAAGTGCACATATCTCTTTGACTTACTGATTTCATTTCCTTTGGATATATACCCAGTAGTGGGACTGCTGGATCATATGATAGTTCTATTTTAATTTTGGGGGGAATCTCCATACTGTTTTCCATAATGGCTGTATTAGTTTACATTCCCACCAACAATGTACCAAGGTTCCCTTTTCTCCACATCCTCACCAACACTTGTTATCTTTTGTCTTTTTGTTAATAGCCATCATAACAGGTGTGAAGTGATACCTCCTTGCAGTTTTAATTTGCATTTCTCTGATGATTAGTGATGTTGAGCATGTTTTCATATACCTGTTCAGACCTACACTATTTTACAGGGTTACTTCACCAAACCTACAAAGAATATATAATCCCTATCTTTACAAATCGTTCCAGAAAACAGGAAAAAGGAAACCTCCCTACACCCATGAATGTGAAACAATAAAGAAATCTGCCAAATTAAAAACCAAATGAAATAGATGAACCTAACAATATATAATATTTAAATAATTGTTTCAAATTACACAGCACCCTATCTGTATACATCTCTGGTGGGATGTATTCTAGTAACAAAAATGGGAGGTGAAGTTTTTAAGCCTGATAAGGATTCTAGACCACCTCTGGTCATTTTATTACATAGAAATATAAATAACTTTAAATTTTATGATGAATTAATATTGACCATTATATAAAAATCACAAAAGGACAAAAATCTGAGCTTACCTGAGATTTCCTCAGTAACATTTTTCTATAGATCCTTTCAGAGTGTTTTTGTGCCCACACACACTTTTGTAATATTACTCCTCTCGGCTAACAATTTATTATGGGCATTTTTACAAGTATTTTCTCCCCATTTCAAATAGCTGCTTAATTTTTCATAATCCCTTTTATTAAATGATTTAATTATAAAATGTTTTGTCATCATTTTGCTGCCATAAACAACCTCATAGGATGATTGTTGGACATTGTTTAGGACCTAATTGACCATGAGTTTATTATGGTACCAATCTTTCTGATTATGTTTTTTTTTCTCCCAGCCAAAATTAATAGCACGAGCACAGGCAATAGAGAGGATGTATTATTGGTTTCTTTCATGACTGAGATTACATCAGGTAGATGTAACCAAAGACAGTGGTAAGAAATGCAGAAATATTGATAAGAATGGTTGAAATTCTGAATTTTGGCCTCCAAGCTGGGTAGGAAGGGATATGAAGACAGGAAGGAGATATGGATAGAGGAGTAGCAGGACTAGAGACCAAAGGTCCTTTGGTGTATTTCTCTTAGCAGCTAAGAAGAGGAAACCCAGCCCAAACGAACCTCACAAGGAAATGTATTGGCTCACATCGCAAAGTGGCAGCTGAGTCTGAGTAGGCTTTGGAATAGGCTTAGCCAGTATCTCCAGCTCCATTTCTCTGGGATTCCCCCAGCTGTGCTCTGTGTGTGTGGCTTTGGCTTCAGGCAGGCTTCTCTCAAGGTTGTAAAGTGAGAACACTGATTTTCTAGCTCTGCCCCTCAACTTGCTGTTGCATCTCATGAGCACAAATTGAGTTATCCATTTCTGAATCAATCCCCGCCATCATGAGAATGTCATCACTGATTAGCTTCTTGTGTTCCTAGATGGAGAATAGGCCAAGAAGAATGGGATTAGCTGTGGACAAAGCATGCCCAAGTCTGGAACTGGGAGTAGAAGAGGAGGAGAAGCATGTGGGCTTCATGGGGGGAGCTAGTTACCTAAACAAAAATTACAGCGCTCTTAGCGAAGGGAAGGCAGCCAGAGCACCCACCAGAGACACTAAGAAACAAACATGCAATAACAGACTGTGAAAAAGAAAAACGGTGGGGGTGGGGAGGAGTGTATATTTTAGGTTGGCGTCGGAATTAGGGATTGCCTTTTTGTGACTTAAATTGAGACCTGAAAGATGAGTGGAAGTTAGCCAGGTGATGAATACAGGGAAGAGCATTCCAAGTAGCAGGAACAGCATTTGCAAAGATTGGGAAGGCACTGAAAGGAGGCCAAAGTGGCTGAAGTACAGTAAAGTAGGAGGAACTATGTGTGACAGAAGGGAAGGGCAGAATCATGCCTCTGTAATGGGAAGCCAAAGGACATGACCTGACTCACACTGTAAGAAAATAACACGCTACTTTTGGAGCTTGGGTTGAAGAGGGCCTAGAGTAGAAGTAGGAATACCAGTTAGGAGGCGGCAGCAGGTGGCCAGGTGGGAGTGAGGGTAGCCAGGAAGAAGGAGTAGCAATGGGAGTGCAGAGAAACTGGTAGATTCAAGATTTCTTTTGGAGATTTATTCCACGTGACTTGGTGATTGGTTGGATGTAGAGGCAAGGGAGAGAGAAGATTCAAGGGTGACTCCAAGACATCTGGCTCGAGCAACTGGATGATACTCTTTAGTGGAGTGAAAAAGAAAGTGGCAGAGGGCTGGGGAACAGGCTCAGGGGGGATTAGTATGGACCTGCTGAGTCCCAGAGGAGATGCCAAGTAATTATGCAAATCCAGAGTTCAGGAGAGAGATCGGTGTCTGGATTGGTTTAACTGCTGGTTTCAAGGGTGGTGGGCTCAAGGACTAAGGTGATGGTTGTGCTGGAGTGGTGGAGGCAGCCAGGAAATCAAAGATGGTCATCTACACGGCTCTGGTGCAGGTGTCTGAGTCACCCAGGGAGATGGCAAGGGTTGGGGTGCAGATAGAGCCTGCCTGCCAGGGGAGGAAGTCTTCGGTGAGTGCAGGAGAACGCTCTGGAGGCAAGAGCTGACACAGATAGGGAGTGGCTACTGGAGGATCCAGTGAATGGCGTTAGCATCAGGGGAGCAGGGGCTTTCAAGGGCCCTCATGGTAGGTAGAGTGGGGGTTAAGAGTGCGCCCTGGAGCCAGGCTACCTAAGCAAGTGGACTAGGTGAGAGGGCTTTCCCACTTTCCTAGCTGTGTGTGACCTGAGGCAAGTTGGTAGCCTGAGCCCCTGGAGACCAGTGGTAAATGGGGATGACAACACTATCTCACTGAATCACGCTGAGGCTGAAATGTCATCCACCTATGGTCCTTAGCAGAGTGCCTGGCCCTCAGGCCCCTTGTAACCGTTAGCTCTCGATTACTGATCAAATGAATAGGGAGGAAAAGGAGTGGCCTTCTGAAGGCAGCAGCAAGACGTGAGAACAGCGACCCTGCCCCCCACCAGAAGGAACGAACTGGGGCTGGGACCAAATGAGCAACCTCTATCCGGAAGGGCTTCTGGGGGAGGCAGGATCCTCTGCAGAAAGCCGGAACAAGGCCAGCTGGAACAGAGAAGGTTAAGTGAAGCCCTGGAAGCTAGAGGGGGCTGGTTAATGAGGAACAGGACTTCACAAGGGCTGGGTGGGCAGGTTTGTGGGGAGGGCAAGAGTCTGGAGGGTCAGCTCAAGGTCAGAGCAGCAGCCCAGGGCATTGTGAGAGGATGATCAATAAAACCCGCAATGTGAGGGAGGCCTGGTACAGGGATGTAGTCCTGACACTGGGCACTTCAGTCCCAAATAATTCATCTATAGGTAAATTTCTTTATCTATGGACAGCAAGAGAAGGGCCAGGAGAGGGTGCGGAGCAGCAGCCCCCTGCAGAAGCACGGGCAGCAATGGGCAAGGAACAAGAAAGCTGAGTCGGGTCATGTGGCACTCTGGGGCGGACAGTGATGGGGTGGGCTTGGCCCTGACTCAGTCATAGCCTGTCTCTTCTTCCCAGATCCCAGCCACCCATATTCAGCTCTTGATCAATTACAGCCCCCTGAGGAGTTCGGGTTGGCTACTGCTTCCATCGGGCACACGTGGCCCATCACCAGTGGCCTTCCCTACAAGAGCAATGTTGATGGCCCTGGGCTTGTGAAAAGAGGTAGACATGGGGGCAGCAGGTATACCTTTCGTGTGTTTCTGTCCAGCCAGCCTAAGCTTATGGAGAAAGTCCTGCACAGATGGGATCAGCAGACCTGGGCCCTAGGCCAAGTGCTGTGACATTTGTCTGGTGACCATGAACGAGCCCCTAGGATTTAATCTCCTCATCTATAAAATGAGGCTTACAGGGGTCTTTTCTCGTTCAAATGCCCTAGGACAGTGCTGTCTAAAACAGAAATATAATTCAAGCCATGAATACAAGCAGCGTGTGTCACTGAAAGTTTTCTAGTAGCCACATTGTAAAAGTAGAAAAGAAACAGGTGATTTAATTTTCATAATATATTTTATTTAACTGAACATATCCAAAATATTACCATTTCAAGATGCAACCCATATAAAAATATTGAGATCTTTTGCTTTTTTTTCTTTTAATGTGAGTCTTCAAAATCTGGTGTGTATCATGACATCTCAACTCAGACTGGCCACACTTAGAGGGCCAATAGGCACACGCGGCCAGCGGCTACCGTCTCGGACAGCGCAGACCCAGAACGGTTGATCTTGGTTTCTACGGAGTCCAGGTCACAGGAGAATGGAGCCGAGGAGGGATGAAGCACATTGAACAAGCCGCGCACTCCCGGCTGTCCGCCTGCCTCACTCACTAGACACCCAGGGCTGCTGATCCTGATTTCCACCTCTCACCTATCTTCCAATCTTCCTTGCCCCCTCCCCTGCCTGTCCCTTTATTCCTTCTCTTCCCTTTCCTGTTTCTCTGCCCTCCTCATCTACCTGCCCTCCTTGCTCCCGTCTCTCCTCCCCATCCTTCCTCCAGCCGCCTGAGCCCTGTCACCATCAGACCCCACAAGCCCCCTCTCCAGAGCTCAACCCCAACAGCGTCCCGCTCTCACCTGATGATCCCCGCTGCCTGAGGACGAGGCGCCCTGCCAGTCAGAGTCCTGGGTCAGCCCAGAACTCCTGGCAACATGAGCACCCAGCAGCTTTTTGACGCGGGGCCAATAGGTATGTGGCCCAGCCCACGGGGCATCTCTCTCAGGTGGGGTTTTTTCCTGATACTACATTCTCAGCTGTACTGGCCTCGGCCAGCTCTCTGGCTATCTACATTGGACCCTTTCAGATAACAGAGTTCTTCTTCCTGCCTGGATTTGCTGGCCAGCCTTAGTGGACCCTGACATTTATAATGACCTCTATGCCCTGCCGAACTTGTGGCCAAACCACCGCTAACAGCAAGTGCATGGACAATGAAGAGTCTGTGGCCTCTGTCCTGTCTTCCAGGAAGGTTAGCCCTGTGGGTCTGGTCAGTAACGGAGCAACTTCTAGAAAGAAGTTACAAGAAAACATGTGAACAAGACCCAGAGCTTGCTGCTCAGAGAGACCATGACCCATTCCCCTCTCTTCTCATCTTTGTCCCGAGACACGCAGAGCATTAGTGCACGCCGACCACCGCTCTCACCTGCACTTGAGATTCTGACTCCTACAGGAGAAACAGGTTTCCGCGGATTCTGAGCAAAGCCATGTCCAATTCTGAAATACTGCTCTCTCTTTCTCTCCCAATTCATGGTAAGGATGTGAGGATGACTGGGTCCATAAGGCAAAGTTAAGAAACTTCAACCTTGAGCTACAAAGTCTTCTGAATGTGCCCAGAAGAAGGAATATGAGTGGAGGAAGGAGAAGAAACGATCCCCATTAAGACCCTCTGTCTCGCCCCTCCTTCTCGAGCACACAGTGTGTCGGCTCTGCTCCTGAACCACCGGGAAGCAAATCAGAAGAGCCAGGCGAGATTCAAGCCTCCGGAAACACTTCCCTTTCTTCCCATCCGTAATCATTCTGTGTTATTTGGGTCCCAGACACCTCAGGTTTCCTAGCACAGGGATTCGGGGGACACGTCAAAGCAGATGTACGGAGGACAGCAGACCAAGGAGCCATCTGTATGGGCAAGAGGCAATGACTCCCAAGGTTGTTCACATGCCTGAAGAACCGCCTTGTCTGAAGAACCAGAGGACAGTGAAAGGAAGATGCCCACCCAGCACAAGGGGCCCGAGATGTGGGGCCCCAGTCTTCCTGATGGCCCACTGTGTCTCCCTGACTTCCCCTCCTCCTCTCCTGCGTGCTTTTGGTGTAACCAGGAAGATGCCAGAAGAATCCAAAACATGTTCTTTTTTTTTTTCCAGCAATAGTTTAATATAATTTATTAACTTATCAGGCCACTCCATCTGAAAAAAGGATTTGACTAGCTTTAAGAGATATACATAATAGCACAGGAAAAAAAATAATAAAGGATAGGGAAGTGAAAACAAAGCCAAATAAAATGAAGCCAGGGATTAGTGCACAAATTGCAAACCAAAAGGGATTGTTCTGGTTTTTGAATTGGACATTGCATCCCTGAGCCTCCTGGTGGCCAAAATTTAATCCATTTTAGTCACCAAGAGGGAACTAAGATCAATCACAAATGTCTAGTTTCCATAAGAAATTACTTGCTCAAGAGAGGTCCCTGGAGAGAACACCTGGGTTTCCTGTGTCTCCTGTTTCTGCATGAGCTCCCACCCCCCCGCTGACATCAGGCCCCCAGCCCTGCCAACCTTACCTCTTCCATCTATTTCTGGGAAACCTCAGGAGCAGGGTTGGGTTGGGGACCTCCTACGTGGTCATGAATAAGCCCTTCCCGATGGTGCTGTCCATAGATGCGTTCTCTCCTGCCCTGCCCCTGGGTGAAGTGTGCAGTGGAGAGTTTTCAAAGAAGCTTCTCACCACCACCTCCTGCTGGTCTCCACTGCCTGTAAATATGCAGGAGCTACTGTATGGTCTATGAATCCCCTGAAGCACTGAAGCCAAGCTGTATTCTGTGGAAGGAGGGAGAAGACCCCTTTCCCCTCTGTGTCACATTTGTTGTCTGCCACCAAGTTAGGGCTCCTTGAGCCCCAGTGACTCAAGGTTTTAGTAACAACAGCTCTGTCAGCCCTGCTGTGGCTCTTCTCCTGCTTGGGCTCAGAGGCATCTGCAACGCTGCTCCAGGCCCAGCCTTAGAGAGAGTCTGGGTTTCCTAATCTCCCTTCCTGTGGCCCTCACCCGCTGGGTGGCACAATTATGGGGTATTTTCCTACAATGAAAATGTGAAAAATGAGACTTCAGAAATAAGTGTCATGGAATGGCAGGCGGGATCAGAATCATCTTTATATACAAGGAGAATCACTATCAGTGCCCTGATTGGAAAATCAATGTCTGTGTGAATCCCTAGTCTACTACAGTGTGTTTAGGCAAAATTATCTAATTGGATTCTGCTTTTTACTCTTTTAATGCTCTTGACTTAACCAAGTGGCTCTTGAAACAAAGAAGTTCTCGGCTTTGAGAAGAGGGAGAAATGGCCATATACTGAGAAGAACCTCTTGAGCTGTCTCTTCCTCCGAGCAGTATACATTGGGGTTACTGGGGCGCAGGTTCCCGCGAGGGTTCCTGACAGGAACCAAATGAGATGCAACACAGGGAAATGAGGAGCAGAAGTCGCCCACTCAGCTGCAGCGTGAGGGGAGGGAACTAACAATATAAGGAAGGAATGTGCTTTACCCCCTAAAACATGCATTTGGGGGTAACTGCAGGTTTGCTGAAAATCCAAGTGAGGGCAAAAATGATGCTACAGACATGCCAGTACTGATGCTGGGCACGTGAAGAGATGGACAGCCAGGACCTGTGGTGGGGAGGACTACAATGTCTACCATCCCAGGCTTCGAGGTCCAGTTTGAATCCGCCTCTCCTACAAAGCCTTCCCTGAGCTCCCACTGTATGTAGCAGGTTGGGGCAGGGGCTTGAGATTGGTGTTTGCTGCTGCTAACAGGAGGGGGGCTGAGGGACGTCCAAGGGGAGGATGGATCAAAATTGAGGTAAGTGGATATTTTGCATGATTTGTTTTGATTTTAGGTATTAAGTCCACTCAGAGAGACCTCTCAGGCACCTGGGTCAGCCCAGCCCACCTGGAAAGGCCCTTAGAGCGGAGAACGTGCATTGGCAGGACAGAGTCAGGGACGAGTGTGAATCAGTAAGGCTGGCTGGGAGGTGTGCAGGAGGCTTGTTTGGGAGCCACTGAGTGTGCACATGAATGCACATGTTCAGTGGGCATCACCCAAGCAGGGCTGGCCGCAGGCAGCTGGGCTCCTCAGAGGAGAGGCCAGGGTGGGAGACAGATCTGGAAGTCATCAGCATCTACATGGTGCATGGTGGTTAAAAAAAAAAAAGCAAATGGAACGGAGTGAACAGAGAAGCCAGCCTAGGACAGATCTCTGGACTACAAAGAGCCAGGGCAGCCTGGGTGATGCAACACCCACACCCACACCAGACATCACTGCCTTCATTACCTCAAAACCGCACCCCTGTCCCCACTGGGTGCCACTCCCCTTCACAAAGTGACTAAACTCTTTCCTGCAGCCCGAAGGCAAAGAGCTATCCCCACTTGGGGCCCCAGAACGGGATGAGGCAGGGAGAAGGGCTACCCAGAGGTCCTGACTCCACATTTTTTAACATGGGGGACCCCACTTGCTTTACACAGCTCAGGGAGGAGGTTACGGGGCACAGTAAGGCTGAGGTGGCCATGACCATGAGTTCAGCTGCTGAGGCCAAGGCCTAAGAAGAAACTGGGTATCTAAAAAAAGCCCTAGCCCCACCTTTCCCCGCCACTACCTTTGTGTCTGCTGCCTCCTGAGAGCTGGGGAATGGGAGGCTTAAGGTCCTTTCGGTAACTTTTGGTCACTTCAGAGGAGCCAATGTGCTTCTTGGGGAGGGTGGTACAGAAATCAAGTAAGGGGATGCAGCCATCTGGGGAGACGATCCTGCCTCTAGCAGCTCACGTGTGACACCCTCCCGGAGCGGCGTTCATTGCTCTTGTTCACAACCAGGGTCTGACCTGTGGCCAGGCAGGCTGAGAAACCGTCCATGCATTCTGCAGAATGAATCTACTTCCCAAGAGCAGACTCACACTAACAAAGCTCACGATGTGTAAAACCAGATGTCAGTTTATTTGAGCAGCACAGACCTGCCACAGGATGCCTGGGTGCCCCAGCAAGGTAAGGGGTCAGGCCCCAAACACTGAAGCCCCCTAAAAGAGTACTTCTTCTGAAGGAAAAGTTGGGTAGACAGAGAGGGAGGAACCACCTGAGCCCAGGCTTCTCTCCTGCCCCACACTGCACACACTGTCATGACTGAACCTATAGATAAGAGTTGAGAGACAAGAGTGATAGATAATAAACATCAAAACTGTGCACTGAAAACATGGGACACTAGCACACCACCAAGAGCAGGGAAAAGGGGGACTCCCCCAAAGAGGGGAGAGGGCTACCATCCCACTTCCACACACAGCTCAGCTTGGCTTCCACAGAGAAGGTTCCAGAAAAGTCAGGGCTACATTGAGAATGCAGGTATCAGCAGCAAGGGAGACAGGGTCCAAAAAATGGTGGGGATTGGGGGTGGGAGTGAGGAGGGACCTAGATCTCCTTTGAGGGGCACCCTCCTCTCCATTTCAGTGCTTCTCAAGCAGTTCTGTCCTAGGCCCAACATTTCTTTGTCTTCGATATACTCCCTTTCTCATGAGTTTAACTACTATGCATAGCCAGGTACCTCTCTAATCCTAACCACTCCCCTAGCTTCAGGCCCTGATAGCCAAATGCATACCATCGCCCAGATTTCCATTAGGCACCTCAAGTCCAAAATATCTCAAACTAATCATCTCCTGCCCTCCTGCCCTATCTGCATCTCCTTGTGTCCCCAATTCTGAAGGAGGACACACTTTACTCAGCCTTCTGGCTTCCTCCACTGTCCTTGAGTCTGCCTCTGAGAACTCTCCAATCCATCTCCTCCCCTTCAGTGTCCCACTGCTCTGGTTTAGGCCCCCACATTTTAACTGGAACACTGCAATAGTGTCCCAACAGGCCATCCTGATTGTAGCACATCCAAGTTCCATTCGGCTGTTAGACTACGACAGTGCATATCTGAACAAGTTGCCTTGGGCGTGACGTCCGAGCCCCACTCATATATGAGGCCCTCCATGACACTGCCCCAGCACCCCTCCAATATCAGCTCTACCACTCCTTACCTCCCACTTCACACCCATACCCCAAATCCATGGTATTCCACACCACAGTGCCTTTCTCTGGAACTCCCTTCCTCTCCTTTGGGACCCTTCCTCTTGGCTCACATTACTCTACACATCATCGTATTGCAGTTACTGACATCTGCTGATTTCAATCCAGGGCTTGTCCCACGACCCCTGTCCCTCGGAGATTGTGTGAGCCAAGAGAGGTAAACCGGGAAAGAGCTGACAGTGATCCCAAGGGGTCTGGTTCTTGGGAAGGGAAGTTCTGAAACAGAGGAAGGAGTTAAGGAGTAATCTCATTGTGTGGGAGTAGCCAATCTCTGCACTGACTTCCTCACATGTGAATAGAAAGTGCTATTCTTCAAAGTTGCATCCCATCCACTCTCTGATGGATACTTCCCCAGTCCATGAAATAAGTAGGGTGTGAAAGGCATCCCAGTGTCATAAGGGGATGTCAGGGGAGGGATTTTCCTTTAAAACCCTACGGAAACCAGAGTCCTTGGTCAACATTTTTAAACACTTCTAAAGAGAAATTCTAGAGACCAATATGCTGCAAATGAGAAAATCACCCTACGTGAACCTTTCTGATTTAGCCTGTCTGTGTGGGATGTGGATCTCAATGGCCAACATGTAGAAGGCACTGGGTAGGCCTGGGACAAGATGGCTCAGGATGAACCTGGGCCATGAACCTGGAATGCAGAACAGTCTTCAAAGCCCTCTCAGTGGAGGACCATACACACCAACTCCTTCCACCTCAGCCCTGGACAGGGACCAGGAACAAAGCTGATGCTGTACCAAAAGGGAAAGGGTCAGAGAGGCAAAAATGTAAGGATGAGCGAGCATTGATGAGGAATCCCAGGTTTCTGAAGGGTGTAACCTACCATCAGCCAAGGAGCAGGACTGACCCTGAGAAAAGGGAAACTCTTAAACATTTCCTTAGCCAGAGCAGCATCTCATTGGAAGAAAAATCACTTTAGCCACGTATCTTTCCCAATCTCAACCCACCTCTCTCTCTCACCCATACTATTGAAAAGATGGAAACTGACACCAAGTATTTTGATACTAGCTCAGCCTTGCTCAAAGCCGTTCATCAATTCCGAAAATCTCAAGTCCTTTCATCTTTAGGGATTCTTGGTTTCCATATTGTTAAAAGGAGAATTCATAATGTAACTATAACAGGAAATGTGGTCTCCAACGTGCTTGGAGATCCTGGCACCTGAGTTACCTGCCTAACGTGAAAGGGAATTCAGTACAGCATTAAGGGCGCCTCAGACTCTGGAGGCGGACAGATCTGGTTGAATCCTGCCTCCCACATTTTCAGATGTGTGACCAATACAAGTTCCTTAACTTTCCCAAGCCTCAGTTTTCTCCTCTGGGAAAAGGGGGGAAAGTTAGTATTATCTCCTAGGGCTGCTGTGATGATTAAGTGAGTGCTTAGCACAGAGCCCACCAAAGAGCAACTGCTCAATAAACACTGGCTATTGCTGCGATGATTAATAGTTTCATAATGCTGTCACTGTTGTTCCTGCTCTTTGCTGAGCTCACAGTGGTCTGCTCTCAGCCAGCCCCCGTCTCACAGAGTCTCACTGCTCTCCTGTGAGGATGTGCCCAACTGAGAATGTATGAGAACCCCAGCCAGCGGGGTGTGTGTACATGTGGACAGTGTGAAGGCACAGCGAGAGTTGGAATCACTGCCCAAGACCACTGGTTTAACCCTAAATTGCCAGTTTGACTCAAATATTGACAAATCTCTTACACAACAGCAAATACAAGGACAGCCTGAGAATTGTGTGTGGGTTTTGTACAAGAGAAAAACAAATTACACTTAAGAAAAGTGCCTTCAAATCTGGATCCTTAGTATTTGTAATTCACTTCCACATTACCTGGATTATACCAAGATAACTTCCTTGGGTACACACCAAGCTTAAAAGTTGGAAAGTTTCTTTCTGGCATACATCTTATAAGATACATGCATTTATCTCTCCCTTGTTGTGGGGGGAGGTATCCCCTACGATGCTTTCCCTCCTGCATGGGTTCGCCGGTGGGCGCTAAAGTGGGAGCTGTTGTTAAAGTCTTTGCCGCACTCCGTGCACTTGTAGGGTTTCTCCCCAGTGTGGATTCTCTGGTGAATAATAAGACTGGAGCTCTGGTTAAAGCATTTCCCACACTCTCTGCACTTATACGGCTTCTCTCCCGTGTGAATCCTCTGGTGAGTAATGAGGTTAGAACGGTCACGGAAAAATTTTCCACACTCGAGGCATTTGTAAGGTTTCTCTCCTGTGTGCACTCTCTGGTGCGTGATGAGCTTGGAGCGCTCGCTGAAACACTTCCCGCAGTCCACACACTTATACGGCTTCTCCCCAGTGTGGGTTCGCTGGTGGTTGGCCAGGGTGGAGCTCTTACTGAAGCTTTTCCCACATTCGGCACATTCATATGGTTTCTCCCCTGTATGGATTCTTTGGTGACTAATGAGGGCAGAGCTTTTAGAGAAGCTTCTTCCACATTCAGAACACTCATAAAGTTTCTCCCCTGAGTTGGTGCTGTGTGGTCCAGAATTCAAGTTCTTATTGATACTCTGAGGTTGTTCAGGAGACGTCTCCTCTGTAGAACTCTTCCAGTGAGCACTAAAAGATAGGCTTTGGCCAAAGTTTTCCCCAAGCTCATTATACTGATCAAGATTTCCTCCCAAGTGGATTCTCTGATGCTTCAGAAGGTTTGAGCTCTGGTTGAAGCTTTTCCAACATTCCCCACATTTATAGGGCTTTTCCCCTGTGTGGATTCTCTGGTGGGTACTGAGGTTGGAGCGGTCACTAAAGTTTCTTCCACATTCAAGGCATTTGAAGGGCTTCTCACCCATGTGGATCCTCTGGTGAGCAAAGAAGTGAGAGCTCCGATTGAAGCTCTTCACACATGTATCACACTTGTAGGGTTTCTCTGCAAGGTACAGGCCTTGATGGTCAATAAGTTTTTCTAAGTCCTCTTCAGAACAACATTCTTCCCACTGTTTCTGTGGGCAGTTTCCCCACTGCTCTTTGCCCTCATTTTCAATTTCACTGTCTTCCCCCCAGTCAAGAGGCTGGCAAATAGCCTCTGTGGTACATGTGGACAAGGCTCCAGGCAAACCCTCAACAATGTCCTGCTCTGAAATCTGGTCTTCATCCTCATGCCTCATCTCAAAACCTGAAAGAATGGACAGAAATGCAGCTTTTCTTCATTCTTTAGTTAACAATTCTACATATAAATCTCAGTATATTGTGTCTTACAAATTTGGCTAACATGAATTTGTATCTTGTATCTTATATCTCACATCTTGTAAATGTGCCTAACATGAAATCAATCAAGTTTTAGTGCACACACATGTTTCTGACCTGCAAAGCTGAGGAACAGAGTCTGGGACATGGCGACCCCACCAATAAGCCATGGGGCCCAGCCCAAGCAGCCAGCCAGTCTCCCCTATCTCAATATTCAATAACGAACACCTCCTTCTCCTAGTGCATTCAGTATAACCTGTGTCACACAAGGTTAATAAACTCTGTAACTGCCCAGATGTATCCTAGTAAAAGCTCAACTGACTGACTGATTTGGAGGATCACACAAAGCCGGAGATTGGATAATCTGGGCAAAGTACAAATCCTTTTTCCTACCCAATCCCATCCTCTCTAGTTAAGAGACAAAGATAACAAGCCTGGCTCCCTCACACTTTATACATGCCTGCAGATTCTGTGGACATCCAACTACTCCAGGCTTACCCGTGTCTGGGGTTTTAGGACATGGGGTTGGAGGTCTGACGGCATCTTCATCTGCCATCTCGGCCCAGGCCTCCTGGTCATCGGCCTCGGCACTGCTCTGCCCAGACCTCGGGAGACCTGAGGCCTCCCTGACAGTCCCTATGGCCCTGACCACGGTACGAGCCCTCATCAGCGAGTCCAGCTCCTCATAGAAGGGGCATGTCCCCGGCGGGTGGCTGCTCTTGGCTTTCCGGTAGCTTCGAAGGAGGTTTTTGAATCTGTAGCGACACTGCTCCAGTGTCCGCAGGAAGCCCAGGGTGCACAGCCGCTCAGCAATGGCCCGGTACACCTGGCTGTTCTGGTGACAGGTGCGAAGCTTTTCAGAGAACGGGGACTCACTGAGAATTGCCAGGAAGGCCTTGGTCTCCTCGTAGCCCCAATGCACACCTGCTGTCAGGAGTGAAAAGGTCAGAGGTATGAGACTTAATGAGGTTTGCCTATGTTATCAGGGACTGGGGTCACCTGCCCTTCTGAATACCTAGAACACAGGCATCTCAGAAACTACCTGGGGCCTGGGGAATACCCCTTGCTTCTCAGGGCTGTGCTAGGAATGTCAGCCAGAGTTTCCTGCCTCTACCCCTTCTAAGAGATTCTATTAACAGAGTGTTGGCTGAAGGGGAGGTCATCAATTACATCAGGTGACCTCACTCCCCTGGCCTCAGCTGATTGGTCAGGGAAAGGCCTATAATTGGGATCCATGAGATTCTCCTGTATCCATTCAATACACACCTTCTATTTACTTCATGAATTCTCCCTTTAACAAAACATGGAAGCTGAGAATTCCTAAAGATTAGAGCCATAAATGGATTTCAGATACTCCTGCAATAGTATAACTGAGGATGCCCTTTTCTCTTTCGTGGAGGAACGAAAAGGAGGTGGTCTAGTCTCAGTTCCTCTGCGGGTAAATGATGCAGCCCAGGGCAGCAGCATGGTGGAGGGAAAACTACGTAAAACTGGCAGGCAGGAGCCACAGGCCCTGATCCTGGCTCTGCCGCTACCTCTGTGTGTCTTTACGTAAGACGCCTCATCTCTGGGACCTGTGTTTACACCTTTACATGAATGACCGGGTGGCCCCACATGCTGCCTGCTCATGCCTATGCTGCCATGATTTCTGCTGTTCAATGCTTCACTCACTCTCCTCCTTTACCTCGATTTACTATCGATGAACTCACAGCTTGATATGCCCATTCACATTAAGACAAATACATAGACGTAAGAATTGAAAGTTCACTCACGTAACACCTGTGATTATCCCCATACTACGAGTGACACACTTTGGGAAATACTGGATTGGCTCTTTGAGGTCCCTTAAGGCTTGAAAAGTGTTTGCTTCTATAACTAAGAGACTTGGTCATGGAAGAAGAGAGAAGGAGTTTGAGGATGACCTAAGGAACGTAGCTCCTTACTCTAGTGGCATCAAACCAGATTTGCAGTCCTGACCTCAGGAAGCAGCAGTCTGGCTGGCAGGAGGGTTGGAATCTGGATCCGATTAAACCCCTTGTTCTTACCAATACGACTCTGGAGCAGAGCTGGGCCTCCTGCGATCCTGGGCCCCTGGGCAGACTCATCAGTGACCAGGCCAGCACCATTACAGTCTTCTGCTGTTTCCTCGGGCTCCCAGCCCCCTTCCTCCTGCTCATCCATCTCTGCATCACTATCCCCCAGCCTGGGGAGTGCCACAGCCCCTCCTGGGCCGTCTGAGACTCTGATGGCCGTCCGAGCCCTCACCAGGGCTTCTAGCTCCTCGTAGAAGGGACAGGTCCCTGGTGGGTGGCTGCTCTTGGCTTTCCGGTAATTCCGTAGGAGGTTTTTGACCCTGTAGCGACACTGCTCCAGTGTCCGCAGGAAGCCCCTTGCCCTTAGCCGCTCTGCAATGGCCCGGTACACCTGGCGGTTCTGGTGACAAGTACGGAGCTTTTCAGAGAAAGGAGACTCACTCAAAATTGCCAGGAAAGTCTTGGTCTCCTCGTAGCCCCAGTGAACACCTGACACCTTCATGTCCTCCACATCCCATTGGCATTGCTCTTCCCAGGCCCTTGAGCCCCTCCAGGCCAATGCCTGAGCTGATTTTGTTTGCTCATTTTCCAGGCTATAATCTGCAGCGTTCCTTTTCCCAGAACTTTTAAGACTTACACCCCAAAATTCTGGTCCTTGCGCTCTCTGGGAGGTAATACTTGGTTTTGAAACTGGAACTCCTACACAAAAGGAAGAAGATAGATGACTGAGTAGAAATGATCTGTTGAACTGTTTGTCCAAAATGTTCCTGAAACTTGATATATATCCTTTCCCTGCAAGAGGCTGATAAAAAATTCCCAGGCTAATCCTTAAAATATCTGGAGGGATGGGGAGAGGTAACCAGAGGTAACAGGACCACTATTCCAAAAATGTTAAGTGACCTATTTGCCTTGTTCATTTGCTTTTTTGTTGTTCTTATAAAACAGCATATAACAGAGTGACTGTTATTGGTCCACAGATGGGCACACGACCTAAATTCCACGGTCAGAGGAAAGGTTCCTCTGTGTGTACGTGCGTGTATGTGTGAGAGAGAGAGAGACATGGAGGGAGAGAGAGAGAGACTCTCTCTTGCTAGGCCTCCATTGCCACTGGCATCTATCTTTTGACCATGAGACAAAACAGCTTTAGGATGAAGCTAACACTGAGGATGGCAGAGAGAAAGAAAGAACCTAAGTCCTTTAGGACAGTACTGAGCTAATTTGTACTGAGGTTGGAGCATGTCCTCTTCTGAACTTCCTATAATGTGAGAAAATTAATTCCCTTATTTTTAAAACAGTTAGCTATGTTTAAAGGACTGCTGTCTCAACAGCTCCCAACCCTAACAAAATAGGAAGCCTTTAATTAAAATAAATATTTGAAGAAAACTAGATGAAAAAGAGTTTAGAGCTAAAAGAGGCGTAAGGATAACCTAGTTCAGCATTTCCCAAAGTCTGTTCCTTTGAACACTATTTCCCCCGGACATCATGACTAAAAAAGGGGTTGCACTGTCAAGCAAGTAGCCAACAAGCTTCTAGCATCTAACCTTACCATGAGTCAGACCTACCACAGTCTCTTCTATCTTACCGCACTCCCGTGTCTAACTCCCCACAGTGATCCCAGGCTCCATAGGGAAATGGGCTGGTTATTACTTGGCTTCCCACATCAGTTGTCTACAGAACAAGGAGTCTGTGCTGGTCACGTGAGCCCAGCAATATTTGTTTCTCATTGGCTTTAATACATTGGTCTCATGGGCTTAGTTCACTTGAGTCCGCCCCCGAGGGATCCTGTTTGGTGCTGAAAAGATTGGATTTCTGAGACTGCAGGCTGCACCCGGCCTCTGGACTGTGGTGAATGCACTGAGGTAAGGAAGGTAGTGCGCCCTGAGAGGGTAGGCTTGTGGAAGCCATCCTGCCAGCCTCCATCCAGGCAGACTCCACCCCTGCCGTCACAGTGTTGGCTCCAGAGAACAAGTCCTCTTCCTATCTCTGAAATTCCAGAGACTGCAGAGCCACGATTCTTAAGGGAGTGGTGAAACCCTCTTAGGGAACTGAATGTACCAGAAACATGACAACATCATCTTCAGAGGGGATGTTTCCTTACCCAAGCACACACCGTTCCCACAGTCGTCTCCTGGGGGGTCCTCGCAGAACTCCTTCTCAGCATGTTTGCCAGGGCCAAGGGCATCCTATGAGATGCACAAGAGAAGGACCTCAAACATCACTGACCCTTGAAACGAGCCTGCAAACCCTACCAGGCCCCGGGAAAGATAATGGGACTACAGGGATAGCACGCGTGTGCACTGTCAGGAACAGCATGGCCCAAAAGAGAGGCCCAGCAGACTGAGGGTGAGGGGCAAAGGCTCACACCCTGGGCCTCCTGCCCAGGCTGACGGGAGGCCGTGGAGAGAGAAGAGCGGCACGGGGGTGGAGTGCACAGGAGCAGGAATGGCGGGAAGGGAAGAACAAGCAGCAGCTTACCTGGGACTCGGCTGTCACTTCCCAATCTCCAACGCTCCCCATCTTTGGGAGAGTAGGGACTCGGGGAGTGAGGACAGCTGAGGAAGAGAAAAAGTCTCTGCAACCCAAGCTCTGGCTCCCAAAAAACCACCTCCCTCTGAGATCCAGCTTTCTGAAAGTCATCCTTGGATCAAACTAGACTACCCCTGTGGCCAGTGCAGACTCCCCCTTCCACGTCCCTTCCAGAGCAGGCAGCTCCTCAGCTGCCCTGAGCGCTGTGCCAGGTGGGAGCTGCCAGCCCTGACCTCCTGTGACCACCACCCAGCCCAGTCCCTGCCTGCACCTGCTGCAGGACTCCAGCTACGGTGGGACATGCTGGCAGACTGGGAGCTTCAGCCTCCCTTACAATGCCTACTTACCTTACCTCTCAGTCAGTGTGTCCCTCAGACACTATCCTGTCCCTCACCTTGAATTCTGTACATCTTTCCTCTCTACCCACCCTTCCTTACCTCACACCCCTCTCGCCTGAGGAGAAGGCTTATTCCCTGATGTTCCCAGATCCCTGGTACTCACCACTTTCTTTTAAGGGTTGTGGTGCCATTTTGGCATTTAGATGATTGGGAAAGTCAGGGCATGTACTCTTCACCCACTGCTTCTGGGACTGTCCCTCAGGCCAGGAATCCACTGGCTGCAGCTGGAAGCTCTGAGATTCTTGCACTGCCTTTAAGGACTTGGTCTCTTCTGCACACAATTCCATTTCCTACACAGAGGCCAAAATTCCTAATCATCAGCCAATCATCAGTTCAATAAGACCCACTTTGGTAGGGCAGGAAATGTTATTTTGAGTACAATTGTGGTCCAGAGCATAACTGGTTCTCTTAAGATCCAAAGATAGCTTCAAGTACGATGAGAAAGCCATCAGACTGACTTCAATAGACCAGCATTTACACCACCAAATGAGTACCGTCTGTTCAATGCAGGGTGGCTATACAAGTGTTTCAATGAAGCTGCCACTGTTCAATACATTTTTTTTTTTTTTTGAGACAGGGTCTCTCTCTGTAACCCAGCCTGGAGTAGCTCACTGCAGATTATACCTCACTGCAGCTTTGAACTCCTGGGCTTGACGGACCCTCCTGCCTCAGCCACCCAAAATAGCTAGGACTACAGGCACACACCACCAAACCTGGCTAATTTTTAAAATTTTCTGTAGAGACAGGGTCTCACCATGTTGCCCAGGCTGGTCTCGAATGATCCTCCTGTCTCAGCCTCCCAAAGTGCTAGGATTACACCCACCATGCCCAGCCTCAAAACATTTTTGATTCATAAAAGATAAATTATGTAAAATTTTTGTGACATTGAAAAATAACCCAGAAGCATCAAAAAAGGTTAAGTTTGAAGTTATCAAAAAAGATAAAAATTAACAAGATGTACATTAAACGGCAAAGGGAGGCATTAAAGGAAAAAAAAAAAAAGAGAAGCAAAGATATTTTTAAAACAAAAATTTTTAAAGGAGGGACAAAGAATTACAGATGGAATTTTAAAATGAAATAAAAGTATTAATCAGTTAGTACCAATATGTAACCAAAGTGTTTGTACCCCCACAATATTCTGAAATTTAAAAAAATAAAATAAAATAAAACAAAATGAAATAAAAGTATGTGCTGTTTAGAAAGGTACATCTAATCTTAAAACAGAAGAATAAGTAGGACAGAGGTTACTAAAGGCTGGGAAAGGTAGGGTAAAGGGAGGAATAGGAAGAGATTTGTTAACGGACACAAAATTAAAGCTAGATAGGAGGAATAAGCTCTAGTGTTTCATAGCACTGTAGGATGACTATAGTCAACAACGATCTATTATATTATTTCACGTAGCTAGAAAAGAGGATACTGAATGTTCCCAACATAAAGAAATGATAATGTTTGAGATGATGGATATGCTAATTACCCTCACCTGATCACTGTACATTGTATTAATATGTATCGAGACATCAATATGTACCCCATAAATATGTAAAATTATTATTATATTATGCGTCAATTAAAAAAAGAAAGAAGAAGGATAAGCAAAAGATAAGGCACTCTAACTCAAAAGGAAAACAGAAGTGGCAATTTTAATTTCAGTGTAGAATTTCAGGCCAAAAAAAGTACTCAGAGATATAGAGAATATATATATAAAATAAAAGACAATAATCAACTCAGAGATAACATTACCCAATCAACTTTATCAATCATAAAGCTAATTTCTAATCTCTATTTCCCAGTTGGTTCCAAATTCAGAGGTAGAGGCCAAGGTGTTATTCTTTCCTGGCCCTAAAACCCAAACAATATATTAATAACAATTTCAATGCTTTATAGAATTTTTAAAAAGGATTTCAATTTTTTCAATAGGTAATAGACACCCGTGGTCTAAAAACAGAAAATACATACAAAGGTATATTCAGTAAAAACACCGCACCCCACCCACCTCCACCCCATCTCCTCTCCCACTCCTCGCTACGGCTGATCACGTTCTCCCGCGTCCTTCAGAGTTCCTTTGTATACACAAGCAAATGTAAATACATATTCTTATTTTTTCCCCATTTTTACACAAAAGGTAGTGACTGGATACATTGCTCTGAACCTTATTTTTTTGAACCAAAATAATAATATCCATCTTCATCAACTTACTGAGTTTGCCAACTTAGCTCCAAAAACCTTTTGGCTGGTCTGAAAACTCAAATCCACTCTCAAAGAAAGGGATTTTTACCATTGAGAAGAATGGGCCATGAGCATCAAAGGTCATTCCAAATGAGAAGACCCACCCATGTGTGACTTCACAGGGAGAAAGTATCTGCTTAACATTCATATACGGTCATTTAAAAAAAAAACACACACAACTCACTTTGTTATAGTTACAATCAACAGAGGAATGTATGACTAGACTCAACAACAATCTTTACTTCTAATCCCAGTGCCTCCAACTATTTCCATCCCTACGCAAAGATTCTGATTCCATGGATGGTAACTGTGGACAGAGAAAGAAGACTCAAGTGACAATGAGTTGGACAAACTTCTGGTTTCCAGTCCAGTATGTAAGGAACTTAGAATTGCCACTCCATCCTAAGAACGAGTCAAAAGCTAAACAAACTGAAAAACAACAACTCTTCTTAGAGCTCTCAGAGAAGTGAGGTCACAGGGCAAACCACTGCTCCCAAAATTGGAGAAACGGGTAGATTCAGAGATTCACAACTTAGTAGAGCAGAAACCTCTGCAGCAACCAGTGCCGGAGCAGGAAAACCTCAACTGTAACCGATGAATTGCCAGAGGCTCAGTGTGGACAACTCAGAGACTTAAAAACTCCAGGGCACCCAGTCATGGGAGAGGGGCACATTTTTGTAAGTTTTGCCTCCAGGAGCTCAACCAGGTCCTCACTGTGAGTATCAGAGAAAAATCCCCTCTTGCTTATGGCATAGGGTGGGGAAAAGGAACCATTTTGAAATATGCCAGAGCACTCTGCTCTTCTTAACAAGACCTGCCCTTAGGAGAAACTATTTTATCAAAGTCTAACCTAACTGGCAGAAGGAAATATGCAACTCCAACTACCTCTACTCTTCCACGTGGGGGATGAGAAATACCCACCTGCAGCCCCCTCTAAGCATCCAGGCATCCTGTCCCACCAAAGGTTGGGAAAACTGCAAAGCACTAGTGAAGTCCAGCGTCCAGGTGCACAGGCACACAAAAAGACTGAGACCTAATCATGGTACTACAGAATGCTTCCCCTTCCCCCACACCTTATCATTGTATTACTAAAGGCCTATTTACCACCGTTCCTTTTATGCAGTACATCATGTCCATCTTTCAACAAAAAATTACAGGGCAAACTAAAAGGCAAAAAACACAGTTTAAAGAGAATGAACAGTCATCAGAACCAGAGTCAGAAATGGCAGGAATATTGGAATTATCAGACCAGAAATTTTAAAAATATTAATCTGACTATATCAATAATCACCTTAAATGCCAATGGTCTAAGGACACCAATTAAAAGACAGAGATTGCCAGACTGGGTCAAGAAACAAGACCCAAATATACATTGTCTATAAGAAATCCACTTTAACTATAAAGACACACATAGATTAAAACTAAAGGGAGGAAGAAAGATATAATAAGCCAACACTAATCAAAAGGAAATGGGAATAGCTATATTAATTTCAGACACAGTGGACTTCAGAGCAAGGAAAGTTATCAGAGATAAAGAGGGGCATTACACAATGATGCAGGAGTCAATACTATAAGAAGACATAACAATCCTTAATATACATAAGGATTACACATATACTTCCTCCTTAATGCACTGAATAACAGCATCAAAATATGTGAGATTAAAAACTGACAGAACTCTAAGGAGAACTAGATTAATCCACTATTATAGTCGGAGACTTTAACACCCCTCTATCAGAAACGGACAGATCTACCAGGCAGAAAATCAGTAAGAACACAGTTGAACTCAACAGCACCATCAATCAACTAGACATAACTGACATCTATACACTACTTCATCCAACAACAGCAGAATACACATTCTTCTCAAGCTCACTCATTCACCAAGACAGACCACATTATGGGCCATAAGACACACCTTAACAAATTTAAAAGAACAGAAATCATACAATGGCTGCTCTTAGACCATAATGGAATTAAACTAGAAATCAGTAACAGACAGATAGCTAGAAAATCCCAAAATGCTTGGAGACTAAACAATATACTTCTGAGTAACACACAGGTCAAAGAAGAAATCTTGAGAGAAATTTTAAAATATTTTGAACTAAATGAAAATGAAAATACAATTTATCAAAATTTGTGGGATGCAGTGAAAGCAGCGCTTAGAGAAAAATGTGAATAAATTGACTAAATATATTAAAAAAGAAGAAAGATCTAACATTAATAATCTAAGCTTCCACCATAGGAAAATAGAAAAAAGAAAAGCAAATTAAATCTAAAGTAAGCAGAAAAAAAGGAATAATAAAAATTAGAGCAGAAATCAATAAAACTGAAAACAGGAAATCAATAGAGAAGATCAATAAAATCAAAAGCTGGTTCTTTGAAAAGATCAATAACATTGATAAGCCTCTAGTCAGTCTAAGAAAACAAGACAGAAGACACAAATTACTAATATCAAAAATAAAAAAGGAGACATCACCATAGATCCATGGACATTAAAAGGATAATTAAGGAATATTTACATCCACACATTTGATAACCAACTCCTTGAAAGTCAGAATCTGCCAAAACTCATACAAGAAGAAACAATCTGAATAGGCCTGTATCTATTAAATAAATTGAAACAATAATTAGTAACATTCCAAAACAGAAAGCACTAGGCTCAGACAGGTTCACTGGTGAATTCTACCAAACATTTAAGGAAGAAATCACACCAATTCCCTATAGTCTCTTCCAGAAGATAGAAGCAAAGAGAGTATTTCTTTACTCATTCTATGAGACCAGCATTACCCTAATAACCAAAGATACAAGAAAAGAAACCTACCGA
This sequence comes from Daubentonia madagascariensis, assembly GCA_023783475.1. Taxonomy (NCBI): domain Eukaryota; kingdom Metazoa; phylum Chordata; class Mammalia; order Primates; family Daubentoniidae; genus Daubentonia; species Daubentonia madagascariensis. The sequence continues at coordinate 5,258,674 of JAKFHU010000117.1, forward strand.
CCAATATCTCTCATGAATATAGATACAAAAATCCTCAACGAAATATTAGCAAATCAAATGCAACAATGCATAACAAGAATTATACACCACAACCAAGTGGGATTTATCGCAGGTATGCAAGCCTGGTTCAACATTTGAAAATCAATTAATGTAATCCATCACAACAACAGGCTAAAAAAGAAAAATCACATGATTGTATGTGATATCAATAGAGGCAAAAAAAGCATTTGACAAAATCCAACACTCATTCATGGTGAAAACTCTAAGCAAACTAGGAACAGAGGGGAACTTCCTCAACTTGATAAAGAACATCTACAAAAAACCTACAGCTAAGATCCTACTTAATGGTTAGAAATACAAAACTTTTGCACTAAGATCAAGAACAAGGCAAGGATTTCCCCTCTCACTATTTCTTCCCAGCACCATACTGGAAGTCCAGGCTAATGCAATAAGATAAGAAAAGGAAATAAAAGGTATGCAGATTGGGAAGGAAGAAATAAAACTGTCTTTGTTCACAGATGGCATGATCGTCTATGCAGAAACTCTAAAAGAATCAACAAAAAAACTGGATTCAATAAGTGATTATAGCAAGGGTGCAGGATACAAGATTAATATATCAAAGTCAATTGCTTTCCTATATAGCAGCAATGAACAATTGGAATTCCAAATTAAAAGCACAAAACCATTTATATTCTCATCCAAAAAAATAAATACTTAGGTATAAATTTAACAAAACATGAACAACATCTATATGGGGGAAACTATTAAACTATGATGAAAGATATCAAAGAAGAACTAAATAAATGGAGAGATCTTCCATGTTCATGGATAGGAAGACTCACAATTGTTCTTCCCAATTTGATCTATAGATTCAATGCAGTCCCAATCAAAATCCCAGCTATTTATTTTGTGGATATCAACAAACTGTTAAGTTTACATGGAGAAGCAAAAGACCTAGAATAGCCAACTCAATAGTAAAGCAGAAGAACAAAATTGGAGGACTGACACTACCTGACTTAAAGATTTACTATAAAGCTACAGTAATCAAGTCAGTGTGGCACTGGCAAAAGAATAGACAAAGAGAACAATGGAACAGAATAGAGAGCCTAGAAATGGACACACATAAATATAGTCAACTGAACTTTGACAAAGGAGCAAAGGCAATAGAATGAAGCAAAGATAGTATTTTCAACAAACGGTGCTGAAATTGGACATCTACATGCAAAAAAAAAAAAAGAATCTAGATACAGACCTTATACCCTTCACAAAAAAATTAACTCAATATGGATCACAGAGCTTAATGTAAAATGCAAAACTATAAAACTCCCAGAATATAATACAGGAGAAAACCAAGATGACCTTAGGTATGACAATGACTTTTTAGATACAATACCAAAGGCAAAACCCATGAAAGAAATAACTGATAAGCTGGACTTCATTAAAATTAAAAACTACTACTCCATGAAAGACACTGTCAAGCCACAGACTGGGAAAAAATGTTTGCAGAAGACATATCTGATAAAGGACTGTTATCTAAAATATACAAAGAACTCTTAAAACTCAACAATAAGAAAAGAAACAACCCAAGAGAAAAAAGGGCAGAAGACTTGAGCAGACACTTCACCAAAGAAAATATACAGAGGGCAAGTAAATGTACGAAAAGATGTTTAACATTATATGTCATTAGGAATTACAAATTAAAACAACAATGAGATACCACCATACACTTATTAGAATAGCCAAAATCCAAAACACTGACAACACTAAATGCTGACAAGGATATGGAGCAACAGGAACTCCCATTAATTGCTAGGGGAAATGCAAAATGTTACAGCCACTTTGGAAGACAGTTTGGCAGTTTCTTACAAAGGTAAACATACTCTTAACCACATGATCCAGCAATCACGCCCGTTGGTATTGACTCAAATGAACTGAAAACTTATGTCCACACATAAACTTGCACATGGACATTTACAGCAGCTTTATACATAACCACCAAAACTTAGATGCAACCAAGATGTCCTTCAGTAGTTGAGTGGATAAACTGTGGTACATCTAGACAATGGGTCATTATTTACCACTAAAAGGAGATGAACTATGGAGCCATGAAAAGACATGGAGGTAATTTAAATGCATATTACTACGTGAAAGAAGCTAATCTGAAAAGGCTACATACTGTATGATTCCAACTACATGATACTCTGGAAAAGGCAAAACTATAGAAATAGTAAGATTAATGGTTGCTAAGGGTTGGGGGAAGGGAGGGGTGAATAGGCACAACACAGGGGACTTTTTTTTAGAGCAGTGAAACTCTTCTATTTGATACTATTATACAATAGTTGATACATGCCATTATTCATTTGTCAAAACCCAGAGAATGTGTAACACCAAGAGTGAACCTTAAGGTAAACTATAGACTTTGGGCAACAATGATGTGTCAATGTAGGCTCATCAGTGGTAACAAATGTACCACTCTGGTGCAGGGATGTCAACAGTGGAGGAGGCTGGAGCAGAAGAGAGAGGGTAGATGGGAACTCTCTGTACCTTCTGCTCAATTTTGCCGTGAACCTAAAACTGCTCTAAGAAATAAAGCCTATTTTTTAAAAAAAAATGCCTGTGCATCTGATGGAGAGAGGGGTTGTGCAAGATGGTGATGATAGAAGAAACAAGCTAAAAAATCACAAAATAGCAGAGCTGAAAGATCCCTTTTAGGAAAATATCTTAGGGGCCATTTAGCCTTGTAGTCACCACCTTTTTCAGGTGGTGGTTTACTTTGAGGGACATAGTTAAACGATATTTCATACCATTATTAAGACTTGGAAAAATTTTACTTGCAGAAAATGTAACTAAGTTACATACTCTGCAATGTAAGATCATATGCTACAATGTATGTGCCTGAAAAAACAAGCTCCTTTGCTACTTGTCCATTTGTTTTGAAATTTGTAAGCACTTAGGAGATTGAAAAGTCAAAAAATAAAATGAAAAGTCACAAGGAAAAAAATACATAATAGAGAAGATTCCATTCCCTTATTTTTTCTCAATCTTAGAAGCAGTTCAACTTTGGGTCAGCTCACAAGGGCATAATTTGAGAACCTTTGGTCTAGTCCAACCCTCTCATTTTACAGAAGAACAATCATAAAGACCTTGATTTAAGTCAATTCTCATCTCTGGGTCTCAAGTTCTTCATCTTCCAGCTCTGAAGCCCTAAGACTTCCATTTGTTTCTTCACTGCAACTTAAGACAAATAGCTGGTTTCTTTAAAAGAAATAATATAGGGGGAGGTAGGGTGGTATATTAAAATGAGGCACACTCTCTCATACTTAGTTCTGCAACTTTAAATATTATTCTTTCTGTATCTTCAACTAGTTTGTAAAGGAATTCAAAAAGCAAAGCCATAGACCTTAAACCTTTCTTCCTCCAATCTCACATCTGTATAGAGCTTTACTGTTTAAATGTACAGAAAACCCCTGCCATTTGCAAGGGATGTTCCAAAAGCTATAATTTCCCCCAACAAAATACAGTTAAGTATAATATCACAAGAATTACTGACTATAACAAGTGGAGAACAACAGAGTTATGTTTAGATGAAGGTCCTAGATGGCTGGCTGTGTCCCCAGCCAACTAAAGGACCTGTTCTACATACACCAGCTTCAAAGCAGGATTCAAAATTTGTGTCACAGAAAAATCACACATTATGTTGTGGGTCTTCAGGGTCAATTTGCAAATTTTTGCATCGTGAATGTTAAATCCATGATACTTTCACTTCCCTTACCTCAGTTGTACCACTTAGTTATACACATTTAGACACGTTTACTTACCTCTCTGTTTACCCATTTAAAAATGCAATGATAATAGTACCTACCTTATTGGATTGCTGGGTTGATTAGATGAGGGATATACATAAAAACCTTAGAACAGTGTCTGACACACAGTGAGTGCTCACAAAGTGTCAGTTAATATCTCATTTGAGCCTCATGGCTCATAAGTATTTTAATTCCCATGGTTTGCAGATGAGGCACCTGTCATGTAGCAAACAGAACAATGATTTTGGAACTTAAGGATCTCGGTTTAGGCTCTGATTCACTCACTGAGTGGCCTTTGTGAGCCACTTGACTTTTTGGGCCTTAATCTATAAAATGAGGATAATAACACGGTTTCTGTCTACCTACATTACTGCTCTAAGCATTCAAAGAGACCACAAATGTAAAAAGATTTTGTTATGTATAAAACACAATACAAATTAACCATACTATGAATATGGTCCTGGGAGGCAGTCTGGAGTAGTGAGTAGACATGCAGGCTTTAGAGTCAGATACCTGAGTTCAAATCCTGACTCTACCATCTAGAAGCTGTGTGACCTTGAACAAATTATCCATTTTTTCTCTGCCTCTGTTTCTTCATTGGTAAAATTAGGAATACAGTACCTATCTTATTAAATTGTTGACAGGCTTAAATGAGTTAATACATGTAAAGCCCTTAGAACAGAGCCTGGTATACAGTAGTGGTCAATAAATGTCAGTTATTGAATAATTATTGTTAATATTATTGTGATTTGGGCAATTATTAACCTAGGCACAGTCCCACTGCCTTGCCCAACCCACTCCTTGGAGAAAAGACCATTTGCCTCACCTGCTGTCCTGCAGCCCGCACCTCCCGGTGCCAATCCTCCACCAGGGCCACCGCCTCCTCACCACTCTCAGGGTGGCGTGCCTGCACCCAGATCTGGACCTCCCTGGGTAAGATAGTCAGGAATTGCTCTAGCACCAGAAGCTCCAGGATCTGCTCTTTGAGGCGGATCTCTGGCCTCAGCCACCGACAGCAGAGAGCCCAGAGCTGGCTGAAGGCCTCGTGGGGTCCAGCTGCATCCCTGTACTGGAACTGCCTGAAGCGCTGGCGGGAGGCCTCAGGGCCAGAGACAGACTCATGGTCCTTCTCCTGGGGTTTGGATTCTGATCCCCATGAGTCCTCCTCCAGTTTCACAATCAGGACTTCTTCAGGCTCTGCTGGGGGATAGGCCTGGGCCTGGGATTCCAGGGCCACCGCCATGGTCTAGTCTGGACACTTCACATCAGCTGGGCTATCCTCATCCAACGTCTTCCCGCATCTACAGTGAGTCCTTCAAGGGGCTCCTTGGAAAGGGACTGCTCCCCGCGGCTCTGAAGACAGAAAGACATAGGACAGAGTTGAGCAAAAGGACCCAGAAGCCTCACTTTCCTCACTTCCCCCATACCTTCCACCCTCTGTGCATGGGGCAGGGGTGCTAAGAGATGCCCCTTTTCCATAGGCAGGAAATGAAACCACAATCTGGCACCAAAGCCAGCAGCTAGCATGCTTTGGAGGAAGACAGCACAGTATCAAGTCCTCTGGGACATGCCTCAACACCTTAACCTGGCATCCTAGGCCTCCATGATCTGGCCCCAATGTGGCCTTCCTCCCTCCTATACGTGTCCAAAGTCTAACCTTCCCTCAAGTTGGGTTCCAAATGCTACCCGCTACATTAAGGCCTTTCTTCCTAAGCATGAAAGCTTGGTTGGCATCCTCCAAGGATGCTCTCCTTGCAAAATCCCTCTTTCACTCTACACTCCCCCTTGGTCATCTTGCCCACTTGGCATTGTTCACCACCTCTAAACATGACTCCCAAAACCCCAGCCAGGACCTGTCTCCAGACCTCCAGACCCCAAAATCCAAACCCTTTCATGACATTTCCACTTTACTGTCCCTTGGCACCCCAAACTCAATGGGTCAAAAGCTGAATTCATCATTTTCTCCTGCAAACGTGCCTGCCTTCTGAAACTCCCCATTCAGCGAAGGCACCACCTTCCATCAAGTGCCCGCACCAGAGACCTGGTCATCACCCTTCTCCAAGGTCCCCTGCATCCAATTCACCACCAAGCTATATCCACTTGGCACTTCCACACCCAATGCCACCACTTCATCACCCGAGAACCATCACAGGTTTCACTTGATCAGCCTCCTAACACACGTCCTGCCTCCGCTCCCCTCACCCCAACCCCTGCTTCATTCTTTGCACAACAACCAGACTAGAGCAAAACCTGACTTGGTCGCTTCCCTGCTAAACACCTTTCAGTGGTCGCTCATGTCCCTCAGGATAAGGTGTAAACCTTGCCCGAGTCTCCAACCTCATCTCTTTACCATGCTCCACTAGTCACAGTGATCCAGCAACACAGCTTGCAGATACTACACCTGCTGCTCTCCGAACCTTCCCCCATGCTGTGGTCTCCTTTGGCAATAATCTCCTCCCTTTCTTCACCTAGCTGGGTTTCTGCTTAAATTGCACTTTTTCCATGAGGCCTTCCCTGTATCCTGAAAAAAGATTCAGTCCTCAGCCACAAGCTTCCATAGTATTTTATGTTTTCTCTAGCATAACCCTGATCATCCTTTATTGAAATTATCTTACCCACTAGATCATTAGCTTCCTGAGGGACCTAGCACAGTGCTTAGCACACATAGGAAGCACTCAATAAACAGTAAAGTCATGAACGATCAACTAACAACGATGGCGTGTCACAAAGAAAGGATTATGATTAATCCCTTTCTGCACACACTAGGTAAAAAAAGAACAAACAACCTTCCTGCTCATGCCAGAAGAATTCCTTTCTCCTCTTTACTTCTCTCTCTCTCTGACACTTATCACTTTCTACATTATATTAGAGGGATATGTGTATGTCCCCAGGGAGATTACAGCCTCCCCGACAACACCCATGCTGGGTTATCTTGAGAAAATGAGCTCTTTGTGTCATTCCCAACAAGTCTAGGTGACATAAAAGAAATGCCCACTCAAAGGAGGCTATTAGCTGCTTCCAAGTGGGAATGACACAGCTAAACTGAGAATGGAGGAAGGGTACTATTTAGCATTTTAGGCCATCTGACTAGACTGAATGGAAATAGGGCAAGCATAATAAAAAATAAGAGCTTGTCCTAAAGACCTCCATATACGTAGGAACAGGCTGAGAGCACAACTCACAACTACCTGGCAACTTCCTGCTCATCCCTCAGCTACCAGCTTAAAATGTCACCTCCTTTGACAAGAGTTCCTTGACACACCCTTGTCATGTCCTGCCCCCATCCCTGCCCTCCAAGAATTGCCTCCCCGATCCTGTACTCCCAAAGCGGTTGGTACATACCTCTAATGCAGGTGTTATCCTACACTACTATAGTTACCTGTTCCTACCTCTGATGGCCCCATTAGATGACGTTACTAGGGCCAGTACTGTATCTTACTCATTTCTGCATCCACAGTGCCCAGCCCAGGATCTGGTAAATACCAAGACTATAAAAAGTTTTATTGCCTTTTATTAAAATGGTAAATCTGGTACATCAAAAGTTTAATGGGATATGGATGATCTATAATTTATATTAAAGAATTAACCTTTCATGAAATTTCTTTTTTAACTACAGCCTTACTGATGCAGTAGTCCAAACACATTCCTGTTACTCTCTCATACAAGGACTAATTCACCATTTATAGAGTATTCATTATATACCCTGTGCTGCACTGGGAGCTATGGATCCAACAGTAGCTAGGACAGACAGTCCCTACCTTCATGAAAATTACAGTCTAGTGAGAAAGACAGTTAATAAGCACATAAAGACATTTCTGCTCCTGCATTGAGAGGACACTACAACAAAATAGGCAATTAACAGTCCCACCACACCTAAAGCCCAGTCTCAGATAATAGGTATTTTCTTCTGGAAAGACTTAAAAATCCCAAAGGTTAGTTTCAAATAGAAATCAGAAAGTCCCAAGAACCATATATCACCACAACCCTTTTCACTCCTTTCTTAGACTGAAATACGGATAGCAGCCTATTGTGGGGACAGGGAGGACAACACAGTCAGCCAACAGCAGGGTGACTTCACACAGAAGTGACCAAGGGAAAATGGACAGGGGCATCCCTCAGTCCTGAGACTACCAAGAATAGCCAGGCCTCACTAGGATCAGCAACCTCCAAGAGTACCCGTTTATTGAGTACCTACAAGGTGCCAGGCACGGTGCTAAGTGCTCTACATTCATAATTTTACTGAATCTGCCAGGCAGGCAAGTGGAGTGTCGTTAGTGCTGAGCTGTATTTCATTGATCCGTAACTTCTACTACATATAAAGACCAGAGACAAAAAAAAAAAAAGCATAATTTAAACAGTGCAGCCAGTTCCATTCACTGTGTGTCTGTTGCAGAGTGAGCATGTGGTAATGACCCCTATGACTTTGCTATTCCCCAGGTTAATCGTAGTTCCCTTGAGCCTCCTTCTCCACTGAGTGTGAATGAAATGTCTTCCATACAGCATGGTCCCTAACATAAGCCAACTCTTTCATTTAATGTTCAAACAAAAAACCCTGCTGTGCTGGTTAGCTTATTGAAAGACAGTGTGTTGATTTCTGAAATGGCTCTTTGCCAGAGGATTTTCAAACTGACTGATTTTTGGCTAAATGTGATTTTCACCTTCCGTGCTGACTTCAGAATGTAATTGTCTGTTAAGGTATGACTCCCACTATATCCTCAATTACATATACAGAACAAACTGAGCTTCTAGGAAGAAGATTCACGTAAGGTTACACAACCAGCAAGTGGCAGAGTTAGGATCTAAGCCCAGATCTGTTTTCTCTAACCATTTTTCTTAACCACATCACATAGCCTCCTCTCTATCTGCTAGTCATCCAAACTCCTGAGAAGATGGTGTGGGAAAGTAGAAAGAACATCAATCAAGGCAGGAGTGAGCAGGCTGCGGTTCTAGTTCCAATCCTGCCATCTATCAGGACTCTAGACAGGTCATGCAGCCCCCGTGGCTGCCTACCTAGGCTGCAGCTTACACAGCCTGGTCCTACTCAGCAGTTGCCCCAGGTTCCCCAAATTTGTATGATGGGGGTACAGCAAAGGGGCAGGGAAACTAGAATCAGTAGCTATAAGTTTAAATAGCTACAGGGGCCTAGCACTGTAAACGAATCAATGAGTGAAGAGAACTGGGTGTGGACTGTGGCTAACCACAGAGTGCCAGGGGGACATAGGCCCAGAGTGTTCCTAGGCCTTCCAATTTTTCCAAAAGAAGCTAGAACTCTGGATTTTTAAATGTTGGCAACCAACTCAAAATTGTTTCACATGCCATGAGGATTACATAAAGCACAATGGTGGACCTCATTTGACATGGGCTGTCACTTTGCCACCTGTCAGCTAAATGATCTCAAAGGTCCCTTCCAATATCCAGGAAGACCTAGAAAAGGTACAGATCCCCTCAAGCAATGAGGGATAGGTGTTGACTGCCATCAAAATCAGGATCCCTTTACAAACACAGGGAAGCTGAGAGGCATCTTGGCTCCTGGGTTAGTAAGAAGGTGGACATGAGGAGCCACTCAGTGAACAGAAGGATAGGAAGAGAAGATCCTCCCCAATTCCATGGGAAAAGCCAAGACTGGTCTGTGACCTCCAAAGAGAAAAAACTGGGAGTTCCCAAAGGCTGTCGGGCCCACTTGCCTGATTGTCCAAGCTACAGCTTAAAGCAGGCCGATCTCACACTTAAGGGCTTAAACCAGGGAGAGCAAATAGGTTTCATTTAAAGCACAAACTTCAATCAACTGGAAGTGGCTGCCTAAAGTAGTGTGCTGAGGGCTCTGAGTACCGTGTAAATATGTGCTGTGACCAGTTAGCCATGACTATCAGGGACACAGGAAGGAGAAGTGGTAGCACACATTCTATGTATTTGCCACCCTTGGCTTAAACTCCCATCGGCATTGAATCAGCCTCAGCTTCCAGCAGATAGCCCTGATAGGCAGGAAAAGACTAAAGCTCCTGTTCCTCGCAATCCACTGGAAGTAATGTCTTCAAGCATGGTACAGCAAAGCTTACCCTGGATGGTCTTTATTCACACATCCATGAAGTATTTACTGATTTACATCACGTGTTTACTGCTCTGAGATGGGCAGTGGGGAAACAGAGGTGACTGAGATACTGTTCATGTCCTGGAGATGTTCACAGTCTAGTGGAAGAAACAAAAACATCATAGGTAATTATGATCAAATGTGGTAAATACAGTAAGAGAAGTCATGGGAGCTGAGTGTTGGGGGTGACTTGATCTGCTTAAGGGAATTGAATGAACTAAGAGTTGAGATGGTTCTTGAAGGAAGAGTAGTTTCCTTGGCAGAGAATGGGGGAGGAGAGGAGAATATTCTAAGCAGAAAGAACAGCATAAATAATGATGGAAAATCAAATGGCCTACCCAAGAATTGGGGAAAATTCGGACAGCCTTGGAATGCGGGGTGCATGAAGATTAGGTTGCAAAAGGAGTTTATGAAGGGTCTAGAATACCAGGCTAAGGTGTTTGGACTGAATTCTACAGATGATGGGAGCCAATGAAGGTTTTTAAGGGGAGAAGGCATAATCAGATTTGTGAGTTACACCGATCACACCAGCTGCAAAGTGTTTGTTCATGTCGGGGAGTGAAAAGGTGGAGGCTTCTGCAAAAACCCTGCCAAGAAAGGGGCCGACTGAAGATATGTCAAAGAAATTGAAAGATTTGAAGACCCCTGGTTCTTCAAATGCAAGAGGAATCAGAGGGTAAAGTAGATAGGTAGGTAGGTAGGTAAAGTGCATGGTAGTACCATTCACTTCCATCAAGTGTAGGGAAAAGTGCAGGTTTGGGGCAGAACACAATAGCCAGTCCCACCCACTGGGTTCCAGCGGTAACACCCATTACAGAGGGTATCCAATTAAGTATGTTTGTTCTAGGCAGGTAGGTAAAGACTGAAGCACTATTTTTAAGGTAGGGCTTCACGCTCAGGCCCTCTTATCTTCACTTCTTGCCAGGGCCCCAGAACCCTCTATCATCTCTGTGGTCTCCAGACCCTTCTGTAGCTCTCCCACCTCCAAAACCTCTCTGCCTCCTCACCTTCAGACCTTCCTAAGACCCTCCTCACTCCCAGGGCCTTCTATCTCCCTCTTCATCCCCGACCCCTCTATGACCCTTCCCATCTCCGGACGCTTCATCCTCTGACCGCCCCTCACCCTCTACCCCCACATATAAGCTTCTTTCTCCCCTCTCACCTTCCCCAGCCCCTGTGTCACCACCACCTCCTAAGTCTCCAGCCCAGAGCCTGAGTCTCGCCTGCCCCCGCCCCGCCACCCGGACTCACCCACCGAGACACCCACTTCACAACAGGGCGGAAGTGCTCCAGGGCTCGCGCAGGGAACGCTGGGACGCGGAGTCCGAACGGCGCCACCCCAGGAATAGAGCGTCTGAGACTACAACTCCCAGAAGGAACCGCGCGAGCGCCGGTGGGCGGCCTCCTCCGTTTGCTGCCTTTCAGATGTCGTTAGCCAATAAATATGTCATCTTCTCACGGACCCTGGCACTGAACAAATCGGAACGAGGTCAACTCTTGAGGGCGGGGCCTGTTGCGATCCCGACCCTTTCCATAGGCTCAGGGATAATGGCACCGCCCAGTGGGCGGGCACTCTAGCAGAAGGGGGCGGAGCCTATTGGAGAGGCGCGGTGAGACCCTAGACCCTGAGAGATCAAAGCAGAAACAGTAAGAAATAAAGAGAGAGGGTGACTAAAGGTGACCAGCCTGGTGGCCAGGAGAAAATTGGACACTTACAGTTTCACTTCCCAGCTCACAGCTAAGCTGCGTGACTTTGGATGAATTCTGAACCTTGCTTTCTCCACCTGTAAAACGAGGATAATAATAGCATCCGTGTCACCAGGTTTTTGTGAGGCTTCAATGAGATAATACACCTAAAACGATTAGCTCAGGGCCTGGGTCCTAATAATGCACAGCAAATGTTAGCTATTATTATGTAAATCGGTTAGTACAGAGCTTGGCACTTCGTGGGTGTTGGAAGAATGTTATTAATAATCATTATCACAGTATAATCCTAATATAAATGTAGTTGCTTTGTACCACTGTGAATACTTTGGGGTATGAGCAATCTAACATGGAATTGAGAATGTGGGTTTTGTAGTTAGATGGATCCAAAGCCCAACACAACTATTTCCTAGCTGTGTTGCCTTGAACAAATTACTTTATCTCTATTGTCTTTGGATCTTTCATCGGCAAAATGCAGGTAATATAATAGAACCCACATCACAGGGTGTTCTGAAGATTAAATGAGATGATGTAGGTAAAGCATGGTCTCTGGAGTCAAGCTCCTTGTGTCTGAAACTTCGTACTTTCAAATGCAGGATGCAGGCCTTGCCACTCACTAGCTGTGAGAACTTGGGCAAATTACTTATCCTCTTTATATCTCAGTGTCCTCATCTGTAAGATGGGATTGATAATAATGGCATCTTCCTGATAGGGTTGTTGAGAGGAATAAATGGGGGAAAGTTTGCAAAGAGCTCAGAACATGCCTGACACACAGAAAGTGTTTAATAATCATTAGCTATTATTATTAGTTTTATCAATGCTTATGACACTTGGGTATTGACAATACCTAATATATGGTAAGGGCTCAAATACATGTTGGTTACTGTTAAAAATGGGGGAATTCTATATTTTAGTTTTAAACCTACTTCAAATTCCTTCTCCTCTGTGAAACATGTTCCAACTTACGTATGGTAGTAACTCAGGTGATTTTAGTCAGTAAACGTAATAGCAGCCTATAAACAGTCCTCATTGAAGTCTCACAACAGCCCTATGAGGGTGGTATCATTAGCCCCAATTTACAAAGAGGGAAAGGGAGCTTAGAAAAATGAAGGGACCTGCTCAAGATTGCAGAGCCAATAGGTGCCAGGGCTGGGGTTTGAGCCCCTGGGCATGTGACTCCAAAGGTCCCACACTGCATGAGGAAGAGACCGTATGTGGAAAAGGGGGAAGGTTTGAGGGAGGAGAAACAGGGTGGCAGTGTGGGGTGCTGGGGCTGGGGCTGGAGACATTTAATAGAGTGTCAGGATCCGAAGCTGGAGGTGCAGCTTTGCAGGTCAGGTAAGGACATCCACTTCAGCATCATCTGCCCTAAAGAGGAAGACGGGAGGTGTGTGCGCAGAGAGAGGCCACCATTAGGACACAAGAGGGCGCACCTCACCCTAAATCCAGCCTGGAATTATTCTATGGTTTCCCTGAACCTTTGTCTAAGGCTGTTATTTTACAGAAGAGGAAAACTAAGGAAGGCCCCAAGAGGCCAAGTGCGCTCTCCAGTGTCGTATAGAAATAAGCAACAGAGCCTGAACCAGATCCGAGTTCTCTCTGGTTCAGCACCCATCAGGATTTGGTTTGCAAATACAGATGTCCACAGTTGTTTGTCGAGACCCTCTCTGAGTCCCTAGGCTCTAAGGATGCAGAGATGAAGACCCTGGTCTCTGCCCCCAAGGCCTGATCTCTAAACTTTCCTGATAGACCACTCTTATGAGTAAAACATTTTTGAGCACACACTCCCAAATATGTGTATTTATTTACTTATAAATGATGTACATGTAATAGCTAACTATTCTTGAACACTTGCAGTGCATTATTAGGTCCTTCTCTCAGTGCTTTATACATATTACCTCATTTAATCCTCACAAAACACTTTGGGGGGGGGAGTCTAATACTGCCCTATATCACAGAAAAGGAAACTGAGATACAGAAAGGTTAAGTAACATGCCAAAGCCATATGGCTAAAAAGCAAACAGTCTAGCATCAGAATAAGGCGAGATTTAAAAAGTTATAAATAGAAGTTATAACATTTTCTTCCCAAACCATGGTGTGATCATCCCCAGACCTGTGTGATCAGTCCTCTGAGAAAGGCAGGTGCAGAAAGTTGTGGGAACCCAGAGGCAACAGCTTACCCAGGATGGGAGGTCAGGAAAGGCCTCCGGAGTAGGTGATGGCTGAGCTGCATCTTAATACTTAGGAGTTCCCCAGGAGACAGGTGTTCTTTGGTGCAGGAACAGCATGTGCAAAGGCCCAGAGGCAGGAGTGCACAGTGTTCTGGAAACTACAAGTAGTCTAGCATGGCCACGGCACTGAGTGACAAGGGGCCAGTTCCTCCTCCCAGTGTTGCTATGAGTCTCAGAAGGAGATAGATGTGAACAGGCCTTTATGTGCTTATTGAGGGAAGAGGCAATCAGTCTGCCGCCTCTTGGGCAGCATCCCAGCTTTTTGGTCCTCAGCGGCCAATTCCTCTATAACCCAGATGGCAAAAGGGGCCTGTTTGCCCCTTGAAGATCAAGTTGAACTTGGCCTGGACCCTATTCCACAGCTTAGGACTTCCGAGAGCCCTCCTTCCTTCTCCATATGCTCCCTGAATTCCCGACCTTATTTCCTCTGGGCGACCGTTTCTGAGACTTGAAAGGGTGTGGAATTCGTACACTGGGTGGGGGGTGGGGGAGAAAGACTTCTCACACAGCGATTAGGATATACAGAAGTAAAAGTTTATTTCTCCAAGAAAGAGAAAGAGAGAGAGAGCGAGAGAGAGAGAGAGGAGAGAGGGAGTGACTGGCCACGGCACAGGAATGAAAGGGTAGAAATGCCAGACAGCTGAGGAAAAGTTGCTTGGAGTTTTAAAGGGCAAAAATGGTTTTTTTTTTTCCTCTGCTTTAGCAGACTGATAACAGAAGTGGCAGCGAAGTTGTTGCAGGTGTTCTTTATTTTTCTCTTTTCTCTGTGAGGCCAGCTGTATCAGAGTCCTTGGAATCTGGTTTTTAGCAGGAACTGAGGCAGAGAGCTGGAGCAGGGAGTTCGTACTCCTCCTGTCCACTTAGGGCCCTTCAAGGCTGAGAAAACTACACTCTTAGAGATAACAAGTTAGGCCACAGGTATTTTAATTAAACAAAACAAAGTGGGTAGTTGTGTTGTGAGTTTCCTCTTCAAAGGGGTAATTATGTGCTGTGAGTTTATTTCCCTTACTTTCTGTTTGACGGTTTATTTTCCTCTGTTAGATAGGTTATTAGGGAGGCCGCCTTTCATGACTGTAGCCTCTTTGCCTTCTGCCTCATGTGGGTTTCCATCAAAAAAAAAAAGTTCAATCAAGCCAAGCATTTCATGGATTTGGCAAATTTATTGAGGATTTGGAGATCTTAAAATGACATCACATACCACATGGCCACCTGCCATCTCCCAAATTTTCTCGTTCAGCCTCTGGAGTCTTTCCAAAGCCTGTGTTCCCAGCATTTAATCCTCCCTGACATGCAGCACCCCCACCTCCTATGGGGAAGCTGAGTTCAGCCTCACAAACTACACATACCCACTACCTCTCTGCCAGGCTGGCTTGCTGTTCTTACCCCACCCTCCAACACACATGCACACACTCTACCCTAACCCAGGTTGCTCCAGCCTGCTCCCCAGCCAAGCCCAGAAGTCACCCTTTCTTTCATCTTCCTTGGGCCACATGCAGTAGTCTCCTCGGCAGAGCAGCCGGGCCAGTCTATGGTAGCGGGGGAGCTGGTGGCGGGAGACAGGCTCTAGGAAGACCAGCAGCAGCACCGGGGGTTGTGGGGCAGCCAGCAGGAGGGAGGTGGCCAGACGGAGCTCCAGACGGCAGCGGGGGGTGTGCAGGGCCTGGCGACTGAGCATGCAGAGCGTGACCCGGCTGCCCGCCATGCTGTCTGCTACATTGTCAGCCACATCCTTGCCTGGCTCAAAATCCCACTCAGGGAGGCAGATGCGCAGCCCCCAGCCAGCCGGAGGGCAGCCCTCCAGAGCGGGCAGCAGCTCCTGCACCACCCAGCCCTGGTCTTGCCTGCAGTGGGACACGAACACATCATAAAGGAAATTCTTGCCTTCACCCCTT
This sequence comes from Daubentonia madagascariensis, assembly GCA_023783475.1. NCBI lineage: Eukaryota > Metazoa > Chordata > Mammalia > Primates > Daubentoniidae > Daubentonia > Daubentonia madagascariensis. The sequence goes on from JAKFHU010000117.1 coordinate 5,274,392, forward strand.
TGACCCCTCAGACCCTGGAGCCAAGCCCTGAACAAGGCCTGCAGATAGAGGATCCAGGAGTTCCTGGCTTCCCGTAAGAGGGGCAAGGAGACCAGCAGAAGCAGCAGAGCAGAGCTGCCCAAAAAGAGTCCCAACCCCAGAGTTTTGGAGCAGTGATTCCGGAGAAAAGGGAAAAGGCGATTCTTGGGGCGGCCCCCAGCTTCTGGCTGGCACAGCTGCTGCGGTACTATGTGCACATATGTTCTGGGGGACCGCTCCAGCCAGGGCCCCACCCAGGCATTGGCACACTGGCAGGCCAAGGACGAGGTCAGAATATACATGTACTGAGGCATCTGAGGACTGTGGTCCTGGAGGCTGTCATCCAGCACGAGGCCTTGCTCCCTGTCTAGTACTAAGACCTGGAGACTGCTCAGGCCCTGGAAAGCTGCAGCAGACAGTGTCTCCAGCCCTGTCCGCTCCAGCTGTAGCACCTCCAGTCTCGGCAGCTCACCCACTAGCTCCTCAAGCCGCACTGGGTGGGGCCGGGCTCAGGACTGCAGCACCTGCAGCTTCAGATCCAGGAGGTTGGGCAGCCCCTTGATACAGCAGGGCCTGGGGCTGTGCCCATCTCCCTGTACCCTCAGAGACTTGAGCCTGGGGAGCTGCCATAGGAAAAAACTGGAGGTGTCCTGGGAGCAGAGAGCCTCCAAGCTACTGCCAAGCAGGGAGAGTTGACGAAGGGCAGGGAAGATCTTGGAGATATTCTGGGTCTCTAGCTGCAGTCCCCAGCCTTTTAAAGTCAGGTTCTGCAGGAATGGAAGGACATTAGGGGACAGCTTCCAGTGCTTCATGCCTGAGACTGCATGAAGCTCCAAGCTAGTCAGCCTCGGGGGCAGGGACAACCCTACCCCAGAAGGGTCAGAGGGGAACCGCAGTCTCAAGTTGCGCAGACTCTCTGGGCCCTGGAAGTCCCAGGCTGGGCTCAGCACCATGCGGGTGTCTAGTAGGTTTAGGGTGGTCAGTGCAGGCAGAGGAGCCAACCAGCCCACACCCAGAGCTACCAGTGGATTGCTGCCCAAATTCAAGGTCTCTAGCCTCTGTAGGCCCTGAAATACCTGACTCTCCAGGCAAACCAGCTGGTTTCCCTGAAGTAGCAGCTCTTGCAGGTGGGGCAAACAGGAGAAGGCAGCTGGGGGCAGGGTATGCAGCCCATTGTTGGACAGATCCAGAGCCTGCAGTCCTGACACAGCCCCTGTCTCATTCCTGCACAGCATGGCACTCTGCAACTGGTTGTTGGCCAGGTTCAGTTTCTGAAGCCTGGGCATGGCAGTCAAGAAACCTGGTGGTAGATCAGTCAGGCCATTGCTCTGAAGACCCAAGCTCTTCAGGCTGTGGCAGGAAGCCAGGGCTTCTAGAGGTATGTGCCCTATCCGATTAGTTCCCAAATTCAGCTCCTGCAGCTCAAAGTGGGCAACTGTCCAGGCAGGCAGCTCAGCCGTGTCAGTGCGTATCACAGACAAGCCATCCAACTTCTGCAGCCCTAGTCCCACCACTGCAGCTGCCTTCATCTTTGTGTGGTCTAGACGCAGAGTCCCTAGCCGAAGACCCTGGAGGGCCCCAGGCCTGGCCATCATCAGGTCACTGTTGAATAAGAGATCCAACATGTCCAGAGTCCAGGCATTCCCAGAGGAGGGGCCATGCACCAGATCGGGGAAGATGTCAGCCAGCACCCCCACATTCTGAAGGCAACTGTCCTTGACAGACAGCTGTTGTAGACTGGGAGGCACCGGACACCCAAGTTCCCATCCAGGCAGGGGCCCAGGAAAGCAAGGTGCTGGAGGGATCTTAGGTCGACAAAAGCATCAGGGGGTAGGAGGATGAATCCTTTCTTGGGGAAAGCCATGAAAGAGAGATGCCGCAGCTGCCCCAAACCCCGGAGTGCTCCAGGCAGGAGCTGGGTGAGACGCAGATTCAGCCCCAGGACTTTGAGCCCAGGGAAGTTGGAGAAGGCATCCCGGGGCAGAACAGAAGTGGAACCAGTAAGACAGAGACCCTCCACACTCTGTGGCACTGCTTCCAAGGCCTGTGTCAGGTTGGTCACCGAGTTGCACACAGCAAGAAGGGGCAAGCTGGAGTCCAACGGGCAGATCAGGAAGAAGCGAGAAACCAGAGGCAGCCGGGAGCCTTCGGTCACTAGGCAGTTAGAGACGGTCCAGCCTGCAGTCAGAGGAAGGGACAGGAGCAGACCAGGCAGTAGCAAGTGCCTGCCCATCTCAGCACCAAGCCTAGTCCACAGAGAAGCAGAATCAGAATCCCTGTCTGCCCTCCTGCCTTTACCAGACTTTACCCTCCCCTTCCAACATACACATGCACAATACTCACAACAGTGACAGGATATACAGACCGCAGAGTGCCCAGGAGGTCTGGAAGCACAGTCAGAGGGCCACAGTGCTTCCGAACTGTATGTAGCACTGCTGGGGAACTGGATGGAAGAGTGGGACCAGAATACTTATAGCTGAGGCTCCGAGGGTCAGGGAAAGGAAAAAGTATGCCAGTGGTGAGATGGGGCCCAGGTTTCACTTCTCTGTTGTGAGGAAGCAAGCAGTGCTCCTGAGCACAAAATCCCACTCTGCCATTATTCTGGGCAGAGCACTTCACCTCTCTGAGCTTCAGCTTCCTCATCTGTAAAATAAGCGTACCAATACCTGGTTCATAGGATTGCTTCCAGTGACATAGGGGTGTCAGAATGTGGTTTCTCTCCTCATCATCCCCTTTACTACTTGCTTTCCTTGCTCCTAATAAGAAGGAGGAGTAAACCAGGATTTTTTAAAAAGCAGATGTTTTGTAAGCAAAATAATACATTGAAATGTTGCCATCATGGACATCTTGCAATGTCCCACAAGGAAGATCCCAAAAGCCCAAGCTTCACCTGAGGCTCCATTACTGCCCTTTCAGGCTGAGGCAAGGAAGGATGGTCTCCACGGCTTTGACCTTGACTTGCTCTACGAGGATGGAGCCAAGATTCAAGGGAGAGCCAAGCAAAAAAGGAAAGGAACTTCATAATTTTCTCAAACAATGCAGTACACTATTCAATACAAGTCAGTATCTGTTCACGGTTTTGAAATATAATAAACTCAAAGAAAAGAAAAATTTTTCTTTGAGTAGATCTGTTGCAGATCTAGGGCATCTACCCCAGATCTACAACAAATACAATTCTTAATGACAAACCATTTGTTGCATTCAATTTAAAGCCAGGAGTGAGACGATTAAAATTACTTCTGTTCAACTTTATAATGGAGGCCTCAGCCAAGAGAATAAGAAAGAAAAAGAACAGAATTAAAATTATAAAATTGCAAGTATTTTAAGGAGGAAACGCAGGGGTTACCATTTACAAAAGGCTGTGATTGTCCACATAGGAAATTGAAGAATTTCTAGAAACAAACTATAAAAACTAAAGCATGTTTAGCAAAGATGCTGAATATAAGACACTTTTTAAAAAGCTTTCTAATACTCCAGTGCATTAGTTAGGGTCTCACCAAGAAATTACACGTTCAAATTAAGGTTTTTCTAAGAGGTTTATATGCAAAGAAACTAATCACAAAGGTGTTAGCAGGGCTTAGGGGTAGTTCAGGAACCCAGGCAGGACTAGCAAGCATAGAAGCTGTCACCTCTGAACTGAAGAGAGAAGGATGGGGAGACATTACCAGAACCTGGAAGGAGAAGGAGTTTCATAGGATCAGCTGCTTGAGAGGAGCAATTACATTTGGTCAAGTCACAAAACCAACCTGAGTCACAAAACCTCCCTCTGATCTCTTGCCAGGATTCTCCATTGGCCCCAGAATCAGAGGCAGAAAAAAACCTTAATGTAATCCATTCAGATCAGCTTCCCTGAGCAAAGAACAAAGTGGGGAAGGACAATTGGACAAGGAGGGACAAACAGAAGAAATGCAGCATGACCATCAACAATCAACAAAGTAGAAAACACACTTTGAAAAAAAAATTTTTTAAATAAGAAGGTACAAGAATATATATAAATGGAACAGAATAGAGTCTAAAAACAGACCTAACCATATCTAGTCACCTGATTTATAAAAAGGTACCTGGTTAATTCCATTTATCTTCAAAAATAACTCAAGATGTATCATAACCCTAACTGTGAAAAACAAAAATAATAAACAATTTAAGTGAAAGCATAGGAGAATATCTTCATGGTCTTAAGATAAGCAAAATTTCCCTAAATAGGTCGTAAAAAGAACTAGCCATAAAAAGTTTTCATAAATGGGACTTCATTAAAATTAAGAAATTGTGTTCATTGAAGGATATTACTACAAAAGTAAAAAGATAAACCACACGGGAGAAGGTATTTGTAATACATATGTTCAACAAAGGACTAATAGTTGTGGAACATAATGGATATAATTTTGAATAACTCATGAGTCAAAGAAGGAACCATAATAAAAATTAGAAAATATTTTAATTGAACAATAACAAAAATACTACAAAGCAAAACTTGTAGGATAAAGCTAAAGCAGTGCCCATGGGGATATGTACAGCCATAAATGTCTGTGTTAGAAAACAAATAGCAAAAGTTGAAAATTAATGAGTCAGGCAACAACCTCAAAAAGTTATAAAAGGAAGAGTTTAAAAAATTAATGAAAAGACTTTCACTTTCCACTTCCCTCATTATGCAGTAACTGGTACCAGACTTGTCCTCTCACCATGAACAGCCATAAAACTGGATCGAATATATGAAACAACTGTTTTCAGATATTAGGACATTGTCTTAGTCTGTTTGTGCTACTATAACAGAATACCACAGACCAGGTAATTTATAATGAATAGACATTTATTTCCCACAGTCTTGTGGCTGGAAGTGTAAGATCAAGGCGCTGGCAGGTTCAGTCATCTGGCGAGGGCTGTTCTCTGCTTTCAAGATGGCACCTTGTTGCTGCACCCTCCATGGGGAAGGAATACTGTGTCCTCACGTGGTGGAAGGCAGAAGGGCAAGCTAGCCAAAAGCTGTGTAAAACCTCTTTTATAAAAGCCTTAATCCCATTCGTGAGGGAGGAGCCCGTGTGACCTGATCACCTCCTAAAAGCCCAACCTCTTAATACTATCACATTGGCAATACCCGGATTTTGGAGGGGACACATTCAAATCATAGTGCTGGCAGTATAGGATGGTGATTCCTGAAAGAAGGGAAGCAGATGAGGCAAGTGTTGCAGGTGCCCTGACTTTCTACCTGTGGGCATTTTCTGCACCCCAGCACAGAGACAGAGAGGGGACTCAAGCAGAGAACAACAGTCTTACCAAGCTGAGAAAACAGAAGGTCAAGACAACTACAGTTTGTGGTACAGAGTACAGAAGGGGAGAGAGCTACACAAACAAAGAACTCCAGAAATCTGCATGGTGTCCCCTTGGATTTTTGTCTGAACACTGAGTTGAGTATGTTTAGAATGAAACTCCACAGGAGTGGACAAAGAATAGCTGTTGGACAGCTGTAAGATTAATAATTTCCAGAGTTCTCACAGGGTTGGGGGAGGCTTAAGTCTGACTAGCCAGGTGTGAGGGACCTTATTGAATAAACAGAGCGTTCAGTAGACAACAGTCAGGTCACACTTATTAACATGGTTAAACTAGCCTAGAGCATGGGCTTAAAAGGAAGTCTTATAATTATCAAGGTGATCCACAAATAGCTGCCTGCCCAAACAAACTAACTTTGATATTTTTTATAGGAAAACAACAAAATCCAACTTATCAATAATGTGCTGGACATTCACAATGTCCAGCACCTAAAAAAATTATAAGATGTGAAAAAGCAGAAAAATGAGACCTATAGCCAAGAAAAAAATCAATTAATATAAACATGCCCAGAAATGAGAGATGATTAAGTTAGCAGACAAAGATATGAAATAAGCTAGTATAAATATACTCAATATACTCAAAGATTTAAAGGAAAACATGAGCATAATGAAGAGAGAAAGGGAAGATATTTTTTAAAACTAAATAAACTTCTAGAACTGAAAAATTCAATATCTGAAATTAAAATTTCACTGGATAGGATAATAGCAGATTACACACTACAAAAGAAAATAATTAGTGAACTTGACCTAGAAATAGAAACTATCCAAAGTGAAGTACAGAAATATAAAGGCAGGAAAAAAATGAGCAAAATCTCAGTGACCTGTAGGACCACATCAAGCAGTCTGACATTTGTGTAATTAGAGTCCCATAGTGGAGCGAGGGAGGAGTATGAAAAAAGAAGAGCCAATATTTTTCCAAATTTAATGAAATTTAGTGAAAACCATAAACCCACAGAGCCAAGAATTTCGAGAAACGCTAAGGAGGATAAACACAATAAGGAATGTTATAATTTAAATGTTGAAAATAATTGATAAAGGGAAAATCCTAAGAGCAGCTAAAGGAAAATTACCCACTACATAAACAGGAAAAAAAAAGGCAAGAAGTTTTTCCACAGTAACTATGCTGGTAGAACAATCAATGCCTCAGATCCCTCAGAAATGAAGATTTTTGGTTAACCTCCTGGGTAGAAAGAATAAGCAAACAAACAACAACAGTTGAGGTACTGGATTAAGCCAAATAGAACATGGAAGGGTTATTGGAGAACAGAAGTAAAATATATCATCAGTAAAAAGGACTTAGCATATACTTGTATTTTCTTCCTTGTTATATCATGTGTATTTTGTATTCACTATTGCATTTCATGAATTCTAAGATGCTCATTTTTTCATATTTTTAACACCTTTGAAATAGGGCTGCATCCTACAATTAATAGCACCTTGCTGCTGCTGGTAACATGCAACATTCATGATATAATTACTATTGCCTGCACATTTACTTAGTTGGTCACAGCCGTTCATATTATTATTACCTTAATTGAGCTATGTATATTGTTGGTACTACCCATCTTAGTTTAACTGTCCTTTAAAATGTCTTCAAAAATATTACATTATAATTCACCATATAAATAAAAGCAAGAACAAAGATTATATGATCCTTTCAATAGATGCAGAAAAGGCTTTTGACAAAATCCAACACCCTTTTATGATAAGAACTCTTAACAATATAGGCATAGATGGCTCATTCCTAGAAACTATTAAAGCCATATACGATAAACCCACAGCCAATATCATACTGAATGGGGAAAAATTGAAGGCATTCCCCCTTAAAACTGGCACCAGACAAGGGTGTCCACTATCTCCACTTCTTTTCAACATAGTGCTGGAAGTCCTGGCCACAGCAATTAGACAAGACAGAGGAATCAGGGGCGTCCAGATAGGGGCAGAAGAGGTCAAACTTTCACTATTCGCAGACGATATGATATTATACATAGAAAACCCCAAAGATTCAACCAAGAGATTACTGGAATTGATAAATGAATTCAGCAAAGTCTCAGGATACAAAATTAATACACACAAATCCATAGCCTTCATATATGCTAATAACAATCAAGCCGAGAAACAAATTAAAGATGCTATACCTTTTGCAATAGCAACAAAGAAAATTAAATATTTAGGAATATATCTAACTAAGGAGATCAAAGACCTATATAGAGAGAATTATGAAACACTGAGAAAGGAAATTGCAGAGGATGTAAATAGATGGAAAACCTTACCATGCTCTTGGATAGGCAGAGTCAACATAGTAAAAATGGCTTTGCTACCTAAATTAATTTACAGAATCAATGCAATCCCTATCAAAATACCAACATCATTTTTTGCCGATCTAGAAAAAATAATTCTACGCTTCGTGTGGAACCAGAGAAGACCCCGTCTAGCCAAAGCAATCTTAAGCAAAAAGAACAAATTGGGAGGCATCTGTCTACCAGACTTCAAACTATACTACAAGGCTATAGTAACCAAAACTGCATGGTATTGGCACAAGAACAGACACGTAGACCAATGGAACAGGACTGAGAACCCAAATATAAAACCAACCTCATACAGTCACCTGATCTTTGACAAATTCCAGAAAAACGTACACTGGGGAAAAGATTCCCTATTCAACAAATGGTGCTGGGAAAATTGGATGGCCATATGTAGAAGACTGAAAGTGGACCCACACCTCTCACCTCTCACAAAAATCAATTCACAATGGATAACAGATCTAAACCTAAGACATGAAACCATAAGAATTCTCGAAGAAAATGTTGGAAAAACTCTTATGGACATTGGCCTAGGCAAAGAATTATGAAGAAGACCCCCAAAGCAATCACAGCAGCAACAAAAATAAATACATGGGACTGATCAAATTGAAAGCTTCTGCACAGCCAAGGAAACTATCACTAGAGTGAACAGACAACCTACAGAATGGGAGAAAATTTGCATGCTACACTTCTGATAAAGGGCTTATAACCAGAATCTATACAGAACTTAGGAAATCAACAAGAAAAATCAAACAACCCTATTAAAAATGGGCAAAGGACATGAACAAAAACTTTTCCAAAGAAGACAGAATGATGGCCAGCAAACATATAAAAAAGTGCTCAACTTCTCTAATCATCAGGGAAATGCAAATCAAAACCACAATGAGATATCACTTAACTCCAGTGAGATTGGCTCATATCAAAAAATCCCCAAATAACAAATGTTGGCGGGGATGTGGACAGGTAGGAACACTCATACACTGCTGGTGGGACTGCAAATTAGTACAACCTCTATGGAAAAGAATATGGAGATATCTCAAAGAATTAAAAGTAGAATTACCATTTGACCCAGCAATCCCACTACTGGGTATTTATCCAAAAGAAAAAAAGACATTTTATAATAAAGACATCTGCTCTCGAATGTTCATAGCAGCACAATTCACAATTGCAAAGTTGTGGAAACAACCCAGGTGCCCATCAATACACGAGTGGATCAATAAAATGTGGTATATGTATACCATGGAGTATTACTCAGCAATAAGGAACAACAGTGAATTAACACATCTGGTATTATCCTGGTCGGAGCTAGAACCCATTCTTCGAAGCGAAGTGTCACAGGATTGGAAAAACAAGCATCACTGGTACTCACCATCAAACTGGTACTAACTGATGAACACTTACATCACACAGGGCAATAACATTCATCAGAGGGCGGGCGGGCGGGAGGGGGGTGGAAGGGATGGGAAAAACTCTCACTGAATGGATGTGGGGAGCACAGTTTGGGAGACGACCACGATTGTGGCTCTGACACGGGCAGAACAGGGGCAATGTGTATGGCCAAAATGTTGTACCCCCATGATATTCTGAAATTAAAAAAATAAATTTAAAAAAAAAAAATATTACATTATAATTCCCCATTGAAATAAAAAGTTATTGTATATGCAAGGAGGCACGGAAAGAGAGCAGTGGGGCAAATATTCTCTGTTGAAGAAATAATGTGGGAGGAATTCAGAGTAGAACTATAAATGTGAAGAAGTTTGAGAAACACCATAATCAATATATTTTTCTTATATTTTAATTTTTATGTATGCACAAGGGTTATATAAGAAAAAAATCTATGTCTATGTCTAAATATAAAATAGCTCTAAGTTATAAGTGATGAGAAAGCATTATATCAATATTTAGTTGGATTACTTTCCTTAATGGTACATAAAATAATGGCTTGTTTTACAACTGATTCTTAGTTTCAAACAATGCACTAATTTACCTATTTTAACCTAGTTTTGCTCTTCTTTCCTTTCCCTCACTATTATTTAATAGTGTGTTGATGGTGGTTAATTTTATAATTTATTCTACAGATTATAGAATGTTGAGACAGGATAGTGGTATCACCAGGGGAATGACCATCGCCCACAGATCGTGGAAGCACAGCTGGATATAGTTACCACTGGAATATAGTTTGACTCCTCTGAGGATAGGTGAATGTGTTACCAGTTTTTCAAAAGATGGTTGGTTGCATTATAGTTGGTGGAAGCCTTACACTGAAGTGTAAGTATTAGAAGAAAGGGATGTCAATGCACCAGTGAAGGGGTAGATAGTAATGGGCATTTGTTATTCATCTGGCATCTGAACTCCTGCCCTATGCCTATTTGGTAACTATGTCCATCTTGCCTCTAGTGGTTAAGTGCTACTACTTGGAGTTTGCCACCCTACAATCCTTTTATCCCTAATGAAATCAGGGAGCCCATTTCAATTGCAGCTTGCAGCTTCCTAATACTATCCCCAGCCTTATAGAGAACAGCCACGACAGTGCTCCCGTCACTATATATTTCTCAATAACTTCACAAATGGATGATCTTCTGGGTCCATTCTGGGACTATAGTTAGAGGGTAGGGAATACATTGCACATGTAAATTACTCAATGTTTCAGTCTCCATTCTTCTATTTTTTATACCAAGGAATTTATGGCATCTTAACTTTGTTTAGTACACCATTCTTTAGTCCAAGATTCAGTCAACCAACCAAGCAAACCATCAGAAGACTGTTCTGATTACTCAAAGGAGCCAGTCGAAATAAGGATCTCTAGTAAATGCATCCATATCAATACATTCAGTCCAATCTAAAATTATATTACTTCCTCCTTGGTCTACCATGCTCAGAGTCTATTTCCATGTGTGCTCTTTAGGTTTTGCCCATATAAATTAGCAAAATTTTACCTTTATTTGCCTCTCCTCTTGGGTTAGACTTTGCAATTGCCTTCCAGGTACACCGGGATCTGATGTAGTAATACCTCTCTTGACCAGGGAGAAGATGCTTTTCCTGTTCCTCAGATCCATTGCTTTCCTTCCCCTCTTCTGCTCCATATCATAGGCATATTGTAGTTATATTTTCTGTCTTCTGTATGAATAAGAGGTTGGAGGACGGAAGAAAAGGAGGAGCCAGGATAGTTCTTCCCCTCCTTCTCTGCTTCGGTGGCACCTCCAACAGCAACTGCAACTCTCCCATGGCTCCAAATCCTGCAGGACAGCCCTGCCAGTTCAAGCTTCCACTGGTTGACTCTGGGACCTGGGCTCCAGTAATACTACCTCTTCTTCTACTTCCTGCTTCTGCAAAAAAAATAAAGAAATAAAAAGGAGATTCTTCCATCATCATCATAAAATGTCCTTAGCTTTTAGGTGGACACTGGAGCTGAGAAGTTAGGATATGAGCCTGGACAATGTAGTCAGAAGCAACCATCCCAACTCATGGCCTTGAAATCTCTGTGCCCCTCAGACTGTTGTACAGCTATGGCCACTCAGCCTCTTAGAGCCTTGCTTTCAAGGGGCACTTCATTCCAGGTGACTAGAAGTTTTAACTTAATTGACTATCTCACCAATGTATATTTGATCTGCCAGAGTCCCTCTGCTTGAAGCTGGATTTTCACTGCCCTTGGTCCCAACAAGCCCAAGTAACCAATTCTCAGGTTCCCCCTCTTTTCCCGTGCATCTGTTGTCAACAACCATTCCTTATACAAATTTCTGCATCAGTCAGGGTTTAATTATATGCAGCAGAAACTGACTCTGGCTGATTGAAGCAGAAAAGAAACTTAGGAAAAGAATTTTGGGATACTTCATGGAATCTTCAGGGACACTTAAGAACCAGACCCAATAGCCACACAACAAGGAACAACACCCCAAATCATGCTACAGAATTGATCCTGTGGGAACACCACTTCTGCTGCTCCTGGGGGTGGCTTGCACTGCCAATCTACCAGAAATTAGTCGCTGGAGCTGCTGCTAGATTAGAAACCAGGTGTAGCTACCTTCTGCCCCCTTTATCCCATGACCAAAAAAGGATTCCATTTGGTTCCTGCTTTTTAATGTCACTGTCTTACAATTCAATGTCAGCATTAGGTGCATTTGATTGGTAAATACTAGTCCATGGGTCTGCACTACAGCTCAAGAGAGGTTGAGAAAGCAAGATACTGACATTTGCCATCTTCTCTAGCGAGAAGCAGGCGCTACCTCCCTATGGGTGAGCAAACCATCTCCCCCCAAAAGAAACATAGAAAGAGGACTCAGATACTGGACAGCCAAAAAGATGGTAAGTGTCCACTACTCTGGATGAAACTTAATGAGTTCACGATACACGCCTAGAACTGTGGTTAGGGGGAAATGCTTCTTACCCACTCCTGATGTTTTCTTCCACATGAAGGAACCTCCACTACATAACTCTCCTGGCTTGTCTTCACACTTTCACAACTCCTTGGGGAAGAAGTGAGACTTACTCTATTAATGAGTTTAGGGGAGAACATGGGTGTGTGCAGCTCTCTGCCTTCCTCTTTCCTTTCCCTTTGGGAGTATACATTTTAATCTGCTCCTTCAGGCTTCAAGTTTTGTAAGGACAGACCCCACATGAGGAAAGCTACATATTCCCTTTACTGTCTATAACTGGATGGATAAAGCTAGTTCTGGCCACTCTTAGGAAGCCTCTATGTCTGCAGCTGTAAGCCATGTTTTCCAAGGTCAGCTTTACAGTAGTAAAGACGGTAGCTTATTCTTTGGCATATTTCTCAATTGGTCATAAGTCATGGATGGAAAAGGAGGACTGAGAGCCTCCATTATTTATTAGTGTTACACAGATAAATGTAGCATGGTCTCTGCCCCCGGGGAGCTCCCAGTCTAGTCGGGGAGGGATACATAACAGACCATTATAACACAGTATGAGGCCTGGATGCGTGTCTGACTGTATCACTCCCTATACCATAATGGAGAGCATGTAGGTAAAGAATGCAACACTGTAGACTTTACCCTTTTGGGGATTTCCCATCTGGCTTTTACTTATTTTAAAGGGAAAAGAGTGGAATTTGCAGTTAGGTAGAAAGGAAGGAAATACCAGAAGGGGACTGCCTCGGTTTCCCTTTGTTATGGTAGCAGGGAGATTAACTTGCTTTACCCTAATTCCCTAAGTAGGGGGTGGAGGGGAAGGCAGTGTTTGATGGGAAATTCTTTGGGATTCCTGTCCATGTTTCTTTCCTTTCTCCAGTCAGCCTTCAGGAGTCTCAGAGACTTACAGACTGCCTGAGCCAGAAAAGCCCTCTCAGTTCATCTAGTCCAATACCTTCCTTTTCAGACAGGGAAACTGAGACCCAGAGAGAACAAGGGGATTTTCCAGGCCAAGCAGAAGGCAGGTGGCAGAGCTGGGGATGGGGTATTAGTGGCAACAAGCAGCCTCCACTCCCAATCATGGGAGGAAAAGTGAAGTTCTTAGAGCCCAGAAGACACCCCCTACCCCCTCACCCATTGCACCACACACACCCCCAGAGGACAGGGGCCTCACCATCCCCTCCCTGGACTTTGGCTGGGGAGAGTTTGTACAAGGAGGCTGAAGTCAGGCCAATTCTCATGTTGCAGTCTGGCCAGGGCTGCCCAGAGAACTGCTCTGGGAAGAAACAGAACTGAGAAATGAGCTTTGCAAATAAAGAAAATAATAAATGAAATATGAGATGAAAATAGATGCCTTTGCTTTGGTCCGGAGGCCACTTTCTGGAGAGGCTCTCTCTGTCTCTCTCCATCCACCCATCTCCCCAGCCCTGCCAAGGTGCTCCTGTCCTCCTGGAGGGCAGACTTCTGACAAACCCAAGTGGCCACCTTGCTGTGAGTTGTTAACGGGTCAGCAGATACAATCCCTACTCAAAACAAGTTTTCAGCAATTTCATTGCACAACCATATTAGAATTCTAAATAAAAAGAAGAAACACTTCGTCCACGACTCCACCACCGCCAATTCCAGTGGTTTCACCTGCCTGAGTTCACTTCAGTTCTTGTCCCAACACTAAACATTTTTCATAAAACTACCATTTTTTGCACCTTCCCATGTGCCAGACATCCTGATAGGCTCTTTAAACGACATAACCAAAAATGTTTAATTTCCCGTAATCCCCTTTTTTGGCTACCCAGAATCCCTTTTACTAATAAAAACAACTGGCATTTGTTGATAACATACTATGTGCTGTACTATGCTCTCCCCAATCCTAATGACCCAATTTTTGTGGGTATGTGTCCCACCCTCCCACCCCCCTAATTCTCCAGATAAAGAACTGCAGCCCAAGGAAGTCCAGTGACCTGCCAAGGTCCCTGAGGTAGTTAGTTTCTTCCTCTGCAAATGGCAGGAAAGTCTCAGTTATTACTTCCCCATTTGGGTTTCCAGGAGACAGTTGGGGTTTGACTACAAGTTCCTTTGTTGTTGTTGCCTTTGTGGCTTTGGTGCTTTCGGGTGTAATTCCCAGACAGGCTTGAGGAAAGGATGTCCTTGTTTCCTATTACTTCAAACATCACAAGAATAGACAGAGAAGTCTCAACAAGGGCTGTAGAATGAGGAGATATTTTCACTGATGCACAGAACAAACGGGAATGCAGCTGGGGGCATGCGGGCAGAGCTTTCAGAGAAGGGCTCCCTGCAGACCTGCAGGGAGGCAGCAGCAGCCCTTTTGGGGAAGTGAAAGAGGCCAGGCCCAGAGTGGCTTGGGATACGCCATCGTCACTTGAGGTTATTTTTGTGTCGGGAAACAGAAATAAATGCAGACTACCCACCAGAATTTGTTGGGAGGATGTGTGGGTATCTCGTGAACCCGAAATCAGCTGAGCCCGGGGAAGGACTGAGGCCAGGGAGTGCAACCACCAGAGGCAGGGTAGTAGTTTCGCTCTTTCTCATCTCTGCTTCAACTTTCTCCTCTCTCCCGAACAGCTGTCTCTGCTTCTACGTCTCGTGGCTGGCAATGGTCACCCCCTCCTAAGGGAACACCAGGCTGAAGTGAAACCAAAGGCCAGCTTAGGAGGGTGCAGAAGCTCTGCCTCCCCATCTAGTCCTACTTGTCCCCTCCCAACCACCCACCAGACCTGTTTGAGGTCCCCCCTCTTGCATATGTGGACACTCTCCCTACCCCAGCCCCCAAGGGACCCACTGTGGGAGCTCAGAGGGAAGGAGAAGCCAGCTAAAAAATCCCTCTGCGTATGGTTCCCTGTCTATGTTGTGATGCTCTGCTTGGGGATGACAGGGTTCCTGACAGTTCTGGGAAAAGAAGCAAAATGTTCTCTCACTCAGGAGAGCAGCAAAGCACACCACTCTCCCATCCCCAAAAAGGGCTAGCAGGTTGAGCCCTCAGGAGTCACCTGGTCCTGGCTCCTCAGGGTCTCTTGTCCTTTTGGCCATTACATCTTATTATTTAGACAGTCTCCTTTTTAGACCATGTGTACAAGGCTTGTTAGACACTCACTCTCTTCCCTTATTCAGGCCACAGCTATTCTAAGCTGAGCACTGAAGTATAAAGGCAAAGGCGGCAGAATCCCTGCCCTCATGAGGCTCCTGGTAGATGGGGACAACAAGCTCATAATAAGAGCAGTGACCCAGACGTTCTTTGTTCCTCCTGCCAGCAGGCCATACTTCCCTTTAATGTGTAAGCTATAACCATCTGAGCCCTCCCTCTGCAAGACTTCAGGAAATTAGGTCCTCACCAGGTTCCCTTCCCCAAGGATCTCTGAGAAATCTTCCATGTTCCACCAATTCACCATGGTTGTCACTTGCCACTTCAGTCTGTCCCACTGGACCCCTGGTCTGGACTCTGGCAAGGCCTGCCCTCTGGACCATCCCTCCCCAGGCTGCTGCTTCCCATTCAACTTTGCCCAAACATGAGCATATTTCCAGGGAATCCCAAGCTCCCTTCTCTCCTCTGCACTCTCTCCCTAAGTGATCTCATCCAGTCTCATGACTTTCAAATACCATCTGTTTGCCAGTGACTTACAAATCTTTATCATCAGCACTGACTCTTCCCTGAGCTCCAGACTCACATCCAACTGCCTGTTTGTCATTTTCACTTAGAGGTCAAACAAGCAATTCAAAGTTAACTTAGTCAAAACAAACTCCTGATTTCCTGCCCTGCCATGCCCACCCCAACCTGCTCCCCTCCAAGTGTCCACATTTCAGGGGAAGTTTCAGTACGCAGCATGACACCATGCACTTAATTGCTCAATTCACAAACCTGAAAGCCATTTCTGATTCTTCTCTGCTCACCCCCAGGGGCTGGCCCTGTTGATGCCACACCAAAGCCCATCCTGGAACTGCCCACTTCTCCCCATCTCTGTCGCTAGGCTCCGAGGTCACATGTCCGTTATATCTTGCCTGGATGGTGGCAATGGTCTCCGGACTTGTTTCTCTGCCCTCATTCTTGCCACCTGCAACCCATTCTCCACACAGAATCCAGAGTGAACCTTTAAAAACATAAACCAGATCACCTCACTCTCCTGCTTAAGCCCTTCAATGGTTTCCCATCACATTTAGAATAAAACTTAATTTTTTACTCTGACCAAAATGCCCTACCGGAGCTGGCCCCTGCCTACCATCCAACACCATCCACACTCTCACTTTCTCTCTCTTTCTCTCTACCAGCCACACTTGGCCTTCTCTCTGTTCATCAGAAGGGCCAGGCCCACCTCCACGCAAGGACATTTGCAATAGCTGTTTCCTTTCTCTGGTAAGCTCTGCATGCCCATGAGGGGTTTTGGTTTTTGTATTTTGGGAAGTTGGTTGTTTTGTAGATGTGTCTGCATGTGTGTGTGTGTGTGTGTGTGTGTGTGTGCATATGACTATTTTTACTAACCACAAGTTAATGCTACAAAACTGATGTCTTTGCATATGGGTCACCACTTTAGGAACTTTTTGCCTGAGACAAAACTATTCTCCTAGGTCACTGAGAGTTCTGTTCTCCCATCCTATTTTCTTAGCAGATAACATGACTTTGAACCTAAAACAAAACAAAACAAAACACTTTGAAGTTTTTCCAACAATGAAAAGAAAAGATCATAACTTGGTAATAATAATAATATGAAAACAAAATAGAATTTAAGACCAAGTCTTAAGTGAGATTAAAGAGGATCATTTTGAAGTGATACAAGCTATATTACTAGAGCAACAAAACACACACACCATAGCTTTTGGAAATATAAGGAGAAGTTGACAGAAGCACAATTGTAGTTTTTATTTATTCACCCAACAAATGACAACCTCCTATGCACCAGGTACCATCCTAGGTTGTGGGGAATAAACAGTGAACAAAACATGTAAAATCCCTGAGATTGTGAGGCTTACTTCTAATGGGAGAAAGCAGACAATTTTTTAAAGTAAATATATACTATGTAATAGAATCATGAGTTCTATGGAGGAAAATAAAGCAATGAAGGGGGATGGTGAGATACAGGGGTAGGGATGAAGTGGTAATTTCAAATAGTGTGATCCAGGAAGACCTCTCTAACAAGGTGACGTCTGAGCAGAAGCCTGAAGAATGGTGAGGGAGCCATGCAGCTCTCTGGCAGAGGAAACAGCAAGTGCAAAGGCCCTGAGGTGGTAGGTGGGAGCCAGGAGGCCAGGGAGGCTGAAGTGGAATGAGCCAGGAGACTGGGAGGAGATGAGGTCAGAAAGGCGGGGGGGGGGCGGGCAACAGACAGCTCAGGGTGGGGCATGTCTGCGTGAGATGTGAGGTCATTATA
Source organism: Daubentonia madagascariensis (assembly GCA_023783475.1). Classification (NCBI taxonomy): domain Eukaryota; kingdom Metazoa; phylum Chordata; class Mammalia; order Primates; family Daubentoniidae; genus Daubentonia; species Daubentonia madagascariensis. The sequence goes on from JAKFHU010000117.1 coordinate 5,291,776, forward strand.
GGGTTTTGAGCAGAGGAGTGATGTGATCTGATTTATACTATTAAAGAATCATTCAGGCTTCTGTGACCAGAGGAGTTGGCTGGGGGTGCTGCTGGGCACATGAGAAGAGAAGCAGAGATGAGTGAGCAGCTGTTGCCATAATTCGGGTACGAGAGAACACGGGCTTGAGCCATGGTGATAGACTTGGTGTGAGGGGTTAAGACATGGTTAGGTTCTGGATGTATTTTAAAGATAGAACTGACAGCATCAGCTGATGGGTTTGACATGGGATGTGAGCAAAGAGAAATCAAGGGTGGCACCAAGACTGTGGGAGAACAGGTTTAGGAAAATTAGGAATTCAGCTTTTGAAGTGTTAAGCTTAAAATGACTATACTATATCCAAGTGGCCTAGGAACAGGAGTCACTTGGTGTGTGTGCATGCATGTATGTGTGCGTGTGTGTATGTGTGTGGTATGTTGCTTGTGTGCATGTATGTGCGTGCAAGTGTGTTATGGTTAGACCTACTTCTGCCTCTTGGTGGCTGTGTGATCTTGACAAGTCACCCAGCTTCTCTGGAATGTAGAGATAAACAGGCCTACTTCCCAGAGCATGGTGGTTTTAAAACATGTGCACAACTTGATACTCCTCCTAACCAAAGGTGCCATCTAATTCCTGTCCCTTTGCATATGGGCAGACCTTAGTGACCGGCTGCTAATGAACACAATGTGGCAGAGGTGGTGCATTAAGACTTGTAAGGCTAAGTTAGAAAAGCTTCTACCTGGCTCTCACTCTGAGCACCCTCACCCTTGGAACCCAGTCACTGTTGTGCAAAAGCCCAGGCCACAAGGAGAGGCCATATGGAGGTGTTCTGACTCACAGCCCCAGCTAAAGTTCCAGCATCCTCTGCCAGACTTGTGAGGACAAACACTTCAGATGGTTCCTGCTGCCCCAGCTAACACTGAGTGGAGCAATAATGAGCTGTTCTGCAAGCCCTGCCAGATGGCACGTCTATGGGCAAAATGAATGTCATTTGGGGTTATTGTGTAATGCAGCAATAGATAGCTGGAAGATGGGCAAGTTGTGAAAGCGTTTTGTACACTGGAAAGCCATCTACAGAAATGGATCATTTGTCGGTAGCCATCCCAAGCTACTCGTCTAAAGACTCCAGTTAAAAGTCCTCCTGAGCAGGGAGTGATCTCAGGCCAGGCTCAGACTCCTTCCAACACCAGGTAGTGCTACTATGACACCTGGCAGTCACAATCTTGCCTCTGGTCTCCTGCCCCTGGTCTCCTCTTGAATCCCACCTTCTACCAGGTCCTCATGTGCATCCCTTGCTACACGAAACCTCTTCAACCTGCTACACCCAACTCCATCTCAGCTTTTTCTCATACTGTTCCCTCTGTCTGAACTACCTTTCCCTCCGTGGCCCCCAGGGACCTCAATTCCCTTCCTCACCCTCCTTCCCTCTCCTCATCTAAAGCAGGATCCAAAATCTTCTTATGGGGAACAGCTTCTTCCCACTTCCCTACAGGCTTGAGATCTGGGGGCCACTTCCCAGAAATATGCCGGGCACAGTGACTTTGAGCACTGAAGTCCCAGAAGATGGGAGAAGGAGGCGGAGAGGTGCTTCTACCAGCTGCTGACGGATAGGGAAGAGTAGAGAGAAAGAGTGTGAACGTGACTTGGGGAGATCAGATTATCTCCAACCCCCTATCAAGTGTGCCCACCAAGTTTTATTGGTTCCCAGGTCATGTCTCAGTTATGCTAAAAAACGAGTCCATTCCCACCGTAGCCCCGCCGTCTTACCAACCCAGGGTGTCTCTCCCCAGACCCCTCCAAAGAACCCATCTATCTTTCCAAGCATGATCTCACACAGCTGCTCCTGCCAGGCACAACTGTTGTCTGCAGATGCCTGCAGCCACGCTGCCAGGGGGACTGGACAGTACGCTGCTTCTCGCTCCCCTGCTGGGTGCAGCATGCACAGCTACCACTTCCTGCTGCTCCGTGGGGTGCCTGGTCCTTTAGACAACACCCCCCAAGGCCCAGCAGCTCCCTGAGCCCCCTAGGTGATAGTGGTAGGAGTCAGAATAGGGGAGAATGGCTCTGTACAGTTTGCTAGGGCTGCTGTAACAAAGTACCACTAACTGGGTGGCCTAAACAACAGAAATTTATTCTCTCACAGTTCTGGAGGCTGGTAGTCTGAGGTGTCAGCAGGGTTGGTTCCTTCTGAGGGCTGTGAGGGAGGATCTGTTCCAGGCCTCTCTTCTTGGCTTATAAATGTCCATCTTCTTCCTATGTCTATTCACATTGTCATCCCTTTATGTGGCCTGTCTCTGTGTTCAAATTTTCCCTTTTTATAAGGACACTGGTCATCTTGGATTAGGGCCCACCTTAATGACCTCATTTTAATTTAATTGCCTCTGTAAAGATCCTACCTCCAAATACGGTCACATTCTGAGACACTGGAGGTTAGGACTCCAACATAGCTTTTTTTTTTTTTTTGGAGTGGGGCACATAATTCAATCCATAACAAGCTTCTTCCCTTTTTATTACAGGGGTAACCTGGAGGCCACAGACCTCATTTATCCGAATGAGGCCACAATATCATCTGGACACACATTTTGCTAGCTCAGTACTGCCCCACCCCAACTTGGGTAACTGCAGGGCTCAGACCACCACAAGGTTGCTGTGCCCCCTTGGTGTCTTTGGGAGTTTAGCATCTTAGCCAGTCAAGGCTGCTGCTCGTGCTGCCTCCTCCACGCTGCCTTTGACATCACTCTGGTGCTCCACTTGGGCAGGCACTCACTTTGCAGTACTTGCCCCGAGATGCCTCTTAATGTTCTGCTGGACTGCTGCCTGCCACTCTCTTGGAGCAATGCCTGTGCCCCTGGCCCTGGGCTTTGCCTTTTTATTCCAAAGAGGATGGAGAAACTGATCTCCCCCCACTATGTTCTGCCACCTTAGAGGGGAACCACAGCAGAATTGCTTGAGTCCTAAAGTGATACATTATTTAGAGAGGTGGCTTTTTTTCCCCCACATGTACAGATGCTGCACCTAGAGCCACAACCCACCTCCACTCCTCAGATCCTGAGTTGAGTCTCATTCTTCACCCCAGGTTCCTTCACTCATTCAGCTGCTATTTACTGAGTCCCTAATGTGTTTCAGAGACTATAATAGTAATAATTGGGTATATTAGATTCCTACTGCTGCTATAACAAATTACCACATATTTAGTGGCTAAAGACAATACAGATATATTATCTTACAGCCCTGGAGGTCAAAAGTCTAAAATGGGTCAGCAGGCTGCATTTCTTCTGGAGGCTCCAGGGGAGAATGCACTTCCTTGGCTTTTCCAGCTCCCAGAGGCCTCCTGCACTCCTTGGCTTGTGGCCCTGCTTCTTGCCAACCTCTACGTCCATTCTCATATCTCCTTCCCTGACCCCAATCCCCCTGCCTCCTTCTTATAAGGCCCCATGTGATTGCTTTGGGCCCACCTGGATGATCCAAGATAATCTCTCCATCAAAAAATCCTGAACTTAATTATACCTGCAAAGTCCCCTTTGCCGTGTAATGTATTCACAGGCTTCAGGGATGTAAACATGGACATGTTTGGGGGGTCACCATTCTTCCTACCCACTGGGTAACCAGTTGAATGGATTCTACCTCATAGTTTTCCCCTCCAGTTTGCCTTCTGTCACTGCCCCCTTCTCTCCCAACTTGCCAAACACACTTATTCCTACCTAAACCCCAGCCATAGATGTAGTTCAAGTTCTTTTCTCACAATCTTTCTCTTTAGCTCCCTTGTAAATCATGGTGAGAACATTTCCCCTTATTGGAGAGCCCTGCCACCCTCAGAGGTAGGGCCTCTGACTCTCCTTTTAGTATCACAGATTATAGTCAGGTAGCCGTTGAGTCTATGGTGCACATGTGCAAGGTATAATCCTAGATGAGCCTCCTGTGCTCTGCCCGTTGCCCCTGCAGACCCATTCTCTACCTTTTTCCACCCTGCTCAGGGCACCAGGTGGCCCATCTCTGGGAACCACATCAGTGAGCTCTCTTGTCCTCTGGAGTCCTGCTGGGTTCAGCCAATAGGAGCCCTGGCAGGAGACTGGAGGGCGGGAGGAGGGTGAAAGTAGGGTGTGTATTCCTCTGGCTTCCCCCGCAAGGCTGCCATGGGCTGCTGCATCCCACAACAGAAGGTCCCAGTGCCTGTCGGTGGCCCTCTCCACAAAGCCCCCTCTGAGTTCCGGCAATTGCTCTTTCCTCTCAGACTTTCAGATCTAGGAATGGTAATGGGTTGGATGTCACCAACCCCAGGTTCTGCACCATCTCTTGCGGTTTCCCTAAACCCTGCTCACACGTTTGTAAAGACCCTTCATAAAACTCTTCCCAAATTACCCAGTGTGAGCATGTCAACTGTTTTCTGATGGGATCCTGACAGTCACACTCCCCAAAATGTCATTCATATGTCTCCCAAGCTTTACCAGCTCATGGCTACAATGAGATCATAATATAATTTAGATCCGGATGTTGGTATTTCAACCCCACACCTGAGTCAGTACAGGAACTCTGTTCCCTTTCAAGGTTCTAGCATTCCTGAGTCCCCAGGGACATTTCACAACTGGTTACCCCTCACACTTCCTCTGTGGGTCCCATACCTATGCCACGGACCAAGCCACCACCAAGAGAATGGAGCTGTCCTGTTCCTTGGGTCCAGCCTCTTCCTGAGGCCCAGAGACTCCCCTGCCTTTGGATCTATAAGATACCCCATACTTTTTCTCTGAACTAGATTGAGTTGGCTTTGGTGGACTATGGACATGTGAGTCAAAGCCTCGTGACCCTGACCCTAACTGAGTCTATACATGGATGCCCAGATCCTTTCAGTCCTCAATCGACCATCTGCCTCGTCGGAGTCAGGAATTCCCTACCTTCTGGTTTGCTCAGAAAAAGGAGCCACCAGGCAGGAATTATTTGACTCATCTCCCCACCCTGCATCCACCAATATAACCACTTCACCAGGCATCCTCGCTGCCTTCCTCCCGTCTCTGGAGAAACGTCTCTTTCTGTATCTGTTCGCCTGGTCCCCTCATGGCAGCCCTGAGTGTTGCCTCTGTCTAGCACAGGATGCCAACTCCTCTCTTTCCCATACCTTCAAACTCTTCTAAAATATTCCTGATTGCCTGTAAATATTCTCAAAGTTCTCCCAACTTAAAAAAAAAAAAGCCCTCCTTTGTTCCTTTGCTCTAGATTTGACTGTTTCTGCCTCTCTTTTCTTCCCTTCTCCTCCAAGTGATTCAAAAGAGTTGTCTCGTCCTTCCAGCTCCATATTCTCCCTTCTCACCCTCAACCCACTGCAATCTGGCTCCTGCCCTCTGGGCCATAGGAACTTCTTACAGGCCAAGTCCAGTGGGCACCTTTCTTCCTCACCTGAATGGACCTCCCTCCTGCATTTGACTAGAGTACTGCTTGCACCCTTCATCTCCTCCTCCAAGGCCGGGGTACCCATAGCAGAGACTTGGACTTGCCCCCAGTGAGCTCCCACCCCCTTTCTTTTGTCAACACCCCCCAGAGCTTTAACAGAGAACATGGATGCCCAGCTGGACTCTACTGTCCCCATCCCCCTTGGCAGCTAGGTGTGACACTCTGAGTTCTTGCCACTAGGATATGTGCACCCTTGGTGCTGTGGACCCAGAGGTGGGAGTCCCATGTTAAGGGTAGTAGCATCAACCCACCAACATGGGTCCCAGAAGACTCCCTGGAACAGAGCTGGCTCTGCCAGCCACGGACTACTCATCTCTGGACTATTCATATGAGAAAAATAAACTTATATCTCATTTAAGTTACTGTATTTGGGGGACTTTTTGTTATAGCAGCTTAGCCTGTCCTCTAATTAACATAGCATTGACTCAAGAGCAGACAATCCATAGGCTTTTTGAAACCTCCCACCCCTACCCAATCTAATTCAGGTCCTCCTGTTATAATCTCTTATAGCACCCTATACCTCTTCAGGGCATTTACCACAATTTATGGTTAAGTCATGATCTGTGTAACACAGTGGTCACTGTTGATTGCCTTCCGAGCAACTATTCCTCCTCCCTCCCTTTTAACCTTACAGAATCCTGATTTTATTTAGGTATGCATACCTCCCTCATTCCAACTCACGCTGCAGAAAACAGTGAAATTAAGCCAATTAGATTTTCTCTCATAGATTTTGAACTGAAAAAAAAACAAATTATAAGCCACTTATCAAAAGGATCTAAGACTGAAACTTCATAATGTAGAAGAATCAGTGAAGCTATGACAGGCCATGTGCAAGCCAAAGTGCAGGGGAAACCAAAACTAAGAATGAGAGGGCCAGCAGGTAGGACAAAGGCTGGGACGTGACCTGCAGGCACACTGCATGAGTGGTGACATATGCATCCTGTTTGTGGAGGACCCACAGCCACCTTGGATCCGGGATTACCTCCCACTTGCAATCTCTGCTCTTGGCTTTCCGTAGGTAGCATCCACTATTATCCCTAGAATATGCCATCTTTCCCTGGGCTGGCGAGAGTATACACCTGTTCTTGTAAAACCTGGGTAAAATAGCAACTTTGGACAAATTTGTTCAATGAATATTTTTTGAACACCTACTATGTCCTAGGCACTGTTGTGTGCACTGGAGTAGTAGGGAGAACCAGATGGGCTGCCTAAAACATCTCTCTGAGAAGCAAAATCAACTATGTTACTCCTGTATCTGCTTAAAATTCTTCAGTAGCTCCCACCTGACCTCAGAATAAAGCCCTAAATCCTCATCATGGTTTGCAAAGCAACATTGCACGATCCTGCCCGTCTACTTTTTGCTTTCAATTCTCAGTTACTTTACACCTCCCTTCGCTTTGAGTCATGTCAAACCACTTTCAGGTCTCCAAATATGCTGCCTATCTTGTGCTAGCAGGTCTTTGCACACATTCTTCCATCTACTTGAGTGTGGTAAGCAAAGAAAAGAGGCAAGAATGAGGACAGTGATGATTATAGTAATATTACCACTTATTGAGCATTTATATATACTTTATATACATTATCCTTAATCTTCATAACAATGTCGAAAGGTAGGTTCTGCTCTCCCCATTTTACAGACGAAGAAATTGAGGCTTCAGAAGTTCAGTAACGTGCTTCAGATCACATAGTTAGGAAGTGGCAAAGCCAGAATTTGAATCCAAACTTATTTGACTCCAAAGAACAGGCTGTCTAGGCCTGCTGTCTCTTTGCCATTTTTCAGAACTCCATCTCTGGAGGCAGACAGACCTGGGTTAGAATTTAGACTTCTACCACTTCCTAAGTGGGTGGCCTTGGGCAGGGCACTCAACCTTGCTGAGCCTCAGTTTCTTCATCTGTAAAATGAGTTCAACAATAGAACCTACTTCAGAAGGTTATTGTGAGGTTAAAATGAAGTAATGGATATAAAGCGCTTGGCATGTGCCTGGCCCCTTGCGTTCAACTAAGGTAGATATTGTGATTTCATCATCATTATTTTCACCCTCTTCACTAAGGCAAATGGCTCTCTCTCCTTTGCCCCGCTTGAATTAGAGCTCTGCATCTTGTCACAGACACAGTCTACGAGCTGCTTCTCCACAGGGCCTCCTGGGGCCAGGCCTACACGAGTCTGTGGGAGTAAGCTCCGGCAGCCGGAGCAATGGCCTGTAATTGATCCCAGTTAGAGCCAAGCAGGTCCTGTCTTCCCTGGCTGGGGCCTCAGGAAGCAGGGCACAACCTGATTTATGTCCCTGTTGCACTGAGGATGACCTGGTGCCCTTTCTACGTGTTCCAGCATCAGAAAAGGCCATAAAATGGAATTGACGCTGCACGTTTGTTCCTTCAGGGCAGACTTGTACACTGTTGCTCCCAGCTTAGGTCAATCCCTTGCAGGACCTTCTCTGGGAAATATGGGTGTGTGTGTGGCCACCCTGTGCGGTCAGGCCACTGGGAGTGCAGGGCCCTGTTCTTGGCCCAATGTCCAGGGACAACATACGGAAGGAAAATCACAATCTCATGTGCTCTCGTGACTTCAGTGACCATCTATTTGCAAATGACCCCAATCCACATCCTGAATCTACGCCTCCTTCTAGCCTCAGTCCCAGCTAACCACTGGGCTGCTGGATGCTTCCTCCTGCATGTCCCCCAGTTCCCAGCCTGAACTCATCATCTTCATTCTGCCTGCTTCTCTCCCCATATCTCCTCCCACTGCTTAGCACCACGCTCTACCTGCGGAAGCTGCTTCCTCCTGGTCTGATACAGCATCTTTGTAAATCTTCTTTATAGCTCTGTAATTAGGACACTTATTGCAGGTTTACCATTATCCATATCCTTGTCTGTCTCCTCCAACAGACTGTGAACTCCTGGAAACAAAAGACCAGATCTGATTCATCCCTGTACCCCCAGGGCCTGGTACAGACAGCACGCCATCAACTTTTGATTGAATCACTGAATGAATGTACAAGTGAACAGACATGGGCAATTTATCACGACTGTCTTTCAATAGTTTGTAAATAAAGAACAGGGCTTTGCTGGGAATAGCAAAATTAGATATTAGCATCTTAGAGCCAGAAAAGCCCTTATTAATTGCATGTTCTGAGCCCTTCCATATATTGACATCTGAGACCTAGAGAGGCTAAACAACTTTCTGGGTTTGAACAGGGATTTAGTGGCAGAGCCCCTGGACCAGCCCCCAAACCTCTTAACTTCACAGTCCATATCCCTTTCCCCTCTTTCTACAGCTTAAGCTTAAGTGAGTTTGTCACAGACTCCTGAGCTTGGCTTCCAAAAATAGTCTATAAAAGGCAGACGGCATTCTAGCCATATCTACAAGGTTTTATTAATAACAACCTGATCCATAAAAGAAAAACTGAAGTGAGCTCAGAAATTTCCAGTTCTAGAAGCAAGTATAAGACCATATGACTGTGTAGCCCTTATCCTCTCTAAGCCTCGGTTTCTTCATCTGTAAAATGGTGATAATAATAGCACCTGCCCTGACATGATGCATGTTTTTCATTTTAGGCTCTTGACGTAGATTGTATTATTATTCCCAACTATTTACTGGACTCTTAGAAAAAGGATTACCCATCCCTGCCCATGGCAACAAGACTTGCAGTGTCTCTCTGTTGGGGGAGAACACCTCACTGACCCCTTGGTGTCAACCTAGGCCATTAGCTGCCTTTGGCCAATGGAATGTGAACAGAAATGACGTATGCCACATCCCAGCAGAAGCTTTAAGAGCCATTGCAAGATTCAACCACTGCATTTTTCCTTCTGTCTTCGGACTAATATAGGGGCTGCTCCTTCAATCTTAGACCTAGAATGTGGAGAAGCGTAGAGCAGAAGCTTAAATGCCTTGCAGCTGTCATTTAACGTAAGCGAGAAATAAATCTTTGTTGTTCTCAGCCATTGAGATTTTGGGATGGTTTCTGTAGCATAGACTAGCAAATGCTGATTAATAATCTTCTGGTTATAATATAGACAGAATCATTTGGGAAGATGGGGTTTGTGGTAAAGATATCCACAAAATGCATCAAAGCCCAAATATTAGCTCATCTTCAGAATAAGCTGCCGCAATAAAGAGACTCCAAAATGCAAGTCTGAAATAAGACGTACATTTGCTTCTTTTTCATGAAATGGTGCAGAGGTAAGTAGGTGGCCCAGGGTTGTTAGGCAGCTCTGCTCCATGAGGTTGCACAAAGCTCCAGGTTCTTTCCAACTCACTCCTCCTGCTCTCCCCTCTGGTACTGTCCTCATCTGTATCATGTCTGCATTCCGGCCTGCAGGAAGGAGGAAAGACAGCAAGTAGGGGCAACCAGTGAGCCTTTTAAGGATGTGACAGAGAAGTTGCCCACTCCACTTCTGCTCACAGTCCATTGACCAGATCTTACTTATATGGTCATATCTAACATGACCTAACAAAGGTGGTTCATCAGGTGACCATATGCCCTGATGAATCTCAGAGGGGACTTCCTATTAGTTTAAAAAAAAAAGAAAAGAAAAGGAAAGAACAGGAGATAATTCAGTGGTGTCCTGGAACTAGCTCACATAGGCACATGAGAGTCAATTGTATGCATTCTGTTTCTAATTTTTTGAGACAGGGTCTTACTGTGTTACCCAGGCTGGAGTGCAGTGGCATGATCATAGCTCACTGCAGCCTCAAACTCATGGGCTCAAGCAATCCTCCCGCCTCAGCCTCTGAGTCACTGGGATTTCAGGCATGAGCCACTGTGCCCAGCTAATTGCATATATTATTTCCCCAATTCTGCATTCATTACCATGGCTTGAAATCAGCCTTGGTGGGAGTATTTACACCACAGAAATTGGCAAACATGACAAATCTGGACTGCACCCTTTCCACACCCTCCACCCACCAAGAGCCAATTGTCAAACATTTGTCAGCACTGAGGATGATGATACTGGGAGGCAATTAGCAGTGTCTGCCACAGCCAGGCCACGTTTTCTTGGTATCTCTTCTGCCTTCTCCTCTCAGTCCCAAGGTCGGGTTCCTCACTCTCTGCTCTGCAAGAAGTCTTCCTTTGGTTCAAATTTGTGAGTGCAGTTCATCTGTTCTTGCCTCTCCCTTACCTACAGTTTACCTACCCTGGTGCCAGGTACCCACATTGGGCTACTCAGCTCCGCCTAGGGGTAGAGGAGCTGCATCAGGATCATGCATAAAGCTGCCTTCAGAGGAGCTTTGGGTAGAACTGGCACCAGAGTAGGTGCTGTGTGCAGCTGAGGACTGAAAGCTCTTTCCCCCACCCCTATCACAGTGTTTACCTTCTAGAAGACTCCTTATGCAGCTTTTCTAATATTCTTTTGTGGCTCTTGAGATAGGATAGCTCAATTTGATGAAAGATGCACTTGTTGAGGTGGCAGGAGGCTGAGGTATGGCTGTGTCTTATATTACAAGGGTAGTTTTTATGGTATAGACAGTATAGCAATGATTTGCAGATCTGGGGTTCACACCCAGGGATCTAGGAAAGGTGGCTGAATGAGCAGGGGCAAAACAATCCAGGAGGAAAGAAAGAACACAGACTTCAGGGTCAGACACATACGGGCCCAGAACCCAGCCCTGTTCCTTCTCAGCAGGGTGACTTTGGCAAAGTCACCTAACGCCATATTCTTCATATATGCTATGGCCTCTGTGCCTGAACAGTTCTTCCCTTTCTTTGTCTGGTTAATTTCTAACACATTGACTGCCACACTAGAAAAAAATTATTTTTCCCTGGGGCCATGGTGTTTTATTATGAAAATAGAATAAAAGCTTCGAAAACAAAGTGATCCTTTCTGATTTAAAGAAAATGTTTTAGTTTTTATTGTTTTCTGTGCATGAGTTATATGCAACTCACATGGCACTAGAATCAATTTTTATTGATTGCACGCCAATTGAGTTGTTACTCTTGACATATTTATTGAATTTGTTTCAGAGAACTGAGTCTTCATATGCTTCACGAGGTCCTGGGCTCAAAACTAGCATGAGTTAAATACAACTCACATGGCAGTTAATGTGTTAAAATCCTTCAGAAGCCTCCCATGTAAAAGTAAGTTTAAGTCTCTGCATGATTCTCTCTTGCAGCACCCTAGTCTTTCTCTTGGTAGTGCTAGTCAGACTTTGATAGTATGTATTTATCTACTTACCTCCTAATTTTTCATCTGTCTCTGCACCAATCTGGACTCTCCATGTCAGTGTTGTTTAGCATTGTATCCTCGGCACTTAGCCCAGGTCTGGCACAAAGATGCCAGTTGAAAAATTTTTTTGAATGAATGAATGAATGACCAAGTAAAAGAACAGATTAAGTTAGTTAACTTTTCTAAACCTTATCTATAAACAAGGAGGATATTTAAAATATCTAACAAGTAAGGCAGGGGCAGGAACAAATCAGAAAGCATGCCAAGTGTTCAAGCCAAAGTTGTAGAGCAGTATCCTGGAGGTCTCTGCTATGCCAGGTATTAATCCTTTAGTTGGTGAAATGTGCAGAGGTCTGGGGGGTACCAGGGGAGAAACTGGGGGTGGCAGGGAAGGTGGGAGGAGGGCACTTAGGGGGCCTGTAGCAGCAATCAATCAGAAAATATTTCACTATTAATGAGCACTTGAGTCTGCACTGTTGCAAACCAGCTAAATGTCAGCCCTGTCTGTAAAATGGAGGAGCTGATACCTAACTGATCAAAAAAGGTGCTGGAAGAGGTAACATAAATCGGCTCAATGTCATGCTAGGATAGGCTGGCCTAAAGTAAGGAAAACACCAGAGGCTTAGATAATACTAGGACAGAAACAGCTGTACTTCACCTTCCCACTCCCACCCCAACCCCCATCCCCAAGAGAGATAGGTAAGTCCTAAGCACCAATTCCAGATGTGTGGGGGAATCCAGCTCAATTTGGAAAGGGCATCAGTGTCTGAGGAACTGTGAATATGAAAGAGACAGAACAGCACTGGGTGTGACAGCAGGAGAGACTGTGGCTGTCCAGAAGATTCCTCTTTAACTAGGGAAAGTTAAAAATAGGGGTTCCTCGCATGAAAACATGGCCAGGCACCCAACTAGTGTTCAAGACCCCAGACCCTTTTCTCCTCTCTGTGCTTTTAAAGTTCCCTGACCCCAAACCTCATTAAAGTAGGGTCTGAGGCTCCAGAACTGGGGTACGGCTTTTCGAGCTCAAGATTCCAGACCAGGACCCTTGCATTTGCTTCTTCCTTGAGCAGCCCTTGGAAAACAGACATCTTGAGCACGGGAGGACCAGCAGGTAAAGCCTGCCTTCCAGGAACCAGGTGAAAACAAGTATGCCCGCTACATCTGACTTAAACACAAAGCGGAATTACTATAAAGATAAAGGATGTGTCACAGAATCCAAGGCTGAAGATGGTGCTGGACCCCGGGGTGTAGGGAGGAAATCTGGAACCTTAGCACCCTGAGAAATCCAAGCATTGGCTTTACTTTTCTTTCTCACTGCAGACTAACTGGCTCTTTCTTTTTTTCCTGGGATGCATGGTGGAAAATGTCCACTGCCAACAGCTCCTGCATTTGCATCACCTCCATTCAAAAGAGCACCAGAGTCAGGCAGAAAGTCTTCAGCGGCCTGGAGACGGGATATGATTGACTCAGTTTGGTCTAGGTGCCCACTCTGACCAATCAGCTGTGGCGTGGGGTGAAGGGCAGAATCACGGATGTATTTGACTGTTCTTCTCCCAGCCCTGCAGACGCAGGAGGAGCAAGGCCATTTCCAGAACAAGGATATTGGGCAGGCAGTAGACAGATGGTACCTTCTACATATGATTTGTCTGATGTCACTCAGCTAGAAAATGGAACACCAAATCCAAATGACTCCTATGTTCTGTCCATTTTGCTCCATTTCAGGGTTGTGAAATAAAGGTCATAGTGCCTTAGGGACATCAGAGGTGACGCTCAGAGCCTCAGAATTCAATGAGGGTTTGGAGAGCTGAAGGCAATGAGCAGAAGTCCTTCCCAATACTGGCTTAGCTGCTAGACCATAAACTGGGGAGGATTATGTGTATCCAGCATGGGTCCTGGCAGGTAGGAGTACTAAGTATTTATTTATAGAACAAACAAACAAATGAGTGAATGAAGGAGTGAGTGAAGGAATGACTGTGCTTCTAAATCATTTGCAGAGCTTGGTAAAAAGAAAGATAACAATAGTAAGCAACATTTCTTGAGCATTTAGTATTCCAAGACTTTGCATGTATTAAATCATTAATCTTCACGTCAAACCAATGAGCTGAATGTTATCATTCCCTTTTATAGAGAAGATACTGAGGCACAGAAAGGTTAAGAAATTCACCCAAGTTCACTGGGCTAGTGGCAGAATCATTACAAACCTAAGCAGCTTGGCTCTAGGGTCTCCACCCTCGGCCACTGTATCATACTGCCTCTCAAGGTGTCAGCAGCTTGCCCCAGATTTAGGGATCATAATCTCTGGAGGTGGGATCTGGGAATCTGTATTTTAACAAATTTCATGTGTGATTCCGATGCATAGCCGGAATTAGACCTAAAACAGTGAATCTAAAAATTAGCAGTAAGCCTGGGGCCATGTGGCTAGAACAAACAAGGTTGTTTCCAGGTTTTTAAAGTTTATCTGATTATGTGAACATAGGGCCTGCTGAATAATGCTGACTGATTATATCCCTGTTGTGGGGGGAGGGGGTCAAACCCAGATCAATTACAGAGAACCCTCTGTGGACCTTCAAACAGAAAGCCTGCTCAGAGGACCTGCCTATGAGGCATCTTCCCAAGGGGCTCCAGCCAGCAGGCCCCCAATCCTCGGGAGAGTCAGGACTGACTGTACCTGCCCTAGTTCCTGGACTTTGATCTCCCATCTGACCTCCTTCTCACCCCTGCTCTGATCTGACAACTCCTGCTGGGTTGACCCCATCTCTGACCCCAGCCTGCCCCAGTTTTCAGCCTCACTTGTCCAGGCTGATATCTCACATCATGACAGCTCAAGGCAGGACAATATTCGTATCAGGCACCGATATTGGGATTAAAATACCATCGCTTCTAATGACGTAGTGACAAGTGGAATATTCATGTCAAAAGAACTATGACTTTGAGAGTGTAATTCAGGTATTCTTAAGCCAACTGAGCACTGTCCCTGAGCAAGGGATATAGAACAGTAAGATATAAATAGCCCTTGGTACTAACTGGAGCAATGTACTTTCATTCATTGGACAAATGGTTATTGAGGGCTGATTCCATGATGGCTTCTGTATTAGCACTGGGGGCAAAAAAGATGAACAAGATGTTGTCTCTGTCCCCAGGGAGTTCTATTATTGCCCAATTTTGCTGTTGCATCCAGAGATGATGTTTCAAAGAGCAGGCAATTAATTGGACCACAAAGAAAAATGCCTACAGGATTTCACTTTCAGAGAGGGTATGTTTCTAGCTCTGTTCAAGGCTCCAAAGTGCCTCAAATACTGGACCAGCCTATGGAAGCTTGGGGAAGTTGGTAATAAGCCTCAGAACACAAATATCTTTTAAAACTTAGATCTGTCTGTGCACCAGAGGTTTAGGCCCAGGGGGAGGAGTAACCTTCCTAGTAGGCATCAAAAAGTCTCAGTACTGGGGTACATGATACCCCATGCTGTTCCTGGATGTATTCTAACTTGATGTGTGATCTTACACAACTCATATCCGCTCTCTGGGCCACAGTTTCTTAAGACTATGTCTTTTCTCTCTGAATGCCCAGCTCCTCAGAGTGTTTGATAAATGTTTGTTGAGTGAATGAATGCAACTCTGAAGTCCCTTCCAGCTCTAATATTGAATCCATGAGCTAGAGACGTCTTTGGAAAAGAATAGAATTGGCCAAGAAGAAAAGGTTAGTCCCATTCCTGAGGGACCCTTGGTCACACTCCATTTTGTCAGTGCGATCTGCCCCTCGTGGACCATCCCCCCTTTATCATTTTCAATTACCCTCCACTCTACCCCAAACATATTATTGTGGATCGAATTGTGTACCCCAAAAAGATATGTTCAAGTCCTAGACCCCAGTACCTGTGAATGTGACCTTATTTGGAAATAAAGTCTTTGCAAATGTAATCAAGTTAAGATGAAGTCATACTGAATTAGTGTGGGCCCTAATCCAATGACTGGTGTCCTATAAGAGGGAAATTTGGGCACAGATACACAGGGAGAACATCATGTGCAACAGAGGCAGAGATTGGAGTGATACATCCACAAACTAAGGAATGCCAGGAATTGCTGGCAACCACCAGAAGCTAGGAGAGAGGCATGGAACAGATTTTCCTTCTGAGCCCCCAAGAAGGAACCAACACTGATGACACGTTGATTTCAGACTTCTGGCTTCCTGAACTATGAGAAAATAAATTTGCGTTGCTTCAGGCCACCCAGTTCATGGTGTTTTGTTACAGCAGCCCTAGCAAACTAATATATCTATCCAAGGCCGTTATTTGAAAATCACCCTACTGATGCATTCTAACAGAGCCCTAAAAAGCTCCAATGGCCCTGACATCTCTCCAAATGCACATTGAAGATGAGTCATCACTGTGTCTATTGTGGATCTCTGAAACCAAGAAGCCTGACTCCCCTGTGGGGAAAGGAGGGAGGGCTTCCACATTATTAATTAGCAGGAAGAAAATGCTAGGGGGTGGGGAGGAGGGTTACCAGCTGCTTTTCTTCCCACCAGGGACAGCCCAAGAAAAAGTGGGCTTTCATCACTATAAGAGGATGTCACAATCACTTATTTTCACTCATTCAGTAAATATATATGGAGCACCTTCTATGCCAGGTGCTGGTTGGTGTGTGACTAGAGTGAGTGTGTATATGGATGGGGGAGGAATGCTAAAAAATATAACACACACTCCCTGAGTCCTGTGAGCCAAGCTGGAAGTGGAGGCCTGTATGTAGCATGGTAGGTTATTAGCAGGGGCTTGGGAATCAGATAGTCCTGGCTGGAATCCTGGCTCTCCCACTGACTTCCATTGCAATCTTGGACAAGTTATTTAATCTCTCAGGCCCTTAGGCTTATTGTGAGGATTAAATAAGATGATGTATCTAGCACGAGGCCAAGGTAATCACTCAATAAATGTTAGTTATTTTCGTTATTTGTAGAGCAAAGATGTTCACCAGAAACAGTTTAGTAAAAGAGCAAGGTGATTCGAACCAGGCAAGACGTCCGTCTGGTTCAGGTCCTCATCACCTCTTGCGAGATACTATCTTATTGAACGTTCAAAACACCTCTGGGAGGAAGTTAGTCTCATTTCACAACTAACTAAAGTGTGCCTCAGAGATGTAAAATAACTTGGCCAAGTTTGCAGAGCAAAGACTGTGGCACAGCCAGGTGCAAACTAGAGCTCCCAAGCACATGTTCTTCCTATTCCTGGGCGATATTTACATGTGATTCAGAAGGGGTTGGGGCAGCACCTGGTTGGGAGAGGGAGGGCCTAGGGCACTTCACTGAAGGCTGCAGTTGCCTCTATACAAAGTGCATTGTTTGTACTGGTCTTATACATTTATTTTGTTTAATTAGCAAACACATCTCTAGTGCATGCTATGGGGTGTTCTAAGCACTTTATGTTAGTAACTCATTTAATCCTAACAAGAGCCTATAAAATGGGCACTATTATTATTTCCATTTTACAGATGTGAAAATTGAGACACGAAGACGTTAAGCAACTTTCCTAACATCACACAGATAGTTGCATAGTGGAAGCAGGATTCAAATCTGGTTCTTCAGCTCCAGAGACAATGCTCTTAATCACTGTTCTATACTGCAGTATCTTTGGGGAGGGGGGGTTGGCTGTGGAGTGTGCATATAGTGGGGAATGGGGGGTGGATTAACACCCCCAAACACAAACCACCCTTTGGTGCTATTGCTGCAATAAGACCATGAGTCCTTTGACCCTACAGGGTGAATGGCAGGATGGAGGCTGTTTAGCCCTGGGATTCTCTGAGTCAACAGCTTCTCATCCCTGGCCCACTTCCTGAAAACTCTTTGCGCCTCAGCTTTGGAAACCCTTTGAGCACAAAGAGCTCATTTCCTGTGTCCAGGAAAGACGGGACGAGTTCCTGATGACAGCTCATCTCCCTCATGAAGGCGCTCATAAAAGTGTTTCAAGGAGCCTGACTTATGGCTCCACTGTTTGTCAAGATCCCCTTCTGCAAGGAGCCACTCCGGTAATTTGGTGCTGGGAGATGTGCAAGAGAAACCAGCTCCTTTGAGTCCAGGAATTATTTATGATCCCAAGAAGAGAGAATGTCATTTGGAGAGATAACAAGCTTTCACCAGCACAACAGGCTGTTTAATATGCCACAAGGGATGGAAGGCAGTTTCAGAATTCCAAAGCCAGCTAAGAAGCCTTGAGAGATTCTGTGGGTTGTCTTTTCCTAGGAAAGCTCCTGAGATGATAACAGAAATGACAATAGCTGACAATTATGGAGGGTTTACTCCTGACCCAGGGCCTGTACTAAATGTTTTTTATATATGAATTCATTTAATTCTCATATCATTTCTATCCTATTTTACAAATGAGGAAATTGAGGCACAGAGAAGTTAAGTATTAATAACTTGCCCAAGGTCACACAGCCAATGAGTGGCTGAGTGAAGATTTTATCCCAAGTATGTCTGCCTCTACATTTGTGCTCTTAAGCACCAAACAGTCAGTCTAGAAGGATGTTGGGTTTTAAGTCAATCCAGTAGGGTGAAATGTACATATATTCAAAATTACCTTTGATAATCACTTGAAATGTCTATAAAGTTTAGTGTATTTAGTTTGAGGCATAGAGCCCTGTCCAGTAATTCATAAACACATTAAAGTTAGAGAACCACTGCGCTGAGTCTATATGCAGATACTTGTGCTTTTAAACTACTCTGCCTTTAGCTAAACTATCAAATCTCTAGTGGTAAAAATGGAGAGACAGAGAATTCTAGAGTGCCACTACCTACCTGGAGATGCTATTCTCTTTTCATATTTAGTCTCTATGACCTTATCACATGTCACTTGTCACAAGATATGTTTGCTGTAGGATTAAGAGATAACACAGTCACAATATTGAGAGGAGAGAAAGCTCTGTTAGAGAAGAGGTTCTAAAGTCCACGCCTAACTTAAATAAACCTGGTACAATGAGACTCCACAAGACTAGCTTTTGAGCCAAATAAACCTGGATTTGAACCCTAAATCTGTTACTTAATAGCTGTGTAACCTTGAGCAATTTGCTTAACTTCCCAAAGTCTGTTTCTTAATCTGTAAAATGGTCATAGCAATTCCACCGGTTGAGAAGTGAATTTAAAAGTTTCTAAAGTAGTGAGCTTGAGTATAAAGCATGGTAATTAAGCATTAGCTCTTAATAGCTGTTTGACCTAAGGCATGTCACATAGCCTCTCTGAGCACAACTGTTCTGCCTCAAAGGTCATAGTAAGGAAACAGTAAAGCACTGTACAAATGACGCATGAGGATTTCCTCAACTGCTTGCTATACCTGGAATTGTGAAGAGGTACTGGGAGACCCCTGCTGGAGAAAATAACTCAGGAGACTCCTGGGCCTAAAGTCAGAAATGGCTCAGATCTCCACTTTTTGCCATTTAGTATGGTTTTGTGACTTTGGGTGAGTGATCTAACCTCTTTGAGCCTCTGCTTTCCCTACTATCAAGTGGGGTTAGTGGTGCAGACATCACAAGGTTACCCCAGAATCATACTGTGCAGAAAAGTGTTAGGCACGTGGGAAGTGCTCAATAAATGTCTCCTGAATCTGAATCTCTCTGGCTGAGCCAAATTCAGCCCCTCTCCATCCGCGAGGTGGGAAAAGTGTCGCCACGCGGAGCTCAGGTAGGGGAGATGCTCCCGTGGGGCCACTGGGCTCCAGCACCTCCCCACTCCCCCGCCCGCCCAGACGTTGCCATGGCCACCGGTTCAGGCCGGGAGCAGCACAGAGGCGTGTTTAGCTCAATCCCCGCCTTTCCAGAGGGACCATTGGCTGGGGAGGCCACGTGATGCGCGCTGGTATGCTAATATATGGTAATCGCCCCACGCCCCTCCTCCCCGGGCCGCGTCCGAGTAGCCAGCAGGGTGCGCGGCGCCGAGCCGAGGGGGCGGGCTGAGGGGCGGCCCCCGGGAGAGAGCGGCCAGGTGGAGGAGGAGCGCGAAGGCGACCGCAGGTAACGGGCGGGCGCGTGCGCGCTGGGGCCGGCTCGCGGCGGACGGGCAGCGCGCGGGGGACACTGGTCGCCGCGCTACCGGCTTAACCCTTTGGGCACCCAGCTGTCACGGCCGGGTGGGAGCGCGGCGGCCGAGCCGGGCCGCGCGGGGCGGGGCATCGCCGTGGGCACCGGCAGGCAGGCGGCGGGCGGCCTGACCCGGGATCCCCGGCCGGCGCGGGGAGCTAGCGGTCCGGGCCGACGACCGACTGGCCGCGGCGTACCCGGGCCGGGACCCGGCCTCAGTGAGGGCTGCGGGGAGCTCTGGGGCCGAGACTTGCGGGCGGCTGCGGGGGACAGGAACCGGCTGAGGTCCGCGCACTCGCGCGCTTTCTCGGGGGACCGAGCCCCCTTCCGCGTAGAGGCCCGCGCCGCCGCGGCCCCTGGCCTCGCGCGGCCTGCGTCTCCTCCGCTCGTCCCGCAGAGTGCGGGGAGACCTGGGGGTACGGGCCTGACCGAGGCGCCGCTCCTCAGCCGCGGCCTGACAGCCCAGCCGCCGGCGCTTTGGACCCGGAGTCAAGCCGTGCGTGGGGGGCAGCAGCAGAGGGAACTGGGGGTTGTTGGAGCTGGGAAGAGAGGACAGTCCCCTAAAGGAAAAGCAGGCCCCGAGGTTTGAGAAGGAGGGATGCCCAAGAAAGGCACTGGCCCCTTGTTTTCTGTGCTGGGTGATGACCTGACACCCATGGGAAAAGGTCACTGCTGGACACCTGGATCGGGTCTTTCATGTACAGAGGAAACGGCTGTTCTACGTGAGTTTCCAATAGATTTCTTATAAGGCAAGGTTTAAATTCATTTTCCTCCCCCACCCCCCTCCTGGGTCTGCTGCAGAAGTGTCTTCTTGTAATTATCCCCCTCCCCCAATTCACTAAGACTG
Source organism: Daubentonia madagascariensis (assembly GCA_023783475.1). Classification (NCBI taxonomy): domain Eukaryota; kingdom Metazoa; phylum Chordata; class Mammalia; order Primates; family Daubentoniidae; genus Daubentonia; species Daubentonia madagascariensis. Next base: position 5,312,306 of record JAKFHU010000117.1, read on the forward strand.
GTGGCAGCTTTAGGCTCACAGCATAATTTAGCTTTCACTACAATAGAAATGGTAGGAGGGGAGATGTGCCACTGATATTAAGCTTGCCCTTGGAGTTTCTTGGAAGTGTGAGGGAAAAAAAATGTTTCTATCACCAGTGGGGATGAAAAACTGGCTAATGTGTCAGAGATATCAATAGATTTTCCTTTATGAATCTAAAGTCGTTTCTTCTAAATCAAGGGAAAATGTGGTTACACATGAAAAGTACCAGGAACCAATTTGATTTTTACAAGTGAAGTGCAAATTGCACTTCTGTGTTGCTCTTGATGTCTTTTATCACTCAACAACAAACACTTGGTACATGCCAGGCACTCTGCTGTGTTTTGGGGATGCAAAGATGAATAAGATAATTAGTCCTTGTCCTGAAAGAAGTAGTGGGAGAAACAAATAAAATTGCTAGTAAAAGTGATTAACAGCATAATAGATGCGTATATAAAGAGCTGTGGAAGCACAGAGGAGGGAACAATTAGCTGACTGAGAGGATCAGGGAAGGCTTTCCAGAGAAGAACACATTTAAGCAAGGTGTTGAAGGATGAATAGGAGTTTCCCTTGCAGAGAAAATCAGAAAGGACAGGAAGGGCAGCCAAAGGAATAGTGAATGCAGCCACATAAAGAGTATGGTACCTCTAGGGAATGGCTTTATAGTACAACCATGGCTTATTTTCTTTGTCTGTAATGTAAATTTTTAAAAGTAACCTAGAATTTCTAATTCCTACCATAATTGTCCAATGGTATTTTTCTTCTTACTGTTTTTCTCTCCCATATTTTCCCCTCATTAGTTTTTCTAAGCCTCAATTCTGGTCTTTGTCACCCACATCTTTCCAAGTAAGAACATATAGAAGTAGAAAGGGAGTAGTTTACAATAGAGTCTACAAGGTAGAGGGCCTAAAAACTGGGCAAAAGTTTTGGCACAAGAGGCAGCATCCTAGGAGGGCAAATCTAAACCATAAAAAAAAGAAGAAGATGCGGGTCATAACCAGGGAAGCAATGCTGCATGGATGTCCAATCTGTGAGATGTGGGGAAATGAATAATAAGATCAGAAGCTGAAAGGATCTGGATTAAGAGAGGATTGGACTATGATATGGGTCAGGGCAAGCAGTTCAGGACTGAGACCATGAATCATGCCAATATGATAGAGCCCACTGTTGGGTGGTGCCAACTGTCTAGAACAGCGGTGGATCTGACAGCTTCAAGCCACTATGCAGAAAAGGACAGTGCCACCTCCTCCATGGACTATTTCCAATGCCTCCTCCTTTCTGTTCTCCCTCCTTACTATTATCCTGTTCTCTTCATCTCAATTTCTACCCATGATTCACATTTATTGGGCTTCTTTTACTGAGGTTTAGCTACTAGAGCAGAGAAAATCATATTCTGCTGCCTTAGCATCTATCTCTAGCACTATAAATAATCCATTTTACCTCATAAGCCATCAACTAGCCAGCCTATTTTTACTTCCTGATCATTTAGAAGCAGAGCAAGGATGGGTTCAGAGGTAGTTAGGTGGACTTCATCCCCAAAACTCACCTAATGTTTGAATCAGATAAAGGCCTTTTAGCTTTGCTCAAACCAAAATTTATTTTTTGAATGAATTGTGGTGAATTTTTGGCAAATCTCCTGTTTTGAACTATATTGTAGATCAAGTCATGTAAAGAAGGAGTCACTGGGTAACATGCCTAATGTGCCCTGCTGAGATTGACAATTCTGTAAGTGCTAGAAAATCATGGGTGGTATTTAAGCAATCTTCTCAATCAACATATTTACCGAACACCTGCTTATGTGCAAATACTATGCTGTATTTGTGGTTTGAAGGAGACAGGAAAATGAGAGAGGTGGTATAGTGTGGGGGTAATTCTCAGCTAAACAAGTGTTCGGATCCCAGTTCCACCAGGTACTTGCTTTGTGTTTTTGGACAAGTTATTTGACTTCAATTTCTTCATCTGTATTAATGCCACCTACCTCATATAGTTGTGAGGAGTAAATAAAATCACATATGTAAAACAGTAATTCAGTACATTCTTGAGGTGCTAGACATGTGATATAGGAGTGGAGAAAAGAAAAAGATCATTATGGACTATGATTAGCAAAGAAGGCTTTTCCAGATACACGGTGAATTTTGTTGGAAGGTAGAAGGGATTTTCAAACAGGAAAAATAATGTTCATAAAACACATGGCCAGACTATAGAAGAAGTTCTTAGGGGCCAATTGATGAGGTTAACCAGTCTGGCAAGATCAGAAGGTTTACGTAGAGGAGTTGTAAGGGTTGATTGAAGCCAGATTGTAGCAGGCATTGAATGCTGAACTAAAGAGTTAGGACTTTATCCTGTATAGATGATCATAAGTCAAAGATTTTTGGTGAGGGAAGTATGGGGTCATGAAAGTGGTATTTTAAGAAGGTTCTCAACAGCAATATGGAGAATAAATTTTAGTAGGGAGAGAAAGAGTGTGCAGCCAGTTAGTAGGTTATTTAAATAGTCTAGGTGTGAGAGGACAAGGAATTGAATTAGGAGGATGCAATGAAAATAAGAATAGATGGGTCAATAAGTAGTGCAGAGAAAAAGTGAGCAGGACCTTGTGACCGATGGATATGAAGGACAAGAGATACGGTAGCCTTAAATATAGTCTTGACCCTGGGTAAAGGATTAGCAGAAACAGGACAGACAGAAAGGAAAGCCAGTTTGGGGGAGAAAAGGGGAAGCTAAGTGCTAGATATCTTGAGGCAATGCTAGAACTTCTCAGTGGACACATCCCATAAGTATTGGAAGTGAGGGGCTAGTGTTCAAAAGAGAAAAGTCAAGGAGTCATATATAGAAGGTAACAATTGAAGCCGTGTGATTAGCTGGGTTCACCATTAGTAACAGCATAGAAATAGAAGTATAGAGGACCAAGGACTGAAGCATGGAGATTGTCCACATTTAGGGAGGTAAGGAGAAGAAGTAGAGCCAGTATGGTAGAAAATAAGGAATACCAGAGAAGCAAAAGAACCATCTAATTTATTCATCCAACAAATGCATTCTGTTCACCACTGTTGTATACCTGATACATACTAGGCCAGTTAGACATGCTGTTAATCATGAGAGTGTAGTATCACAGAAGTCAAGAGAAGAAAGGGTTTCAAGCTAGAGAAATTGGTCAGCCGTATGAAATTGTGCAGAAAGAGTGGGAAACGTCCATTGTATTTAGTAAACAGGAGGTCACTAGTAACTTTTTGAAAATGATAGCTTCAGTTTAGTGGGGGGTGGCCATGGGGATATTAAAAGCCAGTTTAAAGGGAACCATGTCCTGAGATGCAGATAAGAAATGGGGACAGCATGTCGATCACTCTTTGTATGTTTGACAACGAAAGGAAGAAAAGAAATATTAAAGTGGTTAAAAAAGGGAGCAGAGTCATGTGGAGGATTTAATTTTCCCTATCTGCTTTATTATTTTAGTTGTCATAAAATGTTTTTTCTCTCCTTCCTATTCTTAATAGCAAGTCAGCAATTCATTTCTTAAAACTTACTGCTTTGGTAACTACCTGTACATTTCATTGAACAGTAATAGTATAGGTATCATTTATTGAGTGCTTACTGTGTGCTAGGCATTGTCCTGAGCACTTTGTATACATTCTGTTCATTATTCCATCTAATCCTCCCAAAACTGAATCATAACCACACATCTTCTCGGCAGCAGGGAAAGACTAAATAAATTGCCTAAGATCCCATGTGAGTGGCAGAGATGGGATTTGGATCCAGTTCAGACTCTAAAGCTTTTCTAAAGGACCATGCTATACTGCCTGTGAAGGCAAGGCCAGCTTCGTGGGCATGTGACCTGTGCAGTCTCCCAGGGCCCTGTGTTTAGAGGGGCCCCGTGTTTGGTTTAATGCTCTGTTGTTGCTGTCTTGAAATTCTTCATAATTTTTTAACAAGGGGCCCTGCATTTTCATTTTGCACTGGGCCGCACAAATTATGTAGCTAATTCTGCCTGAAGGTATCAATCCTTCCTCCTGAAGCTGGGAAAACATTTTGTGCTGTAGCCTTTGGTTTGGTTAGGTGGCCTAGAAGTCCTTGCTGTGTCATGGTGCACAATCACATTTTCCTGTGGTCATCTCATTTTACAATCCTGAGTCTGGTGATATCAAGGGCAAAAGGGAGATATTTTGAACTTCAGGTAGATAACCCAGTCAGTATGAAAAGAATAGAGAATAAAGTGGCAAGGAATTGTTTACTCAGGATGACTTCTGGAAACTCATCCCTCATATTCTGAGGGTATTACTGGATAGAGTTACACTCCTGATGCTGTTGTTACTCCCAATTTAAATAAGACATGAGTTCATTTCTATTCCTTTGTCAGATATACCCATTTGATTGTGGGAAACTATGGAGACCATTTTCCAACCTACTGAACCAGAAATTGGAGAGGAACAGGTATACTACAACTTGCCCGACCTGATCTGGTGCCTTTTAAACCAGACTGATGCAACCTGGCAACCCTTTCACCCCCAAACCACGGACTACCCAGCAGCTTTGACCCCAACTGTTTACCACAGTTTTCTGGAGTACTCCTGTTCTACTCCTGTTTTTGTTGCCTCCTCTATTCCTTCACCTACCTGCAAGAATCATGAAAAACAGAAAAACCTAATTTTTATTAATATTTTTTTCTCATTTTTGGCTTTACAATTACTACTTGGAACTGACAACACATTAAGTTCTTCTGGTTTTCATGGTTATGGCTCTCGCAAAAACAACTTTTACTTATTCTCTTGTTCCTCCCACTCCTGGTCTCTCTGAGTAATGATTTGACCAAGTCCTGACACCACTTGACACTAACTGACCACCTGACCAAGTCCTACACCAACCGACCTGGATTCCTTTGTGGAGGAAATCAGACAAGACTGAGATTGTGTCGCCTCCTCCCGCTACCTATCCATTCCCACTCAGAGTGCTTGTTCTCATTTTCTACTCCCAGCATGGACCACGTGAGCCTAAGAATATGTGAAATTAAAAATATGAAGAGATTTTCCATATAACCTGTGATATACATCGTGAAACAGTTTAGGTGGCTAAGTATTCTCCATAGTCTCCTATCTGTGCTGTGGTATAGTCTCCTTAAGGCACTGTTGTAGTTACCCATTGCTGCATAACAAATTACCCCCAACTTTATCAGCTTAAAACAATAAATTTCTCCACTTATCTTTTAAGATTCGATTCAAGAATTTCTCAGAAGCATTTCCCAGCTTGCTTTTTAAGAATTAGTATCCTTCCTCTCTGACCTTCCTTTGTACTTTAACATCTCGTTATAGCACTTACCACATTGTTGTAATTGCTAGGGACTGTGTCTTTTTCATACCCATAACTTCAGTTCCTAAAACTATTCCTTGAACATCATAGATGCTCAATAAATGGTTGTTGAATGAGCTTAAGAATAACTCATACCTTTATCTACTTTCACTCTGTTGTTTAGAAAATTTAGATATACTGCAAAATATGTAGCCTTATTCCCTGTGATAAATATACCCTTCTTCATCTCCCCATCTATAGGCTCATGTATCATTGTTGTTGAAGGTTAAATATAAAGAAACCATTGTATATGTCAAAGACTGCTTGACTTGCCAACTCACCTACTCCAGTGAGGACTTCTTGAACTTGTCTCTATCTGTAGGTCCCTGTGCTATCCCTACTCTGAAACCAATTCTGGCCCTTACAGGAAATTGTATAGTGAGCCCCTAGCCCAAGGACACTTGGTTCAATAACAAAGTCAACATTGGTTCACTATGCAACTATGAACTTTATGAAGGCCGGGTCTATATCTGACTTATTCACTGCTATTTTCCCAATACCAAGCACTAGTAGGTGTTTAATAAATACTTGGTGAGTGAATTAATGAAACTCCATTCTTGATAACTCATGTCCCATTCCTGTTATCCAGGTCTTGACCTCTGATCTCCCAGAGTCTTAGGCCTGATTCATCATTTCATGTGGCCCAGACTTTTTGTTTTGATCCTTGTCTCTTCTCTTCCAGTGCCTTATCATTGCTGGATAACAGTCTGACCTCTTACTCAGAACTTAGGTACCTCTTTGTCTCTTGATCTTCCTAAGTAGTAATATTGGCCAAATGGCCTTAGGAGAATATTCTTTTCTCTTCCTGTAGCCAGAAACATTCATCATACATATTAAACATGTTTTAAAATATTTAAACTAAGAATTATATTAAAGAAAGTGAGTGCTTCTTATATTTAAGAAGCAACTTTGAGAAGAAACCATGATTTTGAATTTTGTGAGTCTATTAAACTGATTAATTTGTAAGCTTCAGCAAATCAATGCAAATTAATTTTATACCACCCAGTGAATCAAAGGAGGGGTGGGAATTGAGTGAGTGTGTAAATATGGTTGCCAGGGAAACTTTTCCTGAAAGAAGAGAGAACCTCACAGGAATTTATACAGGCCCAAAGAAGCAATGTAACTTGATCTTCCTCTGTTCTCTTTCTGATGGGGGAAGAAAAAGATATAGAAGCCATGGGTACAGATAAAGGTGGCTTTAGACTTTTCAAGAGACTCAAGTAAGTTCTCCCTCTTAAAGACATACTCAATAGTAGAGTTCTCCAGGGCAAATGATGGCCATTATAAGGCACCTGTTCCTTCTAAGGAACCATCTGGAAATGTAGAGCTTCTATGAATGCATCTCTGAAACAGTATTAATTTATTCAACAAATATTTATTGAGCACTTGCTAAATGGCCCATTTCCCAGAAGAAAATGTAAGAGGTTGATAACATTCTATTACATCTAGTGGATGTTCCTTAAATTTTGCCCTAAGTTAATTTTGGGGTAGAAGGTGATATGAACTTAATTAAATATTTAATGCTTCTATTAAAAATTAAATCTGGGGCTGGGTGTGGTGGTACATGCCTGTAGTCCTAGCTCCCTGGGAGGCTGAGGCGGGAGGATTGCTTGAGCCCAGGAGTTTGGAGGTTGCAGTGAGCTATAATGATGCCATTGCACTCTAGATGAACAGAGCAAGACCCTGTCTCAAAAAATAAAATAAAATAAAATTTTGTTTCTATATAAAAATCATAACAAATGTATCTTGTGTTATTTCTATTCTTCGGTTGTCACTCCTGAGAAAAACCTAATTCCTTGATCCATAAAGCCATACCCCAAGGTAGGTCACCTAGTGACTGTTATCTTAATTGTAGGTATAGTACTAGTGAAGGACAAATCCATTTCCTTGTTGGCTAAAATCACAAGAGAGTCTTCTTATTTTAGCTATAAATGGTGGGTGGTTTAAGGTCTTTATGCATTCTGATTGAAATATGGAACACTGTCCCATATCTGATGCCTACCATTCAGTGTCTCCTTCCCTTTTCTTCTCATTTTTATTTTGTTTTCAGTTACAAACAAGGCTTGCATTTGTTTGAAAAAAATAATTTTTAAGACCTTTCATACTTTCATGTAATGTACTGGAGTTTTCTTCTGTGCACAGTACCTTTTACTGGCCTGGAGAGAGGCAGGAGGGTCTAATGTTTAACTGCAGGGGCCCTAGAGCCAGAATGCTGGAGTTCCAGCCTTGCCTCTACCACTCATTAACTGTGACCTTCATAGTCTTCTTGAAGTCTGCACTCTCCGCTCCAGTCTTCTCATAGTCCCTACCTCGAAGAATTACAGAATTAAACAGGTTAATATAGGTGAGTGCATAATAAGTACTATGTAAGTTTCACCTTTTATTGTCTCCTATGACCTCCTAGATGGTAGAGTTGATTCCATTTGAAGGAAGAGAAAGTTAAGATGGATAGAGGAAGAATAACTTCCCTAAAGTTGTGCAGTAAGTTTGGGCTCAGATTATTCTTATCCTTAATTTAGCACTGAAGTTTTCCGTTCCACTTAGTGAGAGAGAGAAAATGAGAATTCGAATAAGAGAGTGGAGCTTGGCTTTTAGAGCATTGTGAAATAGAGGTTACTTCAAAAAAGATGGTGGCACTAAAGCACATGAAAATGAAATTGCTTTCTCAAAGGCAAAGTGAATGTGAGAAATGGTTAGGAATAATATGAGATAGGGAATGTCATACTGAGTCAGGCCTATAGTTTATATAGCCCAAAATTTGGTCTCTAATCATGATAGCAAGGGACCATTGGAGGGGAGTATTATAGCTGCCAACCATGGCAAAATCTTCCAATTACAGGGATGGACTTGCCCATCCCTAACTATCTTTTACTATCCCACTGTGTCTTGTTCACTCACATATTTAAGCTTTATCTCTAATTTTGGCCTTTATAATCTATTCATTTATTCAATAAACGTTTTAAAAGCTTCTATACCCCATGCTAGTGACTGGGGTTGCAAAGATGAATAGAACCCAATCCTGGTACTCCAGAGGTCTCCAAAGGAAGACAGACATGGAAACATTAATTATGATACTGACATTGGTGCTATAACATAAGTGTGGACAAGGTGTTTTGAAAACTTAGAGGAGGGATGGCGTAACCCTGCTTAGATGTGTTAGGAAAAGTTTTCTGGAGAAAGTGACATATGAAGGATAGGGAGGAGTTCCTCAGGCAGACAGGAAGCAGTGTGTGCAAAGGTTGGGTGTCTGTGTGTGAGAGGGTACATATCTGGGGAACTCCAAACAACCCAGCGGGACCTCAGCGGGACATATAAGGAGGGTAGTTGCAGAAATGAGGCTGAAAAGTAGGCTGGCATCAAATCACAAAAGGCTTGGTTGGTCAAGCTAAGGAATTTGGACTTTATGGTGGAAGCCATGGGAAGCTATTAAAGCCCTTTAGGAGTAACGTGATCAGCTCTGCCTTTTAGAAAGATCCCATCAGCAATGTGGAGTGTACTTTGGACAGGAGTGGGACTGGAGACAGAATCATGCACTTAGAAAGGAACCTCTAATTTGACTTCTCGTCTATTGCCAGTATTTTTACTATTGAATATATATGTTTGTTCATTCAATCCCAATTTATTGAGGACATGCTGTGTAGTGGGCCAACTGCTGGAAATACTGAGAGAAACAGCACACCACCCATGTCTCAGAGTTGCTTGCAGGGTGTTATTTGTCCTAAATACAAACTCTCTTTAGTTTTTGGCTTTCCTCGTCTATCCTCCACTTCATCTCAATCCCAGGACTGGGGTTCTGGTATGTTAAGTGAGCTAGTTTGTGTTTACCTTCTCTTATCTTCATGATTTCACTGTCCCTGTCATAACTCCTTCCTCTCAGCCTTCATTTCTCCAAAGTGCAAAGTTCTAATCATTTAATAAATTCCTATAGAGAATGAATCCGTTGCATCCCTTATTTTAGACTTCTGCTATTTAAATTCTTAATTTCTTTTCCTGTTTCCCCCAAACCTCAAGTACTGTATGTTAGGTCTCTTAGTCACACATCAAACTCTTTGCCCTACTTCCTGTCCTTTACTAGCTTACAAAGTCCTTTCTTTATTCTTCTTTTCCTGTTTCCCCAAGGATGTGCATACCAGAATTACAGACTGAATTATTTTCTTTGCTTTGTCTATGTGGTGCCTTTCCCCCATGAGATCACAGTCCCCAGAGAAATAACTTCCCTGCTCCTGAAAATAAAGAAATTGAAGAGGAGATAATATTTCTCCTGAAATAGAAGATGGAGTTGTATTAGAAGTAGTGGTATTTATTACATAATAATTATTGTGATTATAATTTACCGAACACTTACATATGCTAACTGTCATGCTAGGGCATGGCATGAGTTCTTAATTAATCTTCACAGCAAGTATGTGAGGTAAGTACTCATATTATTTACATTTATAGATGAAGAAACAGAGTCAAAGAGGTGAAATAACTTGTCCAAGGTCAAATCATGAATGCATTAGAAAGCCAGAGTTCGAACTGAGGCCTGTCTGACTCTAGAATCAAAGCTCTTCACTATTGTGTCATGTAGGGTAAATATACAGGGTCTGAGTACAAGTACCTGTGGTCATTATGAGTGAGCCGGTTTTTGTAACCTTCCTTTAGTCATAACTGCCGTCATCAAATATAGTTTCTCCTAGTGCTCTTGGTTCTTACTAGTGATATTAATAATCTGTTTTATTTGAATCACAAGAAGGTCCAAGAATGCTCCTCCTCCCCCTAAGTTTGTGATGAGTGTATAATTGTATAGATTTGAGTTTGCATGTTAGTACTATAGAGGTGTTATAGTTTTGTGGACATTAGGCTCACAGTTTTGGGACCTACCTCCTGGTGAAGGGATGTGCCTTGGAACTTGGTTGCATGTACTAACAGGTTTGTTGTAGAGAGAGCTAAATATCCTTTAATAACAAATGTTGTTTATGTTATGATTTCCACACTAGATCAATCCATCCCTAGTGATGAGCATAGTAGGCTGAATAATGACCATCCAAATATATTAGGTCCTAATCCCCAGAACCTGTAAATGTTACCCTATAAGGACAAAGCATCTTTGCAAATGTGATTAAGTTAAGGATCTTGGCATGGAGAGATTATCCTGGATATCTGAGTGGGCCCTAAATCCAATCACAAGTGTCCTTATAAGAGAGAGACAGAGGGAGGCACAGATGAGGTGGAGGCAATGTAACCATAGAAGCAAAGATCAGAGTGATGTGGCCACAAGCGAAAGAATGCCAGCAGCCACCAGAACCTGAAGAGTGAAGATTCTTCCCTAGAACCTGCAGAGCGAGCACAGCCTGCTGACCTCTTGATTTCAGCCCAGTGAAAGTAATAGTGAACTTATGGCCTCCAGAACTGTAAGAGAATAAATTTCTGTTGTTTTAAGCCCCTAAGTTTGTAGTAATTTGTTACAGCAGCAACAGGGAACTAATACAATGAGGATAGTCACTTATACTGCTTAGTTCGTTTTGAGGGCAAATATTATGACTTAAAGACAATAGCCAATTATTATAACATGTATAATAATAATTTCAATGAACACTTATGTAGTGCTTACCATGTGCCAAGCACTGGTATAAGCATTTGAAATGTATTTACTCATTTAATCTTCATAGCAACCCTGTTGGGGGGGGTTCTATTATTATCTCCATTTATAGATGGGAAGTTTGAAGCACAGAGAAGATAGGTAACTTGTCCAAAGTGATGCAACTAGTAAGTAGTGGGGCCAGGACCTGAACCCAGTCTGGCTTCAAAAGTCCATACTATTAAACGCTATGCCATTCAGGGCTTTACACTTGGGAAGCATTCAGCAAAGGACAATGTAACGATGTCTGAAGTCTTTTCAATCCTCTGGCCTCTTCCTCTTCTCCTTGTTTTTTGCAGTGTTCACTGTGTTTGTCCATCTCCATCAGGTATCCCTTATCTTTAATATCTTTTCTTTTTTTAATGTCCTTGTGTGGTTTGGTATCAGGATAATTCTGGAAATGCGTAGGTAGGAGTTTCGCTCTTTCTGTTTTCTAGAAGAGTTTATATACTATTGGCATTATTTCTTTCTTGAATAATTAGTAGAACTCACCAGTAAATCTATCTGGGCCTGAAGTTATCTCTGTGGAAAGGTTTTAAACCAAGAATTCAGGTTCTTTAATACATATAGGGCTATTCAGTTTATCTATTTCTTCCTGAGTGAGCTCTGATAATTTGTGTGTTTCAAAGACTTTGTCCATTTCACCTAAGTTGTTTAATTTGTCGGCATAAAGTAATTCATAACATTGCCTTATTAACCTCTTAATATCTGTAGGATTTCTTTCATTCTTATTATTGGTAATTTGTGTCTTCTCTTTTTTTTTTTCTGATTACTCGGGCTAGAGGTTTATCAATTTTATAGATCTTTTCAAAGAACCAGCTTTTCATTTCATCGATTTTTCTTTATAGTTTTTCTGCTTTCTATTTCATTGATTTTCACTCTATTCTTTCCTTCCTTATGCTCACTTTGCATTTCATTTGCTCTTCTTTTTCTAGCTTCTTGAGATAGATGCTGAGGTTAATGATTTGAGCCCTTTTTTCTTTGCTAATATAGGTGTTTTAAAATTTCCTTTAAGTACTGCTTCAGCCATATCTGGCAAATTTTGATATGTAATTTTTTTAGTTTTCATTAGGTTTAAAATATTTTCTAACTTCCCTATGATTTCTTTTTTGACCCATGAGTTATTTTTAAATGCATTGTTTAGTTTTCATATATTAGGGATTTTCCTAATGGCTCTCTGTTATCAATTTCAAGTATAATTCTGATATGCTCACAGAATATACTTTGTATGATTTTTAATTCTCTTTAATTTATTGAGATTTATTTTATGGTCCAGAATGTGTATTCTGTTATTGAGTGGAATGTTCTATATATCTAAATTAGGTTGGTAGTGTTGTTCAAGTCTTTATATCTTTATTAACTTTTATGTCTAATTTTTCCATCAATTACTAAGAGTGGAGTATTGAAATCCTAACTATAATTATAAATTTGTCATTTCCTCCTTTTAGTTTTATCAGTTCTTTCTTTATATATTTTAAAACTCTGTTGCTAGGTACATACACATTTAGAATTGTATGTCCTCTTGATGAACTGATCCCTTTAAAATTACCTTCTTTTTCCCTGGTAATAGTCTTTCTTCTACAGTCTATTGTGTCCAATATTGATATAGTCACTATAGCTTTCTTATAGTTTGCGTGGTATCTCTTTTGCACCATTTTACTTTTAACCTCTATATGCCTTTATTTTTAATGTGTGTTTCTATAGAAAGCATATCTTTGATTTTTAATCCAGTATTATAATTTCTGCCTTTTAACTAGGATGTTTAAACAATTTACATTTATTATGATAAATATAGGTATGGCTAGCTTTAAATTGACAATCTTGCTATGCATTTTCTATTTTTCCTATCTGTTGTTTGTTCCTTTTTTTTTCTCTCTCTCTTTTTTTTTTTTTTTTGCTTTATTTTCGATTATTTGAGTTTCTTATTTATGACTCCATATTTTATCCTCATGACTGGTTTATTGCCTATATATCTTTGGGGGTTTTTTTAGTAGTTGCTTTCCTGTTTATAATATGCATCTTTAACTTATCCATGACTATCTTCAAATAATAGTATATCACTTTGTATATCATGGAAGAATTTTAAAACTATATACTTCCATTTATCTACTCCTACCCTTTGTGCTATTGTCATATATTTTATTTAATATGCTATTATTTTTGCTTCAAATGGTCAATTATCTTTTTATAGATATTTAAAAATGAGGCCAGGCATGATGGCTCATGCCTGTAATCCCAGCACTTTGGGAGGCTCAGGTGAGAGGATCACTTGAGGCCAGAAGTTTGAGACCAGCTGGGCAACATAGTGAGACCTCATCTCTATAAAAAAAAATTTTTTTTAATTAGCCAGGCATGGAGATGTGCACCTGTAGTCCCAGCCACTTGGGAGGCTGAGGCAAGAGGATCGCTTGAGCCCAGGAATTCAAGGTTACGGTGAGCTATGATCATGCCACTGCACTCCAGCCCAGGACAGAGCAAGACCCTGTCTCTAAATAATAATAATAACAATAATAATGAGAAAACAAAACTTCTGTTTATCCACTTATTTACTGTTTCAAATGCTCTTTTTATTCCTTTTGTGTTTCTATTTGTTATCAATTTCCTTTAGCCTAAAAACTTCCTTCAACATTTTTGGTAGTGCAGTTATGCTGAAATTAATTCTTTCAGTGTTTAACTGCCTGAAAAGTTCTATTTTATCTTCATTTTGAGAGATATTTTTACTGGGTAAAGAATTCTAGGTTGGCAGATTTTTTTTTTCTTCCAGGACTTTAAAGATGTCTATTCATTGCCTGCTGGCTTGCATAGTTTATGATAAGAAATCTGCTGTAATTGTAATCTTTGGTCCTCTATAATGTATCTCTTTTTCTCTGGCTGCTTTTAAGATTCTGTTTTTATCACTTCAGCAATTTGATTATTATGTTCCTTGGAGTCATTTTCTTTATATTTATTCTGCTTGGATTTGGGTTTCTTGAATTTGGGTTTATAGTTTTCATGTTCCCTTCCTCCCCAGGACTCTTTTCATTCTGGAATTCCAATGTTATCAATATTAGATTGCTTGATATTGTCCCAATGTCACTGATGCTCTGTTCATTTTTATTCAGTCTTCTCTCTCTGTCTGCTTCACTTTGGATAATTTCTAATGCTATGTCTTCAAGTTCATGGATCTTTTCTTCCAAAGTTTCTAATCTGTTGTTAATCTCATCCAGTCTATTTTTCATTTCAAATGTTGTACTTTTAGTCTTTAAAAGTTTACTTTAGGTTTTTTCCCACATTTTTCTTTTTTCTGTCCTCATGCTCATGTTTCCTCTACTTCTTGAACATGTGGAACATATTTATTGAAGGTGTTTTAATATCCTTGTCTGCTAGTTCTTTCATCCCTGTCACTTCTGGGTATGTTTTCATTTATTTATTTTTCTTCTGGTTAAGGGTCTTACCTTCCAGTTTCTTTGCATGTCCGATAATTTTTTATTGGATACTAGGCATTGTGAATTTTATATTTTTGGTTGTTGAATTATGTTATATTCTTTAATTAGTTTTGGCTTTTGTTTTGGAGCACAATCAACTTTGGAATTACTTTGTTCCTTTCAAGAATTGTTCCTAAGCTTTATAAATGTGGGTTTAGAGCAGCCTTTAGTCTAGGTCTAATTTAGCCCCCACTACTTTGGCAATACTCTTGTGAGGATTCTAATTCCTTGTACAGGGGTCCCCAACCTATGGTGAGTTGTATAATTATTTCATTGTGTGTTACAATATAATAATAATAGAAATAAAGTGCACAATAAATGTAATGCACTTGAATCATCCCAAAACCACCCCCACTCCCCACCCCCATCTGTGGAAAAATTGTCTTCCATGAAAACAGTCCCTGGTGCCAAAAAAGTTGGGGACTGCTGTATTACAAGGTCTTTCTACTCTGATTCAAACACAAACTATTTTCAGCCCTGTGTGAACTCTGGGAATTGTTCTGCCTACTCCTTTCCAGTAGTCTTGAGTACTTTCCTCTCATGCATGTGCAGATCAGTACTTAGTCAAAGACTCCAGGGAGGAGTATTCCTCCCCCTCCCACAAATTCTAGCTACTTTGCCCTCTTGGATATCTAATCTCTGTCTCCTCAACTTAGTGAGACCACTGGGCTGTTTGAGTCCCCCCTCCCTGCACTGTATCCTGGAACTGCCTCCAGGTAGTAAACTGGTACAGTCATAGGGTTCACTTTGTTTCCCTTTTCTCAGAGATCTCAGGCTTGTGTTGTCTGTCGGCTAATGTCTGCAAATCATTGCTTTCTATGTTTTGTCCATTTTTTTAGTTGTTTAAGGCAGGAGAAAAATCTGGTCCCTGTTTGTTTAACTTCTAAGTAGAAGTCTCTAACATATTTTCTAGGAGCCTTACATGTTGACAGTAGATTCCTTTCTTTAAAGAAACTCTGTCACTTAAGACACAGCTTTTGAATAGTTAAAAAGTAGATCTGTGTTTAAAGTAACAAAGTCATACATCTAGAAAAATCAAAATAGGATTTAGGAGATTTTGATCTTCCCCACATTGCTGTTTATCACGTGATTAGAGACTAATTCATTGCTATTAGACTGGCAGGAGGTTGAAAAGAAATTTCAAAATAGGGCTCAGGCAGACCAGACTGTGATTTACTGAGGATCTATGGTTACACAGATCTGTAACTAGTTACTGAGTCTTGACTATAAACCCTTTAACTACTCTGCTATCTATTTAAATTCTTTGTCAGTGGTCTTCAGTGTTTAAATGTTTATTCTGATGTCTTATCCCAATATTCAAACAAGGACTAAAACATTCGGAGCCATTGAGATAATATCAAAACAATAGTGTCAGAATCTGACAAATTAATGCTAATAGTATTTAAACTATGGAAGCGTCCACTAAATACTGACTGTGTGACCCCAGAATTAATATATTTCTCCATGTCCTTGCTAGGCACATTGAAAATAAGTGAGGCTAATTACAATAATTTGTCCTTCGGCCAAGTTATGTGGGATAATAAATCACTCTCAACTGTTAACCTTTTGTGTGTGTGTGTGTGTGTGTGTGTGTGTGTATGTCTGTCAGAGAGAGGGAGAGAGAATATATGTACAAATATGCATGGTCATTTATTTATTTAGCATCTTATATATGCTAGGCATCTCAATCTTCATAATCACCCTATAAATTCAGTTTTTAGGTATACATATCAGGTACTCAATGAAAAAGCTGAGATCTAGAGATACTAAAATGACATGTTCAAGTTTTTCCACTATACCATGATGTGTCTTACAATGCCATGCTGCATTACCCTCAGTAGCACCATAATTCAGTTGTCAATAGACCAAAAACACAACCTTGGGCCGTTCGTCTTGCAATCACGTACTATGTGCCACAAGAGGTGTTGTAAAACAGAGTTGTATGGATAATCACCGCTTCTTTTATTAGAAAAATAATTGAAGTTCATAATTTACATACAGTGGATCAAAACAACAATAAAGCAGTAAAGACAGTATATTATTATCTATATAGGCCAATTTAACTAAAAAGGACTGATATATGCCCAATACTGTACCACCTGTTGCTCAAAGGTAAGCCCTTTAGTTTGAGGTTGTGGTCTAAAGAGGGCTGATATATGCCCAATACCATACCACCTGTTGCTCAAAGGTAAGCCCTTTAGTTTGAGGTTGTGGTCACTATTAGCAATGTCTGACTGCACTTACAACTCTGTCTTTTAAACTTATGATCTTCATAAAGAGACTTCACATTTGAGATTGCCACCATGGAATGATTTTTCTGTGGTTGCTTTCTAGCTGTGCCATTCTGTATAAGGTCCTGCATCAACTACTTTGCTTGCATTCTGCTTGATTTCATTGATCATGATGAAGCTACCTCAGGCTCCTGCTGTAGTTTCTTTCTGCCTGTGTGTCAGTATCCAGTGTTGGTGGACTGGCTGTATTTCAAGACTTCATTATTAGCTAGTAGGCTGAGTAAGTGCTTATTAATTTAGCAGTGCTTGTTATCCTATTATTTCTGTTATTCATAATATAAACAACCTTGATTATAATTACTTAAAAATCCATAAGTAAGGTCCCTAATGATAACCCTGAGTTTCTCCTATAAAGATATAAATGCTACCAGCCTTTACTTTGGCTTGTTGCTAATTGGGCATTAGTGCCTTACTCTTGAAGTCTACACCATTTTTTTTTTTAATTATGTTTCTGGATTTGTCAATTAACATGCTATCCTTCATCTACAATAATGATGCTACAGATGCATCATCAATACTCTTTCAAGTTTTGTTTTCTGGTATTAGAGACAAGTTGCACTGAACTTGAGTATTTGCCATTTATTGGGGTAGGTGCTAGATATGGTACATACATCTGACACTTTATTAGCGAACGTTTTTTCAAATGTGAAATATGTTGGTCTGTATAAGGATTAAATCCATAACTTTGATTTTATTAGGCAATCAACAATCGTGCTTTTTGTATATAGAATGAGGATTCAGGATTCACATCTCACCTTTTTATTCCTCTTCACTAAAATTTAGGGTAAAGCTAGTGGTCATTGAATAGGAGAAATGATATTTAGTGTTTGCATAAATGTATATGGTAACACCTTTACTTTTAAGTTACCATATAAGTAATAGTTAAGAGGAAGGCCCCAGGGCCCTGGACTTGAATTCTGACTCTTTTAATTACTAATCGTAATTGTAACTTTGGTCAAGTTACTTAACCTGTCTATATAACTGCATCCTGTGACCTTGATAAATTCATTTTAGTTCTAATAGGCTTTTTGTAGATTCCTTAGGATTCTCTACAAATACAATCATGCTGTCTGCAAATAGAGACTGTTTTACTTCTTCCTTTCCAATCTTTATGCCTTTTTACCTACCATATTGCACTGGCTAGCACCTCCAGTATAATATTGAATAAAAAATTGAATGGCCATTCTCAATCTTAGGGGGAAAGCATTCAGTTTTTCACTAAATAAAAATGATGTTAGCTGTAGGTTTTTGTTGCATGTCCTTATGAAATTTTGGAAGTTTTCTTCTATTCCTAGTTTGCTGAGAGTTGCTATGATGATTAATTATTGAATTTTGTCAAATGATTTTCCTTCATCTATGGGGATAATGATATGATCACCTTTATTCTATTAATGTGGTTATTTACATTGATTTTCAAAGGTTGAACTTTTTATTAATATAACAAAAACGAAATAGAGATATTCCTGTATATTTTCCTGTGTATTTTTTGGAAACTGGCAATACCTTAAGGTAGTTTAAAATATCTAGGTTTATTCTCTAGTTGTCTCTCAATTATAAAGGTTATATGTTAAAGACATAATAATCAACAGTAATATATCTTTGGGAGGGAACAATTGATTATATTGAGACTTCCTAATTAGTGATTTAAATATATTTTAGTGAAATATAATACAGTAGAAGAAGAATATAGTATTTACACTAGCTTCCAGATCATTTATTTCTCCTGTAATTCACAGAAAAATAATTTTAATTCTTTTGAAATCTTCCTTTTTAAAGAAATGAATATAATGGGTAATGATGGGCTAGGTAATACATAACTGTTGAGGTATAATTCACTCCATATTTAGAAATTATTTTGGAGTAATAATCATAATAAGCAGAAGTGTCCAGGTGAACAAAGGCTTGGTTCTTCATCAGGTGATAAACAAAATGAGGACCCCAATAGTTGGTGCCTTGATTTATCATGCTTGCTATTCAACTGTGACCATAATATGATGTTCGTTCTCTTTATAGGAAGGTGTTTTTGTTGTTTGTTTGTTAGTAGGTATTACCAGGCCTGTTTTATTATAGTGACTGCTATTTTTGTAAAGAAGGCATTTTAAAATCAGTGCTTAAATATAGTAAGAATGATTCATTCTCCCTATTGCCAGTTCCATTCCTACAAATGCAAATAGCACTGAGGGGGATATCAGCTGATTTAATCTTCCATTAAGGTTTTATTTGCATAGCCCTTGATCCCTAAAGGCTTAGTTTGCCCATTACCTCAACAAACCTTTTGTACAAATAAAATTGAATCAAGCAGATGAGTGAGTAAGTGTGTCTGGATAGCAGCCCTGGAATATCACTACCCTTCTCATGTGCAAAGCTACATTTCCAGCCCTCTCTGCACACACACAGCTTGTGGGGTCAAACCCGATTAGGTGCTCCCGTCAACTCTTTTACAGGATTGGCCTTTTCAGCTTCAAGAAGCAGCATGACCTGTTCCATTCAGCTGCTGTTCTTAGCCCATTCTTTAGCTCTGTCTCTTACGTTCCCATGGAGTGAGGCTCCGGGCTTCTGCACATGCTCCCTGAGAGAGTCATTCACAAAGACAGTCTGCTCTCTAAGGAAAAGCAGCAAAGCCAGCTGAGGAAGGAGATGACAAATCGTGCACCAGAGGGGAAGAGTGAGGCATATTAAAAATGACATCAGTGCAGTAATCCCATAAGGGTTAATGCAAACTGAGCTGGTATTTTTTCCTGGAAATTCCAGCTCATTTCAGGCATTCATTTTTTTCTATAAAGGAGTGGGGGCAGGTTTAATTCTCTTCATGCGACAGGCAATTCAGCAGCAGAGGCAATTAAGCCTTATTGACCAGCACTACACAAAACTACTAAATATTCAACAAACAGACCTTCCAGAGAAAATACATGAAGTCATTATAGTAATAGTGTTCCCTTTGGGTATTCTTTCAAAATATTTTTGTTTAGTTTGAGTGTGAGAGATAATATAATGCCACAAGGATAGTTTAAAATGGAGATTATTTGGTAGAAAACAATCACATTTTAAATATGTGGCATTCTGTTACCATTATGTGGGTAAATTTCTGGCTCTTAGCAATCAGTTCAGTTCAACAAATACATATTATGAGCCGCCTACCCACTGATGGATGAATGTTACTCTGTATTCTGGGTAGTCAAAAAGGTGCATATGGACCAAGTGGGACAGACGATGGAATTAGGAGAATGTAGACTTCTCTGCTAATCGGTGGTAGATGGATAGATAGAACCTGGAAAGGGCTAGTCTGAAGTGGCTGATTAGATGTAAAGGAACTCTAGTTTATTTTTTAATAATCAATGTTGTTTTTTTATAAAAGTATATACTTTCATTATAGAAGATTAAGGGGGAATAAAAAGCAAAGCCAAGAAAAAACCTGTTATTCCAGCGCTTCAGAGTAATGCTGTTAACATTTTGTTTTTATATCCTTCTAGTTTTTTAAGTTTATGAGTATATATATTTTTTACCAAAAAAAAAGATCTTGCCTTAACTGTCTTTCATAAAATACTTTTATCACCTTATTGAGAAACTTTTTTGTCATTAAATATAATAATCTATTATATAAAGGTACAACTACTAACCCCCTACCAATGGGATTTTAAGTCTTTAATTTTCCCTCTTGTAATGGCCATCCAGGTAGCTAGATCTTTGTGAACCCCATAATTATTTTTTAAGAAAAATTTATAAACACATAATTACTGGGTCAAAAGTTGTATAAACTACTGTGGCTCTTGATGTATATATTTTAAATTTCCCCCAATTCATAAGTCTGTCAGCAGTTAGCATAGGAGAAAGTTTGATTTCTAAGCTAGATATAATTGAACAGCATCAAACTCTGTATTTGTATTTACCTATTTGTATATTCTTACACTCTGATTAAATCCTCAAACTTGATATAAAGTAGATTTCATTGTTCTCAATATTCAACTAATGGTCTACTACAGATAAGGGAAGAGATGAATTCCTGAGAATCTAGTTCTCTCCCCTGGGGCCCTCAAGCCCCAGTATAGTGAAAAGGAAGGCAAGAAGACTGGTATTTTATCTTTTCGTCCTCGGTCCTAGAGAAAGGGTGAGAGACTTACTAAAAACTTATTAAAAACAGAAAGGATATCTAGTCTTCAAGAGCTTACTGTCTAGTCAGAAGAAAGAACAAATATCCGTGTGAAGCAAACTAGTGCAAATAACAAATTCATACAATTCAAACTATTTTCTTTTTGGCTAATGATTTTAATATGTTATTCTTTTTGCCTATAAACAGAGTCTGAAAGAATGTGACTAAAGTAGACTAGTTGATTACCTCCCTTCCCAGCTTAAAAATCATCCATTGGCTTTTCATCACACTTCTCTAGGGACTTTCACTTCTGGTAGCAGTGAGCAAAGTAATTAGGACCACTGAGGACAACTAAAAAGGCTGAGAGAAATTTTTTTTTAAGTTTTCTTACATGTACTGAAGAGCTAACAGAATAGTAAGATAGGTCTGGGCCAAAATCTAGGGTAAAGCAAGAACCCAGAGAGGTAAACTCAGTACTTAAAACCTCTTTTTCTCGGAAGGCATTTGCCAGTCTGGGAGAACTATCTGTGTAGTCAAGCTGAGTTTTTGGTATTCTCATAGGAAGAGGAAGACATAAATCAAAGCCAAGAGCCTACCTAAAGTAAGAAATCTGATAAACTCCTTCCCTCTTTAATCTGGGACTCTAAAGAGCTACTACACCTTCAGAGTCAGAGTGAACTAGAAGTAAACCATTCCTGGAGCAGTTCAAGTTTATGTCACTTAGTTGGTCCAGGAGACCTCAAACTTTTGACCTAAACCAGGATGGTTCCATACTAGTAGTGTCCTCTGGTGCCTGACAGAAGCAAAGAACAATCCTTTCTAGAGAATGGTGCCATTATCCTAGGACTCAAGTTACTCTTTAAAATATCTCTTTTCTAGTATAACAACCAGCAGTCAAAGATAATCACTTCCACAAGACAAGATACCTTGTGTAATAACCAACGAAACAACACAAAGAATCCCACAAAAACTTCAGATATTGCAATCATTAGCGACTATAAAGTAACTATGCTGACCATGTATAAAGAGATTTTTAATGAGCTTGAAAAATCTGCAAGAAAGGAATCTATAAAAAATGTTATAACAGATTTGAAACAGAACTCAATAGAACTTCTAAAACTAAAAAATACAATGACAAAAATGAAGAACTTGGTGAACATATTGATCAGCAGATCATACACAGTGGAGGGCAGAACTGGAAGATGGGTCTGAAGAAATTATCCAGAATGCAGCAGAGAAGATTTTACAAGATAGGATAAAAGATGTGGAGGTTAGAGTAAGAATACCTAGTAATATGCCTTAATGAAAGTTCCAGAAGGTAAGGAAAAAGAGTTTTGGGATAGAACATATTTGAAGAGATGGTGGCAGAGAATTTCCCTAACCGATATAAAACACCAGTGCCTAGTGCAAAGGGATGCAATGACTATCTCCTTGTCTCAGCTTTAAATATTACCACCTCAGAAAGGGCTTTCCTGACCACCCAATCTAAAATGGCCATCTAGTTATTCTCCATCACATCCTTCAGTTTTAATGCCCTAATTAGCTCATACTACTATCTGACTTTTTAATTATTCACTCCTCACTCCAGGTATAAAACACATCAGAGCAGGAACCCTATCTTGGTCACCACTCTATCCCAGAGTGCACATAGTAGGTGCTCAGTAAATATTGCTGATTGAAATACCATGTTCTAATTCAGTCATGGAGAGGTAGGCTGAGGGAAATAAGGAAAAAAGTAGAAACAGAAAATGAAGGAAAATCAGAAACTATTTAAGAACCTATTGTGTGCAAAAATGAAGTAGAAACAAAGAGATAAGAAAGTGTGTACAAAAGGGTTAAAAGAAGGAGAGAGGATAATATTTAATTATATAGTATTACTGTTGTGTTTTGGAAAAACTCTTAATTAGAGGGAAAGGAACTAACTTTATTGAGTTCCTTCTATGTAGGAAACCTAAATTACTAGATATAGTTTTTTATTGCAACTTGGAGTCATCACCAAAATAACTTTCATCATTTTAAACCCTTTCCTAGGAAGAAAAGAAAGTGAGTTCTTTCATTCCAAGGAATAAAAAACAAAAGGCTATTTGTTTTTATCAAGTAAAATTGCCAAGGATGACTGGTAGTGTCATTCACTGAGAAAGAATGCTAGAACTGTTATGGACGGAAATCATGAGTTTGGTTTTTAACAGGTTAAAGTTTAGATGCTTTGAAATAGCCAAGTAGAGATATTGACAAGATAATGGGATACATCCACCTGGAGCTCAGAGGAGAGGTCTGAGCTGGAGATCTAAATCTTTGCTGTATGGATTGAAGCCATGGGCATGGATGTGAATGTCTAGAGAGAGAGAATAGAGTATGAAAAAATGAGGTTCCAGGGAAGCTTAGGGAACACCAATATTTAATGGGTGGGTGGTGGGAGACAAGTCTTTGAAGGAGACTGAGAAGGAATGGCCAGGAGAATATGGTTTCATGAAAGCCAAGGTAAGACTGTTTCAAGGAGAAGAACGGTTAGCCATGTTGAATGCTGCTAACATGTCAAGGAAAATGAGAATTGAAAATGTTTATTAGCTTTAGTGACATTGAAGTCTTTGACCTCAGTGAAAGTACTTTTAGCAGAGTGGAGATGGAATCTGAGTCAGTCTTAGCTTAGTATCAAAGGTACCTTTGCATAGGGTAGAGACTTACACGTTTTTTCATTTTTTTACCATGAGATGTAATTATGCAAAAGAATGTATAATGTATATGTAGTATTTGAAGAGTAAAGTGAACAACATTTACCCACAACCCAAGTTAGGAAATAGAACTTTAGAAGACACCTGTGTGCCCCTTTCTGGTTGCATCTACCTTCTTCCTCTGCTTAGAAGTATCACTCTAACTGTTGTAATAAGTATTTCCTTGCTTTTCTTTTATAGTTTCATCACATATGAATGATTCCCTAAACAATGTACTGTTATTTTTACAATATACTTTTTTTGTTTTAACTGGTTTTGAACTCTGTGTAAATGGAATCATACTATATTCATTCTGAGTCTTGCTGCTTTTGCTCAACATTATCTTTTTGAGATTTGACTTGTGTTGATGCATGAGATTGTATGTCATTCATTTTCACTGTTGTATAGTTTTCCATTGAATTAATATACCACAATTTATTTTTACTTTCTGCTTTTGATGGACATTTAGGTCATTTTCAGTTTTTTGCTTTAAGAAAACAGTGCCACTGAGAACATCACAAACACCACCATGAACATGTGCACAAGTTTTTCTGGGATAGGTGTATAGATAAGAATAGAATTGTTAAGTCATACTGTATGGGTGTATTCAACTTTATTGTGAAATACCAAACTGTTTTCTAAAGTGATTGTATCAATTTACACTCCTGCCCACTGTGTATGAAGTTTACCATTGCTCCATATCCTTCCCAGTGTTTGATATTGTCAGTCTCTAAATTGTTGCCAATTTCATGGGTATGAAATTTTATCCCATTGTGGTTTTAATTTGAATTTTCCTGATTATTAATAAAGTAAACTTTTAAAATGTTTATTGGCCATGTAGTATTTCCCAAAAGAGAAAACCTAATTCAAATGTAATGCCCATTTTTCTGTTGTATCTTTTACTTATTGATTTATAGGGATTTAAAAAATATTTTTGATGCAAATCCTTTTTTCATTATGTGTGCTACAAATATTTTTTCTCAGTGTAAGGCTTGTTATGATGCCTTTTGATGAACAGAAATTTTTAATTTTAATGTAGTCAAATTTATCAATATTTTGTTTAAAATATCCTTTCCTACTCTGAAGTCATGATTTTCTCCTACATTTTCTTCTAAAAGTCTTATATTTTTGTCTATTCCACTTAAATATTTAATCCACCTTACTTTTGGGGTTTTCTGTGAGGTGAGAGATCAATTTCGTTTTTCTGTATGGATGCCTGGTTTTCCCATGCTATTTAATGAAATGTCCATTCCTTTCCTAATGGAGTAATCTGATAAACCCATCTGTCATATATAACAAAAGTTCATAAGTGTGGGGTCTATTTTGAGAATCTCTATTTGGTTGCATTAAGTGGTTTGCTGGTAAACGTTTAGCAGCTAGCTCATCCCACTCCTGTCCCATACACAAAAAGCCCTGATTTGTAGTATTTGCTGATTTCCAGGTATAAATACTCTCACCATGACCAGTTTGGGGCTTTTAATATGATATCATTTAATGCAGAATTGGGAAGAGATGTTAACAATTGGAGATCAAGGACAGGGTCTATTGCAGTGCTAATAACAAACGTTCTTAATTAGTTGACCTTGATATCTGATAGGGCAATTCTCCTCACATTGCTCTCTTCAAGAGTGATTTGCCTATTCTTGGTCTTTTGCATTTCCATATAAATTTTAGAATCAGCTTGTCAAGTTTCTTTAAAAGATTTTGGGGGGAGTTTATATTGGAATTATATTTAATCTACAGTTAGATTTGGGAAGGAATAATATCTTTATAATGTGGAGTTTTCCAAATCATAAACATTGTGTATCTCTCCATTTATTTAGGTCTTTTTAAATGTCTTTCACTAAATTTTTATAATTTTCTCGAAATGTGTCTCGTACATCTTTTGTTAGTTCTGTTCCTAGGTACTTTATTCTTTTGTTGCTATTATAAACAATGTAGCTTTTAAAATTTAATTTTAACTCTTTATGGCTATTGTATAGAAATATATTTGGTTTCTACATGTTGATTTGTAGCCAGAAATTTGCAAAACTCTTATTATTTCTAATCATTTAATTGTAGATTCAATCAGATTTTCTATATATACAATCACATAATCAGTAAATAATGAAATTTTGTTTCTTCATTCCCTGTACTTTTACTTTATACATTTGAATTCTTTTTTTTTTCCCTACTGTGGTGGATAGGATTTCCATTACAATATTAATAAAGTGGTGATAGCAGGCACCCGGTCAATTTTCACCATAAAATATGGCATGCCATCCCATATTTTAAAAGAATATTGAGGTTTCAATTGGGAGGCATAGACTAGAAAAGCTACAGGTGCTTTGGAGAAGAGAGGGTTTCTTTGGTTAAGTAAGATTAAAGTCTTGAAATCCAGACTGAATAGACTTTGCCCAGATAAGAAAGGCATGGGCAGGAATGAGCTTGGCATATAGGTGACAGAATAAGAAGGCTAAGTGATTCTAGTTCATCATGATGAAATCAGCAAATCCTATCTGCTCAACCTTCAAAATACATCTAGAATCAGACCACTTCTTACTACCTTAATCATAGCACCCTAGTTCAAACCACCACATTTCTATCCTACATCTTTGGAAAAGCCTCCTAACAGGTCTTTATCTCAGCCCTTCCCCTCTACAGTCTGTTCTCCATATGCAACCAGAGTGATACTTTAAAAATGTGAGATGATGACACCCCTTTATTCCCAACCTTCTAACAGCTTTCCATCTCATGTGGAGGACAGCTAAAGTCACTGCAATGGCCTGCAGGGCCCTACAGCAGGGTTTCCTCAACCTTGACGCTATTGACATTTGAAGCCAGATAATTCTTTGTTATGGGGGTGGTCCTGTGCATTGTAGGATGTTTAGCAGCATTCCAAGCCTCCACTTGCTTGTTACAGTGGCACCCCATCCCTGGTTTTGACAACCAAAAATATCTCCAGACATTGCCAGATTTCCCTTGGGAGATGAAACTGCCCTCGGTTGAGAACCACTGCCCCCCATGATGCAATCTGCACTATCCCCACTCAACCTCTCTGACCCCAGCTCAGCCACACTGGGGTCTTTACTATTTTTAAACGCATGAAATGTGCTCCTACCTCAGGGCCTTTGCAGCTGTTCTTCTCTTTGCCTGGCACGCTCTTCCCCCAGATAGCTACATGGCTCACTCCATCTTCCTTTCAGGTTTCTGCTCAAATGTCCCTTACTGGAGAATCATTCAGTGACTACCCTGTACAATAGCTACCTACCCTACAACCCCAGCATCTCACCCCCTTGGCCCTGCTTTACTTTTCTCCAAAGCATTTAACATACCTGGTATTTATTTTCTGTCTCCCCCAACTAGAATATAAATGCCACAAGAAAGGGACTTTGTTCACTGCTATGTCCCTAGTGTCAAGAACAGCATCTGGCACATGGTTGATGTTCAGTACTTTGTTGAACGAATGAACAGGGATGTTGGATAGGTGGGGCCAATTGGAGGGTAGTGGCTATCACACTAAATTGCATGAATCCTTTCTTAAAGGTAAGCTATTAAGGTCTCTAAGGACTATAAAACCAGTATTACAGAATTAAACTAGTAGAACTGGAAATGATGAGTTAGAGGAGAAGTGACATTAGAAAGAGGGAAAACCTATAAGAAGGCTTTTGCATTTACTCAGCCACATTATGATGAGGGCCTAGACTAAGGTGGTAGCAATCAGAATGCAAAAGATTAGAGAGAAGATAGACTGCGCGAGTAGCTACCAGATGCACAAAGAGCCTTGACATGACTTAAGTCTCATTCAAACATACACATTGCATATTCTGCAGGTGGACCTAGACTTTAGTGACTTTGTGCTCACATTGCCATTATAGCCTCTGCACGTGTTCTCATGTTTCTACACATGGCCATTGGAACAGTCTTCCTCAAAAAAATGTGATCATATCAATCACTTATTTTTATTAACAATTCTGTAATGGTTCTGTGTTGCACTTTAAATCTAGAACTAAGTTTAGCCTTTGAGATTCAATACCAGTTTTCTTATAACCCTCCCCTCATACTTTCAATTCCCGTTCCCTCACTATACTAAGGAAATAATGTAGTTTAGCAAAACCACTCTTAAAATTTATATTCACCACCACCCCCCTCCCACCACCCAAATAAAATGGATGTAACTTTTATATTACGAAAGCATTTATATTTGGACTGATGTCTTTTAATCTTCAGGCAATTCCTTTAATGCTTTTATTTATTTATTATTTTTTAAATGTAGTAAAGATGACATGATGAGCCATTGATATATCTCCTTTTTACTAACACCAAGGGCAGTCAGCTGAAGCACATTATTCCAACCTATACCTTTTCAGTTAATAATATACCTTAGAGATCTTTCCATATCAACATGTACAATTCTTATTCTTTTTAACTGATTCAGAGTATTCCATTATGTGTGGATGTGTATAAGTGGATGTGGATGTGTGTGTGTGTCGTAGTGGTTAAGAGCGTGAGCTCTAGAACCAGACTGCCTATCTCAGAATCCTGCTCTTCCACCTACCATGGACTTTAGACCAGTTTCTTAACCTCCGTGAGCCTCATGTTCCTCATTTATAAAATGGGCAAAGTAGCAATACCTGCATCATTGAATTGGTGTGAATATTAAATGAGATAATTCATGAGCCTGTCTGCCACGTCGTAAGTACTAAATAAATTTTAACTGCCACTATTTTCATTCTTACTATAGCTAGCATTATTATTCCTACTACTGCACTACTGATGACTACGTGGTTTGTTTCCAGGTTTTTGTTATGGCAAACAATGCTATGGTGAACATCCTTATACATACATCTTAAAATGCTTTTGGGGATGTATATGCTGGAATATAAATCCCTATAAACAGATCTGTTGGGCCAAAAGAGATGTCCCTAAAAATGTTATCTGTTGCCATATTGCCCTCCAAATAGGATAGATATTCCAAATTACATTCCCACCTGCAGTATAAGAAGTATATTACCCACCTTACATCAGCCCTGGGTATTATCAAATTTCTAAATGTTTGCCAATCTTATAGTTATTATTTTGACTTGCATCTCTTTAAATATGAGTGAGGTTAAACATCTTTTTATAGGTTTATCACTTACAATTTTTTTTACAGATAATAATGAACTGCTTGCTCATATCTTTTGCCTATTTTTCTACTAAGGTATATATTTTTCCTTACTGATTTCTAAGAGTGCCCTGTGCCTTATAAATAAAAATATCGGTGCATCAATTTTCAGAAACATAATTACTGGTGGGAATTAAATATAATTGTGGATTATTAAATAGTTACATTTACTCAATATTATTTTGGAACTATTTTAAAGCTTCCTCCCCCACCACATATCCTGAGCATTCCCACCTAAAGTTTCTTGGGGTCAGGGACTGTGACTTCTGTTCCTTTATTCCCTCCTGGCCCCTGTTCCTCCAGCTTCCTTGCCAAATTCAATGACTGATGGGAGGATCTTGCTATAGAAATTTCAAAAGAGTGGATTGAGTCATAGTCCTTAGACATAAACCACCTATTGGGTTATGTGAAGGCCTGGAAAACCAGAAAGGTTGTCAAGTGGCTAAATGGGCTCTTTATGTATCTCCAAAGTAAGCGTGCTTAAGTCTATTATAGCAAACAAAAAGATTGGCCTGTTCGTATGGCATCTGCTAGGAAAACTTGGAGCCAATAACTCTGAGCTTTTTGGTATCCATTCATCTATAATTGTGTGGCTCCTTGGAACTTTTTCTAAGTGGGGACAGTAACGGTGATAACATGACAATAACATGCCCTTGTGAGCTCAGTGCCCAAAGTAATGATAATTACAACACCTTTTGTGAAGTGTCTGCTGTGTGTGAATACTGTTCTGTAAGTTTTACACGCAACTCCTTTATTCCTTGTAGTGTCCCTTCAAGGGTTGTTATTTCCACTTTAAAGACAAGGAAATAGCAACTCAGTGTACTACAGCACCTTGACCTAGTCACACTGGTAGTGCAGTTCAGAGGCAGATCCTATCCAGGCCTAGATATGCCAGAGCCACACACTGCCTTGTTCCACTGTTCACTTGTACATCTGTGGTAGAATGTTTTACATTTTGCCTTGTATATATTTTCATTGTCCTTACAGTATTGTAAAAATCCCTGAAGGCAGAAACTGTGTCTTTTTCACCTACCCTCCAAGCGGCTCTCAGTGAGGCTGTCGAGGTAAACTGGACTTGTCCCAGGACCACTGCATGGTCAATATCTGGGTCAGAGCTGCAACTGTGCTCTCTGTTGGGTGGTGATCCTAGAAATCTGGTGCCTCCCACTTGTGTGTGCTTTCTAGCTCTGAAAAATACCAAATAGTCCCTGGATCCATTGAAATATGGATTTAGGAAACCAATAATGCCTCCAGCCCCTGGTTCAGCAGGGGTCTGGACACCATGGGCCAATGCGAGCAGACCTGCACCATCCACTTCTTCTTTTTTTTTTTTTTTTCTTTGAGACAGAGTCTTGCTCCATCGCCCCGGGTAGAGTGCAGCGGTGTCATCATAGCTCACTGCGACCTCAAACTCCTGGGCTCAAGCGATCCTCCTGCCTCAGCCTCCAGAGTAGCTGGGACTACAGTCACATGCCACCACACCCAGCTAATTTTTCTATTTTTAGTAGAGACGGGGTCTCACTCTTGCTCAGGCTGGTCTCAAACTCCTGAGCTTAAGCGATCCTCCCGCCTCGGCCTCCCAGTGTTAGGATCGCAGGTGTAAGCCACTGTGCCTGTCCACCACCAGCTTCTGAATGACCAGTTGTTCAGATAGAGAATGAGCATCCTTTCCTCAGGGTTTTCATCTTTCACTTATGTTTTGTGCTAAGAATATTGTGGTGTTTAAGCCCAGATACTTTAAAAAATATAGACAATTTGGAAAATAAAGAAAAGGACAAATAAGAAAATAAAAATCAGCAGTAATCCTGTCAGCCAAAGCAGCCATTATTATTAACATTTTGGTATATATCCTCCCAGCTAAGCTATACATTAAGCAACATGTACTTAACAAAATGGGATTATATAATGCATATTATGTTTGTAACAAGCTTAGCATCTTTCCATTTTTACTAGCTGTTCCAAATCTAGTGAAATCCCATTAGAGGAAAGTCCTGTCTTTCCTCTTGCTGTGATTTAGTGGGGTGGAGGTGGGATTTAAATCAGAATTATACTTATGTAATACCACTTAAAATTTTGCAAAGCTCTTCACATCCTAATGAGGAAGCTCATAGTACCAAGGCAAGACGAGTCTATATCTGCAGCCTCAAAACCTTTCCACAATGCTTCTAAGTTTCAGGTTTCAGGAAGAGAGAGAAGCAAAAAGCAGTGCCGTCGTAAGCAGAGCTAGATGATCTAATGGCAGGGCCAGATGGGATCTTGGTTTTAGTTGCAATCTGTTTGAGGCATTCTTATTATTATGGACTAATTAATTTTTGAATATGTTTTACATGCACAGGGAACAAAATCTAAAAGATACAAAAGGGTGTAAAGTGAAAAAGCATGCCTAGCTCTCACTGTGTCTCCCAGCCACTGAGTTGCCCTCTCTGGGGGCATCACCATCAGCAATTTCTTGTGTCTCCTTATTTGAAGTGTTCTGAGTTCAAAGGGCAGGCATTTGCAGAGGGGCGTTTTCCTCCATCACATCAGTATCCTCTGCTGAGGTCATCCAAGTAACCAGGCCTCATAACCCCCAACAATATTCCAAAGGGAACTGAATCTCCTCCTTTCAAAGCCCATGGTGGATGTATCCCAAGGCAGGGTCAAAACCAACACCATTGTGACCACCCCAAAGAAAGGGAGCAGAGCTGCCAGGCTGCTGGAGGAACAGCCTCAGGAGGGCCACGGCTGCATCTGGACCAGCCTCAGAGTCAGGAGACAAAAGCCTCATCTGGGCTCTGCCATGGACAGACTGTAGGCAAGTTACCTAACCTTTCTGAGTTTTGGTTGGTTTTTGACTAAGTAGTCTCCAAAGTCCCTTCCTTTTCTAATAGGGTAAGATTTTTAATTAAGAGGATGGCTCAAAACAGTGCTTCCTAAGCTTTAATGTGCATGTGAGTCACCCAGGGGATCGTGTTACTATGCAGACTCAGATTCAGCAGGGCTGGGGTGGGCTCCAAGATTCTTCATTTTCAACACACTCCCAAGGACTCAAGATGTGGCCCTCAACTGCTGGCCTAAGCCAGCCTGACTGCTGACCTGTAACCTGTTCCAGGGACTAAGCACCTGGGAGTTTGGAGTAGTGTTTACTTCAAAGCTGAGCAGCTCTCTCTGGAGAACCCTGGCATTCGGTTTCCTACGATTCTTATTTGGCCTCTCTCGTGCCTGGCTGGAAGCTAACATTCGGTGAGCTCTATTGTATTCCAGGCCCAGTGCTAAATGCTCCAGGTATATTCTCCCTCTCTTAATCCTCACAGCTACCCAATGAAGTAGGTGATTATTCCCATTTTACAGATGAGGAAACTAAGGCTTAGAGAGGTGAACGTGCTCAAGATTACACAGCTGGTAAAAGGCAGAACAGGCTTTCCTACAGACCATCTGATTCCAGATTCTTCATCTTAACCAAAGGGTAGAATGGTTTTCTCTGTTCCAGCCTTGGAAGCTAACACTACAGGGATTGCATATCACAGGGCCTCCTCTTGTGTCTATGTGGGAGGGGGACACTGCTGTCTGTCAGCTCAGAGTGTCTCTTCCAAGGAAACACATCTCAGCTTGCAAATCCTCTGCCTCAAATTTTCTTTATAACTTTTAAGAGGTTCTGACTGCAACTACACCAGTTATGGGGTAGGAAGGCTTCTTTTATAAGCCTTCTCTCTCCCTCAATGATAGGGTTCCTTGGCTGTGAACAGCACTTAGATTGTGTCAGAGGAAGGCCATGGGCCTTAACAGGCCACATCCATTTTCATTTACCTTCTGAAAGAAGATTAAGGAGAAAATTCAATTTTGCCTAATGCCTCCCCCAAATGGCTAATTTATATGCTAATTAGCAAGATAGGGATCGATGAAACTGGTAATCAATATGATATCCAAGGCACCAGTAATGAAATTCATTTTGAGATGCACTGGCAGTGGAAATGAAGCAATTATGCAGAATAAATGGGGCAGCTCAGGGAGTAAGGCCCCAGATTGCACTTGACTACATTATTTCCCCTTTGCCCCTCCCCTTACCCTTCCCCACCCCATTAAAATCAACTGTCCATTCAGATCCTTTGAGGCACCACAACTCTTCTGCCTCTCCATATACCTGATCCTGCATTAGCCCTGTGGATTTGTGGTCTGCCATGGGGAAACAGGGCTAGAGACAATGCCAGAGTCTGGGAAGACTAGAGGTACAAGCCCCAGAGGAGAAGCAGGGGTGAAGTAGGAGCTCTAAAGCACATGCTGAGTGGAGAATAAGTACCTTACTCTCACACCTGCTGAGATTGGTTTAAGGTTTTCTAATTCAAAAGCATAGTATTATAGTTACCATATTGCCCAGATTTTCCACAACTGTCCTGATTTCAAATATTTTGTCCCATAAAGCCATATGTCAAATGGTGTGTCTGTGTCCTATATAAGTCCAGTGTGAAGTAGGCCATAGTGTCTCTATAATTTTTAGCCTAACTCTAGAAAATCTTGTTTAAATCTGGACATTTATTCTGGGGTTTCAGATTTTTTTTTCTTTTGAGAGAGGTGTAATTTCAATTATCTCTGGAGATTTAGGGGCACAGTATTATTCATCTCACAGATAATTAAAATTTGTCTTTTATCCCAACATGTGCTCATTGGAATCACCTGGGGAGTTTTTCCCCCAATTTTCTTATGAAAATGTTTAAACATATCAAAAAGTTGAAAGAATTAAACAGTGAACATTATATGTATCCTGTCTAGATTCTATAATTGGCATTTTATCATACTCACCTTTTCACATATCTATCCAACTGTCAATCTCTCTATCCATTCATCGGTCCGTCTTTTTTTAATGCATTTCAAAATAAGTTGTAGGTATCATTATACTTCACCCCTAAACACTTCAGCCTGCATGTCATAAACTAGAGTTCAATATTTATTTTTTTTTCTTTTGAGGTAAAATTTATGTACAATGAGATGCACAAATTCGAAGAACTCCATTCTACAAGTTTTGACAGATGCATACACTGATGTAGTACAAACTTCTATTAACATCACCCCAGAAATTCCCTCTGCCCTCTTCCTGGCCACTCCCCACTCCTATACCCCACTTTCAGAAGCAACCACTGCTCTAATTTTTTTACACCATCAATTAACTTTTCCTATTCTTAGAATGCCATATAAAAGGAACTATGTAGTATGTACTGTTGTATAAGGCTTCTTCCATTCAGCATACTATTTTTGAAATTCATCCACATTGCTCATATCAATAATTTGTTCCTTTGATTGATGAGTAGTATTCGTTGTATGGTTATATCATAGGTTTTTGGGGCCATTATGAATAAAGCTGCTATGAACATATTTGTACAAGACTTTTTATGGACATATGTTTTCATTTTGCTTTAGTAAATTCCTAGTGATGGAATTTCTGGGTTATAGGGCAGGTGAATGTTTAGTTTTATGAGAAATTGCCAGGCCATTTTCCCAAGTGGTTGTGCTATTCCTGAGAAGCTTTTTAAAATACACTGCCTTTCTGCCCCCCCCAAGAAATCCTTAATTAATTAACTGGTCAGGAGTGGGGGCTCAGACATCAGTACTTCTGACATACTGACCTGGTGGTTGTAATGTACAGATGGAGGTGAGAGTCACTGAAGGTTTAACATTTAACTTCAGATGAAAGACATTTGGGTGCCTAAGATAAATACAAAAAGTTGGTTGGTTTTTTTTAGCTTTGAAAAGTGGCTTTCTGTTGCTATTTCCTTTTTTCCTTTACTTTTTTTTTTTTTTTTTTTTTTTTTACTGCTATAAAGACTTGGAGATGTTTTGGATTATTTGGACATCACAGTGTATGCTTTAGAGTTAAAAGACCCACTTTTTAATTCCAGCTTTGCCACTTTGTAACTTTACAACTTTGAGCAAGTTACTCATCAGTTTCCTCTTCTATAAAATAAAATTTCTACTATGTATTCCAAGGTTATGAGGATAAAAGTGCCTGACTCAAAGAATTTTCTGAAACTTAACTATAAGACCAGGGTAGGAATAGAGTTATCCAAGCCCCCCATTCCCCACCACCCCAGATGAGTGGGATTCCTTAACTGTGCCTTTCTGAACAAAGGCAGATTGACAGTTCTTTTCTTTGGTTCCATAATATGGCTCTGGATGGTGAGGCTGTAAACGTCAGAGATTGGAGACCCATGGCACCACCTTCCTGTAATGATTGGAGTATAATTACCTCTAGTCTTACAAATACATAAAAACTACAAATCATTAGGATAGGAATTTTGAATTGGTTTTCCATTCCTGATGGTGACTTGGGCTGATATATCTATTCACTATCATGTAACCAACAACACACTTTTGTAAAACTGCTGGTTAGAGTTGGTATTAAGAGAACACTTAACTGTTATCCAGCAGCTGAGGTCATAGTTTATTCTTGCCTTCACTGGCCCTAGATTACTGAGCATTGAGTCAACAACAACAACAACAAAACTATTGCAATTGATCCCTACCATCTGAAGCCCAGCCCCTCCCCTTGTGGAGACAGACGTGGAGACTGTCTTCTGAGTCTACTTTATATGGTACTGGTCATCTGACTAAACTGGTCCCTGAGCCTTACAGAAAGTTAGTGTGTGTGCTTCTGAAAAGATTTTTCATCAAATGCTTAGTACTTGTTGGAAGGAAAAAAAATCTCTTTAAGAGGTCTTCTAATTGATGTGGCTTCTCTCATTGTTCAGCCATTTAAATGAGGATTTGCCAGTTAGCACCAGGAAGAATGCAAATAACACGTTTTCCCCTGTGAGGTAGGCCAGCATGGGCATAGATGAGGCTCATAAATCGGGTTAGAAGTGCCAGGCTTTGGCTCCTTTCTGAACATGAGGGGGGCTGAGGAGGGCTCTCCTTCCTGTCCTCCACAGGCAACTACTGAGTATGCCACATTCTTGGCCTTCCCGGGAAGGTAGGGTTTTCAAGGTATCAGAGGTTGCTCTAGGCACCAGTCATCAGTACAAAGATCCAGGGTAAAGGATGGCTGCTAATGAGCTTCTGTTCAAGTTTTTGGCCTCCCTGATGTCTGTCTGTGGAACCCCAGTGCTTTTATAAGGGGGTGCAGGACAGAGGCAGCAGGGAGAGAGATCAGATGGCCTGCTATCTGAAGCGTGTGCCTGGCTTCAATAGTCCCCTTTTGGGTTGGTTTTATTCTGTAATGTGTCCCCTGAGAAGACAGACTAAGCAGCCTGGGTTACCCTGCAATTTCTCCAAACTATTTGCATGAAATACTGCAGGCAAAAAGCCCAGCCCCTGATTGGCTGTTGCTAGGTAACAACATAATCATCAGGAAATTAGGCTGTCCTTTTTTTTTTCCCCAACACAGAGTATGTGTGTGATTGCAGTGTTGTGCAGGAAGAGAGAGGGAGTGGAACAAAGAGAGATAAATGGGATGGTCTTGAAGGCGGGGACACCACAGCCACAAACCTGCATCCCACGGTAGGACAATCTGCTTTGGGTTGGGCTCTTTACTCAGTCAAGCCAGTGTTGGTACATTTTCCTTTTTTATAAGAATGACAAAGCTAGGAGGGCCCTGCAGACAGCAGGAACAGAAGCTATAGAAATAACTTTGACAGTTGAAGTGATTTTTAGAAGCAGGAGGCAGTGTTTAATATATGGGAATGACTCTGAGTGAGGGTGTATAAATGAATGTATCTGGAGAATGTGTATAGGCAGATAAGAACCATTAGCATGGCTGTAGAGCGCCTGTAAGGAAGAGAACATGAGAACATGTATGTAAATGAGGTGTGTGACAGAAAAAACAAGCATGCTTTAAAATGCGGAAGGATGCCCCATAAACTGAAGTTTAGAACGTTATCTGTTATAACTCTGCCCATGTTTGGGCATGTGGTCCTAGTATTATTGAGCCAGACAATCCTCAGCCTACTCTTTTACCTGGTTAGACGAGGCAGGTAGATGAAGAGGCAGCAATATGAAGAGAGCATCTGTGTGTGTGTGTGTGTGATATGTGTGTATGCAAGCGTGTGTGCACCCAACCCAAGCATCTAGTTCATTTTCAAGATTGTGTCCTAGGATAACAGCATGTAGAGTCCTGGCAAGTGCACAGCCACACCTGGACACTTCCACTGGGTAATGAATATCCATGAAGACCCTGAGCACTTTCCTTTCCCTTCATGCTAACCCCAGGTGGCTTCCCACCTATAACCTCCCTTTTCTTGCCCTCCTTTTGAGTTCCCTAGCAATGACCCTGCCCTTACACTAGACCCTCAGTTGCCATACTGCATACTTCATTGGCTTGCTACAACCCCAGGCAAGTTAATTGCTTTTTGCCATTCATTGTCTGCCAGATTAATGACTCCTCCTGTGTCTGGTTGCCCATAGCCTCCTCTGAAATTCCTCTGTGTACTCTCTCTGGCTTGTCTTTCCCTTCTTCCCCCTCCATAGCTCAGCCTCCCTGAGCTCCACATCTGAGTTTTTAGAAGCCATTTCATTTAAATGCTAAAATAGAAGCACTGCTATTTTTGCCTGATCAAAGGAGATAGTCCCAGGCATAATGCAGAGGGGACCGTTTTGTAGGAGTGGTAAAAATATGCAAATATGTCAGCAGCAAGGCCAGCCAATAACCAAGACTCAGAAGAGAAGATCCTCCTAACCATACAACCCCCCACAGTGACTTGCTGTCTCCAGTGGGTGAGCCTAACAAGACTCAGAGCTTCTGCCCAGGAGGAAGAAAGCCATCTCTAACTCACAGTGGCTCGAAACTCCTTTCTGAGTACATGTACTAAATAGAATGAACTTGGTGCTCTGCAAACCTTCAGGCCCTCAAGTGCCGCTCCTCTTCTTCTTCTGTCTCCAGCAGGGACTTTCATTACTTTTTAGTTCTCAATTCCTCATCACAGCTTTCTCAAACGTTAAAATAGAGAACAATTTCTGTTCCACCTCTACTTCCCTAGTGTTCATCAAAATAGTGGTTCTCAAATTGTGGTCCTGGGACCAACAGCATCAGAAATCTGAGGTGGGGCTCAGCAATCTGTTTTAACAAACCCTCCAGGTGATTTTGATGTATGCTAAAGTCTGAGAACCACTGTGGGCCTGAAAATTTGCATTTCTAATAAGCCCACAGATGATATTGACCACCCTTTGAAAATCTCTGCTCTAAGAACAGAAAACAGAGGACAACATATAATGGGAGTGTTCTTTTTCCACCTAGAATGTCCCCAATCAAACCCATCTTTAAAGACCTACCCCAAATGAAACATTTGCTCGTTCAAGTTAAAGTTACTGCTTTACACCTTATTACATTTCAGGGGTGGGCAAACTGGGGCCCGGAGGCCAAATCCAGCATGTCACCCATTCATGTAAAGTCCTCAAGCTAAGAATCGTATTTACATTTTTAAATGTTTTTTGGGGGGAGCGAGGAATCAAAGAAGAATATGCAACAGAGACCATATGTAGTCTCCAAAGCCTAACCTATATACTATCTGGCCCTTTACAGAAAAATTTGCTGTCTCCTGTTGTATTTATATATGTACTTTTCTTATTTCTTCTCTTAAACTGTTAACTTATTAAGAACAGAGTCAATATCTGAGTCATTTTTGTATTCTATTCAGCACCAAGCACAGAGTAATTGTTCAGTAAATACGGAAGGGTGAGTGGTAGTGGTTGGTGAGTGGTTGGGTGGCTGACGAGTGTTGTGGGAATCCAAAAGAGGTGAGCTTTTCTACTTGGGCACTTTGTGGCTGCCCCATCCATGAAATAAGAACAGTGGTTTTCTCCACCTTAAGTAGATGATGAGCATCAGGAAGTTCATACTAACGGAATTCACTTTTTTCATTAATAACTAGAATGAAAACCAGTTAGGAGATGCCCTGCAGCTTGAAAAACAAGATTAGCATCGAAAATGTTCACAAATTGAAGAGTTAAAATAAGAAAAAGCTTAGAATTTCAAGTGGATTTTTGGTGTCCAGTAAAAGGTTTTCATGGAATTATATACTACCAGTGTTCAAAGAGGCCCTAGAGGCAATGCCACATGTGTTACACCTGCCACATCGTTGCCTGGCCTCTGCTTCAATACCTCCACAACCAGGAGCTCTGTTCTCACAAAGCAGCA
Organism: Daubentonia madagascariensis; assembly: GCA_023783475.1. Lineage (NCBI taxonomy): Eukaryota > Metazoa > Chordata > Mammalia > Primates > Daubentoniidae > Daubentonia > Daubentonia madagascariensis. The sequence goes on from JAKFHU010000117.1 coordinate 5,351,079, forward strand.
CCGTTCCACTTTGTAGAAGATCCGGTTGTTAGCAAGTTCTTTTTTCTATTGAGTTGAAGTCTATCTCCTTATAATTTCTACCCTTAGTCCTAGTCCTGCCTTCTTTAGTTATCAAAATTAGCTATCTAAGTTTTATAAATATGAGAAAAGAAGTAGAATAGAGTTTAGAGTTATACTTGGCTGGAAAAGTGTGGAGGGTTGAGGGAGATCTACCCATTTAGACATGATAAATAGTAGAGAATGGGTTGGAAATACAAGACATGAGAAGCCAATAGGTATGCTAAGAGAGGAAAAGCAAACTTATGAGTATAAAATGGAATAGAACATTGCAAATAAGATAGGAAGCAAAAGGCTGGTGGTCATAGGAGATCATAGGCTGACCACAGACATGCAGTATGTTTCCATTAGAAAGGAATGTTAATAGCAATTAAAGGCTATTATTTGGGGCAAATGAGGGTAGGAAGCCCCAGAGCTGGGTCTGGGACTCTGGAATAGCTTTGTGATTCCGGAGCTATGAAACAGCTGCCAGGACAAGTTGCTAGGGCAGAAGCAACGCAGGAGGAAGCCTGGTAGGAAGGGCTGGGCCCTCTAAGTGGTGGGCTGGGCCAAAGCAGTGAGGCCTTCAGGATGGAAGAAGGTAGTGGAGAAAGGAAGCTAAAAGTTCAAGTTATATGCCCGTTCACAATGTAACGCAGGCTTAATATTAGTCCAGACACCTTGAGAACTGATCGATCATTGCATGAAAATTAGACCCAGGAAGAATGTATATTGAATGTTTGCTTTGGATTGCTAAAGCACTTTCACTGCACAGAGCTTGGAGTTGTGGGGAGGATTTATCTAGTAATAGCAGTTGCTAACTACTAGTCTCTCGCTTTCCCCTTTCTTCCCAACACGCATATGTACGTGAGTGCACATGTGTGAACACCCCCTCTCACAGACACACACCCAGTGGCTTATGTCTACCCTGATTGTCACTTCTTGCAGTTTCACTTGTAGGTGAGGTGGGGTTTTTTCTCCTGTTTGTTCTTGTCTTAAGAAGAAAATTCCTTGCAAGATGTTGGTTAGTGAAAAAGAAATAAAAAAAAGAAAATTCCTAGAATTTGAGAATGGGGCTTTTCAGAGTCTGGTAGAAAACTTATGTCCAAGCCAGGACTAAGAGTATGTTCAATACTTGTAATGGATTCGAAGCCCAAATGTTTGAGAGTTTTTCCTTCTCCACATTCAAGGCACTCCCATATTACAATTCGAATATGAGCTCTAGATTCAGACTGTTCTGGTTTATGCCACTTAATAGTTTTATGATCTTGGAAAAGTACTTTACCTCTTAGAATCTGATACCTTGTCTATAATTCCTGCTCTAAAGCAATGCTGGAAAGATTAAGCTAGCAAAGGGAGGTTGATCATTATTGAGTGCCTATTCTGTGCTGCATACAGAGCTTAAGTGTTTTGCTTTGCATTTGCTCATTTACTTTTCCAAAAAAAACTGTTAATAATCAATATGATTACCACTGTTTTACAGATAAGGAAACTGAGGCCTGGGGAGGTTGAGTAACCTGTCCAAGATCTCCCAACTGGGGCAGAGGCAGGAATCAAAACAGCTTTCTCTGACTACATAGCTCCTCCTCTTTCTTATAAATCATGCTGGTTCCCTGAGACTCTGCCCAGCACATATTGGGCATTCAGAAATGTCAGCTTCCTCTACCCGCTCTTTCCAAAGCATGTGGAGCAGTTGTTTTTGTTCAGTATTTCTTTTCAGTTAAATGATTGCAAGTGATTTTGTAAACACTGCTAAAAGGACCAGCCTTACATATAAATAATATATATGAAAATATTTATGAAGAGGAAAGGCCTAAAAATGTTAAACATGCCCCAATTATTACTCCAAGTATGATTTCTGAGCTATCAGGCAGGGCCTGGGAGAGTTATACTTGACAGTTGACAGGTTTGCCTTGGACTGACCCCACTGCTTGAGATGACTCATGTAAGATAGTCTTTTTTTTTTTTTTTTTTGAGACAGAGTCTTCCTCTGTCAGCCCAGGTAGAGTGCAGTGGCGTCATTGTAGCTCACTGCAACCTCAAACTCCTAGGCTCAAGCGATCCTCCTGCCTCAGCCTCCTAAGTAGCTGGGACTACAGGCATGCCATGACAACCAGCTAATTTTTCTATTTTTAGTAGAGACAGAGTCTCACTCTTGCTCAGGCTGGTCTCAAACTCCTGAGCTCACCAATCCTCCCACCTCAGCCTCCCAGACTGCTAGGATTACAGGTGTGAGCCACTGCACCTGGCCAAGATAGTCTTTTAGACAGCAGACTATATGAGCCAAGTTAAATTCATGAGAACTGACTGGCCCAGAAAAGCCTATACTAGAGTAAGCACAAGTAGTTCTGCCTCTTGTGCATGGATTTACAACCCTGGTTTTGAATTCTACACCTGCCATTTCGTAGCTCTGTGGCCTCTGATAAGTTATGGGGCCTCTATGAAGCTCAATTTTCTCATGTGAAAAATGGGGAAATAATCCTTGTATCATAGGGTTGTGTGGGGAATAAATGAGATATGCGTATAAACCTCCTGTCCCTGACCAAGCAATAAATGGCAAGAATTATTATCATTTACCAGCACCAGGCCCGAGAACACTGGCCTCCTAATGGATAAAAGATCGTTTATATACCAAACGAAAGTCCTCATGACAGGAGACACCCACCTATCCCTGGAAATCTGTCTCTTTGGAATATATCAAAGTGTTTAAACCCCCATTCCCTTAATCTCCTCATAGGGGTGTAAAGGGAAACTCTAAGGGAAGAAGGGTATACTCTTGGAAGAAGCCCTGGGGGAGCATGTTCGGATGGTCGCAGGAAATCAGGGCACTCAGCATAGTCCTTGCTTCTCCAGGCACTCTCGACGCCAGTGTTCATGGAAGTCAGCAAACTCTTTGACCTCAAGTGCTACAAAGAGTTAAGTGGTACCGACAGGGCCACTGGTAGGCCTGAGATACAGCCCAGTTTGGAGGGGTGGAATAAGAGGAAGAAGAGAAAAGAAGTTCTGGTAAAAAAAAAAAAAAAGTTCTAGATATATTTCTAGGCCTTTGAACTTTATTCAGAAAGCCTGGTAATCAGCTGTTTCCCATGATCCCTGTCTTGCCTTAGTTATGCTTGTCAGGACATAGCAGTGGCAGAAAGACCAGCCTACCATGGTTTAACCCAGCATCAGACCAGTTCAAGGGTGACCAAGGGTGGCAGAAAATGGCAAGCTCTACAAATGGTAGCTTTGTGTATGTGCTATGTATGCACAGTGTATGTACTGTGTGTATGCTTTGTGTGTGTACGTGTGTGCTGTGTATATTGCATTGTGTGTGTTGCTTTGTGTGTGTGCATGTGCTTTGTGTGTGTTTTGTGGAGAGATTCAAGATGGAGAGGTTTTCATAGTGGTCTTTTTTGTGGCCTTGGCTACTGAGATTTCTATGTACAAATCCCGAAATGCATAGCATTACTAAGACTAAACAAGGAAGAACTGACTGAGATTATAGCATAAAAAATTTACTCTGTCACTAGACACAAGAAAGATTTTTCTAACTTTGAGTTATGGAAGGAAGGTAGAGTATCTTTTTTCTCAAGGGGAAAAAAAAAATCATCTTCTATCCTACCCTAACGTATTCTCTTTCCAGTCTGTGCCTGAGCTGTGCTAGATGTTTTAAGTGCATTGTTTTACCTGTTCTTTAAAACAAACCAATGAAGTCTGTACTACAAATATGTCCATTTTACAGAAGAGGAAAATGAGGCACAGAGAGGTTAAATACCTTGGCCAGGGTTGCATTCACATATGCAGACTATGCCTTAGCAATTTTGGTTAATTTCATGGAGTAGAACATCCTTCTCTCTTTCTGAACTCTCTCTCATGATACTTTGCATTTGTGTGATTTTTGTTTCCAAAATGCTTTCTGTATCTATTTTGTCTCATTTTTGCAAAAGCTGTGTGAGGTAGGAGGTAAGGTACCACCTCCACATGGTGCTGATGCAGTGCTCCCAGCTGGGAAATGGTATCGCTAGGTCTGGAACCCAGACTTTCTGACCAGGATCTTCTGCATCTACCTTTTGCAGTACCAGAGTCCCCATACCCATCACTTCAACACCACTTATCTTTTATTTTCCCCTCTTGCTCCATTCCCAAATGAAAATTTATGCGTCCTGGGCCCTATTTATTGAGAGTAGTAATCTGGACCAATAGATTTGAGTAAAGGTGTTAATGGCTATTAATAGTTTCAAAGGTATCTTTTCAGATAATATTGTACTTTCCCGGGGTGCTTCAGTATCTTAATCCAGGACTCCTCATCAGGAGGTGAAGGTCTCGCAGTAGAATTTCAAGCTTTATTCCTTCCTCATTTAACAAATACAGACTGTTGCTGTCCAGGCACCATGTTAGGCATTAGGGATCTAAAAGTAATAGAATCACTGCCTAGTGAAGAAAATCAGATGTCTTGCTATGCTATCAAAGTTGAGAAGGCACCAAATCCAGGCTAGGGTACAGAAGGGAAGCCCATAGGATGAGCAGATGTTATGGCTGTGTGGCAGAGAAGGATGGGTTCTGGCCGGGGGTCGGGGAGAGGGGCATGGGGGTGGCCCAGGCAGAAGGAACGGTCTGGGCAAAGGCATGAGACACAGAGCGTGACTAATTCTGGAATCTGCTGTGTGTGGGCACGTGGTAGGCAGTGAGGCTAGAGCAAAACAGGAAGATCTCTGAACTGAGTGCTGCCAAGATTCTCCCCTTTCCTCATGGAGGTATTTTGGGATTTTCAGCAGGGAAAAACTATGTTTGGTAACCCTCCCCCAGCTCTAGCCCCATCTTTCAGGAACTTCATTAAGACCATCCTATGTCATAAATGTGACTGCCACTTTTTAATCTCATAATAGAGTTGATGATGGGGCCTCTCAGAGCAATGGCTTTCAAACTTTCTGGGTGTCAGAATCTGCCAGGAGGCTTGTGAAAACACAGGTTGCTGGGCCCCATTCCCAGAATTTCTGGTTCAGTAGGTCTGAAGTGGGGCCTGAAAATTTGCATTTTTGGAGAGTTGCCAAGGTAGCACATTTTGAGAACCCCTGCCTTGGAGCATGCCAAGCTCTATGTTAACAAGGTTGTTTTTATGTCTTTGCACCCCTTTCTTACCATTAGTTTCCTTTGACCTTTTTAGGCTAGTCAGGTTTAGTACTGGGCAGTGTATTAGTTTCCTAGGGCTACCATAACAAAGTACCACAAACAACAGAAGTGTATTGTCCCACGGTTCTAGAGACTAGAAGTACAAATCAAGTTGTCAGCAGGCCTGTGCTCCCTCTGAAGCCCCTCTTTGCCTCTTCCTAGCTTCTGGTGGGCCCAGGTGTTCCTTAACTTGTGCAGTGTAACTCCAGTCTCGGCCTCCATCTTCACATGGCTGTCTCCTCCCTGGGTGTGTCTGTCTCTGCACATGGTGTTCTTTCGTAAGGACACCACTCGTGTTAAATGAGGGACTTACAGAAGATACAGAATGTGTATCCCCCTCATTGCTCCAGCAGTGAGACCAAAGCTGCCCGAGTCTAGACAGGCTCATCCTCGTGTTTCAGTCCCCAGACACTCAGCATTTGCACACATGGCTTTAACTATATGTCCCTTCCAAGAGAGAGCAAATCCTTCTTTTCCCTCCTCATGTTCTTCAACCAACCAGCACTAGCTTGTGTTATAATACTTGATATGGTCTGCCTTTTATAAATTAGGAAGAAAACAGTAAGGTTTCAGAAAAAGTTTGTTCACTTAAATTTATGGTGTTTTGTTTCACAATGAAATCATGCTATTTGGATTACTAGGACTATATGATCAACTTTAACTTCTCATCCTTCACTTCTGTTTTTGTTGGTCTTCATTTATTATCTTTGGTTTCCAGAGACACTAAAGGTGGCAACACACAGAGGACTGGGGAGAGGGAGGGAACGTTTTGAGGAGATTTGAGCTGAATCCATCTGGACTGCACCCAGTATACCAGTAGCTTCAGACTGCTGCCAGAGGCATAATTAGACTGGTGCAAATGAGGATGCTTATGTTTGTGCAGCAACTTGGAGGAGTAAGGAAGTCTCCTGTAGGTCCCCTAAGTCTAGAGAGTCTGGACCCTCAGCTGTCATTGCCTTGTGTCTCTGACAGAGACAACCAAAGAGAAGAGCCATAGCCATAGCGAAAGAGCATCTTCACCCTGCCTTATCAGACTCTGCATACGCAGGCCATGGCGGGCATGGTAATACCAGCAGCCGCTATGGAGCTGCTTAGACTTCTCATTTCCTGTGAGGCTCTGATTGCATTAGGAAAAACCTCACCCTCCTTACCCCAGGGCTTTAGGCTAGATTTGGAGAGCTGTTTTCAGTATCTTTCTCCTCTGCTTTCCTGGAACCTCTGTCACAGCTATAATCCACAGCAAATGGATTTCCCTGACACTGGGGACAAAGGCCTAGTGTTTCCTAGACTTGGTGGCTCCTGGGAGGGCAGAAGCATCAGCATTTCTCCAGCTGCTGGTCTCAGGCCCCATGGGCAGCAGAGATGTGTAATACGATCACTCTCTTAGCCAGTTACGGTCAGCATGTCATTCAGAGTGGTCCCTTGAGGTTGGGAGAGAACTGGAGAACTGACTGAAATAGGAGTCACAGCCCTTCTGAGCTCGGGCCCACACAAAGCTGCACGATGAGTTGGAACCCAGAGAAAAACAGACTTCTAGTTCTGGAGGTTGACCACTAATGAGATTTGGCTGTGGTTCATAGTGGGCGTCCACAGGAATGGGTGGCCTTGGGGAAGAAATAAAGAACTAGTTAGAAGGAAAAGAAGGGAAGAATAAGAGTAGGAATTAAAAGGAAGTCGAATAGGGGTGGGTAAAATGCATAAAGCCTAGATAGTGTGGAAATTTAAAGATTCAGATTTTCTAATGTGGGCACCAGGGGGCAGGGCGTAAGGAGAGGCCACTGGCGCCTCAGTAACCCTCAGTGAGACTCCAGAATGCCTCCTCTGCTTCCCAGCAGCCAGCACATTGAGGCAGAAGGAAGCGGGGAGGGAGAGATGCGAAAGCTTCGGTTCAAAGAGGGGACCTGGAGAAGAACAAGTTTTAAAGCGACTGTATGTGTCCACACTTCCTCATCAATTCTATTTCTTTCTAACTCAAGTTCCCCTCTCTACTAGGAGACCAATAAGAAAGGGACATATGGCAGGACCCTGGCTTCTGATTTCTCCTCAGGGTAAACTCCAACCCTCTAGTCAAGTAAGTCTCTACCACCATGAAGCCAATAGGTTTTCTGGGGGTGCTTTCCTTGGTACTGGAGGAGAGTCAAAGGAGCCATGTCACCCTGAATAAGTCACTTACTTCTCCAAAAACTGTGCCTCGGTTTTGCATAAGAAAAATGAGGGAGGTTATGGTAATACTCAATTTCTTAAGCTGGTTGATGGGTACACATGCATATTATCATTTTGTATACATTATATAGAGAGATTATTTTATAAGGATAAAATATTTAGTGGGTATTGATTAATAATTAGGGGATTAAATTCAGTGATCTCAGTTCCTTTCAACTCTGAAAATCTAGTGTGTTCTGACGTGGACCTTGCCCAGTGTCATTGAAATAATGGCTTATGGTGAGATTATGGGTGAAGTTGCAGAGAGTATAGTGGGTAGAGTTCTGGCTTTGGATTCAGACCTGGTTTTGAATCCCAGTTCTGTGATTACCTCAGAAAAATTACTTAGATACATTTCCCATTGACAAAATTGGGATAATAATACTTACCCAATAAGGGAGGTCATAGTATACATAAAGCATCTACTATAGTGCTTGACAAGTAGTAGGTGCTCAATATATAATCATTATTATTAATATAGACACCATTGATGGAAATACTGAAATTAAATCATGGGTGGTTTATGTTTTAGACTAGCTGGGAGGAATTTTGCAGATGAGGTGGAAATTAAACTAAGCTTTCAAATGAAGAGTAGGACAGAGTGTGGTGTATTTCAAGCAATTCTCTTCAACAAACATTTATGGAATGCGGCACCATGTATATATAGGAAAATATGACATGATCCCTGTTCTCCCGGAGTTCAGAGTCCAGTAGGGAAGACAGGCCTCAAGTAAATCATTTCCTTGTAAGATGACATTGTAAGTGCTAAGCGAGAGGTAAGCACTAGGTGTTGTGGGAGCAGCCATCCAACTGGATAGCTTAAAGGAAGAAATTGGGACCTAATTTGAAGGAAGCAAGTGGAGAAGAGTTAGAGGAGGTTGCATTCAGTGCATGTTTCACAGGAGAAACTCAAGTTGTTTTGAAGATCTAAGGAGTTGGTTAAGTGAAAATGGAAGGAAGACATTTCAGGGGAAGGGAATGGCATGAGCAAGCCACAGAGGCAGGAAGGAGCAAGGTGTCCAAAGCTTCAGGTTGTTTGGAATAATGCTGAGCCCAGTGAGAGTGAAGTGTGGCAAAACAGTGGAAAAAATGAGGCCAGGAAGGCAGGCAGGGTCAGATCATAGAGGGTTCATGTACCACACTGAGCAGCTTAGGGGGACTGTGGGCCCAAGAACAGGGATAATTCAACAAGTCGTGCAGGGACAACTGGATATTCACATGCCCAAACATAGAATTGCCATATGATCCAGCAATTTCACTGCTAGGTATATACCCAAAAGAATGGAAAGCAAGGACTTAGATGTATGCCATATTCACTGTGACATTATTCATAATAGCCAAAAGATAGAAGCAACCCAATGTCCATCAGTAGATGAATGGATAAGCTAAATGAATGGAATATTATTCAGCCATAAAAAGGAATGAAATTCTGATAATGCTACAACATGGATGAACCTTGAAAACATTATGCTAAGTAAAACATGCCCGACACAAAAGAACAAATATTATATGATTCCACTTATATGAGGTATCTAGAATAGGCAAATTCATAGAGACAGAAAGTAGATTAGAGGTTACCGGGGGCTAGGCAGGGGAACAAGGGGGAATGGGGAGTTCTTGCTTAATGGTTACAGAGTTTCTGTTTCAGGTGATGAGAAAGTTCTGGAAATAGATAATGGTGATGGGTTGCACAACATTGTGAGTGTAGTTAATGATACTGAATTGCACACTTACAAATGGTTAATCCCCTAATCCTCTAGTCAGAGTCTGTCCTTCCCTCCACTGTCTTTTTCATGAACGATTGAGAGACAGCCAGAGAGAGCAATGGAGAGAGTGTGAGAGCACACCTGAAAGACAGCTGTAGCTATCAAAGGCATGAGCTAGAACAGACGGTGCAGGGCCAGAGACAGGGTGGAAGGGGAGAGATGTGCTAATCAGGCTCAGGGGAGAGAGATGCTCGGGGACGGGGAGGCTTCAAATGAGAGGAGAGGGAACCGGAGCCTGTGCCTCAAGGGAGCAAGCACAGGGAGAACCAGAAGGAGCCAGATGCAGAGGGAGGCGGAGCAGGGCCAGGAGAGAGTGTGGGGAGAGGGCGGGGGCCAAAATGGGAGAGAGAGCTCATTAGAGTGAACCAGTGAGATCAATCACAAGAGGGCAAGAGGGTGAGAGAGGATGACAGTGAGGGGGGAATATGCTCGTCTGCAAGAGAGTCAAAGCGCAATGAGGCAAGTGTGAGCACACCGAGGCCTGGGCCAGGGATCTGTGGTGCAGGGGAGGGAGTGTGAGCACAGGTGTGAGTGAGGGGAGGAACAAGGGGCAGGAGGAGCAAGAGTTGGAAAACCAGGGGCTGGGGGGAAGCAAAAACTACTGGACAGAAAAGGCAAATTGTGGGGGGGGGGGGTGCGATGAAGCCTAGTATGAGGAGTGAGCAGAGGAGGGAAGGCGTGCTTGCCTACAGACAGAGGAGACGGGTGGGTGGCAGTGCAGGAGTGCCCATGTCCCTAGGTTGCTGTGGTAAGTCTCTCTCCCCTGCATGGGGAGCAGTGGCTGTCCTTGCCTGTGCAGTTTTTCTATAAAGGAATGACACGCTCTCTTTAGAATTTTGTCTTGTTTTATTTCTCGACAAGGTTTGAGTATGTACTGTTCACGATGATGTCTGCCCTAGTAGTGGCTGCTGCTGCAAAAAAAAAAAAATAGAGCTGAGTCCTGACCATCCAGAATGAGGTTTATCCTATTCTCTTAATTTGCCGTGGCTGCTGCCATTTCCCCATTCTATTTTTTAGGTTTGTAAGTACTTCAGTTGAGATTTCCTAGAGTGGATGAAAAGCAAGAACCAAAGCCCAATTCTGGTCAATGCTTTGGGAAAGGGGGAGGTGAGGCACTGAACTAAGACAAGACCTTGGGATTCTATGGGATATCCACGTTTGAATGGAACTATCATTTCCTGATTTGTTGCTTGGTGAGCCTTACAATTTCAATTGAGCCTCATCTCTACAACTAGTTTTTCAGTTTCTGCAAGATCAGGAATTGTGCCTTCTACCACTTTCTACCCAGCCTAGCCTTCCCTCCCTGGAACATAAAATAAGGTGGATTTCCACAGCACAGGGCATAGGAAATACTTGTTGACTTTGCTGTTTCATTGATTCCTGCATCATCATTATCATAAGCATCCTTAAGAAGTGAGTAGCCATAATGAGGCCCAGAACTGAGTGCAATTCAGGACAAAGGGAATTCCTGGACAAGGGCCTTGCCCTGTGGTAGTAAAAGCAAACATGCAAACATTAGGAAAAATCACTGCTTAAAGACCCAGGTCATAAGTGCAGTTTGAAGACTGCTACACTGCCTTTGAAGCCGTAGCAACTTGCTGCCTGCCACCTGGAGTGGCTTGGGTTTCCTGACTCCCAACATTCCTGTCTGTTAGCCTTTACCCACACTTTTTTCAGCCCACAGTGAAATTCACCCTGTCTGAAGAAGGTAGCCTGAGAAATGGTAACCCCCAACTAAGCAGCAACAGGACAGTTGGGGAGCTGACAACAGGACATTAATGACTATTTTGGTATTTTGCTCTTTCATTAATGTGAAAAATCATATTTTCTCCATTTATTAAATTAGTATAATCTGCAAGCAGAGGATTGAATATCTATGATGGGGTGACAAATATTATTTTTACACGTAAGAAGGAAAAGCTTTTATACGTAGAAATGAGGATTTTAGGAATAGCAAGAAAAAAGAAAGAGAGAGGAAACTGAGCTCAGCTCTGTGTGCCTCTCCAACCACCCTTCCCTTCTTTCCCAGCACCTCTCCACTCCCAAGCACATAGACTCAAGGGAATGCGCACTTTCCAGTTCTGTACTCAAACCATAGGATGGTCCCTGAAGGAATTTCTGGTACTCCTTACTGATGGTGACAGGAGGTTCTAAGAGGCTCTGCCAGTTCCATCTTAAGAGAGGACTGATCTATTGGCACTGGACGGTGAGAACCAGGCCACAACAGCAGCCAGTGCTTATGGAGCGCTCAGTCTGTGCGTGACACTCTGCTGAGTACTTTATATCATCATTTTACTTTATGCTCACAACAATCTATATACTATCACGTTTGACAGATTAAGAAACAGAAGATTGGACGAGTGTGACTTGCCAAGACTTCCCAGCTAGAAAGTGGCAGAGCCAGGAAGACGCCAAGTCTTTCTGATTCTAAAATCTGAGACTTTAACTAAATTGCTTGATGTAGTACCCTACTCAGCATTAGATTCAGAGAGCACTCCGTAAGTATGTACTTAATAGCGAAAACAAGAGACTTCACACATACTCAAGCTCTTCTGGCTTTGAAAACAAAACAAAACAAAATGAACACTTCAGTTTATTTTATTTCCTCCTTATTTGCCTCTCTCTCTCATTCTGTTCTCTGTAGATTTTTAATCCTACTTCTTTCACTAGCTGGCTGTATAAATAGACAAATAATGATATTCAGTTTCCCCATCTCAAAAATGAAGGGGTTGCAGGGTGAGAGAGGAGCCCTAAGATCACTGGTAGGGAGAACATTATGGGAAATCTGCCTCTTGTACTAGTTTTACCTCCTTGGGCAGAATGAACAGTTCATAGACTTTAGAATTATGCAGACCTGATCTCAAATCTCATCTAGTGAATCAAGCCTGGCCCTGTCCTTCTCAAGGCAAGTGTGTCTCAAGACCTCAGTTCCCAAGAGGCCCCACCACAGGCTGTTTGGAAAGCTATGCATATACTATACAGTTGTCACTTGGTATCCGCAGGGGATTGGTTCCAGGAACCCCTGCAGATGCCAAAATTCATGGATGCTCAAGTCCCTGATATAAAATGGCATAGTATTTGCATATAACTTAAGCACATTCTCCCAAATACTTTAAATCATCTCTAGATTACTTATAATGCCTAATACAGTGCAATGCTATAGAAATAGTTGTTATACTATATTGTTTAGGGAATAATGACAAGAAAAAGTCTGTACATGTTCAGTACAGATATAATTTCTTTTCAGATATTTTCAATCCATGGTTGGTTTAATCCATGGATGTGGAACCCACGAATACAAAGGGTCAACTATATGTGTGTTCTCTAGTAAGCGTTTGTTGAACATTTCACTTCTGCACCTTCCCTCCTAGCATCTGCCTACTCTTCTGCCATCTGAGCGCCCTGACTGTGCCAGCCTATAGGCCATGGAGAATGAGCTACCAGTCCCACATACATCTAGCAGTGCCAGTGTCACCAGCAGTACCAGCGGGGCCAGTAGCAGCAGTGGCTGCAACAATGGCAGCAGTGGTGGAAGTGGCCGCCCCACTGGGCCCCAGATTTCTGTGTACAGTGGTATTCCTGACCGGCAGACCGTGCAGGTAAGACTCTAATTGGTCCAGGAATTGTATTCCTTAATCATGTTCAGGGCTAGCCAGGAAGAGGTATGGGCATGGTCTGGTGGAACAACCTGGATGTGTGATAACTCTAGAATGGGCATAAAGGGGTGGATTATTGGATATATATTTGTGCATGGTTGGAGGAGGGAAAGTGATGCAAGATGGGTCCAGTCAAGGAAGTTTGGAGAGAGGGAAAACACTTAGAAGATCAGAAAAACTCCTTTCTTTCCTGATGGTTTAGATCCTAAAGTGCTGTTTGGGGAGGAGAGGTGTGTGGAAGTGTAAAGCGCAGACAAGTAAAAATAACAAGCAGAAAAAATGGCTGGGAAGCTGCTCAGCCACAACCCAAACCCACTTTCAAAATGGACCGTTGCCCTGCAAAGAATAAAACCTTAAGTTTTTCAAAGACAGAGGACTAAAAAAGAACCCCCAAACAATCCTTTGTCTTTGCAGCTTTTTACCTTCTTCCCCAAAGCAGCAGTTTGCAAAATGTCATCCATGAGGCCTTCCAGGTGATTACACACTGTTCCAAAATGCAATCATGACCATGTATTGCCGTTTGCTATGTGCCCAGCACTGTACTAAGCATTTTGCATATTTATGTTCTTCTCCTCCAGCTGTGAGAATGGTTATTATTAGGTACAATTCTATAGTTGAGAAAACTGGGACTCAGGGAAAGTTAACAATTTGTCCAAGGTCATTCAGTTAAAGACAAAAAGTTGAACCTAACTCTCACCCCAAACCTATGTTCTTTATCACTGCAGTGTCTGGTTGAGGTTCCCGGATAACACATGCAGGAAAAAAGTGACTGCAGCTAAGAAGTATTTACTCTAAGTAACTTTGCTATTACAGTTTGGATAATAGAAAGGTGACCTTGTCTTGCTTGGGCCCTGGGCCCAGATAAGGGAATGGAGGAGAAGCCACAGCACAGTGAGAGGGCCTGAAAAATCCAGTCAAGAAGACACCATCAGATACTCTGGACTCTTCCCACTCGCAGTTATTTCTATCTTGTACTTAGTAAAACCATGTTTCCTGTTCCACCCTTGCCCCGCACCCCCAGCCCCTTCATGCATGAGTATTTTAGCTCTAGTTTCCAGCAGTGATGTGAGGATGTGCTCACCCATCACAACTCTAGGCCAAAGGGATTTGGGGTTTCTGCTCTGGCGAGTGGAATAACCCAAGGTTGCATTCCGTGCCCAAGCAGAAGCATCAGGGGCTCCTCCTGTTTCCATTCATGGACATTCTCTCTGGACTCCAGGAGGAGTCACAGTAGCTCAACTACTGCTGCCTGGACTGCTGGGGAGATCGCTTTCAGAAGTCTAAAATAAAGGCCTAGGTAAAGGGAATAAGAACAAATAATTCCAGGGAGAAGCAGGAGATACAAAGAATGGAGTTCATATAAAAGAGGATCTCAGAGAGGAGAGTTCACGTAAGAGGCATGGAATCTGGGGAAAACATTTGGAAGAGTTGGAATGGGGTGGGGATGTCTGGGGGAACCAGAGCCCCTGGAGGATCTGTGATGTCAGGCTGTTTTCATAGAACCCCAAATCTGAGCCCAGAGGTTGTTTTGTCCTAGAATCACCAGCCCTAGAAACCACACTAAGCTGGGGAGATTCTGACCAGAGGCTCGCTGGCCAGGATAGGACCCAGGGGTGGAACCAACGTGTGGCGAGGAATTCATCAGCGCTAAGGGCAGGAAGTAGGCAGAAGCCTGGCCAGGCCAGGGCATCAACTGAGAAGAGATGGCAGGAAGGTGACAAGCAGGAGACGGGAAGAGAAATGTCTCTGGGACTCATGGGAAAAAGACAGAGGATCCGAGGGCTGGAGAAAGGCATTGGCTGTTCTTTATTCCTGGGGGCAGGGGAGGATCAAAGAGCAGCCTTTTGTCATTTCCTAGAGACTGCTCCTCAGCCAATCCCATCAGGACAGAGGGAACAAGCAGTAAGGCCAGGGAATGGGAGATAGTAGCTAGAAAGAGGGGGTGATGGAGAGAAAGAGAGGGAGGGAAAGAATAAAAGAGGAATCTGTCATCCCTGTGGCATCGGCCTGCTCTGCAAGGCCAAGGCAACCTTCTTGTAAGGGACTTCTGGGAAGCTGTGGGCAGAACCTGTGGGCAGAACCTGGGGAGTGGCTCCAAGTCTGCCTTGAAGCCCCAGCCTTCACGGAGAGGGTGTGGCCTTTGCCTGAGTGTTAGTTTGGCTGGCCATTGCTGGAGCTGGAGTGGCCCCCTTCTGACTTGGCTCTTCCTTCCACCCCTTTCTTCTCTCTGCCTTGTTGAACTTCACCCTCCTTTGAGGCTGAAGAGTGATGGGGGACTAGGGGGAGAGGAGCACCTATCAAGCCTAGCATGGGACACTTCTGTCCCCCAAGCTTCCCTACTGCCCCAGAGTTGGTTAGAACAGGGGTGCGCTGCTGACTCTCCCCCGGGGCAGCTGACACAGAGCAGACTGTGCTGAGAGGAGCTGAAGGGAGAGGCAAGATAGACAGTAGCCTTTGATAAAGCTCTGTGCACAGCTCTCCTCCCACCCCTGGAGAGTGGCGATTGGTTACAGTGGTGGTCACAGGTCCTGGTGTCCTTCTCTGAGCACTTAGGGAGAGCTGGGGTGGACCAGGCATTACTGCCGAAGGGCATTTGTGTGGCAGCTGAGAGCGCTGGCTCCTCCCCCCCCAACCCCCAGGTGATCCAGCAGGCCCTGCACAGGCAGCCCAGCACCGCAGCTCAGTACCTGCAGCAGATGTATGCCGCCCAGCAGCAGCACCTCATGCTGCAGACTGCAGCCCTTCAGCAGCAGCACCTCAGCAGCGCCCAGCTCCAGAGCCTGGCAGCCGTGCAGCAGGTGAGACTCAGGGATGTCCTGACGCTGGTGCCAGTTGTCGTGGTTGTGA
Organism: Daubentonia madagascariensis; assembly: GCA_023783475.1. NCBI lineage: Eukaryota > Metazoa > Chordata > Mammalia > Primates > Daubentoniidae > Daubentonia > Daubentonia madagascariensis. Next base: position 5,366,737 of record JAKFHU010000117.1, read on the forward strand.
GAGTGAAAGGGAGAGGAAGCAGGTACTGCCCTAGAGCGTCACATGCGTTCTCTGAGTCCTGGCAGAACCCCTGTGAAGGGGCACTCCTGTCATCACCTCCTGTTGGCAGGTGAGGAGCAGAGTCCAAGGTCTCACAGCCAGTGTGTGGAGTGGTGGGATTCCCATGCACCTAGCCCGGGGAAGATGGACCAGGGAGCCCCTTTCTTAACCATGTCACCGCACATCTAGAAAGGGGCCGGGGATTCCAAGGAGGCATCCAGAAGCAAAGGGCGTTGCCCATTTAGCTTGCCTGTCTGTGGTTGGTCTCTCTTCTCCTTGGCTGAGAAGAATCCATTCATTCATTCATTCAACAAAATGTTTTATGTACCTACTGTATGCAAAGTTTATATCAGGCACTGGGTATACTGTGAACCCTGCCTTCTTGGAGCTTATAGTGGGGAGACAGCAAATAAACAGGAACCAAAATAGCCAAGGAAGCAAAATATTTAAATACCTAAGTTGTGATAAGCACTACGAAAGAGAAGAACAGATTGCTCCGACCGAAGGACAAAGAGGATGACCTTGCACTGGGTGGTCAGGGAAGGCCTGTCTGCTGGAGTAACATTGAAGCTGACACTTGAAGGATGAGAAGGAGCTCACCAAGGGAGAAAGGCAGTTTGGGCCTTGCAGACAGTGTCTGCAGACTCTCAGCATGGGGCCCGTGGGCTGGGGGTGATGGGTGGAGGAGGCCGAAGGCAGTAGTAAGAGCTAGCAGTCAGAGTGTTCACAAGTGGTGCTCTGCCTTGTCCAGTCCTCTCAGCAATCCTACAGGGTAGCTACTGTTATAATTCCTACCTTATCAAAGAGGAAGCCAGGGTGCCTGATCAAGGTCACATGGAGGAGGCAGATTGGGCGCTTGACTCCAGAGGCAGCTCTCCCTGCCACTAGCCTGTGGTGCCTCCTTTGGAAGGTGAGAGACCAGGAATGACTGGGGGTGGTCTGGTGCTCTTGTGAGAGGAGTTTGTTCTTTTCCAGGCAAGCCTGGTGGCCAACAGACAAGGGAGCACTTCAGGCAGCAATGTGTCTGCACAGGCCCCAGCCCAGTCATCTTCGGTGAGTAGGATGGGGGAGCAGCAGGCGGAGTCCACAGCTCTGGGACCAGCTCCCTCCTCCTTGCCCAAAATGCTCATGAGTTCCAGACCCGATTATAGTGAATCATGGCTGGAATCTGTTGTTCTTGCCGGAAAAAAAGAGTGCATTCCTCCTTCTAACCCTTAGATTAATGACTCCCTGACCTCTTCCCAACACCAAGGCTCTCTGTTGATAGCACAGCTCCCTCAGCATTGGACCCCCTGCAGCTCTGCGCCAAGGCACTGGGGAAACTCCAAGGCCAGGGACCAGATATGGTCCTAAAGGAGGCTGAGTAAACAAAGGAACAGAAGGGGGGGAAAGACAGACGTGGATGAAGGGGACACAGTTCCCCCACAGAACCTCCTGTCTCCTATTGTGCATGTCTCTTCAGATCAATCTGGCAGCCTCCCCAGCAGCAGCCCAGCTCCTCAACCGGGCTCAGAGTGTCAACTCCGCAGCAGCCTCGGGCATTGCCCAGCAGGCTGTGCTCTTGGGCAACACATCTTCCCCGGCCCTGACTGCGAGCCAAGCACAGATGTATCTGAGGGCACAGATGGTGAGTACCCACTGCCTGGGCCATGGCTCAGGGTGCCAGGGGCACAGAGGCAGAGACGTTGGGAGCTGGGAGATTAGAGAAGGGTGGGGAAGAAGCACTCGGCAGGGGCAAGAGATGCAGGGAGGGGTGATGAAGGGGCCTGGAGGGCTGAGTGGCAGCTTTGGTGTAGGCTCAATGACTCATGGAGGGTGGGGCTCCAGGCTGAATACCCATGATGCCACTTTTCCTTCTCCTCCCAGAGTGAAACAGAATTGTCCCCTACTTATCAGAAACTACTCCTCAAAATTAATTAGAGTGCACAGTATAGGGGTGCACACCCAGAAGGTTCTGGACACCCAGACATGTAAAATAGGCAGACACATAGACATCCATGTGCTCTACAGAAATGGAATCTTCCCCTGCTGTGACAGTCCTCACAAGGTATGGCCACCTCCAACTTTGGGGGCCAAAGGTGCATTCTAGGCCTGGTGTGAAGAGGGCAGCCAGCTTCAGGGCGTGCTGCTGCCTCCATTGCCCTCCCAGCTGGGCCCCCATTCTAATCAGAGCAGGTGAGTTTGTTTGGACATAATGTACTCAGGATAGCATCGGCCCTGGACATGCATACCTTGAGTCTCTCCTTTGCACCTTTCCCTAAGGGGTGCAGAGGTCCTTAGGAACTTTACAGGTTCCTAAGATTTGAAAGAATTTCCTGAGCAAAGCACACTTTCTGGGAGGCAATAACATTTAGCTCCATGTTGGGCTCAGATCTCATACCTCCCAATCTGAAGATTCCTCCCTATAGCCCCTGGACACACCATCCTGAAGACAATACAGTCCTACCCCTCCCTTTGCCCTTGTGGCCAGAACTTGACACTGGAACTTTTCTGGTCTTGCTCCTGCACTTTTATTCTTGGCTCTGAGTTCATCACTGGAGGCACATCTCCATTCCCAGGGAATAGCCTTTTAGATGCACAGCATGAAATAGACGTCCATTTCCCTAGGGTACTGCACAGCCACATTGTGATACCGTTCAGATTTGCTTTTGTCTTTAGTTTGCTCATCCCCATGTCCTCCTCTACTGCCCCAACTGGGGTCCTGACACCTGTCTGCCCCCTCTCTAAAGCAGGGCAGCAGAACAAGCACAGGTGCATCTCCGCAGAGCTCTAGGGAAAGCACCCTGTCAAGACACCAGCGAATCCGCATTGATGCAGAGCTAGGCTCACATGAAGGTCAAGGTGTCATGCAGAGAACATTATATAACCTGCACCCCTGCAAATTGAGATTCAGACACCAGAGTCTGACTGCTCCAGGCAGTCCAGTTCCTCCACTGTTGTCTCCAGCCCTGCCCCCCGAATCTAAATTTGACTAGAAAATGACCAAAAGTACACATCTAATTTGACCCCTTGTGGAGGAGAGTCTTGTTCTGACTCAGCTGTGGGTTTAAGAGTGGATTAGACCTAGAAAAAGGTCCTAGGACATCTATCTCAGCCTAAGGTGTTTGCTCCCCAGGGTGCTGAGGAGATAGTGACTTCAGGGTATCCTGGGAATATTAGTCCCCTCTAGGATGACCCCCTCACCCCTTCACTGCCCAGCCTGGGTCAGGACGGTCTCTCCCTTCCTTGCCTTCCTCTTCCTCCTTCCCTGGCCTTCCCCATATCTGCTCCCGGGCTAAACTGTCCTGTCCTGTGGCTGAGCCCACATTGGGCAGGTAAAAGGCGCCTCGTTTCCTGTGATTCCAGGCCCAGCCAGGTAACCTGGTGCAGGTAGCTAGGAGCCTAGGCGGCACTGTTCCTTTGTCCCCTCAGCTCATCTTCACGCCCACGGCCACCGTCGCTACTGTGCAGCCTGAGCTCGGCACTGGCTCCCCCGCCCGGCCCCCCACCCCCGCCCAGGTGAGGATTCCATGCTCGTGGGAGGGCAGGGGGGTGGGCACCACTGTAGAGGGGTTCTGATGCTGGGATGGGCAGAAGCCCTGGAGGAGCTTTGAATCTTTGGAGAGACTGGGACCTTCTAGGAAAGCAGGTGGGAGACAGGACAGCCCAGTGCTCCCAGGCCTACTCTCTCATTCCTGTCCAGCCAGATTCAGCTCCTCTTCACCCTGTTTTATTCCCTCAAACATAGGCTAGGAGCCAGAGAGCAGCGTGCTGGGGCTAGCATGATTGTCAGTGATGGCTGGTCAGTGCCACCTCCTGCACCTTACACCCTCCCCGTATGACTTATTCTGTTGTTGCTGCTTCGTAAGTGGAAATCCTGCTCTGGTTGTACCAGCTAGTGCTGCTAGGAATCAGGAAAAATGGCATGGAAGAGGAAGCAAAGATGTGTCCTGGGTTCCTACCTCTGGCTGGGAGCACACGGATGCCAGTGGCTCTGAAGATTCTGTGGGCAGCAGGGAAAGGAGCCCCTCCCACTCCCACCTCCCCATCCCCAGCTGCAGAACAGGGACGCAGAGTGGAGAGGGCTTGGTAGCACAGCCTCTGTGTGTCCAGCAGAGGGCACCAGGGACCAGGGTGAATAAGACGCTGGCTGTCTTGGAAAGGCCTGCTGTTAACCTTATTCTGAGGACAAGATAATCCTTTGCCTGGTGGCCCTTCTGGTCAATTGACTTTCACTTTTGCCCTGGCCTTTTCCACCGTAGGAGGCCCCATGCTCCACCTGTCTGGGAATTATTTCTGAGTGGTGTGCATCCAATCCTGAGAGTTTGGGGAAGGAGGGAGGGTCCCAGAAGGGAGAGGGCCTGGCCTCCCTGCTCCTTCCTGCCCAGTGTAGGCAGCAGTCCCTTCTCAGAAGTCAGGTTCCTCTGTTGATGGATCAAGTCACTAGAAAACTTTCCTGCCCTCTTTAGAAACTCCACCTGCTCCTGTTTCCTCTTTCAGCCCCTAACTCATTCTCTCTCCCTTTCTTTTTTATTTTACAATCCACTATCCTGTTCAGCCATTCCTGGGTCCATTCCTAACTCTGTCCTCTCTTGGTTGTGTGTGGACATTGTTCCTACCCGCATTCTCTGGACTCCTACATAGACCCCTCTTTTCCAGGTACAGAACTTGACCCTCCGAACACAGCAGACACCAGCTGCAGCAGCCTCGGGCCCTCCCCCTACTCAGCCTGTCCTGCCCAGCTTGGCCCTGAAATCCACGCCTGGCGGTAGCCAGCCTCTGCCTACCCCATCACAGGGCAGAAACACTGCTCAGGGTTCCCCCGCAGGTGCCAAGCCTGGCATAACTGACAGCGGGGTGGAGCCACTCAAGAAAGGAGATGGCAACAGCAGTGTGCCAGGGAGCGTGGAGGGCCGGGCTGGGCTCAGCCGGACGGCTCCTGCTGTGGCTACCCACCCGCTCATTGCACCAGGTAAGGGCCCCAGGAAGAAGGAATCCTAGCCCAGAAAACTGCTATGGGTCAGGAGGAATCTTTCAAGCTTTCCTTTTTCCCATGGACTTGCTAAGATACCAGCCACATGTCTCTCTCTCCTCTCTCCATATCTTGAGATATTCATCACCTCCCGATTCTGTTTCATGCTCTAGTCTAACTTTAAGGAAGGAAGCCATCAGTTGGAATAAATGTGTCCTTCTTCACAATGGGCACAAGGATGCATCTTAGCGTACACAAGCATAGCTCGTAACCTCGAGTGAGTAGGAGGTTGGCAGGGGACTATTTTGAAATTCTGTAAGACTCAGCAGAAAGGACAGGGGCTAGCCAGAAGCATGTAAGAGCCACACAGGGAGATGGGAAAATGGGAAGTTTATTTATTTTCTCATCATCCAGCAGACATTTGTTGATTAATATTTGCCAGTCATGTTGCCAGTTCTGAGTGTACAGAGATAAATGAGACTTGGGTCCTGCCCTCCAAGGAGGGCACACTCTAGTTGAGGAGATAGATGAGACTGTGCAAGAGGTTGTGGTAAGTGCTATAATCTATCTAACCCTGACCACTGTAGGAGTACAGAGGAGCTACCTAGCCTTGAGGAAAGGAGCCAAGAAAGGCTTGCCAGGGTAGGTGACACTTGTAAATAAATCTAACAGATAAAAAAAATCTAACAGATTACTTGGGAGGCAAGTTCTGTGAGGGGGATGAATCAGTATTCCCTGGCTAGACTCCTTTCCCTGCCTGCTAACACTCTCCCAATGCTGCCTGTCGTGGGCAATCTTTAATGGGAAAATTTGCCAAGAGCCCTAGAAGCCAGACTTATCAGTCTAGAGAACAAGACCAAGCTGTTATACCACAGAAATAAATATAGTAGTGGACCACATGACTTTGCATTAAAGGGAGAATCACCCTGATCACATCGCTGAGACAACCACTAACCCTCTGTCCTCATCCAGACCATTTTACATCTAATCTAGCCTGCAGTTTTTCCTTGAAAAAGTATATCTCAAGAATATATCTTAATATATATTGGTCAAAATATGATTTTTTTACCTAAGGGAATGTGGAGTCAAAAGAAGGGAGCCAGATATATAAGCAAGTCCATCCGATTTCATAAATTCTATTATAGGACTAAGTACCAGGTACGTTGTAGGCACAGATGGTCAACTCACTGCCAGGCAGGATGGGTCAGAGATGCTGTCCCACAGAGGAAATGGCACATGAGTCTTAAAACATAAGCAATTACCCAACAGACAAAGTAGAGAAAGGCATTCCAGACAGAGGGAAGCATAAGCAGGGCATATGACACTGAGTTTGGAAGAAACCAAGTTAAAGTCCTTTATTAACCTTTCTGAGGCTTCAGAAATCCCCCAGGGGCATAGGGTCAGCCACTGCATTCCAGTGGTCACTGCTGAGCTGAGAAAGACGCCTCCCTGCAGAGGTCTCACTGCCCTGTGCTTCCAGATGTTTCTCACTGTCTGGCATTGCTTTCCCCAGAGACTGGTCCAGCCTCTTCCTTTTATGGAAAAAGAAAATGAGGCTCAGAGGGGTAAAGACTGGGGGATCTTCCAGTGTGTTGTAGCAGCTTGGATTAGAGCTAGGACCCCAAATTAGCAATTCTCCAACGTTCTCATTCAACCTACACACCCTAGAGCAACATCAGGGCCTCAGGACTTCCAGAGAACCCCATTCCTGCTCAGGCCTCTCTCTAAATCTAAGCCAGCCCTCCAAATTCTAAGGACTGTCCAAAAGAAAGACCAGTTGTGGGGTTCCTCCTAAGGCTATTAGGCAACTTTGAGTCCTCAAGAAAACTGGACAGAAAGGGCACCAGCGCTTACGGAACGTCGTTGTGTGCTAGATAGTGCTTTATGCATACCACTTCTCTAAACCTTGGAAGGAACCCTGTAAGGTAGGTATTTTTATCCATTTTACAGATGAGAAAACTGGAGCTCAGAGGGCTTGTCATGAACTTACTATATACGTCACTCAAGGTCACCTAAGTAGTAAGTGGTAGAACCGGGATCCAGCTCCATATCTAGCTTAGTCAAATCCCGTGTTCTTAACCATCAAGCCAGATCGCCCCTCTCGGTTCTTACAGTAATTTGTGGCCTCCTCGGCCTTTCTTGTTCCTGACCCCAAAGCTCAAAGAATCTGGGGGTTCTAAGACTTTGCAGAGTCTGGTGGAGATCCCATGTAAGCGGAAATGCCAGTGAGTTACAGGCTCGAGATCCAAAGGCCCGAGACTAACAGTACGTGGCTGTGATGCAGTGCGGAGCCCAGTGGCACCACAGAACTTTCTATGCAGCAGCTGTGAGCTGCAGTCCCACAAAGACCCTCTCCCCAGAGACACAAATCAGTAGGCCGTGCATTGTTCCTGCCTCCTACCGTCCAGCCCTATTCTTCCTTTCTCTCCCACCCCTTCCTCTCCATAAGCCCTGTGGTTCCACTCCCCCACTCCCACCTCCCACAGGGTAGGCAGCTGGGGGAGGTTTAGGAGCAGCAGATCCGCTCAGGGCCTCTGAAACAAAAAAGATGGAAACAATTCTTACGACCTGATGGGGGGCAGCCTGGAGCTGCACCTGTCTTGGGCTCCATAGTTCCCCAGGCAGAGGTGGCTTCTGGCCTCCTGCCTAGCCAATCCCGAGGGATTGGGGAGCGGGAGAGAAGAGCATGCTTGTGCTTGTATGAGAGAGAGAAAGAGAGATAGAGAGAGCGCACTCGAGAGCATTTTTTGTTTGTTATTGGAGCATTTTTTGAGCTGGCTGGCTGAATGCCCCCAGGGAAAGTAACCAGTGGAGACTTGTTGTTGGGGGTGGGGGGTATGTATAGCAGAGAGGAATGTGTTCTCCTGGGGGCTGCTTCTCCCCAGAGCAGGCAAACCCTCCAGTCCCAGCTGGGACCGCTCCCACTGACAGCTGTTTGGGGGCCAAGCCCCTCCCCCATGGCAAGCTCCCTGCTGCTCCTGGCTCCTGTCACCTTGGCAACCAGCTTCTTTGGCTCTGCAAATAGAAAAGGTCCCTTATGCCCAGAAAAGGGGTGGGGGGGCAGGTGGGGGAGGGGAATAAGGGGCGGAAAGCAGAGCCTAAGAGGTTGGGCTTTGGAGGGGAAGGCAAAAGGTCTGGCTTTGCCCTTCTCAGTGACATGAGGACTGAACAACCGAGGGCAGGAGAGGGCAGTCAGCAAGGGTCACATGGGCCTGGCCTCCGGGTCCTAAGGAAGTCCTAGGGGAGCTGGCCCACGGCTCCAGATAGGAGGCTTGTTCTTGGAGTCCTCATTCTAGTGGATAAACTCCAGGCTTTGGGTGCACACTCAGGCCCAAAGGTGAGGAGAAAGTTGCTGACCGGGAGGGAGATGCTATGATGAAAGGGAACTGTTGGGTCATTGAAAATCCTGGGCCCTTTTCACCCAGTTGGGCCTCCAGATGCCAGGTCTTTGTTCTATTCCTCAACCCGCCTCAGGTCTCAGCTGAGGGGAGAGCATTCTCTGTTGGGAAGGCCTGCCACATAGCTGCTTTGTTTTAACACAGAGGGTGTTTTGTGTCAGGGAGCAGTGATTTCTGTCTGTGATTGGCTGGACAATTGGATGCTGCTGATTCTAGGATTCTTGGGTACCATATTTCCCTCCCAAACAGCCGCCCAACTGTGGGGTAAACACACTTTTATTTAGAGAATCCAATAAAAACCAAAGCACACAGGTGGACCAGTTAACTAGCTGGAAATAAAAATTCCCAACAATTTTCATATTAAAATCGTGGAACCAGCCATGAAGTTCATTTCAACTATCCACTGTAGGACCAAATTAGATTACTAAGAATCTCTTCTTATATTCAGGGGAAAAAATCCATAGGATATAGGTTATCAGTGGAGGAGCTTTATATTTTGCTGAACGTCCTTCACCGCATGTGTGTGTGTGCATGCATGTGTGTGTGAGAGAGAGAGAGGGAGAGAAGGCCGACTGTGATGCACAAAGGGACTTGGAATTGTTCAGCATTTCTTCTTTCCTGAAACTTAGCACCCTAGGCTTCTATTACACTATTTCCCTGGTTGCTGCCAGCTAATAATAATAATTACCAATTAATGAACAACCGGGTTCCAGGAACTGTACTAAATGCTTTACCTACATATCTCATTTAATCCTAACAATGATTATTCCATTTCACAAATGGAAAAGATATGGCTCAGAAAGAGTTATTAACTGTCATCCCCAAATAGTTTTTCTCTGTCTCTTTAATTGTTCAGTTCAGCACAACAAATATTCATTTAGTACCCACCATGTGCCATACATTGTGCTGAGCACCATGGGGGCTATAGAGAAGAATAAGAGTTTAAATTCTACTAGGGGTTGTGGAGATTTGAGTTGTGCTTTGAAAAATGAGTACGTTTCAAAAATGGAACAGAAGGAGGATTATCTCAGCTGGCACTGGGAAGCACCTAAGCCCAGAGCGGCCATGTGCGCATGTGGCCATCTGTGCGTGTGGGTGGGACCTGTTCCTCCTTCCCTTGCCCCACTGCCATTAGCTGTGCGTCTTCCAAGAGGCTTAGCCCTGTGCCCCTTTGTGTTTCACTCCTAGAGGAGCTTGTCTGTTCATACCTTTCAGACACCTATCACCTGTCTATATGTGTCCATCCCTGTCCTCATCCCCCCTCCCCATAGATTTCCAACTGTCTATAGGCTATTCCTACTTGGATATTACTGTCCCTGTAGGCAAGTTTTTTTTTTTAATTTGGAGAATTCCTAAACAAAACAAAAACAAAAGCCCTGAAGTCTTTCTCTATGGAAAGGACCCCTTTCCCAGTTTCCTAACCACTGTCCACAACCGTGGGTCTTCCTGCACCCCAGGCTCACGGGGTTATTTTGAGTTCACATTTCGTTCACCAGGAAAGCAGAGCGTTATAGTAAGAAAAGCATGGGCTTCAGAGTTGGCCTCATTTCAGACCCAGGTTTTGTCACTTATTAGTGTAATGACCATAATCAAGCTACTTAATCCCTATAAACCCCAATTTCCTCATCTATAAAACAGAGGTGATTATATTTCCCACAGGCTGTAAGGATGAGTGAGGTGGCCTGCAAAAGGACCAGCACAGAGTAAGCTCAGAACAGACGTCTGCTCCCTCTCCCTCCTATTCCCACCCCCTGTCACTGCCCAGCTTATCAAATCAGCTGATCGCCAGGTTCTGATGATCCTTCCCCTGCACTGACTTCCTGCTTTGCTCAAGGCCTACTGACTGCATGAGGCTTAACTGATCTCCAGGGCATCCTACTCACACTGCTAGAATTACCTTCCTCAGAGAGTGTGTTAGTTCTTTCTTGTTAAAAACCTTCACTATATCTTTATTTCCTACTTGATTGTTCGAATGAATGGCTAGTCTGTAGTAAGGGCTCACTAAATAGCATGGTAATCACTTCTGGTAGACTGACTCCTGACTCCTGTGGGAGCTTCAAGACCCTCCCCACATTGCCCACTGCACCATTCTGATTGCTCAGGGCTTCCTCATGCAGACCCTCTGTTATAGCCAAGCAAATATGCTCTTGTCTCTTCTCCCCCACTCTTACCCCCTTGTGACTTACTTGGCCCATCATATAGCTCTTACCTCCCTGCCTCCTGGCATAACAACCCCTTTTTGTTGTCCATCCCTCCAAGATTACCTCCAAAGCTCTCAACAGCCTGCAAATAATAGGCTTACTGTAGTAGTTTGTGTTTCCTGACTTGCGTTACTCACTCAGCCATCTACATCTTTGAGCATGTAATACATGCAAAGCACCACGCCTCACCTGTCAAATGAAGTCAATTTTCCCTTAACCTATGGCACTGTAGAAGTCACTGGAAACTACTTTCAGTTCTTATAAAATAAAAACACTGCTTGATTGCCTCATAGGCTTATTGTTAGAAATAAATGAAATTCAAATTATAAAAATTCTTTGAGAAGTTCAAAGCAACATACAAATAACAGATAGTATTTTAAGAATAGCTACCATTTACTGAGCATCAACTAGGTGCCAGGCATTGAGCAAAGGCAGTAAACCTCTTTGTGGTTTAGACAAATATTCCATTTGATATTAACAGCTATCCTATGTGGTATGTATCACCATTTATAGAAAAGGAAGTCAGGATCCAGAGAGGTTAAGCAATTTGTCTAAGGTTGCAAAGCCTATAGGTGGCAGAGCCAAGATTCAAACCCAGATCTGTCTGACTCTAAAACTCATGCCTTTAACCACTTATGCTGAACTGCTATCCTCTGCCAAGGGCAGAGTAGGAACAGGGATGCAGATACCAGTTTCTTTTTTAATGCTCCAAGATATTTAGCAAAGAATCCTGCAAACAGTGGGTATTTGGGAGTTTTACAAGAGGGCTGCAGAGCAGGCCTAAAGACTTTAAGGCATATATACACTACCATACAGTGTCCCTGCAGTTGGAAACCCTGTTTTTATAACCTAGTTTCCTCTTACAGGGAAACTTCCCTTAGCTCTGTAGCCCCTCAAACTCCTCCTGACCCCAAGCCTGGAGGGAATGCATCACGGCAAATTCATGTGTTTATTGCTTTAGGTTTTTCTAAAAAGACCTTCCTTGTCTATTTATGTGTACGTGAAGTTCTGATCTTGAGTCACCCTCAGTCTCAGTTACTTCCTGATGTCTGATCACACAAGACATCTTTGGAAATGAGCAGCCTCTTGAAGGTGCTAGCATAATTTATTCTTAAGAGGTGGGATCTTGCTATGTTGCCCAGGCTGACCTTGAATTCCTGGGCTCAAGGGATCCTCTCAACCTCAACTCCCAATAGCATAATTTACACCCAACCTAAAATTGCCTCCTCTTCTGACTCCTCTCCCTTAGATACCCTGGACTTCAACTGTATAGGATGCCTGTAGATCCCTGAATGCACCACAGTATTTTATGCCTCTGAGTCTTCCCATATGCTGTTCCTTTTGTTATCTTCCCAACTCTGAATCGTGTTAAACACTTACTTCCTCTGGGAAACCTTCTCTGCTTTCCTTCTAAAGCTGAATGCCCTTTTCTGTGTTCTTAATATCACATCATAACATTTACCAAATTATGCTGAGAGTATCTACCATCTGTCTCTTTTGCTAGACTGTAATCTATTCTAGGGACCATGTTTTAGCCAATACCAAGTATGTACTTGGTCTGTAGTAGGTGCTTAATAAATATTTGTTGAGTGTATGAATGGTTGAAAGTATTTACTGTATTTTCACTTGACTTTCTAAATCTCAAATACTAATGGTTAGTAAAAAGATATGCTGTTCCTCCCCCACAGGCATCCTCCCCTTGCCTATAGTCCAGGTAGCTCCAAGCTCCAGTCAGTTATAGTGGCCTCCTAGAAAAATAAGTGCATGCGCAGGCCTGCAGCCTATGGCTAGGATGCTTGCAGCTCCCATGGACTGTGGAGCAAGAGTCCCAGCATTTCTTGGCTAGTGAGCTGTCTCCCGCATACTTGAAGCCTTGAGAACAAGTTTTGTGGGACAAAATAAGTTCCACAAAGGGAGTCCCAGCATGTTGTCATTCATTCATTCATTCATTCAGCAATATTGATTGAGCATCTACTAAATTCAAGGTATTTTGGAGGACACAAATGAATCACATAAATTCTGCCTACTAAATGGTGTAAGTCATCTACTGAAATAACTATGCGATAAGTATCATCCTTACCCCATTTTAAAGATGATGACACAGAGAGGTCAGGTAACTCACCCAGTGTCACACAGCTCATAAGCAGCAGAGGATTCAAATCCAAGCATTTTGACTCAAGAGCCCATGCCCAACTGCTGGCACCTGCCTCTCTGAGGGCAGTACAAAGCAGAGAAACCTCAGTGGCAGCTCAGAGAAAGGGAGGAGTCCTATCAGCTCTAAGGATCAGGGAATAATGACTAGGATTTGATTTGTGGCACTCTAGAGAGTATGAGAAAAGGCGTAAACTCTGTACAGGGGACAGTGAAATCAGTAAAGATTGGTTGGGTCAAAGAAATAATAAAAATTAAAAGTTTAGTTTGTGTTGTAAGGAGATGCCAGGGACTTCAGAAAACTGTAGACAGAAGAGAGTCCCTGGTAGTTTTTAGTCAGAGATAAGATCTGTACACTAGGAAGATTCATTTGCATTCTATCTACAAGATGAATTATAGCAAGAAGAAACTGGAGTCAGGAAGACCAGCCAGAAAGTCCTTGCAATACTCTAAACAAAAGGATTTTTTGACCCAGGATAATGCTGGAGTTAAATCATGGTCTTTACTTTTTATTAACCTCAAAATGTTAAGGATTTACACTCCCCCCCCCGCCAATACCTTAGGGTCTTTGATCTATGAACTTATTTAAGCCTTATGAGCTTTATTTTCAGCTGCAGTGCGTACTAGCCTCACTTGTCCTAAAATGATTGCCTTCCGTTTTCCGTGAGCAGCGCAGGGTGTGGGAGAGGCTGGGCTAGGAGGGAAAGTGTTGGAATAGAGGCCCAAGCCAGCAGTTCCCTTGCCCAACTTTTGGTCAAACAAATGTGTATTGTCCCTAACTATACTCTTTATGCTCTACAGTTTTAGAAACTTTTTCCTCTCTAACCTTCTTTTTTCTACCTTATAAATCCTGAACTTTAAACTATTTTCCTACTGTAGCCACCCCATCAAATTGTAGAGCTGGAAGAGACTTGTGTGATCACCTGGCACAACTCTCTTGTTTCACAGATAAAACTCTGAAGCCCTCAGAAGGAAGAGCACCTTGTCTCAGGCCACATAGCCAGCAAGTGGTGGGACATGCCACCAATCCTCTGAGTGTCCCTGACCTGGACCAGCTCCAGCACCCACCTCAAATGGGCAGCTTCTAGAATTGACTCTGTTCCAGGTGCAGGAATCCATGATTTTGTATTAAGGGAGAAAAAGGTTTGATTGTGTTTTCAGTGACAATGCCCATCATTCGCAGATCATTTTGGCTCCTGAAGCCTAACAAGGCACCACATGGCATCTGCAGTTTCTCTCGGGTGCCTTATCAGCAGTCTTCTCCAGAACGCCTCATTGTAAAGTTTGCCTGGTTGTTAAAGTCTGAGCTATTTGCTGTGGGATTAGGAGACAAGGGTTAGATTGGGGTCAGGGACAATTTATAATCACCAAATTCCTCCTGGCAATTTCCACAGAGGTTCCACCATCACCTCAAACCCAGTATCCTTCCCTCAACACCACACTGGTGCCCAGGTTTCCCAATCCCACCATCCAGTGTCACCCAAACTAAGACCTGCAGGCCATCCATATTTGCTCTCTTGGACTACGACAGCAATCACCAAGGACCATTTGTTTTTCCTTTGTAACACCTCTTGTTTCTTAGTCCTTTCCTTCCCATTCCTGTTAGAATTCTGCTTGGAATTCCATGTTGGGCTGTGATGAGATAGTTGGAAACTTGCATGTAAGTAGACAGAATTCAAGAAAGAAGGTACCTCACCTAACTCAGTTTGAAATTGGCTTACTTTGCACCTGTGGCATCATAGGATCCTTTTAAAATGTTAGCTCAGAACACAGAATTTGCCTTTATCTTTATTGTTTGTGAGCCTTTGGTCATAAAAATCTATCTGTGAGCTTCCAGCTGTGGCCCTCTGTGCATTTGCATGGCATAGTCTCTTTCTCTTGGCTCTTTGGTGGTGGGAGTCTCTGTGGAGGGTAGTTTTTAGGCAGGACAGATTCAGCTGAGCTGCTCTCATCCTAAACTAGCCTGGATGCCACTAGACACAGAGTGATCTTCGTGAAGACAATCTCTGAGCTGAATTTCCTGAATCCTTATCATATACAAGGCACGAGCTAGATGCTGAAGGGATTACTAAAAAATACAAGAATCCTCACCTCAAAGAGTTACCTTGATTAAAATGGAAGAAGAAAAAGCTAGCAACACATAAATTCCAGATCAGGACAATAAGTTTATTTACTAATTGTAAATAAACTCATCTACTGTCGGGCACTCAGGTTCTGGATAAAGAGATACATGATAGTTTCTGACCACAAGGGGTTCATGATCTGGAAGGGAAGATCGATAAGAAACAATTATAACCCACCTTGATAAGCTTTATTATGATAGAGGTAAACCCAGGATGCTTTGAAAACCTAAACCAAGACTGAAATAATATTTATAATTATAACTAGAAATGATTGAGCATGACTGTGTGCCAGGGACTGTGCTATGCACATTATGTCATTTTTCTCTTGTTTTATTTTATTTTTTAGTTTTTTAGAGACAGGGTCTCACTCTGTCACTCAGGCTGGAGTGCAGAGGTGCAATGATAGCTCACTGCAGCCTTGAACTCCTGGGCTCAAGCGATCCTCCCACCTCAGCCTCCCGAGTAGCTGGGACTACAGGCACGTGCCACCAAGCCCAGCGAATTTTTTAATTTTTCTGTAGAGATGAGTTCTCGCTATGTTGCCCAGGCTGGTCTCGAGCTCCTGGCCTCAAGCCATCCTCCTGCCTCAGCCTCTCAAAGTGCTAGGCATTTTCTCTCATTTTATTCTCACAGTTTTTTCTTATTTCATCCTTACAACAACTTTCAGGGCAGAAACTATAATTATTTCCAATTTTTAGATTAGGAACCTGAGGCCCGGAGAGTAGCTAGTCCCAGGTCCTGCAGGATGTAACAAAAGCAACCAGTAGTCCAGCCCTGGGCTGCCCGATGCCAGGGTCTGAGGACTACTGTGTATGCTGGCTCTTCCTAGGGAAGTCCTAGCAGAGCCAGAAGGGTGGATATGGACTAGCGACGCCGAGCCAGTCTGGGCAGCAGGGAGGTTGCAGATACTGCACGCATGGAAAATAGTGAGTGAAGAGCATGAAAGAGACAGACAGCGTGGCACACTTCGAATCCAGTGCTGCTCTGAACAGCTGCAATGGTCACAGAAGCCTTCACAGAGGATATGAGTTTTGAGGGAATTGAGCTTTGAGGGACAGCCCAGAGAGCCCAGTGTTTCAGCACAGGAGGAAGCAAGGAGACAGTGTTGAGCAAGGCAATGAGCAGGCCAGCCTCTGGGGGAAAGAGGAAAGGAATGAAAGCAAGAGACGCTGACTTTGGGAAGCCGTTTTTATTTGGGTGGGTGGGGGGCACAGTTGGGGGCACAGCAGAAGGAGAGGTCAAGCCATGCTATCTAACCTGGCCTTTCCCCCTTCAGCTTATGCTCAACTGCAGCCACACCAGCTCCTCCCACAGCCATCTTCAAAGCACCTGCAGCCCCAATTTGTGATCCAGCAACAGCCACAACCACAGCAGCAGCAGCAGCAGCAGCAATCACGGCCTGTGCTCCAAGCCCAGTCCCAACCCCAGCTCGCCTCGGTCCCTCCCAGTGTGGCCCTCCAGCCCAGCTCAGAAGCCCATGCCATGCCACTAGGCCCGGTTACGCCTGCCCTGCCACTCCAGTGCCCTACTGCCAATCTGCACAAGCCTGGCGTCAGTCAGCAGGGTTACCCTCCCACACCAGACGCTGGGCCTCAGAATGGACATCCTGAGGGCATGTCCCACACCCCTCCACGCAGGTTCCAGCACACTTCAGCCGTCATCTTACAGCTGCAGCCTGCTTCACCAGTGGTGAGTAAGCTGATCCCAAGGTCCAGGGAGCAAGTGGGGAGGCCACAGCTCAAGCAATCCCACAGACCCCATTGAGATGTGTTTCTGGGTATGGTGAGTATTGAAGTCATCACTGGGTATTCCAAGAAAGAAGAGGGCTCTCCCTAATTTGGGGGTGACTGAATCTTAAGGTCCTTTCCTGCTACCCAAGCTCCACAGAAACAGGGGAAGCATCCAAAAATGTAGAAGCAATTTATGAGAAGACCATCTCTCTGTCCTGTCCCTTAATAGCCCCAGCAGTGCACCCCTGATGACTGGAAGGAAGTGGCACTTGGGGAGAAGAGTGTGCCTGAGACTCGGTCTGGCCTATCACCACATCAGCAAGCCATTGTCACTGCCATGCCCGGTGGCCTGCCTGTACCCAAGAGCCCCAACATCCAGCAGTCCCCAGCTCACGGTATGAAGCATCATGGGGCACTTGGGGAAGGGAGAAGTCGACCTTCCTTGCCATCCCCTGGCACATTTCACTTGGGCATATAGAATGGGAGGGTAAACTACTGCAAGCCCAACGAGGCAGCAAGGAAGCTGGGTGGTTGGAAACAGAGGAGGGAGTAAGATGAACCAGGGATAAAGGAAAGGGGCCCAGAGACATAAGAGTAAAGGGTAGAGAAAGAAAAGGAGAGTTGAAAGTTCTAGAGCCAGACTCTGAGGCCTACCTCTCATTGGTGTCAGATGTAGCTGCATATACATGTGCCAAGTTGAGAGTTGAGGCAGGTGTCCAGTTGTCACAATTCTCTGCTTCCTTTAGTATGAGAGGGAGTTCTTGAAACTGGAAATAGGGCAAGATGGCTACTATATCTCAAAAATAAGGGAAATGCCTAGGGGGAGCTTGAAGGGGATTCAGCATGAGTTCAGCTCACAGAAAGCATCTTTGCAGGAACTGTGCTCAGCTCTGTGATGCCCATCTGTCTGTCTGTGAGGGCTCAGTTACAAGTGGACTTCTCCATGGCTGGGGGTTCAGGAGACTCTCTGTTGGATCCCTTCACCCTGATGGGAGAGCCCCAGCAGCACCTCCGCCTTCTGCAGAGCTGCATTTGCTCTCCTTTCCCTCTCTGCCAATTTGCACAGCAATCTTGGCCCAGATCTCAGTGACATTCTGAGCCATGGACTGCCTACAATGCAGGGAGGCAGTTCCAGTCATTGTGCTAAGTGTGTGCTGGGCGTGGGGGCGGGGAGAACCAAGAGAAAAAGAGTTTGGAAATTGAAGAAGGAAAAATGAGAAGAAAAATACTTGGGACAAGGTAGGGCAAAAAGGTTATAATTTGTTCTATAAGGAATAGGGGATGGAATCAAGGAAAAGGAAAGCAAAAGAATATGAAGAAAGAATACTAGAAAAATTAAAAGATGGGAAGGAGGTCATCCATTCTCTCTTTGCACAGTTGCAGTGATAAGGGTTCATCATTTTGAAAAGCAGCCCATTCTATTGTAGAATTGCTCTAATTATGTATCAGAAAGTTGCTCTTCAAATTAAGTCAAAACCTGCTGTCCTGGAACTTGCCACCATTGGGCGTGATTCTTTCTTGTGAATTGTAACAGAGTCCATCTCATACAGTGTTTGTAGACAGTTGCCATGTCTCTTACCTCTCCCTCCCATTGAAGAAAGAGAAAATCTCCAGGCTAAATATCTGAGACTTTTTTCATTTTTTTACCTATGATATGTTAAGACCTCCATTCCCACCATTCTGATAATGTTTATCTAGCCACATTCTACCTTTTCATTAATTTTCTTAAAGTGTGATCCCCAAAATTAAGCATGTTAATTTCAAATATAAAAAGCCACTGGTTTTTATAAGCCTGTTTAAGGGGCAGGACTGTTTCCTAGATCCATATGGTATGGTAGGGAGGAACTAAAATTTGTTGAACACCTGCTGTGTTCCAGGTACTATTCTAAGTCCTTTACTCATTCAGGACAACCCTGAGAGATAAGTATTATTATCTTCATTATTCAGAGGAGGAAACAAAAGCTGGAAGGGACTCCAGGTCATACAGCTGTGAAGGGGCAGCACCATGATTCTGGCTCCTGGTTAGTAACCTTCCTTTACCTTCCTTCATCAGGGCAGTGCACCTCGAGCCCCACGTTAACTCCCCCACCTCCATGGGAATGATGCTATTGGTTCATGGAGAATCTCTGAATTCCAGAGGATGGGTTTCACTTTTGTTTCTGAGGTTTCTTTTTACATGAAACTGCTATCATGCCAGGTCTCCTTAGTCTCAAACTTGTACAATTTATAGCTTGAACCAAAATATAATTAATGATATCAGTTAAATGTTGTCTTGTGAATTTAGCCCATAGTTCCAGCCTAGCAAAAAAAAAATAGTAATAGTTCTATTTCCTCATTTAGTCCTGACAATAACCCTCTGAGGTAAGAACTTTTATTATCCCCATTTTAAAGATAAGAAAACTGAGGCACAGAAAGAATAAGTGGTGGGGCAGGAATCTTTTATATCTGAATTATGTTATTCATTATACTAACTCCTCTGCTTAACTTTGCCACCTATAAATTAAATAGTATGTTTTCTTCATCTTTTACCAATTTGTTAATAGAAGTATTATATAGGACCCGACTGAGGATTCATGCCATGTTTCCAGGTTGGTGGTAATCAACATTTTTTGTTCAAGTATTTGTTATCCAACAGCCTCTAAATGAACTGACATTTGCTTACCTTTCTCCTCCATAAAGCTCTTAAAAATCTTTCTGAAATCTAATCAAGGTGATATACACATAACAAGCATCCTGCTCTTGAGGTCCTATCTCACGAGAGAAGTAAGCTTTGCAGTGAAAACAATTGCCAACTACCCAAGACTTAGATATTAATATTTATCCATTCTGTGTATGTTTGAATGCCTGTTCCATGCAAAGCACTGTGGGATGGGTGGTAATACATAGAGAAATAAGGTCTGCTCTGTACCCTACCTTCAAGGAGCTTAAGTTCAGCTGGAAAAGGTGAAAAATGCACAGGAAAAAAAAATTACAATGAAAACTAAAATGCGATAAATGCCACAGATGGATTTTAGATAAATGCTTTAAAAGTTGCAAAGAGGGAAAAGTTACTGCCAACTAGAGATTATCAAGATAGAGTTCAGGGAGGAAATGACATTGTTCTAGAGCAGAGATTGGCAAAGTACAGCCCAAGGGCCCAAACCATCACATTACCAGTGTTTGTACAGCCTAGACTACAGCCTGAGGCCAAAACCATCACATTGCCAGTGTTTGTACAGCTATAAGCTAATAATGATTTTACATTTAAAATTTTTTTAAAAATCAAATGAATACTATTTTGTGATACATGAAAATTATGTCAAATTCAAATTGTAGCGTCCATAAATAAAGTGCTGTTGGAACACAGCCGCACTTATTCACATACATATTGGCTGTGGTTGCTTTCATACTACAACAGCAGAGTTGAGAAGTTGTGACAAACTGTATGGCCTGCAAAGTCTAAAATATCTACTGTCTGGTCCCTTACAGAAAAAGTTTGCCAACTGCTGCTCTCGAGGCTAGCCCTTGAAGGACAGGTAGGACCTGGACGTGCAAAGTTGCGGAAAGAGCATTCTAGCAAGGACTAGTGGAAATTAGGGTAGGGAGGTAGGAAAGTGTGGGCATGGTTGGGGAGTAGACAGAAGTTGCCTATTCAATCCCATGTTAACTTAGTTTATAAAACAAAATGTAAGGTAAGAAATGCAGCAGCAGTGAGGGGAAGGGATTGTGAATTATGAAAAAGGACTTCAAAGTTTGAAAAACAGTAAAGGGGAAAGAAAGGAAATGGGGAAAAGAGAAAGGGAGTATAAAATAAATGTGAAAATGGGATGAGGCCAGGGGAGAAAGGCGGGGAGAGGAGAGACGACGACGAGTGTGAATGCTAAGGCAGGCAAGAAAATGGGGAAATGTTGGGAATAGAGAGGAGTCAAGAATTGAGAGAGAAATTTGTCGGCCATCCAGCAGCCCTCTGGTGCATAAAGCTCCTAGGGGTGCGAATTGTGTGCCACACTGGACATCTTTTACTCCCTCAGCTCCTAGCATGTTAACGGAATGGATATGCTTCGTTATGACGCCTCAGGTTAAAGCAGTGTTTTGGGAAGAGAACTAACATTTATTGGGCTCCAACTGTGTGCCAGGCACTGCAAGCGATTTGTATCTACTTCCTCAGTTAACCTGCACCGTAAGCCTAAAGCTGTTTATGGAGGTGTGACTGGGTCACCTGGGTCATTACTTCACCTCTCTGTCCCTCGGTTCCCAGTGGGGAGGATAACGACTACGGCAGGGGTATTGTGAACAATAAGGGAGAGAGTGTGGGCTCGCAGGGCGTGACACACATTAAGCACTCAATTACTGGTGGGCGCCATTATCGTCATGATCGCCTCCAAGGCCACACAGGTAGTGAGCTGCCCGGGCGGGAGTCACAGTCCAGCCCGCCAAGGGGGGCTTTCGCTGGGGTTGGGCGCGGGGGCAGCCGTCCTCGTGGCGCTGCCCTTGCCTGCCCAAACCGAAACCCGGCTCCCTAACGCGCCTTCCGGAGGCCGCGGGGCGGGGCTCGGCGCACAAAGGAAGCGCGCGGCCCGCGTCCGCCCCGGCCCCGCCCCGCGCGGCCCCGCCCCGCGCCGGCCCCGCCCCGGCCCGCGCCCCGCCCCCGGCGGAGGCGGCCGCGGGAGCCGTCCCGGACGCGCCGCATTGTCTCCGCGGCGGCTGCAGCCCTCTAGCGCCCGCCGCGCGCGCGCAATCCCGGCCGCCGCCCGCGCCCCCGCCCCGGCCTCGCGCCCCCGCC
The DNA here is from genome assembly GCA_023783475.1 of Daubentonia madagascariensis. Lineage (NCBI taxonomy): Eukaryota > Metazoa > Chordata > Mammalia > Primates > Daubentoniidae > Daubentonia > Daubentonia madagascariensis. Next base: position 5,388,092 of record JAKFHU010000117.1, read on the forward strand.
GCCTTTGTTGACGCCGGCCCGGCCGGTGCGGTTGGATGCGCCGCGGCAGCCCCGGGCCCCGGCTCGGAGGCTCCCGGCGGAGAGGAGGCGGCCCGCCCGGGCCCGGGACCCCGCGCGAGGCGGCGCCCGGCCGAGGGGCTGCGTAGGCCCCGCCCGGCCAGGCCCAGCCGGGCCCTGGACAGGTCAGTGCCGGGGCGGGGGAGGGGTTCTCGCCAGGAGGGGGTCCCGGGACCGCGCTCGTCGCATTGGAAACCGGGCACCGCCCTCCGCGGCCCGGGCCTACTCGGCTGCCAGGCCGTGCCAGCCGCGGCTCTCGCGCTCTTGGCGCCTGGGAGGTGCCCTGCTCCTCTGCCTCCTCCGCCTGGGGACCCTGCCCGCCCGCAACCCTTGGAAGCCGTTGTGTCAACCTCGGTGTGCCACACGCTTCCGTGTGTCCGCGTCCCTGCTCCGAGTCCCCGCACACCCCCAGCCCAACATGTCGCCGTCCTCCCCGGGAGGGCGATTTCCCCTGGATGGACGGTCCGTTTAGGGGCAAGACTCCTGGCATCTGCTGTGCTTTATCGGTGGTGGACTACCGATCTTGGTAGGCGCCTGCGGCTTCGCTGGAGAGTTTTGTTTTTAATCTAGTTCAGTCTCACGAGGTTTTTAATTGGATGGAAAGGGACAAGCTGTTCTGTGTCTGTCCTCTCTTCCATTTTTAGAAGAGCCTTTTCTCTCCTTCCTGTACCAAATGAAGGTATACTATATTTGTTGCCTCTTTACATTAAAATCGGGATTTGTGAGATTCTCTATTTAAATTGAAATCCACAGAGAGGGAAATAATTTGCCAGGTTGCAAACCAGTGGTGAAGCTACAATCTTAACTTCTAGCCCCTGGACTCCCGTGTTTTTGGATACCAGTTTGTGCCGGTGGTACCCCCACTCTCCCAACCTTCACCGTCCTACTCTCACCCCGGCCTTTGATACCTGGACAGATTTCACTAACATACTTTCAGTTTTGATCAACTTTACTTTCCTTCCTATTACATACCTGAAATATTTACCTTCCTGTGCTGTCTACACACAGAGGATATTCTTTTCTTTTTCCTGCTTTACAAGTCAGTGACAGCTTTTCCCCTGAGATATCTCCCATCTTTGATCCTTAATCCCCTCTCCATTAGCATATTGGGCCCAGAGAGCCCCTTGTGAAATAAGCTACTGACCTAAATCCATCATATGTCCCCAATTTTTCTAGGACAGCCCCGATTTAAACTATTCCATCCATTGTTTATCAGCCCAAGTGTCTTGATTTTTGTTTTAGAAAATAATGTCAGTTTAACTGTACCAGACCCTACTGACCTGGCCTTTTCCAGCCATTTGGCTCTGGGGCATGACTGGGTAATCCAATTATCATTCACCTGGGATTTTTCTTCCCCTCCTGAGTCAACCCAAATGTTGGAACTGCCAGGATTTCTAGGTCAGCATGAACATTACAAGCTAATGAGGCAAGGAAATTCCTTCTTGCTCTTGTATTTCAGCCACTCTCCACCACATTTTTTATTCTGGTACAGGAAAACAGACCTGTGGCAGAGCCTATTGATTAGAGTTTAGGTTTAGGTCACAAGGGATGTAGAGCTTCACATCATTTTGACTCTAGAATAGAAAGAAAGCACCTTACTATATTGGTTATAGGGCAAGAGATTCTGCCTTGAATCTTAAGATACTAGCATAGCTAAGTAGTTTTGGTCTCATTCAGTTAGATTTAACACACCTTTATTAGACTTCTGCTCTATGTGCAGTACTGCCCTAAGCACTGGAGAATATAAGAGTTATTTTAACACATAGTCCCAAACATCTGGAGCTGTGTTTGGGAATAATCACACTTTTGAATCAGCTGATAAGTAGTGTTTTCCACTGGTGATTTCTGCACCTAAGTTCTAGCTTCTGCAAGGCAGAAGCATGGCTTCTGGCTTGACTCACTCACAAGGGCAGGCTTGTTCCACAGAGGGTCTGGCAGATGGGCAGTGGTGCTCTTTTGGCACCTGCCCTTTCCAGGCACTCTTCATCACGTGAGCTCTGCCTCAGCCCACCCAAGATCTGTTTCTAGGCGCGTCCATATACACAAGGAAGAATAGATGCTTTCTTCCCCCCTCCACACTCTTCTTTACTGACATGTGGCACGTAGGTGCTTAATGGATGTTGGTGTTTCATCATGTACCCACCTCTCAGCCCTTTCCACTTCTCTTCCAGATCCTGGGTTAATTTTTAATTTACCTTCGTCCAGCACACTCCATATATATTATTTCCACTTCCCTCAAAGTAAAGAGGAAACTCCAGCCCCTCTTCATTCTGTCTCAGTAATGATTCTCCTGTAGGTCTCTTCAGCCATTGTTTCTCTGCATTCTCTGCATCCTTCAGGGAGGGATAACCTCTTAAGAAGGTGTTGTTTTGCCTGTGCAGACATACCTCCTCTGTCATTGACTTTCTGGTCTAAGCTGATTGACCCTGAGATTTCTCTTCCTGTCATCACCAAGACCCCTTCCCCCACCTATGACCCTATGCCTGTTACTTGCTCTGGCTCAGCCCCAGAATCCACTCTTTTTCAGACCACATCCTTTTTCCTGCATTACTCATTTCCTGTCTCAAATACTTTGGATCCCTTCGTTCTGATCTTTCAGAGGGAGAGGGAATAAATAAACTGAAGAGGAATAAAGGGATAGAGATCTTATAAAATTGAGCTCTTCTTGCCTCTGGCCTTGCATGCTCTTACATAGGTTGTCCCTTCCCTGGGTCTTTTTATTTAAGGAAAGACACACATGAAATGATTACTATCTCAGAATTAGGAACCTGAATGTCTTTTTATCTCTACTTTTTTCTGATGTGAATATATAAGGAGGATTACTTGACTGCCTTAGTCTGACTCTTCCTGTAAGTCTCTGTCTGCCCTTAGGCTATGGGCCTCATGCTAGTAGGCATTCAGTAACCATTTGCTGAGTAAAGTTCACCCACCTCCTATCAGAGTCCTTCCCTCTCACTAGCATGGATCAGCAAGCCACGATAAAATTAAAGTTAAAAAAAAAACTAGGGAATACGTTGGTGATTCCAGTTCTGGTGAATACTGTTCCATGTTAGTATATTTACCAAGGGTTTTTTCCCTCATCTTGAGTCAATCTAAATTTATATTAAAGTTCTCCCAGCTGTTCAATATTTAATCTCCAGACACATTTGGTCCCCCCTACAAAAAGATTCTCTTCTGAAAAGACACCTACTAGAGACAAGAGTAGGGAAATGAGAATAAGGAGTCTTCATAAATAATAGTTCCTCTTTTATTCCCTTTATTTTGTGCCATTTTGCAACTGGAAGATGAAGATGATTTTCTATGGTCAGGTGGAATCTCACAAATGTGGTTGTAGAGAGAGGCTTTTGTGTACCCCTCAGAAGACTGTCCTGAAATGAAGTCTCATGTCTGAGCCTGCCCACCCCTCCCACCTCACCCCACTCCCACCCCATGGAAACGTAGGATGAGAACTGCCTGCCTTACGAAGTCTACTGTAATGGGGCCTTTGTGCCAATGACAGAAGTGGCTCTCTCTTCAGTGATTTAGCACCTTGTTTGGTGGAACCCAAAGCCGGACTGCCCCTCAAGGTAGGGGTCTGAACACATATGGATTTATGTTCTAAATGTTTTTATGGCATGGTTTAAACTACCGTGTGAGTCACCGGGTAAAACTCTTTTTGAGTATGTTTTCTGTTTTAAAAAGGTTGCCTATTTAAGATAACTGATTATTTATTCACACCTCAAATAGATGTAGGTTTCATTTTAAACACTGACTTATTTAAAATTTTTCATTTTGAATTACTAGCTACATCAGAACACTGATTTGGTATCTGTAAAGATATTCCGAGCTAAACCATCTTTAATTCTACTTTACAACATGGATATTTTGGGAGTTGTGAGGAATGTAATCAACCATTTGCTTACCTAAGATAACTTTCTTACAAATTCTGTACTTTTTTTCCCTGTCAGTAGTACAAGTAGAATGTAACTGACATGGTCAGGAAATGGGCTGCTTTATAGTTAATCGAGAATTACACAATTAAGAATTACTCATTTTTGAAGATAAAAGTATAGTAAAACATAGCATATAATTTCAATCATTATGGAATTCATTGTAAGACCTAGGCCAGCATAGGAAACTCTGTAGTTTTTTTTCCTTCCACTTCCAAATTATTTATAGTCAGTAAAAAAGGATGTGCTTTCCTATTCTTTCAGTTTCCAAGTGCTATTTTAGTTTAGATGAGTCCAAAAGGAGAGAACCTTTCTTCCTACATCTGCTGAAGAAATGAATGCTATTAACAGACTGCCAGTGTTCTAACGTGAACCCAGATGTTGCACAGAGGCCCCGTTTGCTATTGACTTTCTTTAAAGCATAAGCAAATGTCTGCTTCTTGGATGATTTTCTCCTTAGCAGTGGACTTTATTATATTTCTGTTAAGCAGAGATGACTATTAGATGCCACGTCATAACCAGCTCTGCAGTAGATTAGGAGGACAAGGCTTAATACTGAATATTGGAACTGTTGGCAAGAAAATGAAAGTCCGTGACTGCTGGGAGTTATTTTTAAAGCTCTAGTTGCATGGCTATTATGTCTTAAATACTGTATAATTTTCCCTAGTTACTGATATCTTTAGTATATTTGAAACCATCCATATGTAACCTAAAACCACACAGCTATATTAAGACATTTTTAAACAATCAAAGCAGTGACGCTAAGTTAAAACAAAGTTAATATGAAGCAAATACTTTTTTTAAAAAAATTTGATTAAATTCACATTTTTAGTCCTCCAGGAATCAGTATTAATCTAGTCTATCAGTTGACTGGTGGCAAAGTGGGGTGATTGAAAACTTAAACAATGGTTACAAGAAGGAAGGGGGTCATGTTTTCCAGGAGCAGAAATTATCAATAGGATTGATTTGCAAAATAAGTATTATCTAGTCCATTATATAGACAAGACAACTGAGGCTTAGCGCTCCCCACTCTGTCTCCACCACCACCCCCGCCATTTTTCTAAAAGTATTAGTGATCCTGCAGTTGGTAACCAAAAAATAAATAAGTCATCATATTGGGGAACATGGTTGTCTTTCCTTGTTACCAACCTGAAAATAATAAGGGAGTTTACTAAACATTTCTAGATTTCTTTTGTAAACTGGTAGAAATTCATTTTCCATGAGTTTATCTTTAGCCTTTTAAACTGATTTCTTTTCACAGGCTAAATCACCTCCTGGCATTATAAGTTCCATAAATTTACTATTTTCTAGGTAAAGTGGTGATTCCTTTTATTTGTCTCAAAGTTAACCTCTTTTCTGATTTCTGGCATTCTTCTGCACTGTCTACTTGATGCCCTGGGACTGTTTATAAAACAACTATATAGAAAGGGATCCTGGTGTTTGTCTTCTTGTCCTCTGAATGAAAAGCCAATGACAATGAATTGAGACTTTGCTTTGCCCTAAAGAGCAGAAGCATTTCTGTTATGTTGCATTCAAAGTAGAGGTAACATTTCTTCCTGAAGCCTGACCTCAAGGGGGCAAGGACAGGACACCCTGAGTAGACCAAGGCCCCTAAGGAGTACAAATGATACCTCAGTTTGGGCCATGGGAAGAAATGCTCTGCTCTAAGGCTATAAGAGGCCAAGCTCAGTGAAAGAGTGAGATTAGGGTGATTTCCTAACCTTCTCTTAGGTCTTAGTGATGTTGGCACTCCTGTGGCCCAGCCAAGCCTACTCTACTGTGTTCTACCTGCATTACTTACCTAATGCTTACCACAGCCATATAAGACAGATAAAGTACCCCATTTCATAGATGAGGAAACTGAGGCCTAAAGTAACTTGCCTAGCATTACAAGATAGGATTTAAGCCCAGGGTCTTTTTGATCCCAGAATCTTAACTGCCATGTAGCACAGCTTCTACATGTATTCAGTGCCAGGCATGTTACATATATAAAATCTAATATTTACTGTAACCTCATACAAGGCAGGCAGGCGGTATGATCCTCATTTTCACACATGGAGAAAGTAAGACTCCGAGCAGGTACTAAGCGCTTGAAGCCACACAGATAATCAAAGACGGATCCAGAATATGAGCCCAGGTCTCACCCCCAGAGCCAGTGCCCTTGCGCCTCTGCCATTCTTCCCGTCCCTCCCGTGATCCAGTTTCTACTGTATAACCTCTCCTGTTGGTGCTAGACATTTTGCCTTTTGACATCATGGCATCTGCCAGAGCACTGATGTGAGACTGTCTGGGAGCCCTGGACCTTGGGAGTGGATACCATCGGACTGGCCTTTATCATCAGTGTTCAGTGCAACTCTTTGAAAACTCTCCCTTGACTCCCTGCAGTCAGGGTTAGCTGTTATTCCCTGGTGCATTGGCCTGTTGGAAGCCACCCTGTGGTCCTGCAGGTGCTGCTGCTGAGTCTGACCCGAGGCCCCTTTTGCAGCCTCAGCCATGGGCTGGGAAGCAGTTCAAGCAGCTGTCTGGAAATCCCCCATTGCTCCCTTGTCCTGAACTGCACGGGGGAGGTCGACTGTCCGCTCCATTGATTCCTTCCCTCATAGCTGGGGGTGACAGCTTGGAAAACATTCAGCTGTTTACAATTCAGCTTATGTACACTTCAGCTGGGGATTGTGGGTGAGTCAGAAGGGCCGCTCTCTTTGCCTGTGTCCTGAGAGACAGCATGAAAGTCAGCTGTATGGTAATGGCTGCCAGTAAGGGAGGAGCCCCTCCCTAACAGATGCCTTAACCGTAGCTGGTCAGCCCAGATGCTTAAGATCCAAGAAGGCTGTCTGCTCTCCAGTCCTTTTAACCCAGACCCAACAAGGGCATTTTGCAGTGACACTTATTCCTCCCCTGACTCAGCCTGTCTTTCAATTCCTGCGGCCAGCTCCCCTGCAGGGAACCGGGTGTGGATCCAGGGCCTCACCCTCCTCAGCAGAGCCCCAAAGGGATCCTCCTGTCACTGCTGTGTCTTCCCCTGTCTCTGAGAGGCTCTTCAGAGCAGGATGCCCTTGTTTGCAGAGCTGAGGAAGGTGCCCTGATGGGCAGGGAGGGAACCACAGCCTGCTGTGTGTGTCCTCCAGGCAAGGAGGGCTTGCCTGTCTGACGGTTCTGCCTTTAGCAGAGTTGAAAAGTTACAAATATTTGGCGTTGGTTCCTCTCACCTCTAGTATGCAGAGGACCCAGGGTGGGCAGGGGCCTACAATTTTCTCACCACCAAGAGCTCCTTTTGTGCGTGTTTTAGAAGATGCCGTCTTCCAAATAAATGGCATTCACTCTTGACTTAATTCTAAAATGCACACTTGTAACACATACAATCTGCACTTGAGATGCATGTGTAATCAATGTAAATTCAGTATAAAGACACTTGTGGGGGAAATGGGTCATCTTAACAACTGATAGCATTTTAGAATTTGGGAAACATGGTATTAAATAATAGCACATTTTGCCCTATTGCAGGTATATGTGCTGTTTCCTTTTAAGCTTCTTGAAATACTGAATCTAGCTTGTGGGTCCTAACTTGGTTCAGGGATCCCCCCCTTAGTAGTACAGGAATCCCAGTTTGGTAATCACTCATCTAAATCACCCCACCCTTCCCAACCCAAATGCCCCAGCCCACGTGTGGTGTCTGGCCTCTGCTTCAAAATGTCCCAGAGTGCACATGTTCTGTCCTCCTTTCCCAAGTGCCCTCATGCTGTCCCATGGCTAATAAAGCACAGCCCATCCAGGGAAGTCTAAAGCACTGGCTTCTGGTCTGGCTTCTGCCTTTTGTAACCTTGGGTAAGTTGCCTCACTCCCAAGGCCAAGATGCTTCAACTGGGAAATTAAGATGTTAGAGTCAGGGCCTTTCTAACGCTAATCTTTTGTGATCTAGTGCTGGGTGATCCAAAACAATCACTTCCCACCCCCACCCAACGTACCTGTGTCCCTAAATTGGAAGGAAAGCAATCTGCTTATCTGAGTCAAGTGATTCACAGTAAGGTGTGAATGACTAGAGACAGACTTGCATTTTAAAGAAGGTTGTTAACCAAATGAATGTCTTTAATTGATGTTCTCTGTTAGGGTCCCAGGATAGAGCTGGAGCCTGCCTGTCCTCTACCGGCCCCCTCCCCTCTCCTTCCTCCTCCCCTTCACTTTCCTACCCTCCCCTGGGAAGCAGGGGGAGGGTGTCAACAAATCGGTGCTAATGAAGTATCTTGCTTCCTGCACTTTCAGAGTGGCAGTAATTTCTTTGGGGCCCAAATATAATTAAAGAGACTGTAAAGAGTGGCCCCCAGACCTTTCCAGAAGGACTGGGTATTCTACCCTCAGTTCACTGTGCTGTAGTAGAGCCTGCTGCTTGGACCAGCTTGGAGCTGTGTCTGCTGCTCTCTGTCTCCTGGATATGGTTTCACGGGGCATCATTTTGCAGTTGCTGCACTCAGGCCCCCTCTAGAGCAAGCAGTTCCTTAGGAACCCTGCTGTCCCCACCCTGGCCACATGGCTGGGCCTGCTAAGCTGAGGCACAATGAGCATGACTTCAGTGCCAGGGGCTTGGAGACAGTGCTCTGTGTTTTATATGTGACCTTGTTTTGCCATTTGTTGACAGAATTTACTGCAAGAAAATGAACCATGTTATCACCTACTCTGCTTCCTTAAATTCTTTTTTTTTTTTTTACAGTACTTTAAGTTGCTATTTTATGCTTCCTCAAATTCTTTACCCACTTCATTAGTTCTGTCTTAATACTACCGCAGCCAAGCAGGAGTAGTTAGAAGTCTTTTAAATTAAAATACATACTCCCTCCTTCTCACGAATGGAGAATGATGGAAATCAGCCATTGACCAAGCTGAGGGGCAGAAGGAGAAGCTCTGCTTGGTCTCCATTTCCTCTGAAGCCAGGCGCTCAAATAGAATGACCGCTAGGTCATCTGAAATACCCACTGCAGATGTTAGTACAGGTTGAGCATCCCAAATCCTAAAACCCAAACCCTGAAAATTTTTGAGCACCAACATGATGCTCAAAGGAATGCTTATTGGAGCATTTCGGATTTTTTGGATTTGGGATGCTCAACCAGTAAGCCTGCAATTCAAATATTCTAAAAGCTGAAAAAATCCAAAATCTGAAACCAAAATCTGGTCTCAAGCATTTCAGATAAGGGATGCTCAGCGTGTACTAAACCATATTCCAGTATAACTGAATATCAGAACTGGTTCTAAAGCAGCCAGGTTTGGCATAGCTGAGACCAGCCTGCCCTCCATCTTCAGCAAGCTGAAGAGCTGGGCCTCTCTGGACACCTACCTAGCAACTGGTCCTGAGGGTAGGGCGATTATTCCAGGAGCCTCCCTGCCTCTGCCTCTAGAGGTCACCCCTGCCTTGCCAAGTGCTTGGATCCCACATAAATGTTTCAGAGGGGACAGGGAATCCACAGGTCTCGATATGGGGGTTCAACTCCTGACTTTGGGGGTAGACTTAAAGCTGTGCCTCCCTTCTGCTGAGGAAATCCTCACTGTAACAGGAAGAAACAGGCCATTCCTGTAGGCAGGTACCAGCCTAGATGCTCTCAAATCATCATAGTTTCAGAAAGTAATCTGTAAATCTCAGCTGGTGCCCAGTTTCTTATTTTTGTACTAGGGAGACCTATACTCTTTATGAGAACAATGAAGACAGACCGTGGGTTCCATCCATTTCAGTGTAATGGACATTAAGCATCTGTCATATCTTGGACATTGGGTTAGCCCCTCAAGATCTAGAGGTCCCTTGCCTAGAAAAACCTGCTTGCTTAGCAGAGGTGACCAACCCCAAAGCAGATCATTTCACAAACAGGAGCATCGAGAAGGGCCACTAGGTAGTCCTTCCTATTTTATCCTGCCCCTATAAGGGCTATTTCTGCCAGAGCCTGTGAATGAGACCAGAATTGAGAAGCAGCCTAGGGGTTGAGACATATATTATGATGTAAGACTTCCCAGAACATAACTGCTGTGTTCATTCTGACCTGTACACTTGGCTCTTTGTGGTCAGCTTCAACTAAAGTCAAGAGTCTGCCTCCCCCTTCCTCCACTGAAGCTCCCCTCCCCCAGCCCCTGCTGCCCATGGAATCTTGCCTCCCCTTTCAGTTTCAGGTTCCTGACTCTATACAGGCATTTGAGACCTGTGGGAATCCTTGCAGCACTTACAGTCTCAGGCCTGGTCAAGAGAATTGAGTGAGGAAGATAGAGTATGTCTTTGTTTCTTTCATCTGGCCTCAGGGCCAGCAAGGCAGGTTTCTGCAAGTTTCATGGTTAAGCTGCTTTCCCCCAAGCAGGCCGAAAAGCAGTCTGGGAGAGCGGGAAGCAGATTAAATTAATTTCAGTGTGTTGAGCTTGGCAGGGGGTGAGATTGTGTTTGGTTATTCCAGAAATAGCCCAAACGCCTTTGTTACTAAAGCAGATGATGAGCTGTTGGCCTGCAAGATGACTGCAGAGCAAGAGAGCTGCAAACCTTGGTGTATTCACAAAACACTCTCCATTCTGTCTCTTGGATTCTCTCTCTGCCCTAGGGTTAGAATGGAGAGTGGTAGTTTCTAATGTTGTGGTGAAAGAGTTTTTTAGTTTGTTCTCTATCTTAATATCTTCTTTTTTTAAAACTCAGATTCCAAAAAGTCTTTGCTTCCCAGAGTTAAGTATTAACTCTGTATCCTCTCAGCCTGTAGTCCCCAACCCCCAGGCCATGGACCAGTACTGGTCCATGGCCTGTTAGGAACCCGGCTGAACAGCAGGAGGTGAGTGGCAGGGGAGGGAGCAAAGCTTCATCTGTGTTTACAGCAGCTCCCCATCACTCACATCACCACATAGGCTCCGCCTCCTGTCAGATCAGCAGTGGCATTAGATTCTCATAGGAGCGTGAACCCTACTGTAAACTGCACATGCAAGGGATCTAGGTTGCACCCTCCTTGTGAGAATCTAATGCCTGATGATCTGAGGTGGAGCTGAGGCAGTGATGCTAGCGCTGGGGAGCAGCCGCAAATACAGGTTGTCATTAGCAGAGAAGTTTGACTGCACAATAAATGTCATGCACTTGAATCATCCCAAAACCATCCCCCAGCCCCCGGTCCATGGAAAAATTGTCTTCCGTGAAACCAGTCCCTGGTGCCAGAAAGATTGGGGATGGCTGCTCTAAACTGGTGACTGTATCTGTTCACTAGTGTATTTGGCATGAGGAAAGAATCTGACCTCGAGCTAGTCTACTGTCTTGCGGAGTACATTACTGGCATGGATCTAAGAGACAGGAAGGAGGGGTGGGGAGAGTTGAGCAAGGATAGAGAGATCCCATAAAAGGAGACAAGGTATCAGAAGCTGTTTTGTGAGGAATATCAGTGAAAGGTTGGAGGTGGGAGTGATCCCAGAATTTAGAGGAGAGTGGATTAATTCCATGGAGGAATTGATTAAAGTGAAATGAGGGAGTCACTCATTTACCTCTAGCAGTGCTCTCAGTCAGAGGTGTGACTGTGTTTAAAACAAACACAGAAAAACAAAAATCTTACCAACCATATCTCTTAGATGACGACACTTGATAGGTTATGCTTAGTATTGACTGGGTACCTGACGTTAAAAGATGTAAGCAAAGAGGACCTAAGAAGAAGATGAACTTGCAACCTTTTTGTATAAGAATAGTTGAAAGGGCCAGGTGCAGTGGGTCATGTCTGTAACCCTAGCACTTTGGGAGGCTGAGGTAGGAGGATCGCTTGAGGCCAGGAGTTTGAAACCAGCCTGGGCAACATAGCAAGACCCTGTCTCTACAAAAAAATTTTAAAATTAGCCAGGTGTGGTGGCACACACCTGTAGTCCCAGCTACTTGGGAGGCTGAGGCAGGAAGATCACTTGAGCCCAGGAGATCGAGGTTACAGTGAGCTATGATGGTGCCACTGCACTCCAGCCTATGCAATAGAGCAAGACCCTGTCTCTTAAAAAAAAAAAAAAAGAAAGAAAGAAAGAGTTGAAAGAGCAGAGGGGTTTGGCCCTGAGGAGAGAATATATTTGGGATCCTGAGTGACATCCTTCATGATACCAGGAACATCTCTTGAGCATTTCTTCCTAAGCTAGCACTGTACTGCTATTCACTCTCATTTAGTCCTCACAGCAACACCTAAGGTACATATTAGTATCCAATGAAACTGAGGCTCAGAGAGGGACAATGACTTGCCCATGGTTCACTCAGTGATAGAGACCAGTCTCTGAGCCACGTCTAAGCCTGTGTTTTGCTCATAATACAAATCTGATTCGCCTTGTTCTCTGTGGGCTTAAGGAACAGAACCAGGATAATTGGGCAGAAATTAACAGGAAGTCAGACTTTTGGCTTATTATAAGGAAGAACTAATGAGCTATCCAAGGTGGGAACAAACTACTTGAGGGGTAGTGAGTTCCTTTGTCACTAAAGGTATCTAAACAAATGCCAGAAAGTCATTGGGTGGGGGTATTAAAGGGAATGTTCAAAGATTGGTAAGAGATTGAACCAGACTTTCCAATCCTGTAATTCTATAATCCACAGTTTATTAGATTCATTGGGGAATATTTTACTAGGCTCAAATTAGGAGGAAATAGCTATCATCAAAAAATAGAATTTTAGCTTTCATAGTAAGCTTTGTATTTTAACAACACTTATTCTTCATTTTAAATAATACATATTTGTTTCTTTGCATATTTAAAATATTAAAAAATAAAATCAGAGAAAAATATAATTGTGTGAGCGCAGGCTTAATATTTAAAATTTAAAAGCAGAGAAACTTAATTTGATTGATTATGTCATTAACTCAATTCTCCTACTTTTTCACAAATTGTAATTTTTTTTTTCCAGTTCCCAAACACCTTTACAATTTAGAAAGACTAATTCCAAAGGAGGGGGAATTTCTCCATCTCTATAGAAAAGCCAAAGCTATTTAAAAATTGTTTTTCAAATGAATATAGACATATAGAAATTTTCTAACTTGCTGGTGTGACTTCCTCAAACAAAAATTAGTTTTAAAAAAAAAACCTCATCAGTCCCATCTGCTGGATGACTCTCGCTCAGCTCTGAAGTTTATTATATAGTTGCATTATGGAGGACTGAGTGCTAAAGATACGCATCATAGGCAACTCTTTCATTAAAAAGTATTTATCCTGGTTTATTAGCATTAGGACTATTAGCAAGAAAATGAGCTCGAGGGGTCAGGATCCATTGTGATCCAGTTACAAACCTTTTCCAAAATGTGTCTGTTTTGATTTCTCCATGTATATAATTAGGCACTATGAATTCCTATTCTGTGGTGGGATTTTGAATCTTTAGTGTGAGATAAGAGCATCTTCATATAAAGTTTTGTGTAAAAATTACTTATGTAACAAATGTACTGAAATAATTTTTAAAGTATTTATCTCTCTCTCTCTTTCTCTCTCTCTCTCACACACACACACACACACACACACACACACACACACACACCCTACAGTGGGCTATACTTAACATTAATAGGCTCATTACAATAAAGAAATGGCCTTTTCTTTCTTTTTTTTTTTTTTCTCTTTTAGGCAGTTCCAGGTTAAAGGCAACCTCGGCTCACTGGGCAGTTGGTGGTGGTGGAGAACAGCCCTGGGAAGGGGGCAGGGAGTGAGTTACACAGTGAGGAGAGGAAGTCTTGCACCCCTACCACATAAGGCAGCCCATGAGAGATGCTGTCTGAAGGGGAAGAGAGGAAGTCCACCATGGTGTGGTTGTGCATCAGCACCTCGTCACACTTGTGGAACACTCTGTTAGGTCTTTTAGAGGAAGGCTAGCAGGTCCATGGAGAAGGAGAACCCAGGAAAAGTTGTCCACAGAAAGATGGAGGGAGAGGGCCTATGATTTGCTGAGGATCAGATTTGGTATAGAGCTGAGAACTGGGCAAGAGGCCTGGTTGAGAGCACTGGGCCAGGAGAAACAGCATAGAAAATATCTCAGCTCTGCCTAGCAGCTTCCTTGGTGGAGGAATAGAACATGTGCTTATCTTAGTGCAGTGACCCCCAAATAACCAGTGTCTGAAGTCAGATCTGCATGATAGTGTGTACTTGAGGTTCCACCCCCAAATTCCCTTGGCATCAATTTCTGAGGTTCAGTGCTTTGACATTTCACAGGGCTGTTAAAATCTAACCTTCCTGCAAGGAACCACATAGAAGGTTCATTTAACCTCTTACCCCAAACTCTGTCACACTCTAAGCCCTATACATAGTTCAGCTTCATATCCTGATTTAAGATGTCACCTTGAACACTTAATTTTCTCCCTCAAACTGAATGTTACCTTATTTGTCCAAATCAATATCAACCAAGGTCTTAACTTCCTCCAAGACAGAATTTTTGTCTGTTTAACCTGGTTAAACTGTTCTTAGCACTGTTGGGAAATTAAGAAACATTGCTAGCTGATTAGCGGCATTGTTGCAGAACTGATTATACTCAACCTTGGTGGTCCATTGAAACTGCACCACTTTTAAATGGGTCATTGAGGGAGGGCACTGCTTGGTTTGCATTGTCATTTGGCTCCACAGGAAAAGCCAGGCACAGTGTGAGTCCTCACTGTCCCTCTCTGGGCCTGGACTCTGGTTCTGATCTCCCCTGCTTTGTCTTCCTACTCTCCCTTATGCAGAGACAGGGCAGGGCATTGTTCATGCACTGACCGACCTCAGCAGCCCCGGCATGACCTCAGGGAACGGAAACTCTGCCTCCAGCATCGCCGGCACTGCCCCCCAGAATGGTGAGAATAAACCACCACAGGCCATTGTGAAACCCCAAATCCTGACGCATGTTATCGAAGGGTTTGTGATCCAGGAGGGGGCGGAGCCTTTCCCGGTACGGACTACTTCTTTTCCCCTCTTTTTTTTTTTAAGTATATTTTGGATGTGTATTAGAATATTTTTACATTTCCATGTAAAATTTCTGAAAATGTGAACAATTTGCTCTTTCCTTGCTAATTTCCTCCCCCAAAGAATGTCAGAGCCATTTCTTTCTAGGATTGAGTATCTTTCCATAGTCCAGAAGGGGGGTCAGTGATCAAGAATAATTGGCAAGACCCCTTGGTTAGAAGTTTCCACACAGACTCAGCTGTGTCCCTGCCTGGTGATGTGGGACACCTTGGTTAAAAGAGAATTCACTGTGGGGTATTTGATGAGAGAAGATGGACTTTGGGAAATTAGACCTCACTGAGTTTTGAATGCCAGAACCTCTGAATGGCAAAACTTCAGCCAGTTAGAAAACAAAGGGAACCTGCATAGAACAGAATTCTCAAGATACGGATATGGGACGTGAAGACATGGGAAGTGAAGACGAGGGAGTAGGGTCACAACCTGAAGCTTTTTCCTGGGGGCGGGGCCTTAGAGGGGAGTGAATGAGATAGGGGGGCATTCAGAAAGGGCACAAGCAGGCATCTCCAATTGAAGCATGCGAGCAAAGGGAAATGCAAAAGAATCACAAAGATCGGTTATTAGAACAAAGCCCCAGAGCTGACTGTGAGCAGTGCAGCTTGGAGGACAGGTGGTACTGCGCTGTAGGTGTGGAGGAGCCTAGAGCCAGGTGCACACTAGCTTCTCTCCTGATGAAAAGTATCTGACTGTTAGACACACACCATCTTCCTGGGATACCATCTGCCTTTTGCTCATTCCTTGGATCCATGAGTGGTGTGATTAGTCAGCAGAAGACTCTGGGCTTGATTAATTGAGATGGGTGAACAGTTCTTATAAAATGCCAAAAGACAAAAAGGCTTTTGTCCTCTTTCTCTCTGGAGGTTGTCCAGAGCCAATGGCAAAGAAATCTACCTGGAGCACCTTAGCCATAAGTAGCTCTGTCACATCCTTTCCCTCATTAGACTGGGTGCTCCCCTTGGCCTCCTGGAGTAACACTAGAAACCAGCTGAGCTCACGGGGTGGAGGCAGATTGAATAGCACTCTTAGCATCGCCCTAGAGTTGGACACCATGTGATCTGGCCACCAGGCTGCCTGAACAAAAGCAACAAAGAGAGAGCCAAAAGCATGAATAAGCCATTCTGGGATCCTGACGACCACAGAGGGCTCTGTGGCCCAGGGTCTGTATATTCCTGCTCTCCTTCATGGCTGCCTGTACCTCATCTTGGGTGGGGCAGTGGTGAGGTAGATGATGGTAAGAAATCAAAAAACGGGTGCTGAGTCTCTCTTCGATATGCACTCTCTCACACACAGACTCAGCTCTGTCCCTGCCTGGCACCATGTGAGCACTGGGTCTTGGCACTTGATCCGGAGCTGTGGGAAACCTGATCTCTGCCCTTAGACTCCTGAGTGATGATCCATTAGTCCTGGCCTGAAGCCATTTCTGTACTTTGTTACCCATTAGCATCTCGCCTAATGAGCTAAACAGCAAAATAGGGCCTTGAGCAGGACACACGTGGATGATGACCTGGGGGAAGGTTTAAGCAGGGCTGGCATCTGCACCTGGATACTTTATACATGTAATTATGATAAGGCTGGACAGCAAGGAAGCATCTCCATCTGACCCTCACGGCCTCCATGTCACCTGTCCTCTAGGTGGGACGCTCGTCCCTGCTGGTGGGAAATCTCAAGAAGAAGTATGCACAGGGGTTCTTGCCTGAGAAACTTCCACAGCAGGAGCACACAACCACCACTGACTCAGACATGGAAGAGCCCTATCTGCAAGGTAGGCGTCTCCAACCCTCAGTCTTACGGTCTTCCAACTGGGCTGCAAAGGCAGGCCTCACCTGCTTCCTTTCTTGATATCCATAGAGGAACTCTAAGCCAGGGGTATGTAAATATTTCCCCCAGTGCCTCCTCAGCCTCTGTCCCCAGAAAACAGGGATGGGAGAAATCAGGGGAACCGTTTGTTCCCTGCTTCTCCAACCCCACTCCAGCCACCCACAGGGTGCCAAGAGTTGCTTCTCCCCTGGGAATCACTGGCAAGTTGCAGGAGTGAATGTAGGAACCACATCAGGCAAATTGTGCCCTTCATTACTGCCTCAGGAGCCTGTGCATGGGACTGGGGTCAGCTCAGAGGCACAACAGCAGCCAGGCAGGGGCGGGCTGCATTTTCCACATGAACCACTGACTAGCAGGACTGTGCAGTCACAGGAGTGTAGGCTCCTGGGTTCTGTTACCCAGGTCAGCAGCCAGCTAGATGGATCAGGGTGGGATGGGGTAATCCCAGCATCCAGAGTGTTTCCCGCAAGCCTCCTGCCTTCTTCCATTGTCATAAGGAGGGTGCTGATTCTTCCCCACATTGTTTTGCCTCAGGCTCATAGCACGTGGAAGAGAAAAATGTCAGCTATACAAGGGGCGTCACCAGACATGCTTGGGTACTTTACGGGGAGAAAATACAGCCCTTCCAAAAACAGTGATGAGAACAATTTGACATTTTCCAAGCTAGACTGCTGCTGTGGGAATGGGAAGATGAGGCAGGATGGAGCAGGGAGGTCTTGTGGTAGGGCTGTCTACAGTCCTGCAGAAATTTCTCCTTCTCCACACTTACCCATTTCCATACTTTTCAGAATCCAAAGAGGAGGGTACTCCCCTCAAACTCAAGTGTGAGCTCTGTGGCCGGGTGGACTTTGCCTACAAGTTCAAGCGTTCCAAGCGCTTCTGTTCCATGGCTTGTGCAAAGAGGTGAGTGGCCTCAGCCCCACTGCCATGCCCAGCCCGTTACATTTCCTCAGCATCGCGCCTTTGTATCCTGCTTTTATGTCGCACCCTCTTCCAGTAATAGTCCACCTGCGAGGCCACAGGTGTGGCTTATCCAGCTTCCTGTTTCCTTGACCTGTGTGAAAACAGTATTACATCCTTAATTCACCAAGCACAAGAAACCAGAACCCCTAAGAGCAAATGTAGAGAGAGCAGCACAGAGTCCAAGCAGAGGAAGTGCTTTGGCTTGGCTGGCCCTCCTGGGCCCCACTGGGACCCGTTCTCCTTTCATACCCTTGGCAGCTCCCACCTCCTCAGGGTAGCCCTCCACAGGAAGCCTTGTCCAGAACCGTGGCACTCGTTACAGTGTTCCCTTTGTGAGCTTTCACCCGGCTTAGAATACCAATGGTTATAATAAAAACCACCGTCATTTATTGAGTACCTGCTGTGTGCTGGGCACTGTGCTAGTCAATTGATGAGATGCATCATCTCATCTTCAAAATAACTCCACAAGACAGGTATTACTATTGTCCCCTTTATACAGGTTAGGAAACTAAGGCACAAAGGAGAAGTTGTGCCTAACATGACATAGCTGATAAGTCACACCTGGGGATTTAGACTCATCTGATTCTAAGGCCATCGGTGGTCTTTGTACCAAGGGGGAAGAGGTACAAGCCCTGAGCTCCCAAAAGAGAAAAAATCTCTAGGTGCCAGGCAAAGGTGCTCTGCATGCCAAGCTAGAGTTCAGCTGTCTTCAGCTCTCTTCTCTTCAGGCTGTGCTTGAGATAGCCCAGCGCCTTTGTCAAGCTTTGCGAAGCTGCTCTCCAGGAGGACAGTGGACATTAGTTTCCTGGCAGAGGTGATATTTACAGTAGAGTATTTAGCCGTGAGTTCTCACCATGATCCAAGTTGTTGTGTCAAACAGTTCACACTCTCATGTCATCATGTGTAACCAGTCTTAGAAAGTGAGTGTTATCACCCCCAACCCCAGATGAGGAAACGGAGGCTCGGTGCTCAAGTGACTTGCCCAGAGTCACACAGCTAGTGGTAAGTGGTGGAGTTAGGATTTGAACCAATAGATGGACTCTGATTTTGCCAGACAGTGTGGCTGCTGTCATTCTGCCTAAGGCCCTTAAGCCCCACAACTGCTCTGACTCCCCGGTTCCCTCGTCTTTGACAGGTACAATGTGGGATGCACTAAACGAGTGGGACTTTTCCACTCAGACCGGAGCAAGCTGCAGAAGGCAGGAGCCACAACCCACAACCGCCGTCGGGCCAGCAAAGCCAGTCTGCCAGCGCTTACCAAGGATACCAAGAAGCAGGTGAGATGCTGGCAGAGCCCAGTGCTCCATTCCCACGAGTCCCCACCAGCTGCCCTTCATACATGACCCTAGACACTCATGTTCCCTTTCAGCGTGACTTCAGTACGCTCTACTGTATTCTCATCTCTCATAGATCTGTCAAATCAAGCCTTCCCCATGTCCCTCAGTAGGTCCCTTCATTTAGATCCATGGGTGCTTATGAGCTATCTTACCCCCTTCACTGGCCTTGCCCCAACATCACTCCTCACCTTCTGGTTTGCCTCTATCCTTGACTTCTGGGGCCATGGAAATGTGGTCTCCCCTAGGCTGTTCAGGTTACGTCCTGTCTGACATGGAGGTTAGGTAAGAAGGCAGCCTCCACCCTTTACCTGCCACCTTTTTGCCTCCTTGAATACTAGAGCAGTGAATTCTTGAAGGTTCCTACCAAAAACATGGGTATTTGGTCATTAAATAACTTCTTAGCATCAGCTACATGCCAGGAACTCTGTTAGGCACTGAGGTTCTGGGACACAGTCTTGCCCTAAAGAAACTCACATCCTAGTGTGATGTTTCATAACCTTATGTGTATTTTGCTTGTTTTTATTGTTTTTACCTTAAACCTCCTGAAGAATCTGTTGAAAGCTATGGTCCAAAATGTACATACAAAAGAAATTTTACATGCTGTTTCAGGTGGTCCATAGACCACCTCCTGAAACCCATAGAGCCCTGGTTTAAAACCCTACATCTAGAAGAAAAGATGGACATGTAATCAGGTAATTGCAGTACAGTGTAGGACATGGGACAATACTAGGAGGGACTAACTCTGCCTAGGGTCAGAGAGGGGACAGCACAGAAGATGATATTTGATCTAGGAACTCAAAGATATGTAGTAGTATACCAAGTAGAAAAGGGAGAAATACTTGCCTTTGCCAAACACTACTGCTAGAGATGGTTTGTTTCCTGAAGAAAACTGTTTCTCTCTGCTCCCAGCCAACAGGCACTGTACCCCTTTCAGTTACTGCTGCGTTGCAGCTAACACACAGCCAGGAAGACTCCAGCCGTTGCTCAGATAACTCAAGCTATGAGGAACCCTTGTCACCCATCTCGGCCAGCTCATCCACCTCCCGCCGACGACAAGGCCAGCGGGACCTGGAGCTTCCCGACATGCACATGCGGGACCTGGTGGGTATGGGACACCACTTCCTGCCAAGTGAGCCCACCAAATGGAACGTAGAAGATGTCTACGAATTTATCCGCTCTCTGCCAGGTAAGGCCCTTGGTAGTTCCATGCCTGCCTGGAATAGCAAGGACTGAGAGGAAGTAAGAGATTTCACCTCCCACCACCAGGAGGAATAGGTAGTTCAGTTAATGACTCAGGTCTAGGAGCTGGGGTGTAGAGATGAATAAGAGGAGGTTCCTGCCTGTAAGAGCTTATATTCTGGTGCAGAACACAATAAAAAATATTCCATAGCTAGCAGGACACAGTGGCTTGCACCTGTAATCCCAGCTCCTGGGCAGGCTGAGTGGGAGAATCGCTTGAGCCCAGGAGTTCCAGGCTGCAGTGAGCTATAATCAGGCCTGTGAATAGCCACTGCACTCCAGCCTGGGCAACAGAGCAAGACCCCCATCTCAAAAAATAAAATTCCATAGCTATAATTCAGTATATTTTCTGGTATGGTAAGTGGTCTGTGTGAAATGCAGAGATGATAATGTAATTAACCTTGTCTGTCTCCTGGGGCAGGTTGGGAGGGGAGTCAGGTGGGAGTGTAGGAAACCTGTCAAGGAGAACATCAAAATTAAGAAAATGTAAGTGAATGGCAGTGGACAAGTGTGCCTTTGGCAGAGAGAGAGAGACCATGTGAGGGAGCCACATGAGCAGAAGCGTGAAGACATGAAAGTCCGTGATGCAGCCGGGCCCAGCACAGAGCCCTGTGTGGTGGAGTACAAGTGGCTGTGAGGGCCAGAATCTAGAAGTGAACCTTGAGAGGCAAGCCTCACACCACTCACAGATGCTTTCAGTGGGACCCAGACCTTCTCTCCTGTTTTTCTGCCAGTCTCACCTCTACACTGACCAGGTCAGGGACTGATGTAACCACAAGCCTCTTATTCAAAGGGTGGAATGTGGTTAAGAGCACAGACTTCTGAGTCACACGGAACTGGGCCAAATCCTGGCTCTGTCACTTAACCCAATGTGTTAGTTATTTAATGCTATATCCCCCAAATTTGTTATCACACAATTGCTGTGGATAAGGAATTCAGGAATGGCTTAGCTCAGCAGTTCTGCCTCAGGGTCTCTTGGGAGGTTGCACTTAAGATGTCAGCCAAGGCTAAGGTCATCTGAAGGCTTTACTAGGGCTGTAGGATGCTTTTCCAAGGTACCTCACTCATGTGATCTCCAAGTAGGGGCTGGCTATTGGCAAGAGGCCTCAGGTCCTCTCCACATGGGCCTCTCCGGAGGCTGCTCAAGTGTTTTCAGGACAGCGTGGCAGCAGGTTTTCCCCACAGGTAGTGATCCAAGAGAGCAAGGCAGAAGCCATTATGCCCTTTACACTCTAGCCTCAGAAGACACGTGGTGGCATTTTCACTCTGTCTTAGTGGTCACCCAGGTCAGTCATGTTCAGTGTGTGAGGAGACTCACAGGGCATGAATACTGGGAAGCAGGGATTATTGGGAGCCATTCATAGACAGGCCGCCTTAGTTCTCTACTGAACCCCAGGGATTCATGTTCCTTCCTCACACAAAATACCCTCAGCCCCTACCAAAATCTCCAAGAGTCTCCCATCCATTAAAATACCAGTTTGAAGTCCAGGATCTCATCATGACTCTAACTCAAATACACATGAAGCTCCTGCGTGCAGCTCCTCAAGTATGGTTCCTCATAGTCTGAAGACGTACAAACTAAAGAGGTTATCTGCTGCTCTCCATAAACCCAATATATAGTGAGATAGGCACAGGACAACCACTGTGGACATCTCATTCACAAAGGGAAGAAACAGGAAGCATACGAGAGTCACTGATCCATGCTAGTTCTGAAATCTAGTAGGACATACGTTGGCATTTCCTTGATCAGGACTCCAAGCCTGGGAGTGATTATCTTTCACTTTTGGTTCTGCCCTCTGAGTCATCCTTCCTTTTCTGTGAAAGGTAGCCTGTGTTTCCAGCATAGTAGTTTTCTCTGCCTACTTCCTGCTGCTTTTTACTTTATATTACCTCTGACCCTTAAAATCAGTAGTTCAGTATTTCTTAAAATCTTTGTGGGCTTTCTGTGAATCTTGTTGGGAGTCCATTCCATTCGACAAAAACCACACCCAGAATTGTCTTCAAGATAAGCCTTTATATACATTGGGCTTTTTCTGAAGCTGAGGAAGAGCACCCTTGAGAGTCTTAGTTCTGCTGTTGAATAGAGAGGATCTGTAAGGCTTGCCCAGAAACCCCTTGGAGAGCCTTTGGATTGAACAGTTCTTTGAGGAATCGCATGAGATCTGTCTGAGATCTTAACAGAAGATTTAAGTCATACCCTGTGTTTCATCTGTAGGCCATGTTTTCTTGACTGTGCCCTGGATTTGATCTTTGCCTAGAAAACATTTCTTAATTTTAGCATCATTTGCCATCTGGAGAGGCTGGGCATTTTTAATCCTGGCTCTTTTATATTGAACATTTTTTTTCACCTTCCCTTCTCTCCTCTTACTTTACTATGAGCAGCAGTAAGAAACCAAGCAACACCTTCAGCATTCTGCCCAAAAATCTCCTTCGCTAGATCACTCAGTCCATTAGGTACATTAAACTTACAGGGTTATCACCAACAACAGTGTTGCAAAATTTTCTGTTTCATAACAGGGATCCTGTTTTTCCCAAAGTCGACTAAGAGTTTCCTCACTTTCCTTTAGGCCTCCCCAGCAACTTCCTCAAAGGCCATCAGACTTCTACTTAGTCTCTCAAGGCACCTTAAACATTCACTAACACTCTCCTCAAAGTGCTTCCAGCTCCTGCCCACTGCCAGTTCTGACACCACACCCACATCTTAGAGTTGTTTTATGGCAGCGCTCCTCTTCCAGGTACCAGTTACCTGTCACTGTGATGCAAATTAGTCCAGAACTTAGTGGCTTTAAACAATCATTATTTATTATCTCAAGGGCTGTGTGAGTCAGGAATTTGCAGTGGCTTAGCTGGGCAATTCTGGCTTGGGGCCTCCATGAGGTCTCAGTTAAGATGTCAGCCAGGGCTGCAATTGTCTGAAGGTTTGGAGCCAGAGGATCCACTTCCAAGGTGGCTCACTCATATGGCAAGTGGGGCAGGCTATTGACAAGAGGCCTCAGTTGCTGTCCATGTAAACCTCTCTAGAAGGCTGCTTGAGTGTTCTCATGATGTGGTTGCTTACTCACTCCAAAACAAATTATCCAAAAGAGCAAGGTGAAAGCCGCTGTGCCTTTTATGATCTAGCCTCGGAAATCACACACTGTTACTTCCACAACACCTTAGTGGTCACTAGGGTCAGTCCAGTTCAAGGAGGGAGGTCTGAACAAGGGCACGAACAAGAAGGCATGGATCAAGGCTACCATGGGTAAGTCACTTAGCTTCTTGCAAGCTGCAAAATAAGAATAGCAATACCTTCCTCAAGATGTGGTTATGAGGATTAAACAAGATAATGTATCTAAAGTGCAGTCACCACCAAGAGTAAATACTGGCAGCTCTGATTCATACTGTCTTTGGTGGTATCTCTCCCTCAGGCTGCCAAGAGATAGCAGAGGAATTCCGTGCCCAGGAAATCGACGGGCAAGCTCTGCTGCTGCTCAAAGAGGACCACCTGATGAGCGCCATGAACATCAAGCTGGGGCCTGCCCTGAAGATCTATGCTCGCATCAGCATGCTCAAGGACTCCTAGGGCTGGCCGCAGCAGCCAGGATTCTGGCCCAGGGCTCCTCCTCCTGACTGAGCAGAGCCAGACAGACATTCCTGAGGGGCCTAGAAATGGGGCCAGTCGGAGGGAAGGGGCTCTCCCTAGGGGCGTGGCTGGTGAGGAGGTCTGGGCACCTCCTCCATGGCTCTCAGGGGCCTTTCATTTCTGTGGGAGGGGCAGAGAGGTAGGTGGCACAGAAGATGGGGCTTTATGCTTGTAAATATTGATAGCACTGGCTTCCTCCAAAGTCCCAATACTCTAGCCCCGCTCTCTTCCCCTTTCTCTGTCCCCCATTTTCCAGGGGGTATATGGTCAGGGCTCCCCAACCTGAGTTGGGTTATTCCAAGGGCAGCCAGCAGGCCTGGATAGAGGCCTGGAAAGCCCTTGCCTGCCTTCCTCCCACTTCTTTCTCCAGGCCTGGTTAACTCTTCCGTTGCCAGCTTCTCCCCCTTCAGCCTGCTTCTGCAGCAGCCGGGGTTCTCCCCTACACTCTCTGCAGGTAGAGAGAGAGAAGCTGGGCCCAACTGGGCCATGCCTGCTGGCACAGACGCCTTAACGCTGTGTGTATGACTGTATGACTGTGTGGGAGCCTGGACTGACAGATAGGCCAAGGGCCATCCTCTGGCATCTCCAGGTGTTTTGTAGCAAACAGCCACTTAGTGCTTTGTCCTGGACTTCACTCGGTCTCAGGATGGGGAATAGCAAAGAAGGACAGCCTCAGTGCAGAGAGGCAAGATCAGAAAGAGATGGAGATCAGGAGATTTCCCTTCCAGACTTGTCAAGGTGTCTCTGACGCCCCCTCCCCACACTGTGAAGCTCCCCTGACTGCCCTCCTGGCTCACAAACAGCATTAACAAAGCTACTGGTGGGCTGGGTGACAAAGCCCAGAGGGCGGAGCCAGGCCGAGCCTCCTGGTCCACCTGTCTGCCCACCCTGGGAGCCCCAGTGAAGTCTGAGGGGAGAGAACAGTTGGAGTTACAGTGATGTGAAGAAGGCAGCTCTTGGCCTCCTGCTCCCACACTTCTTTGCCTATAAAACTTGCTAGCAGCAGTTTGAGCTGCCTGAGGAGGAGGCAGGGCAGGAAGGGCGAGGGCCTGCCTCTGACTTGCCCTGTCCTTTGCAGGCTCCTGGGGGTGTCCTTTGCAGGAAGGGGTGGGCACCTTTCTCAGCTTGTTCTATTCCCCACCCACACCCCCAGCCAGGGTTGGAAATGAAGGACTTTTTTAACCTTTTTTGTTTTTTAAAAATAAATCTGTAAAATCCATCACCTCTTCTGTGCCTTTCTTCCCTAGGGGTGCCTATCTCTAGGCCCAAATGGCTACTTTTCACCCATACAGAGAGGGGTGGGTAGGGGACCTTAACTAGACAGCATATCCTCCTCGCTTTGCTGGGGCCACGTCATTTGAGGGTGCCCTTAACCCCAGTTCACATGGGAGAAGTAGATACCAGCTCTGGTCTTCCCACGAGTGTCCCTTGGATTGGAAGGGTCCAGAAGCCACTTACACTCTCAGCCCCACTACCCAACGTTCCCACTTGAGAGACACGACTGTTGGGCCAGCAACATCTGGAACACCTGGAGCAGAAGCTAGACTCTCCCATCCTCTGGCAAACACCTCTGGATGGAGCTACCCAGTGTTTAGAACAGCCCTTGGGATGGCTTTGGTTCACTAAGCACTTTTGAAGTATTTTTTGGATGCTGAAGCAGAAAATGATAAGGACAGAGGAGGTGATACCTAAGCCTTGAATAAAGGAGAAAGGGCATTCCAGACCAAGGCAGTATGTGCAAAGGCACAAGCGTGAACGTTGACGTGTGGGTGAGTGGAAGGCAAGCTGGCTAGATGAGATGCCATGTGTGCTCCTAACAGCATGTGCTGACTGTGGCCTCTGTGAACCAGGCCCTGTGCTAGAAACAAGACTGGGGGTAAAGAAAAGAACTGCATGCTCTGTCCTGTAGCGGGAAATCCCTGCATCCTTGGGGGATGGGAAGAGGAGACAGCTGGGTTCACCGCTCCTTCCCCTTGGCCACATTTTTCCTTAAGGCCACGTTTTTCCACCCGTTAAGAATGTGGGTTTTGAGAGCCAGGCCCCAACCTACTGAATCAGACTCTCTAAAGGAAGATTAAGCACAGTAACTTTTAAGAACCAATACCCATAACTCCTCTCTGGAATGCCTGTTAAATTGTAACTATTATCTGGAGGAGGAGGAGGAGAAATAAACCCATTAGTTGATCCCCAAAGGGTGGAACCAGAGGCTGGAAAGCCTTGTGTCCCAGGAAGCAGGGAGTGGCTAGCAGGACCCTGCGCTGGCAGGGGGCTCATGTGCTGAGGAATGAGGGCCTTGCGCGCAGCCGCACTGCTGGCCTCCAGGACTCTGGGCCCTTTACTTTCTGGACATAGATTTTCCCTTTATGGAAGAAAAGGAGAATCAGGCCCCACCTGAGTTTGTTCTTATGTCTGTGAAGAAGAGGGAGGAAAGCAAAACTACTTCTAAAAGAAGATACAGTGAATGTGACTCACACAGATATATATCGGGTGTTCTTTCGTTGAAAAGTCCCAACCTATCGTAAGTTTGAAGCGTGTGTCCTTAAAATTTTGCTCTTATTGTTTACACTTTACACAGAATTTCACAAACCCTTTTTGATCATGACCCAGTTTTTTTTTTTTGTTTTGTTTTGTTTTGTTTACCCCCAAGACAGAGTCTTGCTCTGTGGCCCAGGCTAGAGTGCACTGGCCTCATCACAGCTCACTGCAGCCGCCAACTCCTGGGCTCAAGCCATCCTCCTGCCTCAGCCTCCTAAGTGGCTGGGACTACATGTGCACCACCACGCCTGGCTAATATTTTCTCTACTTTCGGTAGAGACGGGGTCTCACTTTTGCTCAGGTTGGTCTCGAACTCCTGGACTTAAGCCATCCTCCCACCTCAGCCTCCCAGAGTGCTGGGATTAGAGGCGTGAGCCACCGCACCAGCCATGACCGTTTTTAAAAATATTTCCCAACCTTGTATATACACTTAAATATGTATTAATGGAAAAATTTCATGCAAAACACCTACCCTTACACACGATACATTCTAATATTTTCTTTTCAGTTCTCTTCCTGTTCATACTTTTAAATCTTGGTCACAACCCACTAATCTGATTTCACAGCCCTCTGATGGGTCACAGCTCACTTTTAAAAAAACTGCCCAGAGTAAGCCTTACAGAACTGCTCCACATCCACGATCTTACGTGGTACTCACACTCTCCTGGGGAATGGTATATGTACACCATTTTACTGAAGAGGTAAAGGACTCCATGTGCTGAACTGTCCAGGGTCACAAGTGCCCAGTGCCCTTTAGCTCAGGTTGAGGCTCTGTGCAGAACAGGCTCTTCCCTGGGTGGCAAACACCATACGCTGATCCCTGGCCATTCCCAGGAACCGAAAAACACTGAGGAGGGGCTTAAGGACCCCTGGGGAAGGACAAGGAGTACAAAAAAACTCAGAGCCTCCAGCCAACCAGAGCTGGCCTACTCAGAGCCACCCTCTTCCAGGTGATTGGCCCAAAGGGGTTGCCAGCCCCCACTGCACCTGGGGCCAGCTTCCTCCAGGAGGCCCCACCCCAAGCAGGTCCCTCTCAGGCAGTCCATCCCTGATTGCTCCTGTGGATGTGGTTCCTGAAGCAGAGGGGCAGGAGCTGCTTTGCCCCTTCTCCACCAAGAGACCATTTCTTCCCTGGCTCTGAGCTGAGAGTTCATTGCAGTCTGTCCTATCAGCTTCTCAATAATCGCTCTCAAAGAGGGACTCAGGTGAGTGGGGACACTGGTGTGGGGAGGAGGAAGGTGTGGGGACTGCTGACCTAAAAGGGGCCCAGTCCGGTGGCCAAAACAGTCTAAAGGGGAGGTACCAAAGCTAGCCACTGAGTACTAGCTAAACCACAGGTCCTGGGAAAAGGTGACTCCCAGAGAGGACATTGCCCAAGGAGTAGAAAGACGGACGGTCCATGCAGATGGATGCTGGGGTCAGGGGGAGGCCGTATCCCAGGAGATCTTGTAGCTGATGAAAAGTTGGACTCCCCTTACTTTCTCTAAACTCCCTTGGTGAGCCAGAAAGCAAAGGCCCGGGGGCACGTTCCCTTCCCCACTGTAACTGAGCGCTCTCTCTAGACTGCCCAGGACTGAAACTTGTTCCCCCTTAAGAACTAATGACTGATCTTTAACCTTCTCTTGAAAGCAAGGAGAGGGGGGAGCAGGGCACAGGGTGGGGCTTGAGGGCCCACCTTCTGCAGGTAGAGCTGGGGTAGACTGGGTCCTTCTGGAAATATCTGACCAAGGAATGTGAGGGGTGGGCCAGGCAGGGGCCTCCACAGACTGAGGGCTCCCAGGCTGGGGCACGGGAGGAGCTGCTGGGTCCCTACCCCAGGCCCTGGGTCTCAGCACCCTCCCAGACCTGACCACTGGAGCTCCTCTGGGCCACTCAGGGCTAGCTCTGCCTGGCGGCCCTGGCTGCAGCCCAGTACCCAAGATAAACATCGGCCTGCTCTACCCTGGTTGGGAGGGGGCTGGTGAAGACAGTTGGGACACCACCAAGGGCAGGGAGAGGCCCCTCCAGCCTTGTCCTTCCCCTGTAGCACCTGCATAGTACCCTGCACACTCCCCTAGTGCACCCCCTGAGGCAGTCATGCCAGCTGCCTGTATCGCTTTGACCAGGCTTCCAGGAGCTGGAAAAGCCCAGCTGCAGCCTGCCCTCCAGCTCTGAGAGGAACTGAAGATGGAGTGGGGAGGGGGAGGTTCCTTGCAGCAGAAACAGCGACTGGACTGGCGGGAAATGTGAGGTGACTCGGGAGAAGCAACGCCCGCCCATCGCGAAAAATAACAGGGCCAGGACTCTTGTGAGAGGAGCCGCAAGGCTGAGCTGGGGCAGCTCAAAAGGAGCCCAAATGCCATGCTGGAAGCTCTGGCTCAGCAGTCAGACAGACCTGCCCAAAGCTTGTCCCACCACTGACCAGCTGTGCAACCCTGAGCAAGTGGTTTAACCTTTCTGAGCTTCAGTTTCCTCATTTATAAAGTAGAGATAATCACAGAATCTCCTTCACGGGATTGTGGTCAGACCACAATGAGATAGGCATATAAAACACTTGGCAAAGTGTCTGGCCCAGTAGGTGTCTGGGATTATTAATAAGGAGTGCAGGCTTAATCCTGAAGAAAATGGATTTAAGCAAAGAAGTAACGGTCATTTTGGAAAAGACAATGAAGACAAAGAACCTATTCATTGCTTCATTCATTTACTGAACAAATAATTGTTAATACCATGAAATATAAGGCAGGTTCTGGGATTTGGCACCAAGAATACAAAGTCTAATAAAACAGAGAAACTCACAGCCTAGCAGGGCAAACAGTCTCCAAGCATGGGAGGAGAGGCCTGGAGGGGGTACAGAGGTGCAAAGTGGGGGAGGGGGTGTTGAAGGGGATGTCAAGGAAGGCACCATGTAGGAAGAAGCTGGGCACTGAGAAATGATTCGGAGCCTGTTGGTAGATGGCAGGATAGGTGCAATCTGGGCAGATATAGAGGAGGGAAGGACACAGTCATGGCCAGCTTAGGAAACTTCACGGAGCAGGGTAAAGGATGGAGCCTGGGGGGCAGGTTAGGACATTGTTATAAGAATCCAGATGAGAAACAATGAGGCACAAATAAGGCAGAGGGGCTGGACAGCTTCTGGTGGAGGGCAGCTTCTGGCACTCAGAAGGAGGCGGAAGCGAGAGAACTTGACGCCTGATTGCTGTCGCGGGAAGGAGGAGGGGCCCCAGTTGGGTTCTGGGATCAGGCACTGAGAACACAGAAGGAAGAAGAGGTCGGGGAAATGCAGACTGCAGCTTGAGAAGCACTGAGTTTGAGGGGTCTGTGGGACACCCAGGTAGACACCACTGTCCAGGAGACACATGATACCTGAGGCCATTGCTCAGCAAGAGGACTGAGCCGGGGTCACTGGTACAGAGAGCCAAGTGGTGAGAGGATGCGCAGACTTGTAACTGAGATCAGAATGACGAGAGGACAAGCCTTGGAGAGGTGAGCTGGAAGGCCAGGCGGCCTGGTGAAGGGGCAGGTGCAAGAGCGATGGGATGAGACAGGAGGTGGCAGAGGCCAAGAGCCACGGAGCTCAGCAGACCAGAGTCCAGGGCGTAGGTTAGACTTTAAAAGCAGTGAGAAGGGAGGCCTTCAAGAGGAGAGAGCAGTGTTCTCATTTGTCTTCTACAGCAGGGACTGCAGGGGCACGAGCAGAAGCAGGGAGCTGGTGAGGGGCTGGGCAGGCTGTCCAGGTGAGGGAGACGGTGGCCTGAAGCAGAATGAGCGGAGGCTGAGTGTGGGGTGTGCGCACAGGGACTGCTGGCGGGTGTGCATGGGGACTGAGAGGAATCAGGAAGGACTCGTAGGTATCCAGATTGAGAAATTAAAATCAATTAATTTTTAAAATATTTTTATTTAACCCAACATATCTCAAATTACACCTGTTTTCTTTTCACTTTTCTTAATGTGGCTACTAGAAAATTTTACTTATGTGGCTAGAAAATTTTACCAGAAAAATTTACTTATGTGGCTCACATATTTCTAGTGGACCATGCTATTCCAGATCTCTTCCTACACATTATAAAAGAACACAGATATACATGACTGAACGCAGGGACACAGGTTAGGAACTCCCCCTTCCACAGGCACAGTTGGCCTCTACATATTGGTTCTGTTACTCCCTTTTCCACTTAATACATTTGGGTTGCTTTTCCAGAGAGTACATATAAATCTACCTTACCCTTTTTAAGGTCCATGTTGATCTCCATCGTACAGGTTGAGTATCTCTAACCCCAAAACCTGAAACCCAATACACTCCAAAATCCAAAACTTGTTGAGTGCCAACAGAACGCTCAAAGGAAATACTCAGTGGAGCATTTCGGATTTCAGATTTTCAGATTAGGGATGCTCAAACGGTACGTATAATGCAAATATTTCAAAATCTGAAAAAATTCAAAATCTAAAACACTTCTGGTCTGAAGCATTGATAAGGGATACTCAACCTGTATAGATATGCATAATTCATTCATCCAATTCCCAGCTGATGAACCTGAGGTTGTTTATATCCACTTGCTTTTTCAAATGATGCTACGGGACCATCCTCGGACTGCTCACTGTGGAGTCACCATTCCCAGAGGCAGGAAAGCTGGGCCGGGGTCTGTGAGCACTGACAAAGTTACAGTGGAGGGGCCAGATCTGGAAGGCTTCTTAGGCATGGCTAAGAGATGTGGGCTTTATCCTGAAGTCAGCAGGAAGCCATAAAACAACTTGGTTTTTTGGTAAATTGCTAACTTTGAAATTTTCCTTCATTTAAGAAAGCAATATAAGTACCTTACAGACAACTGGAGAGAAAAATAAAGAAAAACTCTACCGTAATCTTATTGCATAAATACTTAAGTGTTTCCTTTTAGTCTTATTTTCTAGTGCATGTTTTTATTCCCACTAAATTATAATCGTGGTGCACGTCAATTTTAGATCCTGCTCTTTTCCCTTTAATGTTCTTGTGTACACATTTTTCCACGTGACTACAGAGTCTTCATGACAAGTTTATTTAGGTGGTCCCTTTGGCTGGACACTAGAGCCTCTTCCAGTTATATCTGAGTGGCTCAGATGATGCCTCCCCCTATGACTCCAGACACCTTCTCCATGGAAGCTTTCCAAGCAGCATTCAACCAGGCTCAAGTCTTCCTTGTGTAAAAGAAACACACACACCCCTCCATCAATCCCCACCCCCTGCCCCCTCCAGTTTCCATCCTCTTTCCTCTTCACAGCCAAACTGCTGGAGTCACCCCCACCCCTGCACCTCCCACCGAAGTCCTCTACCCACTGGGTCTCCCTCCCGTTCCCCCCAGCCTGGGCCTGGGCCTGGGCCTGGGCCCTGGAGCTCTCCCTCTGCACTCTCTTCCTCTCCCATGACATTCCTGCCCACATTTGGGCTCCAGCCCCTACCTCCCACCAGACAATCAGAGATCTCTGGTCCTCCAGCCCTGTCCCTCTAATCAATGGCCAAGTCCTGCCCACGCCCCCTCCTTGACAGCCCTACTCCACCTATTCCTCCCCCCACACACAGCGGCCAACACCCTGGTTCATGCCCCAGTAGCTCCCATGGGCTGACACCCTGGCCCCTAACTCCTCTTCCTGCCTCCATCGTGCCCTCCCTCCCACCCCACCATAGTCAGGCTCAACAGTTCAGCTGGAGTACTTTTGGGTTTTTTTCAAACAAAAATCTGACTGTGTCACTCCCTGGAGGAACTTTTCAGGACTCCCCATGGCGTTCAAGATGAAGCCCAAACCCCTGAGGCTAGACTGCAGGCCCTGGGTGCCCTGGCCCTGGCTCACCTCTGTAGCCTCACCTCTGCCCACCACCATCTGCACTCTACACTTCACCCCTAGAGGAGGACCTGCAGTCCCACCTACATGCCAAGCTTTCTCTCACCTCCTCCTTTTCCCACACTGTTGTTTCCCTTTCATGGTCCTCCCTTCCCCCTCCACTGACTTCTTTGCCTAGATAACTTCTAATTCTTCAGGTCCTAGCTCAGTGGTCACCTCCTCCAGGAAGCCTCCTGACTTCCTCCCCAGCTGTCTAGGCTCAGGTGCCACCCTCCAATTTGCCCTCAAGCCATCTTGTATTTACCCTCATCACAGCACTTCCGGTGCAGCCCATTCATCTGTTTTCAGTCTGGTTTGTGACTGTGATGAGTTCCCTCACTCCCCACTCCCCTGCCACACCCATGTCTTCCTGACTCCACACCCTGAGGACAAAGTCTGTGTCTCATTCACCTTGAAATCCATGACCTGGGCCGGGCAAGGTGGCTCACACCTGTAATCCCAGCACTCCGGAGGCTGAGGAGGGAGGATTGCTTGAGCTCAGGAGTTCAATACCAGCCTGAGCAAGAGCAAGACCCCATCTCTACTAAAAACAGAAAATTAGCTGGGTGTCATGGCGTGTGCCTGTAGTCCCAGCTACTCAGGAGGCTGAGGCAGGAGGATCGCTTGAGCTTAGGAGTTTGAGGTTGCAGTGAGCTAAGATGACACCCCGCTGCACTTCACCCGGGGCGACAGAGCCAGACTCTGTCTCAAAAAAAAAAAAAAGAAATCTATGACCCAGCCTAGTGCTTGCTACCTGTCAAATGCATGACTGAACAGAAACTGGTGACCATCTCGATGTACAAACTTTTCCCATACTGAAGATTATCTCCTTTGAACAGATTCCCAGAAGTTGGTAATTACTGAATCAAAGGGGATGAATATCAAAAGCTTTCAATTTCCACAGCTAAGTAGCTTTCCAAAAGGCTATGGCAACCACACTCCCACCGCAAGTGTAAGAGTGCCTACCTCACTGGACTCTCGCAGCTTGGCTATTTTCAGTATATTTTTTTTAAGTGCTCATTTTCTGGGCAAAACATACCCCCTTGTTTTGTCTATTTGTATGTCTTTGATTACTGGTGAGGGTGAACATTTTTCCATATGTTTGAATACTGAACATATTTCTTCTTTGAGGATTTACCTGTCTGTGTGACACAGGAACTGTTAAGGCAGGTTGGCTTTTTACCAGATGACTCTGGGGGCTGTGCAGGCACTGACCAGAAGCAGGAAGGGAGCTGCTGCAATGGCCCTGGTGACGACGAGCAGGCCAGGGCCACTATGGGGGCCACAGGGGCTGCAGGGAGGAGGAGGGGAAGAGATCAAGGAGGCCAAGTCAGCCAGCCCAACGTGGGGGCTGGCAGCAGACGGCAGGTGCGGCCGGGTTTCTGGCTCGGCCAAGTGAATAGAAGGAGATGCTATGTGCTGCAATGTGCCCAGGTAGACGTGGGCACTTCCCCCCCCAAGGTAGTTCTCAGAGCTCTCTACTAGTCACACCTGGTGAGGAATAGTTAGGGGTAGCAGACAAGGCTGGGGCAGGAGGGTCGGAGACAGGCAGACGTCGTGAAGGAGACCAGGGGAGCCAGACTTTGGAAGTATTTGCTGGGCAGGGAGTGGAGCTAGGAGTTTGCCCAAGGGACAATGAGGGTCTGTACAGGAAAAAACGACCATCATCATCATCATCAAAAGCTGAAGATCAGTGAGCGCATTACAACAATGGACTAGAAAGCCTTGTTCCAGTCACTTAGCTGTGTTAACTCAATGCCCATGACAGCCCTCTAAGGCAGGCATTCTTATTATCCCATCTTACAGATGATGAGACTGCCAGACATGCAGAGTGCCTGACCTTGCCCAAGGCCAGATAGCTAATGAGTGGTGGAGCTGGGATTCAAACCCAGGAATCTGGCCCCAGTGTCTGTGCTGCTTACATATGGTTCCAGTCTCTCTAGAGACGTGAGCACACAGCAGGGAAGGGGAGAACGCCCCCCAGGAGCAGCTCATCAAAATTCTCAACACTTGGGGCCCTTCCTGGAAAACAACTAACCATGGACAAATCCCAAAGCCTGCCTCCTCCAAGCCAGGAATGGGGCCACTGAGCTCTGCTGGAGGAACTCCCCAGTCCAGTGACTGGAGCCACCACAGACCCGTGGTCTCTGACCACAGTCAGCCCAGAGACTCATCTCTAAGACCCAGGCAGCTCTTAACCCCCCGTCACCAAGCCACAAACGCCCCTGCACCTTCTCCTAGCCTCTCCTCCTGGCCAAAGTCAGTCTCACCCCCCACCCAGGCTAAGTGCCCCAACCCCCAAAGTTACCACCCCCCAAAACTGCCCAAGGTCATGCCCTGCAGCACTGCTGAGGAAAGCGAAGGATTGAACATCTAAGTGCTCATCCTCAGGGCCCTGGTCAGGCAAATGATGCCATCTCCAATCAGTGGTAGATTAGGCAGCTGGACAAAAGGCAGAGGAAGTTCTAAGTACTGAGATGGAATAGCCTCAGTGAAAAAGGAAAAATGCAGAACAGCATGTCCACTGCACTGCCATTTGTGGGGGAAAAAAAGAAAGAGAGAGAGAGAAAGAATTTGCTACCATAATTATATTTCCTGTATACACATAAACCATCTCTTGAAGGACACACAAAAAACTGGTAACACCGGCCGCCTCCATGCGGAGGAACCAGTTGGCCAGAAACAGAAAAGACTTTGCAGTGTGTACTCTTTTATCCCTCTGAATGTCTGTACCATGTGAATAGAATATATTCTTATTTAAAAAGACAAATAAAATGAAACATTAAAATTATACAGATAATTTCTCATATGTGTGTGCATATAAATATGTGCATACAGATATAAACAATGCCTTTCCCTCCAGGGCCTGGAAAAGAATCTTCTGGCGAAAGATCCTACTTGCACTTGGCCTCTTAGGCCTACTCCTGTATGGGCTCCCTAGAGTCAGGTACAAGCCCCTTCTCCCAGCCCTTGAGGTGGGTCAGGGTTATAGTGGATCTTTCCGAGTGCCTCCTGAGGGATGGAGGGTGGTGGCTAGCTCGGCCTGGGCACGTGTCCTTGTGGGCTCTTGCTCCTTGTAAGGAGCAAAGCAAGAGGGCTCCTGAGCAGACTGACACACCCCTCACTGCTGCCCCCACCCCACAGGCATCTGGAAGTCCTCATCCCCATGGGCGTCTGCCCTGCAGCCACAATGCCCCTGCTGACAGACAACTTCACAGGTGTTCTGCGTCTCTGGTAAGAGCTACCATCTCTCCCACTCCGAGAGCACCCCTCAACCCTACAGAGTCCTGCCCCACCCCAGCAGAGCCAGGCATTCTGCCCATCAACCCCAGCAGCCCCGCTGGGCCACACATCTCCCAGTCCTCTAACTGCTGTTTTGAGCTGGGGTCCTCTAGGGATAGGGACTGATCCATCTGTGGGTGCATGAACGGATGGAGGTGGCAGTGAGCATACACCAAGTGGGTAGATAAATGGAGCTGACTCCCATCCCTGCTCTGGCCAGGGCCCGGCCTGAAGTCCTGACGTGTACCTCCTGGGGGGCTCCCATTATTTGGGATGGCACCTTCAACCCAGATGTGGCCCAGCAAAAGGCTGGACAGCAGAACCTCACCATTGGGCTGACTGTCTTTGCTGTAGGCAGGTAAGGCCTGGGGAGGGGAGTGGTGCTGCCCACGCAGGGAGTGGGAGGGGTATGCACGTGATGTAGGAGGTGGGGCACTCTTTTCCCCTGTGCCATCGGATCCCAAAGTGAAGCAAGAGACAAAGACAGCACCCCTTGTCCCAGACTCCCAGAGTGAGCACAGGACCATCTTCCTCTGCCTCCCTGGACTCCAACACCATAGAGCCCACCCAGCACAGGCAGCCAGGGGTTCAGAACCATGTCTAGAAGGGGCTGCCTAGGGGCTGGAGCTGGTCCATCTGGAGGCACTGGGTTTGTGGTGAGAAAATCATGAAGTCTTTCAAGTGAGAGTGGTGACAAGAGGGGGAGAGTGACTGGGTAACTAGAGGGACGATCTACTGCAATAAGTGCCCACTGGAGGTCAGGGGCTCAAGTGCAGGCACACAGTAGGGTGGGGGGTTGCCAAGCACACCTGATGGAGGGAGAGAGACTGGGGATCTGAGGAGTTTTTCAAGGTAGTGAATTCAAGCTGGGTAAAGAGGGAAATAAAGAGAGGAGGAGGGTGACAGACACCGAGAAAGTGGCAGGGTCACCAGATTAGAGGACTCAGTGAGGGAGGATTGTTTGTGGGGAAGGGGAAGGGGCAGTAATCAGAGTAAGTGACCTAAAAGGATGAGGTCACAGCACCAGAGCGAGCACCCCCGAGGCCCCAGGCCCCAGACCCCGGTGGCAATGGCCTGGACAGCTGGGTTAGGGCCAGTGGCCTGAGTGCCCACTGCAGCCCTACTCCTGGGCCTTCATGTGCCTCGACAGCCCCCAAAACAAAAAACCAAGCAAACAAAAAACAAGAATAGAAGGATGAGGTCCTCACAGAGTGGGACAGACACTGATGATGACCAAGTCAAGGAAGTGGGCACGGGAGCAGGTAACTGAGGAAGGCGGAGGACAGAACCACTGCAAGACAGGAGGTCAATCACAGGACCGAGGGGCCTGGGCAATGGATGGGCTTCTAGGTGTGGAGAAGGAACCAGGATTGGTAGGTGGAGAGGAAATGGCAGGGGCATC
Organism: Daubentonia madagascariensis; assembly: GCA_023783475.1. NCBI lineage: Eukaryota > Metazoa > Chordata > Mammalia > Primates > Daubentoniidae > Daubentonia > Daubentonia madagascariensis. The sequence goes on from JAKFHU010000117.1 coordinate 5,425,025, forward strand.
GACCTCCCTGTTACGGATGGGAGGGGGTGTCCAAGCCAGGTGTCCACCTGCCAGAAGTGATGCAAAAGGGACTCCTGGCCTAGCATGGCAATCAGATCCTACAATCCCCAAGGTACAGAGAGCAGAGTCAAGGCAATTAAAGGAAGCATTTCTAATAATGGAACAGGCTGCTTTGGGAAGGCAGTAAGAGCTTCCCATCCAGGAAGAGATATTAGAAAGGCTGGGCAAGGAATTTTGTTATCAGATATCCCAGACGACTGTTCAAGGGTCCTCCAACTCTGTCCCCTACACCCTAGAAGGGAGAGAAAGCCAGGAGGGCTGCAGAAAGGCAAGGGGGAAAACAGAACCAAGAGCGACCCATGGACCAGATGGGCAGAACTATTAATAGTAGGCCTTGGCCTTGGGGCCTTGGCCTCTTGGTGCTAAGGGGCTTGGTGCCCCCACTTCCATTATGGATGCTGAGTAGGGTGTTCCTGCACCAGTCCATGGGGTCAAGGTCTCAAGGAAAAGAAATTCCAGGATCCTGAGTTCCAAGATTCTATGAGTCCAACACCCTTGGATGCTGTTTCGTAGGTCTCTGATTCCAGTTTCCCACAGTTCCACCAGGAATGCAGCAAGCGCAAGTAAAGGTACAGGATGCAATGTCAAGCTAGGTTCAAATCCTGGCTCTACCACTTACCAATTGTGCATAGTTGTACAAGTTACTGAAGCTTTTTAAATGAGATTATGCCCAGACTCAATGGTGTCTGCCACGTGATAAATGTTCAAAATATTAGGCATTACTATTATTTAATCCCAAGGCCCGTTAATACAAAGTGTCCAGTATTCCAAGAAGTTTGGTTATCTATGTAAGGAAACAAACCCAGTGACTTAAAACAACTAATTACTATAACTCACATAATAATTCTGAGGGACAGGAATCCAGACAGGGCTCAGCAGGAAGGGCTCCCCACTGCTCCCAAACGTCTGGGTCTCAGATGGCAGACCAACTGCTGAAGACTGGCGGGCACCTCTCTCTCCACACAGCCTCTCTCTGCACGGCTAGGTCGGGCTTCCCCACATCATGGCAGCCTCGAAGTTCTGGGACTTCTTAAATGAAGGCGCAGACCTCTCGAGGGACAACCGCTGCCAGCAAGATGCAAGCGTGGCAAGCAATTTGCAAGCATCTTTCACCCACCCCCTCCCCAAAGTTGACCGATTCTAGGACTGGAAGGTTCGGCAGTTCCACGCACTGGCGCGGGGAGCAGCGGGCAGCGCGACGGCGGTGCGGGTGGGGGAGGGCGGCCACGCCGCGCGGGGCGCTGCTTTCAGGCTGACCGTGACGCCCGCGCGGCAGGTACCTGGAGAAGTACGTGGCGCGCTTCCCGGCGACGGCCGAGCAGCACTTCATGGTGGGCCTGCGCGTGGTGTACTACGTGTTCACCGAGCGGCCGGCCGCCGTGCCCTGCGTGGCGCTGGGCCCGGGCCGCCGGCTGCGCGTGGAGCGCGTGGCGCGCGAGCGGCGCTGGCAGGACGTGTCCATGGGGCGCATGCGCACGCCGCACGCGGCGCTGCGCGGGCGGCTGGGCCGCGAGACGAGCTTCGTGTTCTGCATGGACGTGGACCAGCGCTTCAGCGGCGCCTTCGAGCCCGAGGCGCTGGCCGAGTCCGTGGCGCAGCTGCACGCCTGGCATTACCGCTGGCCGCGCCGGCTGCTGCCCTTCGAGCGCGACGGACGCTCGGCCGCCGCGCTGGCGCGGGGCGAGGGCGACTTCTACTACCACGCGGCCTGTCCGGGGGCAGCGTGGCGGCGCTGCGCGAGCTGACGGCACACTGCGCGCGCGGCCTGGAGGCGCTCTGGCACGACGAGAGCCACCTCAACAAGTTCTGGCTGCGCAAGCCCGCCAAGGTGCTGTCGCCCGAGTTCTGCTGCGGGCCGACATCCGCCGCCCGCGCCTGCTCTGGGCACCAAGGAGTACCAGCTGCTGCGGGACTAGCGCCGCCGCGAGGGCCGCGGGGCGCCAGGCCCGGAGCCGGGCCTCAGCCGGGCCGCCGTGGGCACCGCGAGCGTGTGGAGTGGGACTCGCAGGAAGGAGAGGTCCTGAAGCCAGTCGGGGTCCTTTCTGGAAGCGGCACGGCACTCGGGAGGGCAGAGAGAGAGTGGATGGAAAGAGCCCTACCCCTGCCTTGGGTGCCCGTCCGTGGGAGTGGGGGAGGAGGCCCTAGCCTGGCGGCGCCGCTCACTTTCAACAGTGGCCCCAGCACAACTGCCGTAGTGCCTCGCGCAAGCGCTCTACCGACCTTTCACCTCTGACCTTAGGGGATTCAGCGGACGCCCTGGGGAGATGTTGTAGCCTCACCCACCCCTCCTTTTTTTAATAAGGAGACTGAGGCATAAGGAGGCGGGGTAGGTGAAAAGGTAACCGCCCAAGGACGCGGAGGATGTGGCCGAGTCGCCGTGGTGTCGGCAGCTGGAGAGGCAGGACCGGCCCCTCTGACCTCAGACAGCTGCCGCAGGGAGGGACACAGCGCGGTGTATGCGGGAGTCGCGTCATCGCGGATCAAGTATTCCTGTGGGACAGAGCACGCGTAAGGAGCCGCGGTCCGCTCGGCTCTGCTTGCGGGCGGCACTCGCAGGGCCCCCGACTGTGACCGCGAGCGGCTCTCGGGAGAGACGCCTTGAAGACTGCACAGTTAGAGCGCGGCCCGGGGCGCCGTTCGTCCTTGCCTTTTGCTGCACGTGCTCGGAGGGAGCTGGCGATGGCGCCGCTGTAAACTGCCGCCAGACGTGGATGTAATGTCGCGCGCGCTGAATCTTCACCGCTGTATATAAACTGTGAACCGAAATACTTAGTGCGTCGGAACAGTCTGACAGAACCTCTCTAAAGGCTGCTCCCGGGCTGTAGACTTGAGCCTCTAGGCCTCAGTGAGACTTCCAAATAAAACTAACTTAAATTCTTTAAAAGCTTGATTTTTTTTTTTCTTTAATAGACAATCATGGCAACCACAAAGGGATCCAGAGTAGACCGACCTTCCAGAGTTGTCTGGAACATTTTGGGGACCCAGTGCCTTGGTGCCAGCACGGGCGCTCTGAGCCCCTCCAGCTCCCCAACGGTTGCAGACGACTGGGTGAGTTTCTCCCGAGTCCCCGACCCCCACTTGGTTGACTGTCCTGAGTTTTAATCAGCTAGTTGCGCTCAGTCCTGGAGGAAAGGATAAGTCCTTCCTTGAGAATTTTGTTTCTCAAGAAGGGGAATTCTCCTGGTTGAAAGATGCTAGGAAGGAACGGATATGTGTGGCTGCCAGAACTTGACATAAAAGTTACAAAGGTATAAATCCAGCCCAAAACAAAGTAACCTTTGTTTATATAATTTTTGATAAATAAGACTAATTTAACATTGTTAATTTAATAAAAACAGATATATCTTCTAAGTTAACAAAAATACCCATATATTTAACTTTAAGGTTCTTATTTAAATACCTAATATTCACAAGCTGTAAAAATAGTTAACAAGAAAATAACTTCCAAATGACCAGCTTTGTCTAATACCTCAGTTTTCATAAATAATCTGTAATAAACTGTTAAAACTGCATATCATTTAAAATCTTAAAGTTATATTAAATTAAATAATAGATACTTATTAAATATCTGGGTCATTTCCAATTTTTAGAAAGTCTTACAAAAATATTTTTTAAAATTATAAAGTGATTCTCATCTATAAAACTGATATATGACAGACAATTCAAGCTTTCTTCCTAGACTTTTAATAAAATTTAAGATTACTTAGAATTAAAATGTCTAATTAATATCTATAATCTCATATATAATACACCAAAAAAGTTTTTAATTTTAAAATGTATTGAAGAAGTAAAATATGTTCTTTATAAAAAATAATTTTGCCTAATTCAGAAATTAAAGATTATTTTCAAAACAAAAATTGAAAAAACAATAAAAAAGATACAAAAATTATAAATATAAATATATTAATTTTTTAAAATTTAAAAATAGTTTTGTATTTAAAAATCTTGTATAATAAATTTTTGTCCTAAAATGACCAATTATTTTTTTAAATGTAAGACAAAACAAAATCCAAACATGTCATAAATGGTTTAGATAAGTTGTAATAAGGTTCATTAAAAAAACTTCTTAATCTCCCTTTGTGTATTAATGGCAGGCTAGAAAAAAATTATTTTAAAAATTTTATATATAAAGTTAACTATAATTTTAAAAATTATGTCTTTCTAAAAATTAAGCTTTAATATTTAAAAATATACTAATACAAAACTAAAATTTTGGTACTCCATATTAAAACAAGGTTTTCATAAAGTAATTTACTCTTAATAAAATTACAAGAGTTTTTAATTTTTAATTCTAAAATCTATTCCTTTTTAAAACTTCTCAAATTTATATCTCAAAAATTCTACTTTTGCTATACCTCACTACACATGATTTACAAGCCAAACACCATTGCCTTCTGTTCCTTTTCCCCTTAAAAAGATCTTTTTCTCTTGACTAAGATGATAACTCTCTCCTTCAACCATTTCATCAACTCCTGTAACTTTTTTCTCTGGTTCTAACTCTACTGTTGTAGCGTGACACTAAAACAGTTATCTTAAAAGTCTAAAAAACACAGTATTTTCCTCCAGTATAACTTAATTCTATATTCTTGGCATTCTTAATATGTCTGTTATTCAATTATAAACAAAAGCTTTCGTACTGTTACTAACAGCCATCTATTTCCCTACTCAAGGTACTAATATTTTTGTTTACATTCCCCAATTATATAATATACACTCACAACTTTGGCCCTACTCTTCTTATGTCTGATTAAATTCAAATAGTCTTTTGATCAGGTTGGACTTCCAAGTTATCTACATAGACTTCCCATAAAGAGAAACAATGACACTACAAGAGATTTTTCTTTACCTTTTTGGTAGCTGTCCTAAAAAAACAAAGATTTCTTATTTTATCAAGATAATTGCTATGTTGTCTTTCTTAGGTTTTTGATTACTTAAAAAAACCTGAGCTTTAAAAGGCCTAAGATTTTTATATCCATATAACCTTTTTTTTTTTAATTTGACCTTTTTTTTTTTCCCCAGAATATTACGAGGGTACAAACGCTTTGGTCATATAAATTACCTTTGCACTGCCCCAGTCAAAGCTACAAGCATGCCCCTCCCCCAGACAGCGCATACCACATTAGGTGTGAATTTACTCACCTGCCCAATCAGATGAATGTTACTTCTATATGTGCACATTAGTGTTGATCACATCCGTATAACTTTCTATATTGCTTTTGAGGTCTTTTAATTATCTCTCTAATTAAGTAAGTAAATATTATTTTATAATGACCAATAATTCTATTTTGATCAAATATTTTTTTGACATCTTTGACAGATTTCCCCAAGATCAGAATCCTAAATTAAGTCTTTTTGGCCTAAAATTAACTTTAAAATTTTCCACTTGGGCCCCTAAGCAGCCTCAAAAAATATATCTCTCATCCTATAAAGATATTAAATAATTAAACTTATTTAATAAATTATATGAAAAATATTATCAAATAAATACTACTAGATCTTCTATTATATTTATAGATATATTAATATAAATATTCTAAAAATCATAAGTTCATAAAAATATGTATTATCAATCATTTTAATTATTATATTAAACATTTTATATAATTATATTTATATAAATATTCTAAAAATTATATAAAATTTATAGAAGTCTAATAGTCCTGATATGACATAGTCATAGTTATTATCTTAAAATACTACATATAATAAAAACAACTAAATTTCCTTGTCAGTTAAAAACTTTCCTCAAATTTTAACCATGAGTATTTTAAATTTTTACCATGAGTATTTTAAATTTTTGACATCCGCAGTTATTATACTAAATTCTTCTCTAAAAACATTTTCAGGGCTAGATGCAGTGGCTTACACTTGTAATCCTAGCACTTTGGGAGGCCCAGGCAGGAGGATCACTTGAGCCCAGGAGTTCGAGGCTGCAGTGAGCTATAATGATGCCACTACACCCTAGCATGGGCAACAGAGCAAGACCCTGTCTCAAAAAACAAAACATTTTCAATCACCTATAGTCCAAAATTACTTTTCATAAAAAACCCTAATAAATATAAATACAAAAAGTAATAATTTAATTAATTTAATAAACATATATTCCAATTTTATTAAATAGTTATATTTTTCCAATCTGTAACTCACTTTAATACTATTAAATATATACTGCTGTATATAATCTATAATATCCTTATAATAGTCCTCTTACAATTTATATATTAAGTATTAAAAAAGACAATGTTAAAAAACCCAAATCATACTAATTAAAAAATAAATACAATCCAAAGTTTTCCAATAAATAGACAAATACACATGCCAGGCCCAGTACTCATTCCTTACAACTACTACTAAAGACTATCGATCTTCCTAAAAAACAGCCTTCCTAGCTACAAAAGACAATCAACATTAGTCTTATAAATACCACCAAATAATTAATTTATGACCAAAAGAAGAAACTTATAAGGCAGAGTAACAAGCACAAAAAGCCATGTTTGCTCATTTCCACTTGCCGACATAATTTCACAAAGTCTCTGACTCTATGAAGACGTTTAGCTCTCAAGAAAGATACTTTAAAGACAAAACAAGACACATAGCCCCCCACATCTCTTGCCTGAGTCACTATATTCCTTAAAAAATAAATGACCTGTTTTGGGGGGCTGAGGCAGAAGAATTGCCTGAGGCCAGGAGTTTGAGACCAGCCTGGGCAACATAGTAAGACCCTGTCTCTACAAAAAATAGAAAGTTAGTAGGGCATGCTGTCTCACACCTGTAGTCCCAGCTGCTCAGGAGGCTGAGGCAGGAGGATCGTTTGAGCCCAGGACTTCAAGGTTGCAGTGAGCTATGATGCACTCCAGCCTGGATGACAGAGTGAGACCCTGTCTCTAAAAAAAATAAAAATAAAAAAAAAATGACCCCAGTCCTTGCCTTTTCCTACACATAAGATAACATCTGACAGGGTTAGTGATTATGCTTCTATAAATTATAACCAGATACACTCTTACACCCAAACTTAGGTATAATTTTACACATACTACTTCTTTACCTGTATGTAAACTGTGAACTAAAATACTACATCTAAACAGTCTGATAAAACCTCTCTAAAGGACTGTTCCCATGTTGTAGGCCTCAGGCTGTAGTCCTCAATGGTTGACATTCCCAACTTGTCCTTACGGCTTTTTCTCTCCTAAGTCCACAAAAATGACATTCTCTGGCCTCAGGGCTGGTAGGGCTAAGTTTGGCCACAGTATCTGGCAGGAGAGATTCCGAATCCATGGCTGCTGTCCAGACCCTTCATCCTCAATGGGGAAAAACACAGGCTGTGAACAGAAGTGTGAAGTGGTCAGACCCTCCTGGGAATGTGGTCACAGATAAGAGGAGATAGGGAAGGTCGCCACTGGAGGCCCCTGAGATTTTTGTCTGACAGGTGGGAAAACTGAGGCCGTGAGAGACTGGGATTTCACTCCGGGTCTTCTGAATCCTTTTTGTAGTGTTCTCACCAACCTTGCATTTTCAATAGCCTCCACTGTTCCCAGGTAGGGCAGTAATTCTGACTATTTACCTGGTCCAACACTGATGATTTTTACAATATGATAATTTGTACAAGCAGGTTCAGTTATTGATGATGTATGATAAGAGAGATCTCTCCTCTCAAAAGCAATTTGAAATGCCTCCAACCAAATTAGATCAGCCAAACCTGGAAGGCCATCTAGACTTGGGATTGGAGATGAGATTGGGCCAAGTGTGCCTAAGAACAGGTGGTGGTTTGCTGGCTGTGAGCTGGCACATGCCTTCCTCAGGTGGGAAAATGTGTTTCCTTCATCTTACCCTGCAACATTCCTAGGGCCACACGTGCCAACCCTAAGAACCCCTGGGCCACCAGAGACCTCAGCACAAGCCAGTAAGGTCTGGATGTGAATCAGCTCCTCTTCTAACTCCCTATGTGCCTGTGGACAAGTTCCTTACCTTTGCTGGGTCTTAGTTTTCCCATATGTAAAATGGGTATGCCAGTCGCCCTCCCTGTAGGGGTGGTTATGGTGCTCCAGAAAACAACTTGCCTCCTTTTCCCTGCCTTCCCTCTAGCAGCTTCATGGAGTGCAAAGGATTCACCAGGCAGTAGTCATTTCCTTATCATAAAGGGGACTAAATGGCACGTCAGGAGTTTCCAGGCCTTGGGCTAGGGGCAGCCTTGTGCTGTTGATGGGCATCTTCCTGTGGAGGGGGAGGGGTTTGAGGAAGGTTCAGGGTGAACAACCCTTTTGAGAATGGCTCCCTCCTAGGGAGCCCAGAGGCCTAAGGAGGAGGTGGGGGGTACAGAGGGACTCGGGTGTGAAGCAGGAACAAGGATAAAGCTCCTTCTGTAGCTACCTCCATGGCCATCAACACTGTCCTCAGCACCCATCCTGGGGCCCACAGGGATGGTGGCGCTCACACACTCCTCAGGTGAGCAGGTGAAAATCAGTCCCTCGGTCCTGAGTGTTATTGCTTCATGCTGCTTCACCCTACCTGCCAGCTCAGATGCCACCCCCAGAAATTCCCGAACATCTTCATCTGTCTTGGTCAAGGACCAATAATCATAAGGAACATAGATCCACTAGAGCCGAGTCAATTAGTAGCAATAACAACATGTATATCTATCTGGTACTTACAATGTGCCAGGTACAGTTCTAAGCATTAGACATGTATTGATTCATTTAATCCTCACATCCACCCCATGAAGTGGTTACTATTATCTACATTTTACATATGAGGAAATCAGGCACAGAGAGGTTAACTAACTAACCCAGTGTCACACCATTAGCAACTTAAATTCATCCATGTGAGAACAAACAGGAAATTAAACATGGCCAGAGAATGAAGACTGAAAGTCCAGGGTCTTGGTCTCCTCTGTCCATTTTTGCTTTTTTCTGCCTCCTTTGTTCTCCTGCTTGTGTCTGGCTCAACACAGCCACCCCAGCCCCCAGTCTACAGGGCTTTGCATTTTGGGTGCCCACCATTTCCTAACTTGTTCCTAATTCATGGAACGGAGAATCTGCAGTCAGCGCCATCCAGTGGTGTGTGGTAAATGTCTAGCAACTGGTTCTTCAAGGAAGAAGAAAGCCCTGATTTATAGCATTTGCCAGTTTCCATGGTACAGATCCCACCATGGCTGATGTCAAGCTACCAACACTCAGTGCATGCAGAGCTGAGGAGGGGTGTGCACAATTTGCTCAAATGAACCACGATGGCCATTACACATATGGCGGCATCTATGGATCAAGTCACCAAGTCAGGTGTCCACTGCTGGCCAATCAGCTGTGGCTGCAATGGGGTCACGTGGCACAAATATGGCTGCCACTGCCCATCCCTTCATGGCCCAGCAGGCTATGGGAGGTCAATTTCAGAGACAGAGGTGAGGCTGGTGAGATTACTGAAAACATACTGGCTCTTGGCTACCCTACATCCACTCCTCCTCCTGATGGTAACACACTCTGGTTTCCTCTTGGGCAGAAGTTCTTCAGATGGGGGTTTCACCCTCTGCTCCAGGCTTACAGCGTGGGCCCTAGGCCCAAACCAAACAAGCACAAAACACAACCCAGTCAGAACCAGGAAGACCCAATTAGACTTTCACTGGATGCTATGATTTGAATGTCTCCCCCAAAAGCATACGTTGGAAACTTACTCTCCAATGCAACCTCGTTGGAAGGTGGGGCCTAACAGGAGGTGTTTAGGTCATGAGGGCTCCGCCCTTATGAATGGATTAATGCCAGTTATAACAGGGCTGGAGGCTGAGTGTTTGATCTCTCTCACTCGCCCTCTCTTGCCCTTCTGCCTTCCACTATGGGATGATGCAGCATGAAGGCCCTCACCAGATGTTGGCACCATGCTTGGACTTCCCAGCCTCCAGAACTGTGAGCCAAATAAATTTCTGTTCATTATAAATTACCCAGTCTGTGGTATAACCCAGTCCATAAAACAGACTGAGACACTGGGGCTTCTGGCAGAGAGACAGAGGGTTAATATGCTGGGAACCTGGGGGCTGTGAGGCTAGAGCTGCTGACCCCACAGGAGCCTGAGAATGAAGATGACTCAGAGCAGAGCCAGGTGGAGCTGGAGACACATCCTTTGAGCCCTGAAGCTGGCCTGACCACTGTCCTGTGACATGAGCCAATAAATTCTCGTTTGAACTTTCTATCACTCACAGCCAAGTCTTGACACACAAGGACTGTGAGGACTCAGAGGAACAAGTTCCCGATAATGAGCACCATGTTGACTCGCGGCTGAGTCATTTCTGTCTTCCTCACAATGCCCACATAGGGCCAGCCTTGATAAACTTTTGGGGGAATTCCTACATTCCCCTCCTAGGCAATCAAAACACTGACCACCATGGGGAAAAATGTATGTGACGGGAACTTCTTGGACCCATCCCCCCATCACTAGAATAGCTTCCACAAAACAGACACTCATGAGGGACCCCCAGAGAGGGTGGGGTGCCCCTCAGGGAACAGGGGAAATGAGACTCATTGGTGGACCCAGTACATCCAAAAAGGCTCCAGAACTAGACAATTTTGGATAAATGTATGTATGTCCCTACCACTTAACTGCAACATGATCCTTAGGGCAAAGCCTCTGTAGGTTTGCTACTCATTTCCTAGGAGAGTTGTGAGGCAATCAACAGAAAACATTCAGTTACGCACCTGGAGCAAGGCCGGCCCACAGTAAGGAACAATTTCCTTCCTTTCCCAATCTGGGGGCGGGGGCGGGGAGAGGAGCAGTGGAAAGGTGCCCCCCAGCCCCACCCTCGCACAGAGCACGCCACACACTGCTGCCACCCGGGTGCAGGTACAGTTTATTCTTCACAACAGAGAAATACAAAGAGCAGAGAGTTTGTAATTCCTTTGTTTCTTGCCCCCTTTAGGGTTTTTCCCCCACATTTGATTTTTATTTTGCTCCCCACCCCCTTTTTTAAATAGAATGCAAACTTCTTTCCTGAAGTGTCTGAGGGGCACCTGCCCTCACCTCCCTGCCACCAAGATGCAGACTGAGAAGCCAACAGACTGTTTTCTCTTTTTTAATAAGGTAACTAGTTCTAAATATGGTGGCCTGGAGGTCCCACAGAAAAAAGCAAAGGGGTGTTAACAGTATGTATAACAGCATATTTACAGGGTAGTAACATGCGGACAAAAAGCTACAATACTGAGTTTATCAGACGACGCAAGTCAAACAAAGGGGTGGGGGTGGGGCCAGAGAACCCCATGGGAAAAGAAACCCCAGGAAACGTTAAACTGGTAAATCAATGGCGAGTTAAGGCTTAAAAAGTGTATAAAAATAACACAGTTAATATTCAAAACGGAACTCCAGATACAGAATATATAGATGAGTTTCTGTCTAGTTTTCTTTTTTTCCCGGGGGGATGTGGGGGGCTTCTCCGGGCTCTGTACATGGTTCCTATATACACGGACACGCATGGCTTTCAGATTGGGGTGTGCCGTGGGGGCTGGGGACAGGGTCTGCTCCTGGGACCCTCCTCCCCGAGGATCCCTTCCCTGCTGAGGGGCCTAGGGCCTGGGCTGGGGATTCCCCCTCCATGGCAGGGAAGACAAATAACCCCTCCCTGGGCACTGCCCCCATCTGGAGGAAATTCTGGAGGGGGGTCCCAACCCCAGGCCCACTCCCTCCCCATCCCCCTGCCCACAGTCTGGGATGGCAGGAGAGGTAGCCTATAGGTTTCCTGGCCAGCACCGAGGTAGACTGGGGTGGTCTTCAGGGCAGCAAGGGAAGGCCAGGTCTTACCCAGCCCATCCCCACCCCATTTCCCTGGGCCCGCCACCCAGCCCATCACTGCACCCTTTGGTCCTGCAGATCTCGTGGCCCCTCTCTCTCGTTTCCGCCTCTTGAAGCCTGGACAGCCCTGGTGGCTGTCACATCCCTCTGCTCAGCGATGCCCAGGGCGCAGCTCGAGAGGTACGAGCAGGGCACCCAGGGGCGAAGGGCGCATTCAACTGACCTCCTGCCCCTCTCACCTGGAGGTCCCCTTTGCAGTCCAGAAACCCAGGCCTGAGCCTTCCCTCAAGACCTGAGGCCACAGCAAGAGAAGGTCCCACGCTGCCCTCTGGTTCTCTGCGTCCATCTGTCCGATTCTTTTAATTTCTCGGTCTTAGCAGCACCAACTTCCTGGCCAATAAATATCTTTTTTGTTATTTCCAAAACAAACTTAAAAAACAAAAAAACAAAAAACAGTGAAGCAAGTGAAGGGTGGGGAACAAAAGGAAAACCCAACAGAGAGGTTCAAAGTGCTCTGAGATCGTCTTTGGATGCTACCAAAACAGTCCAGAATCTTGCAGTTGGCCTGGCCGCCTCCGGAGCTGGACCAGGCAGGGCTTCTGCGGACCAAGCTTTCTGGAAGGTTGGGAAGGTCGTGAGAGAGCTTGGCGGTTCCTGGAGGGCCCCTGGAGGGAGTCAGGGCCTGGTGCTGCCTGGGTCTGTGTCTGCCAGTGGGCGGGGCGCCTCCAGTGGGCTCAGATGAGAGAGATTCGCACCGGGATGCCGGGGGACTCCGTCCTCTGGGGCGAGTGATGGCTCACCAGGTGCTCCACCACCGTGTGTTTGGACATGTGCTTCATCAGGTAGGTCTCCTGCGGGCAGGGGTGAGATTCAGAACAGGTAACCACTGCTAAGGGAGGCGGGGAGCCGCAGTTCCCACAAGCGGCCACTAGAGGGCTCCTTGGTCGATGGGCCAGCTGGTGGTGGGCGGCCACAGCTTTGGGGGTCAGATGGGGACCGGGCATTGGTTCTAGGGATATTGCATTGCTGCCAGGGGTGAGTGCTGACCCTTGCTGGAGTATGAGCCCAGAGGGCTGGCTAAAGAGCCAACAAGCACAGGCTCACCCCTCAGCAGCACCCACCAGTGACTGCCCAGGGCCGGGCCCCCAGCCAGCTGGCTGTGGTGGGGTATACCAGCTTCCCCTCAGCCCTGCCTGCTGCGTCAACACAGTGCCCGCATCTGCCTGGCCCTCCCAGCAAGAGCAAGGCAGCAGGCCTGGGTTCGAGCCTAGTTCTGCTCTTTCTTAGCAGTGGGAACTTAGACAAGTCAGTCAGCTTGTTTCTCCAAGCCTCAGTTTCCTCCTCAGTAAGCAGGGATGGGGGAGGAACAACCTCAAAGGTTGCTATGGTGACACAGACACAGATACAGATACAGCCCTTAGCATGCAGTAAGGGCTGAGGGGACCACACCTTCCCCAGTCTGGTCTCTGCACCCCCTCACTCAATCCTCCCTGGAGCAGAAGCCAGCCCTAAGCCCCCCACTGGCTCTGCTGGGTGTGACCTGAGGCACCAGGACTGGGTGGGCAAGGTGACCCAGGGCTCACTGCAGGCCCAGAGGCCCTCACATTAAGCCACATCCTTCCAACGGCCTTTGCCAGGAACAGAGGCAGTACTCCAGGCCCCACCTGCCACTCCTTGGCCTCAGACCCCAATATGCTCAGAAGCCAGCAGAGGAAGTCCTTAAATGTGGTGGCAATGTGCTGTTAAACAATACCAGAGGGAAGCAGTCAGCAAATCCCAAGCTAGGAAACTATTCTTCAGTGAATAAATAGCAAAGAGAAAAAAAAAGGAGAGGAGGGGACCTCAAAATGAAAAGATATATTGACCCAGGACAATGCAGGAATCTTATTTGGATCTTGATTAAAAACTAATATTGTGAATAGACAAAATCATGGCATTCACGAGACAAATGAAGATGTCAATGCTGAATGGGTGTTTGATGATAATGAGGACTTCAGTTAATTACTTTTAGGTATTCTAAAGGTATTGTGGATATGCTCAAAAAAGGAGTCTTTATCTTTAGAGATACAAAGTGAAATTTGTACAAATAAAATAATATGATGTCTGGGTTTTACTTCAAAAAATAAGGCTATGGATGAGGCAGGAGTGGTTGATAGTGTAGGGGCCATGGAGAACTTGAGCCTTGGAAAGAAGCAGGGACCGACTGGAGATCAGCCAGCTGAGTGGGGTCTCCCCCCATCCCCTTGGGGCCCTTGTCCCTGCAGGTTCTGTCCTCAGCCTCTCGAACATCTTCTGCCCCCTGAACTCCAGGGAAGAATAAATGTCACAGACTCAGGACTTAGCAATCAGCAGCCCTGGTGGCACCTGACAAGTACTGCTGACCACCCCACCTACAATCCATGCACCCCCCTCTGGCCAGAGTGACCTTTCAAAATCACCCTCCCCACCAAGCACAGTGGCACATGCTTGTAGCCCCAGCTACTCTGGCAGTTGCACTGGGAGGATCACTTAAGCCCAGGAGTTTGAGTCCAGCTTGGGCAACATAGCGAGAGTCTCTAAAACCAAAACCAAAAGAAAAAAAAAAAACCCCAAAAGTCCCCTCCCAATGGCTTCCCATTCCACCTGGAAAAATATCCAAACTCTCTAACAGGGGCCCCAAGGGCACACATGACCTAATTTTCTTTCAGTTCTTGCAACACACCAAGTTTGTTCCACCTCAGGGTGTTTGTACTCACTGTTCCTTGCAGGGAAGGTTCTTTCCCCTCTTCCTTCCCCTCATCTAACCATCCTTCAAGGCTTCAGCTGAATGGTCCTTCCCCAGGTGGCCTCTCTAAACCCACCCCACTTCCCAACTCCATTCTGTCCTCCCTGCTCTCTTTCAAAGCATACTCTTCCTTTAGAGCAATCGAGGCAATGTTGCCCCCCCAGGGACGTCTAGCAAAGTCTGGAGACATTTTTGGTTGTTAAGATTTGGGGAGGGGGTTGCTACTGGCATCTCAGGGATGCTGCTTAATAGCCTACCCTGTATGGGAGAGTGCCCCACAACAAAAAGTTATCCCCCCCAAATGTTGATATGGACTAGGGTTGAGAAACTCTGCTCTAGAGCAATTACCACAATTTGCCATTAAATATTTATTTGTATGGTTACTTGTTTAATACCTGTCTCTAACAGTAGTTTCTAACCTCCCTGGGGACAAAAAAATATGTCTGTCTGGTTCATCCTGATTCCCAAGAGCTGGGCACAAGCATTTAGCAAACACTGAGTGTTTAGAAAACACTAGCTCGGGTTGGTTAGCCACTGCTCCGTCAGCCCACAGCCCTATGAGTTAATCCATTTCATAGATGAGGAAATCAAGGTTCAGTGACCTTTATGTTGGGAACAGGGGTTCTGTCAACCAGAATATTTGACTAACCAGAAGAACACACACAAGGGACTCACCTGGGTGCTCAAAGGCATTTCTGGGTGCCAAAAGGCCCTTGTCTAGGGAAATTCCCACCCAGGGACAGTGGGCCAGATGCTATCTCTAGTGCTGTTCAAGCCTTTCCCGAGATGAGGGTGGCTCTGGGCCAAGTCACTGTGCCACCTTGTGGCCATGATGGGGGCTGCAGCTTCCCCAGAAGCGGAAAGGCCCTTCTCTCTCCTGGGCCCTAGAGAGCAGGGTGGAAGACCCCCACCCCTGCCTTGAGTATCCCAGGGCCCTGGGAACCCAGGCTAAAGCCAGGCAGGAGGCTGGGAGCTCAGCCAGGGGCAGATGAAAACAGAAGTGGGAAGCAGAAACCCTGGTTCTGCCATTCCCTGTGATCTAGGAGAATCACTTCCCCTTTCTGGGCCTCAGTTTCTTTGTCTGGAAAATGGGAAGAGTCAGTACAGATCTGAGGAGGAGGGGACAGCTGAGGCCCAGGAGGAGGAAGAAGTTCTCCCGGGGCCCCAGGCCAGGCTGGCTGGCACTCAGGCTGGCACTCACCGAGGTGTAGGCCCGCCCACACATGCTGCAGCAGTAAGCCTTGGCGTGCTTGATGGCATGGGCTGAGAGGTGGATCTGCAGGGAGGCGGAGTCTGAGTAGGCCCGGTAGCAGTTGGGACACTTGTAGGGCTTGTCCTTGTTGTGCTGGCGCTGGTGAGACTGCAGGGAGCACAGCAGGGTCACGAGATGGACAGGGCTCCCCTGGCCCCACCCCCTTCTTACACTTGCCTTGGAGGGAGGCAGCTGTGCACCTGGTGGGCGGGCAGGCAGCACTCACCTGGAGGTTGGAGAGCTGAGTGAAAGCCTTTTCGCAGCCAGGATGTGGGCACTTGTAGGGTCTGTCGCCTGTGTGGATTCTGTAATGGGCAGCCCAGTGAGGTGGAAGTCCCTGACACCCCAGACCACTCCAGTCCCCCGGCCCTTGGCTGACCTGGGACATACCTCTGGCCCCCAAGCTTCCGGGTCCCCACTCCACCCACTCTCCCCAGTGGCCAAGAGTGAGCCCCAGGCAAGAGGTGGGGACTTCAAAGGCCACCATCTCTTCTCTCCTCTGGCCTCCACTGCTAGTCCAACCAGAGCCTCCCCACTACCCAGAGGTCCCCGCTGCCCCTGACCCACCACCAGCACCCACTCAGAGACTCAGTCTAGGCCTCTAGCTAATCGTACGGGGCTTGCTTTGCATTCTTCTAAAAACCCCACCCTACAGACCACCCATTGGAAAGAACATAGATTCACACCTTTGTATGGACCCTCCCTGCCCACCCTGCCTCCTTCCCTAAGAAGGAGACATCTCCCTTTCATTGGCCCCGGACTTGTATTTCCTGTCTCCTCCCCATGTCAGTCACATGTCCATGAGTAACTGAGAGAATGCAGGACAGCATTGCCCTGAAGCTCAGCCCCTCTGTGTCCTTCCTGGGAACTCCTCTGTCCCCCTATTCCTGAGTTCTCATCCTGGCTCTACTATGTACTAGCCGGGTGACCTTGGGCAAATCACCGAGCCTCAGTTTCCTCATCTGCAGAATGGGTATAAAAATGTAGTGCCTACCTCACTGGACTTTGTGAAGATTACATTGATAATACATGTAGGGGCTTAGCCTAGAGTTGGCACAAAGTGAGCCCTCAATAAATGTTTGCCAGTGTTATCACTAAGCCATTCAACACTTGTTACAGTGGCGCCAGGCATCATGCTAGTTCCCTGGAATATACCAGTGAACAAAACAGACAAAAACCACTGCCTGGTGGAAACAAACAACAAGCATGAAATAAGTAAATAAATCACATGTAGAAGGTGCTGGATGCTGTGGAAAAAACAGAACAAGGTGAGGGCACTGTGCATGCGGGGGCACGAGGGGTGCAGTTTTAAAAGGCTGGCTGGGGGAGGGCCCCATGGAGAAGGTGATGTTGGGCAATGGTGCTTGTCCACCAGCCCAGGTGAGGAGGCAGCAGCCTGAGAGATGAGGTCTGCACGTGGAGCTCAGGAGCGTGGTGCCCATGAGTGGTGGTCTTCACTGCTGTCCACACCTGCCCTGTCTCCCTGCGCTCATCTTGAATCATCTGCTCTGGCAAATCCTCTGTGCCAAGCAGGTGGGCAGTGACGTGCTGGCTGGACCTGCACCTCATTTGCCTAATGTGCTGAGGAGCATTAAGTGGAGGCAAAATCCAGATCCAGCTACATTTATTTTTTGTAGAGACGGGTTCTCTCTCTGTTGCACAGGCTGGTCTCGAACTTCTGGACTTCCCGCCAAGACCCTGGCACATCTCACCGACTGGGTTTGCTCTGCCCATCAGCAAACTCATCAAGGAAACTAAGGCCCCACAGGCAGGACTCAGTGCTGGACTTAGGGCCACGGTGCTGATTAAAAACACTCCCTGCTGTCAATAAGCCCAAGACATTGGCTGCCATTGTAAACACGGACAGAGCCCAAATTCCTTAGTGTTCCCTGCAAGGCCTTCGTCAGATGGTCCAGACTCACCTCCCTGCTCATTCGCACCCTACGGCCTGGTCAGAGAACTCTTTTTTTTTTTTTGAGACAGGGTCTCGCTCTGTCACCCATGCTGGGGTGCAGTGGCACAATCATAGCTTACTGCAGCCTCCAACTCCTAGGCTCAAGCGATCCTCCCGCCTCAGCCTCCTGAGTAGCTAGGATTACAGGCGCATGCCACCACACCTGGCTAATTTTTTTTACTTTTTGTAGAGATGGGGTCTCACTGTGTTGCTCAGGCTGGGCTCAAACTCCTGGGCTCAAGCGATCCTCCCACCTCGGCCTCCCAAACTGCTGGGATTACAGGCATGAGCCACTGCACCCGGCCACATCTGGCATCCATATCTGATGATTCTCCCCACTACGCCTCTGCCCTGGCAGTGTGCCTCTGCCTGCTGTCAGCTCCTCCTTCCCGTTCCATCAGCAAGCAGAGTTCTGAGGAGCCTCCCCTGAGCCTGCTGCCCCCCAAGGCTCCCAGAGCCCCTGCACATGACAGCTCCTCATCACAGTGCTGACCCCATTGGACCCTCGGGGCCCCCCACAAGTCTGTCTCCTCTGCTGGATGGGAAATCCCCAGGGCAGAGACAGGTCCCAATCTCAGGAGCAAGGCCCAGGGTCCAGCCCCCAGACTGCACCTAGGTGTGCCAAGAGAAGCTGGGCTGATCCAGTTCTGAGAACCCCTATTCTACCTGTACATTTCTGGGTACCACATGTCTGGGGACATTATCTCAGGCTACTGCACCCTGTCTCTACATTGACCCCTCCAAGGTCATGTGGACCAACTCCACCTGGCGCCAGCATCCCCTCCATTTCATCCATCCTCACTCCCCTCCAGGGTGGCAGAGGGGTCCAAGGGTCCCCAGGACGTGCACTGCCTTTATTTTAAACTCCACAACTGGCTGGGTGTGGTGCCTCACACCTGTAATCACAGTATTTTGGGAGGCCAAGGCAGGAGGATCGCTTGAGGCCAGGAGTTTGAGACCAGCCGGGGCAACATAGTGAGACTCCATCTCTACAAAAAAACAAAAAAAAATTAGCCAGGCCTGGTGACGTATGCCTGCAGTCCCAGCCACTTAGGAGGCTGAGGCAGGAGGATCACTTGAGCCTGGGAGTTTGAGGCTGCAGTGAGCTATGATGATGACACCCCACTCCAGCCTGAGCAACCAAGCAAGACCTAGTCTCTAAAAAAACAAAACAAAACCAAAAAGAACCCACAACACCCACCTCCTGGGTTCTCTGCTCAAGTCACTCCTCTCCCCTGCCCTGAGCCCAGCTCCACTGGCCTCACACCACCTCCTCTGGCATTCTGGGCTCTTTCCTACCTCCAATCCTTTATCCAGGCCGTTCCTGCCACCAGGCACACCTGTCCCTCAGCTAATAGCTGGCTAAAACCCACACTGCTGTTCTCAGTATAAAAGCTCCCCTTATCAAGGCAGCCTTCCCTGATCCCCCAGACTAGGCTGGGCCCCCTGCAGCCCCTCCCCCAAGCACAAGGACATCCCCTTCCCAGAAGTCTATGCACAGGTACTTATTTTGTCAATGTCTGGTCACTGTTTTCTTGGCTGTCTTGTTGACAGCAAGAACTCCCTTGAGCTCATTCAATCCCAGTCAGTGCCTAGCACAGGCTCAGCACAGAGGGGAGCCGATAAATAGCTGTAGATTGAGTGAAGGAAAATGAGTTCTTTCTCTCTGTTCTCTCTCTCATTGACAATAGAAATATGCTCCACATAATCAACAACTTCCATTCCTGAGGTGTATTTCATGAGTGTTTGTTGACTGACTGACGGACAGTCCTCCAGGCACTTTGGGTCCTTCCTCAGGGACTCAGCCAAACCCTCTTGACCAGGAAGCTGCCTCTCCAGCCTCCTCCAATCCAAGTGCAACAACTGCCCGACCTCCTCCCTGGACTCCCAGCCTCAGCCTCTCCCTGCCTGGCCTGGGCCATGGCAGCAGCCGCAGGGGTCTGACCTTGTCACAGCCCTGCTTGGCAGCCTCGAATGACTCCCTCTTTTTCAGGACAGAACCCAAACCCCCTTCCCCAGTTTTCAAGGCCCGTCACATTCTGGCCTCCGTTTCTAAAGCCTCCTCCTCTGCCACTGTGCTCCCCAGTGGGGCATATTACCAACCTCCCCCAACACACATGCATCCCTCCATGACCCTCTGGGCCTGTGCTCATGCTGCCCCTCTGCCAGGAATGCCCTTCCCCCTCTGACTGACCCAGATGACCCGCCCCAACCTTATCTCCTACGCCCCTCTCATGGAAGTTTCCGCATCCACCAGCCTCCCAGGGGCCTGCCTCTGACCACTCATGTGTGGCATCCAGCACTGGGTTGGCTCAGAAAGAGCTTCAGGAAGCAACTGCTGGATGAAATGGAACAGGCTGCCAGTTCTCACCAGCCACAAAGCTCTGTCTTCAGCCCAAGCCCTCTATTCTAATGCCAGGATCCTTTCTCTGTAGGGTATCTTCCCACCAGGGGGGCACCTGGCCCCGGCTCCCACATCGTGGTAATGGGAAGCTCACCCTGATTCCAGACGGTCACTCTTGCTTAGGCAGTACAGGGAAGCTGAGCTGAAGTCGGGGCCCCTGGACTGCCCCACGCTCACTGCCTCAGTCCCACCCAGGGGCTCCAAAGACTCCCTCTGCTCTCTTGCCCGGCACCTCCGCCCCACGCGAGTGCCTTCTGCAGCCTGACAGCCCAGCCGCTTCTTCCTGAGCACGCGCTGCTCCTCGGTGCACTGCGCTTGAATCTCACTTCTGCCACCTCTAAGCTGGGTGACCCCGGGCAAGACACTTTGCCTCCCTCAGCCCCAGTTTCCTCATCTCTAAAATGGGGATAATAATAAAGATTGTGAGAATTGTCAGGATTAAGTGAGTTTGTATAAAGGGTGTTCATAAAATGTTTTTGCAGCATTAGTTTTTAACACATTAATTTCTATTGAAGATAAACAAATTATGAGAATGACAAAGACGGAATTTATTCAATGTTTAAATAAAATTATTAAGGATTCATTAATTACCACTCTTTTATTTCTCAGGTATTGATCTGCACATTATACTGAATGGCTTCAGCCATGTTGTGCTTTGTAACCAAAACAATGGCAGAGACAGTGAAAGTTAAACATTCCTTGAGAAGATTCCCCATTTTCAAATTCATGATCTCTTATGAAGAAATATAAATTCACACTGTATAAGGACTTTTGGACACCTTGTATGTTAAAGCACTCTACGCAGGACCAGGCACATGGGAGTTGTTGCTATTGGGAGTTCAATAGTTGTTGCTATTGTTATTACTAATAGGATTATCGTCAGACTTGAGAAAATAAAACGGCACCTTCCCCAGCTGCATTTATTACGCATGTACGTAACATCACGAAGCCAGGCAAAGAAAAACAAACACAAAAACACTTTGCACCCCAAATAAGCAAACAAATCCAGAGTCACTCCATCTAGCACCAGTTCTGCAAACAAATAAAACTTGGAGCCCTTTCCTATAACTTACTGACTCCCTCCCTAAACAATGTAATCCCTGACTTTTGCATCGTGATGTCTGCAGATACGTGAGGACCCTTATACCCACGCTAATTGCATGCGACAATTGCTGTTTTTCTACCATGAACAGATTGACTATAACAGAAAATGTTCTGTTTATTTTCTCTGTAAATCCTTGTGGTATTTATTAGTTAGTGGGCTGATCCTTCTGAAGTTTGGACTTGTGCAACACTTTGCAAGTCACCTACTTTTCTTTACATGTTGTGCCTTCCTTTCTCACTGCAGGCCCACGCAACACTCCAGATTGACCAGTGCCGCTCAGCCACATCAGAGGTGCTCCCAGGCATATCTTTCTCAACTCCCAGGGTGGATCTTGCACCCCTCTCCCTAATTCTACCTCTGTTGCTTCACCAGGCCGGCTCTGTTTTGGACATGACCTTTATTCCCTTCATTAGTGGCTGTCACATTGGGAAGATGGATTTGATTATATGATCTGATGTCTGGTTCTCTGCCAAGGGACAAACAAGTGGGAAAGGGTCTCAGTGGAATAGCAGAGGACAGGAATCTGGAATCTGGTTACTTCTTTAGCTTTGGGGGTTTTTTGGTTGTTTGTCTAAAGAATTCTGGGACTTTTGGGCATTTGGGCCTCTTTGCCACTGGGTTAGGACACATCAGTTTAATTATATGTGCCATTGCCTAGTGACTTATAAATTGTCTTCCAAATGTTGATAGAATCCTCTTATGTTGTTTGTTTGGTTTCCTATCCTCACGAGCTCAAATCACTGAAAAGAAAAAAAGAGAAAGGAAAAAAATACTGTGGCCTCAGGAATGGAGAGTAATCCCTGGGTCAAGGAATATTCTGGCAAAATACTCTCCTTCAAGGGCCTGGACTAAGGGCCTCTGGTTGGAGCTGCAGGTCAGAAATTGAGTCTTCTGAAAGAAACATCAAGAGAATGATAGTGCCAGTAAAGGACTGTAACACATACACTTGGCTCTTTATACTTCGGGGAACAGACGAATGGGTACAGGCTTCCTAGCCGACATCCCCACTGTGCCCAGACACTGCCAGAGGCCAAGGCAGGATCCAAGAGTCCTTAGTCCAGAAGTAGACAACTTTGCAAAGTGAACTGACTAACTGAGGGTCAGAGGAACAGGAATTATTACCTAGGATTGGATGAAACTAATTTCATTGTGGTTAATGTCCTATTTTCTAAAGGCATATGAGAAAACTCTTTTTTCTTTGATCTATCTCTAATCCTTAATTTAGGAGGCTATATTTCACAAACTGGAATAAAATATTCCTTAAATGGTGCCTTGTTCCAACTGACCCTTCAGAATTCTGGGGTGGAAGGGACTATAAAAATTTAACATAGCTATAAACTAATTAATTATCAAGGAAATTTTAAAATAATAATTCTATTGAAAACAACATATGTAATCGGCCTTATCTACAAAACTACTCAGAATAATTGCTAAAAAATATTCAAAATGCCTTTATTGAGACTCTTTTCTTTTCATGATCATTAGTTCTATAAACAGGTTCAGTAAGAATCTGTCTGCCTTCCCAACAGGATATAATTGGGTAAATCAAATTTGTAACCATGACCATGCCAGAAATGGCACATTTAAAGACAAATCTCATTTAATTTGCTAATTTACTATGACAAGCCTGATAGTAAGAAACAAGGACTGTACTTCAAATGTGGGAATGAGGCCTCCCCAGGCCTCCAGGAGACTAGATCAAACTTGGTCCATGGCTTGTGGAATTCCAGCCTTTAAGGTTATTAAAAAAACCATTAATTCCTGCTAGTCCAGGAACACTGACAACCTAGAGGATTTTCTAAAAAGAGGGTACCCCTAACATTACAGATTATAGGCACAATCTGGCAGAGATGAATTGGATGGTTCTAGGTTCCTGATCTCTGCAAATATGGTAAGAATTTTTCTCACACACACACACACAAATGATTAAAATCCTGACCAGGGGCTTTACAAAGTCTCCTGACAGAGTTAACTCTTAAGCCTTTGTATCACATGCCCTAATTTTAAGAACCATACAGCCAGCAGGACTTTGTTTATTAATCAATACCTTTTTACACACACCGATATACATAAACTTGGACAATAAAAAAAATACCAAAGTAATAACAAAATCAGAAAATGCTGAAACAAACTCATGTGGTCAGATCCATGCCTTAGGAGGCATGGGGATGAGAAGACAGACTGACACCTTGCCCTGATGCCATTCTGCCATTTGTTTCCTACTATGGAACCTACACATCCTGCCCCAAAGTCAGAGAAATAGATGAGGCGAAACATTTTGCACCCTGGGGTAAAGGATATGAGGACAATGGAGATAAATTAATAAATAACAAAAACTAAAATAAATAAATAGATAAAACATAGGGACATTCTGTATAGCATTAGTCCCCCAAATAGGGAAAACCTTGAGCTCTTTCTGTAAGTCACAAACTCCACAGCAAAAACAATTTTAACCCTAACTTTTACAATGCTGGTGTTGGCAAACACATGACAATGCTCACAGAGATGATGGTCATCATGTGGGAAAACTGTGTTTCCTCCCCTCTGAACAGATGAACTCCAATCTTGGTAATCTTTGGCTGGTTTTTTAAAATACCTCCAGCATTTTCATTTGGTGAGCCAGTCTTTCTGATCTCTATACTCCCCTGAATAAACTTTTCTTCCCTTAAAGCATTTATATCTTTGAATTGCCCTTTCACATGCTCAACAAGACTGTATGCCCCATGAAGGCAGGGACTTTTGTCTGTTTGGCTCCTTGCTGGATCCTCTGCACCTAACATAGCGTCTGGCATAGAGTAGAGGCTCTGTAAACATTTGTTACATGCATGAATCATATGCTCTGTAAAAACTAGTTCTATTTATCTCACAAATATTTAACAAATGCCTAATGCTTATCATGTGCCACACACTGGGGATGGCCTTTGAGAACTCCCAATAGATTGGGAAAGTAACAGACACGTACATGACAGCCCACGCTGCTGTGATGGGCACACACAGGGCCCATGGGAACAGGCCAGGCCCCCTACCCAGCTCAAGGGATCAGGGAGGGCTTCCTGGAGGAAGCCGGACTGAGAAATGGATAGGAGATGGCCTCAGAAACAGGGAAAAGGAGGGGAACGTGTCTGTAAAGGACATGGCATGTGAAAAAAGACCGAGAAAAGAGAAACAGTGGGAAGGCAGTGCAGTAGTGAGAGATGAGGCCAGTGAGGTCCACAAGGGCCATTGCATAAAAGGCCTCAGATGCCAAGCAAAGGAATTTGGTCTTGACCCCAAAGGCAAAGGGCACCTAGAGAAGGTCCCTGCCCTTCTTTGCACCAGCTCCATACACCAGGTGCTGAGCTGAAATGGGCTGCGATAGGCGGCACCAGGCAGGCCACTCACCTGGTGTGCTGCTGGAGGTGGGAGAGCTGTCGGAAGGACTTATCACAGTAGGAGCAGTGGTAGGGCTTGACGCCCAGGTGGATGCGCAGGTGCTGGGCCAGGTAGGAGGCGTTGGCAAAGGACTTGGAGCAGTGTGGGCACTTGTGGGGCTTGGCCTCTGTGTGCGACTTGGAGTGGATCTGCATCTCCGACTTGGTGAAGAAGGTCAGTGGACATACCTTACACCTGCGGGGCAAGAGGCAGGTTCACACCTGGGGAGATTCCCCCAACCCCTGCCTGTACATCTCAAGGAGGCCTTCTATATCAGACAGAACTTGTACCTGTGACAGATCTTTCCTAGGAGGACCCTAGGAGGCACAGGCCCACCTGAAAGATGGGGGCAGGCTCCCAGCCTGGGTATCCTTCAATCTGGAGGAGGAACCTTACATCTGGGAGAGCATTTACAGCTCAAAGGGAAGACAGACCTCATGATGCCCCTGAGGGTTTGCCCAGGGCCACATTCCATGGATGCAGGAGAGAAGGCTCTAATACTCTAGGTAGTTCTCAACCTCGCTGCACATTACAATTGTCTGGGGAGCTTTCAAGAAACACCAATGTCTGCCCCTCCATACCCCACACCCTCAACAAATCAACTTGGAATTTCTGGAGGTGCAGCCCTGGCATTAGCATTCTTGAAAGCTCTTCATATGATTTTAAGGTGGCCAGGGTTGAGAACACTGCTTTAAGGGAAGACTAAATGGACTCTCACAACCCCAGGCTGTGGGGGTAGCCACTAGCCATAGACCACCCTGAGGGCCTAAGGTTCTAGTAACCCCCTCCAGTCCCTGCCCCCCGACCGGGGCTAGGATGTGGGCGGGGCTCGCCAGGAGACCCCGCCTCCTGGACCTTAGCTCCCACCCTCAGCCCCGCTGCTGGACTCCTAGGGTAGCCCTGGCCCAAGCCCCAGTCCCAAGCCCACCTGGACCCCGTCCTGCCGAGACCCCCACCTGTACGTCTTGCCCTCCTTGGCAGTCTCGCCTGAGGCCAGGATGGGGTAGGGGACAACTAGGACAGGCGGACCTCCCGGGTTCTCCGCCTTGATCTTTTTGCGGCCGCGTTCGGACTTGGGGGGGCCAAGCAGGCCGTGGCCCTGGATTGTCTTGATGGAGTCCAGGAGTGGGGGGCTGGTGATCCCTGAGATGAGGGTGGGGGATGAGGCGATGAGGCGGCTCTGGCTGGTGGTGGTGGGTGTGGACGGGGTGCTGGTGCCCGTGCCCGCGCTCGATTCGGATGTGCTCACAGCCGGGGTCCGGGAAGAGAGCCCCAGACCTGCGAAGACACGGGGTGGGGGCAGGGAGGTGAGGGGAGCCGCAGAGGTCGGCCCAGCCCCGCTTGCCCAACTGTGTGACTTGGGCAGGCCACCCGGCCTCTAAGCCTCCCCTTCCCATCCATAAGTTATTACCCAGGGGTAACTAAATGAGAGCTTGTGTATGTGTAAGATGCCTTCCATGCCTTAAGACTAAATTGAGTTAGATAACAGAGGCCCTTTGGAAATAATTCAAGCCACAGAAAAAGACTGCACACAAGGGTGTACTGTCTTATTTATAATAGCAAAAGTTAGAGGCAACTGAAATATGCAACATTAGGAAGAGTTTAGTAAAAAGTGATCAACCTCCTCTACTGAACAGCCCATTAAAAAGGAGGTTTGTTTAAATGAACTGCATATGTATGCACAGAGAAAATAAGTAGGAAAGATGTACCAAAACATGATGTGGATGGTAGAATTAGCAGTAATTTTTTTAAAATTTGGCTTAACTGTACTTTCTGATTCTTTGACAATGAACTTTTTAAAAACTCCTGTAACAAAAGTTATTCTTTTAAAAAAGAAGGAACTAGAAATATTAACAATGTCAAGTAGACAAAAAGATAAAAATGGTATCTGTCATGTGGTTCAAACTTTATTTAAAAAAAAAAGAAACTAAAAATCTGTGCATTGAAAAAGATAATATGGAGTCAGCACAGTATGTTTTGTATCATACATTGGTGGTGGGAGTATACATTTGTGCAGCCTTAATGGAGGGTAGTTTGGCAATAGCCATAAAAATTTTAAATGTACATGAACTTTTGACCAAGCAATTCTGCTGCTGAAAGTCTACCGTGAAGAAATGTTCCCACATGAGTACAAAGATCTGTGTACAGGCGCCTTCTATATAAAACTGTGATCAGACAAAACTGGACACAACCTGTTTGTCCTCAGTAGGGGCTCTGCAAACAGATGTGGTCCATCCTTAATATGGAGGACTGCACAGCCACTAAAACAAGATTGAGGTGATGCAGTGACAGAGAGAGAATGCCAGAATGTGCTGTCAGGTGAAAAAAGCAAATCACAGACATTATGAGCCCATCTATTTTAAACAACACACTCAAACTATATACATGTATAAGGACAATATATGTGTGTGAGTGCACAGGGATAGAGAAGAGACACATCAAACTGCTAATTGTGGTACTCTCTGGGGAGGGAGAATTTTTTGGTAAAAGGAGATTTTCATATTTTGTCTGTTTGCTTCTATAGTATTTGAATCTTTTACCTGGTAAATTCATCCATTTTTTACATCTGTGATTAAAGGATAAAATACAATAAATTATAGCGAAAACATAAAAATTCTAACAATAGTAGGACTAAGGCTAATTTTTCTCCTTTCAACTTGTCTGCAATTTCTAAATTTTCTATAATGACTATGTATAAGCTTCATAATAAAAAATGAATAAATATATTTATGATAGAACGTTTAGTAGCAAAAGCAAGTTAAAGTCATGGGCACAGTCCTATCACAAGCTCAGCAAAACACACATGCATATTAAAAAACAAACAAAAAATACGGAAAAGGAAGGAAATGGACCAAAAGGCTCTCTAAGCTGCTGGGTTGGGAGCTGGGGATTATGAGTGATTTTTTTTCTTGTTCGTTTCTCTTTTTTCCAAATTTCCCTTAATATGCTTATATTACTTTTCTAATATTACTTTTATAATGAAAAAATAAATTTAATAAAATCATAATAACGGGGGATGTGCAGAGTGTATCTCTGAGAAAAGGAGGGAGAGAGGGAGAGAGGTGGAGGCGCCTGGCTGGCGGCAAGGGGTAAGCCAGGGGAGGAACAGAGGCCCTGCCGCAGTCGCCTCCGAAGAAAGCCTGTCCACCAGGCTCCAAGGAGGGCATCAGGTGCCTACAGCCCCTTGACACTACCCCAGGATGTCCCCCTGGCACCCTAGCCTCAGCCTATCCAAGACTGAGCTCAGATCTTTCCCCAACCCTGTTCTTCCTCCTCTGGTGGTCCCATCGCAGGGGCAATGCCCTGAGAGACTCTATCATCTCCTCCCTCTCCAGCACCAAGTCCTGTCCACCCTTCTTCCTCCGTGTGCCTCAGATCTGCTTCTCTCCATCCCCACTGCCACTGCCTTGCCTAGGCCACCATCCTCTCCTGAAGGTCCACCTGCTTCCACATTTGTCCCCTGACAACCCAGTCTCTACCTTGCAGCCAGACTCAGCTTTCTCTTGCCAAATCTGAGCATTTCCCTCCCCTACTTAAAAACCTTCAATGACTCCCCACTGCCCAAGGGTAAAGTCCAAACTGCTTAGCATGGCCCACTGGGTCTGGCGCTTGTTTCCTCTCAGCAACAGCAGAACTGGGTACAGAAAAAGGGTGAAGAAATGGGCTCTGGAACCACACTGCCTGCCCCTGCCTCTTACTAGCTATAAACCATGGTTGTACATGGCTTTACCTTTCACTGCCTCAGTTTCCTCATCTGTTGAATGGAGATATTAGGGTGAAACTGCTGTTTTTGTAAGTCAAAATGGTCCATTGTTCAACCTAATACTAACAGCACCGACCTCACAAGGCTGCTGGGAGGGATAAAGTGAATATAGATAAACACATACAGGACACAGGTGCTCAACTCGAGTTAGCTGCCACCACCACCATCATCTTTTGGCCCTCCCCACCCCAGACTGTCCTTCTCCTGCTTCCTACACACATACTCCCTTTGCACGTGCTCTTCCCTCTTCCTGCCCCATTTCCCCAGTTTGCCGCCAGCTTTCCTTACATTTCGACTCCTCCAAGGAAGTCTCTCACCCCCCATATCTGGCCAGGGTTGTTCTCTGGATCCCCAAAGTTCTCTATGTTAACTTGGCTTTCCTTGGTGAGCGCCCAGCGGACAGTGACCCGCCCCGGTCCTGCCCACTGGGGCGAGGAGGGTCCTTCCCAGTACTCTGACGAGGCCCCCCTACCCCAAGCTTCGCGACTCCCCTGCTCTAGGCCCTGCCCGCCCGCAGTCACCTGGCCTAGCCCTACCCCCACCAGCCCCGCCCCCCGCAGGCCCCGCCCCCGCCGCCGTACCTGTGACAGTGCTGGTGGCCGGCCGCGCATGCAGCGCCACGTCGGGCTGCGGCACTGCCTGCGGGTGCAGCCCGGGCACCTGCTGCAGCTTGGGCAGCGACATGACGGCCTGGCTGCTCTCGGCCGGCGCGGGCGGCACTAGCAGCGGCTGCTGCGACGAGGCCGACGTGGGCGGCAGGTGAGGCGGCCGGATCTTCTCGGCCATCAGCTGCTCCTTGATCTTGTTAATCAGGACCAGGTTGTCCAGCTGCGGGCGGGACAGGAGACGGGCTGAGGGGGCCTGGGCGCGCCCTGCCCTTTCCCCGGGCCCGCGGGTCCACCCCCGAGCCACTGCCAAAGCCCGGGGCAAAGCGAAGCAGCTCCCAAGGTGGGGGGGGCGGGCAGCCGGAGGGTCTACCAGCGACGTCAGTCTTACCTGGCTGGGCATGGTGGGAGGAGGGGGCCAGAAGTAGGG
Source organism: Daubentonia madagascariensis (assembly GCA_023783475.1). Taxonomy (NCBI): domain Eukaryota; kingdom Metazoa; phylum Chordata; class Mammalia; order Primates; family Daubentoniidae; genus Daubentonia; species Daubentonia madagascariensis. The sequence goes on from JAKFHU010000117.1 coordinate 5,454,536, forward strand.
GTTGTTAAATCGAGGCTCGGCCATCCTGCAGAGAGAGAGCACGACTGTCACAGGGAACAGAGCCCTCCCCACCGGCCTGGGGCAAGCTCCGCTCAGCTACACCCTCTCAGGTCGGGGCCAGTGTCTGGGATCCCTGCCCGCGTGGGACCCTCAGCTTCACAGCAGAGCAGCCTCCCACCAGGCCCAGGGAGTCACATCTCCAGGCTGAAGAGTCTGGAATTCTGTGTGCCCCTCAATGGGCCCCAGAGGGCAAAGGTCACATCCAGACCTGAGTGCTCCCAGCCCACCCCCACCCCCATCGCCCTGATGCTGGCAGACCAATCTCCATCCCCCAGGAGGGACCCATGGATTCCACACAGAAGCTGCAACCCCATCCTAGAGACAAACTGGGGAGTCCTGGAGCAACTCTGTAAATGGCCACAGAGCAGAAGCAACTGCCCATCCCTGACCCCTACCCTTCTGTCCCCTGCCTTTTTGAGTACAGACATCCTCATCAAAATACAGGGGGCATCTCAGGGTCACCAGATATAGCCTTTCTGAAGGGCAGTTTGGCAGGACGATTTACAGAGACCCAATTGATTACTGCCCTTTGACTCAAGAAATTGTACTTCTGGAAAGTTATCTTCAAGAAACAGGCAACATTTGGTTGTACAAGGGCATGTGCAACATTTGACCTACAAGGATGTGCATCAAAATGCTGTGCTTAATTAAGGAAGGGGTTGAGAAGGTCTGAAGCTAGGGCAGTTTGGGGCTCTTCAGTAAAAGTGTATGACAAAGTATGTGACAATCTGTCTGGTGGCCCTCACCTCTGGCAAGTTCCATGGCAGGCCTGTGCAGTTAGAAGGCCTTTTCAACCAGGGCAGTATGAAGGATGGGCCTTCAGGGCTATCCCAGTCTTCCAGAGGGTTTGAGTCTTCCTGCGACCCTAGAGTAAGTCAAGAAGTGACTTACAGGGACTGTGCTGCACAGAGGTATTCCATTAAGTCTTGCTCCCTATCAAGTTTCTCTTAACTCTCTGACAGAAATTACTTACCTGTTATTGTTGCTTAAATAACACTGTTTATTTTGACAGGAAAGGACAAAATAAAGTGCCTTCAACCTCTTTTCCTGGTCCTATGAGCTTGAGAAGCCCCTACTGGAATGGTAGCCATAAGGTTTCAGGAGAAAACCTTCAGTAAGGACACAATCTAATCTCAACATTTCAAGAAAGAACTTTTTTATGAATTATCTTTTGTGATCTTTACTTGAAAAGTAGGCACAAGAGGTATTATCATCCCATTTTATAGGTGAAGACACTAAGGTTCGGAGAGAGGAGGGAAAGAGACCTGTCCAAGACCATAGGGCTAGGGGGCCAGAGTCAAAACTAGAAATCACATTTGCTCAAGCTGGTTCCTCTGGGGAATTTGCTTTGCAAACCCTAGACCTTGGTAGAGCAAATACCCACATGCAAATGTCTTCATATCTATATGCAAAAGTCCTTGCCTCTTATTCCCAGTCTGAGGGCTGGAGTTTGGATCTGAGCCTGGCCAGGCTGGGGGTCAGAGTACCCTCCTCAGGAGTGGCTGGGGCAACTCCTGCTCTCTATCACCCCTCCTGCTCCTACCACCCCAGGCACCAAGATGCCCTTCCCTCTGCCCAGCCAAACCCTGCCCATCCCTTACGGCCCAACACAAGAGTACTTCCTGCCTGGAGTTCTCCCTGACTGCTCCAGACCCCTGGGACTTCTCCTTTCCCAGAAAAACCTCAAAACAGTAACAGTGAGGAAGATGCAAGTCACCAAGTGCCTACCTGTGCCAGGCACACTGACACTGAAAGGCAGGTGGGTACTCTCATCATCCCCAATTCACAACTGAGGAAACTGAAGTTCAGAGAGGTAAAGTGACTTGCTCGAGGTCACACAGCAAGTAAGCGGAGAGCTGAGATTCTCACACTAATCTGCCCGACTCCAAAGTCCAGCTCATCAATCCCTTGGCTACTCAGGGGAATGACAAAGCATCCTAACTGCATGCAGGCTTGTGAACAAGCCCTGCCTTAGGATGGCCTGCCTGCAACCCTGCAGGTGAGCACCCACTCACTCAGCAGTCTCAGGACCTGTCCCAACCCTGCTGTTGTCCACAGAGGGAAACGTGGAGGGGACTGGGCTGTAAAGGGGAGGTGGCTCCCGGGCTGGGAGGACAGGGAGCTGGACAGCTCCCCCGGGGGGTGCCTGAGACTGGACACACCTGTCTCATTCATCTGGGTATCCCCACACCCAGGCAGGCCCAGAGGTTATCAATAATGTGAGTCACATGACAGCATGAGTACATGGATTCCTTCTTAAATAATTATACAGACACAATCCCACACGATTATCTAACAGTGCTCACAATCTGCAAAGCTTTCTGCACCCACTGGCATTCTCATCAGAACCCCAGGAGGACGGCAAGCAGGGAAAAATTTTCACCCCATTTCTCAGAGGAAGAAACCAGGGCTCCAGGAGGGAGGCACCTTGCCCCACACCACATGGGTGGGAAACAGGACACAGCACTGTGCTGCAATGTTGGGGGGCGGCTCTCCAAGTCTCAGTTGTCCTCATCTGCAAAATGGGGTAAAACAAGCTGCCCTGCCTTGTTCCTACCCTGGCCCAGGACTCTGCCCACTGCACCCAGCTGCTCCTCAGACAGTTCTGGGGGAGCATCTCTCCCTCCTCCTCCCCAGTTCAATGCTAAGTTCAGAGCTGCCACCCTGATCAGGGAGCTGTGGGGAAGAGGGGGTCTTGCCCAGGGTCCCATACCTGGGACAGAGCATCCTCTCTGCCACTTACCAGGCCTCTGGTCAGCCAGAGACCACCCCTCACCTTAGTTGGGAAACCAGGCCCACAGAGGGGAAGGGGTCTGCCCTGGTCCCTTAATATGATCTGCACAGCCTCTGCCTGATTTCTCTGCATCCCTGTCTGGCTGGCCCTAAGTAATTTAATGATTTAGTCAGTGACCCTAGTCCTGGTGTCCACCTACTGTGTGCCATACAGGGAAGGCAGGGCAGGGCCGAACATTTGCTGAGCTCCTACTGAGCGTCAGGTACATTGCTAGGTGCTCGTCAACAGTATTTCACGTGAGCCCCCTGAGCAACCCTGGGACCTGCACAAGAGGGTGGGCCCCGGCAAGGAGAGGGGAGATAGCCAAGGCCAGGCTAAGCCGCTCAGACCCTGTCCTGAGGGAGGGGTTTGAAGCAGGAGCGGCACACGGTCAGATGTGTGTCTAGGACAGATGGGCAAGGCAGAAGGGCTTTCCCGGCAGAGGTAGCAGCTTGAGCAAAGGCATGAGGTGTGAAGCATAAGCAGGCTTGGGACAGCAAGCAGCCACCACAGGCATAGAAAAGAGCTGCAGAGGGGTGAGGTGGCTGGAGACACGGGCCAGCCGGCAGGGCACTGAATGTCGGCCGTGCTAAGATGTTGGGCGGGAATATCAGTGGTGAGAAGGCATCACGGAGTATACTGGGCCAGGGAAGCTATGAAGCAGGGGACCACCGAGGTCAGGGAGAAGCCTGTGTGCCGAAGAGGGTTGTGGGTGGGAGACAGAGGAGCCAGGCGGGCTGGGGTTGAGCGTGCATGCCGGGGTGGGCAGAGACACGCAGGTGGTGGGGCAGGATAGACAGACTGAGTGGGACCACAAGCACCGACAGAAGCCAAGACTCTACCGTGAGCCCCAAGGCACAGCCCTGATCTTTGCAGTGGGGCAAACAAGCTGTCATTTTGCTTTTCTTATTCTAAAAGGTGAAAAAAGTTGAATGGGCAGATGAATGATACATCTCCTAGAGCTGCTTCTGAAAACAGCCTGCTGATGGCTGCTGGCCCATCTGTCCATCCGTCCACCCATTTGTACTGGACACACCCTCTTGGCCAAACCGGGGACCAGTGCTGGGGAACCCGAGGCAATTGGGAAGAGCCCTGCCCTCTGGGAGCCCCAAGCTAAGTGGAGAAAGCTGACAAGTGACCCGCAACCTTCTGCAAAAACCTATGAGACCTACCGCACAGCACCAATGACCTCCATGTGGTCAAAGCCAATGGGCCACCCTCCAAGCCAAGCCTCCTGCCAACTGGGCCCCTGGAGAAGACCTGTGTGCCATGACATGACCCTTGGGTTCCTTACCTTCTCAGCTGCCTTCACAGCTGCCCAGCTCCTGCGCCCAACGGTTGGGCTCCTGAGGATGGGGTGTAGCCCCCTCTCTCCCACTGGCTTCAGTCCCTGGTGACCCATCTGCTCAAGGACTTTAAAGGCCAGCCAAGCCCCAGGTCTCCCTCCAGCCCAGGCTCTCCCTGGAGCTCCAGGCCCGGCCCTTGAGTGGCCTCCCCAGCACCTCCCTTTGGCCTGAGACTGTGCAGACTCAGCGGGCCTGAGCTGGACTTGGTCCTCTCCAACTCTGAGCATGACATCCCCACCTGCCCAGATGCTCCTGCCAAGACACAGTGATCCACAACACTTCCCCTCCCCACCTCCCGCCTCAGACCCCCCACCAGCCACATCCTCAGGACTCCACTTCCAAAACCTCTCTCAAACCCACCCACTCCTCTTCAAGATTCCCAGCCACTGTCACCTCACTTGGACCATGGAACAGCCTGCTTTGTTTGGAGCCCAACATAGCCGGGTTCAAATCTCGGCTCTAACCCGCCAGCTGTGTGTGATCCTGGGCAAGTCACTTGCTCCTGCCCCCGTGTAAGGGATTAGCAGCCCAGAGCCAGGGAATGACCCAGCCTGGAGAGGATCAGGGAGGACTTCCCAGGGGAGGTGATGCCTGCCCTGGGTCTTCAAGGATGAGTGGGAGTTAGCCAGGCAAAGAGGAGTGGGGAGCATTCCCAGCAGAAGCAACAGCTTGAGCAAAAGCCCGCAGGTGGGAAGCAAAGGGCATGTGAGGGGAACACTGAGAGGTCAGTGTTGACTGGGAGGTGGGGGATGAGGCTGGAGCCACCGGCCAGGGCCAGGCAGAGAAGGTTGCTCCCTGATTCCCGGGCCTGGAGGCTGGACTTGAAGCAGCGGGCGCTGGGACGGAATCTGTGGTTGAGAAATGCCCCTCCAGGTGCCGAGTGTAGAATGGACTGGGTGGCCAGGGAGGAGGCAGCCGGGGGCTGCCGGCAAGTGGAGGGGAGAGGCAGGGGCTGCACCTGCACCCGGGAGGAGAGTGGCCAAAGAGGCCTATTGGTTAGGGCTGGAGGCCGAGGAAGCATGCAGGTTGCCCCCATGGTGGCGCCAGGGAGGCCCTCTGGATACCAATGGTGACAAACACGGCCACAGGAACATGCAGACAGACAGCACCAAACCCAGACACACGTGACAGACAAAGACCTGCAGCCCCACACACGGACTGACAGGGATCCAGCAACTGCCATGAGCAGGAACCCACAGCCACCCGACCACAGCAGGCTGCTACAGCAGGGTGAGAACACACCTCCCCCAGGGCAGAGGCAGACAGCAGCAGTGGGGGCGCTCAGGGAAGTTGCGATGAACACAATGCCTTAATCCCCCAAAGAACAAACCCCTCAATGACAGATCGAGACCTGGAATCACAGGCTCCTTACCTAGAGTGTCCTTTCCCACTTGGTGAACTTCTACTCATCCTTCAAGACCCAGCTCAAGTGTTCCCTCTTCTACGGAGCTTTCCCTGACCCCCAGCCAGCCACTTCCTCTGTGTTACCAACAGCACCTTGTATATGGGAATAACAATAACAATAGTAATGATAATAAAATGGCAGCTGCCACTGATGTCAACACCTAGGTGTTGAATGTGTCACGATTCATGTCACTGAATCTTCCCAATCACTCTTTGAGAAGTGCATTTAACAGAAGACATTGCAGCTCAGAGAGGTTGACCAACTTGCCCCAAGTCACTCAGCTGGTAGGTGACAGAGTTAGGATGCCACACAGATCTGGGCCAGCACTACAGGGCCGATCGCAGTCTGGTGTGCTTATGTGTTTCCCTGGGTGTCTTCCCCACCAGACTTCATAACCTTCACAGGTAGGGATGGTGCTCATTTGCCTCTGCCAGCATCTAGCCAAAGGGGGTCACAATGGGCCAGGAATTGTGTCAGGATATTTAATAGCCATTATTTTACTGTTAAAGTAGACCCATTGTACAGATAAGGAAACTGAGGTCCAGAGAGGTTAAGCAAGTTGCTTGAGGTCACAGAGCTGAGCTGAATTTGAAACCAGGTCTGTCCATCACCCTTTCTCAGGAGGGTGGTCTCCGAGGCCAGCCCAGCAATCTCCACAAAGGGGCCCAGGGGCAGGGGTGCTGAGAGAGGGGTATACCAGGTGCCAGGCCCTGCCACCTGGGCACGTTCAGATCTAGAAAAATGGACACAAAGCGGACGGATGGGCAGCCCAGGGCAGAATGCAACGAAACTTGCCCACTGGAGGGCAGAGGATGCAGTTAAGCAACTTCTGTCCCACCCACCCCCCCATCCCACACGCATTCAAAAACAAGATTTGCCCAGACCCCAAGGAAACATGGGAACTAGCTCCTCACAAAGCCAACGGGAGAGAGCAGGACCCAAAACTTTCCGGACACTGTGATTACAAGGAGGCAAAAATAAAATCCTGCGTCAGAAAAAGCAAGCTGCAGAGAGCCACGCCCAGAGGGAGGCCGGGAGCACCGGCCTGAGGGGCAGCTGGGGCTGATCTTGTTGTCATGTCTTTGTTTCTCTGGTTTCCAAATTCTCAGTAATGTCGTTCAGTTGCTTTTATAATGAAAACAATAAATTCATTCTTAGAAATGAAGGAAATTCATTTCCTTAAAAAAGGAAAGGAAGTGATTGGCAGCCCAAGGTGGGGACAGATGGAGGCACAGGGGAGCGGGGGACGTCAGGGTCAGTTGCTGGTGGGCACTTGATGGACCTTGGCATGCCAGGCCTTGCACCGCCCCAGCCGCCAGGCACACGGGGGGGATGGGGTGTTAGGAAGGGCTACCTGGAAGAGGTGACATTCAATCCGTACTTGGAAGCTGGTTAGGACCCATAGGGTGGGGAGAGAAGAGAGTCTCCACCACCTCCCCTTCCCCGGGCCCAGGCCCCCTTCAGCCCTGGCTTCAGCTGTTGCAAGAGCCTACTGACAGGTTTCTCCACTTCCACCTTCTTCCCCACTCCACTCTCCCACCACAGTCACTGTGATATCTCTAAAATGTAAGTCAGACCACAACCCTGCTCTACTTAGAACCTTCCATGGCTCTCTACTTCCCTCCGAGCAATGTCTGGGTTGCTTAGGCCTCACTTGTCCAGCTCTGGCTGACCTCTCTGGCCTCACTGGCTGTTCCACCTTGCACTGCCCAGCCAGACTGACAGTCTCCCTCTTGCCAGAGGGCTCCATTTCCCTCCTTGCCTCCTCACCTTCCGCAGGCTCCATCCCCTCCCTGGTACCCTCTGCCCTCTCCATTTCACTGGTTCATTCCAACTCATCCCTCAGGCCCCAGCTTACAGGCCACTTCTTCCTGGAAGCCCTCAGGGACTGCTCCACCTGCACGCCCAGGGTGTGCTGGGTGCTCTCCTCTGTGCTCCCTGTTACCCTGTATTTCAATCATCAGAGCACCTCTCACCCTGTTTTATGTCCGTTTTCTCATCCATCTCTGCTGCTGGACATGCGCTGTCAGGGAAGGATCACGGCAGAGTCATTTTTCTTTTATGCCCTGCACAGTACCTGGTAAATATCTGAATGTATGAATGCTTAGGTGGAGAGAACTGAAGTGCTGTGGCCTGGATAGAAGAGAGCCCCCTCCCCCTGTTTTGAGTACTCTCCACCCACTCTGGCACTGTGTTGGCCCCTGTGTTATACTGTTCCCTATTTCCTGTATCTAAGTCCTATCTTCCTAACTGATCTGAAAAGGGGCTGTGTGTGCTCTGTAAAGACTGGCAGACCCAAAAGGGATGTTAACAGCTAATAAACACAGCAGTTTATTTTCCCTAGCAGTGAAAATTCAGTGAGCTTCACCTGTCAAAATAGCAAAAAGAAATCAGAAAATGATAACACTCAATACTAGTGAGGATATGGTGAAATTAGCATTCCCATGCATTACTGGTGGGAGTGTAAATTGGAACAATCATTTCTGAAAACAATCTGGCAGTAATGTGTCAAGAGCTCTAAAAATGTTCAAACTTCCTGGCCTAGTGATCCCATTCTTGTTCATCCATCCCTAGAAAATAACCCAAAAATAGAAAAAGTTATATGCACAAAGTTGTTTGCTTCAGTGGTTTTTTACAATAGCAAAAACCTGGATCAGCCAAAAATTTAAATAACAGGGAGATGGTTCTGAGTCAAGTTACTCAGAAACATAGTCTATGGTCATTAATAATAGCCAATGTTTACTGGCATTGTAATGACTTAACACTCATGTCAACCTATCAGGAACTGAGGCACAGAGAGATCTGGAAACTTGCCTGAAGGCAAGCAGTAAGTGTAAGATTTGAATCCAGACACTCAGAATTTGGAGTCCATGCCTTCCACCCTGACACTGGATCCATTAAGAAGGATTCAAACCACTCTGCAGTCATTTAAAAATTACTCGTGATACAACAGTCAGAGGGAAAAGGAGGAGATCAAAAAAATTATCTGTATAGATAAAGTAATGACATCTATATAAAAACTAGGTGTTGAGAGAAAGAGGGGAAGGAAACACCAAAATGCTAACAGTGGTGGTGTTTCAGGCTTGGGGCAGGGGCAGACGGAGGTGGCATTTCTTTTGTTTTGGGGACAGGGTCTCGCTCTGTCACCCAGGCTGGAGTGCAGTGGCATCATCATAGCTCACTGCAACCTCAAACTCCTGGGCTCAAGCGACCCTCCCGCCTCGGCCTCCCAGAGCACTGGGATTACAGGGACGCACCGCCACGCCCGGCCTGAAGTGGGTTTCTATTTATTTCATTTCCCTATTTTGTGGTTTTTCTGCATGTCACAGCTGATGGGGAGATAGGCCTGGAGGAGTGCTGTTATATGACTTTTTTAAGGAATATTTTTAATAAAACCAAAGGTTCAGCAAGCTTTGGCAAAGAAAGACACCCCAAACCCCAGCCCATGGGCCTCACATAGGATTCTGGCCTCAGGCCCTGCAAGTTTACCCAAGAGACAGGGGCTCAGGGAGAGGCAGGGGCCTACTCAAAGGCATGGTGAGCCTCCAGCCCCACCCACGACCCCAGCCAGGGCAGCAGGGTCAGGAAAGGACTCCCCATCCCATCCAGGGGCTCTGGCAAGGAGGACCAGGCCAAAGGAGAGCCTGCCTAGGGCACTCAGGCTCCTGCTTAAAATCCTTCTTGGGGTCCCATCACTTTTGGGGACAGTTCAAACTCCACAGCCTGACACCCCAGCTTTGGCCAAGAAAGTCCTGCTGGCCACACTCACTCTCTGCACTTCCCTCTGCACCTGTCTCTCCAGCCTCAGGGTCCCCAGAACAAGGTGCACTGATATGCCATGCTTTTGCACAGGCTGTGTCCCTGCATCTGGGGGCCACACAACCCAGCTGGAACCCCGCCCTCAAAACTCGGCTAAACTGTCACCGTTGTGGGTGACGTGTCTGGTTACTTATTTATCCAGTCCCCCGAGTGAGCTCCCCGAGAGCAGGGCTTGGTCTGGTTCTTGGTGACAGCTGCATTCCCCCACTCAGCCCCCCAGCTCACCTGGCTCTTCCCTCAGGTCTCAGCTTAAAGGTCACTTTCTGACATTTCCCCCACAGAAAATGGGCTACCCTGTCATACACTCCCATGGCCCCCTGCATTCTCCCAACCCCACCTTTGTATCATGCCTCGAAATACTCCTCCAGGCCTACCTCCCCACCAACCATGACCCACAGCAGCAGGGTTGCCGCTCCAGCCACATAGTAGGCTCAAGTGCCTAGTACACACTGGGTGCTTAATAAATGTTCATTGAGGAAATCGATGAGAGGAGGGGTCTTTATATGCAGGCCTTGAAGACCAGGAAGTTTGCCCGGAGAGCGTTCCCAGCAAAGAGGCAGTGTGCGCGAAGGCATGGAAAAACGCTAGCTTCCTAGGATAGCAAAGGTTCCCAAACATGGTCCTTGCCCCCTGCTGCGTTCTGGCTGGTGTAGGGAGGGAGGGTAGTGGCAGTGTTCCCAGAAGAGGGGGCTCATCCCACTGAGGGAGGAACAAAGACTTCATGAAGGTGAGACTTACTCATAGACAGAAGGGGAAATTTCAAGAGAGAGATGCAAGGGGAGGGCATGGCAGGTGGCAAGTACTGCATGTGCAAAGGCCCAGGGGCAGGAAAGCACATGGCATCGTGTTGGTCGGGACTGGGTATGGTACAGGAATTCACAAGGCAAGGAGAGAAATTCACAAGGGGCCAGAGTTCCAAGCTAAGGTGTTTGGATGAAAGGCCATGGGGGGCCATGGGAGGCCCCTGAGCCAGGGAGGGTCATGGTCATGGTTTTCAATGGACAGGTCGTTATGGGGCCAGAAGGATGGCCTGGAGGGGACAGGTAGGAGATGGTCTAGGAGAAGCTGAGGTTTCCCATCTTTCCAGCTCTGAGACCCCCATATGCGCAGTTTGCCTCCCTCAGCCTCCCCACTCTATGCAGCCTGGAGGCCTGAGCCTCAGTGCCCCACCCCCTAGACCCTGGCCAGGCAGGGACAGCTTCGGAAACTCGCCCCTGGGAACTTCCTGTGAGGAAGAGCTCCCGAGGGTCCTGGATCCAATTAGGCTGGGTTTCCGAAGCCCTGCAGGGTTGGGCAGGGCTGTTTTCATTGAGATGGGTGGGGGGGTGCTGATCAGAGTGGGAGGGGCTGCTGTCTGTGCCCAGGTCTGTGACATCTGGGAGGCTGCCTCTCCCCCTCCCTGCCCCTCACTCCCGCACCCTTTTGCCCTCTGGGCCCCCCCGCCCCACCCCCAGCCACCCAACACCCAGGCAGTGGGCCCTCTCCAGGAGCCTCAGGGCCCCCATCTAGGCTGAGAGAATGTTCTGCAGGCTTTGAGCACATGCCCCTCCCTACTTCCATTTCCCCAGGGACTCCCAGCTCTCAGCCCCATAGGAACTCCTTCTGCCAGCATGAAAGGATAATAACAGTAACAGCAATGATAGTAACAGTTACTTCCTCCACACAAGGCACTGTAAGACGCTTTACAAGCATTTCTCACTCAGGCTCCCAATGACCCCATAAGGTAGATGCTGTGCACATTTCTTTGAAACATAACATATATTCAGAAAGATGGTTAGAACATACATGGACAGCTTCACGATTTATTACGAAGCACACATCCAGGTACCTAAGAAGCCCTCACCCCTAGTCCCTTCTCAACTACAGTCCCCACTTGTCCCCCAAAGCTTCTGTGATGATCTCTTCCTTGTTTGGGGTCAGGAATGAGGCTCAGAGAGGTACTAAACTGTTCGAGGTCGTGCAGCTGGTGAGGGCAGAGCGAGCAGAACCCTCTGGCAAGTCCACTTCCTCTCTGAGCCTCCGTGCCCTCCTCTACAAGAGGAAGGAGTTCAACTAAATCATAGCCTGGGTTTCTGGACCCTTAAAGGGGCAATGTGACAGCTCAGGGGTTAAAAGTACTGCTTCCGTCAACAGAGAGTCCCAGCTTAGGCCCTTGGGATTGTTACCTAAATCCCTACGCCTCAGTTTTCTCATCTGTAAACTGGGAATGATAATGGTATCTCCATGGGATTGTTGTGAGGATGAAATGAGTTAATATGTATAATAGTGCCCGGTACACTGTAAGCATTAGCTGTCGTCTTTGCTGTTAGGTTCTCTAAGGCCTAAGAGTCTTTCCCAACATTCCAAAGACAAGCAGGGAAATCTGACCAACCAGTGACTCCACTTGTACGGGTAGGGGGTGGGGGTAGAGTAGCTCTGGGCAGCTTTCAGGACCCACAGGGGCTGCCCTGCTGACTGGCAGAGATCCAGGTCTGAGATTAACTCAACACAAGAAAGCCAACTGCTAACCCCGGCTCTGGCCTGGCCCAGGAGCTTTCTAGTCAGGGTCCCAGGGGTGCTGGGCAGGGAGCCCCTGGCAGGAGGTCATAAGCCTGCTCCCCTGCTGTACCACAGGCCCCCAGGGCAGGAAGCTTGTGGGGCCTGGGGTGGAGGCGGCAGACAGAGTAGGCCCTGAGCACCCTGAGCAAGGCAAGGTAGTGAAGGGAGGGTTGGGCTGGTCAGAGAAAGGAGTGGGCAGGGTCTAGGTGGACATGTGGGTGGGGGCAACACACCAGGCCCTACCAGACTGGGCCCCACCTGCCCCTTCATCCCTACACCCTCCCCCAGGTCACAGTGCTACCACCTTCTCCACATTCCTGGATTTCCCACCTCAGGGTCTTTGCCCAGGGCAGGCTGTTCCCTCTGCCTGGAATGCCCTTCAGCTGGAAAATGTCAGGTCATAGTTCAGGTATCCGTTCCTCCCAGCACCCCCAACACCACCACTATCATCCCTCGTCATAGTGAATGTAAAAGCAGGAAGCTATAGGGAAGCCCTTATGGGAAAGTAGTTCCTTCCCAGTATTGACCAAAACCTATAATCATGTAATCATTTGTGTGGTCTTTTGTATAACGTCTGTCTCCCTTTCAGGGCACATCAGTTTTCTTCACATCTATCCCCAGCATCTAGCATGGGCCCTGGTATACAGTAAATTCTCAAGAATACTCCTGAAAGAAGGCGGAGGTAGAAATGAGCTGCCTGCCCCACCACTTCAAGCAGAGCCAGGCAGGGTGTGGGCACATGGCTGAGTGCAAGGGTGTGCATGAGGGTGCATGTGTGAGGCCCAGAATGCAAGGTTGCATTCTCTCAGATGTAAATGAGCACGTATGTGCAAGATGCACCTACATGTAAAAACACAGGTGTGCCTGAGTAGGCCAGGGTGCGTAGAGCTGTGTGTGCAGATGAACAGTGTGTGTACCAAGAGTGTGAGAGACATGCAGATGAATGGGCATGTGGCTGTATATTGTTTCCTGGGAGGGTGCACATGAGTGTGTGGCCAGGTGTGTAATCTTGCAGGTGGCAGGAGTATATGCATGTGCTCCTGTGTGATGTGTGTGCACCGTGTGTGCATGCACACTCCAGCAGACATGCCTCCTCAACTCCTGGTGGCCCAATTTGGGGCATCTGTGGTGGTGTTCCTGAAACCGGAGGGGAGCACCCCAAATTGGCAAAGATGGGGTAGGTGGGAGGGTCAGGGGGTCGTGCAATAGCCGACAATGTGAATAAGTATGAGTGTGTGTATTTGAATATGGAGGGATGTGCCCCCCTTGGCCAGATGTCCCCCCAACAGAACCCCAGAACCTGGCTGGCTGGCTAGACTGTCCCCTCAAGGACCCTGAAGCCTTTGCCCAAAGCTCAGAAAAGGACCCAGATGGTAGGGAGCCTGCCAGGGACATCCTTATGGCCACATACATGAGGCAGGGACAAGGCAGGACCACTCAGGCCCCAGAGCCAAATCCCTCAGCCTTCCCCATTACCTTATCCACTAAAGATACTACTCAGCCCCCTCCCCAAATCCAGCGGAGCTCCAGCTCTGAGTTCCAGAAAGCCATCCCCACCACCATAGCCGTAACCCACTTTCACCGCGGCCAGCTTCCTCAGCCCCACCCAAGTGGCAGGCACAGCCCTGGACATCCAGGAGCGCTGTCCCCATTGTAGAGTGAGGGAAGTGGTATGAGGCAGGGAGCAGCTGCCCCAGCAACGGCGTTCCCCTGCCTGTGCACACAAGGCTGATCCTGCGGCAGCCTGTTGGCACCGGGGAGCAGAAACCCACCAGGCATAGCCTCTGGAGATTCTGGAGATGCGTGTGGCCTTGGACAAGGCCCGCTCCTCTGCCTTCCCACTTCAGTTTCCCCACCGGGTAAAATGAGGTTTGACTAGATGATGTGGGAAGTCTACTTCTCTCCTAATAGCGCATGACTTTAGATCTCACATAATTCGCCAAGAATTGCGTACTTAAATATCATCAGATGCAGACTTTATTGGTGAGATAACTGTTGTGTCCTTTCCCTGAGTATACCAAGCCTGTCCAAATATCCTAGACAAGTGCCAAGCACCAGGCTGCAGATAGGAGGAGCTCAGGAAATACTGAGGGTCCACGCGGTATCCGTACACCTATTCATTCATCCACACGTCAACACTGTGCACAGAGGCTGCCTGCCCTCACGGAGTTCACAACCCAGTGGGAAGAAAGAGGCTACAGAAGCCCTGAAGCCACAAGGTCAAAGGCACTGGGAAACCCTAACACTAACATCATATCCCAGGCATATTCATACAGGGAGGTGCAGCACTTTACACTTTGTAAAGGAGAAAATCTTCCCAGCAATGAGAATTGTCTAACAATGGGGGGGACGGGGGACCTGGTGAGGAGGCTGCTCGCTGGAGCGGGTTTCTAGCAGAGATCAGAGGCCCTTTTGTCAAGGGTGTGGCAAAGGGATTCCTGCTCTGTGCAGGGGTCAGGTGAGGTGAGGCGAGGGTGGGCTTCTCCTCAACAGCTGAGGGATTCTAAGGAGGAGTCCTAGAGTGCTGGGGTCAAATCCCAGCAACAGCTCCAATGAGCGCCATGAACTCGAGCAAGTTACCCAATATCTCTATGCCCCGGTTTCCTCATCTGTAAAATGTGGGTAACAACAACAAGAATTAAATATGTTAATATTTATAAAGCCTTTGGCCTGGCACAAAGTGAGTACTCTGTGCCACTAAATAAATAAGGCAGTTGAAAGTCCACTTTGTAAGAGTCTAGATCTAAGATCAGATCACGCTAAGACTCCAAGTGTCCAAAGGTTCTGAGCTGGAAAGTGTCTCAGATGCTTCTGAGAATCTAAGGTTCTGAGATTGGAAGAGACTGGGGTCCTTAGATTCCATGATTTAATCATCTCGTTATTTCCTAACAACAGTCCTGAGCCTCCCAGGGGAAGGAGAAGACAGGCCTCTGTGTAACTGCATCTCCCAGGCTGCCAGTGCTACTGCCACACCTGGGGACTCGCTGGCCTTTCTTAACCTCTGCTACGGCCCCAGCCACACCACGGCAGAACCACCTGCTCACACTCGCGCATGGGGCTTCAGCATGTTCTAGTGGTGTAGACAGGCAAGAAGTACAAATAAACAAACAGATGAAAAGGTCTCAGATACTGGTAAGAGCCACAAGAGAAAATTAAAAGGGGCTGATGTGACAGAGTGTGGCAGTGGAAACCTATTTTAGAGCAAGTGGTCTGGGAAGCCTCTCTGAAGAGGTGACATTCAAGCGGAAACCTGCGAAACAAGAAGGTGCCAGCCACGCAAACACTTAGGGAAAAGCACTCCAGGCGGGAGAACGTGCAAAGGCCCTGCCAACAGGCTTTGTAAATTCAAGGTGCAGAAAGAAGCCAGTGGGGCTGGAGGTGGTGAGATCCCGGGGTGAGGAGGGAGAACTGAGGTTGATGGGTAGGCAGGGCCCAGACTATGAAGAGCCTCATAGGCCCAAAAAGGACTTTGGATTTTTTTCTTCTAAATGCCTAGGAAACATTAAAAGGATTTCAGCAGGAGAATGACAAGGAAAAACAGGGCTTTCAGGATCCCCAGATCATTTGGCTCATTCTGAAACCACCAACACATTTCTCAAAATCAAGGCAGGGCCTAGGATAGTAACCAACAATCCTCATAATTCAGTGGGTATATCCAGAGCTCCTACCCCGTGCCTGGGCCAGAGCTGGGAGACATGGCAGACACTGTCTTGCTATCACTCCCAACAATCCATGAGAGAGATTCACAGAGAGCACCCCATTTCAGAGATGAGGAAACTGAGGCTCAGAGAGGGAAAGAATGTGTTCAGAGTCACACGAGCCACGTGACACAATGGACTTGATCTCAGGACCCAGGTCCAATGCTGCGATGGTCTGTGGAACTCCTTTGCTGTTTTCAAAGTCACACTGAACCTGTTCTCTGATGGAACTTCCCTGGGGACTCATGTAGGCACCCAGTGAATACTGCCCTGGGTAGTGCTCTATGCACCTGCAGTCTGACCTCTTCTTTCTCATTGGCTTTAGAGCCCTGGAGAACTATACTTGTATCTCACATGTCTGTCCAACCCGGGCTGGGTGAGCCGAGGAGTGGATGATGGACAGACAGATGGACTACTGAGATGACTAACCAATAAACTAACAAATGGACAATGAAAGAATAAAGGAATGATCTAGCAACAAATGAGTGAATAAAACAACCAGTGGCAGAAGAATGAACAAATGGAGGGAGGAAGGAATGGCTAGCGGGGCAGGGCAGGGAAGTGTCTGCCCAGGGAAGGGCTGGGGCCAGCCTGGCTTCAGACCCAGTGTACACCTCACCCACATACCAGCTTCCTCCTTTCCACCTGGGACCAGCTTGCCTCCATTCCCCAAGACTACTGATGGGGAGACATTCCCCATGTCTCAGCCAAGTGTCGGTCATCATTCCACGGCCCCATCACCATGGAACATCACCCCCAGCAGCTGCTACTCTCCTGGGCCCTGTGGAACCTGGCAGTGGGTAGCGTGGTTCACTCTCCCTCTGAGCATCTCACAGAGGAATGGAGTCCTAGCTGGGACCCAAATCACTAGGTGACTTCCAAGTGGTGGCTTCCCTCTCTGAGCCCAGATGACCTCAAAGGGCCTTTCTAGCTCTGACATCCCTCGGGGGATGGGCCTCTGGATTTTTACACAGTCACTGGGGTCAGCAGAAGAATTTGAGAGACCAAAAACTGGAAGGCAGGAAAGAGTCCTGCCCACAAGCATTAAAGTCCACCTAAGGAAAAGGCCCAGACAAGGAGTCTGCATGCCTGAATGTAAGCCCTCCACTGCCACCGTCCAACCTCTCCCAGCCTTGGTTTTTATAATAAGGTTAATTTTCCCCACCTGCATAATTTCACCCCAACTGAGTTTCTGGGAGAGCCTGACATGGTAACAACTGTACACCACATTGTACAAACTGTAAAGTTCAATCCTCTCAGGAAGGATTATGATGGCGGGGTTGCAGGGAGAGTGAAGGGGTCATGCTGTCCCATTCCAGTCCAGTTCTGCCCAAACGAATCTTCCAGGGGTCTGAGCCCCCCCTGGAGAACAGTGGAGATAGCCCCCTGCAGTGGGAGTCTGAACATCTGGGTCCCTGGCTCAGCTCTCCTTCTAGAACCTGGCAGTGTGACTTTGGGCAAGTCATTTCCCCTTTCTGGACCTCAGTTTCTCCATCTAACAAGTGACTGGCTTGATACCCTCTGGCCCAGGCGTGCCAAGCTCCACAATCCTGAACCCCTAAACACCAGCCTTCAACACCTGACTCTGTCTTCAGGGAGCTCACACTGCCCAGTGGAGCCAGGACACAGACCAGGAGTGAGACTAGAGGGTTCTCCCCTCCAGGAAATGCTAGGGTAGGGGTTAGACAGGCTCAGGGCAGAGTGCACACCCCCCGCCCCAGGACAGACAGACTTTCCCAACAGGGGAAAGGCCAGGCCCAACACTCCCCTGGCAACCTGGACAGCACGAGCCACCCCAGACCTTGTGGGCCTGGCCTTCAGACCCCCTCAGCAGCCTGCAGAGCCAGCAGGCCCTGACCTGTCCAGGGAGATACTTCAGGAACTTAACTGAAGTCCAAACTGCTTCCAACTCAGGAGCCTCCAGGGCATAGGGCAGGGGTGGCAGAGAGGGATAAGAGCCCACCACCGGTGCTGTGAGGGGAGAGGCTCACAGCTCAGGACTGGCAGACCAGACAACCTCTCCTGCCCCTCCCCTCAGACAGGACCCACTGGGGCTGCAGGCCTGCACCCAGCCAAAAGCTGGGTGTGGGGCTCTTCACCACCACATGTCACCTCTGAGGGCCAAGTGGACCATCAGGTTGGGGAAGGGGCTCTCCAACTGCAAACGGCCAACCACACTTGCCTGAAGGGTCTGGGGGTCACCCCAGAGCCTGGGCAGGATCCCCACCTACAAGGGGGGCCTGGCCACCCACGAAGGAGACAGGCCCACCCCACACACACACACAGCTCCTGAAGGTTCCACACTGCTCCAGGGCAGGGTGGTAGGGGAACAGGATTATTTCCTCATGCCAGGGGTCTTAGCTGGAAACCCTAGGCCCACTCCGAACCCCAATTGCCAGCCCTTCCAAAAGACGTTTCCCAGTTCCCCCAAAACTCCCATCCCCAAGCCTCCACATCCCCCCGCGCAGCTCCAAGGAAACCGGCAGTTAACTTTTCCCAAAAACCCTGCAAAGGCAGCTGGCTGGGGGGAGAAACGGGCCCCGAGATCCTTTCGCGGCATTTCCCTGCCTTCCAAAAAAAAAGAAAAGAAAAGAAAAGAAAACTTTCGGAGTTAACTTTAAATTCTCAGCCCTGCCCCCCAAATCGCCCGGCAGCTTCCCTTTTTTTTTTCCTTTAAAGTGCAATTGCATTGTGTCTCACCTCCCCGAAAGGCTCGCGGCTCTCGCCAAAGAAAAGGAAAAAAAGCCAACCCTTCGGGTGCCCCCTCTGCTTCCAGCCGCCTCTCCCACATTCTCAGACAGTTTTATTAAAATTTTCAGACAAAAGAAAAACAAAAATGGCAGCCTGGCTTATTTTTAAAACAGGACAGGGACGCCATATTCTGCAGATCTGCAAAAAAAGGGAGAAATCCGGCACTGGCCGCTCCACCGGGCCGGCTGCAAAGTGCGCGAACCGCGCCGTTTGCAATCCGTTTATTTGCATTAAGCCCCATGAATCATTGTTTACCGGAGAATTGCAGCAGGTTTGAATAGCCCGGCTTAGGAAAACACACACACGCGCGCGCACACACACACACACACGCACACACTCGGAGACCAGCCCCAGACACGCCGCGGGAGACACTTCCTACCCCGCGCGCCCCGCCGCCGCCGCCGCCGCTCCGGGCCGGGCCCCAGGCGCAGGCGGCCCCGGGCCCTCGGAGCGCCCCGGCCCGCGCTGACAGCGCCCGCGCCCCGGCCCGGCCCCCGCCCGCAACTCGGCGCAACTTTCCCGCGGGCAGGCGCCCGGCGCCGCTGGGCCCGCTCCCCGCGCGCCCCGGGCCCGCACGGACCTGGCTGTGCTGGCGGCGCCTCCGGGACGCGGCCGCAGCCCCGCGCCCGGCGGCCCGAGCAGGGCCGGGCTGGGGCTCCGGCTCAGGCTCCGGACTCGGGCTCCGGCTCCGGCTCGGTGCGGAGCCGCGCGCAAACCTTCCGGGTCGCCTGCTGTTCACTTCTGGGTTCTGCAAGCGCCGAGGCGGCGGCGGCGGCGGCGGGAGGTTGGGTCTGCAGCGCCGCGCGGCCCCCCGTGCGCTCGGCGAGCCCCCGCGCCAGGCGCCCGGCTCCGGGGGGGGCCGCGTCGGGCCCCCGCCTCTCCGGCTGCGCAGCCCGTCCGGCCCCGGGGGCTCCCGCGAGTGGGCAGCGCCGGGCGCTGGCGACGGCGCGCGAGGGGAGGGGGCCGGGCGGGGGACGGGGGCGGGCCGCGCGCTGGGGGCCCCGCTCGGGCCCCGGGGCCTCGTCTGCGCTCGCCGCCGCCGCCGCCGCGCAAAGTTGCACTGCGCCCCCCGCCCGCGCCGCGCCGGAGGCAGAGCCACAAAGGAACTCCTCGCCCCCCTCCGCCCGCCCAAGCCGCGCGGGGAGGGCACCGGCGCCCGGCCCTAGTACAGCCCCTTCCCCAGCGCGGGGGCTCCCGGGGCCCCGGCGGCCGCGGCCATTGTCCCGCCCAGGCCCGGCCGCCGCCTCGCCGCCCCCCTCCCGGGAGATGGCGGGCTGGGGACCTGGGCCTGGCGGCCACGGCCCTGACCAGGCCGAACCCTCGCGGTGCCAGGCTGCCCCCGGGGGCCTCCCTCGAAGACGGCAGGCTGGAGGGGACCCCCAGAATGGACCCTCACACCTGATAACAAACGATCTCGCTCAAAATCCAAGATGAGATTTTTTTTTTAAGACCAGGACATGGGGTGGGGGGCAGAAGTTTGCACAGGCCAGGCCACCCCTCCCTGGCCCAAGGCCTGAACCCCATCGGTGGGGCGGCCTGAAGCCGGCAGCGGCTCTTCTCGCAGAGTCTGTCAGAGGTGGCACCGGCTGTCCCCCAGCTCCAGACCTCAGAGCCATCTGTGTGACTCCTCCTCCCGCCTCACCCTCCCCAGCCAATCAGTCACCAAGTCCTCCTGATTCGGCCTCCCGGGCTGTGTCAGCTTCCGAACTTCACTCCTACCTGAGGAGGCGGCCAGATCCTGAATCCTTTCACCTGCTTAGATTTCTGTGGCACCCACTGCGGTCCAGCCTCTGCGCCTGGATGAATCAGGGCTGTCCCTGCCCTCAGGGAGCACACAGTCCCCGGGGAAGGACACACACACACAATCGTCTGCCAGTGTTTGCTTGTCCTCCAGAAAGCATTTCCCAATTCAGTAAATAGGTATCGAGGACCTCCTAAGCATCAGACACCGTGGTGCTATGAACAAGTTGGACAAAGTCCCTGCCCTCATGGCGATTCTAGTCTAGCACAGGATGGCAAACACTGTGAGCAACTTGAGGACAGGGCCGACAGGGGCCGCTTCTCCTCAAGCCCCAAGCCCCAAGCACAGTGCCTGGCCCATAGCAGGGGCACAATGAACATGAGTGGCGTGGATTGGTTGGAATTACGAAGCACAGCGGAGGAGAACACAGAGGAGGCCACTCTTTTTCCCAGAGAGGTGGGGAAAGTCTTCAGAAATTGGCTCTGGGGTGAGCCAGGTGGGGAAGAAAAGAAGGCCTTCCAGTTTCCAGAAATTAGGATGATAAAAGCACCAACTCATTGTTGAGAAGTTCCTTGAGATAATAAATTAATACATGGGGGTGAAGAGACAGATCTCCTGTGTCGAAAAATTCCAAATAATTTATGTGGATACTCAAGGAAGGGGAGCATAACTCCTTGCTCCTTAGGTGTGGGCTGTACATAGTGGCTTCCTTCCAAAGAGTACAGTACGGAAAGGGAGGGAAAAAAGAGTAACTTTGCAGCGGAGAACCCTGACAAGTGATCAAGGCCAACATCAGTAGTCACAAATCACGTCGATAGTATGGACGCTTGATGTGATGTGATGAAATGACACTTCACCTCTGTGGGCTTCCTCCCAATAACCTATAACCCTAGTCTTGTCAAGGGAAAAACAGACACAATCCAATAATGGAGCATCCAACCAAATACCTGGCTAGTACACCTCAAAACTGTCAAGGTCATAAAAACATGGAGTCTGAGAAACTGTCACAGCCCAGAGGAGCCTAAGGAGGCATAACAACTAAATGTAGTGTGGTATCTAGATGGGATGCCAAGACAGAAAAAAGACATCAGGTAAAAACTAAGAGAATCTAAATAAACTATGGACTTTAGTTAATAATAATGTATCAATAAAAGTATCCATCAATGATTGTAATAGATTATAACAAATAGTAACATAGGATGTTACTCACAGGGAAAATTAGATGAGGTATATGGGAACTCTCTAATATCGTCTCAATTTTTCTGTAAATCTACAAATGTTCTAAAAAAAAAAGGCCACTGTTAAGAAAAAATCTTTAAAAAACAAAACAAAAAGATACCAACCATGGCATTCTGAGAGGTTCAATGAAATAAGGCTTGTCACAGCACCTAACACATTCTAAGGGCCTCCAAAAAGTTATGTTATCATCATCGTCATCGTCATCATCATTCTAGGCACTTATAACAGCACAAGCAAAGGCACAGAAGTTTAGGGTGGAGCAGAAGGCTGAAGCCTTTGACTGCTGAGCTGGACCCTTTGGAAGGGATTTATGGGGGAGGGTAACATGACCTGGCCCACCTCTGCCTCACCAGCCTCCTCGCTAACCACCTAGAAAGCCGTGCTCCAACCAGCCCAAGCGAGCTCAGGCCTTGCCATCTCCCTCCTAAGACCTCTGCACATGCTGTTCCCTCTGCCTGCGACTTTTAGTCCTTTTCTCCCCATCTCTTATCTCTCTAATGAACACCTACTTGTCCAGGCTCAGCTCAAACATCACCTCCTCTGTGAAGCCATTCTACATCCTCTGCATAGAAAGAGGCCCTTGCCTTTGGTTCCCAAGATCTCCATGGTCCTCCGGCCACACTCCTGGCAAAGCGCTTATCATGGCGCATTAGAGTAAATGCTGAATGGATGGACAGCAAACCCACTCTCATCCTCTCCAATTCTGCAAATCTTCTTTATTCTCATCTGGGAAGCCCTCCATGGCTGTTCCAGCCCACCCACCTCCCTCCCTTTCTTTAGCTTTTACCATTGAGCCCCTAGTTGTGTTCTAACTGTTGTGTGTACAAGCCCTCGGTGTCACTTCACAGTTCCCCTCATTCCACTCCAGCTCCACTGTCCTTTCTGCCCCTTCCATGTGGCAAGCTCCTCCCTGCCCCAGAGCCTTTACACACTGCTCTCTGTCGGAAACATTCTTCCCTCAGCTCTTCCCTAGTCTCAGCTCAAATGTCCCTCTAGTCCGGCTGGCTGGCCACCCCTCGTCCCTCACACTGGGTGTACCTCCCATCAGAACTGAAAACAATCTCAAGGACCAACACATGCACTTTCTGCTTGGACCCCCACAGTAGTCCTGAGATGGAGGCTGTCAGAAACATTATCCCTATTTCACAGTGGGGAAAACTGAGGCCCAGAGAGGGGAAGTGTTTGGCTAAGTCTCAGGGCCAGACCTCTAGTTGAGGTCCTCTAACTCCTGGTCCAGAGCTTCTTCCACTGCAGTACCTGGTGCGTGGTGGGTGCTACATGGCATCAGCTAAGAGAATGAATGAATGAGCATATGAATTCTCTGCCCATCCACCTTCACCTTTGTTCATTTTGTTTCCCTCAAGGAGGCCGTAGAGTTGAGTTAATAGATTAGGCTTAAGAGTCCAACAGAGCTGGTTTTGAACCCCAGCTATGTCACTTAAAGGCTGGTAGATTTTAGGCAAGTTTCTTCCTCTCTCTGGGCCTTGGTTTTCTCATGTGCAAATGGAGCGTGCTAATATCTACTTCATAGGGCAGGTATTAAAAGAGAATGTGTGGGTTAGTCCATAATAATGTTGACTGCCTGTCCTTTGGGGACCCACTCCCACCCCACCTCCCCTGGAAAATCTTCCCTGAGAACACCAGCCCATACTTACCCACCCCCAAAAGGAACTTCTCCAGCCTTCTCATCTGTACCTCCTTCATTATGACCCAGAGGAAAAGTGTCATTTGAACCCCAAACTGGCTGCTCCGCCTTCTTAGGGTGGCAGCATAATTCCTGTTGGTGTGAAACTGACTCTCTCTGTACTCTGCTTTCCCCATTGGGAAGTGGGGCAGGGAAGGGAAAACTTCTACCACTTTCTCTGGGAAGATACCGAATATCATTTGGCCCTCTGTTAAGCAGAGATATTAATGGAGCTTTGGACATACCAAGGTTGTTCAGGAGCTGAGGAGGAGATGGAGGACTAAATTGCCCTACGTGAGAAAATGATGGGGATTATGGCCTCCAAGTCTCTACATGGTCTGGCCCCCTGCCAACTCCTTCATCCTCTTGGCCTCTGTTCTCCAGCCACACAAAATCCCTGTGAGTTAATGGAAGACATGTTGATTCCTTTTGCCACAGGGCCTTTGCACAGGCAGTCCCCTCCTCTTGGAAAGTGCTTCCCCACCTGACCACACCCACCATCTCTGCCCCTTCACCTAGTGAGCTCCTACTCACCCAATATGTCATGGCTCACAGCCACATCCTACGGGTGGCCTTCTGCTACCTTCAGGATGCTCTCATAGCTCACGGACCTCTCCCTTTTTTTGCATATTTATCTCATCTGTAAGTCTGCATTCAGATTTCTAATCGCTTGATTTGACATCAGATTGTAAACTCAATAAATATTTGTTCATTCACTCCATAAAAAGTGATGGGGATTGAATTTCCAAAGGTGAAGGGGCTCAGAAAATGAACAAGCTGAAATTCATGAGCATTGTCCTGAAGTGTGGGGGTGATCAGTAACATGGGAGCCTGAGAGTGGTGGCTGGTGGCCAGTGGCTGAAGGACTTGTAAGAACAGGGATATCTACTATTCAACCTTCTGCCCTTCATGTTGCTGTGATACAACCCCCACTCTCTCTCCTTAAGCCTTGGTAAACGAGCAGCACGCTGGGTGTGAGGCTGGCACTGAGCAGAGAGGAAAGATGGGAAGAAGCGAGAACAAAGGCGTGCTGGGAGTAGAAGGTTGGATCTGGAAGTGACCAGGACTTTGTAAGTCACTGGAATTTGAAGAGATCTCAGGGACATCATTGGATTTCCAGAAAACGTGAGATAGGAAATTCCAGTCAATTATCTAAATCTCGAAGGGCTCAGAAACTGGGCTTTCAACAGGAAGGATGCCGGGGGTGATTAGCAATGTCTGTCATGCGCAGCGACAGCTGTTACATAGGCCAGCCTTATTCAGGGGCTCCCAGGTCTGCAATTTAGCTTAGTGTTTTCTTAGCCAGAGCGTGAAGACTATGTCTTGGGCATCTTCTGCCATCAGTCACCATCAGTTGTGAGGTGGGGGTTATGGGATAAAGGCAGGTGGCAGGGGGAAGGACAGGAGGGCAGAGGGGAACCAGCAGAAAGTCAGAGCCTCGACTAGGTAGGGTCCACACTTGGCTGTAGGTCCTGACTCTGCCAAATCCCGGATCAGAGTTGGGCAAGCCACGTTGCATCTCTGGGACTCAATGTTTTTGACTGTGAAATGGGCCAACAGTACCTGTGGCAAGTTGTAAGGCAAAAGCACAAGTGCTTTGAGGCCAGGCACACAGGGTTCAAATCTTGGTCCCCACTAGTTTTAGGACCTGGGGGGATCTCAGTCATCCCATTTATAAAACGGGGTAATAATCCTTACTCCACAGGGCAGCGTGCCAGGATTAGAAATAGTCCACACCACCACTTCCCAAGCCTTTGCTCTAAGCGAGGCATCTTGCTGGGCATTTTATGGGCACGATCTCACCCAGAGAAGGTAGAGTGCCCAGCACTGTGCCCAGGAGATGGCAGTACTCAGTGAGTGTTAACTCCCTCTGTCCTAGAGGGTCTAAGGAATTCATGGGTATGGGAGGGCTTTATCATCCACAAATCACCTTCGGAAGGTGAGGCTGATGGCAGTAACTATTTACAGCCCTTTCCCCTAGCTAGGCTCACAATCCTTCTGTGCTGGGCCCTCACAGCAGATCTGGACCCAGTTCCCTTCTATGACCGGCCCGGAGGCTGCCAGAGGAAAAGGACAGAAAGTGCCATAATGAAAGGGCAGACAATTACCTTCCCTCATAATTACAGCTTGCAGTAATTAAATAATAACAGCCTTTTGTTGGCCCTGAGAACTCAAAGCGGCCCACATCAGAACATCTGGTTCTGCCTTCTGCTGGGAATTGAATGACCACAGGGACAGGATCGGGAAATTGAGGCAGAGGGAAATAAGGCTAGGGTGGCAGAATTAGGTCAAAGTCCTTAAAGAAAAGACTCAGAGTGGCAGACAACTGAGGGCCTGCCTTTTGGTTGCCGGCTCCACTGCTCATATGCTGTGTGGCTTGGGTGGTTCATACCCCTCTCTGGGCTTCAGTTTCCCCACAGGTAAAATGAGATGGAGCCAACACTTGACCTGCCTCGAGTCTATTATTCTAAGCTTTATTCTATTCACATATAATAATGGGAAATTCTTTTTGCACACTTTGGGTTGCAAATCCATCTCTAACTCGCAAATAAGCAGAAAAAGGGGGTTACCCACACACTGAATCCAAGAAAGGATTGAAGAGCCAAACTGTAAAAAAAGCAGAGGTCTCAGGAACAATCAAACCAGGGACTAGGACATCCCAAGCCTCCCTCCAGCATAAACTTTATTCTTTCTCTCCCTTTCTCCAGAGGGTGAGAAACATGGATACCAACAGCTACCCCAAGCTGCAGCTCAGAGCATCATCCACCTAAGGGCATCTGCCCTCATTGGCCTGGCTTGAGTCAGGTGGCCATCCTTGGGCCAATCAACTGCACCCAGTGAGGCAGGGTCTCTAATGTCCTGTGGAGTAAGAGTAGGGGCCAGGTCCAGAGGAAATAGGGGCCAGTAGGCAGGCAACAGATAGTCATCCACTAAAACAAACTTCCTGCACGTGGCCTGCAGAACAGAGAAGGGTAAGTGCCGAAAAACCAAAGAGACAGCATAACTCTCCAGGAACGCAGAAATACCAGAGGATCACCTGGGATGGGGAAGGGGAGAGCTGTACCATCCCAGGCAGGCTTGACATCAGACCCGAGCCCTCTGAGCTGGGATCCTGGTCCTATTGGAGCATCCCCTTCGAATGCTACATCAAACTGGAGAAAAGCAGTTCCCAGGCTTCTCCATGGCCTGGGTGAAATGCCCTGTGAGTGGACATCAATTGGTGCTGCCTTCCAGGCCCCTTCCTTGAGGGTGGTTCTAGCAGGGACTAGATGGTCACATAACCCAAGCCAGGCCAATCAGAATCCTCCTCCTGGTCTTTCCCTGGGAGGCACCTAAGGCCATGGCCCCAGAGGAAGCCATCCAAGAGAACAGAAATCCCGTGCTGAGAGGGTAGCAGTCCCCTGCCTGGTCCCAGCCACCCCAGAGTTGGGCCTAACCACAAGCCCTTCCCTTAGTTTGGCTATAATGAGCCAGTCAAATCCCCTTGTGGGCAGGTGTATTAGTTTCCTAGGACTGTCATAACAAATTACCACAAACTTTGTGGCTTAAAACAACAGAAATTTATTCTCTCACAGCCCTGGAGGCCAGAAGTCGACTAAGATGTCGGCAGGACCACGCTCCCTCCTACGGATCTAGGGGAGAACCCTTCCCTGTCCCTCCCAACTTTTGGTGGGTGCACAACTCTAATCATTGTCTTCATCTTCACATGGTATCCTCTTCTCCTCCTTCCATCTCTTAGGGACATTTGACATTGGATTTAAGGCCCACCTGGGTAATCCAGAATGATCTTAACTTGATTATACCTGCAAAATCCTTATTACCAAATAAGGTCACATTTACAAGTTCTGGGAGATAGGATATGGACAAATCTTTTGGGGGGCCACTGTTTAACTCACTATAGCAAGCCTAGGTCCCTTGTAACCAAAAACAAAACAAAACAAAACTTCACTCATACATTTCTTGGGGTTAGGCATAAATCAATCAGTCCTCCTCCCTTTTGTTCTGGTCCTGGACTCTAAAGCAACATTTTATTAACAATAACTAACTTCAACTCCTTTCTGGGAATGCAGTCTCTCTCTGAGCCTCAGATTTTGCTGTCCACCTGTAAACATGGGGTTAATACCATCTATCCACAGCGTTGTTCAACGGAGTAAGTGAAGGGTGGTGGGTGAGACCCAGCCTCCCAGTTGACAGCCCCTAAGAGCTTGCCTCCAGCCTTGATGGTAGATATGGGTAATCAGGTTATAATGAACTAAAATCTATAGTAGAAGCAAATCCATCTCAACCTACACGTAAATTAACAACAAGGTTCGACGTTACTATTCCCACAATATTAGACCATTTAAAACAAATCAACAAGGTAAAAAAGCTGGATAGATGGATACCACATAAATTACACGAGCGTCAAATCTGGTCAGAAGCAGCCCTATTTGTAGCTGAGCCACGTGACACCTGGTGCCCTCATCAAATTCCCAAGAGTATTGTCAGCCTAAGTTCACCCAGACCGGACCCTCTGGACCTGACAGAATCAGATTTCTGCTTCTGCAGAGCTGAGGGCTAGAGCCTCTTGCCAAGTCTGTCAGCCTTGTTGAATGACAGGAATCTGAAAGCTGATAAAATGAGGTTTGCAGTCCCACGACGAAAATCCTACAGATTTTTAAAAAATCCCTAGCACAATATTAATAGCTGCTCCATATTGGGTACCTCCTCTGAACCAGGCCCCACACTCAAGCCCTTGTCCACCTGCACTTCAGTCCTCACCACAATTCTACGAGGCAGCTCTTGTGATCCCTATTTTACCAACAAAGTCGCTGAGCTTCCAAGGGAAGAAGTCAGTCGTCTAAGCTACACAGCAAGTGAACTGTGGAGCCTGGTGCAACTCCACATCTGTCACATCAGCAATGACAACTGCCTTTTAAGGGTCTCCTCCCCACCCAGGGTGGCATCAGAGCAATTAGGACCACGGTGAGACAGTATTCTGAAATAGTAACTCAGCAGCTTTCCCCCACCACATGCCCTTGCACCCTCAGTCCGTCCTCTATTAGACTTTGTCCTGTTCACAATTGTGTGCCCAGTGATTAAAACAGTGCCTGGCACATAGTTGGTACTCAATAAACATTTGTTGAATGAATGAATTCAGTTGGCTAGGGCATTCCGGGGGTTCATGCCTCAGGGAAGGGATGATGCGATAACACAGACAACAGAGGGGTCAGGTTCTGGACTTTTGAATGTCAACACCCTGGGCCCAGATATAAGACCAAAGAGTTGGGAGAACACGTGACACGTGAGGAAAAAGCTCCATCCCTGAAGGGGGAAGGAGATTCGGAGGAGAAGCAAAAACAAAGCTCTCAGCTTTGTAAAAGCACTTGGAAAAACAGAAAGCGCTCTAGAAATTTCAGCAATTATTCACTGGAACCTCAATCCTGCTGCCCCACCCTATCCCTCAACTGACAATTCCTTCACCATCCTCCAAATCCGTGGACACTTTCTCACCTTTCTTTTCCTTTTTTTGTTTTTAAAATTACATTTGTTTTTTCCATTATAAAAACGACGCATGCTCATAATAGAAACATTTGAAAATACACAAAAGTCAAAGAAAGATAGGAAAAAAATCTCTGGGCTCTTCACTTAGTAATAACTAACATTTTGATGTAGGCTCTTCCAGTTTTTCTTTTTTGCTGGGCATTTTTAAAAGTTGTGATCATTTGGCAATATACAAACTTATATGTAATTATTGTGAATATCTTTCTTCTTATAATACATGGCCATTGGGTAGAAAATAGGACATAAGGAAAAAAAGAAAAATAAATAAATAGTAATCAGAATCTCCCAATTCTGGACATGATCCAGGTCCCTGCTTTTCTAGGACTTGTGATTGTTGTATGAATTTTTTTAAGGACTTATGTTTTTTAAAGGACTTATCCTTTTCTTAAGGACTTAGAGAGTGAGGGAAAAGTGAGATATTTACATCTTGAACTTTCTTATCAAATATTATAGGGCGGCTGCACAGTGACTCATCCCTGTAATCCCAGCACTTTGGGAGGCCAAGGTGAGAGGATTGTTTGAGGCCAGGAGTTTGAGACCAGCCTGAGCAAGAGTGAGACCCCATCTCTACAAAAAACAGCAAAATTAGCCTGGCATGGTGGTGTACACCTGTAGTCCCAGCTACTCGGGAGGCTGAGGCAGGAGGATCGCTTGAGCCCAGGAGCTTGAGGTTGCAGTGAGCTATAATCACACCACTGCACTCCAGCCTGGGCAAAAGAGCAAGACCCTGTCTCTAAAAAAGAAAAAAAAAATCACAGGGGGTTTGCTAATTCCTCTTCTCATCTCAACCCACCTCCATCACTTTCTAATCAGTGAAGTCTTGATTCTGGCCATGGGTTGATTTTTAATGATGGTTTTCAATGTCTTAATAAGTTTTTGCCTTCATCTGGGTCTTCATAGGTATGTTAGTGGATGTATATCACTAACTGCTTGCTAGGATCCACTTTATTTATTTGTTATTGACAAATTATAATCATATATATTTATAGGGTACAAAGTGATGCTATGATATATGTATACAGTGTGGAATGATAGAATCCATTTTAAAAGTTTGTCCTTATCCTATTTGATCTTTCATAGTCAAATAGGACTAGTATTTGTCCCTAGTAACCCCTTCCTCCTGCTTGAAATTCTCACCTCCCGTGATTTGGAGCACAAACCCAGTAGCTTACTGTACAACCCCACCCCTGCTTATCCCTTAGGAATCTGAGATTCCATATGTCCATAGCCTCTTCATCGCCTTTCCCTGAATTCATTCTTCTTGCTGGATTGGTATTCTCTCTCTCCCCTTCTCTTCCATTCACCTACAATAGGCGGCTTGGGGGTCACCTTTAGCTCTTCTTTCTCCTTTATGCCACATACCACTGGGTTCAGCTTAACTTGTTTGGTTTTGGGGGGTTTTGGTTTTCAGGGTTTCTTCTCATAAATTTTCATTGTGAAATAATTTCAAATTTACAGAGAAGTTGCAAGAATAGCACAAGAAACTCCCAAATATCTTTTACCCAGATTCACACATTGTTTCCATTTTGCCCCAGTCTGTCATTCTCTGTTACGCTACTTAAATCTGTATCTTCACGCGCACACACACATACACACACTTGTATGGAGACATTGTGCCCCTTTTACACTAAATATTTCAGAGTATATTTCCTAAGACCAACAGTATCCTCTTAAAAAAACAATAATACAATCACGGAAAACAGGAAATTTAGCACTGATACAATTCTCTTGTCTAATCCACGGTCCATGTTTTAACCTTGTCAATCATTCCAATAATGTCCTTCATTCTTATTTTTTCCCAGTCCAGCATCCAATCCAGATGGCACATTGCATTTAATTATTACATCTCTTTAGTGTCCTTTAATCTGAAACAATTCCTGAGGTTTTCTTTGTTTTCCTTGACCTTGACATTGTTGAAGAGTCCATGGGCCATTTATTTTGTAAAATGTCTTTCAGTTTGGGTTTGTCTGATGTTTCCTCATGCTTAGAATCAGATTATACATTTTTGGTAGGAATAGAACGGCAAGTCGTATCCTTAGTAGCTTACCTAGGGCATTCAACAGCCAGCACAGATCTTTTATTAACA
Source organism: Daubentonia madagascariensis (assembly GCA_023783475.1). NCBI lineage: Eukaryota > Metazoa > Chordata > Mammalia > Primates > Daubentoniidae > Daubentonia > Daubentonia madagascariensis. Next base: position 5,485,220 of record JAKFHU010000117.1, read on the forward strand.
CACTCTCTTCTATATGACACAATTATTTTCAGAGAGAATCATGAAATGATATGAATGTTGACAATGGCTGTGAAAGAAGCACAGATATGCCAGTAAAAAAATGAGAAAATAAAATATTTTAAAATGTCATTGGACAAAAAAGGAAAAATTAATGGATTAGTAGTTTTTAATTACACTAGTATAGTTTTGTGGGTTTTTTAATTTTTTTAAATTTCAAAATATTATGGGGGTACAACACTTTGGTTATATATATTGCCTATGCATTGCCCAAGTCAGAGCTACAATAGTGAACATCCCCCAAACTGTGTGCCCCGCACCCATTAGGTGTGAGTTTTCCCATCCCCTCCACCCCCTCCACCTGCCTGACCCCTGATGAATATTATTTCCATGTGTGACATAAGTATTGTTCGGTCAGCACCAATTTGATGTTGAGTACCAGTGGTGCTTGTTTTTCCATTCTTGTGATACTTTGCTTCAAAGAATGGGCTCTGGTTCCATCCAGGATAATACCAGATGTATTAATTCACTGTTGTTTTTTATTGCTGAGTAATACTCCATTGTATACATATACCACATTTTATTAATCCACTCGTGTATTGATGGGCACCTGGGTGGTTTCCACATCTTTGCAATTGTGAATTGTGCTGCCATAAACATTCGCGTGCAGATGTCTTTATTATAGAATGTCTTTTTTTCCTTTGGGTAAATACCCAGTAGTGGGATTGCTGCATCAGATGGTAGTTCTACTTTTAGTTCTTTGAGGTATCTCCACGGTACTTTCCATAGAGGTTGTACTAATGGGACCTAATCAAATTAAAAAGCTTCTGCACAGCCAAGGAAACTATCACTAGAGCGAACAGACAACCTACAGAATGGGAGAAAATATTTGCATGCTACATATCTGATAAAGGGCTGATAACCAGAATCTATACAGAACTTAGGAAAATCAACAAGAAAAAATCAAACAACCCCATTAAAAAGTGGGCAAAGGACATGAACAGAAACTTTTCAAAAGAAGACAGAATAATGGCCAGCAAACATATAAAAAATTGCTCAGCCTCTCCAATCATCAGAGAAATGTAAATCAAAACCACAATGAGATATCACTTAACTCCAGTGAGACTGGCTTATATCAAAAAGTCCCAAAACAACAAATGCTGGCGGGGATGCGGACAGATAGGAACACTCATACACTGCTGGTGGGACTACACTAGTATAGTTTTTAAAAGAAAGGGGAAAAGTGTAAACCTACATATTGGTCTGTCACAGAAACGTACAATTAACTTACAGTTTCTGTTTTCGTGCCTTAGCTTCTATAAATTTCTCATGACTTCATCAAAATTGTTCTTCTTCATATGCTCATGTTCAATAAAAGTACAGCCAGATTTATAAATCTATCTTCACTCATAGTTGATAAAAAATACTTTTCATTAATTTTAATTTAGAAAAATTTCTTTCACATGAATTTCACATGAATCAACATATATACAAATGCTTAGAAAAAGTCTTAAACTTAGGGGTAAGTATGGAAGGGACTCATAAAAATGCCCTTTCATAATTATGAAAGAAATTGCAATGCCGCTTATGCCTTTGTTTCTTTGGGACTGGTACTGATTCAAACATTTCCATGATTAAAAAATTTTCACTAGAATATATTCACCAGAAAATTCATCAAATATTTCTATTATATTTGGTTTAAAAAAAAATTTCCGATATTTTTCTTTTTTTGCAAAAACTGACAAAATGGCTGAACCCTGACATTATTTGATTCATTGTCCTTGAAGAGTATTCAATTCTTGGTGAAAACAATCATGGCATTCAAAAATTCCCCTTTTATTTCTTCTGGCAGCATAAGACCGGCATCTTCTGTTGGTTTCTCCCAGCTCTCTTCTTTGAGATTTGATTATTCTTTCTGTGTAAATGTTCATTTCCTTACATTTTGTTGTTGCATAATTAATGAACTTCATGATTTCTGTACACCAACCTTCAAGGAACAATTTTCTTTATTTGTTTGTTTGTTTATTTACTTAGTATAAACGTAACTTTTTAAAAAAATTTAACAATTTTTTATTCATACCTAATTTTTAAAGCTTAATATTCTACTGTACAGTGATCAGGTCTGATTCGGGCTGATTCCAAATATTTTTGTGTCTGATTCACCTCACCTGAAACTTCACACTTGAAAACAGACTAGTCGGGAAAAAAAATTGTCACATACCGCAGAGAGCAAAATCTGAACTCATCCCCCTTTGGATCACCCAGCACTTCAAAGACTGGGGTTAGCTTTTCTCTACTGCATGCACAGCTTCCCGTGGTGCAATCATTTTGTCTGGGAAAGTCTTTTCACTGTTACATCCTTATTCTGCAGCATTTTTCCCCCGGTGAAATGAGACTGAAAAGCATGAGTACATTTTTTTCAAAGTTTCAAAAAGTGTCACACAATGGGGGAGAAACTCCAGGTAATCACACAGAATGTCAGAATTTAACTCAGGTTTAGTTTCTTTGCCATCACTTTGCTGTCATTGCTTATTTTGAGTCTACTATTTAAACACAGGGATATGTAATAAGACAGGGGTTAGAGGTGCAAAATGCATCAAAGTTAGCTTGAACAGGAAGAACCAAAATGAACTTACCCTGAAAACAAATAAACACATTTTGCCGAGTCCACATATGCCAGGGCTAACTGTATACCTAGGAATTCTCCAAATAAACTTACACTTTGAACCCAACATTTATTAAAAGATAACTAATTAGAATTTGCTAATTTGAATCATATATGTGTATGTGTATGTATGTGTGTTTATATAGGTACTGAATATATAATTAAAACTCAAAAGTTATGACTGCAATTGCTCGGATGTTTTCAGGGAGGACTGTTTTACCACCGAATCACCAGCCCACGGCAATAATAAAAAGCAATTCTCTGTGAGTCCATTTTACTATTTTTAACATTCTTAAAAAATACCATTCATCTTCTTACTGCATGCACCCAGGGCAAACGACTCCCACCACACAACCCCACCCTTGGTACATCACTGACTCAGTGCACAGTATCAGGAAGCACATGATGTCGCTTTCTCCCAATATAGGTGATGTTTACTTTGATCACTTGAAGAGTCCCCTGTAAAGTCACCAAATTTCCCTTTATAATTAATAAGTAACATTGGGAGATACTCTGACACCACACTAATATCTTATTCCTCATCAGGTTTTCACTGAGTTCTACCATCCTCTGTTGATTTTCTAAGTCATTTCCATATTTAGTAGTTGCATTCTATTCTAAGGAAAAAGTATTCCCTTCTCCTCCAATTTATTTACTTATTTACATCACATGAACTCATAGATTCTTATTTTTTCCAATGGGTTATAGTACATTACTATCATTATTTATTTTGATTTTCAAATTGTCCCTGATTTGACCAGTGGGAGCCTCTTCTGGTTAGCTTCTATGTCCTCTTGACATATTCCCATCATTCTTTTGAGCACTTTCTTACTTTCTTCTGTGTATCAATATCTATATAAAAATCCATATGTGGATTTTATACCACATATGGATTTATTTATACCAATAAGTATATGAGTACCAGGAAATGGTCTAGGGGACCCCAGAGAGAATGTCTGGGGCCCCCATTGGAGTCTATGTGTGGGGCCTTGCCAAGAATATTGGAACAGGAGAGAGCAAATTTGAGATCTACTTCTAGCTTTGTCTGCAACTCCCCACCAGAGCGAGTTTGCTGCCACTGCTCTGTCCAGTGGTATAAATACTCCTGTGTATAATAATCTAGTGTTAATAGTATTTGATAATAGTGCAGCAGGCACAAATTGGGGGATGGAGTCGGTGTTACCTGGCTTGCAGTGGTTTTTCCATTTTTACTATGTCTGCAGTCGCCCTGCCCTCAACCAGCACATACCTTTTGGGATACCAGGCCTCCTGTCTAGCCTGCTTGGGTTGCCATAACAAAATGCCACAGACTGGTAGCTTAAACAACAGAAACTTATTTCCTCACAGTTCTGGAGGCTGGAAGTCCAGGATCAAGGTGCCAGCAGGATTGGTTTCTGGTGAGACCTTTCTCCTCAACTTGCAGAGGGAGTCTTTTCTTGTGTCCTCACATGGCCTTTTCTCTGTGTACACGCATCGGGGGAGAGAGAGAGAACACATGTGCTCTTGCGGTGTCTCTTCTTATAAGGACTCCAGTCCCTATTGGATTAGGATGCCCCCCCTTAGACCTCATTTAACCTTAGTTACCTCCTTAAAGGCTCTATCTCCAAATACAGCCATATTGGGGGGTAGACCTTTAACATACGAATCTTGGAGAGACACAGTTCAGTCCGTAACATCTCCGGGTATACGACCCTGCCTTCCTAGCTGCATTGATTGGCTGAGGGCAAGCACCTGACCCAAGCTGGGCCAACCACAGCACCGCATTCTCCTCAATGACTGTGATTGGTCCAGCCAAGGTCACATGACTCAAATTGGCTTCGAAGGGGTCTTATTTTTTAGTGTGAAGCAGGGATATCACAATTTTTTTTTAAATAAAAAGGCTAGATAGTAAATATTTTTGGCTTTGGGGAAGAGAAGAAGGGTATGGTCTCTGTCACAACTATCAATTGTATGTTAAACTCTGCCCTTGCAGGTAAAAGCGCTGTGAAATCATTCATAGATTTCATAGACGTTCATTTCTATCATGTGTTTCCAGCTCTTTAACACACGGCTCCAAAGTCGCCCTGTCCTCTGCAGCTGGCAGATTAAAGACAGCAGAGAGCATGGAGAAGTAGTAGTCACTCTCAGCTGCCTTGGGCCATGAGTCCCTTCTACTCATATTTCATTGGCCAGAACTAGTCACGTGGCCCCACCTAGCTACGAGGCACCTGGGAAATGGAGTTTACTTGTGGGCCCAAGAAGCGGAACCGGGCCTCCAGCCATTCTCTGCCTGGGACTCCATCGTAGGTTACCATGCGACTGAGTGCGAGAATATTACTGGAAAGACATTGTCTGGCCCACATAAGCATACAATAAATGTTAGCCGTGGTTGTTACTGAAGCTGCAGGGGGAAGAGGAAAGCACACTTTTCCTGTCCGGTAGTGGGGCTGTGTTGACGGCATCTCGGAGCAGCCTGCAGCTGTGGATCCGGAGAAACTGCTGGAGAAACCGGGCCTAAGGGAGAGAAGCTGCCACAGGAGGAGAAGCCGAGGTGAGAGACAGAGGCCAGAGCGCCCTGGCTGTACTGCAGTGCCTGCTGCCATCTAGCCTGTCCTTCTGCGGTCCTGGTCACCTTGCTCTTAATAACAACAACAACATTAATAATAGTAGCTAACATTTATTAAGCCTTATTATGTGCCAGATGCTTTGTTAAGCTCTTAATTGACATGAATGATTTTCAAACTCAAACCACAACCCATGACAGGGGGAAGAATCATAAAATCATTTTAAGGAGTTGGTACCAGCATTTAACAAATTTTTTAAAATTTTATTTTCAATTGACAAATAATTGTATATATTTATTTATATATATATATATGTTTTGATATATGTTTAAGCTGTAGAATGATTAAATCAGCCTAATTAACAAATCCATTGCCTCACCTACTTATCATATTTTTATGGTGAAAGTATTTGATACCAGCATTTTTTAAATAAACAAAATAGACTATGCTAGGGTAGACTGGAGTAGAACAGAAGATACCAGTGTATATCATACATAGTAAGGGCAAATATTGTTTTATGGGCTTTTGTTTTACATTTATGTGTGCGAGTGTACTGGGTCACAACATAAAATACCTTACTGTGGGCTGTAGTCACTGCCCTAATTCACTGGCCCTTCCCAACAACCCAGTGAAGGTGGTATTATTATGGGCTCCATCCTACAGATAGGAAAGTCAAGAGGTGACCTTACTTGCTGTGGGCTGCACAGTTAGGAAGTGGCACAGTCAGCATTTGCACCCCAGCCCTGAGTCTCACTCTAAGATCTACTCCAATATTCTTCCAATAAATCAGTAACTCCCCTTTTGGCTTAAACTCCTTCAGGTTCGATTTCTGTGCTGTGCAAACCCAAGAGTCCTGACCAACAGAAGGAAGGAAGAGGAGCACTGACAGGGCTGATGAAGACTCTCTCCTTAACCAAACTCTAGTCAGGCTCCTGAACCTTATCCTAGATCCACCTATGCATTTTCTTGTAAAATCCAGCTTTAGCAAGAACTCTGATGAGTTAATTTAGCAAGAACCCCCTCATCCTTGATATCTGATCAGGTCTCTCATCCTCCACCATCCCCCAGGTGATGTCTGGTCACCCTGGCCTGTCTTCAGCAAGAATCCTGTTGGGTCAGTTTAGCCAGAATTCCCCTTATCTTTGATGTTTCCTCTAGGTAATTTTCCATCCACTGACCCCCCCCATGCTGTTCCTTGGCTATAAATTCCCACTTGCCGGTGCTGTATTCAGAGTTGAGCTCAATCTCTCTTCCCCACTGCAAAATCCCATTGCAGTGGTCCCTATATCTATTTCGATGGTCCTGTGTAAAGTCTGCCTTACTGCGCTTTAATAAGTATTGTTGAATATGTGAAACCTTGCTGTAAGCACAGCCCTTATGCAATTAATTTTGAAGTGCTGTTTATTAATTGTAGTGTATGATTACTGGCCATTTCCTTCATCTATAATTTACCTGTGATTATAAATCAGAAGTCATCTTGCTACCAGTATTTAGAAGCCAACCATGATTATTAATGATTTCCAACCCATCTGGCCCGCCAGGGTCCTTCTGACACTGCTCTAACACCCCTCTTCTGCACTCCCACCTGACATACCAGGCACTAACTCAAGGAATTTCTTAATAACTTCTTGCTTCTTTCTAGAAGGAGAAACAGTTGGTAACTTTTATGAATTAGGCTGTAACTACTTTATAACTAACATGTCCTGCCTATCATCTGACAGCTGCAAGGTACTCTGGTGAGTCACCACTTCAGAGCTTTCACTCCTTAACAGATTTCGTTGGCGTAGCTCTGGGGTCGGCATCCAGTTTTTTGAAAATGTGCTCAGCCAGAAAGGCCCAAGTCCATGCAGCTGTGGCAGAGTTACAGTTCTGTGGTTTCATGTTAGTTACCTTACAGTTACTGTGAAATTAGTGCTACTTAATGTATTTTACCAAAAATAAATATCTCTACCCCCAGGGGGGAAAAAAAGTATTGTTGAATAATTTTTTCTTTAACAGGGTGCTGGATGTGGAGAAAGGAGGCCAATTCCTCTAGACTAGGCTTAGCCTGGGGCCTGCTGGAGACCTTCAAAAGGACACCTCGCCTTTCCAAGTCTCTGTTTCCTCCTCCTGGAAAATGAAGATGGCAATAATGTCTCCCTCAGAGGCTTTTGCAAAGAAGAGAGATGACTTAGGAAAATGCTAATCATGTGTTGAGCGTGAGTGCCTAGGGGTAGGAAGGAGCGGGACAGGGGTGGCACTTGCAAAGGCATAGAGGACGCAATGAGCAGAGAAGGAGACACCAACCAGCCCGGATCTGAGGAAGGGAAGCTGGACAAAGCAGGTGTCACAAGGCCTCAAAGGCCAGATGATGAGGAGTGTGATCCATTACCATGCAGAGTCCTAGGAGATTCCAGAAGGGTAAAGTGACAAGTTCCACAAGTGTCCTAAGGTACAGACAGGCATTTCCTGTGAATTGAACTTGAAGAACACACAGCATGGTGCCTCCATTGCAGATGGCTAACAGAGGAAAATGGAGTCAAGTATCTGAAACCTATGGCCTGGGACTGCCGGGGGGAGTAAGGAAGCCCAATGTCCGACCTCAGCTGAGGCCTCAGCCGTTCCCAGGGCTGCACAGCAGGCTCTGTGCAGAGCAGGAAGCCAGGAGCTGCTCAGAGCAGGCAGCTGTGGGGCCTCCTCTGGAAAACCACCCTTTGATCTCCTGGCAGCTGAGGGGTCCTACTTCCTGCATCCCAGAATGCCTGCTCCGGAAAGGACCCCAGAGGTCATGGACGCAACCCCATTGGACATATGGGGCCAATGGAGCCGTGAGAGGCACAGGCCTGGGTCAAGGTTGCACGGGGGGCCAGTGGACAAGTCAGGATGGGTGTCTGGGCCACAGAGCTTGCCCAGGACCTCCCCATTCCTCCTGCTTCCTCTCGCTCAGCAGGAAGCCAGCAGGGAGGGCCTCTTCTTTCTGGTCTCTCTGTTGTGGGGGGTCCATTTCCTGCCAAAGCTGAGTGAGTTCAAAGGCCCCTGGATGGTCAGGGAATTTGGACAACACAAGGTGGGGAGGGGGGTCTTTAAATCACAAAGACTACTTTATCCTTTGAGATTTTTTAAGTGGACTGAAGCCAGTTTCTTAAAATTCTTTCTTCTGATGTGGCCCTGGGCAAAAATGATGACACAGAGGGGATGGGGTGGAAGGAAACTTAAGGTATTTGAGCTCCTGCTGTAGCCAGGCTCTGCCCCAGGTGAATCTTTCATAGACATAACAATCTTCCCTAGTAGGTGTTGGTAAAATGAGGAAATACAGGTACAGGGAGGTGAAGTAAGGTGCTCCAGGTCACACAGTTAGGATTTGAGCCCAAGTTTTGTCTGATTCAAGAGCCTTAACAGTGTTTCACTTTGGCCCACATCAGTCCCTTGGGGCTGCATTCTGGGTAATCTGAGTTTCACTCCTCCAGTCAGTCTTTCAACAAACACTTCCTGAATATATGGTAGGTTTCAAGGGCTTTGAGTGCAGGAATAATAATAAAAATAAACAAGACTTATTGAGTACCTCCTGTGTACCAGGCACCATCCTATCTATTTCACATGCATGAACTCATTTAATCCCCACAGCAATCATGCAAGGTGGGAACTATTAAATACCCTCATCTTATAGGGAGTGACAGTGAGGCACAGAGAGGTAAGAGCATGCACCACAGTTCCATAGCCAGGAAGTGATGGAGGGGGTAGTCAACCTCTGGCATCAGAGTCCATGCTCTGGACCACTGCACCGCACTGCCCTGTTAAGCCTCCAAAAGCTCAAAGTCTCATGGGAAGACAAACATGACTCCAGGTAATTATAATAAAGTATGACAAATGATGGGTGAAGGAGTACCAGGCACTGAGGGCATGCAGAGGAAGGGCAGGCTGAAGCTTGGGCCATCATGAAAGGCTTCTCAGAGGATGTGACAATGAGATCGATGCCTGAAGAAAGAACCATACTCAGCCAGGCAGAAAGGAAATAGACTACCTCAGGCAGAGGGCACAACATATGCCAAGGGCACACTAGGGGAAGCGAAGGCCTGGCTGGAGCTTGGAGTGAGGTGGGGCGTGCAGAATGGGATATTTGAATCTGAGGAGGGTGGGAAGGACCAAGGAGCCTGAAGGGCACTGAAGAAGTTAAGAAGCCACATTAAGAAGTTTGGGTTTTACCCTACAGGCAATGGAGAGCCTCCATATGTGGCTCTGGACGAGCCACTTAACCTATGTTTCAGTTTCCTTCTCAATAAATTAGGAGTAAAATAATCTACTTCACATGCTTGTAGTTATTGAGCGGAAGAAATGAGACAATGCATTTGTAGTGGGACCCTTGCAGATATTGGTTTCCAGCCTCCACCTCTCCACCCCTGAAATGAAGAACCAAAACACAGAGATACAGCTGAACAAATAGACAAATGCCACAGCTGCCAGAGGCTCGCTGTGTGCCAATCAGAAGGCTTCAAGCAGCAAGGAACAGAAACCCCAGTTAAATATGTTTTAAGCCATAAGAAATTCATTTTCTCACACCATAACAAGGGAGAGAAGTTCTGGCATTTGGAAGTTCAGTGGCTCAATGACGACTTCAAAGAGGTGTTAGCCTCCTTCACATACTGACGGTGTCTTGCCTCATGGTCACAAGACGAATGCAGCAGTGCCTGCCAACACCCGCAGACATGACAATGTTCAGTGAAGAAGGCATTTCCTCCTTCTCATCTTTACAAGAAGAAAACACTTACTGGAAGCCTCCCTGTCAGACTTCCTCTCAGGTCCCAATGGCCAGGATGGGATCACATCCCTTTCACTCAACCAGTATCTGGCAAAGGGAATATAATCACTGTGATTCGCTTAGACCAATCATGATTCATGCCCCAGTACTGAGGAGGGGCCTATCCTCTGAGTGCTTGGCCTCAAGGGAGCAGGATACAAAGAAAACAGGTCTTTCCAGCCAGGAAGAAGAGGGGATGGATTTGGGTAGGCCATCAACGTTATCTGTGACTCCAAGAACCTGGAAAATAAAGGAAATTTGAGGCCCCACCTATTGGTGGGCTCAGGTGCTGACATCCTTCTATGGCCCTTGAGGTCAGGGCAGGCTAAGTCCAACATGCTGAGCCTTAGAAACTGCCTAAGTGGGTAGAAGGAGCTGGGGTGTGTCCCCTATACCCTCTGGGTCCAGCTCAGTGCCTCTGGAGGAATCCATTATTTACTCATTCAGTCCACAAATACTAATTGGGCACCTACTTTGTGGTGGGGACACAAATGATCAAAACTCAACATGGATCCTGCTCTTATGGAGCTTACTCTCTAGTTGGGGAGACAGGTGTGTGTAAAATGACAATTGTGGTCAGTTGTGGACTGACAGGTGAGTAGTGCTATGAGAGGAAAGATCAGGACTTGACCCCTGCAGTGAGGTTGAGGATTTTGGATTCAGCAGATGTCATTTCACGCCAGGCTCAGCCACTTGCTGTGTGACTTTGCAAAGGCAATTTGTTTGATGTCTCTGTGCCTTGGTCTTCATTGGGAAATAGCAAAAGTAGCAGCAACTGTCTCCTAGGATTGTTAGGAAAACGAAATGAAATAATGTAGCCTATCCAACTGTCATGCAATGACTACACTTCTAAGAAACCTCTCACTGTCAACAGCCCAGTGTAGCACAGTGGTTGTGGCATCTGGCTCAAGCCAGACTGCCTGTGTTTTGGGCCCAGCTCTGCCTCCTCCTGACTGTTTGCATTGAGCAATTGTCTCGTCTCTCTGTGCCTTGGTTTCTCCTTCTGTAAAATGGAGCGAATAACAAAGAGCGTTGTTGTAAAGATTAAATAGATCGTGTACACAAAGCTCTTTGCGCAGAGCCTGACACGTGGGAAGTTCAATCAATATTAGTGAAGGTTATTATTATTGTTATTGTTCTCTTGAAATGAATCATAACAACAAATTTGAAAGTGCGGCTGGGTTCGTGAGTTTCAGCCTTTCAATTGCAGTCATTTGTCTTGTTGATATCTTAATCACGAAGGTGTTTTTCATAGCGATACGTGCATCGTTATGAAAGTTAAACATCTCTGAGCATCTCCGGGCTTCGATTCCATCTAGATTTTCTTCTGGAGCGCTGTTTCTATCACTACCATCACTAACACACCTTGAGACGCAGCCATTGTTAGGATAAACAAAGCAAAACCCAGCCAGCAGCCCCAGGGCAGCCGCAGCCTCCAGGCTGCTTCCGGCTTGCACTGGTGCATAACCAATCACAAGCCCTTGGTTGCCAATTACGTTCCCTAATTGATCCATCAAGCTATGAACAGATCGGTTATGAAAACTGGCACTGTGGCCCCAACACAGGTTAAGTGTTTGGTGAGTGCCAGCTATTGTTATTAGTATTATGCATCCTACAGATGGTGGGAGCATCGGACTCTTGTAAGCTGGAGAGAGCCACGACCAGCTTTGCTTTCCCTTCCCTTTGTAAAACCGCTGTAGCCTCTTTAGATTGTTGTGTTATTACTGCCCCTGCTTCACAGAGAGGCCGTGAGGATTCCATGAGTTAGCACATGGAATGTATTTGGGCTGATGGTGTCTGGTACAGCACGAGTGCTCAGTAACAGCAAAAACAGGAATGATAGCTAACACTTATTAGCAGTTACCAGGTTTACTTTCCAGATTTGAGCCTCAGCACCTACTAATGAGGTGGGCATTAACACCATTCCCATTTTACAGGTGAGGAAACTGAGGCATTAAAAGGTTAAATAACATGTTTAAAGTTGCACAGTAAAGGTAAACATCAGCTGCTATGATTATAGGTTTTTTCAAAGTAGGGCATTAATCTGAAGAGTTGGCAGAAGCACAGCTCCATGTACAAGAGCACACTAGCTTGTGCACAGAAAAACACTTCAAAATGTAGATGGTGCTTATCTCTAAATGGTAGGAATATGGGGGGGTTTCCTTTCCTTTTTCATTTACCTGTGTCTTCTAAGTTTTCCATTAGCCACCTGTATTACTTTTATATTGGGGAAAAATAATCAAAATTAATGTTTTAAACGGCTGTGGCCAGAGCCTAGATGAACAGGGAACAGAGGCGGGGTATGGGTTAATAGACAGTTGCAGTAGTTGAGAGAGGAGAAGGTGAGTCTGGAACCAGGCTGTTGACTGGGGAGCTGGAGGGGTGGGAGGAGGAGGATGGATACAGGCAATTTTAAGAAGGCAAAATAGAAATGACTTTGGACTGATTGGAATGAGTGAGGGAGCTGTCTGGAGTCCATTCATTTATTCCACAGATGACTATTAAGGTGCCTTCTAGCGTTCTAGGCACTGTTCTGGGAACCAGGGTTGCACAAGGCAGATAAATCCCTGAGCTCATGGAGCTTCCATTCAACTGGGAAAAGACAAGTCACTGCGTGATGTGTGGGATATTAAGTGTTGTGGAGAAAAGGAAAGCTGGGTGAGGGGCTAGGGACTGCCAGGAGGGTGGAGGGCAGCCAGCAAAGGCCCCCCCTTTAGAAACATTGGAGCACTCATCTGCAGCTCCAAAGCTTTGAAGAAAACATATGAATATATTAAAAGTACACATCCAACATGACAGGAATTATATTCTTTGAACTTCTGATAAAGCTTTTCTATGTCAAATCAAAAAATAAAAAAGAAACATTTGAGCAGAGATGGAAGGAGATGACAGGACGAGCCCCGCAGATATCTTGAGGAAAACTGTTCCTTGCAGAGGGAAGAGCATCTTCAGGGAAGAGCAAAGAGGGCCAGAGTGGCTGGAGAGAGGGAGGGAGTCAGCAGTAGGAGACGGGGCTAGTCGGCCACTGTCAGGACGTGGCTTTATTCTGAGGGAGGTGAGAAGCAGCGGAGGTTCCAGCAGAGGAATGACAGGCTCGACCTTCATTTTAAAAGATCACTGGGCTGCTGTGTGAGAAACAGACAAAGGTGAAGTTGAAAGCAGGGGGACCCGTCAGGAAGCCTTTGCAATACTCCTGGAGAGAGATGACAGTGGCTTCCAGAGTGGTGGAGTCACACCGAGCAATGATTGGATTCTGAATGTACTTTGAATAAAGTCGACAGTATTTCCTGACTTACTGGATGCGTGGTGTGGAATAGGAGTCAAGGGTGAGTCCAAAATTTGTGACCTGTGCAGCTGGGAGAATGGAGTCGACATTTCCTGGGAAGAGAAAGACTACCTGAGAACCAGATTTGTGGAAGGCAAAGCAGGAGGTGGTGTTGGAGACATTGAGTTTGTGATACCTTCTGGATGTCCATGTGGCCAGGTCAAGTAGACAGGTGGATGCACTGGAAAGAAGTTCAGAGGAAAGGTCAGGACCAGAGATGAAAATTTAGGAGTCATCAAAGTACAGATGATATTTAAAGCCCAAGTGCTAGATAAGAAGGTCTAGGAGTGAGTATAGGAAGGGAAGGATGATTCCTGGGTTTCAGGAAGGATGGTTTTCCATCCTTCCTGAGGAGGGGCGTTGAAGGGAGGGTGATGTGTTCATTGTGGACGCACCGAGCTGAGGTGCTGTGGGACATCACAGGGGGGCCTGGAGTGCCTGGCATGCAGTTGGGTTTAGAGGTCATGAGCTCAGAAGAGACCTCTGGGCAAGAGACAGAGCCAGCAGGTAACTGAGGTCCCAGCAAATTTATGTAAAAGAAATGCAAATCTATACAAACCTGAGCTCTCTTCATAATTTCCAGGGCAAACAGATGTCAATGCAGGTGTACCAGGGATTAATAGGAATTTGAACCCGCAGGTGAATTTCAGCTGCAAATAATGTAAAAAAACGCCCTAAGAAAAGACCTGACCCTTTCCTTCTCCAGGTCTGAGCACCATCTGCTTCTCCAGGGCACCTGAATGAGGGACTCTTGAGAGACCTGGGAAGGGCCCAGATGGGACAGAGGGACAGAGGTAGGAGTTGAAGAGCCAGGAGTAGGACGGTGGTTCTCTATGGTCTATTGCTGCATAACAAACCACCCCAGCTTGGCAGTATAAGACAACTTTTTTATAATATTATGCTCATGGATGCAGGGGTCAGAAATTTGGACAGAGCACAGCAGGAATCATTTGTCTCTGCTTCTTGATGTCTGTGCCTTTAACTGGGAAGATTCCAGTGGCTGGGGGCTCCTTCGCTCACATGTCTGGGTCCTGGCCTTGGATGGCTAAGGGCTGGACTTAGCTGGTAATGCCCACTGTATGGCCTACATGTGGCTTTTCAGTGTGGCTTGGGCTTCTCACAGCGTGGCAATTGGGTTCTGAGAGGGAATGTCTCAAGAGTCAGTGTCTGGAGAAAGCTGGGCAGAAGGTGCTGAAAGGGTAGCCTCAGAAGTCACGTAGTGTCACTTCAACCATACTCTATTGGTCAAAGTAGACACAAGCCCACTCAGATTCAAGCGGAGGGGACATACACACCAACCACTTCTTCACAGGAGGAGTTTCAAACAATTTGCAGCCAATTTTCTTTAGCAACAGTTTTATTCACATACCATACAATTCACTCATTTAAAATGCATAATTCAGTGGTTTTTAGTATATTCACAGAATTGTGCAACCCATCACCATAATTAATTTTAGAACATTTTCATCATGCCAAAAAAGAAATCTTGTACCTTCAGTTATCACTGTCCTCAATATTCTCACCCCCTCTCCCAGCCCCTGGCAACCAGTAATCCATGGATTTGCCTTTTCTGAACAGTTCATATAAATGAAATCCTACCGTATGTGGTCTTTTGTGACTGGCTTCCTTCACTTAGCATATGTAATGTTTTCAAGGTTCATCTGTGTCATAGGATGTACCAGTACTTCGTACCTTTTTATGGCCAAATAATATTTTATTGTATGAATACACCACGTTTTGTTTATCCATTCATTGTTTGATAGACATTTAGGTTGTTTCCACCTTTTAACTCATGCGTAGTGCCACCATAAATATTCATGTACATGTTTTGCGGCCCTTTTAAATTACTGCTGGCCCACAGGCAGGACCAAGGCTGGTGGACCCCAAACAGAGTTTTGACATGTCTTAGCCTTGTGACCTTCAGAAAGTCATCCAATATCTCTGAGCTTCATCTGCAAAATAGGATGATAAAATTTCCCTGGGCAGATAAGGATTAATGAACACAAGGATGTGAAGTGACTTTTTCAATGATAAACTGAGAGATGCTTTGTAAGAGATCTATGAGCTACTCACCCAACAGCACACCCTTTCTCGGTGACAGAACCTTGACTTTGCTCAGGTACCAAGCAGCCATCTGCCTCATGAGTCTGGACCCCTCCCACCACAGCAGCCAAATAAGTCTATGCCAATCACAAGCATCCATTGTCTTTGCCTACAAATGGTTTTGGAATGGCCTAGCAATGCATCACTGGTCAGTGAGACAGGGAGGTCTGCTGGGGAGCACTGCAGTAAATGAGTATCTTAGACCTAAAAAAGGTGCGGAAGAAGAAATCATCCTCTTTAGCGAGATATTGTCATGTCTGCTTATGAAACTGCACAGCAATCAGCTTGCTGAGTATAACAAAAATTTGAAAATGGACAGAAAATTGAGCATTGAGCTAACACTGGAGAAGTCTCTGGATGACTTCTTATGTAAGATCATAAGTGTCTTTATTCTCTAAGTCACTTGTATTTAGGTTTTCTACAACTTGCAACTGAAAACATTCATATTTAAACACATATCAGTATCTATCTATCCCATCTATTTCCAGAGAAGATTAGTTTTACTTTATATTAAAAGACAAAGGGAAAAACCAATACAAGGGTAAACAAGTAATGAAGGAAGACTTACGTTTCTGGCGTCATGGCATACTAAATATCCTGAATGACTCTCCTGATAAAAAGAGCTGGAATTATTTTATATATATATATTTTAAATGAATCCATTGCATGTATCAGCTTGCATTGAAGTCAAAGGAGACCAACAAAAATAGTATACATAAGTAAAATATATAATATGCCATAAGGTAATACTGTATAAAGAAAAATACTTCAGGGAAGAGGGATGAGGAGTGCCAGATGGAGTAAATGGAGTGGTCAAGGTGGGCCTCATTGATATGGTGACATTTGAGAAAAGACTTGCAAGTGATGAGAGCAATAGCCATAGGGACATCTGAGGGAAGAATGAACCAGGTAGAGGAAACAGCCAGTGCACAGAGCCTATAGTGTGAATATGTTAGGAGTGCACACAGAATAACAAAGACAGTATGACTGGGATTGAATGAGTGAAAGGAACAAGAGAAGAAGATGAGGTCATAGAAGTAATGGATATAGAATTCAAGTATTTTCTTTCAGCAATTTGAGGGCATCATCCATTCCATTGTCTTCTGGCTTCCACGGTTTCTGTGGAGAAGTCTGTTGCCAATCTTATTGCAGATTATTTGAAGGTAATATATCTTTTTTCCTCTGGCTGCTTTTAAGATTTTTCTCCTTGTCTTTGGTTTTCAAAGTTTTACTATTATGTGCCTGAATATGGTTTTCTTTGTGTTCATTCTGTCTAGAGTTCACAGGTTCTTCATGAATCTTATGATTTGATGTCTTTATTCAGTTTTGGAAATTCCCAACCATCACCTCTTCAAATATTGCATCTGCCATATTTTCTATTTCCTTTCACTCTGAGATTCCAATTACACATAATTTAGAGATTTCCACTGTGTTTCATATGTCTCTTACATTTTTTTTGTATTTTTACATCCTTTAGGCTCTCCCTACTCAGGTCTGGACATTTTCTTTTGGCCTATTTCCAGCCAACTAATTTTCTCTCCAGTTGTATCCAATCTGCTGTCAAACCCATTTATTGAGTTTTTAATTTCAACTTTGTATTTTTTAGTTCTTGAATTTATTTTTGATAATTTTCATAGTTTCCAGTTCTCTGCTGAAATTTCCCATCTCTTCATTTAATTTCATCATATTAATCATTGCTGTTTAAAAGTCCGATAATGCCAATATCTGGATCTGTGGATCTGTTTCTGTTATATACTTTTTTCTCTTGACATTTTGTCAATTCATGTCTCTCTGCATAATTGGTAACTTTTGATTAAATTTTGACATTTTGTATGAAAAATTTGGAGATAGTTTGAAATTCTGGATCATGTTTTCTTCCTCAAGAGAGGATACACTTTTACTTTTGACAGGTAGTAGAGGCAGATCACCTTAACGCAATCAGGGACTGAGCTGATCTGAAGCTGGACTTCAATCTTTATGATAGCTAGTCTATTTCTGATTCACCCAAAATTGCAAATGAAAAATTCTATGAAGGAGGCAAATAGGGTGATAGAACAAAGGGTAATTTGGGATGTGAGTGAGAAGGGGATGCTGCATTAGCTAGGGTACTCAAGGAAGGCCTCTATAAACGGTGACACTTGAGGCCCAACCTGGATGATGAGAAGAAAACAGCCATGTGAAGATGTAGGTTCTTCTAAACAGAGTAAGCAGCAAATACAAAGGCCCTGAAGCAGAAATGGGCTTGGCAGCTTTGTGGAATAGAAAGAAGCCAGGATTATATTACAGGGTAGGTAAGAGCTGGCTATTAAAAGCCTTGGCCAAGAGTGTGCATTTCATTTCAAGTGCAGTGGGAAATTATTGAAGAATTTTACACAAGGGAGTGACATAATCTGGTTAATGTTTTTGGAAGATCACTTTGGCTGCTCTGTGGAGAAATATTTATGGAGAAACAAGACTTGAAGGAGAGAGACCAGTGATAAGGCTATTTGCAGTAATCCAGACAAGAGATGATGGTGGCCTGGATTAGGCTGCAGTGCAAATGAAGACAAATAGATGGAGTTAAGATATATTCCAGATCCTCTGTAGGATTTACAGAGCTTGTTGCTAGGTTAGATATGGGGTTGGTGTGGAGACAAAAGGGCTTGAGCAATCGGGTAGATGGCGGAGCCATATAAAAAGATGAGGAAGTATGGGAAAAGCATAGGTTTTGGAGATAAAGTCAAGAGTTCCATTTTGAAGCCATTTACAAGTGGCATTAATTTGGTGTCTTTGGTTGCAGGTGTCAAACTGACTTAAGCAAAAATGGGAAATTGTTGGTTAACACTCTTGGGAAATACAGGCTCATGGAAAGCTGGATGCAGGCACTATAACTGTCATCAGAACACACGCTATCTCGCTGTTCTTTCTTTCTCTTTCTCCCCTCCTCCTCCTCCTCCTCCTCCTCCTCCTCCCCCTTCTTTTTCTCCTCCTTCTTTGCTGGGATGATTTAATCCTAAAGTGACTACAGCCACACATGACACATGGAGAAAACTGTCTACAGTAGGAGAAAAGGCAGCCTTCCCACAGCCTATCCAGTGAGTCCACTGTCTTATCATTCGTGCTGTGTGACATTATCTATCTGTCTATCCCCCTAAAACAGACTGGACACCTTAAAGTTAATGCCCAGGTTTTAGTCCCTCTGAACTCCCAGCTTAGTGAGACGAAAAGTGAATTGGCTTTGGAGTCAGCCAGTATCTGGCTCTGACATTTAGTAGCTGCCTGGGCTTGGCTAGGTCACTTAACCTCTCTGAGACTTACATTCCTCATCTATAAACTAGTGATTAAAAATATATAATTGGATGGGTTATGAGAATTGAATAATAAGATCTTGATGAGAAATGCCTGGTACAGTTCAGGTGCTCTACGCTTTGGTGAGTGAAGACACAACAAAGGCTGTAGCAACCCCGAGGGTATGATCTTGGGGAGATGGGTGGGGAGGTGAGAAGCCCGCTGGAGCCTGGCTGGGGAGAAAAAGCCAGTCTGGGGTGGGGGCAGGGACGCCTGATGGTGGTTGTGCAGTTTCCTTGGCCTCAGCCCAAGCCTGCCTGGTGGAGGCCCTCCCCAGAACCCCACCCACAGCCAGGACAGGTCCTGGCCCGCACCTCACTCCTCGACCAAGCCTCACACATTCCAGCAGGATTGATAAGATTCCGGATGCCACGCCCGCAGGCGCCCACTGCCTACCTCAGGCTGGATAGGAGGGGCAGCCTTCCCCCTCCACACGGGGCCGCCAGCGCCCCCCAGCACCAGTCCCCATGTACACACATGGCCCTGTCCCCTCTTCACAGAACAGCGCAGCTCTCAGGAACCCCAAAGAGCATTGCCACCCTCCTTCTGCCAACCCCTGCCTTGTCAGTCAGGTGGGAGCTCCCCCACCAGGTTCCCCACTGAGCACCAACCAATTTTTCCTTTCCTCCCCATGAAACCCACAAAATAAAAAGAACTTGCTCAGAATTCGTGGCAATTGGAAAACTGTGGCTGGGGTGACCTAAAGGTGGGCGAATGTACCCATCCTCCTCTGGGCCCCTTCACCCTGATTATAACTCCAAGGACACTGGGTGCCTGGGAACCCACATTGGAAACCCCTGATCTTATTGGACAGAGGAGGAAATCCAGGACCAGAGAGCAAAAGGGACTTGCTCAAGCCACAGTCAGGCCTGGCTGAGCAGTGGAAGAACCCAGGCCCGTGGTGCTGCAGGCCAGACTCCTAAGGCCTGGCCTCTGCCTGGTCCCAAACCTGCCCTGAGGACAAGTCTGCCCCAGATGGCACCTCCACACCTACAGAGGCACCTTCTGGTCAGTTCAGGACACAGCCCACCATGACAGTGGGGATGGGGGTGAAGGGACAAGGAGGGGTGTTCTTGGCCTCTGGGGGCAGAGGGCTCTGCCCTGACTCCCTGACTCCTCTGTGTAATCTGGGGCAAGTGGCTTAACCTCTCTGAGCTTCTGTGTCCTCATCTTAAAATGAAGATCAATCATAAGGTAAGCGAGAGTCAGATGAAGTAATGCTTTAAAGACTTTAGCAGAAGGCCAGCACACAGTAAGCAATCTACAAACAGAGCTGTTATTGCCGCCATTATTAATATAAACAAAGGAATAAAAGTCTATAATCCTGCCTTAGCCCTGGCACCAGGTTGGAGATTGAGGGAAACTCAGGGACAGCCCCCCCATTATGGAGTCCTCAGGCCTCACCACCTCTTCCCTGCCCACCTCTCCTCCCCACAAAGCCTGGGCCCAGCCCTCCCTTCCCCTGGTCCTCTGCCCTCTCCCTCTGCTGACTCTGATGAGTCACCCAGCCCCAGGCCATAGTTGTGCCCATCAGAAACCCATTTTCCCAATTTCCCCTCCTGAGCCAGGGGCACCTTGGGCCATGCCTTGTTCCCAGAATGAGGGGCGGTGGGGCGTCTTGAGCTGGAAAAGGGGATCTAGAGGTAGCTGAGGAACAAGGAGGAAGATGGGAGAGGAATTGGGGAAGACACAACCCGCTCCCTTGGCCTGAATTGGTCTAGAGCAGCTCTGATCCCAGGCAGGGACGGGCCAAGGTTTTGCAGGGGTGAGGGGTGGGAAAGAGGAGAGAGGTCAAGCTACAGCCATGATTTCCCACTGCTGGAAGGATCCTGGAAGTCCCTCCAGCACCTCAGACTCAGCATGGAGCAAGCAGAACTCATCTCTGCACCTCCCCTGGCAGTCACCCAGTCCCTCGGGTAGAAAACCTGGGAGCGCCGCACCACTCCCTCCACTTCTGGCCAGCACATCTCCCCCATCCCAGGTGCTGGCCTTTTCTGCCTAGGAACGGCATCCCTCCCACTGGTCCCTGCCGCTCCCACTGCCCTGGTTTAGGTCTTCCTCAGCCCTCCCCCTCCTCGCTGGTCTCTTGCCCGGCAGTCTCCTTCCCTACAAACCCACAGGGAATCTGCCTTAGATAAGGAACTAATCAAACAGGGGGACAGCAGTAACCATCTTCTCTCTGCTCACCCAATGAATGTATGGCGAGCAGAGGCTGGAAACAGGCTGGGGGGCCCCAGCACGGGGCTAACACTCTCTGAACAACTACCACATTCGTCAGTGCACTTTACCTTTACCACACCTGGTGCAGATGGCTACCACTGGACCCATTTTACAGATGGACAAAGCAAGAGGTAGGGAGGTCATGAAGGTCACACCCAACCTACAGCCGGGAGGTGAAAGAGTTGGATTCTGAACTTCAGTCTGACTTTAGAGCCTGATTGTCTTCACTGTCCAAAGCTATCTCTAGAGGCTAAGGGAAACTAATCTGTGTTGTGGGCCCTTAAGGGTCAGTGGACTAAGTGGTTTCCTGAGAAGCTCTCTGGAAGGAAGGCTTGTGAGTGTGTGTGTGTGCGTGTGTGTGTGTGTGTGTGTGTGTGTGTGTCCAGCTCCTGGACAGTCCTGTGCGTCCAGCCTGAAAGCGAATCTTGCCCACTGCTGCCCCCCGCTGATCAGAGGCAGAACTGCTCCAGTCTCTTGGGAATCAGACCTCACAGGGGGACATTTCCCAACTCCAGGGACCCTGAGAATCCAGATGTCTAAGGTCAGATCCCTAATATACAAAGAGCTCTTAAAAAGCAATAAGAAACAAACAAATGTACCCAATAGAAAAATAGACAAAGGACACAAATAGGCCATTTCACAAAAGAAAGCATCCAAACAGCCAATAAGTAGATGATCAATTTCACTAATAACCAAAAAAAAGGCAATAAAAACAATGAGACAACATGTTCCCCTATTATATTACAAATTGATAATGCCTTCTATTAGAAAGTGTGTTGAGAAATAGGCCCTCGTTCATTGTTGGTAGAGGTGAGAATTGGTACTAACCTGCCTTAGCCCTGGGACCTAAATGGCAATATCAAAAATTTTAACATTCACATTTTTGATCCAACAGTTCCACATATGGAAATTTATCCTAAAAATGCAAAAGGAAGTATATTTAAGGATGTTCATTGCAGCAGCGCTTATGGTCCATCTATTTATAGAGAAAAATAGGGACTCATTAAAAACAAAGAGGTGCCTGGAGTCTGCTCATGTTCATGCTGATTACGTGTACACATTTATGTAAATTATATTGTTGTCTGTGAATATGTAATTGAAATAAATTTTTGAAAATAACATGATAAATATATTTGTTACATAGATGCCCATGACATATTGAGTGAAAAACTTGGATTGCACCACAGTTAAAATATACTGTGATACAGTTTATACAAATTGTGTGTGTGTGTGTGTGTGTGTGTGTGAGAACATAAGGAGTTATCTGGAAGACTGTTACCAAAATCTTAATGGCCTTTGTATAACAGGATTTCACTTGAATTTGACTTTCTCTTCCATACTTTTAAATTTTTAACAATGAGCCCGTATTTTTATAGTGAAAACAATGAAGCTATTTTCATTTTGAGGAAAGAAAGCAATCAGAGGGTCTTGCTTCCCAGGTGGTGGAGGCCAGTGGTAGGATAGGGGGTGGCCCTGCTAGGAGCGCATGCTAGTGGGCTGGGACTAAGGTGGGGGGGCTGGATCTGCTGAGCCAGTGTGAAGTCACCTGGAGTGAGTCCTGGGCAGTCAGAGAGGAGAGGGCCTGATGGTCTAACGCCTTCCCTTTGAGGCGGGAGTGATAGATTAGATGGCCCAGAAAGGGCAAGGGACTTGGCCAAGGTTACACAGTGAGCTAGTGCTAAATTGGGCACCAGAATCCAGGCCTTCAGACCCCAAGCCAGGGATCTCTCCTCACAGCTCTCACTTCATAGGGTGGATCTGAAAGTCAGAAGTTAGGTCAGGGTCAAATGGAACATTTCCACTGACACGGTGCTGCTGCGGATTGCTGTGAGAACTCAGTCTCCTCATCCCTGAGCCAGCAAGTCGCAGCTCCCTGGGAACATCTTTGTACCGCAGGGCCTGTCCTGATGCTGAGCAGGAAGCTGAGTTGTAGAGGGTGGGTGGTGGCCTCCTCTCTCCTTCCCCACAGCCTCCCCTCTGCCTTCCTCACCCTTCTCCCAGCCTCCAGGACCACCTCAACAGTTCATTCCCTACATTGCCCTAGAGGGATCCTCTGAAAACACTGCCCCACCACATCACCTCTGCTTGGAAAAGCTGTCTGCGGTTCCCGCTGCCCTCATTCAAGGCCTTCAGTGATGTGGCCCCACCTCCCTGTACATCGGCAACTCCATTTATTATTATGCTCCTGCCTTCTCTAAGTAGGCACCTTTTGCTTATTCTTTAAAACCATCTTAAGTAAATGTTCCCTCCTCCAGGAAGCCTTCCTTGATTCCCACAGGAATTTTTTAAGGGTGTGTATTCAACTATTCCTACTGCTTTCCCACGGCTTCAATGACTATCTTACTCTGCATCTTTCCATTCACACGCTGTTTCTTTGCTTCTTTTTTCTTATTTCACATCTTAATTTGGGTTGATTTTTTTTAAATCCCTTTCCTTTGTTCCCTCAGCTAGCATGGAAGCTAAGTGTACATCATGTACTCTTAAAATCTACAGTTGAGTAAAAAATCCCTAGATTTCTCCCAACCAGGTGTTTTCATTCCATCTTGTTTTAAGATCTCCAAAAACAGTAATTACTGAGACCGAGCAAGAGCAAGACCCTGTCTCTACTAAAAATAAAAAAATTAGCTGGGTGTGGTGGTGCACACCTGTAGTCCCCACTACTTGGGAGGCTGAGGCAGGAGGATCACTTGAGTCCAGGAGTTTGAGGTTGCAGTGAGCTATGATGATGCCACTGCACTCTAGCCTGGGTGACAGAGCCAGACCCTGTTTCAAAAAAAAAATTTAATAAAAAAATAGTAATTATTATCATTATTAGTGTAAATAACCAATACTTATTTATAGTCACCAACATTTTTGACAGTTTCTTTGTTCACTATTACTGCTTCCCATGCTTTCCTTCTGGGGTTTTTTTCTGACAGTTTTATTGACCTGGCAATCAATAAACTGCACATATTTAAAGTGAATTTTCTTTTTAAGAGATGCCCGGCTAATTTTTTATTTTTATTTTTTACAGATAGGGTTTTTCTATGTTGCCCAGGCTGGTCTCAAACTCCTGGCCTCAAGTAATCCTCAGGCCTTGGCCTCCCAAAGTGCTGGGATTACAGGTGTGAGCCACTGCACCCAGCCAAAGTGAACAGTTTTCATAAGTTTTGATATATGTATACATCCATTAAATCACCTCCACAATTAAGAAAATGAACATCAGCCACCAAAATTTCCTCATGACTCTCTATAATTTCTCTTTCCCTCCACTCCCTGCCCCACTCCATCCACAGGCAACCATTGATCTGCTTTCTGTCACCTTAGACTAGTTTTCATCTTCTAGAATTTTGTATGAATGAAACCATACAGTATATACTCTTTTTTGTCCATATTCTTTCACTCAGCACGATTATTTTGAGAGTCAGCCATACTCTCAAATTGTACATACAAATAGTATGCAAATATGAATAGTTCATTCTTCTTATTGCTAAGGAGTATTCCATTGTATGGATGTACCACATTTTGTTTATCCATTCACCTGACGATTTGCAACATTTGGGTTATTTATAAGTAAATTTTGACTATTATAAATAAAGTAGCAACAAACATTTGTATACAAATATTTGCATGGACATATGTTTTCATTTCTCTTGGGTACCTAGAAGTGGAATGGCTAGGTATGTTAGAAATACCTAGGTAACTTATTAAGAAACTACCAAACTGTTTTCCAAAATGGCTATGCATTTGACATTCCCACCAGCAATGTGTAACAGTTAAGTTGCTCCACATCCTCACCAACAATTGGAAGGGTCTTAGACATTGCAATAGGTGCAAATTGTATCTTATGATGGTTTAATTTGCATTTTACTGATAGACTGATCATGTCAAATATATATTGTGTGCTAATTTTCCATCCACATATATTATTCTTTGGTGAAGTGTCTGTGCAAGTTTTTTTGCTCATTTTGGATGAGTTGTGGAGTTGAATGTTTCTTCCAGTTTTCAGAGTTCTTTATGAATTCTGGATGCAAGTCCTTTATCAGATATGTGATTTTCAAATATTTTGTCCCAGTCTATGGCTTGTCTTTTCATTTTTGTAACAGTCTCTCTCTCTCTCTCTTTCTCTCTTTAGAGATCAGATATCCCTATGTTGCCCAGGCTGGAATGTAGCAGTTATGCACATGCACAATCATCAGGCACTGTAGCCTTGAACTCCTGGGCTCAAGCAATTCTCCTGTCTCAGCCTCCTGAGTAGCTGGGACTACAGGCTCATGCCACTGTGCCTGGCTATAACAGTGCCTTTTGCATAAAGGATTTTCTTTTCTTTTCTTTTTTTGAATGAGAGTCTCACTCTGTCACCCTGGCTAGAGTGCGGTGGCATCATCATAGCTCACTGCAGCCTCAAACTCCTGGGCTCAAGGGATCCTCCTGCTTCAGCCTCCCAAGTAGCTGGGACTACAGGCACCCACCACCACGCCTGGCTAATTTTTCTAATTTTGGTAGAGACAGGGTCTTGTTCTTGCTCAGGCTGGTCTTAAACTCCTGACCTAAAGCAATCCTCCCACCTCAGCCTCCCAGAGTGTTAGGATTACAGGTATGAGCCATGGTGCCTGGCCAAAAGATTTTCTTAATTTTGATGAAATCCAATTTACCATTTTTTTCTTGTATGTTATAGCCAATTTTTAAAATTTCAGTATGGTATCCAAGAAATCTTTGCCTAACCCAAGACTCACAAAAATTTTCTTCTATGTTTTCTTCTAGAAGTTTTATATTTTAACATTGTACACTTAGGTCTAAGATACATTTCAAGTTATGGCTCAAGTTTAATTTCTATTTTGTTTTTGGTTTTGCTCATGGATATCTAATTGTCCCAATATTATTTGTTGAAAAGCTTATCCTTTCTTAACTGAATGGCCTTCACATCTTTGTCAAAAACCAGTTGACTATGTCAGTGACGGTGTGTTTGGGGAATCTCTACTCTGTTCCATTGATCTATTTGTCTATCTTGATGCCAATACCACAATGTCTTAATTACTGTGTCTTTATAATGAGTCTTGAAGTCAAGTAGTATAAGTCCTTCAACTTTCTTCTTCTTCAAAGTTGTTTTTGCTATTTCAGGTCCTCTGCATTTTTATGGAAAATTTAGAATTAGCTTGTCAATTTCTACATGCACACACAAGAAGGACTTCTAGGGTTTTCTTTAGGATTCTGTTGAATCTATAAATGAATTTTGAGAGAGTTGACATCTTAGCAATATTGAGTCTTCTAATCTAAGAACATAGTATATCTTCCCATTTACTTGGGCCTTTAATTTCTGTCAGCAATGCTTTATAGTGGTCAGTATATTGGTCTTACACATCTTTTGTCAGATTCATCCCTAAGTAGTCCATCTATTTTAATGCAATTGTAAATCACATTTAAAAAATTTTTAATTTCTGATTGTTGCTAGTATATAGAAATACAATAGATTTTGCATATTAATCTTGTATCCTGAAACCTTACTAAAGTCACTTCTTAGTTCTAGTAGCACTGGCAAGACATCCCAGTACAGTGTTGAATAAAAGCGATGAGTGCAGACATCCTTGCTTTGATTCTGATCTTAGGGGAAAGCATTCAATCCTTCACCATGGAGTATGATGTAAACTATAGATTTTTCATAAATGCCATTTGTAATTGAAGAAGATACAAGTACATGGGAAGACATCCCATGTTCATGGATGAGAAGAATGTATATTGTTAAAATGTCCATACTACCCAAAGCAATATACAGATTCAATGCAATCCCTATAAAAATTTCAATGACATTCTTCTCAGAAATAGGAAAAATAATTCTAAAATTAGTATGGAACCACCAAGACCCCGAATAGCCAAAGCAATTCTGAGAAATAAAAACACAGTCAGAGGCATCATACTTCCTGACTTTAAATTATATTGCAAAGCTATGGTAATCAAAACAGTATGGTACTGGCATACAAACAGACACATAGACAAATAAAACAGAATAGAGATCCCGGAAATAAACCAAAACACATATAGTCAACTAATTTCAACAAGGGTACCAAGAAGACACAATGGGGAAAAATAGTCCCTTCAATGAATGGTGCTTGGAGAACTGGATTTCCACGTGGAAAAAAATGAAATTGAACCCTTATCTTAAACCATACACAAAAATTAACTCCAAATGGAAAAAGGACCCAAATGTAAAACCTGAAACCATAAAACTTCTAGAAGAAAACACAGGGAAAAACTCCCTGACATGGTATGATATCATACCAAAAGCTCAGACTACAAAAGCAAAAATAAATAAATGAGACTACATCAAACTAAAAAGCTTCTGCACAGCAAAGGAAAGAGTCAGCAAAAGGAAAAGGCAGCCTATGGAATGGGAGAAAGTATTTGCAAACCATATATCAGAAAAGGGATTAATATCCAAAATATATAAGAAACTCAAACTCAATAGAAAGAAAACAAATAATCCAATTTTAAAATGGGCAAAGGACTGAATAGACATTTCTTCAAATAAGACATTAAAATGGCCAAGAGGTATATGAGAAGATGCTCAACATCACTAGTCATCAGGGAAATGCAAATCAAAACCACAATGAGATATCATCTCACACCTGTTAGGATAGCCATTATCAAAAACACAAGAGATAAACAAGTGTTGGTGAAGGAATGGAGAAAAGAGATCCCTTGTATACTGTTGGTAGGAAGGTAGATTGGTGCAGCCATTGTGGAAAACAGTATGGAGGTTTCTAAGGAAATTAAAATCCTTCTTCTGGTTATATACCCAAGTGAAATGAAATGAAATCACCACCTCATAACAATATCTGCACTCCCATGTTCATTGCAGCATTATTCACAATAGCCAAGATATGAAAACAACTGAAGTGTCCATTGATGGATAAATAAGTAAAGATACTGTGGTACATATATACAATGGAATATTATTCAGCCTTTAAAAAAGGAGATCCTGCCATTTACCAGAACATGGATGAACCTGGAGGACATTATGCTAAGTGAAATAAGCCAGAAACAGAAAGGAAAATACTGTATAATCTCACTTATATGTGGAATCTTTTAAGAAAAAAAGGAATAAAAGTCAAACACTCAGAGATAGAGAATAAAATAGCAGTTGGGAAGAAGGAGTAAGTAGGGACATGTATGTCAAAGGATATGTTGCAGATACGCAGGATGAACAAGTCTGTTGATGCAGGATCTAATGTGCAACATGAAGACTCTTGATAATAATATTGGATTGCATTTGGAATTTTTGTTAAAAGAGTAGATTTTATGTGCTCTTGCCACAAAGTGGGAGGGTAACTATGTGAGATGATGGCTATGTTAATTTGTTTGACTATAATAACTATTTCACTATGTGTATGTATATCAAAACATCAAGTTATACACCTAAAATATATACAATAAAAAAGTTTTTAAGTAATAAATTACCTTTATCGGGTTGGGGAATATCCATATTATTCCTAGTGCACTGAGAGTTTTAATCAGGACTGGATGTTGGCTTTTGTGAAATGTTTTGTTTTTCCATGTCTGTTAAGACAATCATATGGCTTTTCTTTCTCAGTCTGTTAATATGGTGAATTATACTGATTGCTTTTGGATGCTAATACCAACCTTACATTCCTGAGGTGTGTTATCCTTTTGGCCATGATGTTATCTTTTTTATATATTGTTGAATTTAATTTGCTGGCCTTATGGAATGAATTCGGAAGCATTCTTTCCTCTTCAATTTCATGGAAGATTTCATGTGGAATTGGTATTATTTCCTTCTTACATGTTTGAAAGAATTCCTCAGTGAAGCCGTCTGAATCTGGATTTTTCTCTGTGGAAAGGCTTTTAAATACAAATTCAACCCATGTAATATTTGTAGGGCTATTCAGGTTCTCTATTTCTTCTTGAATGCACTTTGGTAGTTTATATCTCTTGAGGAACTTGTCCATTTCACTTAAGTTGTCAAACTTATTGGCACAAAGCTGCTCATACCACTACCTTATTATCCTTTTGATATATTTAGGATCTGTAGTGATGTCACCTCTTTCATTCCTGGTATTGACAATTTGTATATTCTCTCTTTTTTCCCTGGTCAGTCTAGATAGAGATTTGTCAATTTTATTGGTCTTCTCTGTGAACCAGCTTTTGTTGTGTCATTGATTTTACATAGTATTTTTGTTTTCTATTTCATTGAATTTTGCTTTCATCTTTATTGTTTCTTTTTACTGATGACATTTAATTTTCTCTTTTTTCTTGTTTCTTAAGGTGAAGGCTGAGGCCCTTGGCTGACACCTTTCTTCTTTTCTAATATAGGCATTTAGTGCTTTGACTTTCCCTTTATGTACTATGTTAGCAGCATCCTACAAATTTTAATATGTGTGTTACCATTTTAATTCCATTCAAAATACTTTTAATTTGTCTTTTGATTATTCTTTAGCCCATGGGTTGTTTAGAAGTATGTTATTTAGTTTCCAAATATTTGGAGATCTTCCAGAGATCTTTCTGTTACTGACTTTTAATTTCATTTCATTGTTGTTAGAAAATATTGACTTTATATGAATTGAGTCCATTTAAACTTATTGATGCTTGTTTCATGGCCCAGAATATGGCCTGTCTTGTTAAATGTTCTGTGTGGGCTGAAATTAATGTATACTCTGCTGATGTTGGGTGAAGTGTTCAGTAAATGTCCATTAGGTCAAGTTGGCTAACTTGACAATTATTCAACTCTTCTATATCTTTACTGATTTGTGCCTGTTTTTTTTCTATCACCTTTTGATAGAAGGGTGTTGAAATCTCCCACTAAAATTGTGAATTTGTCTCTTTCTTCTTGCAGCTCTATCAATTTTTGCTTCATGCATGTATTAGTTTGCTAGGACTACCATAACAAAGTACCAAAGACTGTGTGGCTTAAACTACAGAAATTTATTTCCTTGCAGTTCTGGAGGCTAGAAATCCAAGACAAAGGTATCAGCTGGATTGGTTTCTTCTGAGGCCTCTCTCCTTGGCTTGTAGATGGTCTTCCTCATCCTGTGTCATCACATGATCTTCCCTCTGTACACTATGTCCAGATTTTCTCTTCTTATAAGGACACAGTCATTAGATTAGGGCCCACCCTAATTTAAACTAATTATCTCTTTAAATACTCTATCTCCAAATATAGTCACATTTTGAGGTACTGGGGGTTAGGACTTTGTCATATGAATTTTGGGAGACACATCTTAGCTAAAGCAATATATTTCAAAGCTCTCTTATGAGTTGCAGAAATGTTTAGGATTTCTATGTCCTCCTGATTATTTGACCTCTTTATCGTTATGAAGTAACTCTCTTTATCCCTAATAATATTCTTTGCTCTGAAATCTACTTTATTTTGATTGGCTATAATATGATATTTATTTTTCCATCCTTTTATTTTTAACCTATTTGTATCTTAATACTTAAAGTGGGGTTTTAAAAATAAATGGCATATAGCTGTGCCTCACATTTTTATTCAAACTGAAAATCTCTGCTTTTTAATTGGGGTATTTAAAACTTTTATATTTAATGTGATCATTGGTATGGTTGGGTTTAAATTTTGCTATTCGATTTCTACTTGTCCCATTTGGTTTTTGTTCCCTTTTTCTCTTTTTCTGCCTTCTTTGCATGTAGTATTTTCTAATGACTATATTTTATCTTTTTTGTTGACTTATTAGCTAGCAATTTGTTGTATTATTCTAGTAGTTGCCTTAGCATTCATAGTATACATCTTTAACTTATTACAGCTGCTATAGTTTGAATGTTTGTGTCCCCTCCAAAATTAGTTTGAAGTTTCATCTCCAGTGGAACAGTATTAAAAACTGGGGCCTTTGAGAGGTGATTAGGCCATGATGACTCCACCCTCAAGGATGTAATACATGCCTTATAAAAGGAATTGAAGGGAGCCTGCTAGCCCTTCCATCTAGTCTGCATTTGTCCCCTCTGGAAGATGCAGCAATAAGTCACTGTCTCGGAAGTACAGCGTGAGCTTTCACCAGACATTGACTCTGCCAGTGCCTTGATCTTGGACTTCCCAGCCTCCAGAACTGTGACAAATAAATTTCTGTTGTTTATAAATTGCCCAGTCTAAGGTATTTTTCATAGCAGCAGGAATGGACTAAGACAACGGCCTACCTTCAAGCGATAGTATACCACTTCACATAAAGTATAAAAACCTTATAACAGTACAGCTCCACTTAGCCCCTCCTGGACTTTGTGTTATTGTTATCAGATATTATGCTTCTACTTGTTTTACAACCATATTAACAATGCATTGTTAGTACTTTTGCTTTAAATAGTTTATTATCTTTTTTAAGGATCTAAATAATTAGAAAAAGAATCATTATTTTTACCCACATAGTTGCCATTTCCAGTGATCTTCATTTCTTTGTGTAGATCCAGATTTCTATCTGGTATCATTTTCTTTCTGCTTGAATAACTTCCTTTAACCTTTCTTGTAAGTATGAGTTTACTGGTGATGAATTCTTTCAGGTTTTGTATGTCCGGAAAAGTCTTTATTTAACCTTCATTTTTGAAATATATTTTCAATGGGTATAGAATTCTAGGTTGACAGATTTTTTTTCTTTCAATATTTTAAAGATGTTGCTCCACTGTCTTCTAGCTTGCATTGTTTATAATAAAAAAAAACCTACTGTCATTCCTTGTTCCTCTGTATGTAACGTGTGTTATTCCTCTGACTGCTTTTAAGATGTTCTCATTATCTCTTGTTTTAAACTATTTGATTGTGATGTACCTTGGTGTATTTTTCCTTATGGTTCTTGTGTCTGTGGTTTGTTGAGTTTCTTGGATCTGTAAGTTTATATTTTTTATCAGATTTGGAAAATTTTCAGACATTTCTTCAAATGTTTTTCTGTCCTTCCCTCTCTTTTCTCCTTCAAGTATTCCAAATACACATACATTAAGCTGCTTTAATTATCCCATGACTCATTAATACTCTTTTTGTTTTAGTCTTTTTTCTTTCTGTGTTTTATTTTGGATAGTTTCTATTACTAATATCTTTAAGTTCACAAATCTATTCTTCTACAGTGTCAAAACTGCCATCAATCCCATCCAGTATATTTTTCACCTTAAACATTACGATTTTTATCTCTAAATATTTGATTTGGGTCTTTTTTATATCTTCCATTACTTTATTTAACATGTTTAATCTTTCTTCTAGCTTCTTGAAAATGTGTAATTTAGTTATAATAGGTGTCTTAACGTTTTTTCCTCCTAATTCTATCATGCGTCATGTCTGTGTCAGTTTTGATTGATTGATTTCTCTCTTCTTAATAAATAGTATTTTTTTTTTTTTTGCTTCTTTATTTGCCTGGTGATGTTTCATTGGACGCCAGACATTGTAAATTTTACCTTTTCAAGTTCTGGATAATTTTTGTATTTCTATGAATATTCTTCAGCTTTCTTTTGAATATAATTAAGTTATGTGGAAATAATTTGATCTTTCCAGGTCTTCTTTTAACATCTTTTTGGCAGGATGAGAGTAACATTTAGTCTAGAGTTAATGTTCCTTATTATTGAGGCAAAACCCTTCTGAGTGCTCTACCCAATACCTCAAGAATGACAACATTTTTCCACTGTGGCTGGTGGGAAGGACACTATTCCTGGCTATATGTGAACTCTGAGAATTTTTTTCTCTAATATTTTTGGGAGGTTCTTTCCTCAGGCTTGGGTCATTTCCTCATGTTGATCAGTACTCAAGCTCTCCCCTCTCTGGCACTCTGCCCTGCAAACTCTAGTTTCCTTGGCCTCTTTAGACTCCCAGCTCTGTCTCCTCATCTCAGAAAGACCTCTAGGGTCTTCCCTCTCTTGGCACTGTGACCTGGAAATTTTCTCTAGGCAGTAAGCTAGGGCAACTGCAGAGCTCACCTTGCTTGTTTCCCATCTCTCAGAGATCACTACTCTTTGTTGCCTGATGTCTAATGCCATGGAAACCATTGTTTCATATACAGTCATGCACGGTATAATGATGTTTCAGTCAATGATGGACTGCATATATGACAGTGGTTCCATAAGATTGCAATGGAGCTGAAAATTCCTATCCCCTAGTGATGTTATAGTCATCATAACATCATAGTGCAACATGTTACTCATATGTTTGTGGTGATGCTAGGGTTAACAAACCTACTGTGCTGCCAGTTTTATAAAATCATAGCACACACAATTATGTACAGTACATAATAATTGATAATGATAATAAACAACTATGTTACTGGTTTATGTATTTGCTATACTATACTTTTTATCGTTATTTTAGAGTATATTCCTTCTACTTATAAAAAAAATAAGTTAACTATAAAACAGCCTCAGGCAGGTATTCCAGAGAGGGCACTGTTATCATAGGACATGAAAGCTCCATGGATGTTATTGCCCCTAAAGACCTTCCAGTGGGACAAGATGTGGAGGTGGAATGCAGTGATACTGATGATCCTGATCCTGTGTAAGCCTAGGTTAACCTGTGTGTCTGTATTTAGTTTGTACCAAAAAAGTTTAAAAAGTAAAAAAGAGTAATAATTTTAAAAATAGAAAAAATCTTATGGAATAAGGACATAAAGAAAGAAAATATTTTTGTACAGCTGTACAACGTGTTTGTGTTTTAAGCTAAGTGTTATCAGAAAGGAGTCAAAAAGTTAAAAAAATTAAAAAGTTTATAAAGTAAAAAAGTTACAGTAAGCTAAGGTTAATTTATTATTAAAGGAAGAAAAATATTTTTAATACATTTAGTGTAGCCTAGATGTATAGTGTTTATAAAGTCTACAGCAGCATACAGTAACGTCCTAGGTCTTCACATGCTCTCACCACCCACTCACTGACTCTCCCAGAGCCACTTTCAGTCCTGCAAGCTCTATTCGTGGTAAGTGCCCTCTACAGGTGTACTACTTTTTATCTTTTATGCCATATTTTTACTGTACCTTTTCTATGTTTAGATACACAAATACATACCATTGTGTTACAATTGCCTACAGTATTCAGTATAGTAATATGCTGTACAGGTTGGTGGTCTAGGGGCAATAGGCTATACCATTTAGCCTAGGTGTATAGTATGCTATACTATCTAGGTTTGTATAAGTACACTCGATGACGTTCTCATAATGACGAAATTACCTGACAACGCATTTCTTAGAATGCATCCTTGTCATTAATAATAATAAATAAGGATTGTATTTGTCCAGTTTTTTTTTTTTTTTTTTTTTGCTCCAGGTCTGAGGGTAAATCTGGTTCTTGTTATTCTATTTTGACTGGAAGAGAATTTCTTTCCTTCTGTGCTTAATTTTCTTCTTGCTAAAGTTCATCCTTCATAAATTCTTTGAGCAAAAATCTGAAATTAGTAAAATCTGTGTCAGAGTATATCTGAAAATATGTCTATTTTACATTCACCCTTAAATGCTGGTTAGCTGAATTTAGAATTCTAATTGTTTTTCTGATTACTTTGAAGCTATTGATAATAGATGTCCATTGGCATCTATTGTTGCTGATGAGAAATTGGCTTCAGGCAGAATGTCATTCATTTGTGGATAATGTTTTCTTTTTGACAGTTTTTCAGGTTTTTAAAAATCTTAATTGTTTTTCAATTTCTCTTAAACATGTCTAGGAGTGGAATTTTTTATCCTACTCAGAACTCAGTATGCCTTTTCATTTTAGGGGCTCATTTTTCTTTGCTTACAGAAAATTCTCCACCATAATTTCTTCAAATGATGCTTCTCTGTTTTCTCCTTGTGAAACTACTAACCTAATATAAATGTTGGAACTTCTCATTTTCTCCTCCATGATTTTTAATTAATTTTTCATATTTTCCATTCCTCTATAATATTACCTATAATACTATATCCTGAGCACTTCCTAGGTGCCAAAAACTATACACTCATTTAATCCTCATAGCAACACCATGAGGTAGGTGCTAATATATCTCCATTTTATAGGTGAGAACATTGAGATACAGGTTTAAAAACATGCCTGAATCCTTACTGATAGTAAGTAGCAGAGTTGAGATTTAATCTCAGGTGTGTGGCTTCAGAGCCCTTTCACTACACTAATATTCTACCCTGTCTATCATAATTTCATCTTTGTGCTGCTTTCCGTGCTGCATTCCGGGTGGTTTCCTCAGATTCACTCAAGTATACTAATTCTCTCTCCAGCTGTGTCTAATCCACTCTTTGAAACATCTACTGACATGGTTTTTGTTCTGTTTTTTGTGGGTTTTTTCTTTTTTTTTGAGACAGGGTCTCACTCTGCTACCCAGGCTGGAGTATAGTGGCCAGATCATAGCTCTCTGTAACCTTAAACTCCTGGGATCCTCCTGCCTCAGCTTCCCCAGTAGCTGGGACTACAGGTTCACACCACCATGCCTAGTTAATTTTTTTTTTTTTTTTTTTTTTTTGCAGATGGGGTCTGGCTATGTTCCTCAGGCTGGTCTCGAACTCCTGGACTCAAGTGATCCTCCCACCTCAGCCTCCCAAAGTGCTGTAAGCCACTACATCCCACCCTATTGAGTTTTTAATAGTTTTTAGAGCTTTCATTTCTACTATTTCTATTTGGTTCTTTTTGCATGAGTTCTTCTTCTGGTCTTGTGTTTTCTACTCCCAATTTTATCTCTTTTAAACATACTTACATTAAAATCTTTCAGAATATTCTATAATCCTAATTTTTGGCATGTGCACCACTCAGATCTCCCTTCAAGAAGGAACTTGCTGCTCAGCTACAAGGAGTGCAGTTAGCTGACAACCCCAAGCTGTTAGTGCTTGGATCTTTAGGCAGATCTTTAGGATCTGCCTCAGCTTTCGAATGAAGGCCATGCCCTTCCTTGGCAGTCCCTAAGCAATAACTGAACGTGGCAAGGGTACCAGAATCTTGCCATTTCTGCACAACATGGGACTCCTCTATCAAGCAGTGTTTGTTCTGTAGTTCCCCTTGGGTTGGCCAAGACTTTGTCAGATCTGCATCCTGTCTGAGGCTGTCCCTGTCCAAACTTGCTTCTTCCCCATTTTATCTTTTATAGGCATTTCCCCTCAATAAACCCCTTGCATTCCTAATTCCACCTTTGCATTTACTTTCTGGAGGACCCAATGAACACAGCATGTGAATTATCCAAGTTGTTTCATCTTGTGACTTTCTCTCTTAGCAATCTTTCTCCTCTCACAGTTTGTAATATTTTTACTATGAGATTATCTTCAGTGGGATTTGTTTTCTATAGAGGTCCCGCATGCCCTGCATTGCAGAGGAGTACCATGGGTAGTTTCATAAGAAGCGCCATTAGTTTAACTAGTTCCAAGACAAATTTTACGTCAATTTCTTGACTAGGATTTCCCCCCAACCACCACTACCTCCATTACATAGTTAATGCAAACTTAATTCTCACACCCACACGAATGCAGGCTGTGATTACAGTAGCTCCCAAGTAACTCTGTCTACAGCTTTTGAGCTCAGCTACATATTTTTAAATATATTTGTTATATTTTATCTAGCATTTTTATTTATTTAGAGTAAGAGATGAAAGGGGTTTCTGTTCTTCCTATAGTACCCCATAGTACTCACTGAAAGTAAACCCAGAAACCTGTGTTAAATTCATATATACATTTTTTGTTTTGTTAACTGCATTTACACATAATTTGTTTCCTTGGTCATCCTGTCTATTTTTTTTTTTACTTTTTATTTTGAAATAATTATAGATTTGTGGGAAGTTGCAGAAAAGTCCCATGTACCCTTCACAAAGTTTCCCCAATTAGGAATCTTCATTTTAAACAAGTAATCAGATGACTCAGATGTAGATGCAGATTGTTGCAGATGCTGTCAATTCCCCATCCACATCCCTCAGACCTTTCTTGCCCACTGCTAGCATCCACCCTTAACCAATGACCCTCAGCATTGGTATATAAACATAGTTTCCTCACCCCACAGAGGAGTTGCTTCTGAGGCATGTTTTGCACCATTTCCCAGAGTTTCTCTGCTGAATCAAGCTTTAACAACCAACTGTGGTACCTGGCTTAATAGTACACTTTTATTCGTTGCCTTCCTTTCCTTTAACACTTCCTACTTCCCTACCAATGATCACTTCCCAAATAAGCTAATTTAACTGAAATCTTTGTCTTGGGATCTGCTTCTGGTCTCCTAAGCTAAGACCAGAAGTGATCTTAGAAAGCAGATCCTTAGGGTGGATTCTAGATTTGGATAACTTGCCAGCCAATGGCAACAAAATCCCCTTGTCGGTAGTCCTTAACATGTTGTAGAAGCCTCATTATAAGGATTCCTGTCTATGGTGAATTGGGGGCTAGGATACAGGTATAAGGAGATACAACCATTTATGAAGTCTACCCAGCATCTGAGAGATGTGGAGACAATGGTAGTTAAAGAACTGGTGGAATCTGTTGGTTGTTGTTAAACACAATTGATGTGCTAAAGGAAGAAAATGATAGAGTGAAATTAATCAACTACCAACCTAGGGCACAGCATGAAAGCCAGAAAACTGCTATGACAGCATTTTGAAATCCCCTAATTTCCTGCAGCTGGAGGGCAGATAAGGCTGAAAACCATGTCCGGGACCTAATGACGAGAACAGCAGGAGTGTCCCATTCCCCTTTACTAGGGGATTGGAGGCTCCCTCCCCCTGCCCGGAGACTATGCAGAGGCCTCACCTAGGGCAGACACTTTGCAAGGTGAGACCTGCCCTCTTCAAGATCTGCTCCTACCTTCTCTGTGTCTTCTAGGTCAATCACTAAGGGTCATGTCTCACCATGGTACCACTGAGGAAGTACTCTCTCTGGTTAGAGAAATAGGATTTTTACTAAAAGAACTTCAGGACCTTGCTAATCGGTACCAACAGAAAGCTGGAGGACTTGCCTGGGAATGGACATTGAGGGTGTTGAGTCAGGATGGGGAACGGAACATAGGGATGGAGAAGAGAAGAGACTGTTGATATGGAGGCACTCTCCTGGGCCTCTGGATTTACCATCCTGGCAAGAACACTTGGAGCTGGGATGGTTCCTTGAAACTTGGGGGAAAAATTATTAGGGTCCAATCAGGAGGCAGACTGTGTACCACTAATTTAAACAGAGACTCCAGTGTAAAATATTGGTAGGTAGGTATACAGTTATTCACTAGGTAACTTTAAAGGTGAAAAGAGAGTGCTAAGTTATCACAAAGGTAGCAGTGACAGGAGCAGATACCATGCCCAGGGCTGGTAAAACAAGGTAAGAAGTGGAATTATCAAAATGTAGAAGCTTAAAGGAGGGGTTCCAAGAAACAGAAACACACTTCCAGATCTGTGAAGAGGGGCACCAAAGTGTTGGAAACTGGTGCTAGGAAGTGTTGGAAAAACTGCAAACTGGATTCAGCTTCTGCTAAGGGGGAGCACTGCTGGTGCCAGGTTGAAGAAGCATTGTTAGGGTGACGCTTACAGGAATAGGAAGCCAACAGGAAGTCAATAGGAAGAAGCAAGTCTCTCCTTCCTGCTTCAGCCTAGGCAACTCCTCCCTGCACTCCTCAGTGGCAGAGGGTCACAGGCAGCATTTGGCAATGCTGGAATGTGAATTTCTGAGCCCCAGCTCCAGCACTACACAACATAGTATAGAAGGGTGGGTGTGATGCTAAGAGACCCTAAGAGGCAACAGCTCAATGAATGACAGAAAAAACTGCTAACAGTAAACTATGTAGAAATGCATGAACTGCCAGAACTGGTGAAAGCAGTCAAAGGTTCAGAGAAGAACTTGATTGCCTAAAACCAAAAGGCCACCAGCTGAGTGTGTTTCCAGTATGCTCCCTTCACTGGAGCAATAGGGAATGAGCTTATGAAGGGGGCGCTGGCATTACGGAGCACCTCAGTGGTGGCTGTCCTGTCTAAGCTATGTCGTAGGGGAAGCTGCTATGGAAGTGGACTCCCTAGTGTTTGTTAATGGGGACAATAAGATTCCAGAACAGCAGAGTCCAGGTAGCAGCACTTCACTATCAGAGGCAAGGTGGATGGAATTACCATGATGGGCGGCAAAGCCAGAAAGTCAACCAAGAGGCCCTTACCCACAGGGATCTGTGGGGTAGCCAGTAGGCCCTGGAGTTCCTAAGGGTGAGATCAGAGGACAACCAACAAGGGTACTGTTGACCAATATAATCAAAACAGATCAAGAGCATGTGATCTGAAGACTGACGTGAGCCCTCACAATGGAAAATCACTACCCTTCACCCATTTTCCATGTCCTATGGCATTGTGGGACCCTTCCTTAAAGGAACCTAGTCTTTCCTTTAAACGATGGGCCCTGGGTCTAAGGACTAGTTTAAGCCACAGGACATATATACAGAATTAATTCCCCCAATCTTTCCCCGCAGGGACCTACAGCCATTTAACCAGAGTAACTGTACCCTGGAGAATGAAAATACCCAGATATTTGTATGGTTTTGGGCTACAGGGTCTGGACTGACACCAGTACCAGGGAATCCAAAATGCCAGTGTGGCCCTCCAGTTACAGTAGAGGATATAGAGGCAGGATGACAAATGGAGTCTTTGCCAAAACCCATTTCACGGTGGGTCTGATGGGTCTGCATACCTACCTATGACCATTTCTCCATCCCTGAGTACTTAATTGGGATTAATAAACTCAGCAGGCGGTAGAAACCTCACATCAGTTTCTCAATCTGTAAAGAAAGATCCATAATGGTAGGAAGGCCAAGTGGAAGCATCTGGAATTGCGCACACACCCCCAAACAAGAAAGTAAATTAGAAGTAATTCTGCACTCTGTGGTGAATGTCAGAGATTAGCACCACCCTCAAAGATTTAAAGAATGCAGAGGTGGTGGTCTCCATGGTATCCCTATTTTATTCACCACACTGACCACTGTAAAAATTAAAATTAAAAAAAAAGATAGATCATGG
Organism: Daubentonia madagascariensis; assembly: GCA_023783475.1. NCBI lineage: Eukaryota > Metazoa > Chordata > Mammalia > Primates > Daubentoniidae > Daubentonia > Daubentonia madagascariensis. Next base: position 5,525,054 of record JAKFHU010000117.1, read on the forward strand.
TGGGTGATTGTGTACTACCATAAATAAACCTAACCAAGTGATAGCTTCAGTTGCAACTTCTGTGCCAGATGTGGTATCGTTACTAAAATTCACCAAGATAACCTCTGGCACTTGGTATGCAATGCTTGTCTGACAAATACATTTCGCTCTTTTCCTGTCGTTTTCAGAAGGAAGATCAGAGCAGTTTGCATTTACTTGGAACACACAGCAGTATACGCTCGTGGTCTTGCCCCAGGGCTGTTACCTTTGCTACCCTGTCACAGGACAGTTCCTGCCATTCTTCAGAACATCATACTGGTTGTCTATGTTGATGACATCATGTTAATCGGACCCGAGGAAGAGGAAGTGGCAAGTAACCCAGATGCCCTCTAAAACAGATGCATGAGAGGGTGGGAGAGAAACAGATTCAGGGGTCTGACCCAACAGTTAAGGTTTTCGGGTTCAGTGATCTAGGACATGCAAAGACATACCCCCCAAAGTAATGGACAAGTAATTGTACCCTGCACCTCTTACTACCATGAAAGAGCTACTCAGTAGACCTCTTTGGATTTTGGAGACAGCATACATCCCATGTGGGAATACTGCTCCAATGCGTTTATTGTGGGGATACTGCTCCAAGCTATTTATCAGATGCCATGTAATAGAAGTGTTCATAGTAGATGAAGATGCATATGGAACCTTTGTCAGACCCCAGTAGGAGGGTTTAGTGCAGACTCCTAGGATTCTGGAGTAAAGGCATGTGCAGTAAGGAACCAATCAATATTTGACAACCAATGCCTGACGTGCTACTGGATTCTAACAGACACTGAGCAATTGAACATGGGAGATCAACTGACCGTGTGGCCAGAGCCATGTAAGTTGTGTACTATCAGATCTACCAAGCTATAAAGTTGGGCAGGTGCAACAGCAATCCACTGCAGATTGGAAATAGAACATTCAGGATTAGGCCAGAGCAGGACCAGAGGTCACAAATAAATTACAGAAGCAAGCCCAGACCCTCAGGTTGGCAACTCTGTTTGCACTGGAGCCTCTCCCTCAGCTCACACCTATGAACTCACCGGGTCCTTATGGCCAGATGACAGAGGAGGAAAGAACTTGGGCCTGGTATATGGACAGGTTGGCCCAATAGGTTGGTAGAAAACAAAATGCACTCTTGCTGCGCCACAGCCCCACTCAGAGGCTCCTGAAGAATAGTGGTAAGGGGACTTTTTCCTAGGCACAGAACTTCAAGCAGTATATTGAGTCATCAACTTGGTGCAGAAAGAGAGGTGACCGAGGTTAGGACTCCAGGGCAGTGGTGAATGGTTTGGCTAATTGCTCAGGGACCTGCAAAGAACAAGACTAAAAAATTGCAGTTAAGGAGGTCTGGAGAAGAAGCGTGTGGATTGATCTTTGATAGAAGACACAAAATATGTGGACCTCTGTCTTATTTTATTGTCTACCAGAGAGTGCCCCTTGCAGAGAAGGCACTGAACAACCAGGATAACTAACCAGTGGAAGTGAGTTTACCTCTCTCTCAGCCACCCCACAGCATGCACAGTGGGCCTGTGAATCAAGTAGCCATGGCAGCAGGGATGGAAGCCACGTGTGGCCCGAAAGCATGGGCTCCCTCTCACCAAGGCTGACCTAGGGATTACTACTACTAAGTGTCCAGTCCATCAGGGCAGAGACTGAGGCTGAGCTCTTAATATGATACCATTCCTCAAGGAGAGCACCCAGCCACATGGTGCCACATTGGACACAACCACCCTGGAGGGGCCAGGATTCCTCTATAACTTCATGGGGTTGAAAACAGATTTGCCTTCTCTGTTCACAACATCTTTGCTAGCACCACTATCGGAGAGTTCCAAGAGTGTATAATTTATCCTCTTGAGATCCCCCATAACATGACCATGGAGGAAGTGAACACAGGACCATGTTATTCACTGGTTCTACTATGTGCCATATCACCCAGAAGCTACCACCCTGAGAAAATGATGGAATAACCACTTGAAGGCATAGCTATGGCATCAGCTTGAAGATAGGGTTGAGATGTTGTCCTTAAATGTATTTATATACCTTGAGCCAATAGCCATTATATATGTGCTGTATCCCTGATAAGCAGAATACGTAGGTCTGGGAACCAAGAAGTGAGTGGCCACTCTCACCTTTATTCCTGATGACCCGCTCAGTAAACGTATGCTTCCTATCCCCCCAAGCTTTATGCTCCGTAGGCTAGATCCTAGTCCCCAGAGGGTAAGGGGAGAACACTTTTACCAAAGGACATAATAATGGTTTTACTAAACCTAAAATTGTATCTTCCCCCTGGCAATTTTGGGCTCCTCATCCCAGTAGACCAGCAGGCAAAGAAAGGAGTTCCTGAACTGGCAGGAGTAAGTGACTCCTGCCAGCCCAGGTGAGAGGTGTCTACAGCGGGTGATAGGGAAGGAAGATGACGAGGTTCAGTTACTGCTCAGGACCAACTACAGCGGAGGGGGCCTGGAGCTTGTTCCCTACTCCTCTCATCCTCTCCTTCCTCTTCCTCCTCCTCTTCTTCTTCTATGAATAAATTGTGACTTTCTACCCCCTGAGGAAGCAGTGACAGAACCTGAAACTTAATGGAGGTGCAAGTTTGTCTAAGCGGTGCAAGGGCTGAACTGTAACAGATACTGCCAGTGCCCTGCCCGTGTCCCTCGAACCTGTCAGTGAGTTCCCAAGACTTCTGACCATCAGCATCTGTATCGTGCCTGAGGGATCATTTTCCCAGAACTAGAGAAAGCTGACCGTACACATGAGTTCACAAGTGTCAAGGAATTAAACACCACTGCGGAGCAGCCTCAACACTCAAAGATGGTGTATAAATACCCCAGCTCCCTTGCCCTTTGGGTGGGATACTTCTGAGGCATGTGCTTTGTACCATTTCTCAGTTTCCCTGCAAGATAAATCTTCTGTTGCCTCCTGTGATAATAATGCACCCCATGGGGCTGCCTCCTCTTCTCTGTATCACTTTCCCACTTCCCTATTAGTGTTGCTTGTACTCCCCAAATAAACTATTTTAGCTCCATTCCTTATCTCAAAGCCAGCTCTTGGAAGAACCCATGTAAGACACGTGTGGTCCAAGGAGTGTGCTTGGAGAAGCGCTGATTTAGACAGTGAATTCATTTCTATTTTTGAAAAATCTCTCTCTCTCTCCACTCCACCTTTCTCCCCTCTTCCCTCCTCCTCTCCCCACCGACTCCTAGTGTTTGTGTGTGTGTGTATGCATGCACATATATAATATGTAAGAAATGTCTTTAAGGATATAATCCAAGTATTAGCAATATTTCTTTCTGGGTGATAGAATCATGAATATTTCAAATTTCTTCTTAGTTTTCTCTATTTCATTTTTCTACAGCAGCAACTGTGCAGCAGAAACTATTTTTAATTGGCAATTAGGAGATTATTAGTGAGCTCAGTGGAGAGGTAGGGGGCAGAGGCAGGCTGCCGTGGGTTGGTGATGTCAGGGGAGGCTGTGCAGACACCTCTCTCAAGAAGCTGGGCCCAGAGAAAGGCAAGAAATGAGCTGGTAGCTGAAGGTGGGAACTGTAGAGTATCAAAAGAAACTTGAACATGTGTATAGGCTGAGGAAAAGCAGCTGATGACAAAGAAGGAGACAAAAACCCAGAGTCGAGAGGGGGATAATTGAAGGTGTCAGGGCCCAGAGGGGGCCCCAGGGGATTAGACCAGGGCCCAGGTGGAGGCATCAGGTTTGAACAGAAGGCAGGCTTCATCCTCTGGGACCAGGGGAAAGGGGGTGAGGATGAAAAAAGTTAGAAATGCATTTACTTCATCCATTTGTTTATTTTACACTCTGCCTCATTTCTCAGAGGACTTGAGGCTTTTCTCTAGATAAATTGACTGGTTGATGGGACTGGAGGTTGACAAGTCCCCTGGAGAGGCTCTACTTCTCCACGGACGGAGCCAAGGTCCCTCCCTCCAGATGGAGCAGGAGTGTCTCTGAGGGGTTAGAGGAGTCAGGCAAAGGTTTGGAATGGTGGGCAGCTCTGAGAGGGGGAGCCCTGATGGACCATTTATAAAGTCTACGGGATGGGGCTGACCCCCGCCCCAGACACAGCCCAGCTCTGGGCTGCACAACAGTGGGAGCTTCTCCAGTAGCTTGAGAAGCTGTGTTGCTTCCTTGCTCTGGCTTCAGGTAAGTCACTTCCTCACTCTGAGTCGCAGACTCCTCATCTGCCAACAGGGAGAAAAATGTCAAGTCTGGAGGCTGTTGTAAGGATCAACTAAAATAATGAACACGAAGCACCTAGCACAGTGCGTGGCACAGGGGAGTTGCTTAAACAATGTTTGTTCTCCTGCCCTCCACCTTCAAGTGGGCTTGAGTGAATGTAACCTGGACGGAAAGTGATGTGGGTGTTGGTACATTGTATTGGTGGATACAGTTACAACATTTTTTTTTTTTTGAGACAGAGTCTCCTCGCTTTGTCACCCAAGCTGGAGTGCAGTTATACAATCATAGCTCACTGCAGCCTAGAACTCCCAGGATCAAGTCATCTTCCTGCCTCAGCCCCCTGAGTAGCTGGGTCTATGGGCATGTGCCAGCATGCCTGGCTAATTTTTAAATTTTCTGTAGAGATGCAGTCTTACTATGTTGTCTAGGCTGGTCTTGAACTCAAGGCCTCAAGCGATCCTCCTGACTTGGCCTCCAAAAGTGCTGGGATTACAGGTGTGAGCCACCTAGCCACTGTGCCTGGCCTGTTAACAACAATTTTAAATACGGTTGACTCTCATTATTCAGAGTAGTTATTATGTTCTATACAGTCACTGCAAAAACTGAATTAGCAAATACTGAAACATTGCCCCTAGAGAAAATACAACAGCAGATTCCCATTTTCAGCAACTGATCAATACGCAACCTTGTTTTATGTGTGTTTCCGTTTAAAGACACCTTACTATATATACACACACACACACATATACACACACACATATACATATAGTTGATTCATTAACATTGAATCATTGCCAATCGTACTGTAACTCATGTCTGAATGAAGCTTATCTAACACACATATTTTCTCCCTAAGGCACATCACAGCCTTCTTGCACTTAGGAACAACAGATAGCACTTCAGCAGAATGCTTGGGGGTCATTTTAAATAGCAAAATCACCAACAGAAAGCACAAAAAGAAGAAAATGTGGCCCTAAGTAGGTGACAAAAAGTATACTTGTTTACACTATTAGGGCTGAAACAGGAACGGGGAGTGTCTCCTTATTCAACCTCAGCTGGGAACATACATATGGGCAACTCAAAATTTTCACCTCTCTGTGCATACATATGTCCACAAATAAGTGCAAACATACCTCAAGTATTGATTTGAGGGTTACAAATAAATTTTAGAAGGAGGTAAATTTGCAAATATGGAATCCAGGAATAATGAGGATCAACTGTATCTTTATTTTTCTGATTATAAAATTAATATAATAAACAGAGCTATCTAATGTAAAAGTTAATGTCCCCCCTTAACCCCAGCCCATAGATGAACACAGTTAGAATTGCTATATAGTTCTACAGAATTTATGTTATGCAAATGATGCCTACGTGCATGTGTAATTCTGTGTGTGTCTCTCTACGTGTGTTTGGGTCTTTCTTTCTTTTTTTCTTTCTCTTTCACTCGACAATAGTTCTTGGATAGCTTTCCAAAAAAAAATTCCTAAATGTTATTTTTTAGCATATGAATGGAAGCAGGTGGCATACACTGTAGTCAGAATCTCTAAGTCTTAGTTTAGACCCCTCCAACTGCATCAGGTTTGGAAAACAGAGATCCAGAGAGAGCAATGACTTACCAAACTTAAATATAACCAACAGTTTTCATGTTCTGCATCTTAACTGAGATGCAGTAAGGTCAGGAGAAGAACAGCTCAAAGGGTGAAAAGACTAAAAAGTGGAAAATATTGTGAAAGATAAAAGACACTGTGACTTTCAGCCAGAGAAAAACCATATTCAATACCCTTTGGGGGAGATTGGAGCTAGATATTAAAAGGAATTTATCTACTAAAAGGATTTAGACAATAGCATAAAATAGTACCAGAACCTCTTCTAAAAACAGCTGTTAAATAGCATGAGGAAGCTGCTGGAACAAAAAGACCAAAAATACAGTGGCTTATAGAAAATAAGTTTATTTCTCACACTCTAGACCATGTTGGTGGGTGGCTCTACTCCATGTGTTATTCAGGAACCCAGGTTCCTTCCATAGCTTTGCTCTGTCAGCCCTTTTGAAGCATTATTTAAAGCTGGGTCCCTGGCACACCTGTGTTCCAACTCAAGGAAAGAGGAAATGGAGCATGGAAGAGCAAAAGTCCAATGCAGTAAGGTCTATTTCTATTTTCTTACTATTGGAAAGAACTTAGTCACAAAGCCTCACTCGGCTGCAAGAGCAGCTGGGATGTACAGTCTCTAGTGAACCAGCCATTCCTCCAACTGCCATTCTATTACTATAGAAGAACAGGAGGATGGATTTTGGTGGACATCTAACAATTTACACCACATCTCCTTTTTCTGAGCTTCAATATCTTCCTCTGTAAAATGTGGATACTAATATATACTAGTTAAGATGGCTTTTGAGACTCAGATCCAATAATACATGTGAGAATGCTTAATAAACACTACTGTGCTGATAGGAGTTTCTCATTGTTTTTTCCTGTAGACTTCCAGCTCCTTGGGAGCAAGGAGCATAGTTTATTCCATCCCTTCACACAAGGCCTGCCCAGAGTCAATATCGGCAAATACATGCTGAATAATAAAGCCACTGTTTCATTCATCACCAAGCCTTTTTTCATTTCATTTCAAATGCTTCAATAATTTAGACACTGCCCCGTTTATGCCCCCAAAAATGGGGGTGCATGTCAGTGTATCAGTTGGGATTCTTTGGGTTGTCAAGTGACAGGACACTACTTAAGCAGTAAGATGAACTATCTAAAACATGTCCTAAAGCCCAGGCTCTTAGTCAGAGTAAGAGCCATTCTTCCCTAGGACTCTCTTGGCCCCTCCCTACCTCATGTTTTGGCTGCATTCTCAGACTGGGAGCGAGCATTGCCACCAAACACATCCCAGCCAAGGGGGTAAACTGTTTATGAAAGTAAAGAGACCCTTTCCAGAAGACCCCTCTCTGCCATAGGCTTCCCTCTGGTTTTTCAGGCCAGACCCACCCAAACCATCATTGGTAAGAGGAATTCGACTACCATGATGGATATAAGCCAAACAGGACTCAGTCCTGGAGGTGGACTGGGGTTGGCCTTTTCTTGGTCACACAGAGAAGGGAGACACATAAACAAAATCAGGGCTCTGATCACAAGGAAAAGTCAAGGAATGGGGGAGCAACCAACATTTTTCTGTCAATGATGCAGACACCGGGCCAGGTGAGGGTGTGATAGAAGACACATGAAGAGCAGAGAACTAAACTTAAAGCTGGTTTCTTAAATTATACATCAATAAAGTTTAACTCCAGTGGAGACATTTCTGGAGGAGGCAAAAACTGGGAAGCCACCCTCAATGCCTCCTCTCCCTCACCCCCATATTCAATCCATCACCAAATTTCATAAAATCTGTACTTTCAATACCCTAACCTTCTCTCCTTACCCACTGTCAGGGCCCAGGTTCAGGTCTTGCCTCCTGCAGGCACTATGACAACAGCCACTTCATTGGTGCCCAGTCTTTCCTTCCTCCTGCCATCCACATCTTTGCTGCTGTTATTCAGCTACACACCTTTATTGTGTAGTGAGCATTGTGCTTATGCAGAAGTCCCCTCTTGGACATTGGAAAGGGTTCTTCACCTTGCTGATGGTAGAATAAGCATCTCTGAGACTTACTGAAAACCAGATCAGACCAGCTCATTCCCCTGCTTGAAAGCCCAACACCTTCAAGAAAATTTTTACTATGACCCTCATCACCCTCCACTTCACCCAAGCCCCTTCCCCACCACCCCCAGTACAGAACTACTTGCACTTCCCTCAACGTGTCCCCCCCTTTCACGCCTCTATGCTTTTGCACATGCTCCTCCTCTGCCTAGAAATCCCTTGTCTCCTCTCCATCTGGCACAGAAGACAAGGTCTCTCATTACTTTCTCTCTCTCTCCCTCTCCTGCTCCACGCCCCCCTTACACACGCACGCACGCGCGCGCGCACACACACACAAATACAGCACTCCAGAAATATTTGCCGAATGGAGGGAACCCCCTGGGTCAGACATTAGCCAGGGTTTTCTAAATTTCTCCCCCAAGCACTCCTTAAGTAAGGGAAGAGGAAATGGGACCCTAGGGTTTAGGAGTGCGAGGTCCTTGAACATGCTCTAAGCAAGCAGGGCATTTCTCTGTGCAATAATTGTATTCTATGCAGATTACACGACATATTCTTATGTTTTAATACAAAATATTATTTTTCCTAAACCTTCAAATTGATGACCCAGAATGATGCTCCTAGTTTATTCGTTGTCCTTTCAAATTATCTGCTGTCCCCTCTCCGTCCCGCTGCCGGGACCCTAAGCGAGACCTGGATGCTGTTAAGAATACAGACCCATAGGAACAGCTGGGTTTCGCTTCCCGGGGAGCCAAGGATGGTGGGGGCGGGGCGGGGGTCAATAGGCTGGAGGCCCCGCCCCGCCCCCCGCCCGCTGCGGGGGCGGAGCCGCTTGGTCCCGCCCACGGGGGCGGAGAGGGAGCCGCGGCCACCGGCAGCTCAGATTCGGCTGGTTCCGGGTTGAGAGGCTGCGCTGGACCCAAGCTGTGGCTGCTGAACCCGCGGGGGTGAGGGGCCGCGCCGGGCCGTGGTTGGGGCGGGGATCGGCAGCTGAGCGGGCTGGCACCCCGCCTCTCCTCTGCCGGGCACAGCTGCGGTGCGGCTTGGCCTGGCTTCCCCTTCCCCCAGATTTCCCCATCCCCAGTTTCTCCCCCTCCCCCCGCCGCCCCCATCCCGGGATTTAGACCCCCTCAAGGCCCCACCCCCTCTGGATCCCCCTCTCCCAGCGCCCACCCCTTCGGACTGTCCCGCCCCCTAGAACCTCCTCGCCTGGAGCCCCTTCCCTCTAAAACCCATCGCTTTGGGTTACCCCCCACCTCGAGACTGCCCTCCTGGGCTCTCATCCCGGGCAGCCTCTACCCTGCGCCCCTTCCCCGCGTTACCCTCCTCCCGGACAGCACCCCCTTCCTTCTCCGGTAGCTCCTACCCTGCCTGTGCGGGCCTCGTCCCCGTGCCCGTCCCTCGGTGCTGCCCCCGACAGCGCCGCGCTCTCTCAGCCGCCCCCCGCCTCTCAGGCCCCCTTCGCCGCCGCCCCCCGGCGCCATGGCGTGCAGCCTCAAGGACGAGCTGTTGTGCTCCATCTGCCTGAGCATCTACCAGGACCCGGTGAGCCTGGGCTGCGAGCACTACTTCTGCCGCCGCTGCATCACCGAGCACTGGGTGCGCCAGGAGGCTCAGGGCGCCCGCGACTGCCCCGAGTGCCGGCGCACGTTCGCCGAGCCCGCGCTCGCGCCCAGCCTCAAGCTGGCCAACATCGTGGAGCGCTACAGCGCCTTCCCGCTGGACGCCATCCTCAACGCGCGCCGCGCCGCGCGACCCTGCCAGGCGCACGACAAGGTCAAGCTCTTCTGCCTCACGGACCGCGCGCTGCTCTGCTTCTTCTGCGACGAGCCCGCGCTGCACGAGCAGCACCAGGTCACCGGCATCGACGATGCCTTCGAGGAGTTGCAGGTGCGCTGCCCAGCCGGCCCGGGGCGGGGGCGGGGATGGATGGGGGCGGGGTCAGGGCTGGACCGCGGGCAGGGCCAGTCAGAACTGTCACGGGGCGGGGCCGCCGGCAGGGTCAGGGCCCTATCAGAATTAATACGGGGCAGGGGCGGAGCGGGGCCGCGACGAGGGGCGGGGTCTTGGGGCGGGGCCTCGGGCAGCCAGTACCCGGCGGTGTCTGTGATAGACCTGGAGTGGGTGGCTCCTTGCGTGGGGAAAGGTCGAGGCTGGGGCTGGGACGATGGGGACAAGTGAGGCCAGAACTGGACCAGGTACTGGGCTGGGGCAGGGTTGTGAAGGGAGCCCAGTCCGAGGTGGGCAAAGGCAGGGCCACTGTCAGGGGGCGGGGCCGCGAGGATGGGTTTGTGCTGAACCGAGTAGCCGAGCTCTAGCAGGCTGGGGGACCCGATAGGGCGGGGCCTCGATCAATGATGCTTCGGGACCTAGCGGGGTGTACCGGGGCTACATTGTGCTGGCAGGTGAGGATTAAACCTAAGAGAGGAGTCTAAATTAGGGTGGCAAACTGCTGAGAGGGCCTGTTAGGGTGCCAAGGGTTAGACCAAGGTGTATGAGGGGTTAAGGCTGGGATCAAGTCCGGATACTGTAAGAACCATTTTGGATTTAAACCGGAGTAGGGGTCAGGTTGAGAGTGGCGACAGGACCTGAAGATTCAAGATTTGGAGAATAAGGCCCAGATGTGAGGTGATTCAAGAAGGGGTGGGGTAGACCTCTAGGAGTCTCCAGGGGGTTTTGATGACTTCCTTGGCTCTGTCACTCACATCAGGACCTTTGAAGACTAAGTGAAACAGTACTCATAAAGAAACCTGAGCATAGTTGCCCTAGGACTCTAATTGGTCTCCCTTAAACCTTCACCGACAAACTCCTATCCAACTCACAAAGCCCTGCTCAAACGTCCTCTCTGTGAAGCCTTCCTGAAGTTCCACTGGCCAAAAAAATAGCATTAGAGCTGCAATTCCCCAAATGCCCTGTATTAATAAGTATGATGTTTTAAAAAGTGTTCCAAGATCAGCTATATTTAGGAAATACAGTATATTTTCTATATGGGCCCTTTTGGAGGATTCTCAGTGTGCATTTGCATATTAAAGCCTTGGAGAAATTTCGCAGCAAAGAAACCCATTTTACTGTGTTTAATAAAATGGTTCCCAAGATTATTTGAGCCTGGAATCCTTTTCCCAAGCTAAAGCACTTAAACCCAGCAGCCCCATGTTCCTGGCCTTGGGATACCAGTCTAGCACACAGTTCTCCAAAGCCAGGCACAGTCTCTTGTTTCTCATATCTATGGCCCCAAAGCCTGGCACAAGGCCTGGCCCACAGTACACACCAGTAAAGGTTGAACGAATGAATGAATGAATGACTAACCCTGGCCTAAGCTGGCCCAGACTGTGGAGTGTTTAGAAGCAGAAGGCTCTAACACTTCATGAAAATGGAGTGGGCTAACTTGGGAGCTAATGAGCTCTCTGGCCCTCAAAATATTTAAGCAGGAGCTAAATAACTACTTCCATCTGTATTGTAGGGGGGGTCCCAACCCCTCCATACATGAGCCTCTGTGAGTCGACCTGCACCCAGCAGATGCCCATGGGCTTCAGGAAAAGTGGCCCATGTTCACCATTGCCCCCTCCCTGCCCCTTTCATCCTGAAAATATGACTGACCCCCTTCCTGTCTAGCTGTCTGAGCAAGGCCTGGGGCCTCTGGGAGCTTGCATGTGACCAGCATTGGCCCTCCACCCCCAGAGCCCTCTGTGCTAGGCACTGCTGGTGTCCCCATCTCCCCATCTGTGAAGTCACATAAACAGGGAGGAGGAAAGAACCTTTGACAGGACTGGGCGCAAGTTGTGAGAGTTTGAAGGGACTGTCTGAAACCATCTGTCCAACCTCTTCATTAGATAGATGTGGAAACTGAAGTCTGGAGAGATGACGTGACTTACCCAAGGCCACACTGCCAGACAGTGAGAGGGCCAGGGCTGGAGGGCACTGCCTGACCCGGATCCCTCCCTGCCGCTCACCCTCTCCCAACTCTGTCTGATTTGTAGCCTCTGCTTCAAAGCCTCTGTTCTTTCTGCAAACCAGGAAATCTGAATTATTGTGCTTTGAGCTTTGTACTCTGTTACGTGACCTGGGGAATGCAGGAAAAATTGAACATTTATTTTCTACAAACATTATTGAAACACTTTCATTCTTGGGTGAAAAGAAAAACAGGACTACCACTTGTGTACTCTCTAGCGCACTGTCCTGGGGTCAGACCCACTTGGGTTCCAAACCTGTGTTAGGCACTAGCTGTGTACCTTGCCCAGTCACTCCATGTAAATTTTGATGCTCAGTCTGTAAAATGGGGTCAGGATGCTTCCTTCCTACCAGGAATTTCATGAGGCTGACCTGGGATGAACCTGCTATTTGAGGTCCCTGGCACACAAAAGGGCTGAGACAACACGCATTCCCATCCTTTCTTCTTCTACCTGTAAGAGCTCATGTGCCCAGCTAGGTGAATGCCCAGACCCATGTCTCTGACCTGAGAAGGAAGGCCTTGCTTTGGTGTCTCCTATGGGCTTGGCAAGGTGGTGGCAGAGAAACCTGCCTCCCGCCTGAAGAGGATATGCTCCTGGGTGAGGTTCAAGCCACCTTCCATCCCCACCTGCCTCTCCCTCCTCATGGGAAAGCAGGGCTCATTAGCTATTTATGCCCTGGGAACAGGGCTGAGCCCATCCGTCACATCCCCTCCTCCCCCAGCAGCTGGTGGCTGCTGGACCTCCCCTGCAGAATTACAGACTCAGAGCTGGCAGGGCCTTGGAGATCATCTGGTGTAACATTCACTTGACAGATGGGGAAACAGTGGAGGGGAGGGAGGGAGGGGACTTGCCCAAGGCCTCGAAGCCAGAGGAGGCCAGGCCTGCACTCAGCCTGAGTCCCCTGACACCCTAACTAGCAGTTGGCCTGGAGCTTTTACATTTATTATAAATCCTGGAGGCAGCACAGCAGAAAGATTAAAAGCTCTGGCTCTGAACTCAGGTAGCTCCAATCCTGGCTCTACCATTTACTGGCTGTGTGACCTTAGGAAAGTTACTTACTTACCATCTCTGAGCCTTGGGTCCTTCACTGATAGCATGGAAGTAGTGAGGTTAGGATTGAACAAGATGTTGTTTACAAGAATTTAGTACTGCACTTGGCACATAGGAGCACTCAAAAAATGATCACTATAGTACGTTACGTCATGCTCAGCACTATTGACATTTGGTGCTGGATAATTGTTTGTTGTGTGGGGCTGTCCTATGCACTGTAGGAAGTTTAGCAGCATCCCTGGCCTCTACCTACTAAATACCAGTAGTAAATACCACCACTTGGTAAATACCAAGTTATGACAACCAAAAATGTCTCTAAACATTGATAAATGTCTACTGGGCTGAAAATCACCCATGGCTGAGAACACTTACCTAGAGAAATCCTGCTCAACTTTCAAGGTTCAGCTCGAATATCACCTCCTCTGTTAAGCTTTCCCTGACCTGCCAAGCAGAATTGCTTTGTACTCCAGTTTCCATTTTGGGGGTCAGATCCTGGCATGCTTTGGGTCCTTGGTCATGTAATTTAACTTCTCTAAGCTTCCAAGTGCTCATCTATAACATGGGGATAATATGACATTCCTGGGAAAGATGTTGTAAGGGTTAGGGATACTCTATCAGATGCACCCGCTACTGTGCCTGGCACAATAGGCACAAAATTTTTAGATATATTTATTTATTCTGATTATAAAATTAACACAAGAAGTAGAGCTATATACCGTAAAAGCTAAAGTCCCCCCAAAATCCCACCCCATGGATAAACATGGCTGGAATCACTATATATGTCTAAAGAATTTTTATGTAATGTGCATATGTGCATGACTCTGTGTGTATGTGGTGTCTTCCTCCCCTTAACCACCACTGCTGAGTGCCTGGACCACTGAGCAAAGGGGAGGGAGGGGGCCCCATCTCCAAAGGGTTTGGGGCTTCTCAGCCAATACTCATTGATCCTTAGCTCAATACCTGGGACTATGCTAAGAGCCTTTCTTGTATTACCTCGTTCAATCTTCGTAGCACCCTGCTAGGTGGGTACTGTTATTTATTACATTTACAGATGAGGAAACAGAGGCTCAGAGGAATTAAGTGACTTGTTTGGTCACCCAGCTGGTAAATGGCAGGGCCAAATTTGAAGCCAGTCTGACTGGGCCACATACAGCCCCTGAGCACTGGGTAATTGTCTCCCAGCCACCCTGCCTGTCTTTGTATTGAGAGCACTCGGCACAAGGCTAAGCTAAGGACGAGGTCTGTCTGTGCCAGCTGACGCCCCAAGGGCAGGTGGCTGGCATGTCATCATGGTCAGGCGTGTCATCCGGCTCTCTGGCCATCTCAGGATCCTAACCCCCAGAGAGGGGATCCAATTCAGTCTCAGCCACCCCCTCCATGACTCACGTGACTGTTGGAGCCTTTCCCAAGGCGTCCTTCATGCCAGCGAAGACAGCAGTGGATCAGCCTTGGACGGGAGCCCTGGCAAGCTGGGTGTGGGGATCCAGAGACGCTACCTGAGGACAGAGCAGGGTTAGGGGACTTGGTTCAAATCTTGGCTCTGGCTTCTTCCAGCAGAGTGGAAGGCATTGCCTTCTCTGCGCCCTTTTACCCAGTCTGGGAAATGGAAGTAAGAGCAAGACTGCCCACTTTATGTGTGAAGAGTGAGAAAGACTTGCTGCCTATCCAAGGAAATGACAGATGCGAAGGCACCTTATTTTGGACAGGGAGGCAGCTGGGTTGTCTGTGTCCTGGGGAAGCAGCCTCTGCTGTTACTTTTCCCAGGAGAGGCCAGGATTTATGTGCAAACAGCAGCCTCTGTGGGGGCGAGGCTGGCTGTGGCTCAAACCAGGGCTGGCTGCTGGCACCTCCACTTCCCTCTTCATAGGGGCAGCCAGGACACCTTGGCATAGCACAGGCCACAGTGTAGAAACTCAGGACTGAAATTGGGAGCCCCAAGATGTTTATTTTATAGGAAAAAAAAAAAAAAGATCTGGTAGGGAGTGACAATGACAGAATAATGACTCTAAAAATAATAGCCAAAGTTTTGGGGCACAAAGTAAGTTATTGGGCACTTACCATGTGCCAGGTGCTATGACATCGGCATTTAATCCTCACAAGAGCCCTTTTTCTTTTCCGTACTCCCTGAATGGACCTAAGATCAGCACCATTTCACAGATGAAGACAGTGCAGCTGAGAGATTCAGTAACTTTCCCAAGGTCACACTGCAAGTAGGAAGAAGAGCTGGGATCCAAACTGGTCTTTCTGACTCAGAACTCACCCTCCTTTCCACACTCTAACTGCCTCAGGTCCATCCAAATGGGGAGGGACCTGAGAAATCATCTGGCCAACCCTCTCCGCACATTACAGATGGGAAACCGGCTTGCCCAAGGTTAGACCAGAGCTCAGCTCTCCTGACTCTCAGTCCAGCGGTGTTTTCACAGCATCATTTACCTTCCCGACCTTGAGCTCTGCTTGGACACTCAGGGTGGATATGGAGGGTTTGGAGGTGGGTTCCATCTTAGATTCAGAGATTCATTTAATAATTTTTTCAGTCTATACTCCTGCTGTGGCTACTGAGGGCTAGCCCTGTGTGGGCCTGGGGGAGAGCCGCATGAGACCTGGCCCCGCCATGGTTCTGGGAGACAGGCCCATAAACTGGTAGGTTGCCGTAACTGAGGCTTGCCCCGTTGAGCTGACTCCTGAAGGCTGTGCTGAGTGCTTCGGCCAGGGAGCAGAGGAGAAGGCGTTATGAGCAGAGGGAATAAAAACATGCACAGCCCCCATGGCCTGGGTGCAGACCGTGCCAGGGACAGGGTTCAGTGCTTTGGCAGGCAGGCGTGTGCGTGCACTCTCTCTCTCTCTCTCTCTCTCTCTCTCTCTCTCTCTCTCTCTCTTTTATTCCTCATAGCATCCCTATAAGGTGGGTCTCATTGCCCCATTTGACAAACAAAGAAACTGAGCCTCAGAAACTGTGCCTAAGGTCACAGAGCCACTAAGCATCACTGAAGCTGGAACTTGAATTCAGGTTATCTGAGTCTGACCGGGGACAGGCATGGACATGAACACACATTCAGGTGGTTTGTTGTGGCTGGAGGGGAAGGTGTGGGGCAGGGAGGTAAGAATGGGAAAGTGAGGCTTGGCCAGCTCAGGAAGGGCCTCCAACGCTCACGTGTGCAAACATGCACGCGTGCACCCGGAGAGCCTGGGCTTGATCCTGAAGATGCTGGGAGCCCACAAGGGTTTGAGCAGGCGAGCGTGACTGGGTCAGATCTGCATTATGGACCAGGCACTCTGGGGCTGGGAAAACCTGCAGGCAGGGAGCAGCCAGGGGTTGCCAGAGACTGTGAAGCTCAGAAGTGCACAGGGAGGGTCAGGCGTCGGAGATATAGAAGAACCCGGGTCTGTCAGGAGGAGCAAGAGCATCTGGGTTCTAAGTATAGATGCGGGATTGAGGGAAGGGCAAGTTCAGTTTGCCATGTCCAGATTTCCGGCATCCTTGGGTCAGAGAGGGAAAGAGGGTAGTACGGGCAGGGAGAAGAGGAGGGGCTTGAGCACCTGCTGGGTGCCAGCACCACACTGGGCCCTGTCCTAGGTGGCATCTCATTTAGTCCTCACCACAACCCTGTGAAGGGGCTCTTTTCCCCCATTCAGAGATGAGGCTCTTGGAGGTGGGCCCTGAGAGGGGAGGAAGTGATTTGCCAAAGGCCATGCAGTCAGGATTTGAACTCAGGCTTTTCTGACTCCAGAGTTCATGCTGTCCCCATGAGGACAAGAAGGGTCCTCGGGGCTTTGTCCTCTGGGCTGGGGAGAGGGGTGGCCTCAAAGGAGGGGAGGTCTGGCCTTGGGGTCATGGCCTCTTCAAACCAGTGGGAGCCCCAGAGCCTCACAGCTGGTATATTTGCATAATTGTATGCTCAGGGCTGCACCAGCCGGGACTCCTTCCAGCAGTAGGGGCAGAGAGTTGAGGCTCTGCCCTCTGAGGTGTGTCCTCTTCAGTCCCCTTATCCTGCCCTGCCCCAGCTCTGATGGAGCCCTGCAGAGTTCAGTTCTCCCAGGCTGACATTCAAGGCCTCCTCCAGCACCCAACCCTGCTCCAGCTAGCCCCAACTGGCCTTTCCAGCTTGTGACTCCACCCACCTGTCACATGCCTGGCTGTGGCCATCCCTGATTGCCCCCACTTCCTGCACACACCAGGTGTGCCCCTGCCTGACTAGTTCCCCCACCTGCAATGCCCTGGCCCATCCTGGAGACTTGCAGGAGCCCTGCCCATCATCTTCCTTGGCCCTTCCATCAGAAATAAACTCTGTTCTTGAAGCTCCCCAGTTCTGAGTCCCTATTTCACAAATAAGTATTATGGTGATAATGACAACAACTAAGATGGATTGAGCTCACCCTGTGCATCATGTCAGGTCATAAATTAAGTCATTTAATCCTCACAGCAGCCCTATGGGGCAAGTGCTATTATAGCCTCAGTTTACAGATTTGGAAACTGAGGTGGAGAGAGGGTGTCACAAACACAGGTAGGTGGTGACAGCAGCACTGGATCCTAGGCAGGCCCTCCATGTTTATCCTGTTTTCCCTTGTATTCTACCTATTTGAGTTTCTGCCCCTTTGACTAACTGTAAACTCTTCGAGGGCAAGGGCTGTGTCTACAGCCCTGGAGTGGCCAGCACAAAGCCTGACACCTAGTGGGTGCTCAGAAATCATTGCTGAACAGGAGGCAGAGAGGCCAAGAAGTTTCAAACACAAATTTTTGGAGTCACTGAGAGCCTCACCTTTGCCTCACAGTAGCTGTGTGATCTTAGACAAGATGCCTAACCTCTCTGAGCCTCAGTCTCCCCCTCTGTGAGATGGAGGCAATAAAGGCACTAACCTTGTGGATTGTTGTGAGAATTAGGTGACCAGATGCTTGTGAAATTCAAACCCAAACCATGCCCACCCCCAGCCCCTCTGGTCCTGAGCCTCTGCCGTCATCAGTGTCCTTCCTCGGGGTTATCTCTATTACTTGGGAGTTTATCAGCAGGTTCCTGTTTCCTGTCTGACCTCTCTCTGCTGGGAGTAAAATTTCCAGTTTGTTCTCCTCCGTCAAGCTGTGTGGCCATGGGCCAGCAGGTCCCTTTCCTCGGGCCTGTGTTTCCTATTGTGGCAATTCAAGGGGTTGGACCAGATGGTCCCTCTGGCCCCATCCTGCTCAGGCCATCTGAGGATGTGGGGGTGGGGGATGCCTGGACACTGTGAGGGGTGAGGACCTGAAGAAGTTACTGGGGAGCCTCACATCGGATGCGGTGACCGCTCCGTCTCCCAAGAACCCAGTGTGTGCCAGGTTCTGTGCCCTGCGAGGCTAAACCCAACCCTGGGAGGGATGATTACCCCATTTCACAGATGAGAGACTGGGCATGGGGTTAGGTGACATCACAGGTCACACAGCTAGTGGGTGGCAGAGCCAGCTTGTCTGACTCCAGGCCTGGAAGGAGATAAGTGTGGAGGGGTATGACACAGAGCTCAGGCTGCCTCCTAAGTCCTGCCTTGTGGGTTCTAGGGTTTGGTTTTCCTAAGTTAGCTGTTCCCTCAGGCTCTGTACCCAGCCCACCTAGGGAGAGCTGCCTGCCCGGGGGCCCTCTCTCCCCTCCCACCCTTTCAGAGGTGAGCTCTGACCCAGCCCAGCCTCTTCCCTGGGCAGGTTCATCCTGCAAACCCTTACAGAGGCTGCTGTGCCCGGCCCTGTCCTAGGTACTGAGAGTGTGAAACTCCCTCACTGTCCCTGCCCTCAGGACCCCACAATCTGGTAGGGGAGATTGGCAGATAACCTTGCAATTAAAATGCAGTGTGCCCTCAGGGTTCAAGTGTGGGGTACCATGTGCACAGAGGAGTTTCTGACAACAGCATGGGGAGTTTGGGATATGGATTCCCAGTGGAGGTGACATTTGATCTGGGTCTTAAGAGATAAGTAGGAGTCCAACAAGTGCGGAAGAATGTGCGGGTGAGCATCCAGACAGAGGGCACAGAACGTGCAGAGGCCTGGAGGAGAGCGCTGCAAGATGCTTAGTGTGTCTAGAGTGGTGCTGTCCACTAGAACTCTCTGGAGTAATGCAAGTTCTGCATCTGCACCTGCACTATCTGATACAGTAGCCACTAGTCGCATGTGGCTATTGAGCACTTGAAATGTGGCCAGTGCAACCAAGGAGCTGAATTTTCAATTTTGTTTAATTTTAATTAATTGCAACTTAAATACCCATATGTGGCTGGTGGCTACTGAATTAGACAGCACAAGTCTGGACCAGGCGATAAGACTGGAGGGGAAGGTCAGGGCCAGTGGTGAAGAGCTTTGAATGCCACCCTAAGGTTTGTGTCTTTCTTCCTGGACAACATGGAAACCCTGCAGAGGGGCGTCGGGGGAGAAGCCTTTGCAGATCTGCTGCTTAGAAGGATCACTACAGCTGCTGTGCAGGGCGCTTGGAGCAGCGGAAGAGCACAGAGGCAGCAGGGAGCCTGGGGCCACAGTCCAGAAAAGAAGTGATGAACCAGGGACAGTGGGTACAGAGAGGAGAGAACAAATTCCAGAGCAAACCTGATGACTGATCGGATCGGTTTGGGGGCAGTAGGCGTCAAGGATGACTCCCAGGTTTCTGGCTTGGATGACAGTTGGGGGTTGGGAGTGTGCTTCACCAAGATGGGAAACATGGGAGGAGGAGCAGGTTTGGGGCCCCCTAACATTATCCCAATATTCACTGTGATATAAGTGTCTGTGTCTCTGTTTCCCCATCTCATGTGCACCTCGTGGCACCATGGGTTGAAACTTGTCCTTCATCCCTTTCTCCATCCCTGATACAATACCACGGGGGGCCCAGGGAGGCCTCAGCACATGTTGGCAGAATGGACCAATAAGTGTTTTGGTTATCCCAGGGTCCAGGAGGAAGGAGCAAGCCAGCTGTTTTTGTTCCCTGACTCCAAAATCAGAGAGAATTTGTCCAAGTCCCTTGGGTGCCCTGAGCAATGTGAGGAACGTGACCTCCAGGGCAATTTCTTGGAAATGCTGAGGAGCTGTCTGGGTGGCTGGGTCCTATGTAGAACCACAGGGACCACCAAGGGAGAGAAGTATAGCACTCAGCCCATCTCCTCAAACATCTGCCTCTCAGCCACATTGTGTCCCAAGCGGCATGGGCCCAAGGCCATTGGGGGACCTGAGGGGTGATCTTTCTGCACTCTTAGGCAAACGAGATTCATGTGCTACAAGGACTCAGCTGCAGATGAATCCATTAGGAATGACTCTTAGTGGTTAGTAACAGAGACCTGACTAAAGTAGCTGAAATTAGATGGGGGGTGCATTTCTCTCTCATGTAAAGCAAGTCTCTAGGAAAGGACTCCAGGCAGGGTGTGCTAGAGCTGTCCGCACCAGCTCAGAGAGCTGATTGTGCACATTTCTCCCCAACTCTGTGTCCAGTGACCTCACAATGATAGTTTGAAATCCACTTTGGCAGGAGCATTTACACCATAGAAATTGGCAATTGACACCATCAGGGCTTTTTTTCCCCAGAGAGCCATCTTCCCATGACGTCACTGAGTCTAGGGACAGTATGGCAGCCCCACAGACATCAGGGACCCAGGTTCTTCTTCCTTCTGCTCTCCTGGTTTTGGCTTGTGCCTTCCATCTTTACAGTTGCTTCATGGCCTGAGATGGCTGCTGGAATTCCAACCATTATGTCTGTGCAAACTCTCTACTCTCGCAAAACAAGCTGTTCCTATTTTTCTATCTTCCCGTTTTCATGGCTGGCTATTCCTCACCCTTCAGCTGTCATCTCTGGTGTTACCTCCTCAGAGACACCTTCCCTGACCACCCTACCTAAAGCTCTCCCTGTCCCCATCCCACACTGCTTTATTTTCTCTAGAGAATGTGTCATATTGGTAATTATCTCACTGTTTTATTATTTTCCCTGTTTATTGTCTGTTTTCCCCACTAGACTAGTCCTTATGGGCAGGGACTATGTCTGTCTGGTTCTCTGCTGTATCCCAGTGCCTCAGCAGTGCCTGTACATAGTAGTTGCTCAATAAATATTTGTTGAATGAATAAGCAATAGGAAGTAAAGATAATTTTGTTTTCTGCATTCTTCCCTTAGCGTGTCATCATGACCATTTTCCCATGTTGCTACCTCATCTGTAAAATTAATTGAACTAGACATTTTCTGAGGACCCTCCCTGCTCTGACAAGCTGAATGAGTGGGAGGGAGGTGAATGTGAATAGGTAAGTCAGCCTCCCGGGCACCACTCACAGCCCAGGCCGACTGGGGAACTCAGAGGCTGTTTCCAGGAAATTAATTCACATGACAGGCTTCCTGCTTCCTTGAGCCCTGTGTCAGTGCCAGGCTGGGTGTGGGGCATAAGAGAGGGAGCAGTGAGGGCTGCCCTGGAGGACTCACAGGCTAATATGGGGATAGAGGAGGGACAGACAGGAGAACAACTAGCTGTGATACGATGGGCTAGATTCCCCATAAATGCAGGCAGCTGGCAGCACCCACCTCCACATCCCATTTGTCATCTGACAAATAATTATTGAGGCCCTGCTGCACGCTAGGCTGTATTCTAGGCACTGGGGATACAGCCAGGAACACGCCAGACAAGATTCCGGCCCTCGTGAAACTCACGTTCTAGGGAGGGAGACAAGCAATAACCACGGTCAGATAAACGAGTACAGTCACTTCAGACAGAAGGTGCTATGAAGACCATGAATCCAGGTGTGTGACAGACGGTGTAAGGAGGTGCCATTGTACCTGGGGTGCTCAGGCAAGATTCTTTGGGGAGGCGGCATCTGAGCTGATAAGCCAGTGATACAAGGAGTCACTGTGAGAAACTCTTGGGAGCGGAGGGCACTAGCCAGAGGAGATCGCAAATGCAAAGGCTTAAGGCTGGAACAAGCTCAGCGTGGTGGAGGGACAGGGAGAAGGCCACTTTGGCTGGGTGGGAGGGAGGGGGGAAGATGCAGGAGACAGAGATGGGCCCGGGGTGAGGTGAGGGAGGCCCAAGACTGAAGCAGGTGCCAAAAACTCAGGAATGGAAACGAATAGTATTTGATGCAATATTTCTTTAACCAAAATTAATGCAAAAAAATCCATGATGAATGAAGTATTAAAATTTTAAACAAGGACAAGATCACTGGCAGTGCCCTGCCGAACCATACTAGAACCTGAGGCAAAGGGAAAAAAATCAGTAATACTGATCCTACTTTTATTTAAAATGTTATCTTGTCTATCGTGGATTTGTTGTTCACCATGGCTGTCATCGTGGTAGGAATCGTATCACCTCGTGTCACCATGATGGTCTCTAGAACCAGCCGCCTGAGTTCCAATTCTGGCTTTACCTTTACATGCGTAGCTGTATGCTTTTGGGCCAGTTTCTGGGCCTCCTTGTACCTTTCTCTCCATCAGAAAATGGAGATGATAATAGTGCCTACCTTAGGGTTACTGAGAGGCCGAGGGCTGAGAGCAGCGCCTAGCCCACTGTAAGCCTCGGACAGCGTTCCCCGTTATCTGCAGCGACGGACTGTGGTACAGCCTTGGTTCGCATCGGAGGATTCTAAGCAGGGAGCCGGCGGCCAAGTGGGGGCGGGGTGGGGGTACATGCGGAGGTCGATTGTGACAAGGAGACCAGAAGCTCCCGGGATGGCCAGAGAGGAGGCTGTTGCAAAGATCTGGGTGAAAGATGGGGAGGGGCCCTGGAGGTACTTAGGAGACAGACCCTACAGGACTCGGTGGTGGTTGAACTGTGACGGGAGGCAAGTGTTGGGGGGCGGGGATCAGAGGCAGGATAACCCCGCGCCCGCAGCGGTCAGGCCTGGGCCAGGCGTGGCCCGCGCCGCATCCGCGCCGCATCCGGGCCCTGTGTGTGTTTCAGAGGGAGCTGAAGGAGCAGCTCCAGGCCCTTCAGGACAGCGAGCGGGAGCACACGGAGGCGCTGCAGCTGCTCAAGCGACAGCTGGCCGAGACCAAGGTGAGGCTGGCCCGGGCGCGGGGGCGGGGCCAGACGGGAAGGAGGCGGGGCCTCGAGGGGCCACACCTGGCGTGAGGGGCAGGGCGGGGCCGAGGGTGGGGCTTCCGTGAAGGTAAACGGGGCGGGATCCACCCCAAGGGGACTGAGGGCAAGGATTTGGGTTGGTGCCTGGGTTCAGGATGGGGCCATTTCTCCTTTCCCACTTTGGGTGGAAGGTAGGGTGGGACCAGGGACTCTCCAGAAACCCCTGGCGTCCTGAAGGGCTGGGAGAATGTACCCAGTCTCTTTTTCCTGTCCGTTATTAAAAATGCCGCTTGCCGGAGCAGCCAACCCTGACCATGTCCCATTGAAGCCCTTCTGATGGTTTGTGGCCCAGCCCTGGTATCATCTCCCCATAAACCTAGGCCATGAAGAGTAGGGCCAGACCCTGCAGGCTTTGGCTACAGTGGTTTTTGGGGGGAAACCCTTTTTCCTTGACCTGAGAGGAAGGAAGGATGAGGTTTCTGATCCTGCCACTAACTCACTGTGTGACTTGGGGTAAATTGCATACTTTTCTGGGCCCCTAGTCTTCCCATCTGTACAGCGGGGACTGCCAGGCTCCATCCAGAACTTCAGGGCTGGCAGGAGCGTGGCAGAGTCCCCGCTGCAGGGAGCCACTCTGTGTACGGTGAAGTCCAGGGTGATTCGAGGCTGGCTCCACTCTTCAGCAGGAATGCTCAGCCTTAGGAATGCTCGGGGCTCTGGAGGTCATCCTGGGGCCTGGAGAGGCCACTGGAAACCCAGATCTGTGCTCCAGCTTGGCCACCAACCCACTGTGGGGTCTCAGAAAGGTCGTGACAAACATTTCTTCACAGAACATTCCAGAGTGCCTCTGGGCAGGACCCTCAGTGGGCAGCAGATGAGAAACAGTCACAGGACTCTGGCTTAATTGCTTCCCACAGTCTCAGTTTCCCCATCTGTCTGGTGATTCCGTACCTCTCAGGTGATGAGGAGCAAATGAGAGAGCCTCTATCTGGATGAGAGGGGAATATTAGGGTCTGTTTCTTCTCCCCAGAGGCATTCTCTTCTCTCTCCACCCCCCATTGTGTTTCTCCACTGACCTCTTCCTCCCCCGCTTTCCTGTCCATCTGTCTGCCTCTGGGGGGTCCTGTGGGGCCACCTCCCCCTCCAGTTCCCCCAGCCCGGCTTCCTGTCTGGACTGGGATGTTTATACAAGAAATGCCTATGGATGCTTTGGAGGTCATATTTCACCTGGTGCCTGACTCGGCTTTCTTGCGGCGCCTGCCCCTCCGATGGCCCGGCCTGAGGGCCTTTCTGATCTCCCTCCTCAGGCCCTGGTGACGCATTCTTGGCAGGGTGTTTTTCTGAAAGGGCCCCAGCTCCTCCAGGCCCCAGGGTGTTCCAAGGGATGTGGTGGGCAGGGGTGGGGGCTGCTTCCCCCACCACGGCGCGGAAGGGAGGGGGGTCTGCCCTAGAAAGAACTAGAATAAATGGGGCACAGCAGTTGAGCAGAACCTTTCTCTGTGCTGAGGGTTGTGTTTCCCCATCATTGTGTTTCCCCCACAGAATATCACCTCCACGGCAGCAGGACTCCCCAAAGCCTAGCACAGTGTCTGGCACACAATAAGTACTTGTAGAACAAATGAGGGAAAAAAATCCTTTGGGAAAGGAACTGTTGTTATCCAAATTTTATCAGCATGGAAACTGAGGCACAGGGAGGTTGAAGGGCCAGCCTGAAGCCCCACAGCTAGTATGTGGCAAATTGGGAGCTTACTATCCAGTTCTGTCAGAGCCCGGTGCATATTCCAGCCTCGTACTGGGATGTCCCCCGAGATGTTCTCAGCAAGAGCTGTGGCTTTGTGGTCAGCCAGCCAGGTAGGTCAGCAGGACCCATTGGTGGAGGGCTTGAGGCTCCTGGGGTGGCTGTCACTCTGATGTTCCACTTCTGAGCTGTCCTCTCCTGCCTCTCCCTCTTTCCTTACCCATCTGCTCTTGTCCTGGAGACACTGGACCCCCAGCCTGGAAAGAAGATGGAACTTGCACTCAGCTCTGTAGAGCAATCTTGGGCAGGACCCTTCCCTCCTGGCCTCCATCCCCCATCAAGCAGCTCCTGGCTGCCAGCCTTGGGCCAGGCCCTGAGACAGGCATGGGGGTGCAGGGCTGAGGAAGATGTCATTCCTACTTACCATCCCAGGAGACATAAAATGTGGGACAGTGTATTAAGAGTGTTTACAATAGGCTCTGGGAACATCTGGCTGCCTGAAAAAGTTAGAGAAGGTATCTCAGAGGAGGTAGCTTTCAAGCTAGGTCTTGCGGGATGAGTAGGAGTTTGCTAGTTGAATAAAGGGTTTGGGTGGGGGGTCATTCTAGGCAGGTGGAATTGCAATGCAGTGGCGCCAGGGAGGAAAGTTAGAATCATACTGGAAAAGGCTTTGAATGCTAGGCTAAGGAATTATCATTTTATAGTCATTAAGGCAGACTTGGCCATCCTCAAAGCAGTGGGAGTCGAAGGTGGGGAAGGCGTGAAGGGTGAGAACAGGAGGAGCTGTCCTGGATGAGCCCCGAGGGACACGAGCGGCAGAGAAGCAACAGCGCAGAGATGGAACAGAACTTTCAGTTAGTAGAGGGTGGCCAGTGGCCATGCTGCGGCAGAGTGGTCTGGGAGGAACCAGAGGGTGGCCGTGGGGCCTGGGGACCTTTGGAGGGCAGCTCCAGGTGGCTCGGGGAGGACAGACCCATCTTCCCCATAGCAATGGAGCGCTGTAGGAACCTTAGCCCTCCCTGGGTGAGGGGCTCAGGGAGGCCTCCGCCCCCTCTCTGTCTGCCTGGTGTCCTGGGTGGGCATGCGCAGGGAGGCTGGCCCACCGCCAGCAGTTCTTCCTGCCGGCCAGCAGCCGTGTCGGGAAGGGAACAGGCCCTAATTGAGCCTTTGTCGAGCCTCCCACAGAGCGCTGGGCACTGAACACAGTGGGGTTTCTGACTCCATGAACTCCCAGCCAGAAGCCCACAAAGTAAAATTGCAGAGGCAGGCCCCACATGCTGCTGCAGCCTGGCCAAGCGTCTGTACCCGGTGTCGTCCTGACTCTAATCTTTACTCACGCTGTTCCCCCTGCCTGTTCCCTCACCCCCAACTGTCATCCTGCCCATCCCTCAGGCCCCAGCTCAGAAGCCATCTTTCAATGAAAACTTCCAGGACATGCCTGTTAGAATCGAACTCTTCAGTAACCAGGCTCTTTCTCTGCCCTTCGAACTGTGTCACACATTTTATGAACATCCCCCGTCTCATCCTCACCACAACCCTGCAATGTGGTTTTTGTTACCCCTTTCACGGATAAGAAAACTAAGGTCTATAGATCTTAGGCAAGTGAGGTTTCCACAGCTAGAGACCCAGAGCCAGGATCCTTACCCAGGCTGAGGGGCACCAAACCTGTGCCCTTCACCACTCCACCCCTTCCTGGGCCTCACAGTTCCTTGGGGACAGAGAGAACCATGCAAATCCACACTTACCTCCTCTGATCATGGCCCTAACGCCATGTTCCTCAGCCAGAGAGTCTTAGGGGTGGCAGGATATGGCAAGTGACCACCAAGGTTTGCCTAGCACGTTGCAGTTCATAAAGTGCTTTGACATCGATGATCTCCTTGTCATCTTCCCTGGAGCCCCATGAATGAACCTCATGAATGATTTTTTTTTTTTTAATAAAGACTTCGCTATATCCCAGACTGAACTCAGCATCTTCTCCCTGCCCCTACCCCTCACCCCAGGTTCCCTCTTCCTCCTACCCCAAGCCAGAAATCTGGGCATTATCTTCCTGCACCTCTGTAGCCAGTCAGCCACCAGGGCCAAAGAGGCTGCCCTCTAGAAGTCTTTCAAACCGTGTCACTCACCACCGCTGCTGCTCCTCTAGTTCAAGGTTCATTGCTCTCTCCTGGACCATTTCGTCAGCCTCCTAAGGGGCCTCATAGAACTATTTGCTGTCCCTGGCCATGCCAGTCCTTCCAGACCACCGTGCCTTTGCACATGCCATTCCCCCCACCAAGCATGCCCTTTCCCACCCTTTCCTCTCTGCCTGTCAAGGCTCTCAGTTTCCTCCTCTCACCCAGGGAGCACCCCATCAGCGCCTCCCCCCAACACCCACCATAACCCCTGACTACTGTCTCCCACAGTCTTCCACCAAGAGCCTGCGGACCACCATTGGTGAGGCCTTCGAGCGGCTACACCGACTGCTGCGCGAGCGGCAGAAGGCCATGTTGGAGGAGCTGGAGGCAGACACAGCCCGCACACTGACCGACATTGAGCAGAAAGTCCAGCGCTACAGCCAGCAGCTGCGCAAGGTGCAGGAGGGTGCCCAGATCCTGCAGGAGCGGCTGGCCGAAACCGACCGGCACACCTTCCTGGCGGGGGTGGCCTCACTGTCCGAGCGGTAAGTGCCACCTGCCAGGAATCTTCCCCAGATGGGTGTCCCCTCCCTGACCTGTGAGGGGTGGTGGGAGTGGAGGCAGATGGAGTCATTAGCAGAGAATTCATTCATTCAAATCTTTGTCAAACATTTGTGGGATATCTGCTGTGTGCCAGAGCCTGGGCTAAAGGCTTCATGTATTTATATGTAATATATCATGTGTATATTACAGATCATAAGTAGTATTTAATAATATCTGTAATCATATAGTGTATTATATACATTATTATTTTATTTATATTACATATCATTTACAATGTTGATATTGCATGTTATTATATAAAAGCTTTATATTACTATATCCCTCTCAGCCCCTTGAAGGCAGTTTACCACTGTCATCCCCATTTCACACATGTAGAAACTGAGGCTCACAGATGCTAGATCAGTTTGCCAAGGCCCCTCATCTGGTAAGTAGCAGAGCCAGGACTCAAGCCCAGGCTCTCTGGCCCCAAAGCCTCCCTTTAGTAAGAATAACACTTAGTCATTGGTTTGTTGGTGGTCCACACTGATCGCTAACATCGTGAGTTTGGTGTTGACCTTGAGCCAAGCACTGTGCTAAGCACTTTATCTACATTATGCCACATAATCTTCACAACAGGCCTAGAAGGCCGATGCTAGCATCATGTTTGAAAGATGAGAAAACTGAGGGTAACAGCTAGAGAGATCAGAAATGGCACAAGCAGGCACTTGAATCTGAGTCCCGCAGACTTCCCACTCGTGACCTCGCCCTATGCCAGCTGCCCTGAAGGTGACTCAGGGCCCAGGGCATTGGGACAGGAATCCAGTCCCCAGCACAGCCTCCTCCCCTGCTCTCCTTCCAGGCTCAAGGGGAAAATCCATGAGACCAACCTCACCTACGAAGACTTCCCAACTTCCAAGTACACAGGCCCCCTGCAGTACACCATCTGGAAGTCCCTGTTCCAGGACATCCACCCAGGTAAGGCATGGATGGTCACAGGCCAGAGCTAGGTGAGGCACAGCAGGGGCAGGGCAGGGGAGTGAGCAAAGTGCCTTGCTGAGCACCTGCTGTGTTCCAGGGTCTGTGCTGGGCACCAGCACAATCATTCAGCTCAATGAATACTCATAAAACTCCATGAGGTAGGTTCCATTACTATACCCACTCTCCAGATGAGGAGACTGAGGCCCTGGGCGCTTCACTGACTCATTCTGTATGTATAGTATACGTAAGCCCCTACCTCACACCAGGCACTATTCTAGGTGCTGGAGATACAGCAGTGAGCCAAACAGGCAAAAATTCCCTGCCCTCATGGATCTTACATTCTAGGGTGTGAGAAAGAAAGTAAACAAAAGTAAACAAGTCAAATCCATGGTGTATTAGATGCTGAGAAAAGATAAGGAAGGGAGCCAGGGTAGGTTGAGACAGCACAGATTTAGATTGGAGATCCAGTAAGAAGGCCTCAGTGAGAAGGAGAGTGCGCCATGTAGGTACCTGAGGGAAGAGTGTCCTGGCATGGGAACAGCCTATGCAAAGGCCCTGAGGCGGGAGTGTGTCTGGCATATTTAAGGAGCAGCAGGGAGGCCAGCGTGGCTGGAGTGGAGTGAGTGAGAAGAAGACTGGAGGGGAGGAGGCCAGGCGGACAGCAGTGGCCAGACCATGAGCACCTGTAGGCCGTTGTGAGATCTTTGGATTTTCTGCTGAGCGAGATGAGAGCCATTGGAGGGCTGGGGCAGTGAAGTGACAGGAGCTGGCTTGGGTTTTTAGGGGATCCCTCAGGCTAGTGGGTTGAGAACAGACCGAAGGGGGTGAAGGACGGAGGCTGGGAAACTGGCTGGGGGACTACTGCATTATCCAGGGAGGAGTGACAGGGGTTCGGAGCTGGAGGGTGGGAGCGGAGGTGAGAAGGGGTCGGATTTAGGATATATTTTGAAGGGGCAGCTGACAGGATTTGCTAACGGGTTGGATCTCAGGTGTGAGAGAAGGAAGACGAGGAACGGGTACAATGAACACTGCCTGGGCGATGGGCACACTTATAGCCCTGACTCAAGCATTACAAAAGTGATCCATGTAAACGAAAACATTTGTGCCCCTGTAATATTTTGAAATCAAAATAATAATAATTTTTAAATTTTGAAAAGAAAGAAGACAGGGAAGATAACAAGGATTTGGGTGGAGGTGACTAAAAGCCTGTGAGGTCTGTGATGCCGATTAGATATCTCAGTGCTGCTGTTGAGAAGGCGGTTGGGCTGACAAGTCAGCAGTACAGGAGAACGGTCAGGGCCGGTGTCCTCAGCATATGGACAGTATTTAGTGAGCCTGGATGAGGTCACCTAGGAAGGAGGGTAGATGGAAAATAGACAGAGCCACTCTTAACATCTGGAGCCCTGGGGCACTCCTAGAAGTCAGGGACAGGAGGGGGACCAAGCCCTGGAGACCGAGAGGGAGCAGTCAGAGGGGCAGGAGGGCAGCCTGGGCATGTCCTGGAAGCCACGTGGTGGACACGTGGAGGAGAGAGTGGTTAATGGCGGCAGAGGCTGCTGAGCCAGGCGTGGGAGAACCCAGAATGGGCTCTTCTCCAGGTTTAGCAACGTGGAGGTCATCAGTGACCTTGAGAAGAGCTGTTTTGGTGGAGTGCTAGGAGTAAAAGCCTATTTGGAGCCCATGAGAGGGAGTGGAGACGGTGGGTGGAGGCGGTGCTTTCGAGGAGTTTTACTTAAAGGGAAGGAGAGAGAATGTGGCAATGACTTTGTTTTTAAGATAGAAAAACTACAGCGTATTTGTGGGATGATGGAAAGATCCAGTGAGGGGGCAGAGTTGAGGATGACGGAGAGAGTTGCAGGAATGACAGCCTTGACTGGCACCCACGAGTGGGATCTGCTGTGCAGCTGAGGGCCAGCCTCTGCTGGGAGCCCAGCAGGTGGAGTAAGTGGGCACTGAAGCCAAGGGCCAGTGGTATGAACTTGGAGTTCCCTTCTGATGGCTGCACCCTTCCCGGTGAGGTCGGAAGCAGGGTGATCGGCTGAGAAGGGGAGGAGGTGACTGGAGGTTTGCAGAGAGAGGAGAAGGAACGAAACAGGTTTCTAGTAGAGTTAGCAGACCCTGGGACTAGGAGACCAATGCCTTCCCGAAATCACACAGCCCACGAGGGCAGATGCAAGCCGACTGGCAGCAGGGACCCTCTTGTGTTCCTGATGTCCTTCAGAGGAGAGACATGGATATAGAACGGAATTCTCCCTAAGAGGTAGGAGCTATTATTATAATCATTTTTTCTGATGAAGAAATTGAGGCATAGAGCTGTTAGGAACTTGTCCCGTGGTCACAGCCTGTAAATGGTACAGCCAGAATTTAAACCCCAATGTCAGATCCCAGAGCCTGTGTCCTTACCTACTAAGCTGACTGGCCATTCTCTGGCCTCACACACACCATGAAGGCAGCTGGAGAGAGTGGCTCAGAGAGGCTCACTGACCTCCTGAGGTCACGCAGGAGTCAGAGTTCTTTCCAATCCGGATTCATTCTTCTGCTCTACAAACATTAACAGTCCCTGAAGGCTCTTTCAGGAGTCAGGGGAGACAGACGGGCAACTGGACCCTGACAGTCCAGGGGGACAAGGGCTGTGACGAGGGACTTGCACGGTGCCATGGGAGCCCAGAGGGGGCAACAGGAGGCTCTGGATGGGGCAGGAGAGGGGCCAAAGAAAGCACAGAACAGATCATGTTTGAACTGAGCTCCAGGGTGGGGGATGAAGGATCCAGACAATCCCCAGAGCTGGGAACTGCAGGGGCAAAGGCCTTGGCAGGGTGGGGAGGGCAGGATGATCCCAGCAGGTCCGGGATGTGCCCTCGGTAGGTGGAGGGGGCTTGGCACACACGCTGGGCTCTCTGTGGGGCCATAATCATTTCTGGATTCATAGAGTGAAAGAACACTCTACTTCTTAACTTGGATCCTGTGCCCTCATTGACAAAGGGGGCCAGAGTTGGCAGAAGGGCTCATTTTCCAGCAGACTGGGTGGTGGCTCTGGGCTGTCCTCCTGGGGTGGGGGTCTCTGTGTGCTCTCAGCCTCGGAGGGACTTCCACACTGGGACCCAGCAGGGTGAGGGCCATAATTCCGGGAGGCCAGAAGCACATCTGAGGCTCCTCTTCCCTCCCCAGCCACTGACCCAGGGGAGCCCCTCGAGCAGGTGGTCTAGGGAGCTCTCTTTGTCTCAGCTGCCACCTGTTGCATCCCTGTCACAGCTGAGAGAGGCAGTCCAGGCACCTTAGCCTGACGTCCAGGGCCCTATAAGATCTGGGCCTTGCCAAGCTCTCATTCTCAACCTCTCCTACTCAGCTGCAAGAAGCCGTCTTTAGGTCTTAAACGAGCCATATTCTCCCTCCTCCACACTTTTGCACATGCATGTCCCTTTGCCTGGATCTCTCTACACAATCCTCAGCCTTTGACGGCGAGCTCTTACTCTCTTTCACAGCTTAGTTTATAAACACCTCCTCTGAGAAGCCTTCCTGGGTTTCTCCAGGTAGCCCTGGGCTTTCCTGGTCCCGCTGTTTTGTCACTGTCTGTGTGGCTGTCACTCTCACTGGCCTGTGAGCTCCGAGGGGTCAGAGGCCGGGTCTGATTCATCCGCAGCAGCCAGCGCAGGAAGTGTTTGTTGTGACTGCGGAAGAGATGGATGAGTCCCGTCCCGGGGCTAGAACAGTGCCTAGCATAAAGCAGGCGCTCAATAAATACCTGCTGAAGGAAGGAACTTGCTGCACAGCTTTGGACACTTCCTCCTCTGAGCCTCAGTTTCCTCCTCTGTAACACAGGGATGCTAGGGTCCCTTCTCAACTGCCTCACAGGTGAGCAGATGGATGTGGGAACTTGCTGCTTGCCCCAGAGCAGGGCTTCTCACCCTCAGCACTGCTGACACCTGAGGCCGGATACTTCCTTGTTGTAGGCACCGTCCTGTGCATTGTAAGATGTTTAGCAGCATCCCTGGCCTCCCTCCACTAGATGCTAGTAGCCGCCCCTCTCAGTTGTAACAAGCAAAAATGTCTCTGGACATTGCCAGATGTTCCCTGAGGAGCAAAATTGTCCCAGCTGAAAACCACTGCCCCAGAGAAAGCCGCCTGCAGGAGAGGGGCTGAGAGGGTGGCAGCTAGTAGCATGTGCCCTGAACATCCTGCCCAGAGCGGAGGCCCCTGGGGAGTTCAGGGTACAGCGACCTGGTTGGCTGGGCCCCTTTCTTTGTCTGTGGAGCCTGTGAAGTCACTCTGGCTCCTCTGCCAGCACCAAAGCCCTTTATGTCCAGATGGGAGGGGTGCCCCCAGAGACCTAGCCCATGGATTCTGGCAGCTTCCTGCCTGCCCCTCCCCTACAGCTCAGGCTTCCTATTGGGTCACCTGAGAACCCCATCTAGCGCCTGTCACTCCCGTGCTCTGGAACTTCCACTCTTGACCACTCCTCACCCCCCTGCCCCATCCCCAGCCTAGCATCCGAAAGCCCTCCTCCAATGCACCCTTCCTACCTACCTGGTCTGAATTCCCCAGCTCCCAGGCACAAACTGCCTCCCCGGCCAGGCCAGGCAGCCCATTGCCCCAAGGACACCAGACACTGCCCCCCTCTCTCCTACCAGTTCCCCATCCTGGGCCGTGCACTCCCTTCCCCCTGCTTACCTGAATCCAATCATTTTGAGTCCCAGCACAATCACTGGCTGTGTGACCCAGGGCAAAGCACTTCCCTCTCTGAGCCTTAGTTTCCTCATCTATAAAACAGGGATAGTCACATTTATCTCCCAGGGTAGGTATGAGAATTAAAGTATTTATTTGTGATATGATCCTATGACTTAGTAAGTACTTGATACCTGTTTGTTATTATTATTGGGAATCATCAGGTGGTTCCTCAGTCTTGCTGAGCAGGCTTTCTGGGGCCACGTGTTGGAAAAAACATGATGTGAAAAGACCTCAGCTCAAGTTCCAACTCTGCTTCCCCCCCCGACGTGGCAACCTGAGCAATCTACTTGACTCAGGTCTCCCTGGAGCCTCAGTCTCCTCTTCTGAAAAATGGTTACATAATTTGTGCCCCCGGGAGTGCCATTTTCGTGTTCCCGTGAGCTAGTGGATGTAAAAAAGTTTTGTAAACACCTGCCCTGTGTAGCTGAGGGCCTGAGTAGTAGGAGGCCTGAGGGACCAGTTTTTTAAAGGCCTGGCCACAGGAGAGAGCTGGTGGCTTTTCCTGTCCTGTCAGGCTTGAATCCACTGTCTTTGAGAATAAAGAAACACGAGCTACTGGCTGCCAAGTGAAGGTGCCGGGCTGTGACCTGGGAGGGTTTTCTCTGCTGCTTGGGCCTCTGCAGAGTGTGGTTGACCAGTGGCTGGGAAACATTTCCTGAGGCCTCCACAGTCCCTGATCCTTCCTGAGGGCCTTTGACCTTGAGGTCTCAGAGAGGCTTAAATGGATGGAGAACACACCTAGAGACCAGAAGGGCTGTCTCAGTGCCTGGCTTTTTGTTTTTATAAAACTCAGTGTCCTGGTTCTGGGACCTAGAAATGAAATCTGACGTGTAAAACAGTGAGCCCCGCGGGACTGCTTTTGTTTTGCTGGGTGTGTCACCTCTCCTGAGGATAAGGAATGGGTGGAGGGATTACTGGTCCCTACACAGGGACTGATTCTCAAAGGGGGAAAGGGTGTTGCCAGCCCCCTTCTGGGTCTTCTTCTGGTCTGAAGGTCGTTTCTCCTGCCAGCCCTAGCCTCAGGGAAGGCGGGCGTGGGAGAGGCCAGGGAGACAGGACCCTCTGTTAACAATGAAGAAGAGGGCCCTGGAGGTGGGCCTCAGCCAGGGTGCCAGGCTCTGTCCCAGCCTCACCCCTTGGGGTGTAAAAGCCTCCTAAGAGTCAGGCCATGGCCCCTGCCGAAGGAGTGTGCCAGACCCTGCCCCTAGGCCTGGCCCCTGAGTAGCAGGCCCGGCCCCCGTCCAGTCTGCTGGGCTTCGAGCAGCACAGGTCTCACAGGAGCTGGCACTCTGTCCTGCAGGCTCATCTCTGTCCACCCGGCCTCAGAACCGCCGAGAGCCCCCTTGGCTGCCTCCTAGAGGGCCCTCCTGCTCCTTAGTGGCACAGAAGTGGCCCACCTTGCCCTGCATAGGCTTACGAGGCTGAGGTTAAGCCCCCAACCCCCTGCCGGGTCCTTCTGCCCTGAGACAAGGTTTCTGCCTGTTGCTGGTCTCAAATCATCCTGGGCACGTTGGCTACGAGGC
The DNA here is from genome assembly GCA_023783475.1 of Daubentonia madagascariensis. Classification (NCBI taxonomy): domain Eukaryota; kingdom Metazoa; phylum Chordata; class Mammalia; order Primates; family Daubentoniidae; genus Daubentonia; species Daubentonia madagascariensis. The sequence continues at coordinate 5,559,492 of JAKFHU010000117.1, forward strand.
CCAGGTCTTCCCCAGCACTCAGAACTGCTACCACTCACTCCCGGACACTGGCCTGATCTGCCCCTCGTCCCCCTGCTATAGACACCTAGTGTGACTCATCCCCTGCCATAGGGGCGGCCTCGTCGGTGTCTGATTAGGTCCTTCTTCTCCCTCTGTCTTCCTCCACACGCACACCTCCCCTCCCACTGCCAACCCCACTGTGGGAATGCCCGCATTGCTCGGGGCAGGAGCCTGCGGTCCCTGCTAAGCCTGGGACCCGTCAGACGACGGGGCAGAGCGTCCGCCCACAGACTTGGTGTCTGTCTTCTCCCCTCTTTATGTCCCTGGACATGAGAGGGTTGTGTTTCCACTGACCCTTCTATTCACAGGGCTGATTGTTTCCAGACAGCCTCTGAGTTCTAAGGAGAGGAAAGAAAAGTATAAAATGCAAAACTAAACCTACTTCTGGCAGAGATCTCGGAAGGAGCTGTCAGCTTTGTCAGGGGTGTATGAACACAAGCACAGCTCAAGGACTGGCTGTTGCTCCCCAATGGGGATAGTCACCACCATTGAGGCATCTTATTTCCGTGTGTGCACGCGGCCAACAGAGGTGATGGACGTAGGGGGAATGCTCCGGCCAAGTGTAGTCATGTCCCTGCCCCACCACAGAAGGAAAGAGCCAGAGAACTGGGCGCGGAAGTCCTACGCTCCGAGGAACTGGAGGCGGCTTCCTTGTTCCCACTTTCCCTCTCCTCCGTCTTGCTCTGGCCTGGAAATGGTTGTGCAGGCTAAGGAGAGCCAATCCTGGGTTCCCTTCGTCCTCTGGCTGGTCACCAGGTCTCTCGGGGAGGAAGGAGTAAGCAGAGGTCTTGACAAGAGGTCGTGAGGTTTTTAGAGGCAGACCTGGTAAGCCAGTGTGGCCAGCCCAGGGCCAGGTGACCCAGCTTGTGTCACCTGCCCAACACAAATGGAGTCAATTTCACTTGCTTAGTCTTTCCGGATACCTGCCTCATGCCAGGCCCTGTGCTTGGCCCTAGACACACAGGAGAGAGCATAGTTAGATGGTACACAGTCCCTGCCCTCCAGGTGCAAATGGGGTAAGATGTGATGTGAGCACAGAAGACTATATACCCCATGCCAGTGACAGGGCACAAACAAAGTTAAGAATTCCATAGGCAAGAGTGAGCATACATGCTGGATGACCAGGAAGGTTTTCCAAGGATGGGCCCTTTGAATTGAGCCTCATGGCTGTAGTTGCAACAAGCAGAAAGGAGGTGGTGGAGGAAATGACATGAGCAAGGGCTTTTTCTGTGGGCCTGAGTAGGGTGGGGGCAGCAGTGAGAGGTGGGCTGGGGCTAGATTGTAGATGGCCTTGTGTAGGCCCCGCTCAGCCAGTATTTGCTGGGTGACCTGAGACTAGTCATGTCTCCTCTCTGGGTCTCACTTTCCCCATCTGTCAAATGGAAGAGTTGGCTTAGAATTAGTGTTTTTCAACCTTTTCAGATCCATTGTCTACTTTTCATAACAAATAATTTGGAATGTCTCAAAGATAATATAACCTTTCTACAATTTCAAGTATAACCTTTTCTCAATTTCAAGTGTGATATGTGTATATGTACATATATATGTATACACACACACACACACACATACATACTCTGGCTTGATATAAAGGAAAAGTAGAAGGAAATTATTTACAATAAAACATTTCGTATGTCGATAAGTAGATGTTCACTGTCAACCACACTAGAAAACGTAATGCAGTAGTCAGGGGCTCTTGTTATAGGTCGACACCATTCTTTCTCACAGGCAGTCTGGTACAGGTAGGTTGTATCAGTCAGTGGTGTTGCCCTTAGAGATGTATTTTTCCAAAAAAGCCAGCAATTCTTGGTGAAGTTCCAAACAAAAAAAATCCAGCCTTCCCTCAGTTTACATGGTAGCATTCCAAAATATTCAGGGTATATTAAAACTGCAAAAATTATTTCATGTTCGTACATAAAATGGAGTTAGGTTGTAGTTTCCGATCATTATAAAAAAAAAGATTTTTCATCCACATAAATGTCTGGTGGAACATTTGAAAATCCCTGGGGGTGAGGGAAGGTGTGGGATAGAAAACATCCTTGTGTAGGACTGTCCTGTGCATTTCCTTCAGGGTCTTTAGCATGCCTGCATCCCACCTGTCATTGAGACAACCCCAACACCCCCACAAATTTCCAAATCACCCCCTACCAGGCAGTAGCACCTGCATAATCTTTAAGCTCCCTCTCAGCTCAAAAAGTCCCAAATTCTGGACCTCATTCTAGTTAATTGAGCATACATTTGTGAGTGCCCACTACATGCCTTGTCCCGGGCATCAGACAGTGAACAAGCAGCCCCTGCTCCCCTGCAGCCAAGTTTAAATCAGGAAGGACCTTAGCCATCACCCTTCCATTTTACAGAGGAGGAAGAGGAGGCCCAGAGAGGGCAGGCTTGTATTCAGGGTCACACAGCAGGCAGTGGCCTCCTGGGTACCAACCAGAACCCTGCCGTCAGGGAGGCACTGCATAGAGGGTGCACAGCCTTCTCTCTACTCATCTTCTGTCCCTCCTCCACCCCTGTAGTGCCAGCTGCTCTGACCCTGGACCCAGGCACTGCCCACCAACGCCTGATCCTGTCTGATGACTGCACCATTGTGGCCTATGGCAACTTGCACCCACAGCCACTGCAGGACTCACCAAAGCGCTTCGATGTGGAGGTGTCGGTGCTGGGCTCTGAAGCCTTCAGTAGTGGCGTCCACTACTGGGAGGTGGTGGTGGCAGAGAAGACCCAGTGGGTGATTGGGCTGGCACATGAAGCTGCAAGCCGCAAGGGCAGTATCCAGATCCAGCCCAGCCGTGGCTTCTACTGCATCGTCATGCACGATGGCAACCAGTACAGCGCCTGCACGGAGCCCTGGACGCGGCTCAACGTCCGCGACAAGCTCGACAAAGTGGGTGTCTTCCTGGACTATGATCAAGGCTTGCTCATCTTCTACAATGCCGACGACATGTCCTGGCTCTATACCTTCCGTGAGAAGTTCCCCGGCAAGCTCTGCTCCTACTTCAGCCCTGGCCAGAGCCACGCCAATGGCAAGAATGTCCAGCCATTGCGGATCAACACCGTCCGAATCTAGTCCAGGCGCAAGAGACCACAGCCTTCTGGGGCCACTGCCACCAGCAAGAGCCCTGCCCAGGAGCTGGGAGACCTGGACTCTGGCCTACCTTGGCCACTGTGAGACCTCAGGCCACTTGTTTACCCATCAGCCTCCATTTCCCTGTCTGTAAAATGGAGTTTGTGCCCCATGATTCCTGAACTGTCTTCCAGCATTGGTGTTCTGTAGCTCTGACCTTGATGGGGATACAGCTTTGCTCCAAGGATGTGACATGGCTTCTCCTCAGGGCAACCCCTGCCCAACTCTCATCCCCATCCTTTCAGGGGCAGGGGACTACCTCCCTATGTCTCCCTCCTGCCCAGCTGCCCTGGCCTCAGGAATGTCAGAGTGTGGCCAGTGGTTGGCAGCCCAAAAGATACACAGAACCCTCATATGCCCCATGGCCTAAGACCTGCATCTGATGGGCCACTTTACCCTCGACCCTGGCCCATAGTGGACACAGGCAGTAGCTGGTCCTAGGGTTGTCTGAGAACCACCCTCTCCTGTCACCCCCATCCCAAGAACTATAAGGTTCCTGGTTTTCCCACGGATCTGCAGGTCCATGGTGGTGCTGGGGCCTGTGGAAGGCACTTGGTAGTCAGGTCCACATGTTGCAGTCACTGTGCCACCACCTTCCACCCACAGGCCTAAGGACAGGATGAAGGCACACCTGAGGCTGGTGCAGAGCCCATCAGCCTAAAGCCGCTACAGAACAATCCTCACTGGATGATCAAAATCCCCAGCAGCTCTGGACAAGGGTCCAGCCAGCCCTCGTCAGCCAGACCCCATGACCTTCTAGGGTGTGGGTAGGCTACTGGGAATAGTTGTTAAAATTAGGACCCAAGCACTGGGAGGAGCTATTGGCTGGGACCTCTCGTCAGACTTGGCATCTATCTCAGGATCCTGTTGCAGAAAACAAGAGCCACTTTAGGTGGCTTAATTAGACAAGGATTTATTACCTGGTCCCTAGTGGCTTGCAAAATCCTTGGAAGGGCAGAAGGAGCAGACTTTACTGGATTTACAAGAACAAGTCCCAGTCACCAAATTCATCATGTCTGTTGTGACCGGGAAAGCTGCTCCCATCTGCAGGAAGCCACTGCATCAGAAAGCTGCTGACTGTGGAACTGTGCTCCCTCTGCCACCATCCGTGCCAGCAAAGGGATGTCCTGAGGGCTGCCTCTCTCCCACTTAACTCAGTTCCCAATTCCAAATCTCTACGAGGGATTCTGTTTGGGGAAACTTAAGTCAGATCCAGAACCTTGGCTACAAGGGAGTCTGGGAAAGGTAATTTTCACCTTTGCAGTGTCAGCCACACAAAAGGCATGCTAGAAGGAAGTTAGGATGGATGTTAAACAAGCCTACCTGCGTTTGTTGCCACGGCACTCAACCGTGAAGAACTCAGGAGAGACTGGAGCCCACCTGCAGGCCTTGGCTTTGAAGCAGCAGAGCCTCGAGGTGTCCCACCCTGTGGCTGTGTCCCTGCCCAGAGGCAGGAATCCAAGGAGTGGGCTACAAGACCAAGCCAAACGTCTCCCTGGCCTTGGCTTTTTCTCCTACTCGTGGAGCCTCAATTCTGTACTTGGGGTCTCCGAACACACCATCCCGAAGGAGCCAGAAGAGCTGAACTTGGGGGGCTATCACTCACAACTGCTGCCCCCTGGGGCCTCCCTCAGCCCCACCCCACCCATTCCACTACCAGAATCTGGGCCACCCCAGCGGTATTTTTATTTAAAATGTTGCCCATTTTGTGAGTTATGATCAATTTGTATTAAATTAAAGTCACAGGATGTTGGTTGTCATTTCCTTTCATTTTGACAAACATGGAGGCCCACCTGTTCTGTCCCAGGCAGTGTACCTTCCTGAGCATGGCTAATCCACAAGGCAGCCCTCCTGGGAAAGTATTAATAGTATTAATAGTATTATGCCCATCCTACAGGGGAGGAAAAATGAGGTTCAGAGAGAGGACACGACTTACCTCGAGTCCCATGTCCCACACTGGTAAATGCCACACCACGACCCTGTCCAGACACTTTCCAGCCAGGGAAGACTGTCCGTCTTTACCCTGGGAGCAGGCAGAGGGGAGCTCAGGGGACAGTGGCAAGAGCCTGGTCTCTGGAACCACACAAACCTGGGCTCGAATCCACGCTCCATCACTGGGTGACTAGAAAAATGACTTCACCTCTCTGGGCCTCAGTTTTTCCACATGGAAAATGGGGATAATAGCACGAATTTCACATGGAAAGCTGTAAAGTGCCGTGCACTTAGGGAGGCCCTGCCTCTCCTTCCAGCTGCCTCCCAGAGTCAGTGCCTGGAGCCATGTGGATCCCCTGAGCCTCTGGCTCTGACCCTAAGGAGTCTCTTTTCCTCTTTGTGCCCTGGGAGGGGTATGGGACCACCCAGGCCAGGAAAGTCCCCAGGTCTGCCATGTAGACGGGGACTGACGGGGAAGCAGCCTGGCCAGGAGTCGGCCCTGCACGTGGACACAATGGCCGTGCACACCAAAGGGGAAAGGCCCCTGGGCCCTCTGCAGCCATGCAGTGCGGTAGCCTTGGAAACAGGAGTCCTGGGCCTCATCTTGGCGTTTCGTTGACTCATTTTCACCCTAAAGGTCCGTTCCTCAGTCTCCTCACCTGCAGAATGAGGGAGACTAGACTGGATGCTCTCTCAGGCACCAGGTGGATCTTCATCTCTAGCCTGGATGCGGGGGGTGGGGGGGGTGGAGGGTGGAGAAAGGAGTAGGGACCTCCTGGTCACTGATTTGCTTGGGTTACTAGGAAGAGGGATGTGAACAAGGGGAGGGGCTGTGGCAGGGGTGGCAGAGGGCTCTCTGATTGGCTGGTGAAGAGCAGCCCAGTTTACAACTAAGTTATGGGGGGTGATTCTGAGGCTAGAATGCCCCCAACCTCCCCATTCTCCCAGATCCCTATGACTCCCCCAAAACCGTGCCCTCTCATTTTTGTTCAGTGGGTCTGTCTTCGCTCTGCCTTCTCCCTCTGGAGGAGGAGCAGCCCTCCACGGCCCCTCCCGCCCTGTTCCCCACTCAGCCTCAGCACCAGCTCCAATAGGTGCTGGCACTTCCCAGGCTTCACTCTCTATTTGCAAGTGTCTGGGAGTAACTGGAGGGGCCTAGTTTGCATACCAACTGGGGACTCCAGGAAATCAAGATGCCCCCAAGAGGTATATTTGCATACGTGTCCAGAGAATTCCCGAATGAGGAAGCTGGGATTGTCAGGCTGATTCCAGCAACCCCACAGTTAACACAGTTTAGTGACAGGTGGAGACAAAGGCAGCCCCGCCTTGGGACCCAGGACTGGCAAAAATCGACTGAATGGCCATAACCCCACTAGGAGTCCCCATGTGCAGCAAGCAAAATGCTGGTACTTTTTACCCCTTACCTACCCATGGAGACAAGCCCATGAGGTTGCTATCACTGTGCCATTGTTGGAGCAGGGAAACATTACATCCCAGAGGACCCGCAGCCAGTACTCAGCAGAGTTGAAAATCAGACCAGGGCCATTCAAAGCTAAAGCCAAACCCCTTGCTGGACCTCTCTGGAAACACTTCTCAACTCTGAGGATGGCTTTCATGACAGGCAGCAGCCGCCAGAACTGTGATCCCCCTGGGATTCAAAGGGGGAGATTAAACCAGACTCCATCCATTGTGGAATTGTGCAATTGTGAGTCAGGTCTCAACTGCGAGTCAAGCTTCATGTGTCTCCTGGAGCCAAGGATGCATTTTGAAGGCTCTATGTGACCTTGAGCAGGACTCTCTCCTTCCCTGGTCCTCAGTTTCCCCATCTCTACTGGGGAGGGGTTAGGGATCTGGTTGATTGATTGCCAGGGCCCCAGCTCTGATGGTGCAGGATTCTGAAGTCTAATGTTGGGTTCCCACAGCTTGCCCTGCTCAGCACCTAATAAAGCCCTTAGCTCTGGATCCTTCTCTCTGGGGTAGCAGCAGGGACAGAAAACAACAGAGATAAGGTCTCGAGGCAACCCAGGGCTTGGCTCGGGGGCTCTGGGGACAAGCCTTCCCTCCTGCCAGGGAGGCCTTCCCAGGAGGCTGACTGCTCACAAAAGGGCAGCACCTCCTGCTTGGGTCCCAGCTCTGTCCCACACCCCAAGCACACCATGAGGAGGCCAGTTACCGAGACTCTTGTCACAGGCTTAAATGCAGGGGTGGGGAGGTGGGAGGGGGAGGGGGGGAAGGGGGAGGGGGAGGGGAGGGGGAGGAGGGAGGTGGGAGGAGGGAGGTGGGAGGAGGGAGGTGAAGTACTAACCAGGGTGCTGAATCATCATCGCCTGCCAGGACACAGTAATTTCTCCTCACTCTGGGACACCAATGATTCTGCCCAATATCCCTGGACTCCTGAACCACAAAAGGGAAGAGGAGATGATGAGAAGCAGAGCAGGAACAGAGAGAGAGAGAGAGGGAGAGAGGGATGGATGGAGGGAGAGGGGGACAGAGGGGGACAGAGAGATGGAGAGAGGGAGAGGGACACAGATGCAGTCAGGAGGCACAGCCTCCAAAAAAATAGATAGCAGGAGAGGGGGAAATACTTTTATTTTGAAATGTGTTCATTTTCCTTTGTTTTTCTTTTCTATCTTGATGAAAATTATGTGTTTTTTTAACCCTAGGTGCAGAGCCGGCTTTCAAAATTCCGGAAGTTCTATCATATTTCTGACTCCTACAAAATGCTCCCCACTCGCCCTAGGAATTGGATGAAGTACGGGAAGGTTGACGCTTTGGACTAGAGGCCCAGGGGCTTTCTACCCTGATGTCACAACAAGGGAGGGTCTTTCAGGAGGCTGGAGTCAGAGGCACAAAGCCCCGGGTCCTGGTGAGCTCCCCAAAACTGTGGGACTAGATGTGATCAAGTCTGAATGCTGGAGGGGCCTGGGTGATCCTCAGCCCAACTCGAAGCCCAGAGAGGGTTAGTTTCTAGCTCCAGGCCACACAGCACACTGCAGAGCTGAGACCAGAACTCAGGTGTCCTGGTTCCCAGTCACATGCAGGGGAGGGAGACTGACCAGCTGGGAGCACCGAGGCAGGATGCAAGGGGCAGGGGCATGGGCAGGCTGAGGAGGGTGGTGCTCACAGGGAAAAGGCTTCATATCTAGGAAGGTCTTCAGGGTGTAGGGGTGCCTATCAGAGTGCGGGACTGCAGCTCCTCAGTGAGGGAAAGGAGGGGACAAACTGGTGACAGAATCAGGAAGTTCTCTCTGGGGTGGAGACAGCCTAGCTGAGCAGGCTGGGCAGTATCACAGAGCCCAGCACAGCCACTGAAAGGTCACTGATCTCAACTCCACCACTGACAAAGAAGAAAACTGAGACCCAGATGCAAAGACACCAGGCTGCGGGGCCCAGTCAAGCCCAGCCCTGGGTCTCCTGACTCCCAGCCACTGGCTCTTTCCATGCAACCTGCAATCCCCCCTTGTGGGTTCTGGTGCCTCCTCCTTCCCCCTGGGAACATGGCACCTGAGCAGAAGGAGAAAAGGAGTGAGCCGGACCCCCACAGCCCCAGGCACCAAGAGATGAGAGCCTTCCTCTCTCCTCCTCCCCAGGGATTGTGGAGAGCTGGCCTAGACCCCAAACTGCCCTTCCTCCAGGACACAGCCAGTTCGTGCCTGCCCACACCTGCCCCCTCTCTTGCTGGTAACAGAGTACACAGCCAGCACCAGCCACAGCAAGGACACAGCCCAGGCCAGGCAGCTGCTGGAGCTGCAGGGATTCCCAGGCAGGTGAGGGCATTGGGACTGATGGCCCAAGGGGGTGCCCTGATTTCGTGGCACTAGAGTCAGTCCTGGGATCTCACGTGGTTTGGAGGTTTTAAAGTCTCTTTTCCCAGAAAAGGGACTTTTGCCCCCTTTGCTCCCTACAGGCTGAGCCCTTGGGCCTGCTTCTTCTGCCTACTGCACACCCCAGGCCAAGCCCCTGCCTGACCAAGCTGCCAGATCCACCAACCAGGAGCCAGATCCTGGGGCCTGGCAGCCCTTTCCCTGCCAGTGGGAGAAGGGAGAAGGAGATAAGGGCCCCAGAGGCCCCAGAAAAAGCATGGACAGGCTGAAGGCGTGTGCATCTCACTGCTGTGGGGCTGTGGTAGAGACGTGGGCGAACCTTTCTAAACCTGGAGTGGGCTCGGCTCTGTCCCTGACTCCCCAATGACCCTGGACAGCTCCCTTCAGGCCACAGAGGTCTCTGTTCCTCATTGGCTCAGCAAGAGGGATGGGCTAAGGTTCTGGCCTGGGGCAACTTCCTGGAATTTGCCCAATAGTACCCCTCTCTCCCTCCCTCTTCCTCTTTGGGGACCTCCCTCCACCACGCTCCTGGAATGCCCTTCCCCACTTCCTTCATTCCTCCATCAAAATTTACCCTCCGGTGTTCCTCAGGTTAACTGGCTTATGGTTTGAGATGTTTCTTCCACCCTGACCTATGCACATTTATAACAGGAACCATTCCCAAAAGAGTAGCCAATGGTGGGATTTCAGGCACCCTGACAAGCAGCGGGGGAAAGATTATGAGAAGGATAGGAAGGGAGAGAGGACTTCTTATGATACCATATGGGCAGCACTACAGCTGTGACTGTGGGCACAGACCAGGCCAGACATGGTGGTGACTCCTGTTTACCAAGAGGGTCTGTCCTATGCTTGGCCCAGTCCTCACCAGCACCCCAACACAGGCTAATAATGGCCACACATCACAGCCTTTCTGTTTGCAGGGCTTCCTCTGCGGGAGTTAAAAAACAGTGCATAGAATGTTAGAATCAGAGCACTTGGACTACTGGGCTCCCAAGCAGAGAATGGTAAGCATGGTTTTTGGCCGTAACACATCTGCTTTTGGAATACTCTTCCCCCTGCCTTGTGCCCTCCTTTTCCTTCCTGTTGAAATCTTACCCATCCATCATGTCCCACTCAAGGCAGGCTGTGCCAGTCATCTATGTCCAGCAGAATTCACTGCTCCCGTGCTTTCAAAGAAGGACTCTGGGTCTCCCACCACCACTAGACCTGAGCATTTTGAGGCAGGGATTGTGTCCTACTGTTCTTCCCCCTGGGTGCAGAGAGGGCCTCAGAAAGTGTTTGCTGGCTGAAACTGGCTAAGGTCAAGCTAGAATCATGAAACCACCCTATCTCCAAGTTGGGAGGAATCTTAGAGACCAGAGATAACCCCTCCCTAAAGATGTTCAGATGTAAGCTGAGCCCCCAAGATGAGCCTCACTGACCACTCCCAGCCAGATTTTGTGCAGGGAGAACTAGGGAGAACCAGCAGAGACTAGAAGTCAGCAGCTGTTAACAGTCAGTGCAAATCCTTTAGACATTTTTGCTTATGCATAAACAAAATGTCATTTTCTTTTACAAAAATATGATTTTCTTTCACATACTATTCTTCATCTTTCTATGCATTCTATGAAGTAAATTCCTACAGATAGAATTGTTGGTCAAAAGCTTTGCTCATTTGAAATGTGTTGTTTTCCTATGTAAATTTTTTTCTTCTAACATGCTCATTGTAGAAAATTTGTAAAATACAGTCAAGACATACAAAGTAAAAATCAGCCATTGTCCAGAGATCACCACTACTAGCATTTTGGTGATAAGGTTTATAGTCTTTTTTCCACATGAGTATATTTTACAAAAATCGAAACGCTCTACCTATTATCGTTCCATAGCCTGTTAATAAAAGACTGTGAGCATTTTCCCATATTGTTAAACACTCTTCTACAGCATCAGTTGAATATGATGTTTGACCTCGGGGCCCCCCAGATGCCTGACCCCCATTCTGAGTCAGGAGGCTGCTGCAGCAGGTGGCCAGAACCCTGTTGCTCCAGGTGTAACCTCTGTCTTCCCCCTTCCCTTCAGGAATAAAATGCCTTGGGAAGGCCTTGATCGCCTGCTGCCTCCACCCCTCCTGTGCTGAAGTCCCAGTAGCCCATGAAGATTATGCAGCCCCCCTGCAACTTCCCCAGTGCTGCCCACCGGTACAGTAAGTAGATGCCCACCCCTCTCCTCTGCCACTTCCCTGGACCCCTGAATGGGGAGGGAGGAGGTGGGGGGGGGCTTGGGTGGTCCTGACTGTGAGGAGGGGAGGGCCTCCGCACTCAGGCTGGGCAGAGGGCAGCGCTACTTGCCCTTGTACCTGGGCCAACTTTCCCTCAGACTGGTGGGACTGGGGAAGGGGTAAGGGTAGGTGGGTACCAGGGGTGGGACAGGGAGGGGGCTGAGCCACTTGAACGGTTTCTGGCTCCCAAAGCAAATATCCAACTTCCTGGCCCAAGCCCATGCTCTGCCCAAGGAATTTACTAGCCAAATAGTGTGGAAGTAAGTATGATCTTGAGCAAGATCCCTGCTTGTCTGGGGATCTCAGTCTCCTCACCGATTATATAAGGGAAAATATGGACCACGTGTTTCCTAAGGCCTTCCCAGCTCTGGATTCTATAACCCAATTGGAACCCATGTCTTCAAAAGCTCTCTTTTCTCTCAAAGCCCCTGCCCAGCTGATGATTTGTTGAATGCAGTTATGTACCAGGTCTTGTTTGAGACATCATTAACATAATAGTCATTATTGGCTGTCATCTCATTTAATCCTCACAACAAGCCTAAGAGGAGATACCATTTTTATCCCCGTTTCATAGATCAGAACACAAAGTCTGGAGAGTTAAGATGATTTTCCAATTAAGTGGCAGAGCTTGGATTTGAACCCAGGGTTGTGTGACGCCCAAACCCATGCTCTTATCATCCTTCCAATCCCCATACTACTCTACGATGGACGTAGGGATAGTTTTTCCCTTGCTATGGTTGAAGAAACTAAGGCCAGAGAGGGGAAATGACTTCGTCCAGGTCACACAGCAAGTTCACGGCACAGCTGGGTGAATCCAGGCTTTGTGCCTCCCAGCACTGGCTAGTTTTCAAAGAGGGATGCAGGTGAACCAGAAACAGCACCTGGGCTGGAGTCAAATGCCCAGAACTGACCGGGGTTGGGGCAGTCAGGTGGGGAAGGCCATGTCTGTGCAGCCCAGCCCGGGCTACCCTTCCCCCAGCTCACTCCAGAGAAGTGCTGGCTTTGGGCAAGTCCCCAAGAAAGAAAAGGTGACATTACCTGTGGGGTGGGGGAGGGCTGGGCCAGGGACCCCCCCACTTCTTCTCCACTCTCCTCTAAGACAGCCCCACTGTGCTCTTCACACCCTCACTCCCAACCCAGCCCCTACTTACCCAAAAAGCCCCCACTGCGTGCTAGGCACTGAGATAAGCAACAACAGACACATCCCAGGTCTTTACCAAAGAGTCGATGGTGACCAGGCAATCACAGCACATATGCCGAGCGCTCAGACAGGAGAAGAGGGGGTCACAGGACCTCAGAGAGGAGGGGCCTCCTGGAGAAGGTACTGCCGAAGCTGAGACCTGCAGGCTAAGTGATGGGCAAGGTGTTCCAAGGAGAGGGAACAGCCTGTGTGAGGGACAGGAGGCCAGAAATGAGACCATGTGGCTGAAGGTCAAATGTGAGGCAAAGGGGCAGAGTGATGAAGCTGGAGAGGAAATCAGGCCAGGGTCAGGCCATGCTGTGAGCCATCCCGAGGGCAATGGGGAGCCATGGCAGGCTTTCAGCTGGAAGGAGCATGGTCATATTTGTGCAGGGTGGAGCAGAGCTGGAGGCAGGGAGCTCAGAGAGAAAGCTGCAAGGCAAGCAAGGCCGCAGCACAGGGTGGGGTGGAGGAAGTGAAAGACGGAAGGGGTGAGGGGCTGGGAATTTCTCCTGGGAGCCCTGGGCGCTGTTTCAAAGCTACACGACTCCTCCTCACACCCCTATGTCATAGAGCCCCAGAGAGGACAGGCACAGCAAGCTGGCAGCTGCTGTGGGACAAGAACCCAGAGCCCCCACAGGTGTTCCTGGAATTTGATTCATGCAGTCTCCCACACCACAGAATGCTTCGCCAGCCTCCCTGGGTAAGCACGTCTGGTGACAGGCAGCTCACTACCTGTGCAGCAGCCCATCCCGCTACTTTACAACAATTATTAGGACGTCTTTCCTTACATGGGTCCCCTTGTGTTGCCACTGGTCCTAGCTCTGTCCTCTGAGCCCCCCAGGTAAGACTGGTCTTCTTTCCGGAAGACAGCCCTTTAAAGGTCACTGTTGACTCCTTTTCCAAGAATTCCTTCCCATTCTTCAACTGAATAAATGGAGGCAGGAATATTGGATTCCTCTGCTACCTAAGCACCTTAGCTGGCATGGAAAAAGGGAGTCAGCCTGCGTTTGAATTTTGGCCTTGACACTTACCAGCTGTGTGACCTTAGACAAGACACTTCACCTCACTAGCCTCAGTTTTCCCATCTGGAAAATAGGAATAAAAATATCTACTCTTGCTGGGTTACTGTGAGGACCAAATGAGTCAAAATAGTAGTAATACCTAATGACAGCTAGAATTTATCAAAGGCCTACCACGTCCCAGGTGTTGTCTTACTAGGCTGGGCCACATGCCTGGCTCATGGTAAATGTTCAGGACATGCTTATGGGGAAACACATGAGTGGCGTGAACCCTGGCAGCACACGGACCTGGGTCCAAATCCTGCCTCTGCCCCTTATAAACATCTTCACCTCAGAGAAGCCAGCCTCTGCCTCACAGCTTCCCCAGCTGGTAAGTGGTGGTAGCAGAGGCAGCTGGCCAGGTTGAATACAATGCGGCATGTAATGCACCTGGTGTCATCAGTGTCGCCTCTCTCCCTTTTGGTCCACAAACATGTACCAAGCACTTTGTAAGTTCCAAAAATGAAAGGAAAGGACAACTGGCCGCTTCCCCAAGGTCCCTCATTCTTTGCCCCCGGCCTGTTCTCACCCTGCACTGTGCCTCCTCCATGTGTGGCAGCCCAATGTCGTGTGGGCCACAGCTGCTGAGGGCAGGGGCACCTCTGCCCCGGGGGAGCAGTCCACTACCCCTACTCTGACGCCCCATCCCTTTGGCCAGACGGGGGTAGCCTGCAAGCTGCGGTGATCACTATCCCAGCCCTGCTCTCCTCGTCCACTCTGCTGGTCGTCAGCTGCATCATATGGAAGACATGCCGCCCGTGGTTGCGGGTCACCTGGCCCAGCCCGCCGTTCCCATGAGGGGCTCAGGTAAGCTACTCAAGGATCACAACGACAGGGAGGATCCATTTCTCTTTTACTCTTAGTCTCCTTGTGCAAAACGCTTGGGAAAAACCTTCTCACATCTCTATTGCCCAAAGGTGTGGCATATAGGTGTGACATTAAGAGGAGAAACTCTCCTTACTCTCTTGAAGCAACAGGGATGACGTGCTCAGCCGGATAAAGCCTCACAGAGGCCACAGTCATGGTGTTGGCCTCATGGCCTCCCTCGCCCTTGTCCAGGTTCTGTTAGATGATACTCACCAAGCCCTTGGGTCAGGAAAATTCATTCTGCCATGCTGTAACCATGGCCCTGAGTGAGTGTGGGCCAAGGCTGCCCTTGGCCACACACTGCCTCCCCCTGCCTCTCTGGGACCCCCTGGGTCTGTGGGGCCTCCACAGGGAAACTTGCCAAGGAGCAGCAAGTCTCCTCCAGGCACTGGATGAGCGCATTCCTGGCTTCACCCCAGGCTTCTCACATTTTCCAGGGCTTGTGGTCCTTAGAATTTTCCACTTCTCCTATCTTAAAGCATTCATATTACCTGTGCTTTTCTGAAGTATGAGAGTTTCAGGAGGAGGCTGTCACACAGCTAATAAAAAAAAAGAAAGCCCAGAATTCTCACCACTGCCCAAGATCTCAGGACTTTGGTTCTGATTGTCTGCCAGTCACAAGGTTCATGGCTTCTTCCACTCATCCAATGACACTCAAGTGTGTACCATGTTCCAGGCATGCCAGGTGCTGAGTTTATAACAAATGAGACCCTGAACTAGTACGCTAATGGTTAGAACCAAACAATGACACCAGAGTATGGGAAGTGCCTGGATGGGGTACTGGGGTCTATGGGAGCATAGATAGAGAAGGGACAACTAACTGGTCATGAGAGGAGGGTTAGGGACAGCTTCCAAGAAGTGGTGTCTAAACTGAGACCTGAAGGATGACTAAGACCCTACTGGATGGAAGGAGCAAAAGGATAGTCCAGGAACAGAGGAAACAGAAAGTACAGTGTAGGGGTTGGCAAACCATGGCCCGCTGCCTGGTTTTGTAAATAAAGTTTTATTGACACATAGCCATGTCCAGTCATTTATGTATTGCCTTTGGCTGCTTTTGCTCTGCACAGCAGAATAGAGTAGTTGCAAGGGAAAGCCTATGGATTACAAAGCAAAAAAAAAAAAAAAAAAATTGACTATCTGACCCTTGACAGAAAAGGTCTGCTGACCCCTAGAGGTTAGAGAGCTCATGCTGCCTTTTAGGAAACAGTGGCTGGAAGGCATGGGTGGGAAATAAGCAGTAGGCAGCTCCCAGTGAGCTTTTCCTGTAGCCATAGAGGATTGATCGAGAGTAGATGCCCTGATTTAAACTGAGCTAATCAGATTCTCTCTCCCCAGGAATTTGGAATGTGGGACATCAGACCCAGAAATGGAGCCGAGTCACATTAATGTCTGTGAACCTCTGCTGCTGAAGCCCCTCGAACTGCCCTCCTCCTTCCCCACACTGGTCAATCAACAATTCCTTAGATTTAGCAGGCCCTTGCTGCTGAAGTCCCACTCCTGATACCCACCTGCCCTTACCCCTTCCCCAGTCCCACCAGTCTGAGGGAAAGTTGGCCCAGGTACAAGGGCAAGTAGCACTGTGCTCTGCCCAGCCTGAGTCCAGAAGCCCTCCCCTCCTCACAGTCAGGACCACCCAAGCCCCCCTCCTCCCTCCCCACTCAGGGGTCCAGGGAAGTGGCAGAGGAAGAAAGGACATTAACCAATTCCCCTAACTTTTAATTTTCAGTTCCCTTCAAAGTCATTTTCTGTTAATTTCAATGAAAAAAAAACTTTTCATTAACTAAAATTAAAGGAAAGAAGAGAGGTGAAGCTAGAGGCATATAGGATTAGTCAGCAAGGTCCAATATAAATATAATGCGATATATATATATATATATATATATATATAATTTTAAACTTTCTAATAGCCACATTAAAAAGGTCAAAAGAAATGAGTGAAATTAATTCTAACAATATATTTTATTTAACCCAATATATGCAAAATATTATCTTTTCTGTATGTAGTCAATATTTGTGAATATTATTAATGAGATCTTTTACAATATTTCCTTTTGGACTACATCTTTGAAATCTGGGGTGTATTTTACACTTTTAGCACATCTCAATTCGGACTAGCCACATTGCGAGTGCCCCATAGTCACAGGAGGCTGGTGGCTAACATAATGGACACACAGATTTAGACCCTCAGAGCTGTGCAGGACTGGCTTAAAAGTCCTAGCTTCATGCAGAAAGCAAGGGGCATCCCCTGAAGGGATTCAAGCCAGGAAGTAACATGATCGAAATTTCATTTTAGGGAGATCACTGTGACTTCCACTTAAAGAATGGACTGGAGAAAAGTTGAGGCTGTAGTTGGGGAGATGGGTTCGGGGGCAGTTGAAGATGATGTGAGAGGTAAGAGATGATGATAACTTGGACCCTTGGCTGTAGCAGCAGGATACTGAGAAGTAATTAAATTCAAGAGACGTTTAGGAGGACAAGGCAACGTGCCTCGTCATCATTGTTGCCCACACACTAAAGCCATCACCTGCATACCTTTGTCCATCTCCTCCCCACCATCCTAAATATCTTCCCTTTTTCTCTGGCAACTAAAAAAGCAAATCCTCCCCAATATTTGAGGCACAGTCCTTGGTAGTTACGAACACAAAGTGGTTCACAGTTGGGGATCAATAAATAAATGTTTCTTTCTTCCTCAAGAAAGTCTTCTCTTAAAGCTTGAAATGTAAGCTCCTGAAATTTTGGGATTGTTTTGTTGCTGCAGCACCACTTAGCCTATTCTGACTTATACAGTTGGAAGCAAGGACGTTAACAGGGAGAGAGATAATGCAAAATGTAGGATGAATAGGTTGCAGTTCCTGGTGTTGAAGGACTGTTGGAGTCAGAATATGAGAAAGAATAACTGGAAATACAGAAAGTGATGCTGAGAGAATTAGATTCATGGCATGGTCTAGGGTATGACCATGGGAGTGAGTGGCTGAGGTGGACAGAGGACAAGATCTTTGAAGGAAGTCAAGAAACTGAGAGGACAGAGTGTTGGAAGGATCTTCTCTGTGTGTATTAAAATTCTAAAAAATTAAGACAGTTAAGCAATGTTAGAGACGGTGACATCCAGAAGCTAAAAATCTTATTGATTCTTCCCTGCAACCAAATTGTGAACACCATGAAGGCAGGGACTTTTGTGTTCAGTTTTGTGCCCCCAGTGCCTGAAACAGTGGCTGGCACAGAGAAGGCACTTAGGAAATATTTGCTGAATGAATGGCTGGATAAACAGAGTGGTACACCCTAGACTTTGACAAGTAAATCTAACTCAGAGAAGAGAGTTCCCTCCAGCTCTTCCTCAATTCTATTTTTCTGCATTATTTCTTTCACAGTGGCTATTTTCTCTTTGTCCAGCCTTGAGTCTGTTTTGTTGATCTATCTTGTTGTTGCCAGAAATCTCAAGGAGCTGCTTTTTAAACTCATCCCCTGTGATCTGCATGCTGGCAGCTCTAGCAAATACCATCCCCCATGTTACCAAACGCTGGCACTGCTCTCTCCTCTGCTTCCTCCCTTGTTCCCACATCCAACACCATTGCCCAATGTCTTCCATTCTTTTTCCAGACATATCTCAAATTCATCCCCCGCTCTTCACCCCCACATCCACTGCACAATTCAGGTTTTCATCATCAGAGAGATGGCCTACAGCAACAATGTCCTCCTGATTTCCTTGCCTTCTCTCATGGTTTCTAATCCATCTGTGTTACTTATCTATTGTTGCACAAAAAAATTACCTTAAAATTAGGTAAAACTTAAAACCACAAACATTTATTATCTCAGTCTCTGTGGGTCAGGAATCTGGGTGTGGCTTAGCTGGGTCTTCTGGCTCAGGGCCTCTCACATGGCTGCAATCCGGGCTGCAGTCATTCCAAGGCTCGCCCAGAGGAGGATCCAATTCCAAGCTTACTCACACAGCTGTTAGAAGGCCTCAAGTCCTTGCTGGCCATTGATCAGAGTCATCAGTTCCTTGACACATAGGCCTATCCGCAGGGAAGCTACAGATGGCTAGTGTTTTCCCTAAGAGCAAGTGAGCAAAAGAGCAAGAGAAGGTGCCCAAGACAGAAGCCACAGTCTTTTTGTAATCTAATCTCATAAATGACAACCCATCACTTCTAACGTACTCTATCCATTAGAATGGAATCAATAAACCCAGCCCATACTCAAGAGGAGAGAATTATGCCAGGGTATGAATACTGAGGTGTGGGATCACCTTAGAGACATCTTTAGAGACTGCCTACCACACCCTCTTTGTTGCCCCCTCAGGTGCCATCTAAAGTGCAAAACTGACCTCTTCTTTCCCCTGCTCAGAAATTCTGATGACCTGCTGATACCTCCATGACATAACCCTTCATATGTCCTCAAACTCCATTCCATTCTCATCTTCCATCCTGTACTCTAGTTCCCAAGAAAGGACTGTGAATCATCACACCACTATTGCTTTGCACATGCCATTCTCCTGGTCTGGAATGCTCCCCTCAACCTCCCCATTTCTACCTGGCCAACTTCTACTCATAAACCAAGACCCACTGCTTCTGCCAAGTCTGTCCTAACCCTAGCAGGCAGTTTTGTCTATCCCTAATCAGATCTCCCTTGGTGCCCTGTGCTTTCTACTAACACAGCTCTTACCACACCAAATCACAATTATCTCCACTTGGATATCTCACAAGATCTCAAATTTATAATAACATGTTCAGAAGTTGATTTTCCATCAACGGGCTTAGCAGAAGATGGATCTTGGAGTCATCTACTCTGACTTCTCCCAGAAGCCTTGCCCCTGGACAAGTTATAGAACCTCACCAACTTCATTAGAGTTATTAAAATGCCCAGAGAGCAGCCATTTGGTAATAGGGTGCTACTAAATACACATGGTGCTGTAAAGACAATTATGGTCATCACAAGCTTCCTTTAAATACAGGAAGAGGGCTGGGTGGGTACAGTGATTGAGAGGTCCCTCAGCTTAGGCAGAGACGCTTCCCAACGTGCCGCCACTAGTTGCTATCTGTTCTAGGTAAGTTACTTCATATCTAAGCCTCAATTTCCTAATTTGTAAATGGAAATAACTTACGTGGTTACTATGGTTACCATGTGCCAAGTGCTGTTTTGAGTATTTAAAAAATGTTAATTATTTAATCCTTAGGACAATGGTATAAGGTAGGCACTATTATCCCATTTTACAGACGCAGAAACTGGCACAGAGAGTAACCTGGGCCAGGATACACAGCTAATAAACTGGCAGAACCAGGATTGCAACACAGGCAGCGAAGGGTCGGAGTCCGTGTCACAACAGTCATCTCACGGGCTTGTGCGGATTAAATGAATAATGTGTGAGGGCGCAGGCGGGGCCTGGCGGACAGCAGGCACTCTTAATTATTTTAAAATGTAAAACTCCTTGGCCTGGAAATCAAGAATTCGTTCAAGGCCCCTCATTTTCTGCGGGAACTCAGCAGGTGTCCTCTCTCGGGTATGAAATGGATGGTTGAGGAGGACTCCGGAGATGAGTCTCCTCAGATCCGCACAGCTTTGTGGTTCATTTACTCGGATTCTCCCCGAAGTGGAAACGGAAGTAGCTGACGGGCAAAGGAGCCCACTTCCGGCGCTACGCTGGGCCTTTCTAGCCCGGCAGAAACCAGATCGCCCGCTTCCCAAGCCGCCTCCGTCCCGGGTTGACCCCTTTCCCGTGGGAGCCCCGCCCTCGGCGAAGGTTAGGTTTTCCATTGGTGGAGGTTGGGGGGCGGAGCTGCGTCTTTCCGTCTTTCAGCCAATGGACTCCGCTGTTTCTTATCACTGTTTGGTAAAGTCGGTCCCTCCTCCGAGTCGGCAGAGGGCGCGAGAGTGCGTGGCTCGAAGCCTAGGAGGCTCTTGGATACGGAAGTGACGTCACGCCACCGGAAGTCCATGTGCTCAAAGGCTAGGGGGTGTGGTCGGGGATTCCGGAGGGTGAAAGCTGGGAAATCATAGTTCCGCCAAGCGGTGGTTAAGACCGTGGTTTCCAACTCTGACAGTCATATGCTCACATGGGAAAACCGAAGCTCCTAGAGGAAGGGCCTTCTCATTCACTCAGCGAGAAACAACCCCAGACCAGCGCGCTTCTCACACGACTCCTCAAAGCGGAAGAACGACCCTTTGGTGGGGGTTGTCCAGCCTGAGGAATCCCTGAGGCAAGTCTCAGAAATATCCCTATTCCACAGATGGGGAAAATGAAACCCAGTGAGGGGCATCCAGCCTACAGGGATTTGCAGAATAGGATTGCTGGATTTAGCAAATAAAATGCAGGATGCCAAGTTAAAGTTGAATTTCAGATAATGTGTAACATTTTAGTAAAAGAGTATCTCAAATATTGCCTGGGACATATGTATGCTAAAAAATCAAACTTTGTTTATCTGAATTCAGATTTAACTGGGTGCCCTGTATTTCATCTGGCGATCCAACTCCAAGGTCACCTAGCTGAGTCGAAGAACAGAAAGAGCTATCGAGGCGTCCTGTATGCCTATATGCCTCCCGCCTATGGCTCACTGGTGTTTCCCAAGTGCTACCCTGAGGTTATTTTCAAGGCCCCCAGCTCGTTCCAGTGAATGGTTTCCCTACTGCAGGATCTGGGCCTATTCAGGAGTTGATGAGAAGGGGCCAGGTACCCCCCCCCCGCCCCCAAAGCCTAGTTTATGCAAAAGACACTTAAGTACCTACTCTGTGCCAAGCACAGACCCAGGCTCCAGATCACGCTAGCGAGTAGGAAAAACACTCCCTGTCTTTGTGGAACTAACAGGATTAGATAGGCAGAAAGACAAGTTTGTAGAGAAAAATTACAGTACACTGTAATCAGTAGTTCTTTAATAGGGGTAAATATGAGATGCATGAATGCACAGAGGAGGATGGGCAAAACCCCAGAGGAGCAATACCTAACCAAGGCATAGAAAGAGAAAAGGAAGAGACACCCAAGCTGAGACCTGAAAGATTCATTCCTTCATTCAACAATTTTTTTTTTTTTTAGACCAGGCCCTGCTCTTTTGCCTAGGCTGTGCAATCATTGCTTACTGCAGCCTAAAACTTCTGGGCTCAAGTGATCCTCCTGCCTCAGCCTGCCGAGTAGCTGGGACTACAGGTTCGAGACACCACGCCCAGCTAATTTTTCTATTTTTTGTAGAGACAAGGTCTTGCTCTGTCACCAAGGCTAGTCTTGAACTCCTGGCTTGGGGCAATCCTCCCACCTCAGCCTCCCAAACTGCTGAGATTACAGGCGTGAGCCACCACACCTGGCTAACAATTATTTCTTGAACTTCTGTCTACGTGTAGGGCAGTATTCTAGGCGCTGTGGGCACAGCAGTGAACAAAATAAACAAATCTCTGCCCTCAGAGCTTAATTCTTAATGAAATGTACAGTATAGTAGACAGTGATCTATGGAGGAAAAAAGGCTATGAAGGGGATTATGGAATGCTGGGGTGGGAGTGGAAGCGTTACAGTTTTAAAGAGGGTGGTCAGAAAGGCCTCACTGAGCAGGTGACCTTTGAGGAAGACCTGAAGAGGTGAGGGAGAGAGATCCATGTGGATATTTGGGGTTCTAAGGAAGCATGCCTGGCATGTTATAGGAACAGAAAGGGGGCATGTTGTACTAGCCTCCAATAGGATAGCTTTCTAAGGGATTTTCAATGATAATTTTGACCATGTGTTTCTTGCCTTAATATTGTCTTTAGAACCTAATTCCTATAAAATGTGACTCCACATAATTAGGTGGGGCCACTTGGAACAGGGTGTTCAGAAAAGGCCTTCATGAGAAGGCAATATTCAAGCTGAGGCCTTTAAGATGAGAATGAGCCAGCCCTGGAGAAGCTAAGGGAACAGCAAGGGCAAAGGTGTGGAGGCGAGAGAGAAGTCAGGAAATGTGAGAAACTGAACCGTGGGGAAAGGTGGCATGAGATGTGGTTGGAGAGGTGGGCAGGGGTCTTAGGCAATTTAGCTTTTATTGGCATCCCAGTGGGAATCAACTGAAGGGTTTTCAGCAGGGGATGACAAGCTTGGATTCATGTTTCAAAAAGATCCCTCTGACCACTAGAAGGCTGTATCGGATAATTTTACTGGTTGAATTGACACAGACTTAGCTGTTTATACCAGAGGTGCCAGGAAGAGTGTTTAAAATGGAGCAAAGGAGTGAATGAAACTCCCATCCTGTTGCCTCCCCTATGGTCCCTTTACAGCTGGAACGAGTTGGCTTGGGCAGGTGGGTTTCCTAGGTGGGAGATGATTCCCACCCAGAGAGCCACCATCTCCCTCCTGAGTGGGGTGGACAGAGATGACAACCCCCATCAGGCTCTCTGGCTGGCCGTGCCTTTCCCATGCTGGGGGGTGAAGGAAGTGCATGCTACCGCCAGCTCACCAGGTCTCCTCCCTCTGCCCCTTTGGATACACTTTATTTATCTGCCCAAAGGCCCTGTCTTGCTTCTGTTCCAGAAGCATATAGGGCTCCCTACTGCCTACAGAAATAAGTTCAGACTCCTGGTTTTGTCATTCGAGGCCCTCTGTGACCACACTGCACTGTGAGTTCCTTGAGGACTCACAAGGATCACCAATGTCTATCACAGGACCTGGCCACAGTAAGTGCTCAATAAATGCTCAAGGAATTACATTTCAGTGTCACTTATTGAGCACCTAATGATATGCTAGGTCCTAGAGTGAGTACTTTATACCCATTTTCTTATTTAGTCTTCACAGTAACCCTCTGCAGGAAATATATTTAGCAGCCGTATTTTACAAATGAGTAAACAGATGCAGACAGGTTAAGAGCCGTGTTTACTCATTTGCCCATTTGGCATATACTTTTTGAGCACCAACTCTTCTAGGTGACGAGGACACAGCAGTGAAAAAATAAATAAGGTTTCTGCTGCCAAAGAACTCACATTCTAGAAGGGATGACAGGTGATACACAGACAAACACATTATAGAGTATGTTGAGTGGTGATTGGTGCTATAAAAAAGAAAACAAGTTAAGGGAAAAGTGAGAGACTGGGAAGTGCTATTTTCTGAAGGGTGATCCGGGAAGGCTACGCCTAAAGAAAGCGTTTTTTTTTTTTAAGACAGAGTCTCACTCTGTAGCCCCAGCTAGAGTGCATTGGCATCATCATAGCTCACTGCAGCCTCAAACTCCTGGGTTCAGGCAATCCTCCTGCCTCAGCCTCCCGAGTAGCTGGGACTACAGGCACGTGCCATGATGCCCAGCTAATTTTTCTATTTTTAGTAGAGACAGGGTCTCTTGCTAAGGCTGATCGCAAACTCCTGACCTCAAGCAATCCTCCTGCCTTGGCCTCCCAGAGTGCTGGGATTACAGGTGTTAGCCACTGCACCAGGCGTAAAGAAAGCATTTGAGCAGAACCCAAAGGAAGTGAGGGAGCCCCACAGATAACCTGGGAAGATCATTCTAGACAGAGGGTCGGTAAATGCAGGCCCAGCAGTGGAGTGTCTGAGGAACAGAGAGGAGGCCAGTGTGGCCAGCATCCAGTGAGTGGGGGGGGAGTGGGAGTCAGAGAGGTAGTTGGGTGAGGTCTTTCGATTTCATTCTCAGTGCAGTGGAATCACAAGAGTGACGGCATCTGGCTGCTGAGTAGAGGGGGCACTGTGGAGGGGAAGGAGGAAGACAGGGGCCAGCCCTGAGTGGGAGAGGATGGACGCCCAGGCTGGGGCAGTGGCAGGCTTGTTGGCCTCCAGGAGGGAGTGGAAGAGAGAAGAAGTGAATGAGCACAGAGGAGGAGCTTCAGGAGGCGCAGGTGGGTTGGGGGCAGGGAGGTTGGGAGGAGCATGTCCCTCAGGTGAGGTCCCAGGGCAGGATGGACCTGTAAGAGGCCAACAAGACGCAGCCAGATGGCAGGAGCGGCCAGTGCCAGTGCATTGCTTGGGGAGGAGCTGGGAGGAGGCCGTGCCTGTGCAGCCAGGGTAGGAGACCCCTGGTCAGATTCCCCAGTACAGACCTAAAGCTCCTTAACATTCTCCACATTGAATGCTTTTTTTCTTCTTTCTCTTTAGAAAAAGATGGAAATCAGAAACAAAAACTGAAAAGAAATGGCTGTTAACTGTTACTCTCAAGTAAGTCACATCAAGTTCTGTGTATCTCTTTCTGTGAAATTTCACGTTCTCACCACAAATGGAACGTGAAACACTAGAAAGGCTCCAGGGGGAAGTCTGTTCAGACTGCATGCCAGCGACTGTCACTTCATGCCTCCCCCCGTGCACCTGCTCCAATGAGGGAGTGAGATGCCCCTGGGTCCCAGTGTCGCCAGCTGGGTCTGCCCAGGGCTCCCACACCTTTGGCAGCAGATGCGGCTCCATCAGAAAAACCTGCTTGCCCCCCCCAAAGAAAAAGTGTGAATGAGTCCAGATCTGCTTGGAGATCTGAGATGGACGTATTCTCAGACATAGTCTGATAGACAGAGAGCTGAGACCAGTGTGGCAATAACTAAAAATGGCTTTGGTGGATCACAAAGGGGCAGTAGAATAGCCCTTTCTGATTGCTCCGCGTCTTGATGTCCGGAGCTTTCAGCCAATTTATTGTCACAGTACCAAAAACTAGGCCCAGCCTCGAAAAAGGAGATACCCCTGCTTTGGGCAAGCACCAAATTCACTCTAAATACATGGCGCATTGCTCGTTAGATGACCTCAAAGCCACGTGCAGGTCCCAGGCCTGGCTGAGATACTGAAGCAGGATGTCCACGCTTACCCAGAGAGAAGCCCAAGTGAAGATGTAAAAGCCATCGCAATGAAATATCCAGAATAAGCAAATCCATAGAGATGGAAAATAGATTAGTGTTGCCAGGGGCTGGGGGAAAGGGAAAATGGAGAGTGACTGCTAACAGGTATGGGGTTTCTTTCTGGGGTGGTGAATATGTTGTGGAATTGATGGTTGTACAACTCCGTGAATATACTAAAGGCCATTGACTTCTACACTTTAAAAGTGTGAATTTTATAGTGTGTGAATTATATCTCAAATTTTTTAATTGCAGAAGAAAAGTCTTTAGGGTCCTCTGCAGCAGCTGGGGAACTCTAAAATCTGAACTCCTTTGCTCAACAGCTCACATACTGCAGGTGCAGAGCTGGGGACCCTGGCAGTGTGAAGGAGCCTTTGTCCTGATAAGCACTGCCATCTGAGGGGACGTCAGGGCCATTGGCACTGGACACAGCAGTGCTCTGTGGCCAACCCTGTTCTAATGGTTACTGCCCATATAAGCAAAACAGAACACCACATGTTCATGTTATTCTTACTGCCTTGCCAACCTGTAAGGACAGCAAGGGTGCAGGGTCTACTGGAAACCTTCCAGACACTCTTGGCTTTTTATCTTTGGTATGAATTTCCACAGCTGTGTCAAGTATTCAGTTGCCCCTCCTTTGGGCCAGGCCTTAGCCTGGCTGTTGGGTTCACACAGAGACCACTCACCAGTCATAAGCTGCATGAAGGGAGGCAACTCTGACTGCCCACCTCAAGCCCCGACAGCTCCCCTTTCCTTGTGGGGCCAGGCCTTGGGGGCCCATGAGGCGGAGAATGAGTCTGAGAAGGTGGGTGCTGGTGCAGGAGGCCCACACTGCAGCTGAGCTTGGGAGCACAGTCAGGGAAGGTATATGTTCATCCATGCAGCGTGGGGAAGTCTCAGCCCAAGCCTAGCCCAGGCTG
Organism: Daubentonia madagascariensis; assembly: GCA_023783475.1. Lineage (NCBI taxonomy): Eukaryota > Metazoa > Chordata > Mammalia > Primates > Daubentoniidae > Daubentonia > Daubentonia madagascariensis. The sequence continues at coordinate 5,585,478 of JAKFHU010000117.1, forward strand.
CTTTGTGAATGGAACTGCTGGATGCCGCTAGAGTATTAAAAAACCTAAATATTTATTTGCTTCATATTTACAAAGGTGGGAAGGAAAAGGAGGGAGACCCCAAGAACACCCCCACACCTGGCTGGCCAGGCCCCTTGCGCTGCAGAGGAGGCAGACACGGCTGGAAGGGACAGGATTTATGTTGCATACTTGAACTACAGCGAGTGTAAGACTGGTCCTATTTACAGGGCAGAAACACTACAGGTGGAGCGTGGGAGTGGCAGAGCAGGCACCAGAGTCCTGGCCAGAGGGTGCTCTTGCCTGCCGTCTTCCCCACCTCTCCCAGAGGCATCTCTGTGGCCCCGCTGGGGTTCTCCATGGGGGGACGGGGCCCGCTCACATGATGCTCGCTGGGGTGAAGACAGGGCCTACACACAGGGTGTCTGTGATCTCCCAGCCACAGGACAGAGGCTTGCACACACCCTCGGCGTCCTCGTCCTGTTCTGCAGGCAGCAGCTGCCCTCGAAGTGCTTCCCTGGGGGTGAGAGAGGGGTGCTGGAGGCGGCCGGCATGGGTCCCACAGACCTGGGGTTTCTGACAGCTCCTATACCTGAGCCTGAGCCCACCTGAGGGCAGGAGCAGGGGCAGGCCTGCTGACCCCCTCCCCCACTGCTTGCTCCTCCCTCGTGGTCCCCATCCCCCGACAAGGGAAAAGAACCCACATTTATTGAGCACTTGCTACATGCCAGACATCCTGCTAGGCACTTGGCCCATATTATCCGATTGTATCCTCCCAAAAACCCTATGAGGGAGGCATTATCATCCCCATTTCACTGATGAGCAAATTGAGGCTCAGAAGTGTCCCACCCGAGATCACACCCCTAGTGGGCGGTAGAACTGGGATTGAACCCGATGCTCAAACTCCAGAGCCCACATTCTTTATACCCCAGGCTTAGGACTTCAAAAAAATCATGTCCTGCCCCCCGAAACAGTCCACAAACTGTTTCTCCACCTATGTACCCATGTTGATAAATGCCTCCATCATCGGAGCAGCTGCTCTCACCACAGCTAGGAATCTTGTTCCCACACCCAGTCAAGCCCTGCCGAGCTTAGCACTGGCCCAGGTTCATCTTTCCAATGGCAAATCCCTGCTCTGGAGCCACCAGCAGCTTCCCTCTGCTCTCAGGCCCTGTGAGATCTGGCCCTGCCCACCTCTCCCACCACCCCATACCAGTTGGGTGCCATCCACAACAGCCGTCTCTGACGCTCACACACATTCCATCCCAGGCCTGTGCCTGTGCTTGTCTCTCTGCCTGTGCCATCAACCCTAACTTGACTGATTCTTCCTCAGTCTTCAGGTTTCAGCTTCACTGACAATCTCAGGGAAGTCAGGACACAGCAGAGTCAAATGCATAATGTACCTGTCCTTGGTAACAATAATGATTCAATATCTGCACCCTGAAGTTCCTTCAACCACAGCAGGGCAGGGAATACGTCTGAGATCCTCACTGCTGGTGCCCCACAGCAGGCCAGCACCTGGCAAGCACTTACTCAGTGGGAAGGGGGGGCATTTGGCGGGAGGATGAGGAAAGACTGCCGGGTCCAGTGTCCAGAGGCCTGGAGGGGCCATGCCAGCTTGTCCTTTACTTTTGCTGGGGCAAAAGACCTACAAGACCCTCCCTCTTCTATCCAGCTGCTCCCTCCACTCCTTCCCTCCTTCCAGTGCATTCCAGTCCCCCTCACCCCCCGCCTGCAGGAAGGCCTCCCTCTTTGCTGATGTGAACAATTCAACAGTAAATCAGTAGTCAGCATCTTTATACAGAGCCCAGCCAGGTTGGTCCCTTCCTTGTGGGAGGCTCTCTGGGCCAAGCACCCTCTAGCTGAACCTCTGTCTCCTTATCCTTACAAATGGGTTGATCCAGTTTCTTAAAACACCTCAGTGGCTCCCACCTGCCTCAAGTTCAAGTCCAATCTGGACCTCCAATATCCTTCTGGATCCAGTCTTCTGCACATGCCACTCCTTGTACATAGACAAGAGCTATTTGCAGTTCTTTGAATAAACCAGACTCTTTTAAGCCTCTTCTCCTCTCGGCCAGACCACTGTCCTTTCAGCTTGCTTGGCCCTCATGTGCCTGGCTGACTCCTTGCTAGTCAGGCAGTACTTCCTGAGAAGCTGCCCTGACTGTCCTTCCCCAGTTCACTGTCCCTCCCTCCCCAATGGCCTTTTCATGCTGTGCTGGTATGTGTGTGTACAGGTCTGCACCTGGGCCCACCATGCTGTTTCTGATGCTCCTGTACCCCTCAGGACTTTGCACAGAGCCAGGCACTAAAGCAGAACATTTTGATGAGGCCTCTTTGATATGGGAAATTTTTTGACCTGTGCATTTCTACACATCAGAATTTTTTGTTCCTAGGAATGAGTGCAGCTGACTCTGCAACCTCATCCACCTGTGCTTGCTGATGACAGAGCCAGGGATGGGATAAGGAAGCCTGCACGGAGATTGTTTTTTAAGTTTGTTTTTCAGGCCTTGTCAAAACACCCTTGATAGCAAAATGGCTATATCAGCCTATCCCATGCCCCCGCATGGGGCATAAATAACAAAGGTTTGTTGTAGAGACAAGTGAAATGTGACTTTCTGATGCTCCAGCAAGTCTGGGGCTTGGTGGCATTGTTCCTGGGGGCCCTCAAGCACCTGGTATGTCCACCAGGACACGGGCTACACTCACTCCTCAGGGCCCAGCATAACGGCTCGTGCTTTCTGAAGCCCACTCCTCTCCCCCAAAGGGGGCCTTTCACCACTGATGAACTATGTGACCTCAGAAGAATGACCTCTTTTTTGGTGATAATACTGATCCCTACAGAGTTTTGTGTGGGTGAAAGGAAATAATCATAAGATGCCTAATGTAAAGTCTGATGTCAGGGTTCAACAAATGTGACTCTCTCCCTGTCTTGCACACCTCTTGCCTAACGGGGTGCCAGCCCTATCCTGGTGAGGTAGGCAGGGCTACCGTTACACCCATATTCTAGATGGGAAGACCAAGGCTCAGCAAGCAGGCAGGCCAGCTCTTTCCCAGAGCAGCCACCTGACTGGTCAGCTCTGTCTGCACCTGCCCGTGTCCTCCCTTAATCCACACGGTAGCTACAATGGTCTTTCCAAAGTGCAAATCAGACCCTGCTCCAGACTGGCCCATGCTTCCAAGTCCTTCACTTGGCCTTCAAGGCCTTCACGGATCTAGCTCTGCCTCCCACTCCAGTCACAACCAACCTCCACGAGTGCCTTGAACATACTACATTGCTCTCTGTTCCTTCTGGGAAGCCCCTGCCTGCCCCCTCCTGCCTCCTGCGGGCTGACTCCCACTTCCTCAAGGAGGGCTCTGTCTCCACCTAGCACAGTGTTGTCATGAGTGCCTGTCTACTTCTCTGTATCTCTCACAGGGCTGTGAGCTCCTCAAGGGAAGCTCAGCCTCATTCATGGCCACAGCCAGGTGACAAGCAAGAGCAAGTGTTTGTCGAGCTGGATTACATGGAGGCAGAGTCTCAAATCTCAGGTTTCCCTTGTTGCTTCCGCCCAGCTCCCCCCACTCCCACACCTTCCAGCAGACCCCCTTACCAGGCCACCCGGGACATGGCATAGGTGATGCGGCAGGCCTGGGTGCCCCCGAGGAGGGAACCTGTGCCCACGGTGTAGGCGCCCATGTTGTCAAAGACCAGCCAGTCCCCTACGTGTAGTTGCGGCAGCCACAGGCCCTCAGCCACACGGTCACAGCCATCGACCGCTGGGCCCCACAGGCTGCTGCTGTGTAGCGGCTGCTCTGAGGATGATTTCTGTAGGAAAAAGGAGTGGCCACATTAGTTCTGGGCATCACAGAGCCTTAGCACCCCTCCCTCAAAAGTCTTCCATGCTCCATAGCCAATAGGATAAAAACTGGATGGCCTCCTAGCCTGGCATTTAAGGCCCTCCTCACTTCTCTGCATTTGTTGCCTCTTACACTCTGAAGCCACACAGGTCTTCAATCCAGGTTCCAACTCTTGCTAGCTGTGTGACCTTGGGCAAGATACTTAATCTCTCCGTGCCTCCACTTGCTCACTTGTAAAGTGGGGGTGATAACAGTGCCTACCTCATAGGGGTACTGAAAAAACAAATAAGTTAGTATATGTGGAGCATTTAGAACAGTGTCTGGCACATGGCAAGGGTCCAATAAGTCAGCATTATTATTACTGTGATTACTGTGATGATTATTGTTGTCATCCCCATGCTTCAGTCTTCACTGGCCGCTTTCCAGACCACAGTGTATCTGCACCTCCATGGCCCTTCCCCACCCTCAAACCCAGCCTGTCTTCTGGGCCCAGCCCTGGGTTTCCCCCTTCTATGAAGGCGTCCCAGATGCCCTCACTCCGTGCGGAGCCCAGTAACAGCAGCCAAAAGTACACAGGTGGGTTAGACCCCCCCTCCCTTGGGCTCTCAGTCTGGTGAGGAAGACAGGCCTCCAAGGAACAATCACTGGGTGGCCTGGCAGAGGTCACAGAGGACCCCATGGGGTAAACATGATTACTGCCATTTCAAGGAAACTGAGGCTCTGAGAGGTTACGTGACTTGCCCAAAGACACAACTACCAATGGCATAAATTTTTAAATTGTTTTCTTAAATAACTCCAAATCCAGGAAAGAAATCTGTAACACGGACCATTTGCAGACAACAAGGCAGGTCCTGGAGGAGGAGTCACGACTGAAAGATGGATCCTGACTGGGCCCTTTGAGGCCCCTGGTTGCACCTTCCACCGTACTCGCTGTGTTCCAGTTACTCCTGTTGCTCTGGGCTCCCCCAAGTAAACCCTGCTTCCCTCCCCAACTTCCTGTCTTCCCCTACACTGTTCCCTGAGGCCCAAATCTGCCAACTCCTATTTTTCCTTTGATCCCAGCTAAAATGGCCTCAGGGAAGCCTTTCCTAAAGGTCCATGTTCCCCCAACCTCTGCCTTCATAGCATTTGCTATAATTCATAATTGATTATTTGTGAACTACCTTCTCAGGCCTGTCTCCCTGTCGGACTATAAATTCCATGAGCCCAGGGATCTGGTGGGTCTTATTCGTCCCCATCTGCTCCTCCTCGTAGTCTGGCATATAGTAGGTGCTTATTTGAATAATATTTTTTAAAAGAATGAATTAATGAATGGGGGATACATGAGTGATGAGAAAGAGTAAGAAAGAAAGAAGAGAGAATATGACTAAAAGCCACCCAACGAACGAGCATAGAAGCAGCCTATGAAGAAGACCAATGGGAAAAAGGGGAAGGCATTTCAGTACCTTAGCCAGGGCCAGGAATGAGTAAAATTAAGAAAGAAAAGTCACAGTTTCCATAAGAAGAAATAATATTCATATATTTGACCACATAGTTAATGTGAATTTGGGCCACAAACCCAAGAGAAGGCTGGCTTGTGGTTGTAAAATCTCAATTTTTGCTCTCTTCCAACTACTACCAAGGTCAAAACAGACAAGTTTTCTTGCTGTCCTCTGTAGGACGGGAGTTTTTTTCTAGTTGACCCTTACACTAAGGATGCGCCTTTTGGGGGGTTTCCAGCTTTACGTGAGGTTATCCTATTGGATTCTCCATCTTGACTAGGCCCTAGGAACTGACACAGATACCAAAACTGAAGATCAATGCTACAGGGATTCAGCATACACCCCCAAAGAGAGATCCAGTCTCAAAGTTAGGTTGTCACTTAACACATACTTGAATAGTCACTGTTTTATGTGCTTGAGATATGCTAGTGAACAAAATAGACAAAGATCCTTGTCCTCATGGGGTTTACAGTCTAGCAGGGGGCAGTCTAGCACGATCCATAAAGGAAAGAATTGATAAGTTGGACTTCGTTAAAAACTTCTGCTCTGCAAAAGACAATGTCAAGAGAATAAGACAAGCCACAGACTGGGAGAAAAATATTCAAAAGATACATCTGATAAAGAACTGTTACCAAAATATACAAAGAACTCTTAAAACTCAGCAATAAGAAAACAAACAACCCAAATTATATTAATAAATAGTCCAAAGACCTTAACAGGCACTTCACCAAAGAATATACACAGATGGTAAATAAGCATATGAAAAGATGTTACACATCATATGTCATCAGGGAAATGTAAATTAAAGCAACAATCAAATACTACTACACATCTATTAGAATGGCCCAAATCCAGAACACTGACAATACCAAATGCTGGTGAGGGTGTGGAGCAACAGGAACTCCCATTCCTTGTTGGTGGGAATACAAAATAGTAGAGCCACTTTGGAAGACAGTTTGGCAGTTTTTTTCAAAACTGAACATACTCTTACCATACAGTCAAGCAATTGTGCTCCTTGGTATTTACCCAAAGGAGTAAAAACTTATATCACACAAAAACCTGCACATAGATGTATGAGGCTTTATTCATAATTGCCAAAACTTGGAAGCAACCAAGATGTCCTTCAGTAGGTGAATGGATAAACTATTGTACATCCAGACAATGGAATATTATTCAGCACTAAAAAGAAATGAGCTATTGAGCCATGAAAAGACATGGAGGAAACTTAAGTGCATATTACCAAATGAAAGAAGCCAATCTGAAAAGGCTATATACTGTACAATTCCAACTATATAACATACTAGAAAAGGCAAAACTATGGAGACGGCAAAAAGATTACTGGTTGCAGGAGACGAGGGGGGTGAAGGGATGAATAGGCAGAGCACAGAGCATTTTTAGGGCAGCGAAACTACTCCTTGTAACACTATAATGGTGGATACATGTCATTATACATGTGTTCAGACCCATAGAATGTACACCACCAAGAATGAACCGTACTGTAAACTATGGACTTTGGGTGATTATGATGTGTCAATGGAGGTTCATCAATGGTAACAAATGTACCACTCTGGTGGGGGATGTTTGGAATGGAGGAGGCTATGCACGTGTGGGGCCTTGGGGATATATGGGAAATCTCTATACCTTCCTCTCAATTTTGCTGTGAACCTAACTAAAACTGTTCTAAAAAAAAATTAGGTCTTTAAAGAATAACAATTTAAAAAAAAGCAAGGGGAGGGACATGTTGTAATATTAAAGTGTAAGATATCAGGGTAGGCCTCATTGAAAAGATAACCTTTGAGCTAAATCCTAGAGAGGGTGAAGGAATGAGTCAGTGTGGTACCTGGAAAAATGATCTAGGCAGAAGGAAAAGCCAGTGCAAAGGTGCTACGGCAGGAATTTGCCTGGGTGAGTTCAAAGAACAGCAAAGAGGCCAGTGTGGCTGGAGTGGGGTGAGCAGAGGGGCTGGGGGAATAGTGAGGGATAAGGTCAGAGAAGGAGCAGGGACAGATCACACAGGGCCTTGGAAGCCACTGTAATGACTTTGGCTTTAATTTGGAGTGAGACAGGAAGGAGCCAGAGTAGGATTTCGGGTAAAGGAAGGACATGATTTGACTTACATTTTAAAAGGATCCCTCTGGCCGTTGAGTTGAGAATAGACTTTTACTCTAAGTGAAGTGGAGATTCCTGCCTTCACTTAATTTTTGGCCTCTGAAGATTCTTTGCTCTCTTGTAAGCTTGGGATATGTTTTTCTTTGTTTTTAGTGGGGAGGATGCTAAGAGTATCTAGTCTACCACATTGCTGGAAATGCAAATCACCCTAACAGCTTTCTAAACACAGCACAAAGCTGTTGTCAAAATAGTGTGGAATAGGCTGAACAGGGGGAGAAAATAAAAAAAACAGAAAAAGACTAGAAATAGTTGGAAAAAAATTAATGTACAGTATGACAAAGGAAAAATAAAAAAGGATTAGAAATCATTATTTAAGAATTTTAAGACGAGAACTAACCAGATCCACATTTTGCGGGGATAATTATGTTGCCTGGTTTTTCTCCCAGCTTTATTAAGGTATAATTGACAAATAAAAATTGTATATATTTACAGTGTACAATATAATGTTTATATATTATATAGAGAGAAATTATTAAATCAAACTAATTAACATTCATCATCTCACATATCATTTTTTACAGAGAGAACATTTAAAATATACTCTTTTAGCAATTTTCAAGCATATAATCCCTGATGTTAACTATAGCCATCGTGCCGTACAATAGATCTCCAGAACTTATTCATCCTAACTGAAACTTTGTACCCTTTGACTAACATCTCCCCATTCCCCTTCTCCACCTCCAGTCATCATTCTACTCTCTGCATCTATGAGTTCGACTTTTTTAGATTCCACAAATAAGTGAGATAATGTAGTATTTGTCTTTCTGTGCCTGGCTTATTTCACTTAGTATAAAGTCCTCCAGGTTCATCCTGTTATTGCAAATGACAGGATTTCCTCTTTTTAAAGGATGAATAGTATGCCACTGTGTATTCCATATATATATATATATAAAAAGAAGAAAATGTATATATGTATACCATAGTCTGTGTGTGTATATATGTATACCATATTTTCTTTACCATTTATCTATCAATGTTGCGAATAATGCTGCAATAAACATGGGAGTGTAGATATCTCTTCAGCATACTGATTCCAGTTGCTTTGGATGTATACCCAGAAGTGGGATTGCTGATCATATTGTAGTTCAATATTTAATTTTTTGAGGAACCTCCATACTGTTTTCCATAATGGCTGTACCAATTTACATTCCCACCAACAGTGTACAAGGTTTCTCTTTTCTCCACATCCTCGGCAACTTGCTATCTTTTCTCTTTTTGATCATAGCCATTCTAACAGGTGTGAGGTGATATCTCACTGTGGTTTTAATGTGCATTTCCCTGGTGATTAGTGATGTTAAGCATTTTTTCATATATCTGTTGGCCATTTGTATGTCTTCTTTGGAGAAATGTCTATTCAGGGTCCTTTGCCCATTTTTTAATTGGATTATTTGTTTTCTTTCTATTGAGTTTGAGTTCCTTATATATTTTGAATATTAATCCCTTATCAGATGTATGGTTTGCAAATATTTTCTCCCATTCCATAGGTTGTCTCTTCATTCTGCTGATTGTTTCCTTTGCTATGTAGAAGCTTTTTAGTTTAATGCAATTCCACATGTGCCTTTTTTTTTTTTCCAGAGACAAGGTGTTGCTCTGTCACCCAGGCTGGAGTGCAGTGGCATGATCATAGCTCATTGTAGCCTTCAACTCCTGGGCTCAAGCAATCCTCCTGCCTCAGCCTCCCAAATAGCTGACAAGTGCCACTAACCCTGGCTAATTTTTTTTTGATTTTTTGTAGAGATGGGATCTTGCTATGTTGCCCAGGCTGGTCTCAAACTCCTGGCCTCAAGCAATCCTCCCACCTTGGCCTCCCAAAGTGCTGGGATTATAGGTGAGTAGTTTTGCAGTTTCAGGTCTTATGATTAAATCTTTAATCCATTTTGAATTGATTTTTGTATATGGTGTGAGATAAGGGTCCAATTTTATTCTTCTGTATGTGGATACCCAGTTTTCCCAACACATTTATTGAAGAGACTATCCTTTCCCTATTGTGTGTCCTTGGCACCTTTGTTGAAGATCAATTGACCATAAATACATGGATTTATTTCTGGGCTCTCTATTCTGTTCCATTGGTCTATGTCTGTTTTTATGCCACTACCATGCTGTTTTGATTACTATAGCTTTGTAGTGTATATTTTGAAATCAGATAGTATGATGCCTCCAGCTTTCTCCTTTTTGCCCAAGATTGTTTTAGTTATTCAGGGTATTTTGTGGTTCTATACAAATTTTAGGATTGTTTTTTATATTTCTGTGAAAAATATCATTGGAATTTTGATAGGGACTACATTAACTCTAGATTTCTCTGGGTAGTATGGACATCTTAACAATATCAGTTCTTCTAATCCATAAACACAAGATATCTTTCCATTTATTTGCTTTCTTTCATCCATGTTTTATAGTTTTCAGCATACAGATCTTTCACCTTCTTAGTTAAATTTCCTGAGTACTTTAATCTTTTTGATGCCATTGTACATAGGATTTTTTTCTTGATTTCTTTTTCAGATAATTAGTGTATAGAAGCATTGTTTGTTAATTTTGTGTCTTCCAACTTTGCTGAATTTGTTCATTAATTCTAATAGTTTTTTAATGGAGTCTTTAAGGTTTCCTATATATAAGATAATGTCATCTGCAGACAGAGACAATTTTATGTCTTCCTTTCCAATTTGGATGCCTTTTATATCTTTTTTTGCCTGACTTCTCTGTCTAGGATTTCCAGTACTATATTAAGTACAAGTGGTGAGAGTGAGCATCTTTGTCTTGTTCCTGATCTTAGAACCCTCTTTGAGTATGATGTTAGCTATGAGCTTGTCATATATGGTCTTTATTATGTTGAGGTACATTCCTTCCATGCCTAATTTGTTGAGAGTTTTTGTCATGAAAGGATGCTGAATTTTGTCAAATGCTTTTTCTGCATCTATTGAGATGATCATATGATTTTTTTCCTTCATTCTGTTAATGCAGTATATCACATTTATTGATTTGCTTATGTTGAAATGCCCTTGCATCCCAGGGATAAATCCCACTTGATCATGGTGTATGATTCTTTTAATGTGCTGTTAAATTTGGTTTGCTAGTATTTTGTCAAAGATTTTTACATCTGTGTATATTGGCCTGTAATTTTCGTTTTTTGTAGTGTCCTGTCTGTCTTTGGTATCAAGGTAAAGCTGGCCTAGTAAAATGAGCATGGAAGTGTTCTCTTCTCTTCAGTTTTTTGGGAGAATTTGAGAAGAATTGAAATCAGTTCTTCTTTATGTGTTTGGTAAAACTCAGCAATGAAGCCATCAGGTCCTGGGATTTTTGTTGGGAGGATTTTTTATTTTTATTTTTTGAGACAGGGTCTCGCTCTGTTGCCCAGCTGGAGTGCAGTGTTAGCATCACAGATCACTGCAACCCCAAACTCCTGAGCTCAAGTGATCCTCCTGCCTCAACCTCCTGAGTAGCTGGGACTACAGGCACATGCCACCGCACCTGTAAAAAATACAAATTTTTTATTTTTTTGTAGAGATGGGGTTTCACTGTGTTGCCCAGGCTGGTCTCAAACTCTGGGCCTCAAGTGTCCTCCCACTTTGGCCTCCCAAAGTGCTAGGATTACAGGCATGAGCCACCATACCCGGCCCTATTGGGAGGATTTTGATTACTGATTCAATCTCCTTACTCATTACTGGTCTCTTCAGATTTTATATTTCATCATAATTCAGTCTTGAGAGCTAACATCAGTCTTGGTATGTCTCTAGGAATTTATCTGTTTTGTCTAGGTTATCCAGTTTGTTGGTGTGTAATTTTTCATAGTAGTCTCTTATGACCCTTTGTATTTCTGTGATATCAGTTGTAATGTCTCCTTTTTCATTTATAATTTTATTTATTAGAGTCTTCTCTCCTCTAAATCTAGACCCACACTTGGTAAGTGTTATTGCAATATATTTCAGACAGATTCACACTTTTTAAAGCATAAACAACTAGAATAAAATAGAATGGCAAGGAAGCAAGCCCAGTCCTGGCAATGGAGAAGGAGGGTCTCTGCGTGTGGAGTGGGGTGACTGGAGATTATACTCTGAATTTTGCCCCCTAAGATTCTCATAAAACTTCCATGCTACTTGCTGTCTCTGGGTCCCTCCCTACACCCAACCATACCTTGCATTCATGAAGTGCTGATACACATTTGTTGAATTGCATCTTTACGCCCTAAATATATGTCATTTTAGAAAACTGAATGAACATTTAAAATGTTTATATATAAAAAGTCCACCTAACATGCCAGTATTTAAAGAAAACCATATGCTCCCAATATATGTTTATTAAAAAGTTATTATAAAAATAAAGTACACTCTGACACTTTAAAAAAAAGACATCAACATAAATTTTAACAATGACCATCTCTGAGTGGTGGGTTAGTGAATTATTTTATTTTACTGTTTGTGCTAAATTTTCTGTAATAAAGATTCTATTTCTATAAGAGAAAAAGCTTAATATATAAAATAAAGGTGGGCCAGGAGCAGTGGCTCATGTCTGTAATCCTAGCACTTTGGGAGACTGAGGTGGGAGGATCACTTAAGGCCAGGAGTTCGAGACCAGCCTGAACAACACAGCAAGACCCCATCTCTATAGAAAAAATCAAAAAATAAAAAATTATCCAGGTATGGTGGCACACACCTGTAGTCCCAGCTACTTGGGAGGCTGAGGCAGGAGGATTGCTTGAGGCCAGGAGTTTGAGGTTGCAGTGAGCTATGAGGACCCCACTGCACTCTAGCCTAGGAAAAAGAGCAAGACCCTATCTCAAAAGTAAATAAATAAAATAAGATAAAATAAAATAAAGGTAATCTATAACTCCCAGAGCACAAAAGAAAGAGACAGATTTCATTACTATTAATTACAGCACAACTTAGTTAAGGCACATGATACTGTGTTGAAAATTCTATGAAAGAATACCAAAGAATCACAAAACTGGAATAATAAATCAATGGATTGAAAAAAATATTTGTATCAAACATCACATTAAATTCACGTGCACATGCACATGCAAGCTTATCTTTATTTGTAAGAAAAAACTTCAAGACCTCCCAAATTAGGTGAACAGAGGATATAAAAAGGCATTGACAACAAAGGAAATAAAACAGTAAACAAAAACAGAGGGCTTTATCCTTGTCAAAGACATAGTAATGAAAGAAATACTGAGGCATACTATTTCAGATAAATTAGCCAACAAGAAAAAGGTCATAGCAGGCAATGCCTGTGAGCTTATTGTGAAATGAGCACAACTGGTATCAGTACTTATTAGGCCAAGCTTTTGGGAAGTAATCTGGCAATATGTATCAAGAGACCTAAAAATGCTCATATCTTTTTACCTGGCAATCCTATTCCAGGGACTTACCATAAAAAATTAGTTTTTAAAAGTGAATACACTTTAAGCATGTAAATCAAGTCAACCATCAGAGAGATTTAAAAAGGGCATTCTAGGTAGAGGGAATATTCATGAAAGCAAAAAATTAGCAATGCCTAAATGCCCAATGATAGAGCAGTTTTATAGGAAGGTAGTAATTTTATAGAAAAGTAATTAAGAGCTTTTTCTCTGGCACTAGACAGATAATCAAAGATGAATAAGATATGAACCCTATCCCCAAGGGGCTCACAGTCTACAGTTAATAAGCATTATTCCTTATTAACTATGTGATTTTAAGCAAGATACTTTAGCTCCCTAAACCTCAGTTTTCTCAGTAAAACAAGAAATTGATAATGGTCTTCATGTGCCACATAAAGACATTTCAGTTAGCAATAAACTGTGTATACAACAGTGGTCCCATATGACCTCACTCACTGACTCACACAGAGCAACTTCCAGTCCCGCAAACTCCATTCATGCTAAGTGCCCCTATACAGGTGTACCATTTTTTGTCTTTCATGCCATATTTTTACTGTACCTTTTCTATGTTTAGATACACAAATATTTATCTTTGTGTTACAGTTGCCTACAGTATTTAGTACAGTAATATGCTGTATAGGAACAATAAGCTATACCATATAGCCTAGGTGTGTAGTAGGCTATACCATCTATGTTCAAGTAAGTACATGCTATGATGTTCACACAAAGATGAAATCGCCTAAGGACGCATTTCTCAGAGTGTATCCACATCGTTAAGCGACGCATAACTGTATCTACCCTATAGGATTATTATAAAAAATTAAGAGAGTAATGCTATGTTAAATGCTTAGTACAGCATCTGCTACCAAAAGTGCACAATGACTTTAGCCACCACCAATATATATGTGAGGTTTGCAACCACACAACACTATGTGTGTGGTGAAAGAAGAGGTATTGCTAGAGACAAATAAATAGAGTTGCTTTAGGGTAGAGGATTGCACAGTTAAAAGTTCCTTTAAATTTTAACTTGCTTATATAATTTTTAAAAATCTATTCTATTCCTGGCTGGGCATGGTGGCTCACACCTGTAACCCCAGCACTTTGGGAGGCTGAGGCAGGAAGATCGTTTGAGACCAGGAGTTGTGAGGACTCAGCGGCTGGGACAACATAGCAAGACTCCTACTCAAAAAAATTTTTTCAATTCGACGAGTGTGATGGTCATACTGTGCTAGTCCAGCTACTGGTAGGACAATGAAGGTCAGGAGGTCATATTGAGCTCAGGATTTTGAGGTTGCAATGAGCTATGATGACACCACTGCACTCCGGCCTGGGCAACAGAGCAAGACCCTAACTCGAAAAAAATCTATTCAATTCCAACATATACTGAGCATGTACTGTGTGCCAAGTTCCATACTGGGGAAACAGATGTGAATAGTTTCTGCCCTCAGGGGTCTCACTATATAGTAGATGATTCATTCATTCAACAGATAGTTTGAGCACTCTATGTGCAGGCACTGCAGGTGGGGAATTGGAAGGAACGTTTGGACAGGTGGCTACATAGAGCTACGGTAAGGAGAGAAGACTAAGCAAAAAACAAACATGTAATTACAATTATACGTTTAAAAAAAAAAGGGGGCAAAATTATCTGATGGTGGGAGGTGAGCCCACTTTAGAAAGAGTAGTCAAGAAAGGTCTCCCTGAAGAGGTGACATCTGAGCTGAGACATAAAGGAAGGAAGAAGCACCTCTCGAGTGATGAAGACTCTGGCAGAGCAAGCAAGCTGAGTCAAAGGCTAGTGTCCGGAACGAAAGGGCAGTGAGGTGGAGCATGATGAGGGGGGGTGAGGACAGAAGCAGCTGGAAAGATGGGCAAGAGCCTTGCTGGCTGTGGTGAGGAGTCTGGATTTTATTCTTTTTTTTTTTTTAAACAGATAGGGTCTCACTATGTTGCCCAGGCAGGTCTTGAACTCCTGTGCTCAAGCAATCCTCCCTCCTCAGCCTCCTGTGTTGCTGGAATACAGGTGCACACCACCATGCCAGCTCTGGATTTTATTCTGAGAGCAGTGGGAAACCAACAGAAGGTGTTAAGCAGAGGCAGGACATGATCTTTGGGTTTTTAAAGGATCACCTTGTCTGCCAGGTGATGAATGGATGGTAAGAAGGCAGGAGTAGGGGCCAGAAAACTAGTTAGTGGTGACTGCAATAGCCCAGGCAGGAGATGATGGTGGCTTGCATTAGCGTGGTGGCAGAGAAGGAATTAGATGAATTCAAGATGTACTTTGGGACTAAACTCTCAAGAATTGCAGGTGAGGCTGGGCACGGTGGCTCACGCCCGTAATCCTGACACTTTGGGAGGCCGAGGCGGGAGGATCACTTGAGCCCAGGAGTTGGAGACCAGCCTGAGCAAGAGCAAGACCCCATCTCTGCAAAAAATAGAATAATTTTTGGCTTGGTGGCACCCGCCTGTAGTCCCAGCTACTCGGGAGTCTGAGGCAGGCTGGTTGCTTGAGCCCAGGAGTTGGAGGTTGCAGTGAGCTATGATCACACCAGTGTACTCCAGCCTGGGTGACAGAGTGAAACTCTGTCTCAAAAAATAAAAATAAAAAAAAGAATTGGAGGAGGACTGCATGTGGAAAGGGAGGGAAAGCAAGAAGCGAGAATGTGAACTTTTTTAGCTTAAACAGTTGGCTCGTGGCAGTACTATTTACTGAGAAAAGTTTTGGGTTGGAAACCAAGAGTTCAGTTCAGAACAAGTTAAATTTGAGGTGCCTGTGAGATCCCGGTAGAAATGTCAAGTGGGTAGTTGGATATACAAGTCCGGAGCTCAGGGGTGCAATCCAGGATGGAGATAGGAATCTGGAAGTGGTGAGAGTAAGGAGGATATTGAAAGCCTCAGTCTGGAAGCATTCACCTAGGAAGTGCATGTAGACAGAGAAGAAAATCAAGGACTGAGGCCTGAGACAGTCAACACTTGGAGGGTGAGAGGTAGAAGAAGCGCCAGAGAGACAAGGTGAGAACAGCAGAGGAGTAGGCAAAACCCAGGATGTTGCCACGGAAGCCAAGAGAGGTGAGCATGAAGACGGAGGAGGACTGGCTGCTGAGGACAGAAGAGCCACATGGAAGAGCCAGCCGCATGGAAGTGACTTTCAAGAGCACCTTCCATGGAGTCACGGGACAGATACCAGATTGGAGAAGTCCAAAGGGCAAATAGAGCTGTGTGAGCAGGGGCAGTGAGTGCAGACACTCAGAAAAATCTGGATGTAAAAGGCACGGCCAACTTACAGAGTCCCTGGAAGAAGAGGAAACATGTGTGGCAGTAAATATACAAAGAGATGTCCAACTTTACTAGTGATCAGGGAAATGCAAATCAAGACACAATGAAATACCATTTTACATTCATTCTATTGGGAAAATGTTTTCAGTCTGACATACCAAGTGCTGAGTAAAATGTAGTTCCACCGGGTCTCTTATACACTGCTGGCCGATTATCAATTAGTACAACCACTTCAGAAAACTTTTTGGTATTGTCTCATGAAGCTGAACGTGCACACGCCCTATGCCCAGCCATTCCTCTCCTTGCTCAGCGTCACAGAGGTAGGAACAAGAATTCACAGTGGCAGTATTCACACCAGCAAAAACCTAGAGACAATTGAAATGCCTGGAGAGAAGGATGGACAAATAGACTGTGACATACTCACCAAAAGAGTGTAATACAGCAGTGAAATGAATGGACTCTAGAGACATGCAGCAGTATTGATGAACCTTAGACTGTGATATTAAAGGAGAAAAAGCCCAAAATGGTTACATACATCAAAATATCTTTTTTATAAAGTAAAAAACAAGTACAATAAATTATAAATACATTTTAGGAATAGACTTGGATGTGATAAATCAATATTTAAAAAAGAAAGCAGGAGAATGATAATGCATGAATCAAGAGAGTGGTCTCTTTGCACGGGAGGTAACAGATGAGGTGGTAAAATGATAAGGATGCTCATTATACTAAAAAGAAAACAATGACAACACCTTCCATGGAGTATTTTTATTCCAAAACTGAGAATCTATTCAAACTGCTAAATCTACCTAATTTCAAAAAAATACTGGGCATGGAGAAACATGTTCAAGAGCATGGAAAGGAAATCCAGGAAATTCAGCAATCAGGAAAATCTAGAATGCAGGAAACTCCACAGGACAAACAACTCCGTTTCATCAACAAATAAGTTACCAAAAAAAAATTTAACAATTTAAAAAGAGTGTGGGGAAACCAGTAGGTTAAAAGAGACATGCCAACCAAGTGCACTTTGTGGACCTTGTTTGGCTCCTGATTTCAGCAAATCAACTATAAAAACCACTTATGAGACAATTGGCGATATCTGAACACTGATGATGGGGGATGCTATGGAATTGTTAATTTTTTAATTTGATAATGGAATTGTGATTTTTTTCAAAGTCTTTATCTTTTAGAAGTACATACAGTACCAAAATATTCTTGAAAAAAATTCCAATAATTTTTATTCTGCACTTTTCTCATGGCATGGTTGTAGCTTGTGTACTAATCACACATATACAAACACGCACGTGTTTCTATCCACCAGGACTGTATTTCCAAAGCACAGATAATTCTTACTCACCTACTATCCTCTGCAGGCCTCAGCATGGTGCTTTCTATATTGAGGGTACTCAAATATTTGTTGAATTTTTTAAAAATACAAACAAAAAAGAGCCAAGTGTGGTGCAATGATAAGAAGTATACCTTGAGCCAAGGATTGTGTTTAGTACGACTTTTTATACCTGAGGTCTAAAAACAAAGTCCCTGGGAGGGAAGAGCAGGGATGCAAAGCTACCATAGCCACTCATGAGGGGTACCTTCCTTGGGGAAGAAAGTGAAGGTACCCCCAGCCAGACCACACACTCCCAGCACAACTGGAACTAACTTATTATGTACGTTGTCATCTACACAATGCCTGTCTCCACCACCAGACTGTGGACCCCACCCTGGACCTGCTTATGTGGCCAGACTTGGAAAGTGGTTGACAGCCTAAAGGAAGAAACCACAGCATAATCCAAAGGAGGAACAGCACAGACCACAAAGAGTCCGTAACATGCTGGTGCCCAAATCAGGAATGCCAACTAGAGATATGTCAAAGCAGAGATCCTGGTGTGTGTGTGGTGGGGCTGGGTATGGTAGTGGGCTGGGCCCATAGTCCTACTCTTCTGAGGAGCCAGTGAAGGGAATGGAGAGAGGGTGAGACACAGCGTGCAACAGGAAGACAGGGAGGAACCGGGAAGCAGCTACTGCCTGCTCTGTAACCTGGGCTTGGCTAGCACAGGCCCGCCTGGTCCCTTCTCCATGCAGTAGGATGTGGGCTACCACAAGAATGCAGGCAACGCTAGTGTGTCAGAGTAGAAAACTCTGAACTACGCAGCATTAGGGAGGTTTACTCAGCCCAGCAGATGTAACCACACTTCACTATGGAATAAGGCCTTCAAGCATGTCCACAGTGCCTGGGCACCTGGGGCAGGGGGTTCCCTCTGCCTGCAGTGGGATAAGGGGCAGGGAAAGCCACAAAGAGGAGCTGACTTTCCAGACCCATCTGATCAGCCCTTGGAAAACTGGGTGGGATGGGGAGGAAGGAAGAAACATATTGAGCATTCACAAGGGTCTAGTTGCCCGGTAGGTACTTTGAGGAAAGTTTCCTTCCAGAAAGAAAAGCCACGCAAACAAAGGTCTAGAGATGGGAAAATGCAGTGGTGTGTCTGGTTTTCTTTCTCCTCTTAAACATGCCCTTTAAAGCTGCTGGAGGCCTGGGCTGGGTTCCACCAACTAGGAGGAATGTCTATTCCTATTCCCTATTAACGTAGAAAAACCCATTACGCATGAACTGTTTATTTTTACTTCTAGGAATTTACCCCAGAGCAGTGATCAGAGATGTATGTCATTGTATATTCACAATGCTCAAAAACAGGAAACCAAACAGCCAACCACTAGAGTTAGATTGGTTAAAATACTATGTAGTCATCAAAAAGCATGCTGTTGAAAATGAGCTAAAGCCATGGAAGTAGCTACACCCCATATAAATGAAAAAAGCAGGTTATAAAACAATATCCCAACTTTATGAGAAAAAGTATAATACATTTTTAAAAGAATGAAAATAAATATAATGTTCAAAGAGTCTGTCTCTGTGTGGTGAGATTATGGGAGGTAACCTTTATCCTTGTTGTCTATTTTCTACACTGAATGTGTTTTTGCTGTTTAAAAATTAAAAACACAACCAATGTTAGTGAAACAAACGTACACAATTGAAAACAGGCCCACATGGGGTAGGCTCACCTTCTGCAGGATGGGCGTAGGGCAGATGTTGTCAAACAGGACTGAGTTGAAGATCCCGTACACGCCCTCATCAAGGTGGTACACGATGGTCTTGGGGGTGGAACCGTTTTCCTCTGCACGGAGGGGAGGGGTCAGGGCAACACAAGCAGCAGTGTGAGGGGGTGATAGTGGGGATCTGGCATGACAGTGGGCTCAGCAAGGATGACAGGTCTGTGAAGCAAAAGGGCTGCCCCTTCCTCAGCCATGGGGTGGGCCCTGCCACAGGAGCCACAAACAGCCATCCTCCCAATGACATGGCTTCACTGGTATGTTGGGAACACTCATCCTTGCAGCTGAGCAACCATGCCCAGGACACACTCCCCTGCCTGCATTTGGGCCCCTAGATGTCCCAGCAAAAGCAGAAGAGCAGCCCACCCAAACTTGAGACCCCAAGAGGTTAAGCCACTTGCTCCGAGGCACGTGATAGGGCAGTGGATGAGCTGGGGAATGAGAAGTCAGGTCTCCTGGTTGGACCAGACGGGACAATCCCCCAGGTCTATAAAGGAAGCCAGAAGAACACTGTTCCCTGCGTGCACGCACACACACACACACGATGTTCTTCCTAGAGCCCACCAGCCCTCCACGTGGATTCTCTCTAGAGAGGGGCACACAGTTCTGAGGCCCTCCTGCCTGAGGGTCCCAGGGCAGAGGGCCAAGCTCCTCACACCTCTCACTCGGAGGGATGCTGGGAGGACTGATCTATCTGGAAGGGCAGGGTGAGCCCAGAAGCTCTGAACCAAGTCAGCCTGACATGAACTTGAATCCCAGCACTGCCCCTTATCAGCTGTGTGACCTTGGGCTAGTGACTCAACCTCTCCCTGCCTATGTTCTATCATCTATAAAGTAGACTTAAACAACCATAAGTTGTCATTAATTATTTTCATTACATTATGAGAAGCAGTAAGGTGAGTAAGAGCCTGTAATTTGGAGACAGACATGGGGTCAAATGCAGGCTTTACCTATTACTAGCTATTAAGCAATTCACTTTATTCTCTTTGGCTCTCAGTTTCCTCATCTGTAAAATGGGGTCAATAAAGTATCTGTTCTCCCTACGGTTGTTTTGATCTCAATCATCACAAAATATGAACATAGCTGGGAAAAAACATCCTAAAAAAGTGTCTTGGGGTGAGGGTATTTAATTGTAAATTTCCCCAAAGCAAAGACACATTCTCCAGATTCTCTCACCCCCTGCCACTGGGTCTATATCCAGACCCTGCTCAGCCAGCAACAGTCCCCAGCTTCAGGGGAGAATGGGGCTCTGCTGCCCATCTGGCACCTACCCTCCCTGCCGGGTTGGTCCAGAAGAACCTCCTTCTTGGCAATGATGCTCACTGCCACAGTGAAGGCCGAGGTCACGTAGTAGCGCCCCAGCTCAGCAAGGATGTCCACGCCACAGCCCTCTGGGAAGTACAGATCCAAGGCTGAGTTGATCACAGAAGCAATCTGGTGGGAGTGGAATGGGGGACAATTACGTGTTTGGAATGTGGGGGTTATGCTGAAGACTTGCTATAGCTCCAAGTCTATCATGAAAGCTTCTTTGATTTCAGGAAGAAGGACTTGGCAGCTGCTAAGGCCCCAGCTGGTAACTGCAGACAGCTGACCAAGAAAGTAGGAGGGAGGCAGAGCTAGGTCAAGACCCTCATGCTTGTGTACATCACCCTCCTCAATGCCCCCACAATGGGAGGGGGCATGCTTCGTATCACATTTGGTACTCAGATTCCAGAAGGCCTGATGTGGCTCTTTCTTTCATAAATAACCAATTTGTTAAATACAACTGACCCTTGAACAATACAAGCTTGAACTGTGCAGGTCCACTTATACACAGATATTCTTCCACCTCTGCCACCCCTGAGACAGCAAGATCAACCCTTCCTCTTCCTCCTCCTCAGCCTACTCAATGTGAAGACAACGAGGATGAAGACCTTTATGATGATCCACTTCCACTTAATGAACTGTAAATATATGTCCTCTTCCTTATGATTTTCTTAATATTAATATTTCTTTTCTCTAGTTTATTGTGAGAATACAATATAGAATACATATAACGTACAAAATATGTGTTAATCAACTTTGATGTTATCAGTAAGGCTCTGGTCAACAGTGGGCTATTAGTAATCAAGTCTTGAGGGACTCAAAAGTTATATGCAGGCCAGGCGCAGTGGCTCACGCCTATAATCCTAGCTCCCTGGGAGGCCGAGGCAGGTGGATTGTTTGAGCTCAGGGGTTCGAGACCAGCCTGAGCAAGAGCAAGACCCGTGGCGTCGTGGCGTGCCTGTAGTCCCAGCTACTTGGGAGGCTGAGGCAGGAGGATCGCTTGAGCCCAGGAGTTGGAGGTTGCAGTGAGCTGCGATGATGCTACTGCACTCTGCCCAGGGCAACAGAGCAAGGACTCCACACACACACACACACACACACACACACACACACACACAAAGTTATATGCAGATTTTTTACTGCGTTGGGGGTGGGTACCCTTAAGCCCCACATTGTTCAAGAGTCAACTGTAATACATCTGGTTACAGAAAATTCAGAAAATATAGAAAAGGAAAATAAGATAAAAGTGACCCCTAATTCTATCACCCAGATGAACCTAATCATTAGCACTTTGGAGTAGCTCCTTTAATTATTTTTTATACAAACACTATTTTTATTATAAACACAATAAGTCTCTATATATGTTTTTATAACTGTTTTACTCAATAGATTGTGAATGCCCTCCCCACGTGAGTAAATGTTTCCATCCCAAGAATGGATCATAATTTAACCAATCCTGAGTATTAGGTGGACCAGAGAAGTCACTGGACTTCTGTTATGAGCAAAGTTGCAACAATCGTTTTTGAGGCGAATTCTTTCTGTCCATCTGAATTATTTCCTTAGGGTCAATTGCTAGGTGTGAATATTCCAGAAGGAGGCTCTTTCTAAGGAGAAGCGACCTCTAGTGGTGTGAGTGGGAATTGCTGGGACTCATTTTTCTTGACTTCCTCTCTCAGGTGGGAAGGAGACAGACTGGAAGAGAATGAACTGGGAGTAGACAGAAGTTCATTTTTCCTCCCCCTGTCTTCCCACCTGATTTCTCATCAGCCCACTGGAGGGTGAATAAACATACCCAGACCCTTAAAGGGCTTTATGACTTAGGCAAATATATCCTAGCTGAGCCTCAAATAGAGCCAGGTATGCAGCCAGGTCTGCTGTGGACGCAGGAAGTGCTGTAACTTCTGTGAGCTTCAGCCTGCTCAGCATAGCACAGGGAAAGCACCACGCACAGCATGGGGTACATAGGATCCACAGTGGGCTTCCTATGAGCATCACACTCCCCCACCCCCCAAACACACAGAGCACCATACTCCTGGCTCCAGGGTTACCTCTTCAAATCTCATTTTGTCCCCCTCCATGCCAGGGAAGCCACCACCAAGGTCCAGAATGTGCATCCTGTGGCCCAGCTCGGTGCCCATTTCAAACACAAGCCGGGCATCTGCGATGGACTGAGCGTACACTTGAGGGTTGGGACAGCCACTGCCAATGTGAAAACTGGGAAGGGAGGAAGAGCCTGAGCTTACATGCAGAGCCCCAGGTGCCACCACCTCAGCCCCAGCCAGGAGTGACCTTGGGCAGGCACATGGGACACTGTGCCCATTTTACAGATGCAGTAATGAAGGGCCTGAAACGTTAAATGGGTTTTCAAGGGCCACACAGCAAATGAGGAGTGGACAGGAGGCTAGATCCAAGGTCTCTTGGCACTTGGTGCTCCTCCCATCCCTCCATGCTGCCCCTGGAGATGAGCCTTCTGGAATGAGAGCCAGGGCCCGAAAGTTGGCCAGATCTGGATATGCCTCTCAGCAGTGTGGCCTTAGCAAATTACTCAGCCTGCCTTGTTTTAGTTTCCCCACCTACAATGTGAGGATAAGACCCATGCTACACAAGGCAGTGACATAATGTACATGAAGCACTTAGCACAGCGCCTGACACATCCTGAATACAGAAGAAATGAATTATTACTTCTTCCATATCCTTGCAAGAAAAGAGGCACATCAAGGGCATGGCTGCACAACCTTTGTCCTACAGGCTGAGAAAACTGCCTCGAAGCCAGGTCCCTGGGTAAAACTTGCTGGGACAAGACCTGCTTGGGACTGTGGGTTTGGGGGCCATTCTAAACCTTCTTTCCAAATAGAGGAAATTCTCAAATGGCAGAATTCCAGGCCCAAGACAGGCCCTGCTTGGAGGCCCTGGGGAAGGTCTCATACAGAACTGATTAATTCCCGGGAAAGAGGCAGTGGGCCTGGCGTGGGTGGGAATGGTAGGGTTTCCCAGTGCTCACCTCACACCCACCACCTCCACATGGCTCCTCTTGGCATTTTCAAGCAGGTGTCTGCAGGATTTCAGCGACGCTCCAAACTTCAGGCTCAGGCGGCTCAGGGAGTGGGAGTCATCGGTGGCAATGCATAGAACCATCCTGATGAGACACGCAGTGCACCTCTGCTGGGTACACCTGCCTCCCCATGTCAACCACGTCCTCTCTGAATCATGGGCTATGAACCCTTGGCATGGTTCAGAGCCACCAACCACACAGCCTCCCTGACCCCCTCCTCTCCCTGCACAGCCAATCAACCTCCAAGTCCTGTCCAATCCATTCCCTAAACATCCCTGGGCCCATCCCTGCAGCCCCTACCCTGGTCCAGACCTCACCGACTCTCCCCTGGGCAGCTCCAATCCCTCCAAATCAGCCTCTACACCAGTCAGAGTTTTCAATTTTTCATATATGAGAGGAACGATTTTTAAACAAAGTCTTAAGGGAGAACCCCAATATCATGATGGAAGCTGCTGTGGGTGAACCAGAGTGGCCCACGACCTGGCCTCCCCTTCACCCAAGGCCCCTCCCTGAAATCCTCAGGGTGTCCAGTAACCTTGTAAAAGCCATAGCCAGAACGAAACATCCAGCCCTGACCCCTTACAAAGTCCCTGCCCCGTGACCAATGTAAGTCACTGTCTCTTTCACTCCTTTCAGATGGCACGTTCCAGCCACATCAAATTTCTGCTTATCCCTCGAACACCACATACTACTGGGGTTTTCATTTGTTTATGCAGGTCACTATTTATGCCTCCCCCCAATTCTACTCCTTCCTCAAGGACCGCTTCAAATGCAGCCTCCTCCATGAAGCTTCCCTGACCACTCCCTCTGGCTCTTTCACGCCTGTGACTTTGACCTCCACAATACTATGGGCCCAGTCCGGGAGTACCTACCCCAACCTCCCGAGACTGTGGCTAGGTCCCAGGCAGGGTCCTCTGCCCCAGTCCCACTCCACGCCCTCCACCCTCACCCACCAGCCCAGCCTCCCCACATGAGTGGTTCTCAGCTTACTTGGCACTGGGGTGGCTCCTTACTACCTTTGCCAGCTCCATCTCGTTGTCAAAGCTCAGCAGCCGGATCCCATGCTTGGCAGCGTACTTGATCTGTGCAATTTGCTTACAGGGGTTGGTGTAGATGATCTTACTGGCAGGGACACCAATACGCTGGACCAACTCCATCTCTGCCTGTCGGGTCCCAAAGGTGGTGGTAAGGAGGTACCAGGGCCTCTCCTGGGTAAAGCCTGCATCCCTTATTCTAACAAAATCAGCATGTTTATTATAACAATTAAGTGTCATAAGGAAGGGGTATATTTTCTAATTCACACAAAGGCACTACATGGACTCATGGTAGCCCTTACAATAGGCTTCTGAAACATTTTCCTTGCAGATTTAAATGTTTAAAGAATATTACTTGGAAAACAGTATGGAGGTTCCTCAAAAAACTAAAAATAGAACTACCATATGATCCAGCAATCCCACGCTGGGTATATAATCTAAAGAAAATGAAATCAGTGTGTAGAAGAGAGATCTGCACTGCCATGTGCACTGCAGCATTATTCACAATAGCCAACATGATGGGATAAAGAAAATGTGGTACACACACAAGGGAATATTAGTCCACCTTTAAAAAAAAAGGAAATCCTGTCATTTGTGAAAACATGGATGAAGCTGGAGGACATTATGTTAAGTGAAATAAGCCGGGCACAGAAAGACACTTATATGTGGAATCTAAAAAAGTCGAATTTCGAGAAGCAGAAAGTAAAATGGTGGTTACCAGGGGCTGGGGGAGGGGGAGAGTGGGAAGATGTTGGTCAAAGGATACAACGTTTTAGTGAGGACGATTAAGTTCAAGAGATCTATAGTACATCATAGTGACTATAGTTAACGACAATGTATATTGTATACTTGGAAATTGCTAAGAGAGTAGATTTTAAGCGTTCTCCCCACAAAAAAAAATGATATGTGAATTAATGTGTATGTCAATTAGCTTGATTTAACCATTCCAAAATGTACACATATACGAAAACATCATGTTGCACACCATAAATATATACAATTTTTATTTGCCGACTTAATAAATAAGTAAATAAGAATATCACTGGTGTATCAGAAGGTCCACCAACCAAGGGTCTTTTTGACAGGGATCACCCAACTCCAAAGGCTACTCTATGTATGGCACTATGCTGAGTGTGCTGGCTCAGCCCCCTCCCCTCCGGGCCTCTTGCTCACCTTTACAGAACATGGCTCCACCTGATTGCTACATTAATGATACAGACTAATTTTTTAGTTTTTTCTAGAGATGCAGTCTCCCTATGTTGTTCAGGCTGGTCTCAAAATCCTGACCTCAAGCGATCCTCCTGCCTCACCCTCCCAAAGTGCTGGGATTATAGGCATGAGCCACTGTGCCCGGACTGCCAACCCCTGATTTAGATTCACTATTTTATTTAATCCTTACAATAACCCATTCAGATGGCTATTATCTCTATTCTACCGAGAAGGAAACTGATGCTCAAAGAGGCTACATAGCAAGTAGATGGCAGAACCAACTTTCAAACTCAAGTCTGACTCTCCATAAATAAGGGAAAAAAGTCACGAGAGAGCCAGTTTTGGAAGATGGTAGGAGACTTAAGAGTCATTTTTAGCCATCCTGAGTTTGTAATAAGACTCTAATTTTAATTGAGCAGCTTTTCAGCATTGGGTATTTATATGCATTATTTCATATAATCCCTATAACTATGCTATGAAATATATATTGGCCACATTTTGCAAAGGGCCAAAATTGAGTTCAGAGAGGTTCACCCATCTGTGGTGACACAGCCACACACAGTGGGAGACAGAGGTCCAGCTCCGCAGCTGGACCTGCTGCCATCACAGCTGGCTTCCCAGAGGCAGATGAGCCACCACCCCGAATATGAGTGGATGTGAAAATGTGTTTTTGCTCCCTGACTCCCCACATGAGGTAAGAGGAAGAAGCAATAGTAACACTTTGAGGACCTGGGATTTAGCTTTCATTATAAATATTTAAATAAGTGTAGTCATTCACTGAAGGCTTATCCTATACCGGCCACTGCATTAAATATTCTATATACATTCTCACTTAATCTTCATAACAATCTCATGAGGTAGGAAACATAGGTTCAGAGAGGTTAAATGACTCGTCCAAAGTCACATGGCTTCTAAGTGGCACAGCTGGGACTCTGTCAGGCCCGAGCATACCAGCTCTTAACCACAGTGCTCTAATGAGGAATACAACCTAAGTGCTGTGCTGGCAGGTGCCTATTGAGCATCCATTGAGTTGCCAGGCTCTGTGATAGGTGCTAGTGAAAACAAGTGGTGAACAAAGCAGACAGGGTCTCTGGCCCCTGGAGCTTTCAGGCTGGTGGGGAAGACAGGCAGTCCCAAATGAACACTGAATAATGATGGAATTACAAATGGTTAAGAGCTGTGAAGAAAAAGTACAGTCTGCAAGAGGATGCGGGACAGGGAGACCTGGGTGTGAGGGGAGAAGGACAACTTTTCTGAGGGTCAGAAATGTAAGCCGAGCCCTGCAGGGCCACGGGGGAAGGAAAGAATGTAAGAATGTTCCCAGTAGAGGAAGCGACCTGTGCAGAGGTGCTGAGGCAAGAGGGTGCTCAGCCCAACCAAGGAACACAGAATGCTGGGGCAGCTCGAGCAGGGCAAGTGCGGTGGGGAAGACGAGGTCAGAGGGAGGAGGGCAGGGCCGCCCGGGAAACCAGGAAGACTGCATATGACCTATGTTTCACCATGCGTGTGACGGGAAAGCGTTTGAGGGGTTTCAGCAAGGGAAATAATGTGGTCAGATTTACATTTTTTTTTATTATCTCAAGCATCTCAGGAAAGATTTACATTTTAAACACAAGATCTAAAATGCCTGTCACTCTGGCTGCCCAAAGGAGGGCCTGAGAGGATTCTGGTCACCAGTGAGTGGCTGTCACAATTATCCTGGAAGAGATGACAGAGGCAGCTCTAGGAAGGCAGGGAGGTAAGTTCTGGGTGCAGGGCTGGCAAGCTGGGTGATGGGCTGCACGTGGGGATGAGGGGAGAGGATGGCTGAGGGCACCCCTACCCCCGGCAGATGGAGGGGCCCTTTGTGAGGGGAAGGGGAGATCAGGTGTACATGTGAACACACTGGGCTCCAAGTGTCTTCTGGTATCACATCAACTGGATATACAGGTCTGGGCTGGAGATTAAGTCGTGGGAGGTGGTGGCATATTGATGGTATTTAAAGCCATGGGAGGAGATGAAATTCCCTAATAAGAAAGAGATTTACAAGAGAGGGAGGCCAAAGACAGAATCCAGAGGAATGCTACCATTTAGAGAGTGGTAGAAGACAGGAAGAGCCGGCTCCAGGACCTGCAGAGGTGAGGAGGGAGAACAACAGGCAAGTTATAATGCCATCCCTGTAAAAGCAAACCCTGTCTCACAGCCTGCGTCGGGATGGAAGGAGCTGTCTCAACTGTCACAGGTGCCCAATAGGGGTGCGGCAGGTAGAGCAGCGTTTGCTTTCATCTTATATACTTCTGAAGTCTTTAAAAGTAGGAGTGTATGTTATTGTTGAATATTTTTTAAAAGGAATATGTTGCAGTGCTGAATGTTGTTGAGAGGTCAGATAATAAGAGGTAATAAGTGTCTCCCAGGCTGGGTCTAAATGCATCAACACGGACAGACCTTCAAAACCTGTTGAGTTTAAAGCTATTGTGGAACAGTACATGCCACATAAACACCTTTTATATTTTGTTACAAAAATCACCAAATATTTTCTATATTTTCTGTAGATCATTTATGTAAGTATCTTTTAAATACTATGTATCTACTAAACCCATAATAGTGATTATCTATGGAGACATAAAGCTGATGTCCTACTTTCTTTTGGGGTGAATGAATCAATGTATTATTTGAATAATTCACAGTTCATGTTTAAAGTAAAGTGCTCCTTGGATCCTGATGGTCACTGGGGAATTGCTCCAAAGAGGACATTCTTTGGAGCAGAGAGAGTGGAGACTGGCAAGCAATGGCTTCAGGAACGTGCTGAGGGAGAGACAACAAGGGCAGAGAGACACGTGTCTGTAGGCAACTTTGTTGAGTCTGGCCATGAAGAGGGAGAGAGCGATTGGGCGGGAAGAGGATGTGGTGTCCAGGGGAGGCTTTTTCAGATGGGAGGATGCTGAGGGAGACACAGAGAGGGCAAGGGAAGGGACAGGAGGGAGGACACGAGGTCCTTGGGAAGGTGGCTGTGTGGCCTGTGCCCCTGGCCCTGGTGCCTGTCCTGTGCGCCTCTGTCTGTACATCCAGCCCTAGCTCGTGCTGGGCCCTCGGTCAGTGTCCGCTAAGGCATGGTGCGGTCAGGCATGGCCGCCCACTACGGCTGACCAGAAGAGGGCAGCCTCGGCCTTCCAAGAAAAGCCGTACGTGCTGGGCACCGCCTCTCGGTAAGTAGCCCGAGGGTCTGCATGATCCCGCGGCAGGGAGGGTGCTTAGGCCTCTCGGCCCCTGCAGTTGGCCAGGGCATTCATCGCTGCGAGTCCCACCCGTCTGTGAGGCATGGGAAGGACCGCAGCGACAGAGACTGAGAGGGCC
Organism: Daubentonia madagascariensis; assembly: GCA_023783475.1. Taxonomy (NCBI): domain Eukaryota; kingdom Metazoa; phylum Chordata; class Mammalia; order Primates; family Daubentoniidae; genus Daubentonia; species Daubentonia madagascariensis. The sequence continues at coordinate 5,614,629 of JAKFHU010000117.1, forward strand.
TTGCTACTAGACTCACGCTGCCACCTCCCAGCGCTGGCCCTGGTGCACAGCCTCTGTCCTTCCTTGTCTCATCTGGTAAGTGTGCCCTCACCGAGCTATTGTCAGAATTCCAGTAAAAAAATAATTACCTCACAGGGTTTTTGTGAGAACAAAATGAGATCATGTATGGAACACGCTTGGCAAAGCGCCTGGCACAACAGACACACTCAGCCAATGGTAGATGTCTCTCCAGTCCCCGTCTTCAAGGTCTTCCCGAGCCCTAACACCCCACAACTCTGCCCTTGGGAGGCCGGCCCCCGAGCCCAGGGGGCCAAGCGGCCGCCCCCTGGGTTTCCTGAAGCAAGGACTCTCATCAGGGGGATTTTGTCCTATTCTTCACCCCTAGACCTGGGGCTCTGAGAAGGATCCTATTCCTTCTCACCCACATGGAGGCCAGGCCCGCTGCAGGAGGCAGCAGGGAGGGTGAGAGTCCTGGCTCTGCCACCCACAGCTGCGTGCAGGTGGACCCTCAGGTTCCTCAACTTTAAATTGGCAACATCTCCCCGTGTACCTCACAGGGCTTTATGTAAAACATGCACAAAACAAGGTGTACAAAGTAAGAACTAATGCAAAGACAAGAGAGAGCACCTCATCTACTACAGTGTTGACATTTGGTCCCCTGTTCAGGCTAATCTGCTCATTCTGACCATCCTGCCCTGGTGCATGCCTCTCCCCAACCTGGAATTGCTCCAGCCTTGTCACGTGCCCAGGCTAGCTCTCCTCCTTTCTCCTCCAGGAACCCTTCCTAGAACTCTCCTCACAACATCCAGCCATATTGCTGGCCAGGATTTTAAAGGGGTTCCCTTCAAAACACCCATTTCTAACCATCAAGAAAATGATGGTAACGACAATATCACAAACCAACGCCCACCAGGCTTGCTCCCACTTCCGGGCCTTTGCACTTGCTTTTCCCTCTGCCTGGAATGCTCTTCCCCTGGTTATCAACCTGGCTTGATCTCTTGGCTCTTTCAGGTCTGTATTCAAATCTCAGTGAAGCCTTCCCTGGCCAAACTATTGAAAAGTGCACTCCTCTCTCCCAACATTCCCTCCTTTCCTTTCCTGCTTTTTCTCCACAGCACTTACCATCTAAAATACTATACATTTTCATTGTTTAATTTGTTTATTTTTTTAAAGCACCTCCAGGAAGGAAGAGCTTTTGTTTTATTTTGTTCACTGCTAAATCCTCACCTAGAATAGTACTCGGCCCCATAGGAGGTGCTTAATAAATATTTGCTGAATGAATTTCAAAGCTCTACTCTGAGGAAACTTTATAGCTTAAAGGCTTTTATCTAGTAAGAACAGAATGAAAATAGGTGAGCTAAGCATTCAACTCAAGGACAACAGAGTCTGCCTGCTCAATGCTATATTGCCAGCTCCATCTAGCATGACGATATTGTAGGAGTTCAGTGAACACCAAAGGACAATATATAAGCAAAGTTAACCTAAAGAGAGCAGGAGGGAATTAAGAAGCAGAAATCAGATTAGAAAGACAGTAGAATTGGCGGCAACAACAAAACTCTAAAAGGATTAGTTAGGAAAATGCACAGTCATACATTATTAAGATTATAAAAGAAAAAGGGAAATAAACCCAACAATATGGAGGTGTTTTTGTTTTGTTTTAATTAGAAGAGTACCACATATAGCTCTGTGCCAAAAAAAAATTGAGAACCACCATTAAAGAGGTGACCCATCTACCCAGTAACACATAAGATTCCAATCTGGAACTTCAAGGCTAACAAATTCCATGCTTGTTTCCCCCTCCCTCATCCCTTGAGTGCCCTCCTGAGTAGGTGGCTGTCCCAGAGTGGGCCAACTGCAGGTGACTCCTACTCCCAGAGCCCACCTGCACCCACCCGGCCATGTGTGTGTTCAGTAGGCATCGAGGGTCAGTGCACGGCAGGGGCAGGGGCTCACCTTGTTAGCACAGCTGAAGCCCAGCCCCAGCTCAGCCAGGACCTTCAGCACGCCCAGGCTGCCGTTGCACTTGACAGTGTAAAAGGGCCGGACTCGCGGCAGGCACTTCAGAAAGCAGAAGTGCTTCCTCACAACAGCACCCAAGTCCGCCATGAAGAAGGCAGTGACCTCGCCCTGTGTGACAAGAGGTGGATGAATGTGAGACCCCCACCCAGCTCCCTTCCCATGCATGCAGTCCCTTGTCCTTCCAAGTACCTGCCCCAGCTCAGCTGTGGCCACAAAACTACCCTGCTGTAAAGTTGCTGGAGCTCCCCAAGCCTATGGGATAGAAGGCACACTCCTCAGCCTGGCATCCAAGGCTCTGTGACCCAGCTCCAGTCCCTCCCCTCAATGCAGCTGAGACTCCAGCTGTAGGCTGAATCATTTGCCCACCTCCAAGCTTTTGTTCCCACCAAACTCTGTATGTAGGATACCCTTCCCCCACTGTGTCTGTCAAAATCCTAATCTACCTTCAAGTTTCAGCTCAAATGCCACCTTCCCTTAGGAAGCATTTTACATGTGCTTCCGAAGTATCAGAAGTATATATACACCTATCCAGTTCAGAAAAGGGCAAATTCCTGGAAGGCAGAAGCTATGGCCTACAGCCCACTGCCTTTCACATGCAGGTGCTCAATGAAGTCTTGAGGAAGTCCCACTGCCACTGCAACCTATGTCTGTGGACAACTGGTCATCAGATTTGCTGAAAGCTGAACATGTATAAGGCTGTGAGTGAGATCACATCGCTTAAAGCTTCCCTGGGACTAAGTTTCCCTTTTATGCACCATTTTTTACTGATGCCTACTTGGTGCCAAACATTATGCTAAGGAACAGAGATGACCAAACAGGGCTCTAGCCCTGAAGGGGTTTGGGTCTGGAAGAGAATGAACTCCTTAAGTAATTACAAGTCCATGCAATAAATGCTAGATGGGAGTTTCTGCAAAGTACAGTGGGGGGCCAAGGAGAAAGAAAATACAAAATCTGCCTGGGGCAGTCAGGAAAAGGCAACACTGAGGAGAAGCAAGGAATGACTAGATGCATAAAGGGGAGAGGAGCTGAGAGAATAATGTTCCGGCAGAGGGAACAGCATGGACAAGGGCATGGTGACAGAGCATATGGCATGGGTATCACTGGGAAATTTGAATAGAGTAGCTCAGCTCTGATGGAGCATAATATATGCTGTGGGAAATGCTAGAAATGGGGCTATGGAGGCAGGGAAGTTCTGACTTGATCCTGTAGGCAATGGGGAATTGCCAAAGAATTCTGATTTTGAGCAGGACTGTGACAGGGTTGGAGGGGCTGCGATGAGACAGGGAGGAGGTCAGGGGGCCTTTAGAGAGGTGAGGACCAAACTGCAAAGTGAGGCTCTACATGAGCACACTGGAGGGTTATTTACGGAGGCAGAATTCACAGAGTGTGGTGATGCTTAGGTGTGGGAGGTGAGGGAGAGGGGGCAGGAGGAGAGGACTCCCAGGCTTCTGACCTGGAAGGCTTGGTAGATGATGGTGTTCATCAAGGCAGAGAACATAGGAGGGGCAGTTTTGGGGGCAAGGACCAGGAATTGGGGATTAAATGAGCCTGTCTCTTGCAAATAGCAAGGACTGCATACCAAATAAGTAAAAGCATAAGATGAAGGTCTTAGGGGCCCTTCCAGAGGAGGAAGCTGGGCCTGCACAGGGGACAAGGGACCCACCCACACTCCCAGCCCCTCACCGTGGTGGCATGTGAGGCCCCCAGAGTGAGCTCCTCCAGCAGGTCCCGGGAGCTGAAGCCCTCCTCCACCATCACAAAGTCCGATTCACTCAGGTAGCCAGCCATGCCTTGGAGGAGGAGCTGATGGGCTGGATGGAGCCGCTGCCGCAGCCGCCGCTTAGAAAGTATGCAACACACTGCGGGGGAGATGAAGGGGACAGCTGGCCGGGCCAGATCTGCTGCGCCCCTCACCTCCCCAGGCTAGGGGTCCCAGTCTGGTCCCCCAGCACAAGCCTGGGAGCTTCGGTTCACTGGGAAGGGTGAAGAAGGTCACTAATCCTGGATTCTAGACTGGGACAATGCATTGTATGCCCAGATGTCACGTCTCTCCGAGCCTCAGTTGCCCCATCTGTAAAATGGATGGGTTGTTTTGGAGATCTTTTCCAGTCCTGAAATTCTGAGTTTTAGGAAAGAGGGAAAGAATGAGAGAGGGGCGGCAGGAAATCTGAGAAGCTTGGGTAGGGAAGTTTCCAGGGTGCCCCCAGTCCTGACCACCTAGAGAGGTTGCCAGTGGCCACGCCAAGGGGTCTCAGCCAGAGATCAGGAGCTAAAGTTCGAGTCTGCTCTCAGCTGCGTGACCTTGGGTACACCCCAACCCCTCTCTGAGCCTCAGTTTCTCCGTTAGTAAATGCTAGCCGGACTGGCCCTGACGTGCTAGAATTCCAAGCATGCACGCGGGCGCCACATGGTGGGTGGGGGCCGCGGGCTCCCCGGAGAGAACAGAAGACTGAGGTTCATTCTCTCCAGGTGACCCTTCCCGAGTGCAGGGCCAAGGTCCCCCCCCCGCCCCCCAGACCCCCTTACCAAGCCCCGTCCTCCTTCGCGGGGGCCAGAGCCAGGCGTGCTGCTAGGGGGGGTCGCCGGTGACCTCGAAACTTGTGCAACACCCCGAGGAGGAGTGGCAGTTGCGGAGCCGAGGCCCCTGCTGAGAAGAGGCAAGGGGGGCCGGGGGCAGGTCAGCACCGGAGCCGAGGGCGACCGCTCGCCGAGGCTCCCCAAGCCGCTCCCCGCACTCGCCTTAAAACGCATTTACACGGCTTCGGCCCATAGGTCTCCCAAGCGAGTGAATCGGATCCTCGGCGCCTCCGCTCGCTCGCTCCCCCCGGCTCGGGCCCCGCGGCCTGCGCCCCGCCCGCCCAGCAGCCACCGACCCCACGCCCCGCCTTCCGCCCGCCGCCTGCTTATATAAGCCCCGCCCAGGCCCCGCCCCCGGCACCCAGGCCCCGCCTCCGCTCGGCCGCCCCCTCCGTAGCCCTGACAACCGAGGGCCGCCATCCCATTGGTCGATTCCGGCATAAAGCCTTCAGCTCGGCCCGCCCGCTCCTCAAACCCGCGCCGCAGTCCTCACTGCGGAGCCCTCGGTGGTACCGCACGCTGGGAAACCGGCGCTGCAGGGCGGCCACCTCCGAATACCGAGAGTCCACGCGGGTGGGACCCTTAGATCCCGCGTCTTAGGTCTTAGACAGTGGGCAGGAAGCCAGGAGGTTTCCCATTTGCTCCGGGACGCCTTTTCTGTCACTGCCTCGACTTGGTGGTGCCTCTCCTCCTCTCTGCCTGGTTAACGGCTCACTCATCCCTCGAATCCCAGGTCAAATGTCACCTCCTCGTATTAATTTTGTAACAAAATCCTTTTATTTAATTGCCTTTTCCAGGCATCTTCTCTGATTCCTCCAACCCAAAAGGCAGCTAAAATGTCTTCAGCCTTTTTTCGACTTTTCCAGCTCAGGCATCCCCTCCCTTTATCCCGTCCTCTGAACCCAGCCAACTCTTACCCCTCAAGCGAAGTGTGTCTCCTTCTCCAAGAAGCTTTCTCTGACTTGCTCAACTCAGAACATTTCCTCTCTTCTACGCCAACAAGCTTCTGTTCATCCACCAAAATCCAGTATAATGTCACCTCCTCTGTTGAGCCTTCCCTGACTTTCCTATTCCCAAGGAACGATAGAAGTCACAGCGCTTATGTCTATCTGAACTCGCTCCTTTGGTTCTTGTTACCCATAGCGAGACATTCCTGTTGATGCTGTACACTTCCTGTTTGGTTACACTTAGAACCTAGTTTGTGAGCTCCCAAGGGCAAGGACTGAGTGCCTGGCTCCTCAGACTGCCCGGCACCTGGTATGAACAAGAGTGCTCAAGGAGATTCAATAGCTGTGTTACTTACTCAAAAGCTAATTCAAAAGTTCATCTGGAACAGTAAGTGTACAAGAACAGTCAAGATATTCTTGAAAAAGAAGAAAGAGGACTTCCTCTACCAGATATCAAAAGTTTTTTTGTTGTTTGTGGGGAGGGGGTTGTATTTTTTGTCTTGTTTTGCTTTGTTTAAGACAGCGTCTTGCTTTGTTTAAGACAGGGTCTTGCTCTGTTGCCTGGGCTTGAGTGCAGTGGTGTCATCATAGCTCACTGCAACCTCAAACTCCTGGGCTCAAGGGATCCTCCTGCCTCAGCTTCCCAAGTAACTGGGACTACAGGTGTGTGCCACCACTCCTGGCTAATTTTTTTTTAGGGATGGGGTCTTGCTATGTTGCCCAGGCTGGTCTTGAACTCCTGGCCTCAAGTGATCCTCCCACCTTGGCCTCCCAAAGTACTAGGATTACAGGTATGAGCCACTGTGCCTGGCCAAAATTTTTTAATAAATCTATAGTCTTTAAATCATGGTGGTGGAGCAGGAAGAGACAGTGGTAGAACAGAACAGAGTCTAGAACAGTCTTGTACACATTGGAGAATTTAGTACACAATGAAGGCAGCATTTCAAATCAATGGGGCCTGAGGTCTTTTGGTCTACCACATGTCTTCATGATCCATGCCAGGCTGTACGCTTTTTGAAAGCCAGAGGCACTTCTTGTCCTGCCTTGGTGTCTCCCCAGGACACTCTGCACAACCTAGTTAGAACACACTGAGTACACAGAGGGTGCAGGGCAGTGACCATGGAGTCAGGGAGAGCCATTTTCTGCTCCCCACCCCAGCCAGGCCACATGACTGCTGGGTGTCCTTGGCTGAGTCACCCTGCCTGGACCTAGGTCACTTCTGCCTAGCTTGATTTCTTCCTGTGAACTGAGAGGGTTCAGACTGAGTTCTCTGGGCCCTTCTGCCTGGATCCTTCTTGTTTTCTACACATATGAACAGCCTGTCAGGAAACAACTTTACAGGAGCATCATTTGCATGCAGGTCCATGCTTTGAGAAATTAGTAGTCATTTGCACCATAGTATGAGAACAAGAATCCTTGTCCTCTCATAAGGAGCAAGATGACAAGATCCTCCTGAGAATAGGCAACTGGGAGAAAGATGAGGACAGCCTTGGCAGCAACCTCAAAAGATGACACTAGGAAGAGGGGAAGGACACCCAAATAATTTTGGCTCAACTTTTTTGCTTAATCATTTTTTGATCTGGCTGCATTTGGATGTCATGGTCTGGGTCTGCCTCACCATCACCTAGTACATAGTAGGTGCATAATAGGTACATTCAGTATGTTTACTGAAAGAATTGATAGAGGTAAGAAGGACCGAACAAGACTGGTCTGTCCATTTGTAATCTGTCAAGGGTAAGTAATCGGAACAGAAAAATCTGCATCCTGGACTGGGTACAGATAGGGTGTAGCTTTATTTTTTTTCAATGAGATTTATGTGTTGTCATTGACTCTCCATGGCAACACTATGTCATAGGAGCTATAACTGCTCCCATTTTACAGATGAGGAATCTGAAGGTCAGAGAAGTTCAGTAACTTGCCCAGGATCACACAGCAAGTAAAGGTGGAGCCCAGATTTAAACCCAAGTCTGTCCTGACCCTGAACCTCTGTGCTTGACTGCCAACGAGTAGCTGAGAATTCCGGCCCCAGCTCAACAAAAATTACCCAGTCAGACTGCCGGCATCCAACCCAAAGGCTGGTGGCTCCTCTTCTGCTGGTCTGTCATGTCACTGTTATCTTAGCATCCATGATTACTGTGCCAAGCCCTCAAGAACATGGAGCTGAAGCAGGTTAAAGAGCCTCTGATCTCTGGTCAGGATCATGTCAGCCAGTTTCAACCTATTCTTCCTAAACCAATCATATAGTCACAAACATTGCAATAATAAAAATGCCTTATGTGTGCATAGAACTGGACAGTTTGCAAAATACTTCCCCATTCATCAATTTATTCAGACTTTCCAAGATTCTACCTGTGTTAACTTCTTAGAGCTGCTGTAACTAAGTACCAAAAACCAGTGGTTTAAAACAATGAAAATTTATTGTCTCACACTTCTGGAGGCTAGAAGCCTGAAATCAAGGTGTTGGGAGGGCATGCTTTCTCTGATGGTTGTAGGAGAGAATCTTTCCTTGCTTCTTCCAGCCTCTCGTGTTCGCCAGCAGCCCTTGGTGTTCCCTGGCTTGGAGATGCATCACTCCAGTCACAGGGCTGTCTTCTCCCTGTGTCTTCACATCATCATCTCTCTATGATGATATCTGTCTCTGTGTCCAAATTTTCCCCAAGGAATAAGGACATTAGCCATATTGGGTTAGAGCCTACCCTAATGACCTCATTTTAACTCAATTACCTTTGCAAAGTCCCTGTTTCCAAATAAGGTCACATTCTGTAGTACTAAGGGTTAGGACTTTAACATAACCTTTTGGGGAGACACAGTTCACTCCATACCACCACCAAACACTTCTTTTCACATCATTAGCCAAAACATAGATCCATGGGGACACCTAGTTACAAGGGAGGTGGGAAGACATAGTCTTTAGTTGGGTACATTGCTGTTCCTCCCAACCCCAAATAAAGTCGGCATACTAAAGAAGAGAAGGAGACTGGATATTGTGGGACAACTGGCAGTCTCTACCACATGCAGGGAAGATTACTTCCCCCCTTTTAAGGTCAGTATACCAGTTGCTATGATTTGAATGTATCCCCCAAAAAGCATGTGTTGGAAACTTAATCCCCAATGAAACAGTATTAGGAGGTGGGGCCTAATAGGAGAAAAGCAGCCTTAGGACATTGTAAGGTTGGAGCTGTCTGCAGGTTAAGGATGGAAACTAATATTAACAGTATCCACTAATTGTTGAGCATCTACTGTGCTCCAGGTGCTGTACCATGTGCCTCATAATAACAGCAGCAAAGCTTCCTAGAGTCCTTACTATCATGCAGCCTTGTTTTAAGATTTATATAACTTTTAACTCTGCAACAACCTTATCAGGTATGTGCTATCAGTAACCCCACCTTACGAGAGAGGAAACAAGCATACAAAGAGGCTAACTAACTTGCTCAGGGTCACACAGCTAATAAGCTACACTCATTTTCCCCATCTTCACAGGCCTACAAGGTGGAATTATTACTCTCATTCCACAATGGAGGCATCTGAGGCCCAGAGAGGCCAATTAACTTGCCCAAGATCACACAGCAAGTAAGTGGCAGAGCCTGAACTCAAACTCAGGGCTGTGCACTGGTGAGGAATTTGAATTGGTGAGTCCCAGGGTCATATTGGAGCAAAGCCTTGGGCCCTAACCCTTAAAACCCTGAATTCTAAGTATTAGAGATGTTTGTGTCCCCTGACCCAGGGACAGGTAGGCAGAGGCCCTGTCTGTGCCTCAAAACCCAGTCCAAGACCCAGCACTGAGAAGGCAAAGCTCCAGTGTGGACTGAATGGGGGATTATAGTCACAACACTTCCCTAGACAGACGAGATGCTAACATGCTGAATTTGGTAGTTTGGATTTCTTTGTGTTTATTTTCATTCTCTTTTAGGCTACACAGAAATGTGAAAAAGTAATAATAGTGTGGGACAATTAAGGAATTCACACACTTTCTCTCAAGCCAGACCTGAGTCATTTCTAACAAATGTGATGAGAAAACAACAACTATTAAAAAAAAAATACTCAGCTGAAAATTCTCACTGTCTCCAGCTGCTGTCTTCAGAGCCACCTGGGAGGGGAACGGGAAAGGCTGTTGCCTGCTGCTGTCTTCTGCACTCCCCAGTGGTTCTCAGACTTGGGTATGCATCAGAATCACCCCAAGGGCTTGTGAAAACATGTAGATTTCTGGGCCCCATGCCAGAGTTTCTGATTCAGTAGGTCTGGGATGTCCCTGAGAATATGTGTTTCTGACAAGTTTCCAGGTGTTGCCATGTCCCTGGTTCAGGGACCACACTTGACAAACTTGAAGCACCGCAGGCAAAGAGGTCAGAGCTGTGTGCCTTTGGAAGAAGGCATCAGGGAGGTAGGGGAGGCCAAAAACCAACCTGGGCTGGGCAGCTGCACTGTCTCTAGACATCAGGAATACAAACTTCAGGGGTGTATTAGCGTCAATCCTCCCGGGGCAACCCTCACTGGCCATGTGACCTTGGCAAGGTTACTTATCTTCTGGGAGCCTCACTTTATTCATCTGTAAAATGGGCATAATAAGAGTGCCTACTTCCTATGGTTGTTGTAAAGAGTTCGTGAACATGTAACATCTCTTGCCTAGTGCCTGGCACATACATTTGCAGATATGTCCTAGCAGTAGCTATTAGTATTATCACCCTGAGCCAAGGTGCATGGAGCCAGAGGACAAAATCCACAACTGTGTCAGAGGATGCAGCTGGGGCAGGGGGAGAAACATCCCCAGAGGGAGGTTTGGGGTCAGAGCTGAGGAACACCCAGCAGGGGTCAAATGCTCAGGAAGTGTGTCAGCACCCTGTGAGGGGGTGGGTGGTGGAATGCCTTTCTATTCCCCATGGGATTTCACAGGGGCAGAGGTTGATATGCTGAGCACTGAGTCATGCAAGCCTCCAGTTAACCGACCAGTCAGAGACACAGAGACTGTAGTCAGGTGACACGGCCAAACCTGGGATCAGTGGAATCCACTGCAGAGTGAACCAGAGAGTGTTTGCCTTGGTGTCTGAGGCTTCCAGCCATGCCTGGTATCCACGAGAGACTCTGTGTCCTCTCAGTACACCCCCTTCACAGAGTCAACATATCGGAGTTCTCAATCACAAGGACACAAGGAGTCGGACTTCCTGCCCTTGAATCCTGGCTCCACCGTTTATCCAGTGGTGTGGCCCTAGGAAAGTTACTTAGCCTCTCTGTGCCTCATTTTCCTCATCTGTAGAATGGGGATAATAAGACTAACTACTTCATGGGTTGATGTGGTGAGCAAAGAGGTAACCATGAACTGTGGCTGAATGTTGGTGTCACTCCCCCCAAATTCATATGTTGGAATCTAATATCTGATGTGATAGTTTTAAGAGGTGGGGCTTTGGGGAGGTGATTACATCATGAGGGCTCTACTCTCATGGATGGGATTCTTGTCCTTATAAAAGAGGCTCAAGAGAGTTCCCTTGAGTCTTCCACCATGTGAGGACACAGCAAAAGGCGCCATCTTTGAAGCAGAGAGCAAGCCCTCACCAGACACCAAATCTGCTGGCACCTTGATCTTGGATGTCCCAGCCTCCAGAACTGTAAGCAATAAGTTTCTGTTATTTATAAATCACCAGTCTAAGGTATTTTTTATAAGCATCCCAACCAGACTAAGGCACCCTGTAAAATGATTAGAATAGGGATGCATATGATTAACACTCAGTGTTACCATTGTTATGATCATTCATTGGCACTGGCTTGGTGGGGTCTTGTTCCTTATAATCAGTATTCATGCTTTGACACTAGCTCAGTGCACAGCCCGGCCATGTCACTTCACAGAGCTGTTGTGAATGTTACCCGATGATCCCAGGCAGCTCAAACTAACATGTCCAAGATCTCACTTATCATCTTACTCTCCAACTTGCTCCCTTCCCATTCCCCAGCTTATACTCAAGCCAGAAAGCTTGGTATCACCCCGACTCCTTTTACTCCTTTTTCCCCCATTCCCCGATCCTCCTTTATGCTCCTTGAATAGTTCTCACATCTGCCTTACTTAGCTAAGGTTAGCTAGGGCCGTGTAACAAATCACCCCAAAACTCAGTGGCTTCAAAAAACTACTGTTTTATCATTGCTCACAATTCTATGGGTTGACCAGTCTCTGTTGGGAAGTTTTTCTGCTGATCTCATTTGAGGTCTGCTATGGTTTGAATGTATGTGTCCCTCCAAAATGTATATATTGGAACTTAACCCCCAGGGTGGTGGTATTAAGAGGTGGGACCATTGGGAAGTGATTGAGCCATCAGGGCTCCACCCTCATGGGTGGGATTAATGCCCTTACTGAAGAGGCTTTAGAGAGCTGCCCTTCCCCTTCCATCCCTTCTACCATGTAAGGACACTAAATAGTGCCATCTATGAGGAACATGCCTTCATCAGATACTCAACCTGCTGGCACTTTGATCTTGGACTTCCCAGCCTCCAGAACTGTGAGAAATAAATTTCTGTTCTTTATAAATTACCCAGTCTCAGGTATTTTGTTATAGCAGCACAAATGGACTAAGACAGGGTCTTTTATGTGGTTGTAATCAGAGGGAAGCTGGGACTAGATTCACCTAGAGGTCTGACTGGGACACTGGGAGAGCTGAGCCTCTCTCTCTCCACTTATGTCAGGGCCTCACTACAGGGCTTCCACATGGTCTCACAGCACAGGAGCTGGACCTCTTATCTGGTGGAACAGGGCTTCTAAAACTCAAAGGCAGAGGTTGCCAGGTCTCCTTAAAGCTTAGGTTCAGAACTGGCACAGCATCACTTCCTCTGCATTCTGTGGGCTAAAGTGGGTTGCCCCAGATTCAATGTGAGATGGTTTACCCAAGGCATGAACACTGGGAGGCGTGGTTCATCAGGGGTCATCTTTGGAGACTAGTTGCCATAAAATCTACCCAATCTGTATATGTCCACTGCCCCAACTTTGTCTAAGTCATCATCATCTCCAGCCTGAATGTCTGCAATAATTTTCTAAATAATCCCCCTGCACTACTCTTATCTCCTGCCAATCTAGTCCCCACACCGCAGCCAGGGTGTTCTTATTAAAATAAGAATTACCAATTTAAAACCCTGCAATAACCTCCCATTGCTCTTGGAACAAAGTCTCAGGTCTTTAACAAAGCCCAGGAGGCCCTCCATCAGAGACCCTGCTGCAGCCTGCCCTCCACCATCTCCTCACTGTCCTGCCATTTCCCAGCCTTCCTCCAGCTTCTGGAACCTGCCACGCTCCTTCCTTCCTGGGGCCTTTGCATTTGCTGTTCCCTCTGTCTGGAACATTTTTTCCCACCTCTTCACCTGGCCAACTGCTGCTCGTGCTTTATTGTAGGTCTTTGCTTAAATGTCCATACCTTAGACAGGCTGAGAGGCTTTGGATCAGCAACACACTTTTTCACCCCAACTCGAACTAGCTCAAACAAAAGGGCATTTTATTGCCTCATGTAACAAAGCCTTTGAGGGACAAAAGTGGAGACAGAGACTGAATCCAAGAGCTCAAAAATGTCCCTGAGGATCTGTTTTGCTTCAAATCTCAGCACTGCCTTCTTCAGGGCTGGCTTCCTCCTCAGGCAGGCCCTCACCCCCATACCCCCCATCCTGGACCCCACCCCACTGCCTCCTTGTCCCTGTTCCTCAATGTGCACCTCTCTGAGTGGCCACTCCCCTCCCCCAGCTGGAAGAGGAAACCAGCCCCATCCTTCCTTTGCGGAATAAGAGCGGTGAAAGGATGGTTCCCCAAAGGAAAAATGGGGTGTTGTTATCTGCAGAGCGGGGTGCATTCTAGGCAGGCAAAAAACACCAATGATTCCGTTTATTCTCTTTGCCAGCCCTGAATGTTTCCTTCACACACCCAGGCACTCTTCTGCCTCAGGATCTTTGCACAGGCTACTCCCTCTGCCTGGAATGCTTTTGGGGGTTTTTTTAAATAATATAAATCCTTTCTTAAAAAAGTTTTATTTTTAAATTCATATAGAAAATTTCCAAAAATGGTACATACCCTTCACCCAGATTCCCCAAATGTTAACGTTTTAACATATTTGCTTTCTCATTCTTGTTCTATGTATATATTTATGTGCATGTGTGTATACACATAGATATTATCTATCAATATATATAGATATCGATCAATAGATAGATATAGATCATTTGCTTTTTCTGAACTGTTTGAGAGTTGCAGACATAATGCTGCTTTACCCCTAAATACGTCAGTGTGTATTTTGCCTGGAATGTGTTTCCACCAGATATTTACATGGCTCGCGCTGCACATGGCAGGGATCTTTGAGTTTCGGTTCACTGATATATCCCAAGCTCCTAAAACAGTGCTTTGCATGTAGCAGATGGTCCATAAACACTTACTGAATGAATGAATGGCGCAACCCAAGGTCATAGCAAGTGAGTGGCAAAGTGCTTTCTTCAGACCTTGCCGTGGTCAGCCGCTGCTCTCCGAGCTCTTCTGTGACATCCTCCAGGCCACCGAGGCTCTCGATGGGCCCATCTGTGACGCTGCCTTATGTAGCTTCTCACCATTGTGGGTCCACCCAAGACAAATTATGAGATCTCAATTTTGTCATTGTTACCTTTGACTTCCCTTTTTCTCTCTCTCCCCCATCCCCAAACCACTCTTTACCTTAATGTGTTTCTCCCCCATAGAAGCCATTCCTCTCTTGTGTGGCAAGAAGCAGGGCAAAGTGGTGCAAAGAGCACTAGGCATGGAGTCCTTAGAAAAGTCACTTCCCTCTCTGAGTCTCAGTTCCGTCCTCGGTGGCTCCCATGATCTTGAGACTTTTGGTGGCTCTGATGCCATCTGCTGGTTTCTTTATAGTTGCCCTAGGGAATGCGAGTTAAGCGTGGCTTGTTTTCCTCTGGAAAGAACCACAGGGAATAGATGAGAAATGTTTTCAAGTCTGTGGTTGCTGCTTCCCTGCCTCTCAGCTTGAGAACTAGAAGAATCTGGGTTTCCATCCAAAGCTGCCACCCCTAGTAGCTCTATGACCCTGCTGATCTGCTTCAGCTTTCCGAGTCTCAGTTTTCTCCACTATAAAACATGTTTAGTAACATCTTCTTCAGAGGGCTGTTGTGAACAGTAAATAAAAAGATGCATGAAAAGGACTTTGCGCATCACCTGGCACACAGCAAGTGTTCCAAAAATAGCAGCTGTTATTATCATCTTAGTTTGTTTTCTGTTGCTTGTAACAGAATACCTGAAATTGGATAATTTATAAAGAAAAGGAATTTATTTCTTACCGTTATGGAGGCTGAGAGGTCCGAGATTGAGAGGCTGCGTCTGGTGAGGGCCTTCTTGCTGGTGGGCACCCTCTGCCAAGTCCCGAGGGGGTGCAGGGCCTCACGTGGTGCGGGTGCTGAGCATGCTAACTCAGGTCTCTCTTCTTTTCTTATAGAGCCACCAGGCCCACTCTCATGATAACCCATTAACCCACGAATCCATTAATCCATTAATGCATTGATCCATTCGTGAGGGCAGAGGCCTCGTGACCCAATCACCTCTCAAACGTCCTACCTCTCAACACTGCTACGTTGGGGATTAGGCTTCAACATGAGTTTTAGGGAGGACAAACATATATTATCATTGCATCTGAGCCCTGAGTGGATTCCTGGTGCAGCTGTGGACACATGGGCAGGGCTTGGGGAGCACTTATGGACTCCTCTCTGCACAGGTGTGGGCCTGAGCCCTGTTTGCAGCTATTGCTGCACTGGTTTGGTGGGTGGAGTCTGTGGCTATTTCCTGATGTCTAGACAGAGCTCTCCCCACCCCATGGCTGTCATCTCCCTATCTCAGAGGCTGAGCCTAGAAATCTGAGTCACAGAAAGCACTTGAAAGTCCCTGAGAAAGCTGTCTGGGCCAGGAGCACATAGAATGCTTTTTCCCTATGTGTTTAGTCTATTGAAAGATTACATCAGTCATTTATTACTACATAACAAATAACCCCAAACCTTAGTGGCTTAAAACAAACATTTATTGTCTCACACAGTTTCCGAGGGTCAGGAATCCAGAGGCAGCTTTGCTGGGTGGCCTGGCTCAGGGTCTCTCATGAGTTTGTGGTCAAGCAGTCAGCTAGGGCTGCAGACATCTGAAGGCTTTAACTGGGGCTGAGAGATCAGCTTGTAAACTGTGAGCTCACTCACGTGGCTGTTGGCCAGAGGCTTCGGTTCCTTGCCATGTGGATTTTCCCAGAGGGATGCTTAATATATGGCCTCCTCCAGAAAAATTGATCCTAGAGAAAGAGAGACCAAGACAGAACTGCAGTGTCTTTTATAACCTAATCTCAGAAGGGACACCCCATCACTTCTGCCATAGTCTGCCGGCCAATACGCCAACCTGATATAGCATGGGGTGTTACACAAGAGGGTGCACACCAGGAGGCAGGAGTCTTTGGGGGCTCTTTTGAACGCTGCCTGCCACTGGTATAATTTACATATGATGAAATTCACAGATCTTGAATGTACGGCTTGATCGGTTTTAACAATCAAATATTCTAATATAACTGACACTCCTACCAAGATTTAGAACATTTCCATCACCTCAGAATGCTCTCTCATGCCCCTTCCCAGTCAATTCCCCCTCACCCCAAGCAACTACTGACCGTATTTCTCTCTATATATAATCCACAGTTGAGTAGAGGATGTGATAAAACTGGAATCATACAGTATGTGTGCTTTTGTGTCTAGCTTCTTTTGTTCTGCATAATGATTTGAGATTTGTCCATGTTGTTGTGTGTATCAATGGTTCGATCTTTTTTATTGTTAGTTATGCACTCCCACCTTTGTGTGATTTTTACCCTTATTAAATGTGCCCTGTAACATGACATCTGGCAGTTAACTGCTCATTTTTCTCCTTCTACTAGACTATGACCTGCTCAAGGACAGAGGTTGTATGTATCTCATTTATTTCTGGGTCCACAACATGAGCTCAGTGTCTGGCAGGCAGTAGAGCTAGGAACTTTCCCACCCTGGGACCTGGGAGTGCAGCATGAGGAACAGTAGGAGTCCCCAGGGAGTTAAGGGGCAGAGGGGCACTGGCAGGAGACCTGGTCATTGGGGCTGGAAATCACTCCAGCAAACACAGAGGGCGTCAGCCTTCTGGCCACTGGAAAACTCACTGACTTGGGACAGGCCTGAAAAGAAAGTAACAACCGATTCTCTCTTTCTTGTTTCTCCTTCCCTTTCACCCAAAGAGTGCCCCTGACAACTAGCCCCAACCCTCAGGCAGGAGTTGAAGCCCCTGCCCCCTCATGCTGTTTATACTGGCCCCAGCCTCAGCAGGCCCCTGGGGAGACCAGGACCGAGACTCCAACACCTGCAGGCTTTCTGGACTCCCAGGGCCCCTAAAGCAGGGACCTAGGGATCAGAGCTGGCACTGAGTTCCTGCACTACCACCCTCCAGCTGTGTGGCCTTGGTCAGATTACCTCCTCTTCTGTAAAATGGGGTCACAATTCCTAGCTAATGGGGGTGGGGATGCAGGACTGATGGAGGCACAAGGCTAAGCATGGTGGCTGGCGGAGAAAGGGTAGCATGACTTGATGGAATGAGGTACCTGATATAGCATGGTGAGAACTTCCCCATTTTTCCAGACAGGTAGAATTAGTACCAGAATCCACAGCTGAGACAAAAGTTGAGACATGCTCCACCTTCCAAGTCCAGAGGGCTGCAGGTGCCCTCAGGGCTTGATAGGAAGTGCCATCTCAGCAGAACTAGCACTACTGGCAGTGCTGGAGGTGTGTAGGGCTTATGAAACAAGCCACCTCTCCCTCTTTCCCTCAGAGGCAGAGCAGGCAATTCCCCCAAGGCAGGGCAGGTATGGCCACCTTAATGTCTCCCATCCACTTGCTATTCTGCAATTTGACCTATCACTCCTCCATCAAGGGGACCTGTCAATTTCCCCTCCCCTCGAACATGGGCAGGCCTTGGTGATTCACTTGTAACCAAGAGAACATAGCACAAGTTACTCTGCATGACTTCCAAGCCTAGGCCAAAAGAAACCTTGAGACTTCTTCCTTGGTCTGTTGGAAAGCTCACTCTACAGACACTTCCTCTTGGAACCCAGTTGCTATGCTGTGAGATGCCAAGCCACATGGAGAGGCCACATGTAGGTTTTCCAGGAGATAGTCCCAGCTCAGGCACCAGACACGCAAGTGAAGCAGCCTCCAGGTGACTCCAGCCCCCAGCTAAGGCCCCAGACATAGTGGAACAGGGTAGTAGTGATCTATTGTTACATAAAAAATTACCCCAGAATAAAACAGCTTAAAACAACGAACATTCATCATCTCATAGTTCCTGACAGTCAGGAATCTGGGAGCAGCATAGCCGGTAGTTCTAACTCAGGGTCTCTCACAAAGCTGCTGTCAAGCTGTCGGCCAGAGCGTTAGTCAGCTAAGACTTTCTCTGGGGCTCGAGCATCCACTTCCAAGCTCATTCACGTGGCCACTGGCAGTTCCACTCCAGGTGGGCCTCTCCACGTGAGTGTCCTCACAACACGGCAGTTGGCTTCCCCCAGAGTGACTGATTAAAGAGAGAGAGAGACAGAAGCCACAGTGTCATTTTTTTTCTTGAGACAGGGTCTTGCTGTGTCACCTGGCCTAGAGTTCAGTGGCATCATCATAGCTCACTGCAACCTTGAACTCCTGGCCTCAAACAATCTTCGCGCCTCAGCCTCCCAAAGTGCTGGGATTACAGGTGTGAGCCACTGCGCCCAGCTCACAGTATCTTTTATAACCTAGACTCGAAAGTGACACTCCAGCACTTCTGCCATACTGTGTTGGTCACACAGACCAACCTGACATGATGTGGTAGGAGCCTACACAAGCGTGTGAACACCTGCAGGCAGGGGTCATGGGAGTCATCTTGGAGGCCGCCTACCACAAAGAGACCAGCCATTATTCCCACTGTGCCTTGCCAAATTCCTGACCCACAGACACCATGAGCATGATCAAATGGTGGTTGTGTTATGCTACAAAGTTGGGGGTGGTCTGTCACACAGCAGTAGATACCTGGAACAGAGCCAAAACAATTATTCACTGGGTTTGGGGTGCCACCAGAGGGCGTCTGGCTCCTCATTCCCCGCTGATGACTACTGAGTGACTACGCCTGCCAGCCTACCTTGGTGCTGCTCATATAGGGGAAAGCGCATGACAGAGAGAAGGCCAAGGATGTGTCCAGGTGGCCAGTGCACAAGGAGAAGTAGAGAGATGGATTTTGCCGCTGTCCACAGGCCCCAGGGTTGGTGCTGCAGAGGGAGATGTGATGGGGGCAGCAGGCCTGCTGGGGGCAGAGGTGAGCCGCAAAGGGTGAACCAGAGGCCGTTGGCAGAGGAGAGCTGTTTGGCACCCAGCCCTTTATCACCGTGGCCATTTGGGGGTGCCCCACCCCCCCCCACACACCATGTCTCTAGATAACGAGCTGAGCAGCTGTGACGACCAGGAACACAGCCACCTGAGAAGCAGTGAAGAAGGGGTCAGCCAAGGGCCAGCAGGGGACACCTAAGGAAACAAGTCCTTTTTTTTCCTTCCTGTCCCGCCGCTGCGGAGAGCAGGGAAGAGAGAGCAGACCACGCCCATCTGCTCTCCCGCCACAAGTCCTGCCTGCGGGACTTTGAATCCAGTGGGGGATTGAGGGAGAGACCAGGTTAACACCCGGAACAAGAGACTGCATTTGTAACTAAAAAAGACTGAGACGTTTTGGAACCAGCTGGAGAAGGCATCAAGGGGCCAAATGCCCATCAAGAAAGGGGGGATGACAGATTACAGTTGGTAGAAATTAGTTTTAAAAATGGCTACATTTTAGGATGTTGACATTTCTCAAACAAACTAGTTCCAGGAGTCATTGTCTTTATTGTCCTTGGCACCTCCTCTCCTACCTCATTCATTCATTCACTCATAAGCACTTACTGTATGTCAGGCACTGGCCCTGGGCTTCTGTGATGGGCAAAACAGCCTCTGTCCCTGTCCTCCTGGAGCTTATGATCTACTTGGGGAGGGAGACATTAAACAGCTATTCACGTGAGTACATACACAGTTTCAGATTGTAAGTACGATAATTATTATACAAGTATAGCCAATTGGTCCCCACGAGACTTCTGCCACTTCTCCCCATCCCAGGTGTCTCTGCCTCAGTTCAGGACTCATTTGGGTTATTTCCTTGGCTCTGATCTCTTACCATCCAGCCCATTCTCTACCCTTCCCCGGAGAGATCTTTCCAGAAGGCAAATAGGATTGTCCCTGTTATAGACACCTAGTTGTCCCCCAGCATCTATTCTTCCTTTAGTAATAGAGCCTCTACCTTTTGGCTGAGCACATGTCTGTCTGGAATAAAAACTACATTTCCCAGCACCCTGGCTGCTAGTCGTGGCCATATGACTAAGTTCTGGCCAGTGCAAGGAGGATGAAAGTCATATGTGCAATTCCAGGCTATGGCTTTAGAGGGGAGAGGTGCATCCCCCACAGCCCCTTGACTCCTCCCTGCTGGCTGAAATACAGAAGCGATGGCAGGAGCTAGAGCTGCCCTCTTAGACCACAGGAAGGAAGCTACGTGTCAGAGCAAGGAGCCAGAAGGAGCCAGGGTCCCTGCTGGTAGAGCCACCATATCCACGCTTGTTTACCTACCAGGGTTTTTACATAAGCAAGAAATAAACTTATATCTTGTCTATGCCATTGTTATTTTCAAGTCTCTGTTATAGTAGCTGAGCCTGTTTCTAATTACAGTAGTCCCTCATTATCTGCGGTTTGGCTTTCCATAGCCTCTGTTACCCATGGTCAACTGCGGTCGGGAAATGTTAAATAGAAAATTCCAGAAAGAAATAATTCTTAACTTTTTTCTATTTTTATTTTAATAGACTTAGGGGCTACAAGTTGCATTCCATTACATGTATATATTATACAGTGGTGGAGTTTGGGGTTTTGGTGTACCCATCACCCAAGTAGTGTATATATACACACACACAACGTTTTCTTAATCCACTCATCAGTTGATGGACATTTAAGTTGATTCCAAATCTTTGTGGTTGTGAATTGTGTTGTGACAAACATGTGAGTGCAGGTATCTTTTTGATATAATGATTTCTTTTCCTCTGGGTAGATACCCAGTAGTAGAATTGCTGAATCAAATGGTGGATCTACTTTTGGGCCTTTGAGAAATCTCCATACTGATCTCCATAGAGGTTGTACTAATTTATATTCTGACCAATGATATATAAGTGTTCCCTTTTCACTGCATCCTCACACCAACATCTATTGTTTTTTGACTTTTTAATGGCCATTCTAATTGGAGTAAGATGGTATCTCACTGTGGTTTTAATTTGCATTTCCCTCATGATTAGTGATGTTGAGCATTTTTTCATATGTTTGTGGGCCATTTATATATCTTGTTTTGAAAAATGCTCATTCATGTCATTTGCCCACTTTTTAATGGAGTGGTTTGTTTTTTCAAGCTGAGTTGTTTCAGTTCCTTGTAGATTTTGGATATTAGTCCTTTGTTAGACACCTAGCTTGTGAATATTTTCTCCCATTCTCTAGGTGTTTATTTACTCTTTTGATTATTTCTTTTGCTGTGCAGAAACCTTTTAGTTTAATTAATTGCCATTTGTCTATTTTTGTTTTTATTGCATTTGCTTTGGGGGTTTTAGTCATAAATTCTTTGCCTAAGCCAATGTCCAGAAGAATTTTTCCTAGGTTTTCTTCTAGGATTTTTATTGTTCCAGGTCTTACATTTAAGTCTTTAATCCATCTTGAGTTAATATTTGTGGATAGTGAGAGATAGGGTTTTAGTTTTATTCTTCTGCATATGGCTATCCAATTTTCCCAGCATCATTTATGGAATAGTGTGACCTTTTACCAGCGTATGTTTTTGTCTACTTTGTTGAAGATCAGTTGGTTGTAGGTATATGGTTTTATTTCAGGGTTCTCTATTCTCTTCCATGGACCTATGTGTCTACATTTATACCAGTAACATACTGTTTTGGTTATAATAGCCTTATAGTATAATTTGAAGTTACATAATATGATGCTGCTTCCAGTTTTGTTCTTTTTGCTTAGGATTGCTTTGGCTATTCGGGCTCTTTTTTGGTTCCATATGAATTTTAGAATTGTTTTTTCTAATTCTATGAAAAATGACATTGGTATTTTGATAGGAATTGCATTGAATCTGTAGATTGCTTTGGGCAATGTGATCATTTTAACAATATTGATTCCTCCAATCCATAATCATGGGATGTTTTTCCATTTGTTTGTGTTATCTGCAATGTCCTTCATCAGTGATTTGTGGTTGCCCTTGTAGAGATCTTTCACCTCCTTGGTTAAATTTATTCTTGGGTTTTTTTGGTTTTTGTTTTGGGTTTTTTTTTTTTTGTTTTTTTTTTTGCAGCTATTGTAAATGGGATTGAGTTCTTGATTTGGTTTTCAGCTTGGTCATTGTTGGTGTATAGAAATGCTATTGATTTTGTACGTTGATTTTATAACCTGAGACTTTGCTGAATTCATTTATCAAATCTGGGAGTCTTTTGGAGGAGTCCTTAGGGTTTTCTACATATAAGATCATATCATTAGCAAATAGAGATATTTTAACTTGCTCTTTTCCAATTTGGGTAACCTTTATTTCTTTCTCTTGCTTGATTTCTCTGGCTAGGAGTTCCAATACTGTGTTGAATAGAAGTGGTGAAAGTGAGCATCCTTGTCTTGTTCCAGTTCTTAGAAAGCATTCCCCATTCAGTGTGGTGTTAGCTGTGGGTTTGTCATATACAGCTTTTATTATTTTAAGGTAAGTTCCTTCTATGCTAAGTTTTTTGAGGGTTTTTATCATAAAATGATGCTGGATTTTATCAAATGCTTTTTCCACATTTATTGAGGTGATCATATG
Organism: Daubentonia madagascariensis; assembly: GCA_023783475.1. Taxonomy (NCBI): domain Eukaryota; kingdom Metazoa; phylum Chordata; class Mammalia; order Primates; family Daubentoniidae; genus Daubentonia; species Daubentonia madagascariensis. The sequence continues at coordinate 5,637,072 of JAKFHU010000117.1, forward strand.
GTTTTTGTTTTTAATTCTGCTTATGTGGTGAATCACATTTATTGACTTGCATATGCTGAACCATCCTTGCATCCCTGGGATGAAACCCACTTGCTTGTGGTGAATTATCCTTTTGTTTTGTTCTGTTTTTGTAGAGACATGGTCTCACTCTGTTGCCCAGGCTGGTCTTGAACTCGTGGCCTCAAGCGATCATCCCGCCGTGGCCTCCTGAAGTGGTGGGATTACAAGTGTGAGCCACCAGTGCCCAGCCTTGAATTATCCTTTTGACGTGCCGTTGGATTCAATTTGCTAGTATTTTGTTGAGGATTTTTGCATCTATATTCATCAGAGAAATTCATCTGTAGCTTTCTTTTTTTGTTGCATCCTTTCCTGGCTTTGGTTTCAGGGTGATACTGCCTTTGTAGAACAAGTGAAGGAGAATTCTCTCTCAATCTTAGTTTCAGTAGGACTGTACTCAGTTTCAGTAGGATTGGCACCAGTTCTTTGTATGTCTGCTAGAATTCAGCTGCGAATCCATCAGGTCCTGAACTTTTTTTGTTGTTGTGAGAATTTTTAATACTGATTTAATCTCGCTACTCATTATTGGCCTATTCAGGAGTTCTATTTATTCCTAGTTCTAACTCAGGAGGTTGTATACTTTCAGGAATTCATCCATTTCCTCTACGTTTTCTAGTTTGTGAGCATATAGTTGTTCACAATAGTCTCTGATGATATTTTGTACTTCTGTGACATCAGTTGTCCTGTCTCCTTTTTCATTTCTGTTCGTGTTTATTTGGATCTGCTCTCTTCTTTTGTTCATTAGTGTAGCTAGCGGTTTATCAATTTTGTTTGTGTTTTTGAAGAACCAACTTTTCGTTTCGTTGATCCTTTTTATTTTTTTATTTTAATTTTTTGTTTCTATTTCATTTAGTACTGCTCTTCTGCTAACTTTGGGTTTGGATTGTTCTTATTTTTCTAGATTCTTGAGGTGCAATGTTAGGCTGTTAATTTGTGATCTTTCTTCTTTTTCGATGTAGGCATTTAATGCTATAAACTTCCTTCCTAGCACTGCTTTTGCTATATCCCACAGGTTTTGGTACATTGTGTTTTTATTTTTATTTTTTTAAAAAATGTTTTAATTTCCATCTTTATTTCTTTGTTGACCCAGTGATCGTTCAGGAACATGTTGTTTAATTTCCATGTGTTTGTATAGTTTGTGAAGTTCCTCTTCATATTGATTTTTAGCTTTATTCCACTGTTGTCTAAAAAGATACTTATATGATTTTGATTTTTTTATATTTGTTAAGATTTGTTTTGTGGCCTAAAATGTGGTCTATCTTGGAGAATATTCCATGTGCTGATGAAAAGAATGTATATTCTATAGTTGTTGGGTGGAATGTTCTGTAAATGCCTGTTAAGTCCATTTGGTCTAAAGCCCCAATTCAAGCCCAGTGTTTCTTTGCTGATTTTCTATCTCCATGATCTGTCTAGTGCTGTGACTGGGATGTTGAAGTCTTCCACTATTATTGTGTTGCTGTCTATCTCTTTCTTTAGGTCTAGTAATATTTGATTTGTGAATCTGGGTGCTCTGATGTTGGGTGCATATATATTTAGGATCATTATATCTGCTTGCTAGATTGATCCCTTTATCATTATATAATGACCTTCTTTTTTTTTTTTTACTCTTTTTAATTTAAAGTCTGTTTTATTTTATATATATATAGCTTCTCCTGCTCACTTTTGGTTTCTGTTTACATGGAATATCTTCTTCCACCCCTTTACTTTCAGTCTATACAATTCATAAGTTTTAAATTGCATGCCATTCTGAGTAGCATGATGAAATCTTGAGCCATCCTGCCCAGGATGTGAGTCATCCCTTTGTCTAGCCTATTCATGTTGTATACACTACCCACCAGCTAGTCACTTAGTAGCTGTCTCAGTTATCAGATTGACAGATCACAAAATAGAAGTGTGAGTACAGCACAATAAGATATTTTGAGAGAGAGAGAGAGACCACATTAACATAACTTTTATTACAGTATATTGTTATAATTATTCTATTTTATTATCAGTTATTGTTGTTAATCTCTTACTATACCTAATTTATAAATGAAACTTCATCATAGGTAAGTACATATAGGGAAAAAACATAGTATATAGAGAATTCAGTACTATCCAAGGTTTCAGGCCTCCACTGGAGATTTTGGAATGTATCCCCTGCAGACAAGGGGGGATTACTATAATATAATAAAAATCCCAACTTGAAACTGTTCTAGTGACTCCTACTATCTTCAGGTTAAGCCCAAGCACCTAAACCCAGCACTTGCGTGCTTTAAGATGTAGCCCCTGGCCCCTGTCAGCCTAGTCTCTCATCTTATCTCTTGCCCCTCTTTAGTTTAAACCCTATGCTTTAGTCATACCAACCTACTTGCACTTGCCAAATGTGCTAAGCTGATTCATGCCTCCAGGCTTTTTCTTAGGCTGTTCCCTCTGCCCAGAATGCCTTTCCCCCATCTTCTTTGCTGCCTACTTCCTGCTCATCCTTCAGGACTCAGCTCTGGAGTCACATCCTTTAAAAAGTTATCCCAGAACCTCATCCTCACCCCTGCTCCAGATTAGGTTATTTGCCCCTGTTAAGTGCTCCCTTAGCACTTTGTGCCTACTTCTCCCATGTCTGTTAGACTATCAACTTAAAAGGACAGGATAGGCCCTGTCTTGTTTACATTAAATGGCTAGTCCGTAGCATATCAAGAAAGCTCAATAAATATGCATCAAATGAATGAATGACTAAATTAACCAAAAGACCTCATTTATTACACTTCCTTATCACCCTCTGCTCACTTACTTGCCTGTCTCCACCATGGCTGAGTTCCTTGACAAAAGGACCACAGACATCTGACTGCCTGGCGTAGTAGGTGCTCAAAAAATGTCTTCTAGGAGCACTTCCAACCCATTGCCCTCTGCTCTGCATCATCATTTTCCAATAAAACTTCTGTATCATTCTGCAAGTTTTCTTCACAGGCAGTGTCTACTGTGCAGCATTTCCCAACTGAGTGTGTATTTGTTGCTGTTAATATCATAAGTCTTTTCTTGGAAGTTGGTGGCTTTTATGGAAATCAGTATTTGGCCACAGTGTCCTAAAAACAGTAGCTGAAAGGCTTTGCTTATTCAGGTGGCTTGGCTTTAGAAAGCCAAGTGTTCTTTAGAAAACCACATCTCATTGCTGTGGTTTGGGTGGCAAAGGGACAGGAAGCATGTTACAGAGATTGGGAAGAGGTGCCAGGTCAGGTGGGTTTGTGAAGCCCAAAAAAGGCACAGAAGGAGGGGTGCACTCTGCCAATTTGGAGGGAGATGGTCAGTGTAGGTAGCTGGAAGTTGTCATGAGCATTAAATGACTTCATATATGTAAAGCATTTAGCACAGTGCCTGGTAGCAAATGATAGCTTTTGTTATTATCCAGGCACCAAGCTAGGGGCAGGAGATCCAGCCAGGGAACCCCTGCTCTCAGTTCATTCATGGTCTGGGGCAGGAGACAGACATAAGAGCAGAAAATCACAATAAATCATGACAAATGCAAGGAAAGGAGGATGACCTTTGGGAGCCAGAGCCTCAGAACAACTAACTCAGAGTGTGAGGCTGTGGGCCAAGTGCCCAGAAGGCTTCACAGAGAAGGGAATATTTAAACTAGACTTTAAGAAAGAGTAGGAGTTTTCTAGATGAAAAAGGGACTGGTGGGTAGAATGAAATTTCAGGTTCTCCTCTTAAGTCTCTAATGATTGTCCAACCCCTTTGCTGGCCACTTCTTTCCTCTCAAGTGTTCAATTTTGTCTTCATTCTCCTTCTTCTGCCTACCCTCTCCCAGGACAAACTCATCGACTCTGTGGTTTGATGCAGGTAGTAACAGTTAGCATTACTGAGTGCTTACCATAAATAGGGCATTGTGCTAAATACTTTGCATTCATTATTTAATTTGATATTCAGTATGATTCTGTGAGGTAGGTATCACCATCCTGATTTTGCAAAGAGAAACTGAGGCCCAGAAGGGTTAAGTGACTGGCAGCATCACAAGAGGTGCTTTCGGCAGCAGGTACCAGAATACCCAAACAAACGTGGCTTGAACGTTAGGGGTTTATCTCCCATCACAAGAAGTTTGGAGGAAGGTGACACCCGGGGGTTTGATTCCGCAGTTCAGTGGTGTCGGACCCTGGGTCAGCTTCCCTCTGAGTGTCTTGGCTCTCCCCTCGTGGTCCCACAATGGCTGTTTCACATTAAGCATTGCATCTTCCCTCAGCATCCAAAGGTAGGTAGGCAGGGGGTTTTTCTTCCTGCACCTCTCTCTTTTTACTGGAAAGCGAGGCCTTGCCCAAAAGCCCCCAGGAGAATTTCCCATAAGACTCTGCCTTCCCTCCCTCTTTTTTCTTCCCTTACCCTTTTGAGTTGTAACTCTAGCCAGACTGACCTTCTCCCAGCTCTGTACCAATCAGGGTTCTTGGTGGTTGACCTAAGCAGTGAAGGAATTTATTGAATAATACAAGGTTCTCATGAATTCTGAACATGAGTAGGAACCAAAAGCAATTAGGCCAAGAACACAGCCAAAGACATGGCCCAGGAAAAGCTTGGCTGGACAGCCACTGCTGATCATCATCCACCCACTGCTGCTGGACTCTCACCCTCTCACCAAGAACAGGCCCTGCCCCTTCTCTCTCCCTCAAAGGTCAAAGTCCTGGGCAGGACTGTCCCACTGGCCAAGCCTGGCCATGTGCTCATTCCCCTTTTGCCTGGAAGGCAGGCAAGATTCTGCCCTTTCAGCTTCTGCAGGGTGGCTCTGTTGTCCCCCAAGTTCCTTGCAGTAGAGTATTTCCACAACACAAGAGGGGTGCTCCTCAGATGAGTATCACAGTCCCCCCCCTCGTCAACTTCCCGTAGACTCTCTTGTCACCAGGCCTTTGCACATCCTGTTCCCTTTGTCTGGAATACCTTCTCCTCTCTCTTTAGGCAAATCCTGTTCATCCTTGAGGTGTCATCTCACTTAGATGTCGTTTCCCTTCATACCTGACCTTGGTGCCCCTCCATTGTGTTCTCACTGCAGCCTGTACTTTCCCCAGCTTAGCCTCCATTGACATCTTACTTGTGTTTTTCCCTACTTGGCTGCAAGTTCTGTAAGGGTGGAGATGCTATCCTCCTTATTCGCCACTGGATCCTTAGCACCAAGCACAATACTGAGCGCATAATAAATGCTCAATAAATGTATGTTGAATGACTCAATTAATCAATGAGATGAGATGCATATTAATGGCACCACCATCCCCCCAGTCACCAATGCCCAAGACTCAGGCATTCTTATTCCCATCTGGTCTGCTGTCAAGTCCCATTAATTCTACCTCCATAGTCCAGGCCCTCATTACCTTCCTCCTGGACCTTTGCAGGACATCTGTTGTTTCTGCCTTTCCAATAGTGCTTCCCTCCTGTTTTGGAAACTGCCACCATTTGTTCCGGGGAAGTACTTCTTCCATACCTTGCAGTCTTAAGGGAACTGTCAATCAAGGTGCTCTTCACCTTTTCCAAGCCCTGAACATGAGATGCAACTAAGCTAGAAATTTGAAACTTGAGTGGAATGACACTATAGAAAATGGTTATAAATGGGGTTTAGGAGTGGCCTTACCCAATTTTTTTTTCTACCAACAGCATCAAGAAAACTTACTCAATTTTAGAACCAAATGATAGGATAGCCACAGAAGTAAGGCAGGGGAAGATCAGAATATTGACTTTATCACTGATAAAGCTATTTGAGATGTGCCTTTACTGATATAAAAGTGGGCTTACTAGTATTGGACCCCAAAATTAAATTTCTCCATCCAGTCCCTGGCAGTGCTGGAAAATCATAGTCCTGTCTGTGAGGGCCAGACCCTGGGAAATGTATAACATGGAGGAAGAGAGCAAAAAAAATCCTTTTTCTAGGCAGGCAGATCTGAAAGAGAAAGAGTAAGGAAGATCTGAGTTGAGCCCAGTTAATCTCTCTAAACTCACTAATAAGATACAGGTTGAGTAACCCTTATCTGAAATGCTTGAGACTAGAAGTGTTTCAGATTTCAGGTTATTTTGGATTTTGGGATATTTGCTTATATTTAATGAGATATCTTGGGGATGGGACCCAAGTCTAAACACAAAATTCATTTATGTTTTGTATATACCTTATACACATAGCCTGAAGGAAATTTTACACAATATTTTTAATAAGTTTGTGCATGAAACAAAGTTTGTGTACATTGAACCATCAGAAAGCAAAGTTGTCACTATCTTAGCCACCCACATGGACAATCTGTGGTTGTTTGGCAGCACCATCATTTCTGACTCTGAATTTATGTGCTACCAATAAGCAATTGTTTTCTTACACTTATTCACACATAAGTATGTAACAGTAAAAAATATGACATACCATCAATACAATGAAAAAGTAATGTGTTCAGGGTAACAAAGTAGCATAGCAGCATTGCCAGAATACCTGGGGATGCTGAATAAACTGTGCATTGTGCACCTGCATTTTGACTGCGACCTGTCACATGAGGTCAGGTATGGAATTTTCTACTTGAATATTCAACTAGAATGGCATCAGCACTCAAAAAGTTTCAGATTTTGGAATTCGGATGTTCAGATTAGGGATGCTTAACCTGTATATCATTCCTCCTCCTCTGGGGTGTAATAGGTGCTTGAAGGAAGAGGCAAGAGTGTCACTCTAAAAGAGGCCCCTCCACATGGAAAAAGCTGAGGTAGGGACTAATTGTTCCCCTCCGCATTATTCACTTATTCCTGATATCCTGACTACCCAAAGCAGCCCTGGCTCCTATCATTTCTGAGGCCTGTGGTTGTACATCTGGATGCTCCCAATGAATTATTCTTTTGCTTAATGTAACCAGAGTCTGTTTCTATTTGTTTGCATCCAAAGAACATGTATTAGTTTCCTATTGCTGCTATAATAATTACCACAAATTTGATGGCTTAGAACAATATAAACCTATTATCTTAAAGTTTTGGAGATCAGAAGTTCAAAATGGGTCCTATGGGGCTAAAATCAAGGTATCATCAGGGTCAGGTTCCTTCTGGAGGCTCTTGGGGAGAACCCATTTCCATCTCCTTGCCTTTTCCAGCTTCAGAGGCTGCTATCTTTTCTTGACTTGTGACCCCTCAGCCAGCAACCACATCACTCTGATATCTGCTATGTCATCACATCATCTTCTCTGACTCTCCTGCCTCCCTCTTTCCCTTATGAGGACTGTTGCAATTTTATTAGGCCCACCCAGATAATCCAGGATAATCTCTCCATCTCAAAATCCTCAACTTGATCACATCTGCAAAGTCCCTTTTGCCATATAAGGTAACATGGCGACAGGTTCCAGGGAGTAGAACATGAACATCTTTGAGGGGCTATTATTCTGCCTACCACAACACGCTACCAGAGATACTTTTAACCTGTCTTGCATCCACCTCTTTCTCTCCTCTCCAGTCTATATTATAAGTGATCTTTATAAAACGTGAATCTGATCATGACTGCCCTACCTAAAAAACTTCCCAATTCCCCAAAGCCCACTGAATAGAAACCATAGCATACCTTGCTCTCTCCTGCCGCTGAGGGTTTGCTCTGAGTGTTCTCTCATCCTGAAATGTCCCCCTCCCCAAAGCCAAATCCTTCCATCCTTCAAGGTCCTTCTCTTTCACAAAGACTTCCATGATTCTTCTAGCCAGAACCCAGCTGGACTGTGAGCTTGACTTCTGTTACCTGGAGGTGGTGGGCACCAGCCATTCAGACAGACCCGAGACCAAATCTCTGCTCAGCCACAGGCTAGTCATGTGATTTTGGGCAAAGTACTTACACCTTCTGTACCTCAGTTTCCTCTATTTAAAAAATACAGATAATAAAGTAGTTATCTTGTGCATAGACTGTCGTGAGGATAAAAATAAGATAATGCCCATAAAGCGCTTAGCCCACTGCTTGGCATCCAGTACTCAATAAATAGGTGGGTGGTAGCAATTATTAAAAATTAATAGTTGAGTAAATAAGTGAATGAGATACTGTACTCCCTCCTTCCCTTGGGCTGTCGATATTCCTCTTATGGTCCTTAGCATATCCCAAAGCCTAGAACATTTTAAAAATTGAATTAACAAATCTTACATTTTGTGTATTTTGTGTAGTCTTAGTTGTTTTCCCTCCGGGGGCGTCTATGCCTTGTCAGAATTTCTAGAAGGGTTGGTGGTAGAAGGAGAAGGCTGCTCCTACGCCCCTTGCCTGGTGCCCTGTACACAGCAAACCTCAAAAACTCTTGTCTTACAGGATTGGAATGAATTCTGGTTGCATAGAGCCTTCCACCAGAGAACATCCACTTGCTCCCCCCACTTCCCCCCATAAGCCCTGTACTCTCTGGGGTACCTGCTTTTCATCCCCAGTCTTAATGGTGACTCTGCTACTTTGTGACCTTGGACTGGTCACTGCATATCTCTAGGCCTCAGCTTCCTTTCTGGAAAACGGCCGTAGCAATCCTTGCTTCCTTCAAGGTCACTGGGAGGCAAGATCAAGATCAAGCAGGCCCCCTGTAAAAGTCCAGTATGGAGATGAGAAATGAATGTTAACTTCTTTTTTATTATTGTTATTTGGATATATCTTTTAGATAAGAATGTTAACTTCTTCTGTGTGGTAAAGTAGAAGAGACCACAGCTAAAGGGATAGCAAAGTCATCCCTAGGATGTAGAAAATGAGTTGCTATGAGCCTGTGGGGAAACGTAATGGTTTCATAACCACATTCTCAACTAAAGGCCCAAAGGGGCCCTTGGGACTGGAGGAAACTTTCACACACCAAAAAGCTGTAGAAATTATTTCCCCATTCAAGAGAGGGTCATCTCTTTTGAGAAAAACTATCTTTTCCCGACTTTTAAAGGTTGTTGTTTCTCTTATTATATTATAAAAGTAATACCTGTTTATTATAGAATTCATTATAGAACTTTTACAAAATATGAAAATGCACAAAGGAGAGAAACTCCTTTAAGCACACTACACGGAGGTTTCCACTGGTAACTATCAAACAAAATTGGGATTTTGTTGTAACTGCAATTTTGTATCCTCCTTGGTGAACATTTGCCCACGTGATTAAATAGTCTTATACATTGGGGTGCTTCCAGTATAAAAATTTGTTGCAATTTATTTAACCAATCTCTTATCGTTGGACATTTGGGGTATTGCCTTTATTTTTTGGTTTGTCTTGGGCTGTTACAAGAGCTGCCATTAACATGTTTGTTACACAAATCACAACTCCTTGATTATGTCCTTTGAATTCCTGTAAGTGGAATTGCTGGACCAAAGCGTATTTGATATACATTGCCAATTTGTCTTCTAAGAATGATTTTACTCATTTACACTCCCACAGGCAATTTCACAGGACTTCAGTGGAGTTGCTGGTGTCATTAAGTGCCAAACGCGGAACTAGGACTCCTGCCCGGCCTCTTGTCCTCTTTCACGTTTTCCCGCCCACTCCGCACTCTAGCCGCGAGCGCCACGAGCGCCCTGCACCCACTTGTCCATGCTGGCCCGCCCCTTCCTTACCCCCCGTACTGATTCTGTCCAATCAAAAGTAGCCTTCCTCAGTACCGCCGTGCGGTTGGTAAGATGAAGTGTCCGTCGTGCTCAGGGGCGGGCAGAGCGGGCTGACGGACACGGCGGCGGGCCAGCGCGACCGGCGAGCGGGGCATGCGTGGCGTGCGTGGCGTGCGTGGCGCTCTGGCGCGCTGGCCTGGGGGCGCTGGACCTGTGAGGTGTGCGGGCGGGTGGCGGTGAGAGGCTTTGGCGGACATGGCTCCCAACGCGCCAGTGGCCGAGCCCGAGTATCCCAAAGGCATCCGGGCCGTGCTTTTGGGGCCTCCAGGGGCTGGCAAAGGTACCCAGGTGAGCGGCGGCACCGGGCTTGGCGGCCGGAGGTCCGGAAGCCCTCTTCTTGCCCGGGAGCGGGCCGTGGGCTGAGGCCGGGGGGGGACACTGGCTGGGGTCTCGGGTTCTGGTGAGACATTTGGGGGAGTGTCCAAATTGGAGGTCGGGGGAGTCTCGGTTAGGCTTGGGGTGCTTGAGGGATTTAGGCTCGAGGTGTCGGGTGGGGATCTGAGGGTCGATTAGGGCCCTTTAAGGGTTAGAGACTGAAAGATTTGAGGGGTAGGGTGAGCCCTGGGCTAAGGCTGAATGGAGGCAAGAAGCTTCATGGCCCAGATTCCTTGCGAGTCGGGGGTGAATTGTCCAGAATCAGGATTACATTCCAGGCGCTAGGGATAGGGGGACTTATTTTTATTAATGACAGGAGGTGGGAGAGGAGGAGCATCTCCAACACGTGGGGCAAAGTGGGAGCTGACATGTGCTGATTAGGAACACTGCTAAGAGAAGTGAGGGTGAGGTATGGCCTGTGTGAGCCAGTTAAGTTGGGGGGATGGGAGAAAACCTAAGGCTCTCCCTATTTATCTGATACCTGGGGGTGGATTTGTAGAACTGGTTTATAGCCTGGGGAGCCATGGGGGTTCTGGTTGGGACCCTGAGTCCAAACCTTTGACTGGTACCCAAATTAGGGATTGGAAATGCTCATGGGGCCTCTGCTTGGAGTTGGGGCCTAAAGCCACTGAAGGCTAAGCAGCTCAGGGTGACTCAAATGACTCTTAGATGAGAGGGAGCTTGAAATTTAACTTCCTCAATCAACAGGTAAGAGAACAGGCCCAGAGACGTCAGGTGGCTTTCCCAAGTTAGTGAAACTGGTTTCATGTAGCCTGGGACATCAGGAGCCATGGAGCTCCAGAGGGCTCTGAAGTTACCTTCTGCCCTAGCAGACTGCAGGAGCCTCACTTGGCATCTGGGCCCTCTCCAGATCTTCCTGCTAGGGTCTGGCTTTGCCCCCCAGGCCCTAGGCTTCTGGCTCTTGCTTGTTGTTAGGCTCTAAAAAGGGAAATGCCTGGAAATCTGAGCTCCCAAGTGAATGGGCGTCTGGGTCCACTCTTCTCTTCCTAGCACTTGCCCAGTTTAAAGAGTCTTGGCAAACAGACTGTCTTACTCATTCTTGGGACCCCCTGTGGCACCCAGCACATTACATGGTACTTGATATGGGATGAATGTCACAGATTAATGTGGGTGATAAGCAGAAGGGGGGTCTGGAACACTCGGTTCACTCCTGTGACTTTGCTTTCTGCCTCTGGGCAGTAGGTCAGGTAGGACTGCTTCTCTTTTCTCTCCATAGACTGAGCTGTTTCTTCCTTCAAGCTCAGGAGTATCTAATCTCTCTGTCCTCAGTGTTCCTGACATCTTCTCTTTCCTGTTGCTGCCACACTTATTTATTAGATAACCTGCAGCCTAGGGATGTTTAATCCCAAGCTCTGCAGACTTTTGCTGAGTGACAAAGTATAAATAGCGTAGCTCAAATGCATTGATTTTTTTTTTACCTTAACTTATATTGAAGTTAATGATTTCAGTAGTTATGAAATAAGACAACCCATCCCAGTGCTAAAACAAGGGCTTTATAGTCTAGCAAGCTACGTAATTTCTGAGCCTCATTCTCACCTGGAAAATGGGGTTAACACCTACCTTACTCATTTAACATTTCATGAGCACCCAACATTGGAGATAAAGCAGTGAACAAGACTGACAAGGTCCTTTGCCCACATCGACTAAAAGTTCACAAGGATACTGGAAGATTATGTTATATACGTGTATAAAGCACCCATAAGTACCTAAGTGACAGCCTGGCATATAGTAGTTCTCAATAAATATTAACTCCCTTATCTTAGTAACACATCCTCCCTCCCCCCTTCAACTTGGATGTATTTCAGTATAAAATATGATTTATTCAGGAAGTTTTGAAGAAAATTATACTTAACTGATTGATGAGGGTGCATGTATGGTGGGAGTTGGTGAGAGAAGGCTTTGTGGAAGTAGAAGAGATGTGATTAGAGCTGGGAATTGAGGAAAGGCTAAGATTTACACAAGCCATTTAACCTTCTTTTCCAGGGTTGGAACAATAGGAATGTTGTGTGTAGTTTTATGGAGTTTAAAAAAAAAATTCATAAATCAGAGGTTGCAAAGTGGAAGCCTGCAGCAGCATTTAGCCTGCAGGCACACCCCACACACCCTTACTTTTTATTATGGAAAGTTTTGAATACACAAAAGAAGATAGGATGGTATAATGAGCTCTATGTACCCATTATCCAACCCCAGCAACCATCAACTGGTGGCCATTGCTTCCCCATCCACTCTCCTTTCACAAATCATTATAAAGCAGCTCCCAGGCATCATAACATTTCATTTGTAAATACTTCAGTATGGATCTCTAAAAGAGAAGTTTTTTTTAAACAGAAGCATGGTATCCCCTTAAAAATTAACAATTTTTAATAGCAGTCAGTGTTCAAATTTCCATTTGTCTTACAAATGTGATAATTTTAAGTCTCTTTTAATTAATAAGTTCTCCTCTTTTTTCTTGTGGAAGAAACTGTGTTGTTTGTCCTGGGAGTGTTATCACTCATTCTGGGAACTTTCACTTGTATCCCCATGCTGTATTTAACATATTTCTCTGTGCTATTTCCTGTAAATTGGTAGTTTGATCCATATACTTAATTTTATTCAGGTTCAATTTTTTGGCCTGACTACTTCACAGGTGGTGGTGTGCTCTCTTAGGAGGCACATAGTGTCTGCTTGTCTCTGGTGTTTGTAGCCATTGCTGTTCAGTGCCTAGGTCCAGTAATTCATTCTTGTTAGCAAAATGGCAAAATAATTATGTAATTCTTTTTCATTTATTAGCTGAAATATTTCTATAAAGAGAAACTTCCCCTTGTCTACTATTTGATTACCCAGTGATGTGGTTTGTATAGAAAAGGCACGATAAATGCTTGGTTTGTTCCCTTTGTCAACTTTCAAAAAAATAAGTTGACCACAGAGTATTTTCAGTTGTGAAATTTCTCTTAAAAGTCCAGAGCTCCTGTTTCTCTTGAGAAATCAGAAGATCTAGCAACTATGGGCCTCTATTCCAATGTGGCAGCAGTCACTTGCAGCCGAATGGCGTTGCCACTTTGCATGGTGCGTGTGCTCTCCTGTCCCCTGCACAGTGCTCTTCACTGCCTGTTGCTTACATTTGACTCATTTCATTCATTTGCATTGTCTGCTTGGCCCTTGTTGGTAGATGTTTGCAATCTTTGATGTAAAATCCCTAACATGGGGTTAGTGACTAGTGCCTGCCCAGTAATGTTTGTCTTCTTCCTGCTAGTACTTCCTGTTATACCTGCATAACTCAGTATTTTATGTGTATTATGTTGGCTGAAATAATGTTTCCTTTTAAAACTCCACTTTTAACTAAAATAAACGTTTGAAAACTACCTGCTTTTGCGTCAATATAATGTTTTAAAACATCTACAATACTTGAGTTTGTTATTTTATTTAAATAATTTCATTTCCCTGTCTCCCTTTTGGGGTTGGATGTTCCTGCATTGTGGTCAAAAACCAAAGGTATGTTTCTTGCTTTTTCTACCAGCCCCTCCTCATTTCTTCCATGTATCAAATTTATACCAATTCTTTGAGGCCGGGTGCACTTAGGCAGTCAGCTACCATCTTACAGGTCAGGCTCGTTAGTTATGTCAGTGCAGTGACACAACAACTCTGTGAGACCCACACTCTTATTCCCCCCTTTACAGTTGAAGAAACAGAAGTTCAAATGGCTTGTTCTCTAAGCTACGGAGCAAGTAATTGGCAGAGCTTGCATCTGAATGACTCCAAAGTTCTTGCTCTTTCTGCTGCTGTCTGCTGCCCCAGGTTAAATTTTTCCCCTACCCTATGCATGTCAGGAGGATATAATAATTACAGCATAGTCACCCTTTGCTCAGTTGTGTGACAGATCCCAGGCTAAAGACTTTACATGCACCGTCTGATTTAATCCTACAATACTAGAAGGCAGGTCCCGTTATCTATAACTTTTTACTGATAAAGAATCTGAGGCTCAGAGGCTGTATCTTGCCCCAGGATACACGTAGTAGCAAAGGTAGGATTTGAACTCATGTCTGTCTGACTCTTGAGCAGAGTTATCATTTTACATTGTTGCTGTGTAATCTGGTTGGATAGGCAGAAATGAATATCCATGCAAAAAATACATACTAGTTTAGGGTGCTGTGTAGACAGCATCAGATGAGTGACTCACGAATGCTGCTTAGTTCAGGGATAGAACAAGAACTATTATTTGCTGAAGGTCTCCTGTTTATCCTCCTGCCTACCCAGTGAAGTTGGTAATGATATCCCCCAATAAGTTAAGAGGCAAAGCTGAAATTCAAACACATGTTTCTGTGACCTTTCTTTAAAAAAAACTTTTTGAGGTATAATATACATAGAGAAAGGTGCAGGTATTATAAGCAAGCAGCTTGATGAATTTTTACAACATGAACACATTTATGTAGCTTACACCCATTATCAAGAAACAGAATATTGCCAGCGCTGTGAAGTCCTCCTTGTGCTCCCTTCCAGATACACACACACAGCCCTCCCTTAGGGATAGCCACTAAGACTCTGTGGGTTGTTTGTTTGTTTAAAAGCCATGTAGTATTATGGGTAAGAGCTAGGGCTTGATAGTCTTGGTGGCAGTTGACAGCTCTGCTGTTACTAGCTATGTAATTTTGGGCAACATAGCCTCTGAATTTTATCTGTAAAATGCAGATAAGAAAGTTCCCACCTCATGGGTTTATTATATATGATGCATACTAACTACTGTAAAACAGTGCATGGAAAATTGCTTGACATGTTGCCGATGCTCAGAGTTAGCTGATGTTGTTGATATGATTCCTCAGAGGAAGAAGAGATAGTTGGGGATATTTTTTTGGTGGGAGACATATACTCAGAATTTGACTACAGAGAAGGGTAGGGCTTAGACCAGTAGGGGGAAGGGAGAGGGCATTCCTGTGGAGAGAAGAGCTTGAGCTGAGGTCCTTGGAGAGGCATTTATGTTACATATTTGGGAACCATGCATAAGAGCAACTTGTCTATGGTGGTGCAAGGCATACATATAGGGCGCTTGTGAAAGTAAATTTGGAGAGGTTGGCACGTGTTAGAAGTTGATTATGGAGGGCACTGAGTGCCAGGCTAAGGTATTTAGACTTCTCCACTATTGCACTGGGGAGATGTTGAAGGCTTCTAAATGTGCATGTGTTGGGGGATAGGTATCATATGCAACAGTATTTTAGGATATAATTCTAGCTGCATGTGCAGGAGCATTGGCAACACGCATGGGAAAGACTGGAGGCAGACAGATGATTGTAAGGTGAGAAAACAGGTGAGTTTGGCATTAAATCAAATCTTGAGGACTGATAGTCCCCCTTTATTTCCTAAATGCCAGGCCCTATGCTGGATAAATCCCCACAGCAGCTCTGAAAGTAGACATTGTTATCTGTACTCTATAGATGAAGAAACTGACACCTTAGGAAGGTTATGTAACTTGTTCAGGGTGACACAGTGAATAAAGGGTAGAGCCCAGTTCCCAGCTCAGGTCTGTACCACTACAAAACCCAGCCTCTTGCCACTACCCCAGGGCTCACAAGCTGTTTGCATCAGAATCCTGAGGCACTGCCTCAGAACCAGTCAATCATAGGCCTTTAAGGGTACCCCAGATGATTGTGATCATACACTGAAGTTTGAGAACCACTACACCCACTACGCTGCCTCTCTGGTTCTAGCTATTCCCATCCACTCCCCCCCAAAAGTGTTCCACCCTCTACGGGGTTCTCACAGCGGTGATGAGCCTGTTTCTTGGGCTCAGCAACAGTCCTTGGCTAGCAGCAACAGAGTGTGATTGTGTGCTTGAGTGTGGATTCTAGACCCCTGCTCTTAAAAGTGTGGATCAGTGTCCAGCTGCCCATCCAGGCCTGGGAGCTTAAAATGCAGATGCTTGGGCCCCACCCTGTGGAATCAGAATCTGCATTTTGACAGCACTCCCCAAGTGATTGAGTCTGAGAAGTGCTGTTCTAAAGCGTAAGTCTGAAGTGTGAGGGGACTATAATAAAGTTATTTCATCAACTTCTATAGTCTACAAGTAGAGAGTGATGCAAAGAAGAAAGACCATGGGAGGAGGCCTTTTATTGAATGCCTACTTCATGTCTGATATTTTTGGTACTTTATTTAATTTATCCTCATAAGAGCCCTATTAAGTAGTCATTATCCCCATTCAACTGGTGAGGAAACTGACACTCTGAGAAGTTAAGTAATTAGCCCAAGATCACATAGCTATTGAGTGCCTTAGCCAGGAATCAAGTGTAAACCTCTCTGACTCCAAAGCCAGTGCATGCTCTTTGCAGCTTACCACAGTGACTCCCATGCAGCTAGCAGCAAATGAAAGAATTCATTTTCTTCCCTATTGGTGTGTGTTCTTCAATACAGCTGTAGAATCCAATCACCTGCAATAGTGCGTAAGAGTCCTACAGTTTGGGAGTGATAAAAATAGAGCAGGTTCTGTGCTAACAGTTCTCTGTGGTGTTTTGGTCAGCCTTTCCACTTAAGCAAGCCTGACCTCCAAATTGTTCATCCAGGTTAATTTTAACAACAAGAAGAAAGATTGGCAGAAAGCGCTGTCTCTGGGCGTAGGGCCACAGTGCCAGCCTGGTTTTCCATTGCCAGGGGTCCTGACCTTCATTGGTTTTCCAAAGTGCGTAGTTTTTAATGCCGTCTCATCTGGGTTCCATTTTGCTATGAAGGCATTCTTTGCTTGAACTGCATCAGTCCACAAATTACAAACCAGAATTTTCTGCATTGAGCCCCATCTATTTAACTTTTATTGTGTGCACCTATGAGTGCACCTAAGAAAACTCCCAGTGAACTGGTTTGAATAGAGATCCAAACCTATTTATTTTATAAAACAGATTGGCTGAAAACTTCTGTGTCTGCCATTTGGCCACTGGGGACATGCTGAGGGCCATGATGGCTTCTGGCTCAGAGCTGGGAAAAAAGCTGAAGGCAACTATGGATGCTGGGAAACTGGTAGGTTTGGTGGTACCAGTGAGTGTTGGTATTCCTCAGAGTCTAGATCTGTACTTTCTGACATGGTAGCCACCAAGCTATTTAGATTAAGTTAAATTTAATATAAACATCAGTTCCTCAATTGTATTAGCTGCATTTCAATCAGCCAACACAGATACAGAACATTGTGTCACTAGTGTGTCAACTGTAAGTAGTGATAATAGCTAACATTTATGACAGCTTCCTGTGTGCCAGGTGCACTGTTTTAAGTGCTTTATATGTATTATCTCATATAATTCTTACCATAACCCTATAATCATTATATGTTATAACATAAGGTACTTTTATGCCTGTTACAGGTAAGGAAGTAGACATTTGCTTAAGTTTACACAGCCAATAAATGGCAGAACCAGGATTACACCCAGGCAGTCTGGCTCCAGGGCCTGCAGTGTTAATTGTGTCTTGGTTTTTGTCTTCCTCTCCGCAGGCACCCAGATTGGCTGAAAGCTTCTGTGTCTGCCATTTGGCCACTGGGGACATGCTGAGGGCCATGGTGGCTTCTGGCTCAGAGCTGGGAAAAAAGCTGAAGGCAACTATGGATGCTGGGAAACTGGTAGGTTTGGTGGTACCAGTGAGTGTTGATATTCCTCAGAGTCTAGATCTGCACTTTCTGACGTGGTAGCCACCAGGCTATTTAGATTAAGTTAAATTTAATTTAAACATCAGTTGCTCAATTGTATTAGCTGCATTTCAATCAGCCAACACAGATACAGAACATTTCTATCATCAAAGAAAGTTCTCTTTGGACCAGCCCTGTGCTAGAGGGTGTTTTAACAAACTGGCAGATTATGTGAACTTTTAGAGTAGCAAATTATTTGATTTGTTCTGAATTTATGGCACTTAACTTATAGTATTCTTGAGGTTTTTTGGTGTTGATGTGTTTTATAATACACTCAAATTTTCGAGCCAAAAATGAAATTGCCATCCCTAGGCCAGAACTCAGGGATGTATTCCAGGGAGGACTCAGGAAGTCACAGAAGTGTTTTTTAACCTACTTTTGTGACTCTATGTTCTGTGTTTCTAACAAGGGAGTTACTTGGCAATTGTGACAAAGGTAATCCTTCCTGTTTGGGGGATATGATAGCATTTTCTCTTGGTTTTAGGCCAGTTGATCTGATTGGACAAGTACAATCTATTATCTACTAAATCTTCTTTGATTAGTGCCAGAGCTTAATTATAACTGAGTTATTCTGGAACTTGACCTCTGGGGATCACCTTCAGAAGTCATTTTGTGTTTGGTCTTCTGGTCTTTTTGTATTTTAGAACGTTGGTTGGAGAAAGATGCTGGGCTTTGCTTCCATCCCTGAGTTACCTTTTGTTAGGCTTGAGATTCAGTAGCTATATCGAGTGTTACCTCTGCCTGCCTGCCACCCACCGTTTCTTTCTAGCTTTCCCTTCATGTTAGCGAGGCCTTGGGTCAAGCCAGAAAGCTAGGTATTTTAGACTTTGGGTATTGACAGAAGACTTTGTACTAAGAAAAAATTGGGATGTGGCAATGAGATTGCTTATCTCCAACCTTCATTTAGTTGCACAACTTACACTTTGTCCCCAAGTTCACAGCTGGTGCTGAGAAATAAGAGCATTAGCTGCCAACATGGGCAGCCTTCACTGTAATACAGACTGGAGACTTTTCTTTCTATAAAGGCACAGGAGGAAAACCAGTTTTTGAAAGTTGGGAGGGATCCTTATTGGGGTTTTAGAGAGGATCAGAGGTGTGTTGGGTTGGCTCTTTAGTTCCTTGGTTCTGACCCAATCTTGCCAATTCAGTGAGCTCTGTTGCCTCGTGTCCAGGATGGCCCAGATGCGTGACCAAGCACATACCTCAGTCACATAACTATTAGCCTAATCAAAATTGTGAAACAGGGAAGGCCTTTCTGCTCTCTGGTCAGCCCCCCATTCTCTCCTGGAGCTCTCCTCAAGTAATCTTTCAGCCATGTGTCCTCACCTTTATTGTGACTAGAGAACAGCTGAATGCTAATAAGCTGTTATCTGGTGGCTAGGACTCTGACTCTAGTGTCAGGAGAGGCCTTAAGGACCTAAGACACAGCTCTCCTGGTGGGATGACAAGCAGTGGAATTTTTAGAACACAGGAGTATGTCAAGGGAAGAGAACATGTATGTGGCAACCACAGAAGTAATCATGAACCTGGATCTTCCAAATGGAGCCACTCCACATTTGCTCTGATTTTTGCTTCTTTGGGGTCAAGAAGACTTGCTGTTGAGTCTGTTGAGGTTATACACACAAACTTTTGACTCTGGATTTGGGCTAATATCGCCTAGTTAATGGATTTAAACTCAAAGCTGTTTCATTCTTAACTTCCAGGTAAGCGATGAAATGGTAGTGGAGCTCATTGAGAAGAATTTGGAGACCCCTTCGTGCAGAAATGGTTTTCTTCTAGATGGCTTCCCTCGGACTGTGAGGCAAGCAGAAATGGTAGGTAGCTTAGTTTTTGTATCACTATTGTGTGAAAGCTAACTGTGTCCTTTATCTCTTAATTCCTTTGAAGGAGATGGGTCTGACCAAGCTCCAGTAGCTTAGGTGGGCCACACACTCTTTTACAGCTCGACGACCTCATGGAGAAGAGGAAAGAGAAACTTGATTCTGTGATTGAATTCAGCATCCCAGACTCTCTGCTGATCCGGAGAATCACAGGAAGGTATTGGTCCCCTGAAGGTCCCTTCTTTTCATGCTTCCTCAGAGCTTTGTCAGACTATGAGAACTGCTCTTGCTTAATCCCAGCCATGAAGCTTAGTGCCAGATTGATCTTATTTGGTGACATCCACTGAAGTGGTGACATGGGATGGGGATATGGAAAGAAGAGCAAGAGATTTGAAGTCAGACTGCATCTCAGTTCTGTCACCTTTTAACTCTGACCCTAGGTGTGTTTCTTAACCTAAGAATTACTGGTATGTAGAAGGGGGTTAATAACACCTGCTTCAAGGAGCTCTTGTGCACGTTAGATAATGCAAAGTGCATAGTTGAGAGCCTTGCTTATAGTAGGTGCTTAAGAAATGTTAAATTCCTTACATGTGTATCTCCATTTTAGTGCTTTTTAAATCTGATTTCAATTGGAGTTGCCATACTTTGCTATAGGCTTTTATTATAAAAATAATATGACCATCTAGACAAAGTTTAGAAAATGAAGGAAAAATTTGCTCATAATACAGCCACCTTATTATTTGTGTGTGTGTGTTCTTTTAACATGTTTGTTTCTCAATGTTGAGCACAGAAATGCTTCTACTTCTGAACATGTTTGTTCTGAAAGACCAACACTGCTTTAGGCTACAGTTTTCTCTACCCTATTTCACTAATCACTCTGCCATCTGCTTTGTGCCTTCCAGAAATATGTTGGAAGCTCTCATCCACTAATGGATCCTCCATTCTCTTCTTTATCGTGGGCTGTAGCTTTTTTATGTCTTTGTCATTTTAATGGAGTCTCAGGAAGGTGGTCAGCCCACCATCTTGAACCAGACATCCATGACCATTATTTTTAATTGCTGCATGATATTTCACAGTAGGTAAACCATCATTTACTTAATTATTCCCTTATCGTTGTACGTTTGTGTTTCTTCCAATTGCCCACTGTTAAACTGATGCTGTGACCACCGTAGTGCATGTAAATTGTGGGGTTTAATTAGGAGGAAAATGTTTTCTTGCTTTACGCTTTATTACTTTGATTTCCTAATGAGGTTGACCATCTTTTCCATGTGTCTGTAGTTGATACCTTCAAGGAGAGAGGCAGACATGTGAATAGACAGCAGAGTAAGTGCTAGAAGTGTCATCCTGGAAAGCTATATGGAATACAATGGGATCTACCTTATGATACTTTTCTTTCCAAATGTCCAGGTTTCATGTCTCCAGCTATTCCATAAGTTCCTTCAATGCAAGGACTTTTGTTTTTTTGCATCCCCATTGGGCACAGAGTAGACAAAGTTGATGTAGGCCAAGAAGTGGTAGGGTTGACAGTAAGGGACATCACCAGGCCTGGAGTCCCTCAAGCACAAAGCCAATATTAACAAAACCAGGTGACATGAGGGGCCTTTGATTTGATGGTCCCCACTTCCTGAGTACCTCTTCTTGCATAGCACAGTACTGGACCCTGAGGGTGGAGGAACAGGAGAGGCTCTAGAAGAACAATGTAGTGATGCCCATCTCTGACCTCAGAGAGACATATGTGTAACCTAGGCTGTTTTGGGGCTGTCTAGTACAGTAGGAAGTCCAAGAGAGCCTGGAGACAGGGAAGGAAGGCTGCCTAGGATAGGCATAACATCAAACGTGACCTTCTTAAATGAAGAATATTTCAGTGAGACTTTCCCAGAAGGGAATAGAAGCAGGAATAAGTATGGGTTGGAGGAGGGGCTGTAGGTGGGCTAGGAGCAGACATATCCATATCTGCATGGGTGGTAGAATGAGTGCCGTTGGGAAGATAGGATGGGACCTTGACGAGGGAGGTCTGCCAAACTGATTATGGTAGACTTAATAACAAGTTTAGGAATCATGAGATGTTCTTGAGCCACTGGGTGTTGTGGTAAAGACACTGTTCTAAGAACATTAGCTTGGTCCTGGTCTATAAGCTAACTTGGGGGAGAGAAACAAATAAGGACCTCATCTAGGAGCCCGATTGTGATCCACATGAGGTTATGGAGGCCTGTGACTATGGTTGGGTGGGGGAGAACAGAGGGACCCTGAAGGACAAACTATGGGATTGCTGTAGGGGGTGAAAGAGAGAAGACTCAGTCCCTCAGTTTGGAAGTGAGTGGCTTAGTGGGACTCCCTCCCTCACAGAGCACGTCACTAGTGAAGGTGTCTTTCCAAGTTCACCCAGCAGGTGAGTGGCAGGGCTGCCCCAGAAGCCTGCTTTCTGCCTCCTGGTACAACACACTGATGGTTGGAAGAAAATGAGGCAGGAACTAGTCGGTTTATTATAGATCTTATTTAAGTCTGAGATGATAATAAGGACCCCACTGTAACAATCTGAATTAGCTCTGTCCCCATTTCTAATAATTTTGAGTCATTGTTTGTTTCTTGAATATGTGTGGTTGGTGGTTTTTGTTTCTGTTTTTAACCTGTTCAGTACTGGCTCTCTGGTATACTAATTATCTACCAGTTGGCTTTCTGGTATCATCTTAATGTTTAGTACCATCTCCATTTTGTGGATGAGTAAACAGGTGTCTAAAGTGTCACACTCAAGGCAGCAGTAACTGTAGAATCCCAACCCTGATCATACCTCCAGGCCAGGCTCAGTGGCTCATGGAGCTGTTTTGGTTGGTGCTTTAGACCAATCCGCTTTGAGAACTTGGAGATTGGGCTTTTTTTTTTTATTTACTTTCTAGGGAATGAGCCTTGGCATTCCTCTTTAAGAGGATGATATGAATGGGGAAGGAGCAATGTGTTGTATGTAATTGGAGGCCTGAGGGAATCTGGGAGTTTGTGAGAGGCAGTGTAGAGACGTGGAGAGGATAGAGTCATGTTTGTTGCAGCCTGGCTGCTGTGCGCCCTGTACTATCCAGAAGGTGGAGAAATATCATGGTCCACATCGCATGCCCCCATCCCTTCCCAAGGGCACTGGAGCTGAGCCCAGCAGCCTGTGCTCTCCCTGGGTCTCCCAATGGATGCCATTTCTGAATGGGTACATCAGAGGAACCTTTCCAAGGACTCAAATAATGGAGGGTCCAACCTCACAGTACATGATTGCAGTCACTGGCCCACTCACTCCTCAGTACAGTCAGCCCTCCATATCTGTGGGTTCCCCATCCATGGAGTCAACCAACCATGAATTGAAAATATTTGAAACAAAAGAACCAATAAAAAATAATACAAATTTTAAAATACAGTATAAAACTCTTTACGTAGCATTTACATTGTATTGGGTATTATAAGTAATCTAGAGATAATTTAAAGTATACAGAAGGATGTGTGTAGGTTATATGCAAATAACTACACCATTTTATATAAGGGACTTGAGCATCCTTGGGTTTTGCTATCCACAGAGGGGGGTCCTGGAACCAATCCCTCGCGGATACTGATGGGTGACAGTATAGCTTATTTTCTGTGCTGTCACCTCACCCCTCCCACTGCCACCTTATGCCATAAGTGGACCATCTTGTTCCCCCCAAAATATGCTGTGATTTAAAACACAGTATCCCATTTTTCTAAAGTGTGACTTCAGTGATGTGCCGAGATATTGATCCCCTCAGCCATCAAAGCAACTAGGCAAGCCTGTGGTAGCCATAGCACCCCCAGGAGGAGCAAGCCCCCCAAGTACTGTACAAATATCATTTCTGTACATGCCAAGAGGTGAAAAATGTTAGGAGGCTCTGGTCTAACAGAGCTTCATGAGGAGAGCAGAGAATTGGGAAACTACAGAACTCAAGCAAGCACTGGCCACTGAGCAGAGTTTGGCCTGCCTCCTTTCCCTTTTAGGTTTCTAGTCTCCTGTGGTGTGGCCATTCCCAGTTAGGAAAATGGGCTTGTTGCCTGTGGGGAGTCAGTACAGATGCTGCTACCAGCTACATATTCAGTGCCAAATAAATGCCTGTTCTTGGGCTGTCTACTCCGTGACTTGTTTAATATGTCACTTTTCCTGGTGACTTGAATATTGCCCCATAATGGTTAGGCTGTCCTTCATCTATGTGATCAAAAAGGTGTACTGTATTGTCTCATGGCGGTTGCATCCCTGGGACATATTTTTCCTGTTAGCACCTTTCTGGTTTTGTAACCAAACTAGGTTAGAAAATAGGATTCATTTCTCTGTCTTCTACCCCCCATAGCACTTTGTACAAATCTCTGGCAGTAGCTGCCAGATTATCATATTTGTTGTAGTTATTTATTTCTACATTTGTCTCCCCCCACTAAGTACTACTTGTGAGCAGTGATTTTGACTCATTGCTTTATAGCCCCTGGATTCAGCTTATAGACTGAATCAGACTAGGCACATATTAATGTTTGTTGAATGAAAGGGTGAATAGAATGGATGGCTGTGTAAGACCAGACAGAGTTGTTTCTCTCAAGTCCTGAATTAGGTAGTTATGCCAGCAGTTTGCCTCTTCCACCTCTTCCAGATACTCATTATAATGTTTGGTCGAAATAGAAGACATACTCACTCTGCCACTGGCATAAGCTCTCCTGGAAGCCCAGTTATTTTCCTAAGCAAGAGAAGCTTATAGCTATGTTTTCTGCTGGGTGCTGGGTCCTTACATCCAGCTTCTCTGTCTCTGCTTGTCATTCTGGAAACCGCTGGGGTACAGGGGGTACTTTCAGTCAACCTGACTCATGTTCATTTGCTGTCTTCCAGGCTGATTCACTCCAAGAGTGGCCGTTCTTACCATGAGGAGTTCAACCCCCCAAAGGAGCCCATGAAAGATGATGTATGTAAATTCAGGACAAGAAATTTCTTTTTCTTTCCTTCCCCTTTCTTTCTTTACTGTTTTCTCTTTTATTACCAATATTACTAAACCATGGAAAATACCGCTATAAGTAAATCAGATAGCCTGTGGCAGATCTATTCAGTGTCTCCCTGGGTGGTTTACTGCTTGACTTCAAGGTAGCTACTTGCGCCCACTACTTCCCAGTGTCCAGACGGTACCTGTCTTCTGTCAAGAGCAGCCCCTTTCTGGCACCATGGCCACCTAAGTGGTCAACTAATTAGGAGAAAGTTAATTGAAAGCACAGAATTAGGGAGTTGAGAGGGTATGGTACTGAAGAGAAGTTTGCTGATCAGTGCTTCAGCAGAATATCCTCTCGATAGTGACTGCTCTACTGTGTCCTGGGGTCTCATACATGGTCACTGTACCATTTACCATAAAGAGTCCACATGGTCTGTTTTAGAGCATGTAGGCAACAGCAAGAATTTCCTAGGTTTACCTTTGTTGTTTGACAAGCTCATCAGGTTATCCAGGTTCTATAAATACAGTTTTCAGAGCCATTATATCAACTTAGTCACATTTTGCAAAGTTGGTAATTCTACCATTCAGAGTTCTCACTTCACTTGTCACTTTTAGAATGTTGATTGGTGACACTCTAGTAAATATGCTAAATATTTAGACAGCTAAGGTTACAATTACTAATGTATCTCTGATTTTGACGTATTCTTCTGGTCTCAGGGGCCTCTGTCTTCCTTGCTTTTGACCCTAGAAGCATTCATCTTCGAAGCTGAATAGCCTGAGCACAAAGCTGTGAGAGAAAGGCATTGCCCATCTTCCTCTTACGAGCAAGCCCCTTTTCTCACTGTTGCTGTTTCTGACAGGCTCCCTGACTTCTCTGGACCAAGTCACAAAGTTATTGGAGAGGGTCTGGATTGCCTGTCCTTGCCCCTAATAGGCTTTGGGACCAGACAGCATCCTGGGCAGACAGTCCCAATTTAAATATGCATCTGCCATGGGATAAGGAGACCCTGCTAACAGGCCTGTCCTTTCATTGCCCTCCTCCTGTGCTCAGATCACTGGGGAGCCCTTGATCCGTCGATCAGATGATAATGAGAAAGCCTTGAAAATCCGCCTGGAGACCTACCACACTCAGACCACCCCACTCGTGGAGTACTACAGAAAACGGGGGATCCACTCTGCCATTGACGCATCCCAGACGCCTGATGTCGTGTTCGCGTGCATCGTAGCAGCCTTCTCCAAAGCCACATGTAAAGACTTGGTTATGTTTATCTAATGTTGGGTCCGAAAAGGAATTTCTTCTTCTTATCCCTGTTGAGGGAGTGGGTGGAAATGGCAGGGCAGGCAGAGGGAAGCTTCCTCATGCTAGCAAGAATATCATTTGATGTATTGATTAAAAAAGCACTTGCTTGATGTATCTTTAGCATATGTGCAACTCTCATCTCATCTCTATGTGTGTGTGTTGGTATGAGTATGTGTTCACTCT
The DNA here is from genome assembly GCA_023783475.1 of Daubentonia madagascariensis. Taxonomy (NCBI): domain Eukaryota; kingdom Metazoa; phylum Chordata; class Mammalia; order Primates; family Daubentoniidae; genus Daubentonia; species Daubentonia madagascariensis. The sequence goes on from JAKFHU010000117.1 coordinate 5,662,969, forward strand.
CCTACTTTGTAAGTTTTAGGCTAGGTTGCTTTACCAGCTGTTTACCTCTTCAGCCATACTCTTGATTTTATTTTTTGACCAAAATAAACCCAGGTATCTGCCAGACACCCCAATTTCAAAACTTCGTAATATTTATTCTGTTTCCGGCAGCTGATTAGAAGAAGTCTAGAATCACGTGAAGTCAGACAGGGTCATAGTTCCTGATGGCAGAGAACGTTGTTGGCAGAGAATTCCACTTGTTTTCTAGCCCACAATAAAAAGCCACATGAGTCAGTGCATGGATAGGGATCATTAATTTTGTCCCCCTAAATGGAAGAAAAAAGGCACTTACATTACAGATTCTAGAAATTACTGGGAGAGGGTATCACCATAGAAAGAGCAAGGCCAGGTTGAAATATTTTTCTGATCTACATCATGGTGCTATAAAGTAGGGATCATTCCGGACTTGGGTTTAAAAACTGAATTGTTGCCAAAGGATTAAACCAGGTGAAAGGTCCTTTGGAAGTCAGATTTTCTTCTGAACATCTAGGCTGAGCATCTGAGAGCAGTCAAATCCCCTTCCCCCAAGAGAGACCAGGGTAGGTCTGTTTACTTTTATTTTTAATGTTTGCTTCTGCTCCAAGTGTGAACAAAACAGTATTTTGGGGGTGATCTATTCTTGGATTCATTTTCATCAGAATTTATTCAAACCCAGTCTCTATCCAGGATGTGACTCTCAAATCAGATGTGTCCCTTTTAAACCCACACCCTCTGCCTCCCAGATCCAATCCTTCACCCCTTATTTTATGATGGTGTAGCCACCAACTCACCAAGAAAAGATCACCCAAAAATAAGACCACTTGTGAGGGTAACCAGCTTTTATTTATAACCTTAGCCCCTCAACTATTAAGCATTTCCTAGGGTCCATGCTGTGCCTTTTGGACTCTGGTTTGATTTGTGGCAAACAGATGAAGTAACATTCTGCTGTGAAGGACCACAAAAACAGCGGCCTCTGGAAAAACCATTAGAAAGTCAGTGGCAGATCCGGTAAATAATGCCTCCTGCCTCAGCATAGTCTGCTGCTGACTCCATGCAATGGATTCTAAAATGCCCAGTCCCCACCTGACCTGAGCTCTCCTGCTGTCTGTGGAACTACCAGAGGCCTTATCTTCTGCCCACATGGCAACTGGGCATGGGTGTGTGGCCATCTTGCTTCCCTCTTTGCCTGGTCCAAGTGAGTGTCTGCTGCTTCTGTCCTGCCTTGTTTCCCTGGCTCTAAACTAACTCCACCCACTCGTAACGGAAATTCAGCGTGGCTTTGTGTGTTTCTGGGAAGCACGTGACTTCCGGGAATGGGCAAGGAAGAGGAATGAAACCAAAACTATCAGCTATGCCTGCAGGAGTCTGGGATCCTTCTCTGGGTGAAGGTGGCATCATGAATCTTGGAATCAACTCCCCTTTGACTAGGGACAATAGCAGGCACTTGGCCTCAAGTTGAGATCCCTGAATGTTTGCTAATTGAATGTGCATGGTCCTTTCCCAAATATTTGTCATCCATCTAGTGCATTAATGTGTGCACACAGGCACACACATGTGCATGTGATATTTGGGCTGCCAATTAGAACTAGAAGATCACAGAATGCATACGCCCTTCTCAGTATGGTTAGGATTATATTTTTGCTTCAATTAATTCCAGAATTCTTAACCTCAGCAGGCATGAGAGCTTTCACCTGGCAGAGAAATGTCCAGTGTTTAGTGTATTTGGTTGCTGGGGCATGCATGCCAGCCTTCTTTGATATGTACTTGGTTTTTAAAAACCCATTTTGTTCTCTCTTGTTTCCTCTCTATTTCAGCCTAGTAACAGAAGGCCAGGCGAGACTGCACCACTGCTCATCACCCCGCGGCGTGATCCCTGCTCTTAGGTGCTGGGCAGAGGGGAAGGGTGGTCAGGGTGAGGATGGAGAGGGAGGGCTGGTGAGGGGCTCAAGAGGAGTATTTAGAAGAGCAGCAGTGTTGTTGTAGTGAGGCAGATTCTTTTACATATGGGTGGTAATTTTAAAGTGTAAGTAGAGGGGAAAATAATTTAAAAAAAAAACACTGTGCTTGGAGGATATGGGTAGAAATAGCAAGGTACAGTATTATTTCTAAGGAATTGGGTTTTCATTTACTCTGGACTGGTAACAATATTTTTTAAAGACAATGCCCTAAGACCTCAGCTTTCATCTCAGAACCTCATGGGTTGCCAGACCAAGAGTACAGGAAATCAAACTGTTATCCTATCTGTCCTGTAGCCTGGAACAGGGAGGGTTTGACTACTGACCCTGGTTCCCCATACCATAAGATCAAAAAATCATCTCCACATTTGAAAGAGATACGGGATGTATTTATGGGGGGGGGTGGCTCAGCAAATCAAGTTTACTGGAGTCGAAGGCAGGGGAGGCTAGGCTTACTCCCTTCCTCTGACTTACCACTGATTCACCAGTCCACCTGCTCTCATGGGTAAGCGCTGAGCAGCCACCCAGCACATAGCACAGTCCTGCACTCTTGCCTTCTTTCATCCATGGTGTGTGAAGGGACCTTTTTAAATAAATGAGCAAGTGTCCTAAGCTTTATCATCCAAAGATTGTCCTTCCCATACTCAAATCCTGTGACGGGATCACTTGACAATACTGTGATGTATTATTTTCAATGAGGTGCCTTTCTTAACCAAATGCTGCCTTGTTTTGCCCCTAAATCAATAAAGTATGTTAAAAGTTTGTATCCCCTGTTATGGCATTTTTTGAGAGAATCTAGGCTAGAAAAATGATACTGAATTCTGGAGCTGGCTTGGAAGCCCTTTCTTGTGGTCACTGGCAGCCATGTGGTTAGGGAGGTCCAAGTGTGTACTCATAGATGAGCCTGTGCCCTCTTGACCTTCAGCTCCTGTGCCAGCTTTTCTTGATCCCAGGGACAAGGCAGCTTGATTTACTGGAGACAGCACTTGTTCTTGGAGTTCAGAGAACCTAGGACAAATCCCAGCTAGTTAGCCATTCACTTTGCTTCTGTTTCCTCATTTGAAAAAGGAAGCTGATAATGCCACCTTCTCAGACTTAATGGCATTAAATGAAGTTTATGAGAAGAAGCTTTTTGCTTAGTGTCTGGCACACAACAGACATTAGATAAATGTTAGTTGGATCCAAACACACACAGAAAAATATCTGCTTCCTGCTGGGCTGGATAATTGTTGGACAGACAGTTGTCCACAGTCTAGAAAGCCAGTGCTTCTAATCCTAAGCTACCTTTTCAGCCACATCTTCAATACCCTTGGTTGCTTCTTTGTGTGTCCTGGTTTTAATCCATTTCTTCCCCAGCAAAAGTGAGCTGAAATCATTTGTCTAAACTGAAGCTCTTATGCTTTGGGAAGGGCTGCCTTTGCCAGTGAGGTTTCTGAGAAATGACTGCTATTCCCAAAACAGGAGGGAGCTGGGCTGGCAACACCACCATTTTTCGGGCAGCTTGTTACTGAGAGAGCATTTCAAGTCCTCCTCCCTGAGCCAGCCCCTCCCTCTTTGCTGCGCCACTTCTCCACCTCTCAGAGTCATTTTCAGGTGTCAGCATGACTGACTCGCTCTGATCTTTCACTCCCTGAGCTGCTTAAATGCCCCATGAAAATTTTCGTCATCCCTTGGTCATCATGCATCCAGTTGGGGGGAATGTTTGTCAAACCAGCCTGGAAGGCAGCATGGTGTGGTTGAAAAGAATAAACTGAGAGGTGACTGGGTGCGCTATTATTCGTTTGCTTCTTTGGGTCTTGGTTTCCTCATCTGCAAACCAAGTTTGGGTGAGATAAGAATCACTACCACTCCTGGAGGATGTCCTGTGCCAGGTACTATGCAAAGGCTTCACACCCTCAACCTCACGTGGCCCTCACGAAGCACCCTATACAGTCAGAACTATCTGTCTCCTGTTTTATAGGTGAGGAAACGAAGACTCAGAGGGTGAAATAACATTCTTGAGGTCATACATAAGAAGCCAAGTCTGGACTCAAACACGGTCTCTGATGCCTGTCCCCTTGACCTTGTTGCTCAAGCGATTTAGTGACTTGTGTAGCCCTATAGGCAGGAAATGCCCCTCTGAATAAGAGCTCTTTTTCATGGACACTCACACTGCCAGAACTGATTTTGAAGAAGTCACTGCCAATTCTGAGGTCCCACGGTATGTGTCTTAGGATCTCTTGTGTGCACAAAGTGTTGCTGACAGAAAGCAGGGCGGAGAGCATCCTCCTCAGAAGCCTCAAGTTTTTCCTCAGATGAAGACAGCTCAATGAGTCAGAAGACAGATTTCAGCAGCAACTCCTCCACCGTGAGACCCTGGGCAACTTACCTCACCTCATCAGTAGAATGGGAATAATCCCTAACCCTCAGGTGAGCCGATGACACTGGTGACCAAGAAGCCCATGTGAGTCGAGATGCCCAGTACACAGCAGATGCCCATATGTGCTGATGGGATTTGGAGAGAAAATGTGGGCATTGGTGAGAGCTGTTTTCCTCACCACCTGGAACCAGGCTAAGGATTCTTAACCTGAGAATCCCCTAGAAATCATGGGCCTGCATGAAATAGTATGCAGAACTCTTTGTATTTTCATAATTAGTAATGATTTAACATATATTGAATGCTTACTATGTGTGAGTTTCTGCATACATTATTTATTCTTCTCAAACACCCGGTGGAAATCAGTACTGCTGTCATCTCCATGTTATGTCTGTGGACTTTGAAGTTCATACATCTGGTAGTGGCAGAACCAGAGCCCAAGCCTATGGCTCCACACCCCTGACCTCTGTGCCAGTTGCTTTGACACTTTGCTGGGGAGAGGGGACAGTTTCTCAAAGGCACCCGTGATACAGAAACGACTACGAGCTGTGGATCTAAACAAAAGGGGAAGAAATTTGAGTAGGTTTGCTATGTCACAGTGAAGGACCTAAGTGGGGAGTGCAGCCACAGGGAAGGCCTTTTTCTATCCTGTCATTCTCTGTTGCTTCCTTACTATTGGTGCTAAAGCTCTAATGTGCTGGATTTGCAAAGCTCTTGGAATCACCCTTGTTCCAGAGGGGTGAGTTAGTGTGGGAAAAGGAGGCCAGTTCCCCCCACTTCGCACCCCCCCAGTTCTGGAAAGGGTGGCAGGGGGAAGGTGTGTATACTGGCTCTGCTTCACAGTCAGCGCTGTCAGACTGCAGCTCAGTATGGCTAATGGTGTTGCATTATTCATAACTCCGGAGGGAGTGCTGTCCTTCTGACGTCTTGGGAATGTGGTAGCTTCTGTGTTTAGAGTCGTCCAGGGCAATGTGGTGATGCGCTGCTTTCACAGAGGGCCCCTTCGATTCCTAGTCTGCATTGAGGTGCCCCTGGCACCGAGCAGATGGGAGTGGAAGGACAATGTATCAGAAGACAAGACAACACCTAGATCCTGTGCAGGTAACTCTCAGACCAGTAAGCCAAACAGATCTGCACTTTTGGGATAAAGTTGCTGTGGAACAAATCATTTCATTGTATGGTATACCTTAGATGAAGACTTAGGACAAATTCCTCTGAGCTTAGAACTAAGCTCAGCTGTTTAGCTGGTCTGCATTCTTCTATAGGTAAGAAATGCTTCATTTTCTACTCTCTTCCTTTTTGTCCTGGCTGTGAGGAAACTAAGAACTAAGTCTTGTGTTCAATTGTTATTCCTTCCTCTGCCAGGATTGCTGGTTTTTTTAGAGACAAGGTCTCTGTGCCGTGGCATGATCATTGCTCACTGCAGCCTCAAACTCCTGGGCTCAAGTGATCCTCTTGCCTCAGCCACCCAAGTAGCTGGGACTACAGGTATGCGCCACCACACCTGGCTAATTTTTTTTAAAAAACTTTCTTAGAGATTGGGTCTCACTATGTTGCCCAGGCTGATCTCAATTCCTGGCCTCAAGCAATCCTCCCGCTTCATGCCAGGGTTTCTTAATAAAATTCTTAGCCCAGCCTAATCTGTTTTATGTTTGGCGTTTGTGCACTCATACGTGTGTTGTAAACTTCCTTGAGTCTACTTTGGAAGAGAAGCAGGGTGTAAAGGAACAGGTAATTATGCAGTACAGGAGGTCAGACTGCAGAGAAGAGGGTGGCTCTGTGAAGGAGGTGGGATCCAGATGGCCCCATGCAGAGGGAGGGGCATTGCAGCAGAGCACAGCCCAAGGGAAGCTACGGCTGTGCTTCGGGCTGCTCTAACCTAGAGAACCCTAGAGTTCTTGGGAAGTCTACATCTGGTTGGAAATAGTGTTTTTCAAACAAAGTACAGGGACAGTAGAAGGGAAGTTTTTCAGCACATGAATAATGTCAAGAACCCGGAAGAGCAGAAGACAAGGATGTGTACACATAGAGTTGGTGGCCCACTTTAAGCACAGCCCATGTGCCGTTCTTCCTCCCTCCTCCCCCAAACACACAACAATCTATGCTTTGACCATGAATCAGATGATCCTTTGCTGTGGGGCTGAAAAGGGGGGAGTCCCTCAATTTTATTGTCAGTTCTGTGTTCCAGTCATGTGTCTAGTGGTGTGGGCATGGGTTCTGGGATGACAAAGATGATCTGTGGTTAGATCTTGACACTCACAGTAGCTCACTATGTGCCTTGAGGAAGACACTTAACCTCTAAGCCTTAGTAAACTCATCTATAAAATGAGCATCAGAGCACCCTTCTTGAAGGGTGGTGAAGTTCATATGAATTGAAAAATAGCAGCTGCCTAATAAACCTTTCTATTTCCTTTCCCATGGCCATTTGCCAAGGAAAAAAAAAGACCTTACCATCCATAAGTATTCAAAATGGGTATCTTTACCCATTCCTATTCCCCAGTGCCACCTCTCTCCCCCTTGGAATACTATACCAAACCAGAATGGGTTGCTTTTGACTGGGTGTTTCCTGAGCTGCCAAAGGTGCCCCTGGATGGAGATGGGAATATGAGTTCTCTTCCCCAGGGATGCTAATTCTTCTCCAGGGTGGCCAGAGACAATGCGGCTGTCCTGACATGACAGGCAACCAGGCAGTGATGGTCTTGGCACCCACAAAGCCCAAAGTTCATGGAATAGGACATTCTGTAGTTAAAGATGAGGGGAACAGAAACTGCTGCCGAAACCACACCTCGGGCTGGCAACACCTGCTCGGATTCCACAGACCCACTCTGATGGCTGCCTGCAGGAACAGCCCTCCTTGAGGCCAAAATGGCAAAGAGCACAGAAGAGCACATTGGGATAGGTCTGTGTGCTTTGGTTGCATGTGGCAGGAGGGAGATCCTGGAGTGGGCTAAAAGAGTCTTAGTGAGAATCTGTTGACTCATGTTTTGAAAACCTTTGAAAATTGCCTTATGGTAAGGAATGAGAACAGCACCCCCCTCTTGGTGCAGTGGGCAGGACAAGTTCATGTGTTAATATATCAGGTGCTTTAGAACAGTGATGCCTGTAGTGCTCAGTGTTTCCTAGCTAGCAGCTCTGGCTCAGCAATTCCAGTTTGTGCATGTACCCTAAGGAAATGGCTAAGAATGTACAGAAAGCATTTTTAAATAACAGGGTAAAAACTGGAAACAACCTAAATTTCCAACAGTAGGCAAGAATGACTGATTCATTCATGGGATGGAATAGTATGTGATCATGAAATAAATCATTTCAAGACATAGAAAAATGGGGGGCCTGGTGGCTCACGCCTGTAATCCTAGCACTGTGAGAGGCCAAGGCAGGAGGATCACCTGAGCCCAGGAGTTGGTGGCTGCAGTGAGCTACGATCGTGCCACTGTACTCCAGCCTGGGCAAGAGAGTGAGACCTTGTCTCAAAGGATAAAAAAAAAAAAAAAAAGAAAAGAAAAGAAAAATGCCATTATAAACTATTGGGTGAATAAACAAAAGTTATTAAGCAATACAGAATGGGTCTATTTTTAAAAGTAAACTTTTTATTTTGGAACAATTTTAAGTTTATAGAAAAGTTCCAAAGATAGTACAGAGAGTTTCTGTATACACTTCATCTAGTTTCCCCTAAAGTTAACATCTTACATAACTGGTATGTTTGTCAAAACTGATTCATTGGTACATTTTACTAGATATACATTATACTAGATTATACTAGTCATAATATACATTATGACTATTTTTGGTTTTCACTATTTTTTCCACAAATGTCCTTTCTGTTGCAGGATCCAACCATTTATAGCACATCGTATTTAGTATTTTTGTTATTTAATAGTTTATATACATTGAAAAGCATCTGGATAATTATAGATGAAAATATTAACTGTGATCATGGCTGAGTGGTGGAACTAAGGGAGATTTTCATTTTGTCTTATAGTTTTTCTATGTTTAACGTGTCACATATTTTACAAACAAAAAAAAACTAGTACCTTCAGGCTGAGTTGGTGTTCTCTGATGACTCCTAGTACGGCTGTGCTGTGTTGTGATTACTCATTCATTTGTCCTTCTCTTTAGACTGAGCTCAAAAGGAGGGGCCATGTCTGCCTCATCCCTTTTTCCCCATCACGCAGCATAGGGCCAGGCATGGGAGGAGGCACTGATAGTGTCTGACTGAATGAATGGGTGAAGTCAGAGAAGTTTATTGCTACCACCTCTCAGAGATTAATTAGTCTTAGCACTCTTTTCAGCTTAAGGAAACCCAGGCTTATGTTTCCCCAGTTTAGTGATCCTAGAGAAGGACAGGACCTGTTTTTCAGGTTTGCAGTCTCAGGGTTGACCCTCATGCCCATTACTGAATTAGTCTCCTTGGCCAGGAGCATGGAATATGCCATTTGGCCAGGCTTAGGTCAATTGACCAGGCCTTTAGATGGCTTCCCAAAGAAGAGTCAGGGTTCTGCTACCCAAAAGGGAAGGGTGGATGCTGAGCAAGTTAAATTCAACATCAGAGCTTCCCCCCAAAGCAGGCATTTCAATCCCTAATTCTTTTCACCATACTATAAGCTCCCTGATGAGAGTAGGACCACATCAAAGCTATTCATCGTTAAATCCCTAGCACCCAGCATAGTGCTTGGCATGTAGCAGGGTCCTAATCAAGATTAAGTGATTCAATACATCTCTTGATAAACTAAACAAAATCATTTAACTAGATAATGTTTGAATCAGAATGCTCTGAGTTGCAAATAACAGAAAACTGGCATAATAGTAAAAGACATTGGGGGGGATGAGGGATAAGAACTTACCTATTGGGTACAATGAACACTATTCTGGTGACGGGCACACTAAAAGCCCCGACTTCAGCATTATACAAGGTATCCACGTAACAAAAACATTTGTACCCCCTTAATATTTTGAAATTTAAAAAAATAATAAAGGACATGTGTTGGCTCATGCACCTGAAGTCTAATGGAGGCTGGCAGTCAGGCATGGTTTGATTAGGACTTCACTTCTCTGCCAGTCTCCTGCCTGCTCCCTTGGTATCTTCTTCAGTCTGGCTTCTCATGGTAGCAAAATGGCTGCAATAGTTCTAGACGTCACCTCTGTACTCCAAACCATCCAGCACAAGAGAGAGAATAGAATTGTATCCCTGAATTCCCAGCAAAAGTCCTGAGATTCACTGTGAACTGAATATGGTCACATGTCCACCTCTAAATCAGCCATTAGTGGCAGGGGTTGTTTATTATTGGCTTAGCCTAAATCATATGCCTCACCCTTAGAATTGGTGGGGGGTAGGGGCGGTTGTGAAGTAGAATCAGCTTGCCTGAAACAACGTGGATTCCTGATGGGAATGGAGACTTTGGGGAAGGGGAGAGCAGTCTGGATCCTGAGGAGGTGACCAACAGGAATCCACCTCAATTGAATACACTGAATTGTGTGGCATAGGCAGGGGCTGCAGGAGTTATGAGAAGGCAATGAGTGAGGGTTGCAGCAGTCAGCCTTCATGGAGGAGGAGAGACTGAGCCAGACCGTCAGGAGGTAAAAGATTTGGGCAATGCTGTGGGGAAATGGAAAGGAGGGAGCGTTTCCCATGTGCCAGACACCATGCTAAAAACCCTCCGTATGCATTACCTCAATTAGCCCTTACAACAACCTGCAAGTTGGGTATCATCATTATCCCAGATAAGAAACTGAAACCCAGAGGTCACAGTAAGTGCTGATGTTGGGAATTGGACCTGGCATCTCTGGCTCTGAAGCTTGCACCTGGAGCCACGATAGTGGTGAGTGAAGTGGGCCATGGTCACCCAGGAAGTTTGTGCACTAATGAAGTGAGTGGCCTGACCTCAGAGGTCATCAAAAAGGTACTGCAGAGTGTGAAGCCAGGTTCCAGAGTCTCATCTCTCAGCCTTTGTTCATTCTGTCTTCTCTACCCAGAATTCCCTTTCCATCCCACCTATCCAAATCCTACCTCTATTCAAATCCTACCAGTTCAAAGCCTGAGCTCCCATGGCACATTATAACTCTTAGCAGTATCGAATCACATACAGGACTGTCTCCCCAGTAGACTTCTGTGAGCTCCTCACAAGAGCTGCACGTCATCTTTGTATCTTCGGGGCTTAACACAGTGAACTTCCCTTTACACTTGGCATGGTGACCTCTGAGGGCTGGGAGGACATCATAGACTCAGAATGTTAAAACCCTCAGATTTACCTGGTGTAATCCTCATTGTACAGGAGGAGAAACTGAGGCCTAGAAAGGTTGGGACTTGCCCAAGGAAGCAGTTGGGTTTAGAACTCAGGAGTCTGGAGTCCCAAAATGATGTGGCTGAAAGAACATTATTAGCTGTGAAGCCAGATTAACTGAGCTCAAATCCCAGCTTCTCTGTGCCTTGTCTGTAAGCTGGGCAAAGTCACAACCTCTCTGAGCTTCATTTTGCTCATTTGGGTAATGGGGTTGTTATGGTGCCTACCTCTCAAGGCTGGTGTGAGAAATAAATGAGTTAGTCTTGACAGAACTCCCAGCACAGAACCTAGCACATGGTGGTCCTGCAGGAATTAAGGGCCTTTATCAGAGTTGTGGTGTGTGAAACATGGTGGTGCCAGCTCTGCCCAACAGAGCCTTTGGGGTCCTCTCCTCTTCCACATCCCAGTCCACACTCCTTCCCTTCAGGGCAGCTGAGAGACAAAAAAGAAGGCATTGTGACCTTAGTGTGGAAGTGGGCCAGAGTCCCCCTTGCTCAGGGTGCTGGCTTGGGTTAATGCAACTCCTATGTAGGTCAGCCCCCCATCCCCACTGGCCCTGGTGGCCTGAGGCCACCAAGGCCAGGCACTGAACCTCCCTTTCTTCACCCTCAGACTGGCACAGGTGTGGGGACAAAGCAGACCTAGGTGGGCTCAGGCTGGAGCCGCACCAGAGTGATGGCAGCGCAGTCCTTCACATGCCCCAGGCCAGACCAGGAGAGCAGCAGGAATGATGACAGCACTGGGCAGATGCCCACAACGTGGGGTCCTTTGCCTCTGTCTGGTGGAGGTGCTCCCAGAGCCAGAGGGCACAATCCCAGGATTGGGCCCCCAGGCCCATGCAAAAGCCAAACCAGATCTTCCCCCTTTGACACTCTCCACCAGCCTCTGCTTCTGCTCATGAGATCCTGTCCTCCAGGTCTGGAGGCACCCAGGCTGGAGTTCAGATCCAAGCTCTGCTTCTCCCTGACTGGGGAATGGTACACCAGTCACTTCGCTTCTGTGAGCTTCAGATTCCCCCTCTGTACAATGGGGACAATGATGCCTTCTTCAAGGGTTAACTAGAATCCCATATGTGACAGTGACCCATGCCACAGGAGATTCTCAATATGTCTCTTCCCTCCTCAGCCATGCTGTGCCAGGGCAGCCGGGGTCAGAACCGAAGCACAATTCCTTTGAAAGTTTGCCACGCTCTGACCTTAGCCACCTGAAACCTTGTGCCCTCCCTCCCCACCAGATGGACTGCCCAAACCTGGCCTCAGTCCTGGTTCTGCCCCTTACTAGGCGGCCTTGAATGTATCACTCACACTCTGTGAGCCTCAGTTTCCTCATCTGCAAAATAGACACAATAATACCTACCATATTTATTGATTGAACAAATTTACTCTTGCCCTGTCTATGCTGGGCCCTGGGGACCCAGAAACAAACATGAATGAGACAATGCCTGCCCTCAAGGACCTCCCAGTCTAGCGGAGGAGACAGATGTAAAATCAGAGACATACATGGAGAGCAGTGGAAAACACACAGCAGGCAGTGAGCAACTTAGGCGGATCAGGACTGCCTCAGAGCAGGGGAAATCTGAGCCACACCTTGAAGAATGAGTAGGAGTTTGCCAGGTAGCCACTGGGGGCAGTGTTTTTGTGAGAATCAGATAAGCTATGTCAAGTGTGTTTTATAAATTGGGCTGCCTTTCCCTGCTAGGCTTTTACCTGAGTCCATGCTGCTCCCGTGGGAAACAAAGAAATGCCCTAGAAACCCCTCCCCAGGCCGAGAGTTCCTAGAATTGGGGGTCAGGGAGGGGTTTTGCCCACGAGCTAAAGACTAGGCTCACCAGCTTGCCACACCAGGCCTGCTCAGTTTCGTCTTCCTCTTATGTTTATGCTCTGGCAGAGCACAGCCACTTACAGTTCTCTGAAATCAGTGTCTCCCTGTCTCCTTCCTCTCCACACCCACCTGGCAACCTCCAATTTGTCTCCTGGAAACGTGGTTGGCCCACATCCCACTCATGCAGCCTCAGCACCTTTTTATTTGTAAATACATACTCTCATCCTTCCTCCCTAAGTGGCTGGGGCTCCTTCAAGGACAAAGAGAAGGTCTCAGTCTCCTCTGCTCTCCCAGTGTCTAGCACAGACTGACCGGAGTTGCATCCCTGGACGGATGGGTGGGAGTCCTTCACTCCCACAGACACTGAGCTTTTGCCTCAGGCCTGCTCACGAGTCAATCACAGAGGATGCAAGAAGCACTCAGTCCAGAGGGAAACTCGCGTGTAAACAGTTCATTGCAATGTTGGGTGATTAAGTGCTGGGATAAAAGGACATGCGGGGGATGATGGGAACACAAGAAAGAGCAACTACTTTGAGTAGGCACGTGGTGGAAATTAAGCAGGAATTTGCTGGGTTGTGAGAGAAGGCAAGACAGTTACTAGCTCATGCAAGGCGTGGAGGCGTGAAAAAGCCCAGCATGCTGCAGGGTCAGTATGTGTACGGCTGGAGGAACGTGGGAGGAATGGAGGGGCCTGAGAGCAGAGGCTGGCAAGGCAGGCAGAGGCCAAGGAAGGGCACACCTTACCCTCGTGCCAAGGAGTTTGGACACATGTTTTAGGACCAATCGTCCAAGCTTTGCAAGCAGGGAAGGGATGATGTGGTCAGTTTATGGGGGTTTTTTTGGTTTTTTGTTTTGAGACAGGGTCTCTCTCTGTCGCCCGGGCTAGAGTACGGTGGCCTCATCATAGCTCACTGCAACCTCAAACTCCTGGGCTCAAGGGATCCTGCTGCCTCAGCTTCCCGAGTAGCTGGGACTATAGGTATACACCACCACGCCCGGCTAAGTTTTCTATTTTTTGTAGAGGTGGGGTCTCACTCAGGATGGTCTCAAACTCCTGGACTCAAGCAATCCTCCTGCCTCCCAGAGTGCTAGGATTACAGGCATGAGCCATGGCGCCCGGGCCAGTTTATGTTTTAATGTGGTGGCGGGGAGAGTGATGGTAGAGAGGCCAGAGAGGAGGCCAGGGCTGCTCTATTAGTCCAAAGATTTTGGCCACTTAATAGTAATAATAACAGTTAACACTTATTCAGTGATTACTCTATGAGGGCCCAATTCTAATTACCTTATGCATTTTAAATGATTTAATTCTCCCATGATTCTATGATACAGATATTACTATTATCCCTATTTAAAGATACAAAAACTGAGGCATAATGAAGTTCAGTAACTTGCGTAACTTGGTAAATGGTGGAGCCTGACTTTGCACCCTGGCTGGCACACTTCAGGGCCTGTGCTTTTAGTTACTGTGCTATATAGGCTGTCATCATCATCATACTGATAAAAATGATGCTATGCTAATGAACATTTCTTGAGCGCATATTCCATGCTGTGCTTTGTTCTGTGCTCTTCAGACTTACCTCAGGTTTAATCGGGTTCTAATCAGGTTGGCAAGAAAGACACTGTCCACATGGGAGACCAGCCCCAGAGCCCATAGTCCAATGGAGACACTGCTCCAGGTCTTGCTGTGTCTAAGCTGCCCATAGGGAAGTGGCCTGGCCACCTCCCCAAATTGCTGACAGTGCAACCTTTGGCAGGGGCAGTCAAAGCCTCGTGCTGCAGTTGGCTGAAAGCCTAGCCAGAGGGGCTAAGCCAGAGTGGAGTGAGCAGCTGCAGGGCCTGGGCCCCTGGGGCCTTCAGACACCCTGGCTCAATGCCTGGACACTGCTCAAGGCTGCTATAGCCAGAGCTGGGGACCGAGCATCAGGACCCCTGGGTTCCAGGCCCAGCTTGGTGGTTGATGTGCTGTGGGACTTTGGGCAAATCCCCACCCCTTCATGGGCCTCAGTTTCCTGGAAGGTAAATGAATAAAATTGCCCCTGTCCTTGATCTTCCTTCCTAATATCGCCTGTAACAGGCTGGACATCTAGGGTACCACAAAGTAGTCCATCCCACTTAGAAACTCAGACCCCAGGTTATTTGGGATCTCTCGTTGGTGCCAGGTCCTGCTGGGCACTGGGGCCACAGAGAGGAGCTGAGCTGATCCCTGCCTTCAAGTAGCTCCCAGCTGGTTGTGGGGGAGGGGAACAGACAGGAAAACCAGCCATCAACCCAGCATGGTAAGTATGTGCTGCATGGAGAGAAGGGTGCCTGAGGGGCTGTGGGGGGCTCCAAGGAGGGAGCAGCAGACTCTACCTGCCTGGCCTGGAAGGCTTCCCAATAGGAAGAACATGGAGCTAAACTGCGTCTTGCATTTTCCAGGTAGAGAAGGGGATGTGCATCCCTATTGAGGGAACAACCTGTGCAAAGGCCTGGAGGCAGGAAGGACCTGGCCTGTTGAGGAAAGGGGGAGCTCCACGTGGTGGATGGTAGGGAGGAGAGTGTGTGTGAGTGTCAGGAGATGGGACTAAAGGGGCAGGCGGAAGGCAGCAGGGGCTGAATTGAGTGCCAAGTTCCTGAGCCACAGCTGAAGGCTCCAAGGCTAGAAAGAGCAGGGCGCACGCCCAGGCCTTACAGACACTGGGGAGGGCCCCAGCCTCTGGAGTCCCAGCTTGGTAACACTCTCCCCCTGCTGCTTACATTTCCCCCTCTGTCTTGCACACTTCCTCCCTTCCCTGGAGGCCAAATGTCATCCTGTGCCTTCCTGTTCAGGGCTCTCTGTCCCCTCCAACTTCATATAAAGCTCTTCATAGAGCAGCCCAATCATCCCAAATGCCTCACACTTGTGGGCCACATCTTCTTATCTTCTGAGTTTCTCTAGCAGCCTAGGAAGGAAGCTGTGACTCAAAAAACTCAGAAATGATACAGAAATAGTTATTGATCATCTATGGGCCAGGCCCCATGTTGGCCTCTGGAGAACAGGCCAGACATGATTCCTCCTGGGAGCCCACAGTCTGGCTAAACATGTGATTATACCAACAATTAATTATTTACAATTATTTGGTTGTTTGTGATATTTGTAAATTTACAATTATTTTGGTTGTTTAAGAAAATATAAGTAGCTGGAAAACTTTATAACAGGAATCTGATTTCCCTGGGCAGCCAGGGAAGGTATTCCTAAGAGAGTGATGTTGCAGTTTGAACCTGAGGATGCAGAGGGCCAGCTTACTGAAGCAGCACGGGGAAGAGTGTTACCAAGCTCAAGATGACTTGTCTGAGGTCATCTGGCCAGTATGGGGGATCTGGGCCCAAAAACTCTGATCTATCTAACTCCAGGCCCACTGCTTCATGGTTCCCTCCTACTGGTATTTTTCTCCCATCATTCAAGTGTCAACAACAAAGAATTTTCCTATCTTTGATCTTGTTGGATCCTCTGTGAGGTAGAGCCCACGCTCCCCATTCAGAGGCAAACCTAGGAAGTCTAAGTGATTCACCCCTGTGCACACAGCACTAGGACAAGAACCCACATCTCTGGGCTCTGAGATAACCTGGTGAGATCATGGAGGAAAACTGCCACCGTCTTTCCCAGCTTCTCCTTGGGCCAGGCCACCCCTGGATGACAGACACCCGAGGGACTTTCCTGGGAAACAACTTCCTGGAGGGATATGAGAGCAGCCTGAGAGATACGTTCGACTTGGGAATAGCCCTGTCCTGAGCCTGAGAGTGCCCAGGGACCCCAAGCAACTGTCTTCCCAGCCTTGCTGGCATCCCAGAGCTCAGAGCAGACTATGGTTCTTTCTGCCCTTGAGGTTGCAAACAGGACTGCTTTTGAATGAAATGGAGTATAAGCCCCACACCAGTAGCCAGTGCAGGCCTCTCCTTTGATCTCTCTAGGGAATGTGGGTACCACCATCAGAGAGATCTGATGGCTGTAGGAAGCTCCCAGCCCTTGAGCACTGGGTCCTAAGAGGGTCTTGACCCCCTTCAGAGGCCTCTGGGTCCCAGTGGGAGGGTCACTAGGCCTTTAGAGAGAGGATCTTTGGGTTCTGATGAGGGATTTGGGGATACTATGGACCTTGGGGAGAGGGTTCTAACAATAACAAATTGTTTGTCAGCAAGATGGGAGCAGTTGAAGTGTTTGAGTATATTTAGGGGCATACACTTGCTGTGTCCATAGAGTTTCTTCGGTCCCTTTCATTCACACAGCACTTACCCTTGGTTATCTCATATGTTCCACATTGACCCCCAGAGCTACCTTTTATGGAGCTAAAGGGATTGAAGATGAAGAAATGAAGAGAGCTGCCCAAGGCCCCACAGAGAGGGGCACATCTAGTATCAGATCCAGCCCTTTCCTGTAGCCTCCATCTGCCCTTGTACCCTCTGCCAACCTGGAGACCCCAACCTCCCCCAACTCCTGCTGTGCTGGAGGCCTCAGAGGCCAAAGAACCCCCACCACCACCACCAACTGCCTACCAGAGTCCTCCTTTCTGAACTTAGCCAGGGAGGTGGGATGAACTGGGGGCTTTAATCCTGGCTCTACCTTCTTCCCTGAGTTGCTGTGAGTTTAAGTGAAACCATGGATCTGAAAGTGCCCCATAAACTGAAAAATGGTGAATCAACACAAGGAAAGGGAGACCACCACTCTGTTGTTGTATATAGAGATGAGTGATTGAAGCCTAGGCCTTCGAGGGGCTCACAGTTTGGGGGGAAGCAGACACACAGACCCACAACCCCAACATAGCATGAAGAGTGCAATAGCCAAGGGGTGTTTCAGGCATTTCGAGGGCACAGACAACTCCCAGGGAAGTCGGGAAGGTCCTGAGAGGAGTACACCTTGAAGATGAGCCATGAGGGATGTGTGAGGGTTTACCAGTGAGATAAAAGAGAAAACATGCATTTCAAGGGAGGGAACAGCTTGTGCAAAGGCTTGGGGCCTGGAAAGGGAATGGTGTCCAGAGCATCCTGTCAATGACGGAGGAAATGAGTCTTGGCAAGGCTGGCCAGGCAGAGCAGAGAATAGCGTTGAAATGCTTACAAAGAAGATCTGGAGTTCTTTTCAGTAAATAATGGGAATTCTAAAGCAGGGAAGTAGCCCTTGTATTAGAAATTATTTCCATTTTGTACAGATTTCAAAGTGAGCATGCAAATTGCCCAAGGCCTCTGTCAGGGAAACAGAACCAATAGGATTTATATATAATCATGTGATTATGAAGGCCAGCAAGTTCCAAGATCTACAGAGTGAGTCAGCAAGCTGGAGACCCAGGAGAGCCAGTGGTTTAGTTCCAATGTGAGTCCAAGTTATCTGGGCACCCTAAGGCCCAGTCACATTGACACCATCAAATTGTCAAATGGCTAAAATGAACCATCACAGCCTCACAGCTAAAAAGTGGCACAGCTGGGGTTTGAACCCAGGTCATCTGACTTGAGAACCCTTTGCTGCAGCAGCCAGTCGCCAGAGATCCAGGGCTCTCCTTTCCCAGCCTGGACTCCAGGACTATGCCAGCTGGAGAGAAGCAGTCCGTCACCGGCCAGGTTGGGCTAGGGACCAGATAATCCAGCAGGGCTCGGGGATGGCGCTAACCAGGGGACTCTCTGTTTTAGCTGAGACTCTACAAAAGGCTTTATACCCTCTTGGGATGAGAGGTGAAGGTAAGGGGGCTGGGGCTTCAAAGAAACTGCCCCAGCAGGAGTCCTTCCCACTTTCTTCCCATTCAGAACAATTTTGTGCCCATCACCCCATTTGAGCTCAGCAACCCTGAGCATGGGGCAGGGGAAAATACCCATTGGACAGATGGAGAAAGAGATGCAGAGGTGAAGTGGCTTACCGAGAGTCACAGCTGGGAAGCAGAACCACAGGGCCCAAGACCCTTAAAGCTCACCCCCTCCTGTTTTACAGAGAAATAAGGAGAGACCCAAAGGAGAATGTCCCCATTTTGCTGATGAGGAAGTAGAAACACAGAAGGTTGGGTCTTCTCCAAGCTGCTTAGTGAATAGTGACCAAGACCTCCAACTGTCCTGGGTTTTTTTCCATTCCTCCACAAGACCAGGCCTTTCTACTGTCCAACAGCCCAGAGTTTACAAAATACTTGGCTTTGCCACAGTATCTTGGGTTACTTGGGTTGCAGTATCATGCCCCTGCAGAGTCAGATACAACTTCTACTGAGGACCAAAGAGGGGAAAGGACCTCCCATGTCACCCAGCAAATCAGGAGCTAACTCCAAAGGCTATATTTCCCTGACCCATCCCTTGGAGTAGCAGCATAGAGGCTTGGCTAGTGAGACCAGCCACCAGATGACCCTAGTGATTGTTCGGGGAAAAGGGAGGCTCTGAGGCCTAGAGATGGCGAGTGGCCGGTCTGAGGCTGCACAAGTTAAGACCTGCTGCTGCTCTTTCCCAGCACTCGGTGAACACTAGGTACTTTCTGATGGTGATGGAGGATGGGGTGGAGCTGCAGTGTCTGCCCCACAGCCCACCATGAGAACACACCAGGAGTGAGGGGCTTTCCACCCAGATCCTGAGAAGTTGCTCCATCATTCTGCCTCACCACAACCATTTCCTTCTCTAAAAACTCCCTTCCCCGCAGGCTCTGAGACCAGTCAGGCTCTCAGCACAGAGTCTACCCAGACTAGCTTCTTTAGCTGTGGCCACATCAGGCTCAGGAATGTCCCAGGAGGCCCTCCCATCTCTGCCACTGCCACAAGCCAAGGGGGTGTGCGTGTTGGGGGCTGGGCTGGGGGGTCTGCCTCAGGAAGGGCTGGGCCTGAAGCTCCCGCCTTTCTGAGTAAGGGTAACATGCTCCCAACGCCCTGCAAAGCGGTTCACAGACAGCAGCTCACTTAATCCTTACAGCTATCCTGTGGGGGTGGAAACAGTTATTGTCAACCGCAGCTCTACAGGTAAGGAAACTGAAGAGCAGCCAGGAAGGAGCTCAGGGTAACACAACTCTTCTGTCTGGCTCTGAGCCCTATGCCCCTCCTAAGAGGCTGCTCAGTGGACTCAAAAAAGGTAGTGAGTATCAGGTTTTGGTTCTTGTTTTGCTTTTGGAGATCTTTTGGAGGTTTCCTGGAAGATAGTTAAGACTCTTAATCGTGCCAAAGCGGGAAGAGTCCCCGGGGATGGGGAAACAGGTGGATGGGGGGGAGGAGACATGTCTTGGCTAAGGTCACACTGCAGGTGAACTAACTGGCTGGGGTCAGACTGGATGGCGTTGGGACCTTGACTCATCGGCCAGCCGGGCTGCCCCCCCCCACCCCAATGCCTAGTGCCTGTTTCTTGGCTGTCTAGGTCGGGGACCTCCCAGGGATCACCCCCTCAGTCTCGGTGGGGCCGCAGCGACTGTGGGAGCCGCGTTTGCGCAGCCGCAGTCGGAAACCCATTTGGTTGCGTAGGTGCACGGATTCCGGCCCCGCCTAGGCAGGCTGGGGCGGCTCCCCGAGCCCCGGCTGCGGGTCTCCGACCGCTGCAGCCCCGCCCCGGCCCCTACACGCCCTTCGCCCCAGGCCTGGGAAGACTCCGCCCCCAGGGACGTGCTTGCTTTGCGGGCAGGGTCTCTCATCCCGGTCCCCAGGGAGGAGCCCCGGCCCCCCCCCCCCACCTTGGGAGCTGGAGGGTTCTCTCCCCCTAGGAGAAGGAGCACTGGGCTGGTGGGTGACACCTGCTGTCACTGACTCATTCATGTATTCATCCATTCACTCATTCAATCTCGCCGAAGTTCATTCATTCCTTCAACTAATTCTTATCCAGCCTCTTCTAACTTGACAGCCACATTGGGTCACGCCCTCTCCTGGACCTTGGGGACCCAGAAATGAACAAGGTAGACATGGTCCCTGCCCTGGAGGAGTTTAGAGGATAGAGGGGCACAGCAGCGTGCATCTGATGCTATAACGCAAAGATGGACGCGGGACAGCAGCAATTTCGGGAGTGTGCAGTGTGGGAGCAGCCAGGCACTGAAGGCTGCAAAGGGGTGGCATCTGACCTGGATGGGGGTGGAGGCAGCAGCATTTGGCCAGGTGGCGAGTTAATAGTAACAACTCCAATATAAGCTCTTTGCAGGCGTTTATTGTGTACCAGAAGCTTTATTGCCATTAATTTTCATATTTACCATGATCCTGGGAAATAGATATTATCACCCGCATTTTACAGATGAGGAAACTGAGGCTCAAGAAGTTAAATGAATTGTCCAAAGTGATACAACCAAATAAGTATAGACTCCTGAATTTGAACCAGGTCCATTTATCTCCAAATCTTGGTGCTAAATTTAAACCTGGATTTAAGTTTAAAAATTCAAGATGTTAACTGTAAAGGCTGGGAGGCTATACCTGAAACATCAGCAATGGTAACCTCTGCGGGATGAGTTTATGTTGTTACACATTGACAGACATTTGAATTATAAGACAAGAGATATATGTTAGAATTAATAATTATCCTGATGGTACATTAGTTTTGTTTTCTCCAATTCTTTTTCTTCCTCCAGAAATGGAAATTGCTTAAGTGTGGAGTTTTTTTCTTCTTGAGTACAAAAATATAGGATCATTTTTTGAAAATTGGTCAATATTAAAATGACCATTACCAGTGAGGTTCTTTTTCCCCCTGTTTTCCTAACAAACATGTATTACTTTTATAATTTGAAAGTAATTTTTGTGTGGTTTTTTGGTTTTTGTTTTTTTGGAGGCAAGAGTCTTACTCAGTTTCCCTGGGTAGGGTGCAGTGGCATCATCGTAGCTCACTGCAACCTCAAAGTCTGGGCTCAAGAGATCTTTCTGCCTCGGCTTCCCGAGTAGCTGGGACTATAAGTGCACACCCTGACACCGGCTAATTTTTCTATTTTTTTAGTAGAGACGGGGTGTCGCTCTTGCTCAGGCTGGTCTGGAACTCCTGAGATCAAGCAATCCTCCCACCTCGGCCTCCCAGAGTGCTAGGATTACAGGCGTGAGCCACCACGCCCGGCTGAAAGTAATGTTATTTTTAAGAAATGAATTGCACACTTCAAGGACTGGGGTGATCTGACCAACCAGAGCTCAGCAGTTCCTGAGAAAAAGACTGGGGGTTTTGGTTGACCTCAGACCAGAGTGAGTCAGCAGGGTAAAGTGGCTGCTAAAACACCAGGCAAACAAGTAGAAACACAGTCCCAGATTTGAGAAGGAAACCTCCCCTGTACCTCCAGGCTGGTCAGACCTCATTCAAGGTTCAGGCACACAGGAGAGCTGCCCTGAAGCTGGGGAGAGACCTGAGCGCAACTGAGGAACCTTGGAGAAGAGGCCTTTAGGGAAAGGTCTTCACAGTACATGCGCAGTTGGCATGCAGGTATGAGCAGAGTTTGACCAGGGGGCTTAATCTGCCCAGATAGATAGTGAGCTGCCTGTTACTGGAAGTATGCTAGGAGGCTGGAAAACTACTTCATTAAAGGGCAGGTGTGTGGGTGATAGATCGCATTAGCTGACCAACCTAATATGCACAGGGTTTATTGGATATGAGGGGGAAGATACATACCCTATTCAACATCTTAGAGGGAATGTGCTAGAACTATCAATAGTAAACAATAGTGATAACAATGAGAATTATTTGTTGAGTGTTTATTGTGTACCAGGCTCTTTATGCCTAGCACATTACATATATATCAGTAGTTTTTAAACTTGAGTTACACCAGGATTCCCTGGAGGGCATGTTGTAACACAGGTTACTGGGCCCCATGCCCAGGGTCTGATTCAGTTGTCAAGGGTGGGGCTAATTCACAGGTAATTTTAAAGCAGCTGGTCTGGAGACCACACTTTGAGAACCACAATATACATCATCTTACTTATTTGTCACTCACAACCATCTCATAATGAAGGTTCTGTTATCATCCCCATTTTACAGATCAAAAAACAAATCAAAAACGTCACCTGAGGCTCCTCACAGAGGTAAAATTACTGTTTACAGCTAAGTGGCAGAGCCAAGGTTCAAATCCAGGTCTTTCTGACTCCGAAGTTCATGCTTAACCAAAACAATCAGTTCTTTTTCTCAATTAATTGGTAAATAGAAATCAAGGTCCTAATTGTTTGGTAACAATAAAACTTGCAAGTTGTTTGTTCAAGATATAAAATAAGAACAAAAACTTTGATCCCTGGAAGAGGCTGGTGCAGGAGTTACCTGTATCCCAGGGCCAGAGAAACAGCAATGCCCTGAAGGATGCCAGAGTTTGATGATCCAGCCCCTCCCCACTATGTTGGGAGGTGGTTTGGGTTACACTATACCCACGATTTTCCAGCTCTTAGAGTTCCCAGGTCCTCAGGTTGTGGGCTGTCTGCTGGGGCAGTAGTTTTTCCCTTTGTTATGATGCAATTTACCAAACACGTATCGAGCATCTTGCTCAATAGAACAAGGTACGATATGCTATAATAGGCAGAATAAAGACCATCTAAAGATACCAGGTCCTATTCCCCAGAGCCTGTGACGTTTATTTAGATGGCAAAAGGGATTTCACAGATATGATTACATTAAGGATCTGACATTGCAGAGATCATCCTGGATTATTATCTGAGTGGGCCCGATGTCATCACAAGGGTCCTCATAGAAGCGAAGACAGAGCAGAGAGAGATGTAAAGATGCTGTGTCGCTGGCTTTGCATATGGAGGAGGGGACCACAAGCCAAGGAATACAGCTCCAGAAGCTGGAAAAGTCAAGAAAACCAGCTCTCCTCTAGGAATGCATAAGGAACGCAACCCTGCCCTCACCTTGATTTTAGCCTCCGTAAGACCCATTTGGAACTTCTAACTTCCAGAACTGTAAGAGAATAAAATTGTCTTGTTTTAAGCCACTAAGTTTGTGGTAATTTGTGAAACTGATACAGATTTAATTACCAAAAATAGAAAACTGCCTCTGGTTTTCACACAGTGAGTGAATAAATACACACACATCCACATTCACACTCACACTGCTTCTGACCTCATGCGTGCACCGGAGCAGGTGCACAGAGGCTTCTCGTAAGAGTGAGAGCACCTGTAGCCACCTAGACCCATGCAAACCACATCTGGTCCTATTTCCACAAATAAGGAAGTGTGCTTCATTCCTTCAATAAACATTTAGTGAGTACTTGCTCTGTGCCCGGCATGGTGCTGGGTGTGGGTACAGAGAGAGGAGCCAAACAAATTCTCATGGGGCTTTTTGGTCTAGGGGTGGTGGTGCAGAAATTCAATACTCTTTCACATTCATAATTATAATGAGGGTGTCTCTGAAGAGGGTTCAGTTTTAAAGTCAGCAGTCAGATGGAAAGGGCATATCATTCAAAATTACATTTAAAGCCTTTAAATTACTTATACTGCACAATAATTCTTTTGCATGCTCAGATCTGAGTACTAGTGATCCAGGCTGAAAGAAGTAACTTGAGATATCTGGACACTGAAGCCACTCTGCCTTTAAGAAAATTATCCCATCTTAGGGATGAGTTGAGGTTGTGCAAAGAATTCTGGAGTGTTCCTGGCACAGGCGACTCCAATCTGTTTTTATATTAAGCATCTATCATTTTAGTTCATGTTTGAAAGATTAATTTGGTTGTGTGAGGATAATACCAAATTCTGGGGTGGCATCTTTGGAGGTCAGTGGTTGGAGGATGTTCTGAAGCTGGTGTGAGTTAAATGTGCCCCTGATGGAAGGCCACAGGGCAATCTGAGGCCAGTGCTGTGTGGGAAAGAGCTGGGGCCATGAGGGAAACCTGGGGGCTCACAGAGGCCTTCCCAGAGGAGGTGACATTGATCTAACACCTGGAGACAGGTGGGCACTAGCCAGGCAAGACAATTGAGAAAATTCTGGGCATACATACCACCTGAGCAAGTAGCTGGAGTTGCAGCCTCAGCTGTAGGCCCCAAATAGTGACACCCACAGCCCCCTTGCTGCCCAAAGAAATGCTGGGACTCCTCCCTTACCCCGAGAACCTCTGAAAGCTCCTTGCCTGTGAACCCTATGCACTGTTCGACTTCCTAAGAAGTGATAGGGATTTCTTAAGACGGGATTTCTTGTTTATCCACTGCTTCTGCTTGGGGCACTTTTTGTTCTCTGGGATGGTGGGGTAAGGCTTTGGGGGGAGCGGTCCTAGAATCTGCTCTGGCATTGACTTGCTGTGTGACCTTGGGCCAGTCACTTCTCTCTGGGCCTTGACTTGTCCATCTATAAAGTGGGGGTTGGGGGCAGCTTGAGCCCTTCCAACCCCAACATTCTCTGATAGGACTTCGGGGAAGCAGTGCCCCATAGTGGTTAAACCCCGGCTGTGACCCTGAGTGGAAGTCCTGCATCCAGCATTTCCTAGGATCTTGGGCAAATTATTTCTCCTGTCTGAGGCTCCATCTCCTCATCTGTACAATAGGGCCTTCGTCCCCATCCCTTTGGATTGTGTGAGGATTAAATGAGATCATGGACATAAAGCGTTTGGGGCTGTGCCAGGCCCAGCAAATGGCAGCTACTGTCATTATATTTTGTAATGGATGTGAAAAGGAACGTGTTAACTCTGCTGATTGCTGTGAAACACAACACCACCCTCAGGGTTTACCATCAGTGCAATCTCTGCAAACAGCGTCAGAAAGTCTTCTGATGGGTGTCCAGGGAAACACCCAGAACTGGGAGGCTTCACTTCAGCAGGAATGGAGGAATCTCCCCATGGGGAAAAGTCTGCCGGGTAGGCGGTGGCTGCACTAACTTGTGGGTATGAAGACAATTCCCAGACTCTGAGCTGCAAGAGTATGCCTGGGATGGAGTCTGGGTGGCCTGAATTAGCACAGGGTGGGAAAGGAAATGTCCCTTGCCCTTAGCTGGTAACCATGGCCAGGATAGCCTGGGGCAGGGTGGGTGGGAGAACTGGGTCTTCCCTCACCCACGACTTGCCCCTGGGCCTCTGTGCTATCCCACCATCACTCTAATTCTGACCATCTGGTGTCTACTCATCTTGCCACTTATATAGTCTGAATGCTTTTTACACAACAGATGGGAAACTGAGGCCCAGAGAGTGCCAGGTCAGGACTTGCCCAAGACCACACAGCAAGTCAGAACCAGAATGTAGGTCTCCAGGCCCCAAATCCAAGTATCTCTGTCGGCATCAGACAGCCTCCTTGATTCTGTCAAGAGAGTGAGTGGCTGCTTGTTGCCTGGCAACCGCAGCCACCCCAGATGTTTTCTATCTCCACATTTCCCTGGGAATCAGGCCACCCAGCAATAGTTGGGCTCAGACCTCAGAAAGAAAATGTCTCTGGACTAAGGAGCAGTAGGGAGGAAGGCTCCTCATGCTGAAGCACTGACCCAGGCAAGGCAAGATCAGTTCCCCTTCGGGTCCTGGAGCTCTCCCAGGCAGCCCTGGCCCATCTATCTTTCTGGCTTAGGGACTGGATTCACATGATTCCCTCTCTCTAGGCAGAGCTGAGCTATAGTCTGTCATCACAGACAGCAGCAAGTGCTGAAGAAGAAAATCCCACCAGGGCCTTTAGTCACACTGGGAGGGCAATTTGGAAGAACCTGGGCCTAAACCCTGGCTCTGCAACTCACTGGCTATGTGACCTTAGTCAAGTTACTCTACCTGTCTGAGCTGGTTCCTTCATCTGTAAAATGGAGTTAATATCTGCCTCTCAGCTCTGTGCAAAGAGTTAATGAAATAATGTAGATAAGGTACCAGGCATAGAAGTACGTACTCAGTATTAACATCTGTATCAGTCAACTTTCTCAATTGTAAACAATAGACTCCACTCTAGGCTGTCTAGCAGAAAAAGGCCAGAGGATCAGGCTGCAGGCTGCACAGCAAGAACAATATCCCCAGAATGCCACTCCAGTGGAGACCCTAGAGCCACCCTCAGCCACCAGCACATGGCACAGATGTGGCAGCATGCACCAGGGATGCTGTGGAGGCTCACTTCCACCATGACACCCCTTGCCCTTTTCTCTTCCCTTTTGGGATCTTGTACAGGAGGAAAGAAGTAAGAGTCCTGGCTCCCATGGGTGGACTGCACGGGGAAAACATATATATAAGCACTATACCCCTGGCACTGTTTTGAATGCTTACAATCCTTGGAAAAGGATACTATTATCATGCCAGTTCATAGATTTGGAAACTTAGGTGCAGAGAGTTTTCCCTAAATTGCCTGAGATCACACAACCAGTAAGTGGTAGAACTAGGAGTGGAACCCAGGCCGTCTTGCTCCACCACCTCTGTTCCTCATGTCCTGAACTAGAACTCAGAATGAGTTACCCTGAGCAATAGTGTTGTACATGATGGGAAAATTCTATCATAAATATGACCCGATGGATGGATGAATGGGTTTAATTCATTAATTCAAGCACTTTAAGTGCTTTCTATGGCCCAGGCTCTGTGATCACCAGCAAACAAGACTAATGTGGCCTCTGACTTTAAAGAGCTTAGGGCCAGTGGAGGATAAAAACAAGAAATAAGCAAACACCCAAATAAATTAAATACTAACAAATTATGATAAGAGCGATAAAGGAAGCACAAAGTATGGTATGAGAAAGAATGACTGGGGCAACGTTGTGGGTAGGGAGGACTCTCTCCCTGGCTCAATCTGTTCAGCCATCCTGGCTTCCCTGCTGCTCTCTGGAACCACCGGGCATGCTTACGGCTTTTGCATCGGCTGTTCCTCCTGCTTGGTAAGAGTTTCCCCCAGTTACCTACATGGCTAACTCCCTCACCTCCTTAAGGTTTTATGTGCGTATCACATTTTCAGTGGCACCTTCCCTGGCACCACCATTTACCATCTCCTCCTCCTTCCTCCCCTCCCTGCATCCGCCCTCCTTATCACCCTGCTCTGCTGCTTCTCCCCTTGTCACTTTCTAACGCAATTTTTATAGATCTATTTATTTATTATTTGCAATATTTATTATGGTTACAATTTGTCTGCTTCTCCTTGTAGAATGTAAACACTATGAGAGAGCAAGGATCTTTGTACTGTTCACTGAACAGTGTGTGGCACATGGTAGGTGCTCAAAAATATTTGTTCAATGAAGGCAAATAACTTCCCTGAGGTCACATACCTGGAAAGTGGCATGACTGTGATTTAAATCCAGTGTTATTTGGCTCCAAAGCTATAGGACCCTCTTCCTAGGGATATTATGGGGCTCCAATGCGTTCATGTGTCAGCCACTTAGCACAGTGCCTGGTAGAAAGGATAATGTACCATAAACATTAAATAATAGTAAGTTATTATTAATATTATCATTATTGCTAGGGGTCCCCCCTTACCTCCTGGGCTCATTTTTCCAAATCCCATAATAGTGCAGACAGCTCTTTGGGGTGGGACTTCAAGACTGACTTGGCAGACACATTAACATGACACTCAGGAAGGAAAAATGCTGGCATGCCAGCCCAGGTGGCCATGAGCCCTGCCTCCTGCACGACCCAATCCTCTACGCGCCCCGCCTACTCCGTAACTGAGCTGAAATTGTTCACCCACAGGGATTGCAAACAACACAGACTTCCTGTGTCTTGAGAAAGGGGAAGTCCAGACAGTGATTTACCTTGAGTCATTTGTTTCGAGAAGGAAGCCTCTGCAGTTGGCAGAAGGTAGCGGAAGGAGAAGGGCTGACCGAGGAGAGAAAGGAGACCTAAATTCTAGAAGGAATGCCACCACTTCTCAGCTGACTACACTGGTCTTCTTTTTTCTCATCTGGAAAGTGG
Source organism: Daubentonia madagascariensis (assembly GCA_023783475.1). Classification (NCBI taxonomy): domain Eukaryota; kingdom Metazoa; phylum Chordata; class Mammalia; order Primates; family Daubentoniidae; genus Daubentonia; species Daubentonia madagascariensis. The sequence continues at coordinate 5,691,076 of JAKFHU010000117.1, forward strand.
GACAATGATCTTCACCTCACTGGCTGCTCTAGATAGTACTAATACTGACGAGTGCCTTGTGTGAAAAGCTGGGAATACAGGAATGCATAAGCATCATGCAACTGGAAAGGTGAAGTCCAGAGGTTAAAAATATACAGACTGTGAAGTTACTCAGATCTGGATTCAAATGTTGCCTCCATCACTTTCTAGCTGTGCGTCCCTAGGCAAAGAATGGAACCTCTCTGAGTCTCAGTTTCTTCACCTATGAAGTGGACCTTTGGTTTCCTCAGCTGTGAAATAATAGTTTATCTCCTAAACTGACTTTGAGAATTAACTGAGATACATATATCAAGGGCTATGAAGGAGCTGGGCTCAGAGCGATCTCTTGGGAAAGGTGACTCATGTTTTTAATCCTGGACGACCTCTCGCTTCCCTACCTCCCCTCGTGTGCTGCCTCGCCCAGTCCTCGCAATGCCCGGGACAAAGCTCCTCTGAGACTGCATCTAGTAGACCTCTGTGTCTAACAGACATCTTCTAATAGACACCTGTGGGGCCACAAATAATTGTTAAAATGGAGAATAATTGTATTTATTTTTACTGATTATAAAAGTATTAAGTCCATGGTAGAAAAAAAATTTTAAGCAAATAAGTAAAAAGAAGAGAATAGAGATTACATATAACTTCACCACCCAGAGATAATCACTATTGACCGTTGGGTTGACTCTCATGGATTTCATTTTAATGCATATGTAACAGGATGTTAAATGCAAGTCTCCTGTCATTTTGGCTTTGGGGCAGAGGCAGCATGTGCCAAGGACCACTACATCCTACATCAAGGTGCTAGACCACCCAGGCATGCTGAAGGAGGGAGAAACCAGTTCGACCAGCATTAATCCCTCACCCATGGGTGTGTGTGTGTGTGTGTGTGTGTGTGTGTGTGAGAGAGAGAGAGAGAGAGAGAGACAGAGACAGAGACAGAGACAGAGAGGCAGAGAGACAGAGAAATGCTGGTTGAAAGGAATTTCTTTTGGAGAGAATTGTTGATCCCTGTGTGGTCCCCCACCACAACACCTCTCTCCACTCCCAGACAGGAGGGGTGAGGGTTTGTCTCCTTCTTACTTTAGGGGAAAAGGACTTGAAGGGAACCACCTGGAGAGTCTGAGATGTGCCTCAGGGGTCCGTGGCCAAGGAGAAAGGAAAGTCTAAAGCAGTGGCCCACTCCTCTATCACCTGCACTTCCACCAGAAGAGAGAGCTTGTCACACTGAAATGTAAATGCCCATTGAGTTGTCTGTCTCCCTAACTAAACCAGAAACCAGAGTCTGGATCTCGTATTCCCTGCCCCCTCAAAAGGCCTGCCACTTACTTAATGCTTGAAAAATATTCTGGTGAACGAAGGGCAGACTGAAGAAGCTGTGGAATAGAAGACAGGAAGAACCACACAGCTCTGAGTTCAAATCTTGCCTCGGACACTTCCTAGCTGTGTCCCCCTTGGGAAGTCATGTCATCTCACCTGTAAAATGAGGATAATTTGAGTATCTGCTTTGCAGAATTTTGAATGAAATGAAGTCAAGCACTGGTACATAGTACGTGTTGCATCAGTGAAGAAGGAAGGAAAACACAGTAGTCTTGGAAACACTGCAAACTGGCTGGGTCTCCTGACAGTATCCTGTCCGAGCTGATATAGTTCTAGGATTTCCAGATCTGATTTCCTTCCCTATTCCTTCTTCAGTCCCCATCATCATCATCTTTACAGCAGCAACAACAGCTGCCATTTGTGTAGCAATTTACAGAAATTCCATAACCTGGTCTCATTTAAGTCTCACAATAATCCTATGAGGTCTATATTATAATATTAACATAATCCCCATTTAACAGATGAGGGAACTGAGATGCAGAATGACTTGTCCAAGGGCAAAAAAACCTGAGACTGGAAGGCACTTCTTTTAGCTTTCCTAAAGAAATTGATTAAACATGTACTCAGCACCCACTGGTGAGCTAGGCACTTGTAATCAGCAGCTCCTGCCCCCTTACAGAGTCATAGGGAGGAAAGACATGCAAATCAAAACAGTACCTGTAACACTGCATGTCCACTCTTTGAGTGGGCAGAAATGCCAGACAAGATGACAATTTCTTCTGCTGGAGGCAATTGGCTGGAGAGTAGGTCCAATCCACTGTTTGCTATCTCTGTGGCCTTGGGCAAATCACTTCACTTCCCTGGGCCTCAATTTTTTCATCAGTAAAATGGGACTTATACAATCACTCATACAATCACTGTGGAGATAACAAATAAAATGTACATAAAACATTTAGCAGAGTGTCTTGCACAAGGAAGTACAGATGATCCTCAACTTACGATGAAGTTACGTCCCAACAAACTTATTGGAAGTTGAAAATATTCTAAGTTGAAAATGCATGTAATACACCTAACCTATTGAACACTATAGCTTAGCCTAGCCTACCTTATATGTGCTCAGAACACTTACATTAGCCTACAATTGGCAAAAATCATGTAACATAAAGCCTATTTTTTAATAAAGTGTTGAATATCTCATGTAATATATTGAATATGGCACTGAAAGTGAAAAACAGAATGGTTGTATGGGTAACTCAAAGTACTGTTTCTACTGAATTTATATTGCTTTCGCACCATCATAAAGTCAAAAATTGTAAATTGAATCACTGTAAGTTGGGAACTATATATACTCAGTAAATGGTAGCTGGTCCTTTATTATTGTAATCTAGATGCCAGCCAGGGCCTCCTGACCCTTGAGACCTTTGTGGGATAAGCCTAAGCACCCATTCCAAACCCTCTCCAAGATTACTGCAAATTCCTGGGAGGTTTTATTTCTCCTGGTCCAGTTCCTGCTTCCATCTTTGGTCAGCACTACACCAAACCAGATGTAAAACTTGGCCCCTTCAGCTGTTCCCACAAACACCCCAGTCCGGGCAGCCTCTGTGAGTAGAGGAGACTTTTTTGAAGATTTCCAGGGATGGGAGGCAGAGGAGGAGATCACATCATAGCTACAAAAAAACTCAGTGTAAACTGAAAAACCCTGGTTCCTGAGATAGCCTCTCTTCCCTCCATAGTCCCCAGCCCCTCAGCTGTGGGCCAGCTCCTGTCTTCTGGTAAAGGACATCTGCCTTTGTTTGGCTATTCATCATCACCGTCCCTTCCTAAGGACCTCTCCAGGCATTTCTGTTCCAGGCATTATCCCACAGTGTGAAGCCTTGGATCTCCCCAGCACCACCACCAAGTGAAAAGCACTACAGGGCCCCTCTCTGGCCTTCATGTAGCCCCCACAAGGATGGGAGGAGACATTTGCCATCATTCATGGCAGTTGATACTGGCCCTGGCTGGCTTTCTGCTGCCTACCCCTCCTCAATACCCTCATTCCTGCCCACTTCCCAAATCTAGTCCTACAGATTCTGCTAGAACCTCTGGGCCCTCCGTAGCTTGTCAATATATGAGACCTCTTGCTTAAGACATCCAGAGTCAGGTCTTCATCTTTGTTGCTGCCTCTCAGACCTCTAAGACCACACCTTTACCCTGAACAGTTTTTCATAGTATTTCCCTAATGAAACCCATCCTCTTCTCTGAGAGTAAAGGTCATGCACTGAGGGTTTATGAGCTGCATTTGGTCCACAGGGGTGTTTTTAGAAAACAAACCATTTAAAAATTGAGAGATTACACATAAAAATCCAGATTTGTGACTTTTCTTATTAACTCAGAAAATCTGCCCAGGCGGTGGCTCACGCCTGTAATCCTAGCACTCTGGGAGGCCGAGGTGGGAGGATCACATGAGGCCAGGACTTTGAGACCAGCCTAAGCAAGAGCAAGACCCCATCTCTACAAAAAATAGAAAAATTAGCTGGACGTGGTGTTGCACACCTGTAGTTCCAGCTACTGGGGAGGTTGAGCCCAGGAGTTTGAGCTTGCAGTGAGCTGTAAGGACACCACTGCACTCTACCCAGGGCGACAGAGCAAGATTCTGTCTCAAAAAACAAAACAAAACAAAACAAAAAAACACACGTGGCATCATAAGACCCACATTGCCCCCACAGAGCATGTTGGCCTGAGTGGAGAGCAGGGTCCCTGCCCTTTAGACAAGTTTTTCTCATGCCCCCGGCCCACTGGCCTTTTTTCTCTCTCCTTCTTGACCCTTGTAGGCCTTCAACTTTGACTTTTGCTAAGAGGCATCTTAGTGGCAGTTTCTACCCTCTGCAGCATTATTATAACTAAGTAGGGTCTGGGAATTTGCTAGGTTTACAAAGGGCTAGAGGGCACCCTAGGCAGGGGTACAGCAAGAGCAGTCGGTTACGTACACAAAGCGATGGCTGTTCCTGGAAGGGCAGGGATCCAGAGGGATGGTGTCTTCGCTGCAAGGCGGCGGTGGGGCGGTGAGGGTTGAGGTGGGGCTTGGTTACGAAGGGCCTAAATGCTCTCTCACAGGGCTTTGGGAGCCAGCGTGGGTTTAAAGCAGGGCGGCACATGTGCATGTGACAATGGTGGCTGGTAAGCCCGCGGAGTAGGATAGATTGAACCTCCCCACCCCGCCCCCACCCCCTGCTGTCCCCGCAAGGAGTCAGGCGAGAGGCTGGGCTAGTGGTCCAGGAGGGCGAGGGATGCTGCGGCCGGACGAGTGGCAAACGCGGGGGGAATGGCTGGGAGGACGGCGAGGGAGGGATTGCGGAGGCAGCCTTGCCGACGAGTGGGTGTGCTTGACCTTGGCGGAAAACGCTGCGCGAGCTGCGAGCTGCGGCCGCAACCAGCCCGCCGCCCCTCCCCTCCCCGCGCCGCCGCGGGCTGCGGCGGAATCCCGGGCCCTCGCCGGGGCGGCCTCCCGCGCTGCTGCGGCACGCGAGGGGCGGGGGCGGGATGGCGGGGGTGGCAGGACGGCGGGGATGCCCGTCTTCCCCGGAAGGCTGGGGAGGGGAGGCTGGTCACATGGCAGCGCCACCGGGCGCAGCCCGATTGGCGGGTCCCACAGCCGAGCGAGCCGGGACTGCTCGGGTTTCCTGGCACTACGCTGCCCCCTCCCCTCGTTCGGCCGCCCGAGGGGCGCGCTGGCCCTGCCCGGGGGGGCCGGGAGGGGCGCGAGTCGCGTAACGCGCGGTCGCCGCAGTCCTCGCGGCAGCTTGGGCGGTCTCCACGAGCACCTCCCTTCCCCTCCCTGCTCCTCTGCTTCTCTCCCGCCTCCCCCACCTGCCTCTCTTCCTGCCTTGCCCACCTGGAGGCCAGCCGCATTTCGGCTGACTGAAGCACGTTTCCATTACTTGCCATAATTGTTCGGCTTTGGGCAAATCAACCTGGCTGGAGATGGCAAAGATTACAAGGGAAATCCCACAGACGCCTCAAGCCCCGCGCATCCACATCGATCCCGTTCTCTCTCCCCAAATTGCTCTTCTGTTTCAAGCAGAAACCCGAGAGCCATCTCCATCTCTCAGTCTTCCCCATCAAATGTATGGCAAAAACCTATTAAATTCACCTCCCAGACATTTCTTACACCTCACACCCAGTACTTTCCCTTCTTAGCATTTATCCTGATTTGTGTCTGTATGTTTGGGTGATTGTTTTTGTACGGGTTTTTCCCACTGTACTGTAAGCTCCAAGTGATCTGGGACCTTGTCTGTTTTGCTCATCGCTCTATCACCAACACAGTACCAGGCACATAGTAGGTGCTTAATAAATGTTAATTGAATGAATGAATGGAAAGTTGTGTACTGGGTGGAGGGAGGCGGGGCACAGATTTTAAGATAAAACACACAGTTTTTATCCTCAAGAAGTCATCTATCCCAGCGGTCCCCAACCTTTTTGGCACGAGGGACTGGTTTCATGAAAGACAATTTTTCCATGGGGGGGTGGGGGGCCGGAGCTCTGTGGCTCGGTACCTAACAGGCCACGGACCGGTACCAGTCCGCGGCCCAGGGGTTAGGGACCCCAGATCTATCCAACAAACACCGGGCCCTAGACAGAGACCAGTGCACAAGATGAGTAAGACTCCATTTCTACCTTCCCCCTCTGTCTCAGGGGGTCACGTGTCACAGAACTAGACAATAAGACTCTTTGGTATTGGAGGGGCCAGGTGTAGAGTTAGAAGAGTCCAGGAATTAGAATCTGATTATCTGGCTTTGCAGTCTGGCTTTTCCGCCTTCTGGTTTTGTGACCACAAGTCGCCTCTCTCTGAGGCTCCATCTTCTCATCTTAAAAATGGGGATAGCAATACCAATCTCACAGGGCTGTTAACAGCTATCAGAGAGACAAAGGAAAGCACTAACTGCCAGGTTTTACAGCAGTGTTGGGTGTAGGTGAGTGACCATACCTTCCAGTTTGCCTGGAACAGACTAACTGACACCTGTTAAACCAGAGCAGTTAATAGCATTTCCCTTCATTCTCAAAAGATGTCCTGATTTGGACAGTAAATTATGTAGCCACCCTAGTAATAGATGTGACGCTAGAGTTATCTACATTGTGCCCTGGGGACACAAAGGAGGGAAGGAGGTGAGTCTGAGTATAGAAAGGGGGGTGGTAACCATGGAAACAAGCCTGGAAGTATGCCCAGGATTATGCCAAGTGGAGAGGGATAGGAAGGGAATAACAGGCAGGGGGACCAGCATTTGCAAAGAAGAAAGGCTTGACAATTCTGGGCATGTTTAGATAACATCAAGAAGACCACATGGCTTGAGGCCAGGAGGCATGGGAGGAGATGATGCTTTCTGCAGTGGGAACTGTGGAAAGTTGTTGATTAGGGGTGGACACAAGCCAATGGCTTCGCAAAAGAGACCACTTGAGGAGCTGGGGCCAAAGTCCAGGCGGGAGAGATGATGAGGCCTGAACAGGGCAGTGCCTGTAAGCCCAGGGAAGAGCAGTAAGGCTCCATAAGCACTTTGGAAGTAAAATGACTAGAACTTGGATGTGGGGTTGGAGGACAGGTCAGAGGCAGGAGGACTTCCAGGAGGCCATTCACTGAGGCAGGTGGGGAAAGGAAGGGCCAGGAGAGGCAGGAGAGAGGAGGAGGCCCAGATCAGGCTGTCTAGGCCCAGGGGCATTTATCACTCCTGATCCAGAGGGAAAAGGTGGAGATCACAACAGGCAGAGGTTACTCCTGAGACCACAGTAAGGAGCTGGGGCCAGTCAGGATTCAGATGGCATCTGATTAAAATTAACTTTCAGAGCAATCTTGAAAGGCAAGTGAAAGCTCAAAAATAGAGCCTTAAGTAAGAGCAGGTTTTGCAATCCAACTTCACTGTATGGCCCTCCTTGATGAAAACGTTCTCACAATATCCGGCTACCTAACAGAATAAAGTCTGGCATCCAAGGCTCCCTGTGGCCTGGCCCCAACCTATCTCTAGTGAACATTTCATATTTCATCTGCTCATGTTTGGCCCCACCCTTTCCTCTTGTGAAAGCATAGCTCCTTCCTTTTGGAGAATTTTTTGTCCCCTGGTCCAGCCATATGGCCCAGGTGGGGATTATCAATCATGGCATCCCATCTCCCATGACCACGGTGTGAGGGAGCACGTAACCAAGTCTAGTCAGTCAGAGTCCTTCTGCAGGATTTTGGGGATTCGGAACAAAGGGAAGAGAATTACTCCTCTCTCTGATGAGGAAAATAGGAGGCATAAACTAGAGATTGCCGTTGGGCGCAGTTCCAATTTGGAGAAGAAAGTGGTCTGAAAAAATGAAGTGGGGAGAAGAAGGAGTTAGTGTTTCATGGGTATGGAGTTCCGGTTTGGGCAGATGAAAAAGTTCTGAAGATGGATGGTGGTAATGGTTGCACAACAATGTGAATGTACTTAATGTCACTGAACTGTACACTTAAAATTGGTTAAAATGGTAGATTTTATGTTATGCATATTTTATCACAATAAAAAGAAGAGGAAGAAAAAGTTGACATGCAGAAAAGCACAGATGAATGGTGGAGTGCAGGAGCTGGCTTTCCCTGGATGCAGTTGGTCCTTAGGCCCAGCTGCTGTAGTACAAAGGGTTCAAAGGGTTACAGCAGCCAAAATTCACTTCTTCAGCCTGGGCTTGTTCATGTTGGGCTTCTGTTCCTTGCATCCAGTGGAGCCATAATACAGAACATTTCCATTCTTGCTTCTCTCTCATATCATTTCAAACATTCTCTACTCCTGTCATACCTTGCTGCTCACACTTCCGCAGACCGATCCCACATTTGTATCCCCTATGCCTTTCCTCTTGGCTCCCTCAGTATCGAATGTCCTTTTCCCTCCTTACAAGCTTGTCAACTATTATTCACTCTTTGAGACCCAGCTCAAAGGGCTCCTCCTCAGGAAAGCCATCCCTGACCACCCTGAGCAGAGCTTTCCATGCCCTCCATTGGCCTGTCATGGCTTTTCATAGGTGCCCTCACCACCTAGCATCCCAATGACCTGCCTTCTTGTCTGTAACCTCCATTAGACTGTTTTTCATATCCATGACCCCAGTGCCCAGAAAAGGGCCTCACACAAAGTAAGTATAATAAATGTTTATTGAATGAGTGAACAGATGAGTGAGAATCCTTTTCTCCCTCATGCCATTGCTCTGAGTCACTACTCAGTCTCTATCAAGGAGAGACGCAGAAGGAAATGTGGAAGGAATTGCTTTAGTCCCTCTATTCAAGGGTAACGGATTCAGAAGGGAAGAAAACCCAGTAGAAATGGGGCCACTGAAAAGTCCAGTGGCATTTATGAAAGGTCAGCTTCCTGCCAAAGCACTGGTGACAGCTTTAAGCTGAGGCAGATTTTGTTTGGGAGCCAGTGCCAAGACAAGCAAACATTTGGTGGCATTGAGTTTTTCAGCAACATAGGATTCTGATAGCTGTTTCTGTCAGCTGCACAGGGAGAAGCATCTAAAAGGCATCTATTTGGGTCTGCCTGGAATCAGGTTCCCCATCTCCTTGAGCACAATCTGACCCAGGGAACAAGGCAGTCCTCTCTCCCATCCTCCATTCCCACCATAGGCATATACCTCCTCCAATGGGCTTCTGCAATTGGTCAGGATGTCGGGAACTGAGAACAGAGTCAAAGATGATTATAAGGAACAGGCAGAGAAAATACTGCTTACTAAATAGCCTATGGTTTCCCCCTACATTTTCCAGCCTCCCTTGCAGTTACATTGGGCTCATGTGACAAGTTCTGGTTGATAGTCTGTGAGTGTAAGTAAAGTGTGTCATTCCTAGCCTGAAGTATTTAATTGCTGGTGCACAACAATCCAGTTCTTTCTCCTGTTGAGGCAATCCTAAAAGCCTTGTGTTAAGAGAGCAGAGCCCAGGATGGAAGTGGCCTGGATCTCTGAGTTATCCAGTGGAGTGGAGGAGAGCTACCCTGGAGAGTGCCTTGACACACAGCAGGTTTTGAATGAGTAGGGAAGAATATGCCATTGTGTTAAGCCATTGAGATACTTGGGTTGTTTGTTACCATAGCAGAGCGTAGCCTATTCTGACCGACATATAGACATTAATTGTTGTTTTATCCATCCAGCACAAAACCTTCCTCCTTGAGAATAAATTGTCCCCTTTCTAATAGAACTCTTTGGTATTGCCAAATCCTGTGTTCACTTCTCTGTTCTTATCTTTTGATATCTCAGCAGCATTTGTCACAATTGACCACTCCCTCCTGGAAACATTTTATCTTGGTGTCTGTGACATCATGCCTGTTTAGTTTTCTTCCCATGTCACTAGCCCCTATTTCTCAGTTTTCTTTGTTGGCTCCTCTTCCACTGTTTTATCTCAAAAGTTTGAAGTTCTGGGTACCCAGAACTGGGTACATTGTACCCAGTTAAGAGACTACATTTCCCAGGCTCCCTTGCAGCTAAGTATGGCCATGTGACTATGTTTTGGCCAATGAGATGTAAGCACAAATGTGCGGGACTTCCAAGGATGTCTTCTTAGAAGGAAAAGGGTGCACCTTTCTTTCCTTTTTCCTTCCCACTGTTTGGAATGTAGACTATAATAAGGTGACCTTAAGATTGGAAACCAAATACTGAGGATGACTGAGCAGCCCTGAGCTGCCTACCTTTGAACTCAAATTTCACAGAAAGAGAAACAAATTTCAATTGTAAGCCACTTTTTTCATTTGTTATTTGCAACTGAATCTAAACCCAACTGACATTCCCGTTGCTGTTGAAGCTGTTTGCTTGCCTTCTATTTGGAAGCCTAAGGGTCCAGGTCCTCCCTCAGTCAGAGGAGTGGGGAACTGACAGAAGAAAGACACTTCCAGGCAAGAAAATGCTGGGCCTCCTTCCACAAGTTTGGTAAGTAACCAAGCTACCAGGAGGATAGAATAGGAGGTGGGCCTAGGAATACAGTCTTTTAGCTCATAGGGTGCATTGAGTGCTATATTAAGAAATTTGGACTTTATTCTGTCAGTCCCTTGCAGATATGGGACCCTGTATTATCCAGTAGTGCCTCGCACTTTGTAGATGCTCAATGAATGAATATATTATTTATTAATCAATGCTGTTTGCTTAATAAACAACAGAAATATTGGAAGGCGGACCAGTTGGGAATCAACCATCTGATCAACCTCTGTCTGCTTTTTACAGCTAAAGTAACTGAGGCGTCATTTACTGGAAGTGGCCTCAGCCTGTGAGGAACTGCAAACCGAAAAGTCTACCTTGGCAATGCTGGGGGTAGGGGTGACGGAATTGGGGGCGGGACCCAAGGACAGCAGTTGGGCGGGTCTCTCTGAGTCTCTGCAACATGGCTGCCCCGAAACCAGCTGACCGGCAGGAGGCGGAGCTCCTCCGAGCTCGCCGGCCCCGCCCCGCCCGGCCCCGCCCAGCGCCCCCCTCGGCCCGGGCGGCGTGGGTTGTGAGGTGTCTCAGCGGAGCGCCTGCGCAGTGGGCAGCGGCGCGCGGGGCGGAGGCTTTATAACCACTTCGTCGCCGCCGCTGGGTTTCTATCTCCGGGAGGGCGGCTGAGGCGGCGGCGGCCGGGGCGCCGGCTGGGGGGCGCTGAGGCGGGAGCTGTGGCGGCGCTGGGCGCCCCTCGCCTCTCGGCCTCGGCGGGCCATGGGCTCCGAGAAGGACTCCGAGTCGCCGCGCTCCACATCCCTACACGCGGCCGCGCCCGACCCCAAGTGCCGCAGCGGCGGCCGGCGCCGGCGCCTCACCTTCCACAGCGTCTTCTCCGCCTCGGCCCGCGGCCGCCGCGCCCGGGCCAAGCCGCAGGCCGAGCCCCCGCCCCCGGCCGCGCCGCCGCCGCCGCCCGCCCCGGCCCCAGCCGCGGCCCAGGCCCCGCCGCCCGAGGCGCTGCCCACCGAGCCGGCCGCCGAGGCCGAGGCGGAGGCCGCGGCGGCGTTGGGGCCCGGGTTCGACGATGAGGAGGCGGCGGAGGGCGGTGGCCCGGGCGCGGAGGAGGTGGAGTGCCCGCTGTGCCTGGTGCGGCTGCCGCCCGAGCGGGCCCCGCGCCTCCTCAGCTGTCCGCACCGCTCGTGCCGGGACTGCCTCCGCCACTACCTGCGCCTGGAGATCAGCGAGAGCCGGGTGCCCATCAGCTGCCCGGAGTGCAGCGAGCGACTCAACCCGCACGACATCCGCCTGCTGCTCGCCGACCCGCCGCTCATGCACAAGTACGAGGAGTTCATGCTGCGCCGCTACCTGGCCTCGGACCCCGACTGCCGCTGGTGCCCGGCCCCGGACTGCGGGTGAGCGCGGGGGCGTGGCCGCCGGGGGCGGCGGGCTGCGGCCGAGGGGCGTGGCGGGGGGCCGCGGGGACCCCGCGGGTACCCCGCGTGGCGCCAGGCGCGAGAGGCAGTCCTCGGCGCTGCGTGTGCGTGTGTCCCAAGAAGAGAGGAGGTGAGGGATGCCCGCGAGGCGGAGAGGACGGCGGCAACTGCGGCGGGGTGGTAACCGGCAACCACCAGGCAAGCCCAGACGAGTGGGGTGAAGGTACCAACACCCCACCCCTGCCCTAGGGCTTGAGGTGGGGGCTGAGCAGTCGGTGAGGGGAAGGGAGCTGTCCATCAAGTCAGGAGACTGGGAGAGGCAGGTTTTTGACAGGTGAATGCGCCTCTGCCCAGAGGTGGGAGGGTATCTCTTAATGAGAGTGGGGAGGGGATATTCTGAGGGGGCAGCGCTTCGGAAGGGTGTGTCCATTTGGCTAGGGGCAGACTTAGCATCATGGCAGGGGAAGGCGTGTTCTTCCTGACGACCACTGCTGAACTGACTTGGAAAAAAGGGCAGCTCACTGGCAGAGCTCTGGGGGCACCCTGGGCACTGTGTGTTCTGTGCCAAGCTATTGGGAGACCCTCTGGTTCTTACCCTGCTGCTTTGGGCAGGGCGAGGGGTGGACAGACCCTTTCTTTGTCCAGAGAATCAATGGGGCACTGAGAGGAAGAGTGCCCAGAGGTTGGTATGGTAGGAGCAAATGTGTTTCCTGACCGCTTTGATCTTCAGTTCTTGATGACAGTCTTTTTAATGCATCATATATGCTTAATTTTAAAGGTCAATGAGTTAAAATATACATTATCTGCAGAGACATAATATCACCAGATTTTCCTATCTGAAGCATTCAGTGGAGACTCTCTGCCGCTCTGCCTTTTAAAAGTCTGGTTGTTACTGTCAGTACATCCCATGAATGGTTGCATGCATCGAAGGGTCTCACGTAAGTGGTTGGGAATCAGACTGACATTACCTGCTCTGTGACTTTGGACAGATAATTTTATTCTTGTGTGTCATGTTTTGGGGACAAAAAGATGATAGGGACTCCTTGCAGTGTGTAAATATAATGCTAGTAAAAAGCTGTGTGATCTTTGCTTCAAAGGAGTTAAGGACTTTTAATTGTAGCCTATATGTCAAAGCTGTTTTGAGATTTCCGTGATGCTGCTGTTTGTCTCCTTTCAAAAGGAGCTGTCTTAGAATATCTAGGAAAGTAAGAAGAGTTAACTTCTGTTTTTTTATTCTGCCAAACTTGTTTAGAAATGGGTGTGTTATTTAACCACACTGAGATGGGGTTTCTAAATTACTTTGAAGTGTTGTGGTCAAAGGTACCATGTTTATTGTAGCTCACTTTCACTTTCAGTTAGTATCAGGAAGAACCTTGTAGGTTCTTGGAAGGGTCTGCTCATGTCTGGTGGTCTTACTGGCCCTACAAGGTTAATGATATTAAAATTTTGCAGATACTGTTGATCTATTTTCTGAACCAAAGGAATATTAACCTAAGAGAACACTGCATGGTTAATTTTGGAATAGTACATTAATTCCTTTTTGAGATGTGAGAGTTTCCTTGAATTTTAACTAAGAAATGTGGCATCACTGATCATCTCTCTGGAAAAGCTCCCCCTTTGTTTTTATTTCTCTGAAGTCAATTTCTGTCGTTGCTCACATGAATAAAAATTAACAGAAATTTATTTGCAAGCTTGGAGACACCTCTAAACCATTACTGATTTGGAAGTTGTTAAAGAATTAGGCCATTTCTTATTTTGGCCAAGTATTAGGTTAGTATCATTGAGAGTTAATTTTTTTAAATTAGTTAAAAGAATTATAACAATCATATATAAAAAATTTTTTTCCATATATCATCTATAGGCTTCAGGTGAAATTTGAGGAAAGAAAGCAAGCTGGCACCTGAGTACCTGTGTGTCAGGCATACATAATTTAATTTGAACCTCACAACATTGTGAGATAGATTTGATACAGTTTTACAGTTGAGGAAACTGAATTTTAAAGAAATTGAGTGACTTGTTCGGGGTCATATAACTAGTAAGCAGTAGAACCAGGCTTAGAACACTAATCTTAACTCCAGCCAAGGCTAATATTCTTTCCACTCAGTCTCTCTGTTTTGTGTCTTTTTTTTTTTGGAGATGGAGTCTCACTCCGTCGCCCAGGCTGGAGTGCAGTGGCACAACTTATCCCAGCCTCGACCCCCTGGGCTCAAGCGATCCTCCTGCCTCAGCCTCCCAAGCAGCTGGGACAATAGGTACATGCCACTGTACCGAGCTAATTTTTTTTTTTTTTCCTTAGAGACGGGGGGGTCTCACTGTGTTACTCAGGCTGGTCTTGAACTCCTGGACTCAAGCAGTCTTCCGGCCTTGGCCTCCCAAAGTACTGGGATTATAGGCAAGAGCCACTGCACCCAGCCCCAGTCTCTGTTATAAAAAGCATTGGCTTGTCAGCTTAGCCCTCATTATTGAGGATGCTGTTGTTTGGGTGCATTTTGTTAAGTGTAGCCAAAGATGCTAGAATCTAGTTTCTTTTCTGATTCCTGTTGTTAGTAGCCTCTTACCTACTTTATTTTTCTTATCTGAAATAGGCCTAATCCTTTTCTGACTTGAGGGGCTTAATTAATGTTTGCAAAGTGTTTTAAGATCTTCAGTTGAAGGTGGTTAGATAAACAGGGAGTAATATGAAAATTCTGTCACTTTCCAAACAGGTGTCTGAGTTCCCTGGAAATGTGGCCAGTGATTTTGTTACTTTTTTTTAATGTCAGGAGAAAAATAGCTTCTGTGTTCTTAATGTTGTGGTTCCCTTGTTTTGTTTTTTAATCATACTGTTCTATTCTTCTGCGCCTGGTAAAAATCATGGATGAGCACTAGCAGAAAAGCCTAAGCCCCAGTTACCTCCTATTCCCATATCTGACCATCTTTACTGCCTACAGATAAAGTTCTTGCCAGCCACATTTATCAGGTCCTTCCTCTGCTTTGTGTGTGTGTATATTTGGTAGGGGGCTTGGGCATGTGAGTGATTTTGCAGAGTTCTGATTATTAGTTTTACTGTGATTACTCATAATGAGAACATCGTATATTAAGAGATTAATTATTTGTTTACAAAATATTTGTAGAACAGAGCAAAGAGTTTTGAATTTTTCTTTTCTCGTGCTTGAATAAGATTTTATTTTATACATAAATAAGGGAACCAATTTTAGTGGGGAAACATTATATTATTATTTAATAAACTAAGAACAATATTACGAAGTATAATTTTTAAAACATATTTTCAAATGCAATAAAATTAGCTCAAAATACAAATAACTGACATTTTTTATAGTTCTTTAAAGTCTTCAGACTATAATCTTATTCAGACATAATTTCATTTTAGTCTCATACAGTTAGATTGTGGTAAATGCATTTTATAAAGGAGAAACCAGTTCAGAGACGTTTAAGTATGGGGCCTAATGTCTCAGCTAATAAATTGTGCAGTTAGTTCTATTACCCTTTTGAGTCTCTGCTCAAGCATGTCTTTTGAGAAACCTCCAAATCATGTAACTGTAATGGTTACCTCTCAAGTACCCTGTTGCCAATCTTTAAAGCCTTTTGAATTGCTAAGAGACTGAGGGGTGGTCAAAGTAGGCAACAGAAAATTTCCTGGCATACAGGGGCAGATCTCCTATACGGATGAATAGGAGATAAGGCTGTCTTGACCTAAATTCTTTGTACAGGTCCACCATTCCAGCCTGTCATTGCTGCCTCTGTCCCCTGCAGATTCCCCCCTCCCACCTGATCCCAGGAGATAATATCAGATATTGGCCTTCCCAGACAACTGGACTAGACCATCCCATAAATAGGAAGCTTCTGTTTGTCCCTAGTACATTGTATGAGGGAAGAGCAAGCTCCCTGAGCAAGATAAATTTCACAGTCAGTGAAGGAGGATTTTTCCTTTCTGAGCCTTCCTGGACCTTTTCTCTTAATTTGGCTCCAACTTCCTGTTCCACAACTTTTCTCTGCATCCCCACAACTTTTCCTCTGCCCCCATCTACACTATCTTCCAGCCCAATATATCTTTCTCATATTTGCCAAAGTACTCATTCTAAAGTGGAACATCTGTATCACCCTCCTGCTTAAAACTGTTCATTCATTGACTACCTGACCTATGACAAGATGACTTCTCATTTTGTCTTTAAGAACATATTTATTTGATCTGTCCTTATCATTTAAGATCCTTTATAGTCTCCAGCCATCTTTTGATTTTATTTTCTACTTTTCACTACATGAATATTTCCCAAGGTATATTATAGGCATTACTTGAAAGAAAAATGTTTTGTGATCAAATAAGCTTGGGAAATATTGGGTTAAACAAAATAAAACAAGTTTACTTATGAATTTCTTAGAGGCTTTAGACATACTAATATGCACTGTAAATTTTGCTAATGCTAATATGCAGTCTTCAACATCGTACATCACTAGGGAACATGTTTTTGTTTTTTCTGTGGCATCTTTAAGGCCTAACCCAAACTTTCCCTGACTCTTTGCCATTTTCTAAACTCCTTTAACAGTTGTCAGTCATTCTGTCCTGTCTTCGGTTAAGTATCCTTATTTAACAATGAATCTTTTGCTCTGATCAGATTGAGAGCTCACTCCTCTAGGCTAGAATGTCTATATTCTGACTGTTTCTACAACTCTATGTACAAAGTCTTTCAATTAGGTACCAGAAGAATGGAATGCATAGGTGAATTTTGATGAGAAAGATGAGGAATATGAGCAGCACAGTTCTTAGAGGAGGAATAGAGCTGAGAAGGGTGGGCAAGAATAGGATAGACAGGTGATCGTTCATCAGACATGTTTGAGAATGGTACAGTGTTGAACCTGCATAAGGACTGGGTATTACTAAAAGGACTCAGACATGGTCCTCTGGACAGGGAGTTTGACCTGGTGTAGAAGACAGATGATTGATTGATAGATAGGGAATTATAGATACAATGTGATAAATACTAAAGAAAATACAAGCGCTCTTAGATAGATGAAAGAACAATAGGTTTTTCATGATGGTTTCAAGAAAGACTTCACAGAAAAAATGATATTTGATCTGGGCCTTCAAGAATATGAGTAGGGGAAGGGCTGGAGGAGAAAAAGAAAAAAAAAGAATATGAGTGAGAATTTATACCAGGCAGACAAAGATGAGAATAGAGAAAAAAGCATTTTAAACCTGAGTGTTATGACAAAATTCATGAAAGTATAAAAATACAAGACTCAATACTAAGTCTGGAGTCTGGTTTGTTTAGCCTCTGAATGCATATTGTAGGGAGCATGATCTGGGAAGTGACTAGAGATCAATCTGAAAAGGTAAACTGGATTCAGATTGATAGGCCTAAATCATGCAAATAAGTTTAGGGTTGAAGGACTTTGAAATATTTTAAGCAAAAGAGTAACCTCATGATAGATGACCTTCTGGAGTGGAATTTGGGTTGTAGTATAGAATAGACGAGATAGGAAGGAGGCTCTTGCAGTTGTCTGGCCTAGAGATGGGTCTGAAATAGGGAAGGAAAAAGACAGATGGTAAGGGTACAGCTCATTGTGACAACTTGACCCATGTATACCACCCTTACACCAAATCAGGTTCTATTTGTAAATAGGTAACCTAGTTAAATTACATGACTTGGGGATGGGAAATCCAGAGATGATATAGGAACACATTTCTTTAACTACCAGGGTCTGCTGGAGCATAATCAAATATATACTAATGGAAAATTTTCTCTCCAGGGCTGAAGTTATGTAGTGCTGTGATCTTGCTTGTCACATTGTGATGTTTCTGAAGATTTGGGAAATTAATAAAATGAGTAAAAGTTGTATGAATTGGGGGGATGTGTCTGTATTCTTAACTGCATGTAATTTCCTGCACCTTCCTTTTAGCTTCTAATTAGCAAGCTTGGATGTGAGATTAATCTAAAAGAGCATAATAGGAGAGAAGCTCCAGTGTAGGACATGGAAGAGAAGAAACAAGATTGTCAGGGCAGATTTGGTCTCAAGGATGGTTTTTTTCAATTATTGGGGAAGAATATTGCCCTATTCAGAACTTAGGGATTTACCCCTAAAATGGGTTTATTTGAAATTTTAGGATTTATAATACTTGGCATATAGTGAGCTAATAAATACATGGAGAAGTTGAAAAGATTGCTTTAGAGCGGAATGATGACCCAGGAGAAGAGCTAGAATGCCCTGGGGAAAGTCAAACAACCGAAGCAAGAGAGGGTCTCTGTCATTCATTCAACACAGGTATTTTGAGCCTGAACCAGTATGCTAGACCCTGGAGATTAAACAATGGATGATACTTCTTGAGTCCCGTGTGGTTGGGGAGGCAAGCATATAAACAGATAATTCCAATATAACATAATAAGTATTATAAAATAATTGTGCACAGGCACGAGGTAGGCACCCAGCTTCCTGGAGGGGTTAAGTAAATTTTATAGAGAAGATGACTTTGAGCTGGTTCTTAAATGGGTATTTGCCAGGGCAAGAAGTAAGGAAAAGACATTCCTAGGCAGAAGGAATACAGTATGCAAAAGCTGGGAGGTAGGATAAAGTGGGCTATGTTTTTATAGCATACCTTTCAGAGCAATATCTCAAATGCAGTTTTAGAACATGATTAGCTACATTTGGAGGTGACAAGCACCTATACCTCCATTTGGGAGGATAGAAGCTAAGGTTTGGAGATTTTAACTAGCTCAGTGTCATGCAGTATGAGTCAGAGGCAAGAACTCAGGCCAGGCACCCAAAAACAGAAATGCCAAGTCTCGTGCCTTGAGTAATTCTTTGTCATAGTAATAGATTGCTGTAGATTCATGAGTATTTTGGGTTATTTCACTTCCTTGGAACCAAATAACATACTCAAAATTGACACTGTCAATCCTATCAAATGCTCTTCTTTTAAAAAGGGTGGGGGTGGGGGTGGGGGAAGAATCTGTTATTAAATATTTACTTCTATCATGTGAGGTAGGAATGGGTCATAAAGTGTTCAAGGCTTCCTGACAGGCTGTCTATTTAATTTGTATCTTCACAAGTTGACTGAATACTTTTCTGAGGTCATCCAGTAACTTTCCCATTTAATACAAAATAGCAAGCAAGTCACTTTCTTCAGGAGACACATTGTTTATCTTTAGTAGTTATTTTGCAGCGAGGTGGGGTAAATTTGCTCAGAACTCCTACAGGATATGAATCACTTGCATTCACACATTGACCTATTCTCACTTTGTTCTTTCCGAGAAGAGTTTTAATACAGCATGTATTATATAACATAGGGGATACATTATCATTTATATTTTCAAAATCATTCTCAAATCAATTTGCAGAATCTATGATAAACCTGAGAACTTGAGTTGCTATTATGAGCATCTAATGTACATTCAAATAAATAAGCAATACCTGGTCAATAATTTGAATGAAAAAAACAAACAAATAAGCAAACTGTAGAAAAAATCCAAGTATCTACTTGTTATAGAAATCTGAACATTTAGTTGGCGTATTTAGAATTAATCAGAAAGGCTAAGATTTGTAAATATATTGGATTGTTTGTGGGAGACTAATTCTTGGTAAATGAACATGAGTTACAAAAAATGGTTGATGCAGTGCTGATAAATTCTGAATTGCTTGTGTTTATATTAAGAATATGTGTCAGAAGAGAAAAAGGGAGATATAGCCTTAATGCTATATTAATCAATAAGAGAGATGGATGGTATTCTTGGATTCTGGAGCCTGTCAGCAAAGAAGACATTTCAAGGTATAGATTTGAGTTGAAAAGAAAAAGAAAAAAGAATGTATGGAAAGATAAGATGAGCTTTCGATAGGAGACATTGATCGTAAGTCCATTTAGGGCTGTTGCCTCTGGCTATGGTCAAATCAGCTTCATAGTGGAACTTCAAAATGACAAAGTAACTTGCTTTAGTTTTTGCTATAGCTCTTTACAAATGTTCTGTTCTTTCATGTAAACAAATTCTAATCTCTCTAAATATAGCAAACTATCAAAAGGAAATAGTTTTGTACCCTGTTATTTATGAAACTTACCATGGAAAATTGCTCCTAAAGCAGCTTAAACTATGACTGAATAGATGATAGAAATTCAGACTAATATAATATTTCCCCCCATTTTTAAAGGAAATAAATGTGACTTGTGTTTGGAACCCTAAGAAGAAATTTACTTTCTCATATGGGATATGTTTTGTTGTTGGTCAGGTGTACTTTGTGTGTGTCGGGGGGTGTCTTTTCTCTGCATCATATATGGTGGTGGGGTGGTGCCAAACAGTGTTAATCCTGATGAATAATGTCTGTCTTGGTTAGATCATTCTTACTTTACTGGTATCTCTTCCTGTTTCCTTACCCAGTTATGCTGTTATTGCCTATGGCTGTGCCAGCTGCCCAAAGCTAACCTGTGAGAGAGAAGGCTGCCAGACTGAGTTCTGCTACCACTGCAAGCAGATATGGCATCCAAATCAGACATGCGATATGGCCCGTCAACAGAGGGCACAGACTTTGCGAGTTCGGACCAAACACACTTCAGGTCTCAGTTATGGGCAAGAATCTGGACCAGGTATAAGTTGGCATTATCTCATTGCCTCTTTATTTGGTATTTCATTATGTGAGCTCAAAACTGGAAGAGATTATTTTACTGTATAAGCCAAGTATTCCCAGGGATCAGAGAGCAGAATATATCATTTAGTAATACTTTCAATATTATATTTGGTAAATAGCTTCCTTCTCTGACCGTTATAGGTTATCCAACCCACATAAAATTGGAATACAACAAAATGGAATTGTCTAGTTTCTACCTTCTTAGTAATATGTCTCAGATTGGAGAACAATTAGGTCCTTTTGCTAGGGGCTTTTTCAAAAGTTTCATTGTGAGCAGAAAGACATTTAGTTAGTGTTAAACCTGTACTGTTTGCCTTCAAGCTGTAAATGCATCACTGCTTTTGAAAATGGGGTACAGATTTAAGAAAAGGAAGTAACAGTAGTATGGATTAATAATTAACCTTAAAAGGAGTAATGTCACACATTCAGTTCCAACCCTGACAAGTCAGAGTAAACCTATTTGTCTTGTACTTTATTTCACTGATGTCATTTGGGAAAGGCTAGTCAGAAAGATTTTGCCATTCACTTTTTCCTGGCACAGCATAATCTCCTAAATTGTCATTTTGATAGGATAGTTCTTAACTTGCTGTGAAAATTACCAGGTGTATGCTACATAGCATACTCAATTGTTTTTAGGTTTTGAATTTGAAAGCGTCACAGGGGCCAGGGGCAGTGGCTCACACCTGTAATCCTAGCACTCTGGGAGGCCAAGGCAGGTGGGTTGCTTGAGCTCAGGAGTTCGAGACCAGCTCTGAGCAAGAGCGAGACCGCATCTCTACTAAAAACAGAAAAATTAGCCGGGTGTCATAGCGTGTGCCTGTAGTCCCAGCTACTTGGGAGGCTGAGGTAGGAGGCTAGCTTGAGCCCAGGACTTTGAGGTTACAGTGAGCTACAGTGATGCCACTGCACACTACCTGGGGTGACAGAGTGAGACTGTCTCAAAAAAAAAAAAAAAGTGCCATGGGAAGGGATTGTGGGTTGTGTTAACAGCGTATCACAATACATGTTAAACCTGAAAAATTAGTTTCCTGAACTAATGGGTTTTTCAAAACTTAAAGCCGATTCCAGGCTACAGACTATTCTTCCTGTAGGATTCTCCTTTTAAATCTGCCAGCCTATTAACTGGTAGAAATTCCATTTTTGTTGGAAACATCTTTTCCTCTAGGGAAGTCTCCTTGCTCAGTGTGGCTCAAGTGCTATGTAAGATGCCAGTTATTGGGATAGACAGCTGAATATAAGATAGGATCTGTTTCATGAAAATTTGTGAGGTCTAGACATAGCCAACCTTTCAGTAAAGTGGGTTGCACAATTTGGAATGCTCAGTCAAGAGGTCTTGACTGCCGCTTCATTTCTTGTATGTATTCTTAGGAATAATTAAGTCAAACTAGGTTTAACTGGGGGTATCTTCTACCCGTTTTTTCTTCTCCCCCTTAGCAGATGACATCAAGCCATGCCCACGATGCAGTGCTTACATTATCAAGATGAATGATGGAAGCTGTAACCACATGACATGTGCAGTGTGTGGCTGTGAGTTCTGCTGGCTTTGTATGAAAGAGATCTCAGACTTGCATTACCTCAGGTGAGATGGGAAATATGTCCATTGCCTTTGTGGTCTTGTTCTCTCACTAATTTAGGGAAAAGAATATCAAAGAAATATAGTTGTCCTCTCATTACAGAATAAGGAAGCTGTATAAAGTTCCTCTGATGTGCCCCTTTGATTATGTTTTTCTCCAGCTCAGCAACCTCCAGGGACTATCTCCATCACCTTCCAGATCATATCTTACTCACTCCTAACATGACTTTTGAAGCTTTCCACGGTCTGGCCCTAATCTACTTTTCTAGCTTTTTCCATTTTGCTTTTATACATGCTGTATTTCAGATAATCTGGGCTTGCTGTTCTCTGTGTCTCTTTTTGCTCTCTTGTGTCCATACTTGTTCATGTTCTTTCCTTTGCCTGGAATGCTTTCTGATCACCTCCCAGTATCTCCCTTTTATCTCAACTTGTTCAGTTCTCATCCATCCTTTCAGAGCCACATAAATGCCATTTCATCCATACAACTTTTTCTGTCTCATTCTTCTTCATTGACATTCTTTTATCTCTTTCATTATAAATATCATCACCATGATGATGATACATGTCTAATCTTACTAAACTGTAGGTGGTACTTTAAGTACATGTCTAATCTTAATAAACTTTAAGTATACTGAGGCTGGAGTTATGACCTTTTTACAGATTCTTGCATGTAGTGAGTTTCCAAAGAATTCATTGAGATAATGTTAAAATATTGTTCTGGAGTAGTTAATATTTACAAACAAACTTAGCATTTGTTGTGTAAATGAAACACCTTCATTTCCAATTTAGCAAACATTTGAGTACTTACTATGTACCAGTCACTGGGGACACAGGGGTGAATAAGACATGATCCCTCCTTTCAAAATTGCTTACCCCATCTAGCCTCCTTTGGAGGCTAAGGCTAGAGGATCCTTTGAGGCCAGGAGTTCAAGACCAGACTGGGCAACATAGTGAGATCCCATCTCTTAAGGGAAAATAAAAATAAAAAGGGTACCAAATCAACATAAAAGGTGAGACAAGGTCTTTTTATATCCTTTCCCAGGAACATGGTTTGCAGTATCTATTAGGTGTGGTAGAACATATGCCAAGAAAATGACACAAATCAGAGTGTTCATTAGCTGCAAGACACAATGTTGTCTGGATGAGATGTCTAGTGCATAGGCTATTGCTGTCCTTGGGAGACTGACCAAAAAAAAAAAAAAAGTGCATAGGCTATGCAGGATCCCAAGTATTGTCAGTCAAGGGATCTAGATCAGTGTTGGTGAGTTAGGGAAGACAGTTCAGCAGAGAAGAACAGAGAAAGTTTCAAGTCTGGAGGCTTGCCTTTACAAAAAAGAAAAAAGGTTAAAGAGCTCAAAGCTCTAATAGTCTGGCCTTGTCCTTTGCTCTGCCTTGTGTAATATATTTATTTCCTGTAACCTCTTGTAACTGTTAATCACGCCTATTGAAAAGAAGGCTGTAGCTCTTATCAGTCTCTCTGATGACAATAGCTGCATTTGTAATATTTGACATTAACTTCAGCATGTTTCCTCTGCAGCCCCTCTGGCTGTACATTCTGGGGCAAGAAGCCATGGAGCCGTAAGAAGAAAATTCTTTGGCAGCTGGGCACATTGATTGGTGCTCCGGTGGGGATTTCTCTCATTGCTGGCATTGCCATTCCTGCCATGGTCATCGGCATTCCTGTTTATGTTGGAAGGAAGGTAAGGCATGCTGGATTGTGTACATGTTCCAGCTTTAGGTTTGTTGGTAAAGGTTTGAGGGAAATGAAAAGGAGCTTATATTTCAGAGCTGCCTGAAAACCAACTGGTTCTTAGATAAAAATAACCTCAGTTTCTTAAATGGATTTTCATAAACCCCCATGAGATCTGAAAGTTCTTATTAACGTCCTGGGCCTGGCTTGTCTCAGTGACTTAAAGGTAAAATGCTTACTTCATTCCCCTGAGTTATATTGTATCTCTTGTAAGTAACTTTGTCTGCATTAGTTTATATCTTTCAGGTCTGAGTTAGGTTAAAATTTGAGAAAGATTCCTCTTTGGGGTGGAGGATATGTTTTAATATAGATAACTTATAAGTGAATATTCACTTGTCACTTTTTTCCTCTGGCAAAAGACTGATGTTCTAACCTGCTGACCTGTTGTTTTTTTTTTTTATTCTTAGATTCACAGCAGGTATGAGGGAAGGAAAACCTCCAAACACAAGAGGAATTTGGCTATCACAGGAGGAGTGACTTTGTCGGTCATTGCATCCCCAGTTATTGCTGCAGTTAGTGTTGGTAAGCTAGTTAGGACCATGACTCCTCTCTCTCTCTATCAGCTTTCTGACCATAGCGATTTAGCCAGGTGTTTCCCAGAGACTCCTACATTTTATGCCAGACCCACCTTGGTAGTTAACTCTTTTAGCCACCATTATTATGATTATTTTTTAGTTTTTTAGCCACACCAGTTGTCAGAGTTGGAGATCTTTTGTTCTTAAGTTAGTGCCCAGAACTCCACCTGGCACATAGAAAAGATTAAATTAAAGAAAATCACTTTAAGCCCTAGTTCACCTTTCATCTTCCTCCTCCTCCTCCACTTGCCATGGTACTTTTATTTTGATTTGTTGAATATATGCACTGTACATACATTCTCATTTGATCACTGACAACCCTGAGAAGATAAGGCTGAGGTCATACAGCTGGTAAACTGGAGCCAGGATTCTAATCCAGGTCTTTCTGATTGCAAGTCTGGTCATCATTCTGTTACGCTAGGCAACCTCTCTGGAATAGCCTCGTAGTATTTTGGGAGGCATGAGTGTTTGTTTTAGAATAATAATAATATAACTAACATTTAATGAGGTTCTCCATGTGCCAGGAGTGGTTCTGAGTGTTTTTCATATATTAATTTGTTTAATCCTCACAAAAAGCAGCATAATTTTAACAGAAAAGTACAGTAGTTTTCCCAGGGTCACTTAGCTGGCAGTCTGCCTTCAGATCCTGTGTTTTTTTTTTTTTTTTTTTTTGATACAGAGTCTCACTCTGTTACCTCAGGTAGAGTGCAGTGGCGTCATCGTAGCTCCCACTGCAACCTCAAACTCTTGGGCTCAAGCGATCCTCCTGCCTCAGATTCCCAAGTAGGTGGGACTACAGGTGCACGCCACGACGCCTGGCTAATTTTTCTGTGTTTAGTAGAGACAGGATATCCCTCTTGCACAGGCTGGTCTGGAACTCCTGAGCTCAAGCAATCCTCCCGCCTTGGACTTCCAGGGTGCTGGGATTAAGGGCGTGAGCCACCATGCCTGGCCAGATCCTGTACTCTTAACAACTAAGCCATTCTACCTCACACCGCAGTAAAATTTTGGAAGTAACATCCTCGGGGATCCTAAACCCCCACCAGGAATTACTTATTTAATGTTTGATTCTTTATTGGCTCTTAGGTTAGCACTTTATTAGTGAATAGAAGGGGAAGAAATGAAAACATATATTTACCATGCTAGGCACTGTACATGCATTCTCATTTGATCATTGACAACTCTGGGAAGATAGGTCCAAGGTCATATAGCTAGTAAATTGGAGCAAAGATTCTAATCCAGGTCTTTCTGATTGCAAGTCTGGTCATTCTGTTACACCAGGCAACCTCTTTGGAGTAGCCATCTTCTGTCTTTTTTTGGCCCTTTATAAAGTGGTTTGTCCATGCCCAGGCTGGGAAGAAGAATTCAGGGCAGTTGGAACCTGATGGCCTGCTGACATGTTTCCTTCTCTTCCCCCAGGTATTGGTGTCCCCATTATGCTGGCATACGTCTATGGAGTTGTGCCTATTTCTCTCTGTCGTGGAGGCGGCTGTGGAGTTAGCACAGCCAACGGAAAAGGAGTGAAAATTGAGTTTGATGAAGATGATGGTCCAATCACAGGTGGAAAAAATAATTTTATTTCCATTTGAATTTATGGGACACGAGATAAAAATCAGTAAAATTTAGCATATTTTACAGAGACTGTCATTGGATTACTTTGGATAATGAGCTTTGTAGGGGGTAAAGTATTTTTAGCTTTTCATTTCTTTGTTCCAGAGTTATTAGGTTAATTCCTCTGGCACTTGCCTCTGTGTGGCAGGTACAAACTAGTAGGATTCCCAGTAACTCCAAATATGCTGGTAGTAGCAGTGATTATAATAAAGTCTTATATCTGCACAGTACTTTATAATTTTCAGAGGACTTTACACGGTTATTATCTCACTTGCTTTTTACAACAGCTCTCTGAAGAGGGAGGACGGGGCTATTATTATCCCCACTTAAATGGGAACTTCTTTAAGCTTTTGTCTCAATATCTGTTAAGAGCTTCTGCAAGGGCTAGGACTAGAGCAAGTCTTCTGACTTCTACTTCAATGTCGTTTCTACTTTACCATAGTAACTCTGCAATGACTCTTCAGAGTGGAGGGTTTTCATGTAGAAAACTACTAAGATATTCACTTAATGAACAGCTACTTGCATAACACTGAGTCCAGGGCACAAAGGTCCCCAAAGATTTTTCAAGCTTCCTAGTAGAAGCTTCTACTAGAATCAGCACATAATCTAAACATATTTTGAAATCTTCCTGTTTGATTAAATGGCAACCACAGTGTAGTAGAAAGTGAATAATGGACTTAGAATCAGAATGGTCGTTTTGTGTGACTAACCATGACCTTGGACAAGTCATTTAGTTTTAAATTCTAGTTTCCTCAACTAAAATTGAGGCTATTAATGCTTAGTTATTAGAAGAATTAAATATAAACATATGTAAAAACACCTGATATGTGATTGCTGCACAAAGTAGCTGTTCATTAAGTGAATACCTTAGTACTTTTCAACATGAAAATCCTCCACTACGAAGAGTCATTGCAGGAATGTGCCTACCAGATTGTTTTGATGCTGTGCAATCTTGAATTGAGATGTTTGGTTCTGTCCCCAGTGGCAGATGCCTGGCGAGCCCTCAAGAATCCCAGCATTGGGGAAAGCAGCATTGAAGGCCTGACTAGTGTATTGAGCACTAGTGGAAGCCCTACAGATGGACTCAGTGTTATGCAAGGCCCCTACAGCGAAACAGCCAGCTTTGCAGCCCTGTCAGGGGGCACTCTGAGTGGCGGCATCCTCTCCAGTGGCAAAGGAAAATACAGCAGGTAAACAAATAGATAATTTCTGACAGAAATGGTTGGAATTATAACAAGGAACATATTGAGCCATTTCTCTGTGCCAGGCATGTCCCATATGTCATCTTATTTTGAAGTAATTGTCAATGGTTTTATGGTTTTTGTTTTGTTTTGTTTTTTACTTTTACAAATGGGAAATAGGTTTAGAAAGGTTAAGTGACTTCTTATGTACTTCAGTGTTCTTTCCACTGCACCATAGCTGCTTCTATATAAACAATAATCCTGACTTAGCCGGGCGTCCTGGCATGCCCCAGTAGTCCCAGCTACTTGGGAGGCTGAGGCAGGAGGATCACTTGAGTCTAGGAGTTGGAGGTTGCAGTGAGTTACAATGACACCACTGCACTCTACCCAGGATGACAGAGCTAGACTCTGTCTCAAAAAAAAAAAAGAAGAAGAATCCTGACTTCAGATCCTCCCTCTACTACATTAGGCTACCTGTTTCAGGAAGGGAGAGCAGGCATTTTTATAGAATTCCTAAGGCTGTGCTCTCCGTTAGGCTTGTTATTAGCTTTCAGTTGAATAGCATTTTTGCTGTATCTTGGCTTATTGGTACTGTGATCCTTATTACCTTTCTATTCTCTTTCGATAGATAAGGAAAATTAATTCTATGAACTTGTGTAGAGAATATGTGAAGCTTTATGACTAAAAAGATTGTGACTTGTTTGGTCATTTCAGTAGTTAGACAAAACAATATATTCAGAGGAGCACAACAGATGTTACATGAGTAATTAGTTGCACTGGAGAAGAGAGGCCTGGGGAGGGGTAAAGGTGGAGCAAAGCAGGATAGGAGGGTGGGGGAGATGGTTGCCTTCAAATATCTAAAGGGCCGTTAACTAGGAAAAGGATTAGACTTCTGTGACTCATGCCAAGAGGTAAATTAAGATGACTTGGCAGAAGCTAGATGGAAACTAATTTTGGTTCAGTATAGAGAATATAGGGAAAAGCTATTTAAAAGCCCAAAGAAGGAAAGGACTACCTTAGCAGATACTGAGCTGCCTATCCCTGGAAGTGTTTAAAGTAAGACCAGATGGCCATTTGGCTATTAGAAGAATTCAAGCAATAGATGGCAAGTAGACTAGATCCCACACCTGAGTGCCTGTCAGTCACCTAGCAGATTCTTAAAAATATATTTCAGGGCCCTATTCAAGAATTAATAACTTAGAATCTCCTGGAGTGGGGCCTAGAGGGTGTTTTGATAAAGCTCTCCAGGTGATTCTAGCATAGCTATTGCACAGACCAGCATCTGGGAACCACCTGAGTAGGTGGCCTTTGTGAAGGGCTCTTCCGACTCTGAGAGTGATTCGGTGGCAGAGCTGAAACTAGAACCCAGGCCTCTGACTCTGTGTAGTTTCCATTGCACTCCCTCATTTTCCTGGGCCTTGGCACATTTTTGAAGGGCGTCTGAGGCTGGAGCAGCAGAACAAAGGCACAGGCGGCAGGATGGAGGCTGCTTGAATGTGCAGCTGCAGGCTGCTACTGACCTGGCTCTGTCTCGTGACTCTAGTTGTCTCTTGTTAGGGGATCCCGCCCCCACATGCTGGAGTATTCACTGCTGCGCTTTCTTAAAACCAACACCCCTGTAAATAAGCAGACAGACGTAACTGGAGACTGACTTGCTGAAACTGCAGCTTAGCCAGTCCAGCTGTTCCAGTTCTGTGAAAGCCTTTCTTTTATAGGAAGTGAATGAGTCAGAGGGGTTTGACTGTGAAACCCATTATGAGGAAATACTTAAGTGTGCAACAAAATGGTGTTGGAGCCAAGAAAGGAATTAGTTATGGGTTCTTAGCTCTGAGACACGATTGGGAAAGTTTGCTGAAGAGGAGGGAGGAGGTTGGCTCCTACAGGTCCTTCAGTCTCATAACCTAGAGGTAATTTGATTGCTAAATGTTTGAGTTCCTATTATGTGCAAGGCAGGGAGGGTAAGTGTGAATGAGTTGTGGTCTCTCCTGTGGAGTTCACAGAGGAATGGGAGAGAGATGCATAAATAAATAAATAGGTAGGTGCTGTGGGAGCACTTAGTTGGAAGTGACTGGTTTGCTGGGAGAATGAGGGGAAATGGTATTTCCTTTGTTCTTAAGGAGTGAATATAAGTTTGTCTGGTAGAGAAAGGAAAGTTCCAGAGAGAGGGAATAGCATGTGCAAAGTCATGGAAGTATAAAATGTGTATAGGTATTTAAGGAAAGAAAAAACTCAGAGTGACTATGATTTCGGACCTATAGTGAGTGATGGAATCTGATGGAGAGCTCCCTGGCAGATCAAGAAGACCTTAAATGTCTGTTGCAGTAGGGACCCAGGAATGAGAGAATGTTTGAGTGACTAGGTCTTTGTCTATACTGGCACTGGTCTGGAGGTTGTTTGACTTGGACTCAGGAGCTACTGGAGAGGGGACCCAATTGTAATCATCCAGGCAGGAGATGTTGAGGGCATGAAATCGAGCAGTAGCAGTGGGGATAGAAAGGAGGGGACGATTTCAACAGGTATTTAAGAGAGAACATGTGTGGGCATCTAATTGAACTGTTTGACAATTAGAGAAGATCAGGCAGATCACCACAGTTTACAAGAGAGTAATGGAAGAGATGCGTGCCAGGAAGCAGACTGTCTTGGAATACCCAGGTCTCATATTAACTTGAACGTCCCCTCTTTACACAGGTTAGAAGTCCAAGCCGATGTCCAAAAGGAAATTTTCCCCAAAGACACAGCCAGTCTTGGTGCAATTAGTGACAACGCAAGCACTCGTGCTATGGCCGGTTCCATAATCAGTTCCTACAACCCACAGGACAGGTATGTGAACAGTCAGATGCCCAGGAGAGGTTGCATTTTTTGGTTGGGTCCTAGGTCTTCAGAAGCTCAATGCCTCATGTTAGGGCTCTGTGTACCATCTAGTGGCTGTAGTGTACCCTGTGAATTCCCCGAGCAAGTTCTTGGTACCGGAGTGTTCAGCATCTCTTGATTCTTCTTGTTAGCACGTGGTTTTTAGAGATTTCTTTTCTTCCTTCCTTTACTTTTAGAGGTTTTTTTCTTTTCATTTCTTTTTTTGGCTATTGCAACAATGTATAATTACACAGAATGAAAGAGCTAGACTGGTGTTCATTGATGTCTGTGAGTCTAGGGTTTCTGCTTCCCATTTGCTTGATAGGGTTCCCATAGCCTATTTCTCTTTCATTTTGAGAAGCTAGTGTGTCTGGTATGGTGTGATTGTGGTACTCCTGCTGTAGGGATTCTGGCTTCTACTGTGGCACAGTAGTAAAAACTACAAATCTTTCACTTTTATATTTTGAGTAAGCTAGTGTGAAGCTCTGACCTTAGTTGAATTTTGTAAGCTCTTTTAGATGTTTAAAGAGATTGGCTGAGGTGTGTATGTATGTGTGTGCATGCATGTGTGTATGTTAAATCAGCAAAAAGAATCTAATTGCTCTTCTCCATCTTATTTGAGTGTTGGGTTAAAATTTTATTTTTGCTAAAAATGAGCTCTAGTCTACTGTTTATGTATTTTTTTGAACTTCCTAATCCTGAACCCACAAACCGCTTTTACCAACAGGTATAGCATGACCCATACATGACTCAGCAAAGTGGATTTTGTCTCCACAGAGAATGCAACAATATGGAAATCCAAGTGGACATTGAAGCCAAACCAAGCCACTATCAGCTGGTGAGTGGTAGCAGCACAGAGGACTCGCTCCATGTTCAGGCTCAGATGGCAGAGAATGAAGAAGGTAGTGGTGGTGGAGGAAGTGAAGAGGATCCCCCCTGCAAACACCAAAGCTGTGAACAGAAAGACTGCCTGGCCAGCAAACCTTGGGACATCAGCCTGGCCCAGCCTGAGAGCATCCGTAGTGACCTGGAGAGTTCTGATACACAGTCAGATGATGTGCCAGACATCACCTCAGATGAGTGTGGCTCCCCTCGCTCCCATACTGCAGCCTGCCCCTCAACCCCCAGAGCCCAAGGTGCACCAAGCCCAAGTGCCCATATGAACCTCTCTGCTCCAGCTGAGGGACAGATTGTCTTGAAGCCAGAAGGTGCAGAAGTCAGAGTATGAAGTGGAATGAATGCGCCTGTTCTGAGAAGCACACTTGTTGTAACTGCATCTTTTGGAATCTTTTTTTGAGGGGGTGGGGTGGGGATTTATGTATTTTATTTCAAAGATTCTCTGGTCATAGGTTTTCCCCAAGGAAATTCTGAGAAATTTGCAATTTCTTACCAGATAAAACATGAAAAGTTTGCCCTTAGTCCCTCTGCCCTTGCCCCCCCCCACCTTTTTTAGTTTTAATTTATTGGTTAAACTGATGGTGGCGATCTGTGAGGTGTGTCAAAGAGTGTACATATGTATGTGTGTATATTGTATGCTAAACATATTACTGAAGGACACATTTTAATAAAGATTTCTGTTGTAATTCAACTTATCTCATTTTCCTTGGCTTGGATAGTCCTACAGAGCCAAGTGTTTGAAACAGAGCACTACATCTTTGACAGTCTCTACGTGAGTTTTCGAATCCCAGGAAAGAAGGATTGTATTCAAATCCAACTGCGGTGGAGTCATCTATAAACCAATGACTCCTAGCACGACAGGAAGCAAAACTAGGCTTGTTTTGGCCTGTGTAGTCAGACTGAAGAATTATTAGCTGAATCAGCTAACTAGGGAAGCAGTAGATTAAAACGAACCTTGTTTGCCCTCTAGAGGCAGCTGTGCAGATTACTGTTAAAGCTTTATTTACCCTTTTCTGCGTGATAGTCACTGTTAGTCATGTGCGTCACAGGAGGAAAGCAATGGCAGTCCCAGGTGGCTCTTAAGAGAGATCCCAGTGAATGTTACAAGTTAGGGGACAGAATATTCCGTTCTTGGAGGAAGAAATACACTGATACTGCATAATCAACAAGCAATAACATAGGTATTTGCTATGCTCTCAGGTACACTGCTCCCTGTTCCAAAAAGCTTTCTCAGTTTGGCTAATCTAGTTTAAATGAGAAAGACTAAGGAATCTGAGATTTGCAATGAAAGGAGAAAGGAGACATGCGATCAAAATCTCTGAACATACTTATCTGATCTTACAGATTCATCAGAATTGAGCTAAATTGATACTGCTTGGAGTTTTGGCTCTGTCTGGAATAATGTCCTCAGAAATGAAAGCTCATACACAGGATAGCAAGAAAATTAAAAGACTCATGAGACCTGATGTAAGATTCCAAATCTGGCAGTAATTTACTTTGCGACTGTATGAGTCAGTTACTCTTTCATGCCTCTGCTTTCTCCGACTCTCAGACCATATTTAAGGAGCTTCCAGTGCCATACTTCTCTATCGCCTTAGCCTTGGGCCCAGAGGAAGAATTGGAAACATCCTTTCCCTGGGGCCAGATGGCTTTCTGTTTCCTTTCACAGATGCACCTGCTCTTTGTCTTTCTGGCCTGTGTTTTACTACAAGGAGGATGACCAGTCTGGACAACAGCCAACTTGGAAGATTGTTATCTCCCGGGCACTGCAGCCAGATCTAGTACATTTCCCTGTACCCGAGACAGGAAATGCTTCTTTGGGTCTCTGGAAGAAAGTGTCCTAGAGGGTGTCCTTATGTGAAGAAGGGAACTTGTTGGAAAAAGAGGCAGACAGTCTGGAAATCTCTGAAATGCAAGTTATCACCTCAAAACTTGCAATTCTCTTGAAGCATCATCAAGAGAAAAATTAACCTGAATAAAATCAAAGAAGTCCGTTGGAGGGGCAGTAGTTTACATCAAAACCTGTATTTCTTATCTGGCTTCCAATTATTATTGCTTGGGCAGCTTACTGTCTGAGTCTGTTTTCTTTTCTTTTCTTTTTTTTTTTTAGTTTACACGAAGGCAATTTATTAACAGAAAATATTGTGAGGAGTCCAGTTCACAGACGGTGACCACAGCAACCCCTCTTCCTGCCTTCCTGCGGGTGCTGTTGGAGGGGATGGGGGTGACGTCCTCAATCTACCCAGTCTTCATACCCGAGGGGGCTAGGGCTCTGAGGGCTGACTGGTCCAGGGCTCTTGGTCCTATTTCTTCCTGTGGCCCAGAGTTTGATGTGCAGGGCAGTGATGTCTAGCTCCTTGCACTTCTGGGCCACATCCTGGGCAGCCAATATGGCAGCATGTGGTGAGGATTCACCTCGGTCGGCCTTCACCTTCACCCCACCAAGTCAGTCACTCAACAGATGGTTTCCTTACCAGAGAGATCAGTGACATGAACAAAGGTGTCATTGAGGGACACAAAGATGTGGCAAACACCAAATATATTCTCTCCTTTGGCCACCTGAGGTCCAAGGCTTATGACTTGTTCTTCCTTCTTTTCCTTCCCCTTTCGAGGTGCCATTTCTGCGTGTTGTCTCCAGACTCCGTACTGGAATGAGCTGAGTCTTTACATTTAGCCAAAATGGGGATAATAATCCTAATTATGGGGTTGTAAAGATTAAGTGAGATGGTATACTGAAAATGCTTTTAGTCAAGGCTCATGTTTTTTACTCCTGCAGGAATAAGAAGAAATAAATTAGAGATTCTAGGTATCATATAAGAAATGAAGCCTAGAACTCTAGGCCAGAGGCTATGAATAACTTAAGTTCATTCTATTAATAATCCTTTGCAACACTACTGTTGTAGCTTTCTTTAGCAGATGAAAAGGCCTGTTGGCACCACCTAGAGGAGAACATGAGTAACGCATTGGAAAAGTTAGTTCGCAGCTTGGAAAATGGGGAGTATTTCATCTCCTCTTCATACAGCCTTCATTCATTCTGAAATACCCACTACGTTTTAGGTATGGGATGCAGCAATAAGTAAAACACAAAATTCCTGTCCCTGTGGAACTTACATTCTACTGGGGGAAGACATTCAGTTATACAATCTGGATGAAGATAAGTACACTGAAGAAAAGACAGGGAACACAGTGGTAGGTGGTGCTAGTTTAAATGGCCAGCTTAGTCCTCTTTGATAAGGGTACATTTTATTAGAGACCTGAACAAAGCAAGGAAGAGAACTGTGTGAATATCTAGGAGAAGGACACACCAGACGTGAGGAATAAAGTACAAAGGCCCTTTGGGGGAGCATCCTTGAACTGTTTCCAAAAAAACACACTAAGAGGCCTATATGGCTGGAACAAAGCAGGCCAAGGCAGGGAGAGTAGTAGATTAAGTTGAAGAAGTAGCTGGGAGCAAGATT
Organism: Daubentonia madagascariensis; assembly: GCA_023783475.1. Lineage (NCBI taxonomy): Eukaryota > Metazoa > Chordata > Mammalia > Primates > Daubentoniidae > Daubentonia > Daubentonia madagascariensis. The sequence continues at coordinate 5,725,229 of JAKFHU010000117.1, forward strand.
GTGTAGATTAGCAAAAAAGGCCTCTGCAGACAAGGACATTTTAGGTTTCTCTGAGGCCAGGAAGAGAGATTATCTTCAAAGCCAGACAACTGGTGCTTGCAGTCAACTTCCAAAGGGTCTGAAACTGGGAGAGCAGCGTGTCTGGTCACCAGTCCTACTTGGACAGGCGGATGTAAGAAGCTTGTGGGTATAGTAAATGGGTACTCACCATTTATTCTGACCTTCTAATGTACCTTCTTGTACTGCAGAGGCTGGCAAGCTAAAAACTATGTCTTAGACTTCCTTGAAACCAAGGTTCTGATGTAACTTAAGGTGGTTAAGTTCTGCCAATTAGATGCACAAACAAGACATGAAAGGAAGAAGGGAGCCAGGGGTTATATTTAGCTGCTTTGGCTATTGCTCCTGCAAGATGTGAAGACCTTAGGTTTCTTGTCAACAGCATTCCAATATCCATCAATAGCTCTGTGGGTGTTGAAGGGTGTCCTGATCCGTAGATGGTAATTTGTGGTATGTGTTCTTGTAGTCAGCCTGTGGTGGCCTGATTCCTCATCTCCCCAGTGGTGGCAGAAGTAGCAGTTCCCATGTAGGCCAGTTCTAGGTCTGGGAATCTCCTGGGGGACCAGCCTACAACCCTCTTGTCCAGGCTTTCCACCCAGCTTCCCTGTATTGAATCCTTTTCTACTTAAAATTGATAGAGGAGTATTTCCTGCAACTACTGAACCCTGCCTGACTAATACAGTATTTGGTTCCAAAAATAGTTACAGGAAACAGGCCCTCAAAGATGAGACTCAGATTAGTTATGACTAAGTTGCATTTGAAATGAAAAAGGCAAACTGGTAGGCAAATGTTACTTATGCCTGTGGTCACCTGAAATGAAATGTCTTTTGGAGGAAAGACTGGCAGATCAAGGGGCTGCTGTGATAGACTGGCATGTAAGAAATGAGGACTTAGATGGTGGTGACTATGCTAGAAGGGTTACAGGAAGAAAGTGAAAAGCTCAAAAGTTCTAAATTTTCAGTTCAAGGCATGCACAGGAGAACCCCAAAAGAATTTTCTCTCTTCTAACTGCAAGGCTGGTGTACATGAAAATCAAATGGAGACTCCAGGTCATTGAATTACAACATAAGTTTAATTCATAGCTTTGCCATGCCTCTTATGTGAAAGTTATGGCATTGTCTGGGAAAGAGTGGGACCCTGAAATGAGAAATGGGGACATCTGAGTGGATTTGGATAAACTTAGTGCTGTGAATCCACAGACTCCACTTAGCTTCTCTTAACCAGCAGAAGCAGCCCTTCTTCCCCTCACAGATATGGCTGGTTCTATTGCTTGGAGACCCTGGGGTAGTTACCTTGAAAGGCAATGCCAATACCTCTCATGCCCCACCCACTACCCCTCCTTGCTACCAGATCTAACTAGAATCAGGTCCCAGTATGCTTCTGGAACGCAAACACAAAGTCTGATCTGAAAGGAGAAGATTTACAGAAGAATTGTAAGATTTTGCTAATTTGTATCAGCAGAAACCTGGGGAATGTGTGTGGTCTGGATTCTAAAGCTGCTAGACCCAGAAGAAAGGAACATAAATTTATTTTAATTTGGGTTGGATTTATCAACATAGGCATACTAGAGATTCTGGATTCAGTATATTGGCTTTAGCAGGTAAGAATGGCTCTTAGCTGGTTGGTTGGATGAACCCTGGACTTAAAAGTGGCCTATACTCAACAAAATCGAGATGCCAAAAATTCCTTAGTATAGCATTAGAAGAAGAACCAAAAACATGGTGATGGAAATGTTGATTATAGATTTATCATATCAATCAATATATAAGTGTGATCTACTTATCTCCTAGGTTTTGCCCTCCAAAATTGCCCAGAGGTTATTCCTTTCACCACAGAATGGAAAAGTACATCAATAACAGAGACAGCTTATCTTGAAAAGTGCTGTAGTGTGTAGTGCTGGGAACTAAGCTAAGAGATGCTGCCATTGAGATGGGATCCCTAATATCAGTAGGGATGATGGGATCCTGCAGCGACAGGGGCCAGCAGCAGTACTGAGGCAATAGAGCTGGAGTGATGAAATATGTGCTAACCTGCTAAGGTCCTACTTGGTTTCTACAACACAAAACAAGACTTCAGGCAAATAGGAGGACTGTTTTCAGCCACCAAAATGGAGAGTTACAGATACTCAATTCTCAGAGCTGAGGTCCTTGAATAAAGGGGTGCAGGGTACCCTGGAGGAAGCACCCACCAATACACCATCACTGTATCGTAAATCTGGTTTTCCCCAAAGGGGTCTTAAGCCATTTACCTTTGCACCTGTGCTTAGGGAAACAGAAACAAAGCCTTTAGGAATTCCTTAGAGACTGGCCTTAAGCTAGCACAAATCCCAAGGGACCTAAAAGCGGGGTGTGTGTGTGTGTGTGTGTGTGTGTGTGTGTGTGTGTGTGTTTTTAATGGTCCACTAGTTAAAATAGGGGATTTTAGGGCCTCATGGGTTGAATTGTGCCCCCTCCAAAATCATATGTTGAAGTCCTAGCCCCCAATACCTCAGATTAGGGTGATGCAGCCGAAGTCAAGGAATACCAAAGATGGCCAGCAAACCACCAGAAGCTAGGAGAGGCATGGAACAGATTCTCCTTCACAGCTCTCAGGAGGAACCAACCCTGCCAACACTTTGATCTAGAACTTCCAGCCTCGAGAACTATGTGACAATACATTTCTGCTGTTTCAGCTACCCAGTTTGTGGTACCTTGTTATGGCAGTCCTAGCAAACCAGGACATGGGGGTTGAGTGACAAGAAGAAGTTCAGGCGTGGGTCTATGTCACATGCCCATTCTGTGGCTACTTCCCAGATCCTGTAGGCACAGCTACAATAGACATACCTGGCAACGGTAGAATCTTCACAACGCCTGACCTGTGGAGTGAAAGCTATTGTGGCAAGAAGAACAAAGAGAATGCCTGGCCTTGCCCTTTCCCACCAAAATCATAAACCAAAAGCAATAGTGCATCCCTGAGGGAAGGACAGATATTAGTGCCACCATCAGAGACTGAGGAATTCAGGAGTGATGATTCCTTCCTATCTTATCCACATTTAACTTACTTGCTTGGCCAATGCAGGACTTGATTTATAGCTGTTATTTCAGATATAATCTCTTTATGAAGCAAATCAACACCTGCTCCTGGCACCTGTAGTCATGCAACTGAATATAAATACTGACCTGGAATATGCTTTTTTCTCTAGACCAAAGAGAAAAAACATCAAAAGCAGGTTACTTCCACCTGTCAGGGTCAAGGGTACATCTCACTGTCCTCCATTGGGTTACATCACCTCTGCAGCTCTTCTGAGGTCTAACCTCCAGGTACTTTAATCACCTCACATCTTCCAGAACATTGCTCTACATGTTTTTGCACCTAAGTAGTAGCAGGTATCTAAATACCTTGGTAAAGCACGTTCTAGAAGGTAGGAGATAATCTCTGTGGAAATGAGGGGAATTTCCACCTCCATGAAGTTTATAGGGGTCCAGAGAAGTAGCCTGGGGCATGCCAGGTTATCCCCTCTAAAGTGAAAGATGAGCCATTGTGCTGTACACTCCCCACCACTAAGAAAAATCCCGAACATTTGATGGGTCTCTTTTGATTTCAGCATTGACACATATGAGGTTTGGTTATGTTGCGCTGACTTGTTTAGCAAGCAACCAAGTAACCAAGTTTACCAAGTAAGGCTACCAGCTTTGATGGGCCCAGAGAAAAGGAATACTGACCTGTTGATACAGGCTGCAGTGTAAGCAGTTTGGGTTTTATGACCTTAACAGATTCAGTGGTGTGTGAAGTCGCTTGGCAAAGGAGAATGCTGTATATGCACCGCGACAAGCTTCCATAAGAGAAGCACAGAACAAGGCCTTAAGATTTTGGAGTCAAGCCATGCTATCTTCGGCAATGGCTATTCTCCTTTTGAGAAGCTGATGTTGGCTTACTACTGAGCCCTGCCTCATACCCTGGGGGGACCAGCTGGACACTTGGTAACAGCTGGATTACAACAGATCTTTTCCATTACAGAGAAGGCAGGGATTTGTCCTGACTGGAAAAGACACCCATTCTAGGTGTGGATGTTTTCCATGAATGCCAAGGCTGAACTATTCACTAAGAATATATTTTAAATGAGAAAAATCCCAATTTTACAAAACCAAAGATGTTTCCCCCCAATTATTCTCAATTTGATTATATGTTCGTTTTGAGAAGCTTAGTGGTTAGGTAGATGGTTTCCAGAGCCAGAATGCCTGAGTTGGAATTCTAACTCCACCATTTAAGGAGTTTATGACCTTGGGCAAATTATTTAACCTCTCTAGCTCAGTTTCTTCATTTGGGATTGTGAGGGTTAAATGACTACATACAACGGTGCCCGGCCTACAGTGAGCACCATATGTGTTAGCTAGCATCGTCACTTTCATTAATGATCATGGTCATCATCATCCTTGTCATCATTACTACACAAGAACTGACTAAGAGCCTTATTCATCACGTGGTATTCCGTACAACATTGCCTCTCGGCAAGTGGGGCAAAGGCCTAAGACCCATGGGATTATCCCAAAGCAACTGGCCTTCACAGGACAGTCAAATGGCTTCCTAAAGACTCGTGCAAGGCACCAGCTGGGAGACATCTTGTGAAGGTGAAGTTCTGACCTATGGGATGAAGTATATGTTCTAAAACAGTGACCAATGCATGGTCTTCCTCCCATAGTCAGGCCTTATGATCTAAGAACCAAGGGATAAAAGTGGGTAAGGGCATGTCTCATTAATACCCCCAATAACCCACTCACAAAATTTCTGCCACTTGTTCCTGTGACTTTGGTCTTTCTTAGTTTAGAAGTCTCAATACTCAGAGGAGAAATATTTCCACCAGGGCACAACAATGAGTCCATTGAACAGGAAGTTTTCTGGCCAAATGGGGATCCTCATCCACAATAGCCTAAAAGGGGGCAATTGTGTTAGATGGAGTGATTGATCCCAATTATCAAGGGAAATGGGGTTACTGTTGCCCAGTAGGGGCAAGAGGGGGTATGTCTGGAACCTAAAGGAGCTTCTGGGGCTACCTTTAGTACTGCCATATTTAGAAGCAAAACTTCTAAAAGGCTAGACCATTAAGGGCTCAATTCCTTTAGGAATAAAGATTTGGGGCACCCCACCAGATAAAGAACTTCATCCAGCTGAGGTTCTGGCAGAGGGAAAAGGACACGGAATGAATGGTGGAGAGAGGAATATACGAACATAAACAACTAATCCATGAAAAGCTGAGAAACAAGGACTATATTAGCATTTCATATTTTCTTCCTTGCTCTGTTGTATATGTATTTATAGATAGCAACTCATTTTCCCCTCCCACATTTTCCCTAGTATAAGAAGATGTGTTATTGTTGGTGACTTGATAATTTAGTCTTTAGGTTACAGGCTGTTGAGGTAGAATTGTAACTGAGCTAGAATGAACATCACCGAGGGATGGATCAGACGTGGGACTGATGGGATTTGGGGTCTCTCATTGTAGGGAGGGAGTTTAGATCTCTAAAAGGCCGAAGGGATGCACTGGAGTAGTTACGGCGAATTGTCTTTCAGCATCCATTCCAACTACTTCCTCGTACTGCGAAGACCACAAAGTTAAACACTTCATTTCCCAGACTCCCATGCCGATAACATCCTGCATGCAGATTAGCTTCTATCCCATCAACAGATGAATAGATAGAGCAAATGTGGTATATACATACAATGGAATACTATTTTGCCTCAAAAAAAGAAAGAAATTCTGTCACTTGCACAACATGGATGGAAGTGGAGAACATTATGCTAAGTGAAGTATGCCAGGCACAGAAAGACAAATGCCACACGCTCTCACATGTATGTAGAACGTAAAACAATCGAATTCATAGAAACAGAGGGTAGAGGGGTGGTTACTAGAGGCTGGGGGTGGGGGCACTGGGGAGATGATGGTAAAAGTGTACAAAGTCTCAGATAGGAAGAATAAGTTTATTTTATTTTATTTTTTTGAGGTCTATCACACAGCATTGTGAATATAGTTAATAATAGCATATTATTGTACATTTCGAAGTTGCTAAGAGAGTAAATTTCCAATGTTCTCACCACAAAAAACAAGTATTTGAGGTGATGGACATATTAATTAGCTTGATTTAATTATCCTACATTGTATTCATAAATCATGACATCACTTTGTGCCCCATAAATATATACAACTATAATTTGTCAATTTACGATTAAAATTAAAAATAACTGAAGTAATTAATTTAATTAAATCTAAAAAAAAATATTAGGCTCAATAGATTGCAACCATTTATATAAGAGTTGGGAGGAGAAAGTGAGGCCAAAGCCATCTCCCAGCCGTGTGGCTGCTGCTGCAGGTTTGTGGCAACCTTGGGCTGCTCTTCAGCCCACTCACTAGTTTTGGGGCAGGTGCAGCAGCAGTGGTAGCCAAACTAAGAGTTCGAGCGTCCCTTCACTAGCTTCATGGAGGCTGAAAAGCAGGGCTGGTAGCAGCAGAGGGGGCTTTCTGATCCTTACATTACAGCCACAGTGGGGTGGGGTGTTTAACCATCCTATTTTTAAAAATTGAGGTAGAATTTGTGTAACAGAAAATTCACCATTTTAAACTGTACAATTCAGTAGATTTTAGTTATTCACAAAGTTATATAACTAGCACCACTAATTCCAGAACATTTCCATCATCCCCCAAAAAGAAATCTGGTGGCAATCAGTCCTAATTACCTCTTCCCTCCAGCCCTGGAACTGCTAATCTACTTTGCGTCTCTATGAATTTGCCTATTCTGGACATTTTGTGTAAATGGAATCATACGATACATAGCCTTCTGTGTCCGACTTCTTTTACTTAGCAGGAGGTTCTCAAGGTCCATCCATGCTGTTAGGATGTACCAGTACTTCATTCCTTTTTATGGCTGAATAATATTTCATTGCATATTGCATGGATATTGTATGGATATACCACATTTTGTTTATCTGTCAGTTGATGAACATTTAGGTTGTTTCCACTCTTTGGCTATTGTGAATAATGCTGCTATGAATATTGGTGCACAAATACCTGCCTTCAATTCTTTTGGGAACATACCCAGAAGTGGAATTACTGGATCCTACATTAATTATTTGAGGAGCTGCCTTAATGTTTTCCACACGACTGCACCATTTTACCCACCAGCAATACACAAGGGTTCTGATTTTTCCACATCCTCACCAATATTTGTTTTTGTCTATCTTTTTGTTTATAGCCATCCTAGAGGATAGGAAATGGTATCTCATGTGGTTTTCATTTGTATTTCCTTAATGACTAATGTTGACCGTCTTTTCATGTGCTCATTGGCCATGTGTCTATTTCCTTTGGAGAAATGTCTATTTGAATTCTTTGCCCGTTTACTAATTGGATTATTTGTCTTTTTGTTGTTGTGTGGTAAGGCTTCCTTATATATTCTGGATACAAGTCCCTTAACAGATATATGATTTGCAAATATTTTCTCCCTTTCTGTGGTCTGTCTTTTCTCTTGATGTGTTTCTCAATGCAGCAATTCCAGTAGTGGCCGCCTGACTCGTCACCTTCCTGACTGTGCCAGTTAGTAGCTATTCTAAAGTCTTGTCCTGAGAGTTGTTCCTGGAATAACTCATCCTAGAGCCCACTCCTTCAGCCCTTCCAACTATTTTTTTTAAACATCTAATTCCCTGTATTAAATCCTTTTCTGCTTAAAATAATTAGAGTGACGTCTCTTTCCTGTGACTGATCCATGACTGATTAACGTAACAACTCGAACCCTCAGAGTAAGGACACAACATGTCATTTTGCTAGAGCCAATCATGGGCACCAAACTGTAATAATAATAAATTCTTAGAAAGGCAGAATTGAAAGCACCTTTGAGATCAACCAATCCAACCTTTATTCAACAGAGAAGGAAATGAAGGCACAAGGAGGAAGACACAAAAACCGTGAAGCTGAGTGCCTGCAACTCCCTCAGCCTCCTCCCGACCTGAGCTGATCTTGCTTCACGAAATCACTGGGATCTAGGTCACGTATATCCAATGAGGCAGGCCCTGCCAGCCTTGCTGTAGCTGATTGGACACAGAATTTGGGTCCAAGCCAAATGCTGCTGTGAACAAGCTGGACCTGACGGAGGCCAGCAGCCCGGGTGAGACTGTCTGGGATGGGGGACTTCGATGCTGGGAGCACACCAGAGGGCATGGCACCAGAACACAGGCCTGCACTGTGCCTGTTCCCCTGGGGCAGCTCGAGGCTGCTGAGGGGGCTTCCCTGATAACCTCGCCTCCTCCGTGTCCTTACCGCAGCCCCCGCGACTAAAAGTTGTCTGAGCCCGGCTCTTCCGCACACCTGAAGATGCTCATGAACATGGCCAAACATGGCCACTGATTTTCTGGAGATCACACAGCCACGTTGAAAAACAAGCAGACCACGAACCCAGCTCTGACATTCTAGACGTCACACTCTGTGTGCTCTGGCCTGGCGTCTCCCACCCTGAGACTGAAGGCTCTTGAGTGGAGAGCAACAATGCAAGAAGACTGCTGACACTGCGTGGTTGCATTCTGAGGCCCGAGTTGTCATCAGAAGGATCCAGCAAGGGCAGGGGAGCTGGCCTTCCCCGAACCTACACTGGAGATGCTGCTTAACTTCATTTTGGGGGGGTCTGCCTTTGTGAGCGGTTCTGGATCCAAGTCTAATATGGACATGGCCCCTCATCAAGCACCTGCCTTGGAGGAAATTCATTCATTACTCACTGCGTCTGGGCAGCTGCTCTGTTCCAGGACCTGTGCTGGGCACAGTTATTGACACCCACGGTCAGCGACCCAGGCAGTGGAGAAGGGAAATCACCGATGAAAACAACAGCACTTGAAACCATAGGTGTGAACGAGAGGGGAATTGACTTTCTTTTCTCGTAAACCTTTAACCAATGAGTGCAGGGAAAGGAGCAACCAGAACAGAAGAGCGAGGAACGAGCAGGGCAACGGGGGCCAGGCGGGGCGAGGGTTTCAGGAGGGAAAGCATGGTTAGCTGACACGCGAGACAGGTCACGCTGGCCGAGGGCTACATTTGTGACGTTGTAAGTAACTTGTCACTTTAGAGAGAGCAATTTCAGAAGACAACAGAGATAGAAAATTGATTTCATTTCGCTGAGGATTGAGTAGAAGATGCGGTAGAGCTGGTAGACAACTCTCTACTAAGAAAGGGAGGAGATGATTCTTTCCTGGGAGAGACTTAAACATGGTTGCAGGCTCAGGAGAAAACAGGGTAGAGAGGGAGAGAGTGAAAATAGAGAGGAAGATAGTTAATGGTGCTTTGTCCCTAAGAAGATAGAGGGCCTGGGCACAGTGGCTCACACCTGTTACCCCAGCACTTGGGGAGGCTAAGGCGGGAGGATGGCTTGAGGCCAGGAGTTCAAGACCAGCCTGGGCAACATAGCGAGACCCCATCTCTACAAAATATTTTAAAAATTAGCCGGTCATGGCATGCATCTGTAGTCCCAGCTACTCGGGAGGCTGAGGCAGGGGGATCCCTTGAGCCCAGGAGTTCAAGGTTGCAGTGAGCTACGATGATGCCACTGCACTCCAGCCTGGGCAACAGAGTGAGACCCTGTTTACAAAAAAATATAGAGAGAGAGAGGAAGATAGAGGGATGAGATCAAGGGCACAGGCAGAGAGGTTGGCCATGAACATGAGAAAGGGCCCCTGCTCTGTCAGCTTGAAGGGGAGATGCAGATGACCATGAGATTGAGTTTCCTTCTCAAAGGGCATATTCTTCACAATGAGAAGATATAAAATGCCTGTTACAGAACAGATGGTTGATAAACATCAATCTTTTCCTCCCCTTCCTTGCTGTGCAGTTTGTCCTCTGAGGACACATGTGACATCAGTTTGGGATGTTACAAGGCTAAAGAACACAACTAGAGCTGGAGAAATTAAAAGCAAACCCAAACTTTTCTAGACTTCCAGCAGAGTAGAGACGGGTTTCTCCTGGGGTTCCTAAGCTGGGCAGATGTAAGAATGGATCTTCCGGAGGCCACTATGTGGACAGAGACTGCTTGATATTGAAACTAACACAGAGGAAAGCAGAGCTGAAAAATCCAGAGAGGGTCAGAGAGAGGACATTGTCTGACTACACCAGATGACATCATGTTAATGCCAGAATCTAACCATGCTTGAAGCCCCTGAACCTTTCAGTGACATAACCCAACAAATTTCCTCCCCCTACCCAAAGTCCATTTCAGTTAGGATTCTGTCACCTGTAACTGAAGAAGTTCTGACTGATACAGGAAGTGGCATGTTGCTCGTGATGGTCTGTCACACTTGGAATTGGCTGAGTTGAGGGGGTTGCTGAATGGTGGGGATTTCCCGGTCCCAGGCTGGGAGGTTGGTGTGCCCTCCCAGAGATGCCACTGCACAGCCAGAGTGTCCTGAAGCTCAGGTCATGTACCTAACATAGGTGACAGCTTCAGGGGACTTGGTGGAAACATGGCAGGAGATAACAGTGTGCTGGCTATTTTCCCAAATCTTCAGTTCAGAGTCCAGAAAGAGACAAATGTTGCAGAAAGAAAACTGAATAATAAAAGCTAATATTTATGAGACACTCATTCTGCGCCAGGCACTATATTAAGTGCTTTACACATATTAATTCATCTAATCTTCACAATAACATAAAGAATTCCTCACTTTGCATTCGAGGAACCGAGGCACAGAATAATTGCCCAAGGTCATGAAGCCAGACCATGGTAGAGCCATGACTTGAATCCAAGCAGCCTGGCCCCTGAGCCCGTGCTCCCACAGTTCTGCTCAGGGAGACGGCCTGTAGCCAACAATCCAAGCTGATTCAAGGTCCGGTGGTCACATGCTTTGTAGGACTGAAAAAACTCAAGGCTTTATGGCAAAGCTAAAATGAGTGGGACAAAAGGCAGGAAGGCAGGAAACACAGCTCCTGCCAAGCCCTTCTGACCTGTCCCCACTAAGAGGACGATCATCCTTATGTGAAGAGCCTCACGCAGCCATGAGGACGGTGGAGGCCGGCTGTGCCGCTGCCCCCATGCCTGGTGTTCACATTGCTTTAAGGCAGAGGTGAAGGTGAAGGCCTTGACCTGAGCACTGGGAGGTCAAGTGCTCACCTGTTGCTAAGAGAGATGCCCTCTCTTTCCCTAGCAAATCAAGATCAAAGTCTAAATTCAGGAACCATAATTCACAATTCTTCTGACTTTGTTATTCGCCCATGGTGTCATCCAGATGCGATTAAATCAGAAAACTTACACACATCTTCTAAGGGAGTGGTTTTGCCAGAGAAACCCCAATCCTGGCAAATGGAAGCCTGTGACTGATCAACCCCTAAGGCAGTGTCCCAGCCCCAGACAGTACCAACAGGAAATCCTCAAATCCTTCTAAGGTGTGGCCACGGAGTTACAACCGATAGGGGAGACCCTCCAACATGGCAGACTGGCTAGGCATGGAATCCTTGCTGTTCTTAAGATACTACACACCACATTCCCCTTCTGTCCTTTTCCAAATGGGATTGTTTATTTGTCATTATCTTGTTTTCCCTGCACCAATGCACCAAGGTATTTGGGGCTGCTTAACTTTAGTATTTGTCTATAGCAGCATTTCCCAAACTTTTTGATCTCAAGACCCCTTTACACTCTTAAAAATTATTGAAGACCTGAAAGAGCTTTTGTTTGCATGGTTTATATTATTGATATTTGCCATATTAGAAATTAAAATTAAGAATCAAAAAAATATTTATTTAAAAACAAAAATAATAAACCCATTAATGTTAACATAAAGAACATATTTTAAATGAAAAATAACTGCATTTCCAAATCAAAAACATTATTGAGAAGGATGGCATTGTTTTACATTTTTGCAAATCTCTTTAATTCTGCCTTTCTGAAAGACAACTAGATTCCCATACCTGCTTCTTTATTCAGTCTGCTGAGAAATGGTGTTTTGGTTGAAGTATATGAAGAAAATTCAGTTTCGCACAGATATGTAACTGGAAAAGGGTACAGTCACACCTCGTTGTATCGTGCTTCACTTTATTTATTTATTTATTCACAGATACTGCATTTTTTACAAATTGAAGGTTTGTGGCAACCCTGCATCAAGCAAGTCTATTGGTGCCATTTTTCCAACAGCATGTGCACACTTTGTGTCTCTGTGTCACATTTTGGTCATTCTCACAATATTTCAAACTTTTTCATTATTATTATATCTGTTATGATGATCAGTGATCTTTGATGTCACTATTGTATAGTCATGTGTCACTTAACAGTGGGGATACTGTGTAGCGCACCCTTGATATAAGTTACTCTAACTTAGAAAAAGACTCCATCTTATATTTCAAAAAGCATCCATGCTAACAGGGACCAGATGCTCTCCCAGTAGATGGAGACTACACCCAACCAGGCAAGGGTCTTCCTTACCATCAGCTCTCACCAGAGGACTCGAGGACTTTATAAAGAGCAGGATTTCGCCGGTTTGACACAGCTGTCTCAATCGACACCATCTTGCTGTCATTCGTGATCAGCACCCAGCATCTGCTGCCAAAGACTCTGCTCAAATCAAGGACTCTTCCTTGCAAGATGTTGACACTGTCTGGATCAGCCCAGGACACTCTCCTTGCCCACCACACTCTTCTTGGACTGGTTTGTTAATCTCTTTTCCTGTCCCCTTTTCTCTTAACATTAAGTGTTACTCTGCTTGATATGAAAATTTCAATCTATAACATTTATATATTAAATATACTACTACGTATGGTTTACAACAGTGACTGACTTGTGGATCAGCTTGAACCCGTGTGCCCGCTGCTCAGACTACCAAGTGAGCCTTGGGAGCTCCACATAGCTCGTGACTTTTTATGACTGAATATGCATCAATAAAGGTCTGATCTTGTGGAAAGACATAAACGTCCATAGACCTGGTTATGTTTAACCTTGAGCAACTCACAACAGATGCATTCTGAGAAATGTGTCATTAGGCGATTTCATCATTGTGTGAACATCATAGCATGTACTTACACAAACCTAGGTGGTGTGGCCTACTATGCACCTAGGCTGTATGGTATAGCCTATTGCTCCTAGATTACAAACCTGCACAGCATTTTACTGTACTGAATACTGCAGGCACCTGTAATACAATGGTAAGTATTTGTATATCTAAATATAGAAAAGGTACAGAAAAAATACAACATAATCTTGTGGAACCACCATTGTATATGCAATCTGTTGTTGATTGAGCTGTCATTACGTGGCACATGACTGTAATTATTTTGGGGCACCACGAACTACACACATACAAGATGGCAAACTTATAAATGTGTACATTCTGACTGCTCCACTGACAGGCCATCTCTCTTCTCCTTCTTATTCCCTGAGACACAACACAATGCTAAAATTAGGCCAGTTAATAACCCTATGGTGAACTCTCAGTGTTCAAGTGAAAGGAAGAGTTGTAGGTCTCTCACTTTAAATCAAAAGCTAGAAATGATTAAGCTTAGTGAGGAAGACATGTCAAAAGCTGAGATAGGCCAAAAGCTAGGCCTCTTGGCCAAACAGTAAGCCAAGTTGTAAATGCAAAGAAAAGTTCTTAAGGAAATTAAATGTGCTACTCCAGTGAACACACAAATGGTAAGAAAGCGAAACAGCCTTGTTGCTGATATGGAGAAAGTTATAGTGGTCTGGATAGAAGATCAAACCAGCCACAACACTCCCTTAAGCCAAAGCTTAATCCAGAGAAAAGCCCTAACTCTCTTCAATTCTATGAAGGCTGAGAGAGGTGAGGAAGCTGCAGATGAACGTGTGAAGCTGGCAGAGGTTGGTTCATGAGGTTTAAGGAAAGAAGCCATCTCCATAACTTAAAAGTGCAAGATGAAGCAGCAAGTGCTGATGTAGAAGCTGCAGCAAGTTATCCAGAAGATCTAGCTAAGATCATTGATGAAAGTGGCTACAGTAAACAATAGATTTTCAATGTAGACAAAATATCCTTCCATTCGAAGAAGATGCCATTTAGGACTTTCATAGCCAGAGAGAAGAAGTCAACGCCTGGCTTCAAAACTTCAAAGGACAGGCTGACTCTCTTGTTAGAGGCCAGTGCAGCTGCTGAATTTAAGTTGAAGTCAATGCTCATTTACCATTCCAAAAATCCTAGGGCCCTTAAGAATTATGGCAAATCTGGCCAGGCACGGTGGCTCATGACTATAATCCCAGCACTTTGGGAGGCCGAGGCAGGAGGATCGCTTGAGGTTAGGAGTTTGACACCAGCCTGGGAGAAATAGTGAGACCCTGTCTCTACAAAAAACAGAAAAATTAGCCAGGTGTGATGGTGCACACCTGTAGTCCTGCTACTTGGAAGGCTGAGGCAGGAGGATCGCTTGAGTACAGGATTTCAAGGCTGCAGTGAGCTATGACTGTGCCTCTGCACTCTAGCCTCAATGACAGAGTGAGACCCTGTCTCTAAAAGAAAAAAAAAAAAAGAATTATGCTAAATCTCTCTGTCTGTGCCCTATAAATGAAACAACAAAGTCTGGGTGACAGCACATTTGTTTACAACATGGTTTACTGAATATTTAAAACCCACTGTTGAGACCTACTACTCAGGAAAAAAAGATTCCTTTTAAAACATTACTGCTCATTGACAATGCACCTGGTCACCCAAGAGCTCTGATGGAGATGTACAAGGAGATTCGTGTTGTTTTCATGCCTGCTAACACAACATCCATCCTGCAGGCCATGGATCAAGATTAATAGTAACTTTCAAGTCTTATTATTTAAGAAATATATTTCGTAAGGTTATAGCTGTCCATAGATAGTGATTCTTCTGATGGGTCTGGCAAAATAAATCGAAACCTTCTGGAAAGGATTTACCATTCTAGATGCTATTAAGAACATTCTTGATTCATGTGAGGAGGCCAAAATATCCATATTCATAGGAGTCTGGACAAAGTTGATTCCAAGTCTCATGGATGACTTTGAGGGGTTTGAGACTTCAGTGGAGGAAGTAACTGCAGATGTAGTGGAAATAGCAAGAGTACTAGAACTAGAAGCGGAGCCTGAAGATGTGACTGAATTGCTGCAATCTCATGATAAAACCTGAATGGATGGGTAGTTGCTTCTTATGGATGAGCAAAGAAAGTGGTTTCCTGAGAGGCAATCTACTCCTGGTGAAGATGCTGTGAACATTGTTGAAATGATAATAAAGACGTAGAAAATATTCCTTTATCAATGTAAAATTTATCAACATAAAATTAGTTGATAAAGCAGCAGCAGGGTTTGAGAAGATTGACTCCAATTTTGAAAGCAGTTCTACTGTGGATAAAATGCTATCAAATAGTATCCCATGCTACAGAGAAATCTTTTGCGAAAGGAAGAGTCAATCAATGTGGCAAACTTCACTGTTGTCTTATTTTAAGAAATCGCCGCAGCCACCCCAACCTTCAGCAAACACCATCCTGATCAGTCAGCAGCCATCAACACGGAGGCAAGACCCTCCACCAGCAAAAAGACTAGGACTCGCTGGAGGCTCAGATGATTGTTAGCATTTTTTGGCAATAAAGTATTTTTAAATTAAAGTATATACATTGTTTTTACAGACATGTTGCTATTGCAGACTTAACAGACTACAATATAGTGTAAACATAACTTTTATATGCACTGGGAAACCAAAAAACTCGTGTGACTTACTTTATTGCAATATTCGCTTTATTGCAGTGATCTGGAACCCAACCCACAACATATCTGAGGTATGCCTGTATTTTAACAGCCTTTTCATATAAATCTGGATATTTTTCTTTGATACTATACCAAAACTGGACAAATGATAGTTTTCTAAAAGTTAATTTTAATGTGAAATCTGAACCTGTATCAATGAACTTTTCATTACATTAAAATCTGTTGGTCTATCTTGCACTTTGAATGCATCTTTTATCCAAGCATGATTTTGTAAGGTCATGCATGGTCACTTGGAAAATATGGGTTCACTGAGTTATGCAGATCTTCCAAATGTTGACACATTTCATTACACAATAGAAAAAAATCACATTCGTTAACGTTACCACTGATCTTGTCAGAAAGTCTTTCAGTATTGGGAAGCTATTAAGCCCATGGTGGTAGGGACAAATTTTCCAAAACTCTAACTTTTGCTCAAAAGCTCGAATTTTATCTCGGGCAGCAAATTTTGTTAGTTTTCATCCTTCACGGGCTAACTTCGTTCATTTTAGAGGAAATCTCAGCAAAAAGCCCACACCGTTTCTATTTCTTTCAAGTAGAAGCAGTGCTTCATGAAAAAAGTGGTTGGTTCAGCTTGTAACTCAAACCACTGCCCAGGTGCTTGTCCTTGAGACAACCAGGGCATGCAGGTATGCAGAACTCTTCCCACTCTGTCAAAATATTTAAAAGATGTATACGTAAGGGTAGAGATTTAATAAAGTTAATAATTTTTACTGTTTCATCAAGTCATTCTTATGTGAAACTGGTATCTTTCTTTTCTCATGTGTGCGTGGCAGTGAAGAACACACTGACCACTAGTGTAGTTTGGGGGTGCCGCCTTGCTTTGTGCTAAGGGGCCAGCTATTTTAGCCACCATTGCTTTTATACTACCAAAAACATAAAATAAGGTCTTAGTACTGTTATGAAAATAATTTTGACTTTACAGACCCTCTGAAAGGCACGTGCAGAACTGCTGATATAATGCTTTATTCATTAGTTAATATTTACCAAGTGCTTACCATGTCCCTGATGCTGTTCTAAGCCCTGAGTATTGAGAGGTGAGCTATATACAAGATCCTTAAGGCCTCTGCTATCATAGAACCAAAGTTCTTGTAGATAGAAGCAGAAAATGAATAAATAAGTGAACAAGATTATCTCATGTACAGAAAACTTGCCTTGAAGAAAATAAAACAGGATAATTTAAGAGAGAGTGACTTGGGGGCAATTTTCCTTTAATTGTTCAATATGGTATCCACTCTCTCCCATGCCTATTTAAATTTAAATTCTAATTAATTAAATTAAACAATTTAGCTTCTGAGTCACACTAGCCACATTTCAAGTGCTCAATAACCACATGTGGCTAGCGGCTACCATATTGGACAGTGGAGATTAGACAGGACATTTTCTTCATTATAGGACATTCTATTGGACAGTGGAGATATTGGACAGGACATTTTCTTCATTACAGGACATTCTATTGGACAGCACTGACTTAGTCTGTGTGACAGAGAAAAGCTCACTGAAAATTGGAGACAGGGTATTGAAGGCAGAGAGACTGCAAGGGCAGAGATCCTAAGATGGAAACTGCTTGGGTATGTTGAAAAAAAGAAAGACAACAGTGTGGCAGAAGTGTAGTAACTGAAGAGGAGAGTGGTGGGCTACGATATCAGAGAAGGTGGGAGCCAGGGCATGCTGGAGGGTAGGCCATGGTGAGGGCCCATTAAAGCGAGGCATTGACATGACCTGAGATCACTCTGGCTGCTGTGGGGTAAAGGGACTGTAGGGGTGGAAGTAGAGGGATGAGTTAGGAAGCAACTGGATGAAGGGAGTAACAGTGGAACCGGAGAGACGCTGTTTGATTTAAGATACATTCTGGAAAGACAGCATCAGGACTTGCAGATGGATAGAATGTAGAGAAGGAGAAAAAGGCAGCGACCAGGAACGGCCTTGATGCCTTTGGCTTGAGCCACTAGATAGACGATCGCACCACTTGCTGAGATAAGGAAGCCCAAGGGAAGAATGAATTGAGGGGAGTGGAATGAAGAACTCTTCTTGGGCATATTAAGCTTAGATGGGCATTAGGCATTCAAGTGGAGGTGTCAAGTAGACAGTTGGGTACACAAGTTTGGAACTCAGTGAGAAGTCAGAGCTGGAGATATGTATAGTTTGTCCTTTGTATCCATGGGTTCAACCAACTGCAGATCAAAAATATTTGGCAAACCAGTAACAATACAACAATAAAGACACAAATTTAAAAATACAATATAACAACTATTTATATAGCATTTACATTATATTAGGTATTATAAGTAATCTAGAGATGATTTAAAGTATATGAGAGGATGTGCATAGGTTATATGTAAATACTACAGCATTTTTATAAGAGACTTGAGCACCTAGGAATTTTGGTATTGGAGGGGGGTCCTGCAACCAATCCCCAACAGATGCTGAGCGACAACTATATATATGAGTCATTGACACATTGATACTATAAAAGTCAAGGGACTAGATGAGATCACTGAGGAAGAGGGTGCAGATAGAGAAAGGAAAGAGGGCTTTGGCTAAATTCCCAGGTACGCCATCATGAAGAGCCAAGCGAGTGGAGATTTTAAGAAGCTAAAGAATTGTTGGGAAGATATTATAGTCAGTAAGCTGGAAAGATAGGAGATGGGTGTTGGGGAGTAGGGTGCTAAAATGTAAGGTCTTAGAAGTAGCATAGTTATTGATGATGACAAGGTCAAGAGTTTGACCTTAAAATGGGTTGTTGAGGACCAGACTTAGAGGTTCAAATCCAGGAGGGAAAAATCAAGCTAAAGAGACCAAGAATGAACAGTTACAGAGGTAGGAGGAAAACTTGAAGGATGTGGGCTCATAGAATCAGGAGAAGCATGTCTTAAGCAGGAGGGAGCAGTCATCTTGATTGACTATTGCTGAGAGGTTAAGATGACAACAGAATAATGTGGCCAATGGATTTGGCAACACGGAAGATATCGGCGTTCTTGACAAGAATAGTTTCAGCGGAGTTGTGAGGTTGGAAGCCCAAAGAGAGTGGGCTGAAGATTGATGGGATTTGAGGAAGAAGTAACGAAGGGGAAAAATGAGTAATAGCTGGAGGGAAGGCAGAGTCAAGGGAGGTTTTGTTGTTTTGTTTTGCGTTGCTTTAAGAAGGAAATACATAGCATGTTTGTGACTGGAATGATCTATTGGAGAAAGAGCACTTGATATCGCAAGAGAAAAAGGATATAATTTCAGAAACAAAGCCCTTGATAAGGAGAGAGTTTAGCCTTAAAAAGGAACAAGAGGACTTCATTTATGGTAACAGGGGAGAAGGCAGAGTGTGGGGTCCTGTTCTGGATGTGGTGATACAATTATGAGTAATGCTGCTCTGAACATTCACATACAAGTTTTTGTGTGAATATGTCTTCAATTCTCTTGGGTACATACTTAGGAATGGAATTGCTGGGTCATATGGTAACTCTATATTTAGCTTTTTGAGGAACTGCCAAACTGTTTTCCAAACTGGCTTCACCATTTTATATTCCTATCAGTAGCGCATGAGGGTTCCAGTTTCTCCACAACTTCACCAAAGCTTGTTGTTGTCTGTCTTTCTGGTTATAGCCATCCCAGTGGATACAAAGTTGTATCTTATTGTAGTTTTTATTTGCATTCCCCTATTGACTAATGATGTTGAGCATCTTTTCACGTGCTTATTAGCCATCTGTGTATCTTCTTTGGAGAAATGTTTATTCAAATTCTTTGCTATTTTTAGTTGGGTTATTTGTCCTTTTGTTGTTGAGTTGTAAGACTTCTTTATGTATTCTGGATACTAGACCCTTGTCAGATGTATGATTTGCAAATATTTTCTCCCATTCGGTGGGTTGTCTTTTCTCTTTCTTGATAATGTCCTTTGAAGCACAAAACTTTTTGATTTTGATGAAATCACAATTATGTATTTTTTTCTTTGGTTGCTTGTGCTTTTGGTGTCATAACTAAGAAATCATTGTCTAATTCAAGGTCACAAAGACTTATGCCTATGTTTTCTTCTAAGAGTTTTATAGTTTTAGCTCTTATATTTAGGTCTTTGATCCAGTTTGAGTTAATTTTTGTATATGGTATGAGGTAGGGGTCCAACTTCATTCCTTTGTATGCGGATACCCAATTGTCCCAACTCCATTTGGTTGTTTCTTGTTTTTTTTTCTTTTTTTTTTTAAGAGACAGGGTTTCACTCTGTCACCCAGACTGGAGATCTGGAGTGCAGTGGCACTATCATAGCTCACTGCAACCTTGAATTTGAATTCCTGGGCTCAAGGAATCCTCCTGCCTCAGCCTCCAAAGTAGCTGGGACTTCAGACGTGTGCCACCATGCCTGGTTATATTTTTTTTATTTTTTGTAGAGACAGGGTCTCACTATGTTGCCAGGCTGGTCTTGAACTCCTGGCCTCAAGGGATCCTCCCACCTAAGCCTCCCATAGTACTGGGATTACAGGTGTGAGCCACCACGCCCAGCCCCAGCTCCATTTGTTGAAAGACTATTCTTTCTCCCTTGAATTATCTTGGCACCCTTGTCAAAAATCAATTGACCATATGCATATTTATATTTCTTGTTTATTTCTGTACTTTCAATTCTATTCGTATCTATCTATGTGTCTATCCTTATGCCAGCACCACACTGCCTTGATTACTTCAACTTTGTAGTAAATTGAAATTGGAAAGTGTGAGTCCTCCAACTTTGTTTTTCTTTGTCAAGATTGTTTTGGTGCCTTAAAGATCTTTTGCATTTCCATATAAATTTTAGGATCAACTCATCAATTTCTGCAAAAAAGGCAGCTTGGATTTTGATAGGGATTATATGAAATCTGTAGATCAGTTTGG
Source organism: Daubentonia madagascariensis (assembly GCA_023783475.1). Classification (NCBI taxonomy): domain Eukaryota; kingdom Metazoa; phylum Chordata; class Mammalia; order Primates; family Daubentoniidae; genus Daubentonia; species Daubentonia madagascariensis. The sequence continues at coordinate 5,745,850 of JAKFHU010000117.1, forward strand.
GGACAATTGCCATCCTAACAGTATTAAGTCTTCCAATCCATAAATTCAGTATGTCTTTCTATTTACTTAGGTCTTCTTTAATTTCTTTTATGTTACTGGTCTGAAGCAGAAGAATGTCATGATCTGGTTTGTACTTTAGGAAGATTACTCAGTCATGTGGAACATGACTGGGGGGCAAGAGATGCTACATGAACAAGGGCAATAGTAGCAAGACAAAAAGGAAGTCACTCACTACAGAAATATTTATGAGGCAAATCAGCAGGTCTTGGTGATTAACTTCACGTAGAAAGAGAAGAGTAAAGGATGATTCCCAGGTTTTTGCCGTGGGTACATCACGATGCCACCAAGTGAGATAGAAAATACAGGAAAATACAATTTAGGGGAAAAGATGAAGCAATCAGTTGGCACGTGTGGAGCTCACGGTGACTCTGGGACACCAGGTGGAAAGTCGAGGTAACGGTATTTGAGTCTGGTGGTAAGGGGAGCTTTCTGGTCTGGGAACAGTGCTTTGAGATTCCTCCTATAGAAGGGGAGGCACGAGAATGCATGGACCAAACCAATGGGAACAGTAAAGGGAACAGAAAGGACACAAAGGAATACCAATATTCAAAGGTTGAGCTGATGACAAAAAGTCCACAAAGGAGACTGAGAAGGAACAACCAGAGAGGCAGGAGGAAACTCGGGAGACAGGCGTGCTATACAAGTGCAGGTGGGTGGCTAACAATAACCACTTAGGGACAGAAAGGCTTCCATTGGATCCAGCCAAGTTAGACATCAAGGGTGACCTCAGTGGGGCTCTTCCAGCCGAGGGCTGAAGCCACACTGCTGTGGATTGAGGAGGAAGTGGGCGTTGGCAAGATGGAGACAGCAGGTAAAGAGAGCTCATTCCAGAAGCGTGGAGGGGGCAGGCAAAGAGGGTGAAAAGCAGGAACTAGAAATGTAAAAAGGGTCCAGGGAGTTGTGCTTTTTAGGATGGAAGAGACTTGGGAATGTCTATAGGCTGACGGGAGGAATCAGGTGAAAGGCAGAGGATGAGGGATGGAGTGGGGTCCTCGTGGGGCTGGAGGAGCAGCTGGAGAAGTAGTCAGGGGTGAGGGGATTTAGAACAGCCTTTCCAGATGCTAATTTCAAATCTCCCCTCTTCCTCCATCTCCACAGCCACCACCCTGGTCCATGTCCAAGTTCCCCTGCAGGTCTCATCTCACCGGAGCCCTCAGATGCCCAACCCTGTGGTTTGGGCCTGGTGGAGAAGAGGCCAGCAGGGGGCAACCGAATGGAAGAAACCAGAAAGGGCCCGTGGCCTCCGTGAAGTCAGAGGATGAGGCGCTGGGAGCCAGCACCTGGAACGCTGCCCAGAGGCCCTGGAGGGGAGCGCCAGAGTCATGGTGAAGGCCACTGAGGCGGTCAAGGAAGGGGTTGGCGGGGTCATCCCCACGGATGAGCAGGACAACAATACAGAAACCCAAGTCCCAGGTGGACGAAGAGGGCTTACAGGAGGGTGAAGATTGAGGTGATGAGGAGGGGTGGAGGACAAGGGCCAGGTGGCAGGAGTCTCAGAGGAGAAGAAAATGATATGTGCACATAGGAAAAAGAAAACCACAAAAAAATTCCAGAATGTGAATGGTGGTTATCCGTGGGGATGGGGAGGATTTTGGGTAGTTCTAATTTCTTCTTTATACTTTCCTGTTTTTTCCCCAAATTTTCTACAATGAACTTTTCTTCCCCAAAATACAAAAGATAAAAAAATACAAAGAACAATGTAACAAACACCCCATTCACATATCCAGAATTTGTCATTGTAAACATGTCATATTTGCTTTTTAAAAAAATACTTTAGCACTATAGAAAGTTCCCTTTATTTTTATTATTACTATTCTTTTTTTTTTTTTTGAGACAAGGTCTCACTCTATTGCCCGGGCTAGAGTGCAGTGGCATCATCGTAGCTCACTGCAACCTCAAACTCCTGGACTCAAGCGATCCTCCTGGCTCAGCCTCCTGAGTAGCTGGGACTACAGGCACACACCATGACACCCGGCTAATTTTTCTATTTTTAGTAGAGACGGGGTCTCGCTCTTGCTCAGGCTGGTCTCAAACTCCTGACCTCAAGCCATCCTCCTGCCTTGGCCTTTCAGAGTGCTGGGATTACAGGCGTAAGCTGCTGCCAGAAAGTTCCCTTTAACTGCCTCCTCTTCTCTCAGACAGTATGGGCAGTTGGTCTTTAGTTTTATATATATGTATATACATACATAAAATAGAATCTGGCACGGTTGTGTCTGACTGCTTTTCTTGCATGGAGGAACAGTTCTTAAAATGGGGGTGGAGGAGGAGAAGCTTCCTTAAAGTGAGGAGGGGTTGTACAGGGACTGGAAGCCTGAACCCCTCCCCAGCTGAGCAGCCCGGTGCGGAGGCCACGCCCTGGGAAGACTCAGCCTCCAGTTGAGTGCACTGGGCCACACCTAGTCATTACATGTTCCAGGAAGAGAATTACTACTTGTATTTCTCTGGCTAGGTTTCAACCCACTACCGATTCTTCTCTCAAGTCAGAAATCTAGAAAGCCTGGAAGGCAAATCATTATCCGCTTTTGACAGACAGAAAAACTGAGGCCCAGGGAATGGCAGTGAGCTGCCAGGATGTCACAGTGACTTGGTGCAGGATAAGTTCTTTCCAGAACCTTAAGGCCATGTAGGGAGAGGTGGGGCAGAGGCAAGGGACCCAGGTGGCTGGAACTGGTGGACTTTGGCCTCATGGCAATAAGGAAAAGAAATGGCAATAACTTCAGGTCACTGAGGTTGGCCCATGGCCAGGAAATTATGGTCTAGAGAGAAGCAGGTTCTCCCACCTCAGAGGCCCCTTCTGCCTGACCAGGCCTGCTGGGGGCTGCAGCTCTCCCCGTCCCCCAACACACACACTCAGACGTCAGGGGCAGCCTTCACAGTCAACAGGCCTGGATCTGAGCCTCAGCTCTACCACTGATATATGCTGTGTGGTCTCTGAAAAGTCCTTTACCTTTCTGGGCCTCAATTTTCCCATGTGTAAAATGGGGATTGTCTTTAACTCTCAGTGTTGCTCCAAGGAGAAAAAGAGAGAATCGTCATCTACGCATCCGGAAGCAAAGGCATTTCAAAGGTCTGGTGCCCAACCTACTTCCGGAAGCCTCCACCAGGGCTCAGTGTCAAGGGGACTGCCTGACACTGACTCACAGAGAAGCCACATACGCACACACAAGTGAGATTTGATAGTGGCTTTGCAGTGACCACATGTGCTCTCCAGGGTGGCTGCTGGGCTTTGTCATCACAAAGCTGTTGGTGGAGTGGGGGCAGGATGGTGGTGGGGAGGGGGCTCTTCCTTTTTTTTTAAACAAAAGCAAGACATGAATAAATGTTCATTATGAGACTCCAACCATACAGCCATGTGTAAAACAAAGAGCAAGATGCTTCCCTCGCTGCTCCATGCCCACATGACTCTTGGCTATCACCATTGCTTGCTATTAGGAACAGCTCGTCCATGAACATCTTTAAATGCATGCGTATCTCCGCACTCTTTGGTGTGTAGGATAAAGACCCAGAAATGGAATTGCTGGGCCATAATTACAAGTATCTTGCCATTTACAATATGGATAAGTACTGCTCAACTGCCCTACTAAAAGGCTGTCCCCATGGACATCGACATTCGAATGCCAACCTGATGTCTTCATGAACTGCACCCACCTTCCCTTCCACCTGACAAGTCTGTCTCTCCACCTGGCACCCCCTACACATTGTCCCCCTCCAGACAGCAGATGACAGGGAAGTACATCGGCTGAGGGGTTACCAGACAGGCCCAGGGGGCTTTCTAGGAGAACTGGCTCTGCTCCCTCCCTTGGTGTTAATGTGCTCTCCAAACTCCAGAGGCTCAACACGCACACAGGAGGTGTGAGCACAGGTGTGCAGAAAGGCACACATTCAGTGGACAGCCTACGTGCCAGGCTCCAACTATGCACCCAAGACATCAGGCCAGCCCCTGCCTACCAGACCACTGCCCACTGGGGTGGGGCGTGCAGACCGTAAACAGATGTTACCCAGACACCACTGTAAGTGCCTCCCAGAGCCCTGCTCCAAGGACCTAGAGGGCCCAGGGAGGCGGCCACAACATGACCACTCTGGAGAACTGAGGCACGGAGAGCTGAGGGGACATCCAGGCTCCTGTTTACTCTACCACTTCTGGCTGGGTACTCTTGGTGAGTGGTCAACCCTCTGAACCCAAAGGGCCAGGCATGGCTTCAGTATACGTCCCCAGCAGGGATGCTGAAACTGAAACAGGGCACTGCACCCATGGGCCCGCTCGCTCTCTCTCTCCCCCTCCCCCACCCATCTCAGTCACCATAGCCAGGATTAGTAAAGCTCCTACTATGTGCTCCTGCTAGGTCTACACTTTGTCCATAGGACACTCCGGAGAGTTTCGGAAGTGTTTTCTTATCTCATTTTTGTATCTCATTAGTCTCACCACGACCTTAGGGGATAGTAGTTACCTCCCCCGATTTTCCAAAGAGGGAAGTGAGACCCCCTCAAGACGGAGAGGTAAAGCACCTCGCTCAGCCTGGAAGACAAGGCCCACAGGCCAGGGCGTGTTCTTTGCCAGTGGAAGTATGCCCAGGGAGGGAATGTGACTTGCCTGAGGTCGCACAGCGGCTCAGGGGCAGACCCCGCTCACTAACCACCGCCGCCTCCCCCGCCCCCCGCCCAGCCTTGCCCCTGGGGGCGCCGGCGCTGGAGAGAGGGTCAGACAGCTGCCGCTGACGCGCGCAGCCCCGTGTCCCTCCGGCCGAGCGTCAGCGGCACCTGTGAAACGGGCCTGGCCGCGGCGGCCGCCGGCTGCGCTGGGTGGGGCGGGCGCCTGACCCGGCGGCGCGGCGCGGGCTGCCCAGCCGGTCCGACCGGCCGCGGCGCAAACGAGGCGCCGGGCGAGCGGGGCGCGGCCGCCCGGGGGGTGACGGGGAAAGGGGGCCGGCCGGGCGCCGCCGAGCCCCGCGCTCCGGGCGGGCAGTGGGCGCGCGGGCGGCGGGCCGCGAGGATGGGAGCGGCGCGCCCAGGGGACCCGCAGCCTCAGGAGCCCCGCTGAAGGCGGCCGCGGCGGCCCGCGCGGGAGCCGACATGTGTCTGCGCCTCGGTGAGCAGAGGGGAGACTGCGCGGGAGGCCCGGGGCCGCCCCCGACGCCTCGTGCAGGGGCGAGCACTGTCCCCGGAGCCCGAACCCCCGGGCTCCAGGCTTCTAACTCACGGCGCGTCCTGGGGCAGGTCGCTTTCCTCTCTGGGCCTCAGTTTCTCCACAGTGAGATGGAGGGAGGAGTGCTGGGGATGTACTCCGTGTGGCCCTCCGCCCCTCGCCCGCACTTTCCTTTCTTGCGGAAGGACGCGGTAGCCCTCGGGGATCCCGGCGGGCGGCGGAAGAGATGCTGGCGAGAGCAGCTCCCACTTCACCCAGAAGGGAGCGCAGAGGGACGGGGATCCAGGGCCCGGGCCTCAGCTTCCTTAGCCTTGCAAAGGGCTGCCACTTCCCTCCCCTCCACTCCCGCCACAAGGCCGAGGCCGGGACGGAAGGGCCACCGGTACACAGGATCGCCGGCAGAGGAGCCAGCTGAGGAGCCGGACTAATGTGCCCCCTCCCTCCACTCCGTGGGCACAGTGATGCTGCTCTGGGGCATCAGAGAGTCCTGGGAAGTCCCCACTCTCTAGCTGAGAGAACTTGTAAGCCTCAGTTTCCTTATCTGTAAAATGGGGACAATAGCACCCACCTCCTAGGACTACCGTGAGGATAGAGTTAGCTCCTAAGAGTAAAATGCTTTGTGCTGTGCCAACCACACTGCTAAGTGTTCCCAGAGTGTTAACATAGAAATAAAAAAGTTGGGGACTGCTCTGAGACTCTGTCCAGGGCTCCAGGCAAAGCCCCAAGCTGGCACTGTGCCTTCTGTTTGACCAAAGTCTTGGTCCTTGAAGTCTTGCTGCTGTTATTGAGCCCAGCCCTGAGCCGGGTGGTGTCTGGGCTGCCAGGTAGGTGGGTGGATGGGGTGAGGTGGGTCAGGCCCCTGGGATGAAGTTGCCGTGCCTCTTCCTGTTTGGCCGGCAGTTAATCTTCACAAGGCCGTTCCAGCCCATCATCTGCCCTCTGCTTTTCCTAGACCTGGTCCAGCTCCAAAGGGTCCTGCAGGCTCCAGAGGTCTCAGAGACCTCCCTGTTTTATAGATGGGGAATCTGGGGCCCAGAGGAGGGGCTGGTGCAAGGTCACACAGCATGTCTGTGACTAAATGGCCCCCCATCCTTCCCTGCTCCCTGGGGATTGCCTCTTGGCACAGGGTCCTAGAGAACAGTCTAGAAATTTTTTTTTTTCTTTAGCTACAGAGCTCCCATATATGAACTATGATCAACCCTCTCTGCCACAGATGGGGACACTGAGGTCTAGGAAGGGACAAAGTCAGATCCCATCAGGAGCAGCTAAAGGAAGAAGGGGCTGTGTGGTTCTGGAGCCTGACCACAGCCTTCGAGTGTCAGAGCTGGCAGAGTGAGGGGCCAGAGGGCCAGTGTGGTGGGTGTCCTTGAGGGCAGAGCCAGGATGCATGGGGGCAATTCCAGAGAGCAGATCAGGAAGAGCCTGAGCTACCCAGGGGGAGAGCTCCCCATGCCTGGGGAGGTACACATAGGGGCTGGGCAGCCACTTGACCACTCAGAGAGAATCTGCATGAGTCCCAGTGTTCTTTGACCCCAGCCCCCTACCCTTGCCCTGTCCCCGCCCAGTGCCTCCTGCACTGAGAGCTTGCTTTTCCCAGTACCCTTAGGTGGGTACCCACCTTAGGTGTTTCCCATCTTCCCATCCATGTCCTCATAGACCCTCCCTCCCCGCTGGGAGACAAGTGTCCTTCCCATTTTACAGATGGGGACAGGGAGACTCAGAGGCTGCAGCTAACTGCCCCAAGTCACCTGGCTCTAGGCAGTCCTGTTCAGCAGTGGTGTGTTGAGTAGCTACTGTGTGCCAGGCCCTATCCACCAAACCAAACACCAAGCAGGGTCCAATGCCTGCCCAGTGAACTGTGGCTCCTCGGGGCTTGGACAGTGACTGTCGAACTCACTATGGTGCCCCAGGGCCTGGCACGGAGCAGGCACTCAGTGAACATTTGTGCAATGAACACTTGAATGAATGAATCAGTGAATGGGGAGCTTAGTAGAAGGATCCTGGGGTCTAGAGCTAGAGACCTGAGCTAGAGCCCCACCACTCATGACCTTGAGTGCTAACAAGCACTACTACCCTTCATTAAGTACCAACTATGTGCTTTTCCAACCTCAGAGTCCCAAGGACTCTCACCTCTCACAAAGGCGTCGTGAACCCCTTTTACAGGTAAGGAAACTGAGGCTCAGAGAAGACAAATCACTGGCTCCAAGTCATCCAGAAATAGATTTAGAACCCAATGTTCACTCCTGCCAGGGCCTTGGTTTCCTCCTCTGCCCAGCAGGATAAGCCCCACCCATGGCCCTGACACAGCTGTCCCCCACAGGTGGCCTGAGTGTATGTGACTTCCGGAAGGTGCTGATGAAGACAGGTCTGGTGCTGGTGGTGCTGGGCCACGTGAGCTTCATCACAGCCGCCCTGCTCCATGGCACTGTGCTGCGCTATGTGGCTGCCCCCCGCGATGCTGTGGCTCTGCAGTACTGTGTGGTCAACATCCTCTCTGTCACTTCTGCTATCGTGGTATGGCCAGGCTGGGAGGGTGGCTGGTGGGAGGGGGCAGGAACGGGCTTGAAAGGCCTCCAACAAGTTCCTACCCAGACCCTTTGGTGGGTAAGCAGAGAGCCCGGGCACTAACCCTTGGTCCACCACTTACCAACTGCCCAAGTCACTCAACCTCTTTGCCTCAGCTTCCCCATCTATAAAATGGTGATGGTAATGGTGTTTACCTCTGAGGGTCCTAGTGAGTTCTGATCGAGATCATCCACAGTGCCTGGCACATGGTTAATGCTCACTACTGTCAGCTGAGATTATTATTACAATAAATATCCAAAGTGCCATTGGACAGAAGGGAGGAGCATCAGGTCAACCTGGGAGAGTCTAGGAGGGTTTCACAGAGGTGGGTACTGAGGGATGAGTAGGAGTTCCCAGATGGGCTGCCATGACCATAACCTAGATGTGTGGCTTGCTGGGACTAGCAGGTAGGAAAGGAAATGAGGATGGCATTCCAAGTGCAGAGAATGGGAGATGCAAAAATCTCCCATTAGACCTCAGATGGCTAAGATCTGTTCTGGAGACATGGAACAGCAGGAGCTTAGCATTGGCCATGGTCTAGAGTAACTGCTCAATAAGTAGTAGCCATGATTGTGACTGCATATCAGTGCCTGTTTGATTAAGACAAGAATGAAGGGGCTTGGTATTCTCAAGTTTATAAATCTTTTTCCTGCCTGTCAGCAGAGGCAGCCTACGGGGAACATCCGCATGCACCTCAGTGTCTGAATCCCATCCTTGCCACCTCCTGGCTGGGGGACTTATTCTTTCTAATCCTGTTCCCCACCCGCTGCAAAATGAAGCTCAGGTGGCCTGCTGGCCTCAAGGCTTGGGTGGACGGGGATCATAGGCCCCAGCCAGTAGGAGAGCCTCTGTCAGGGGGACAGGGCTGGGCAGGACAGAGGTGTTCAGTGTACTTGGAGTTACTCTTACTGTCATTGTTTGTTCTTCTTATCAGCCTGTGAGGAAAGCAGAGAAGGTGGTGAGCTCAGGGTTAGGAGGTTGCCCAGGGATAGGCTCTGGGTTGGACCCCTGCAGCTCTACCCTCATTCACTCAGTTAATCCACACTGCTCCCAATAACATGAGCCATTATTATCCCCCTTTTACAAAAGAGGAAACCAAGACTCAGGGATTCACCCAACGTCCCGCTGATAGGAAGAAGCCAAACCGGGTTTGAACCTATTTGTGTCTGACACCAAAGCCAATGGTCTTTCTGTGAGCTCATCCTGCAGAGAGGGGCTTAGCCCAGAGAGGTTGAGGCACTTAGTTGTGGCTGCACAGTAAATTGAAGACATGCTGAGCCTGGAACCCAGGACCCTCATCTTACCACCTGCCTCCCATGGGTCCAGCCATGCCTGGTCCAGTGATGGAACAAAAGGAGGAAGACTGGCTGGATGGAGCCCACAGATCCAGAGGGCAGCTGCTGGGCTATCAGTGGGGTAATCCCACCCCTTGGGACAGAGGGCGGTTAGGGAAACCTGCACGAGGAAGAACCTGAGCAAGGCTTGAAGGATCTGCACAGGCAGAGGAGCAGGAAGGGTGTCCCTGGCGAGAGGGTGTGTGTGGCAGCATCCTGAGCAGGCCATGTGTGGGTGTCCACATCCAGGGCAGTGAGCGGGGAGAGTGGCCCAGGATGGGGTGGTGAAGCTGACAGGGCTGGAGCCTGGTCACTGAGAGCCTGAAATAATTTTAAATGCTCCCAGGGATTTTGAATTCTACTCCATAAAGTGTCCTGGTTTGTTTTAATATAACAATTTTGGTTTTAGTTCCTTGCTGGTTGGATTACTTAGTTTCTTTTCTTTCAAAATCTTTCCCCTTCCTGGGAGATATGTCACATATATTCCATGGCTTAGCATACCCCCTGGCATGCCCCTGCAGACCCAGGTTATACAGGTTCCTGTTTGAGCCTCACAGCTGTAGGCAATGGAGAGTCATGAAAGGCTGTAGGCAGGGAGTGACTGCTTTAGAAACATCACTCCAAGGCTGGACCATGAGGAAGCAGTGGCTCCGTGTAGGTGGCGGTAATGAGGCCAAGGCTAAGTGGCGGGGGGGAATTGGAGGGCCAGGGTTGGCATTGGTGGAATCTTATCCAAGGGTGGCCCTGACCCCCTGCCCACTCCCCTGCAGCAGGGGGTCAGAGCTGACTTGAGCCTCCCCACAGGTTATCACCTCTGGCATTGCAGCCATCGTGTTGTCACGCTACCTCCCCAGCACCCCTCTGGTATGTGGCACCTCCTGGATGGGACTATGGGGGGAGGGTCAGGGCAGCAGCCACCCCCAAGGGCCGGGCCTGCTTGGAGGGGGTGAGGCTGACCCTCAGTACGCCAGAGTTGCCCTTGGGGACCAGCCTGATGTCCACTGACCAGTGGCCTCCCCTACCCAGCGCTGGACAGTGTTAAGCTCCAGTGTGGCCTGTGCTCTCCTCTCTCTGACCTGTGCCCTCGGCCTCTTGGCCTCCATCGCCGTGACCTTTGCCACCCAGGGCCGGGCACTGCTGGCCGCCTGCACTTTTGGGAGCCCTGAACTACTGGCCCTCACGCCTGACTGTCCCTTCGACCCCACACGCATTTATGTGAGTTCCTAGGCCTGGGGTGGGGGGGGACCCAGGTGCTCAACAGGGCTGGGAAGGGTCCTTGGGGTCCGCCCTCCACCCCCAACCCCAGACAGCCATCTCTGCCCCCTGTGCCCCACAGAGCTCCAGCCTGTGCCTCTGGGCCATCGCACTAGTGCTCTGTGTGGTGGAGAGCGTGTTTGCTGTGCGGTGTGCCCAGCTCGCCCACCAGCTGCTGGAACTGAGGCCCTGGTGGGGGAAAAGCAGCCACCATTCGGTATGTCCCCTCCACAGCTCTGACTTCCTGTGCTTCCTGGGAGGCCCTGCTGGGGAGCTCAGGTCTGTCTGCCCCACCCTTCTGTACAAGGTCCCCACCTTGAGAACTGGGGCAGGGCAAAAGTTTTCTCCCCAGGAGCAAAGGGAGAGGCTTGGAGGCTCAGAGAGACCTGATCTCCCAGCTGAGTCACACAGCTGACACCTGGCTCTCCAGGCCCCCGATGAGTCTTGAGGGAGGAGGAAGCGCATCTGGGTTCAAACGGCAGTGGGTGTGGGGGCTGGGGGGGGAACGCCAAGGATCTGGCCTGGCTCTTGGATGGGGGTGGGTTATGATGCCCCTTTGGCCCCAGAGCTCCTCCCAGCCCTCCCCTCCTCCCACTCCCTGGGTGTCCTGGGGGAAGAGACCCAGGCCCAGGCACAGTAGGCCTGCAGTAGGCCAGGCAGCCTCCTGTGTCTCCGCAGATGCTGGACAGCCCAGAGCCTGTGGAGGGCCGAGACCTGCTGAGCTGCACCAGCTCTGAGCCGCTGACCCCCTGAGAGCTGATGTCTCACCCAGGCCCCATGGCCAGTGGACCCTGCAACCAAGTCTGCACCATGACCAGGCCAAGATTCCTGGAGCCGGCCCAAGAGGGCTCCAGGGACCCTCGGGGACCCAAATGGGGCTTTCAACCCCCTCCCCCAGCCACTCAGCCCACTGCACTGAAACGAGACTTTATTCTGAAGTTATTAAAAAGAACAGAGATGCTCCACTTGGCTGCATGCGGGGGTGAGGGGGGGAACAGGGGGACGGACAGGGGCTCAGCCAGGGGGGCCGTGCTTCTTTCCTACCCAGGACACTGTGGATGGGGTTCTAGGTGCATCTGGCCATTTGTCTGTGGGTCCGTGTATGTATGTATGAGAAAGGCAAAACACAGAGGGTTTGGTGGGTCTGTGTGTGGCTGGCTGTGTTCATCCAAGTGCTAAAAGGCAGGCGGGACTTCAGGGGACCCACATCTGGCAGACTGGAATCCTGGGAGGTTTTCCTTTGCATCATGGCCTCCAGACCAGCAAAGGCTGGGGCAGGATGGGTGGAGGCCCTCCTACAGGGAAGGATGGCTCAAGGAAGCTTCTTCCTCAAACCCCCACACCCCTGGAATCCTTCTGTCTCCTCCAAATAAAAAGACAGGCTCCTCACCTGGGCATGACTACCCCCTCCACCCAGGCTGAGGCCTGCAAGAGGGGGCATGCCTAACGGTTGCGGGAGGGGTCTTCCCTGTTGCTGTGTGCTGTTGTGTGCCAGTGAGAGATGGTTGAGTTCCCTGGTCCAGGTAAGGGCGGGCCGACTCTGGGGCAGACCAAGCCAGCCTGTGTCTCTATCATTGCCTCTTGGGTTGGGGTGTACTAATCGCTTGCTTGCTTGGGCCTGGGGGGACTGCAGGGTTCTCTTCTCCAGAGGCCCCCCAAAGCGCAGACCCGGAGTGAGGGGGTCCCCCAGTCTGGGCCCCAGCCTGGATAGGAGGCAAGGGAGAGGAAGCTGAGAGCCGGGAGGGGGCCGGTGAAGGCAGGGAGGAGGGGGACCTGGATCCTCTGGCTCAGAACTGGGAGGCGCTGCTGGGGTCGCACTGCAGCAGGCGCACGATGGACGGGTCGCTTTTGGCCCCGCGGATGAACTCCTCCAGGGACAGCTTGCCTGCGGGGCGAGGGCAGCTGTGACCGGAGAGAAGGTGGCAGCGGAGCGAAGGGAAGAGGAGTGGGAGAGGGAGGGAGGGAGTGGCGCCCGCCCCGTGCCGCCCTTGCCCCTGCCCCTGCCCCCTCACCGTCGTTGTTTGTGTCCATTTGGCGGAAGATTTTCTCAGTCCTTTTTTCTGGGGTCGACTCGTCCTCCGGCATCTTCATCACGGACGAAACCATCTTGTAAATGGCCTGGGGGGCGGGAGGGGAAGGCAGGGAGTGAGAAGAGCCCGCCTGAGCCCCCCACCCCAAGACTCAGAGACGCCCCCAAGCGCGCTGACGTTTGCCGCCCCCGCCGGGGCGAGGTGGAGTGGGGGTCCCGGAGGCGTGGGGAGCCGGGGGGATTCGGGAAGGAGTGTCTGGGAAGGCTTCCCAGAAGAGGGGGCTATCGGAGCGGGCCCTGGCCGAGTTCCCTTGGAGGGCTAGGTGGGAAAGGAACAAAAGCACCGCAGCGCGAAAGCTCCGAGTGGGTGCCGGGAATTTGGGGGCGCAGGGGCTCAGGAGCGACGGACCAGGATAGCGAAAGGCCTGGAGCCGCGGGCTTAGGCGCTGGGGCCTGGAGCGCAGGTTGCGGGTAAGCGCCGGCTTGGCGAGGCTTCTCGGAACACTGGGGCCCGGGGCGGCCCGCGCGCGGTGGCCGGCAGGGGGCGCGGGGCCCAGCGGGGCGGGGAACATTATGCAAACGAACGCACGTGAGCGCCTGCCTGGGGCAGGGACAGCCCCGGCTCCGCTGGGCCGCGGGCGGCAGCCGCCACGTGCGGAGCTCCCGCGGCAACGCGAAGGAGGGTTTTTGCGCTAAATGTGCAGAGCGCGTGGGGCTTGGCCTGTGGGATGCGCCGGGTCCCAGTGCCCCCGAGCTCAAGGACCGGACTGGGCGCCCCAATCTGCCGGCTTTTCCTGACCAACACCTCCTCCAAGAAGCCTCCCTTCTCCCATCCCATAAACTTGTTCTGCCTCAGATCCGGCTTCAGCCTCCGCACTGGTCTCTTCCAGCCTCTCTCCCGTGGGTCTGTCCCCCACGCTGCCTCTGAAAGAAAGCTCTTTCCAAACACAGATTCTCCACTGCCACGTCCCAGCCCAGCACACCGCCCCCTCACTCCCCTCACACACAGGCCTCCCCACAGGCCCGTCGTGCACCCAGCTCCTTCTGGATGCTGCCCCACGCTCCTTCTGCTGCCTCCCACTCCTCCGTGGGGCTCAGTTTACAAGATGCTTTCTTAGCGAGGCCTTCTCTGACCCAGGCCGCGTCAGGGTGCATATGCAGGCCCAGAGCGTCCTGGACTTTTCCTTCGACGACGCCTCTCTGGAAGTAATTATGTCTTTGCAGGATTGTTCTTGGTTCCCCCCATACAGGTAAGGACCATGGACGTCTGGCTAGTGCCCAAATCCCCAGAACCTAGTACAGTGCTTGGCACCTGGCAGGGACTCCCCTGTTTAAAAGCTATTGGCACCTCCCACTGCCCTCTGTACCGAGTCCAAATCATTCTGCCCTTGGCATTCAAAACACTTCACAATCTGCACAATGCTACCTCTCCACCATCAGGCCTCCCCTGGCAGGGTGATTCTGCCAACAACCAAATACCCCTCTGCCTGGAAGAATAATACTAGCTACCACTTATCAGGCACCCACTATGTGCCAGGTACTTCGTGTACACTATTTCTAAACCTCACATCAGCCCTGAAAAGCAAGTGTCATGATCCCCGTTTTCCAGATAAGAAACCAACACTCAGAAAGGGAATTGACGGCAGGAACTGGATCTGAACCTGCTCCCTCTTCATTGCTGGGTGGAGGCCTGCGCAGTGGGGCTGGTGAGGACCAGCAGGGCCTTTGAAGTCAGATGGACCTGGAGTGGCGTCCTGGTTCCACTACTCACTGTGTAGCCTTGGACAAGTACTTAACCTCTGTGAGCCTCAGTTTCCTCCTCTGTAAAACAGGAGTAATTGTATCTCCCTCACTAGGATTGCCTAGAGGATTAAATGTGATTACGTGCGTAGAAGAGTTGGAACAGTGGCTGGCTAGAGTGGGTGTCAGTAAACAGCAGCTCATGTTGTCGTTATTCATCCACCACATCCTCGGGTCTTCCCTGTCTCTCAGTCCCCTGGCTCCCAGATGTCACCTTTACCCCCTGTCACTGAGCTGATTAGTGTGGCCTGCACATTTGTCTCTCCCACCACAGTGGGAGTCCCAAGAGGCACAGTCTTTTCCTTTCCACTCTGTCCACCACCTGGCACAGGGCTGGGTCCTGAGAAGGACTAAGTGACTTAGAGAGTGACCACTCCCCTTGTGACAGCCATTCTTCTGCACATCCAAATTAATTGTCTGGAATTGCTGCTTGCTCATGGTTTCACTGGAGCTGCCTAGTCATTAATCAGGCACTGGAGTTCGCAGAGTTCTGTCTGCACCCACTGTCTAGGGCCACCAGGCCACCATAAAGGAAGCTAGGGCCTAGACAGCAGAGGCCAGCCAAAAAGGGATCCTAAGAATGCCCAGGGAATGGGGCTGGCTTGACTGACACCCTGGGCATGGTGGCTCCAACAGGACTGAGATTTACCAGTACATACCAGTGCAACCACACTAAGTGGTAAGACAGGAACATCCCTCTGGATTGGTTGTTATCCATCTGCTGCCCAGTCCCTGAGTGATCCTCCACCACCCTGGCTACCCAACCCTTCCATCAGGACCCCCAGAGCTCCCCGCCATCCAGCAACTACAGAGTTAATGCCTGGCCCACAGGAGCCAGTGACAAACATTAAGGCTTTTCCCCCAGCCATAGGCATAGGGAACTCATTCTAAGGCAGCCCATTCTACCCAAGCTGGAGAGAGCAGACCCAGACCCTTAGCAAGAAGAGACGCCAAAGTCAAGAGTCCAGCAGAGGCTGGATGAGTTGGAAGGGGGAACAGTCAGCAGAGCAGAGGGACCAGAGGGAAAGGATTTGGAGCTACAGAAGGAAAGGGGGCAAGAGCTTGTGCAAAGCTGTGCGGCAGGATCGCTCGTGGCACATTTCAGGGATGCTGAAAAGGCCATTCAGGTAAGAGCAGAGGCTGTGAGGAGACGATGATAACGCACAATTGCTAACGTTTATCAAGTACCAATCATATGCCATGCCCTCTGCTAGAGTCCCCATCTCACTTTATCCCTACAATAACTTGTGAGGCAGGGGCTTAACACCCCTGCGTTATAGGTGAAGAAACGTGTAAAGGCTCAGAAAAAAAGCAGGCAAGGACCTGCATAGGTAAAATGGAACCAGAGCCCTCACCGTCTTCAATGCTAGGCTGAGCGGATGGGTGCTCTGGGAGGTTTTTGAAATAAAGCTAACATGTAGCACAATTAAATTTGTACTAAGGAAGGGCATTCATATCAGGTCCTTAAATCTTTTCATGAGGTCAGTATCACCACCCCTGCTTTACAAATGAGCAACCTAAGAGGTAAGGCCAACTCTAGAACTGGAAGCCAGACCTCCTAGAGCCGGAGCCCTCTCAAAAGGCAGCTCTGAGTGGTGGCCAGCCTCAGTTTGACTCCATTTACGTGCTGTGTAACTTTGGGCAAGTTACTCCACCTCTCTGAGCCTCATGGGGTTGTTGTATGGATGCACTGAGCTCATGGACATAAACACCTCGTTCAATATTAGTCTTTTATTGAGCCCTTAATTAGTTGGAAGGTGGCTGGGTTTCCAGGTGGAATGTAGATGTTGGAGCCTGGTGGCCCACTCACAGGCTGTGTGGCCTTGAGCAAGTGCCTTCACCTCTCTGAGCATCCACTTTCTCCTGAGTAAATGAGGATCAATAAAACGTAACTGGCCTGTACTCTGCAAAAATGTCAAGTCAAAAAGACAAAGAATGACTGAGGAACTATTCCAGATTAGAGGGGACTAAAGAGACATGACAACAAAATTCAATGTGTGGTCCTAGACTAGGGCCAAAAATGCTATAAAGAAATGGAGACAGTTGGCAAAATTGGAATATGATTGGTAGATTAGATAATAGCATTGTTTCTATGTTCAATGTCCTGACTTTGATAATCATGTTATGGGTTATGTAAGAGAATGTCCTTATTTTTAGGAAATATATCCTGATGTATCCAAGGGTAAAGGGACAATGTTCAGAACAAGAAGAAAACATTACACATATGCCTGCACGTTCATACACACACACAATGATAAAGCAACTGTGGCAAAATATTAATTGGTCAATCCGGGCACAGGGTATATGGGAGTTTTCTTGACTTTTCTTTAAATAGGAAATATTTCCTAATAAAAATTTTAAATGGGATTGTAAGAATAGCCCTGCCACTACTTGCCTACAAGGTGTGCCGAGAGGACCAAAAGGGGAGGGGGTGCAAGCTGCTGGGCCCTGCACCTGGCATGTCAAGGGGCCCAGGAGCCCACCTGCACGATCTCCAACATCTCCTCCCGGCTGATGTAGCCATTGCCGTCCAGGTCATACATGCTGAAGGCCCACATGAGCTTCTGCTCCAGGCGGCCTCTCGAGGTCACGCTCAGGGCAATAATGAACTCCCGGAAGTCGATGGTGCCATCACTGTTGGTGTCAAAGGTGCGGAAGACATGCTCGGCGAACTTGGAGGCGTCACCATAGGGGAAGAAGTTGGCGTAGATCTTCTTGAACTCATCCACGTTGAGGATGCCTGTGGGGCAGTCCTTGAGGAAGCCCTTGTACCACTCCTGCAGCTCCAGCTCTGAGAACTCTGTGTTCTCCCGCAGGTCCTGCAACATCTCGGGCCGCAGTTTGCTGTTCTGCTTGCCCATGGCCACTGAGCCAAGTCCCACCTGGGTCCCCAAGGGGGTCAAGGGACAGAGAGGATTGGTTAGGCCTTCCTGGTCACTTGACACCACTCCAGAAGGGGCCCCTGACACCAGCCATCCCAGCCTATCATTTGACCCAGTGAGAGAGAAGAACTGGCCCAGGGTCACACAGCCTGCACCCAGGCCTCCTGCCTCTATGACATGCTCCATACTGTCTCCCCAGACCTTAGACTTCCCTGGGGAACAGACCTGGAGAGGGAGGAAGGGAAGGGGGGCTCACATTTACTGAGGCCCTTCTAGAGGCCACTAAGTCTTCCCTAGTGCATACCATTATACCCTCTCAAGGGGAAGTACCGGGATTAGCCCCACTTTACAGATGAGAAGGCAGTCTCAGAGAAGAGAGATGACTTGCTTCAGGTCACATAGCCACGGCATGACAGGGCCAACTCCCACAGTTTCCCCGGAGGTGCAGAAAGACCTGGTTCTCATCCTTCCTACCCAGTGCCCCTCATTGTTTCACATGTGCCTGCTTACCACAAAGTGCACCTGCAGCCCAGACACTGCCTGGTCCCCATCCCACAGGTGTGCCCAACAAGATTAGCAGAGTGTAGATATTGGTCTGGGCTCCAGAGCTGGATCACCTGGGTTTGAATCCCAGCTCTTCCTCTTACCAGCTAAGTGACCCCGGGCATGTTCCTTAAACTCTCTCTATGTCTCATCTGTAAAGTGGGGTAATAATAGTACTTACCTCATAAGATTGTTGTAGGAATTAAATTAGTTAATACATGTGAAGCACTTAGAACCATGCCTGTGTAGATAGGTGCTACATAAGTGTTAAATAAATAAAAATGATTTACATGTACCCAAGTGCCACAAAACTCATGCACAACACCATGTAAATGCATGTATACTGATACCTATTATGCTACACAGCTCACCAAATCCACACACTGGGTCTCATGCCACTCACATACCAGCCCACACCCACCCATGGGGTCACCATGCCTCCACACACGACAACATTCCCCCTGCTTCACAACTCACATGTCCTGGTACACGGGACCACGCACAACTCCCATACTCTGTGCACCAAGACACACCAGCCCACAACCCCACATGTCTCACACATGCCATCACACGCCAACTCGCATGCCAACACCTCTCACATGGCCAGTGGCACGTGGGACCTTCAGGCACCCTTGCCATTTTTCTGTTTTTCTTCAGGCACCCTTGCCATTTTTCTGTTTTTCTTCAGGCACCCTTGCCATTTTTCTGTTTTTTCTTCAGGGGTGCTGCTAAGTCCCAGGAGAGGGAGCTGCAGCCCTTCTAGACCTGCTGGGGGCCCCTTTTAATCTAGTCTTGAAAGGTTCCCTCAGTGCAGGAGGTTAGCGTGTGGAGGCTGAGGGGAAGGCAAGGGACAGCCAGGCAGTTCTGGGCAGGGATGTAGGGCTGTGTGCAGGTGACCCCTCCCAGCTTGGGGCTGCAAGTGAGACAGGGCGAGGGGGTTCCTTGTGTGTGCATGTGCATGAAGCTCTGTGCACATGTGAGTGGGCGTGTGTGTGAGAGTGCATGTGCTTATGCATAACGCATGCCCCTCGTTTCTGCATTGCATTTGTCTCCCATGCGTTTCCATCCACGTCTGTGCATGTGCATTGTATGTTCATGGTATTATATGTTCGACAGGTATGCACCCGTCACAGTGTGAGGGAATGTGTCTGTGTGGCCATTTGGGGGGCCTGTGTGTGTCCTCAGCAGTGTGTCACATGCGTGTTTCTGTAAGTTGGTGCCCCTCCTTTCTAGATCAGCCTCTTCTGCCCCAGGCTGAGAACCCACCGAACAAGTGTGGGAAGGGACTGAGGAGATGCACAGGGCTGGGGTGAGGGAGTGTGTCCCTTACTTCCCTCCTCAAGGTCCGAGGAACTGGGTCACCGGGGTGGGGGCAGAGAGAGCTCCTCCAGTGCCCCCTCCTCCCTGCCACCCTCGGAGTTGCCCCTCCCATCTGGAAGAAGATTAGGCTGTCCCCTCAAAGACCTCCAGTCCCTCAAATGGGAAGAACCTGAGAAACCCGCCCGCAGACCCTCCGCAAACCCTCCCCAGCTCTGGCCCTGAGCCTCCGCCTCAATCCCTCCAGCATTCGCAGAGCGCCCGGCGCGGGGCCCCTCCTGGAGGGGGCGCTCCCAGGCGGCCGAAACGAGGCTCGTCCGGGCGGCCGCCGGCGGTCAGGACCCTGGAAAGCACCGCGTGTTGGGGGGAGTCCCCGACCCCTGCGCCCCCCCCCGGGGAGGATTCCCGGGAGGCGCGGGAGCAGCGGGGTGGGGGAGCCCTGGACGCGGCCCCCGGCTCCGACTCCCGCTGCCCGCGTCCCCCAGCCCCTGCCGGAGCGGCCCCCACTCACCCAGCGACGCGGAGACACCGACTGCGCAGGGAAGGCGGCGCTGCTGCGGCGCGCGGCGGCAGGGGCGGCCGGAGGGGCGGGCGGGACTGAGAGGGAGACGCCCCGCAGCGTTCACCCGGAGGCCCTCCCCTGGGGGGGTCCCCTCCAGCCCTGGGGTGGGGGGAGCGGTGCGCTAGGCTCCGCCCCCGCCCCGCGCCGGAGAGGGAAGGGGACGCCCTCACTTCCCTGGCCCCCCTCTCGGGGGAGCACCCCAGCGGGGGAGGAGGACCGGGGCCCGCATCTCCTCAGCATGTCCACTCAGGGAGCCTGAATGGAGGGGCGGGTCAGTGCCAACAGACCTCTCTCCTAAGCCGGGGACAATCCCTGCCGCTCCACTCCCTCTTCCCCCATCCCCACCTGGGCTCTGAGCCGCACGTCGCTCCGAGGGCGGAATCAGGATCCTGGGCGGTTGGATGGGCGCCCTCCCTGCCCCCGCGCCTCAACTCCCGAACTAACTGAGCTGGGGGCTCTTTGGGGAGGGAGGAGCGCCAGTCCCTCCAGTCTGTGAAGTCTCCTGGGTAGGGGGCCAGACACGCCCCCTACCCCACCTCCGCCTTGGAGAGCCCGCCCGCATCTCATCCCCGACCCCCTCTCAGGGTTAATCCCACCTCCCAACCTCCATGTCAACTGCTCCTCCCACTCCCCCCTCCAATCAAGGACACCCCTTCCCTCCCTCCCTCCCTCCCCAGCCTCTGCCTGTGCAGGATGGTGACACATGAGAGCAGGAGAAGGTCTCCAGCCTGGAGGTTCTGAGGTGCCTGGGCCTCCGCCTGCGGACGGGACAACTCCTCTCCAGAGTCAACTGACCCCACTCAGCTCCTCCTGCCCATATGGGGTCGCATCCTCCTTCCCCCAGCCTCAGCAACAATCCCCACATCCTGGGCTTACATTTTGTTCTTTCTCCATCTCTAGGAGGTGGTCCTTATTGTCCCTACTTTACAGATGAGGAAACTGAGGTTCAGAGGGGTTAAATGATTTTTCCAAGGTCTCACAGCTAATGAGTGGAGGCCTTGGACTTGAATCCATGTGCCCTCATTCATTCATTCCACAAGTATTTATAAAACACCAGTTC
Source organism: Daubentonia madagascariensis (assembly GCA_023783475.1). Taxonomy (NCBI): domain Eukaryota; kingdom Metazoa; phylum Chordata; class Mammalia; order Primates; family Daubentoniidae; genus Daubentonia; species Daubentonia madagascariensis. Next base: position 5,766,399 of record JAKFHU010000117.1, read on the forward strand.
TGCAGCCAGCACTATTCTATCTAGGAAGTGGGGTTACAGGAGTGGACAATAAACACTGGACATGATATACAAGTCAATTCTATAGCGCACTAGATAAGTGTTTTTGAAAAAGTTGGGATTGGGGTGTGGAGGTTGGGATGGTGGCACATCAGGAGCCTTGGGGACCATACCGAAGACTTCAGATTTTTACTCCAGGTGGGATGGGAAGTCCTTGGGCTTTAAGCAGCATGAGAGGGTCTGACTTCCATGTCAACAGTTCACTCAGTCCATCATGTCAAGAACAGGCTTTGAGGGAAGGCGTGGCAATCCCAGTGCTCTGGGAGGCTGAAGCCCAATAGTTGGAGGCTGCAGTGAACTATGATCATGCCACTGAGCTCCAGCCTGGGTGACAGAGTGATACTCTGTCTCTAAAAGAAAAACAAAAAACAGACTTTGAGGAGCGGGGCAAGGTGGGGGCAGGGGGTCATTTCAGGGTGAGAGATGACCAGGGGGTGGGTCTGGCTTCTGGACCCACTTTGAAGGTGAAGCTGATAGCTCTGCCATCTGCCTGGACAGCCCCTTTTAGTCTCGTGTTTTTTCAGTGCCAGCAACCCAGACCCTCCTGGCTCCCCCAGGCTCAGACCAAATGTCCACCTCCAGGTTCCCAGACGAAGCCTCTCAGGTCCTCAGAGTCTAGCCTTTGTCCCTTCTGGTTGGGGGCAAGTGGGGAAGTCTCAACTGGAGGAGCTGAGAAGGCAGGCTGGGATGGGATGGGATGGGGACAGCTGGACCCTCTGGAACACGGGCTCCACTGTGTGCCTTGGCTCTGATGTTGGGACCCCTAGTAGAGGCGTGAGAGACGCCAGACGAGCGTGGGTGGTTCCCAGCTGCCTCCTGCGTGAGGACCTGGGGGCTGGGAGAGACTTGCTGCTCAGCACCCCCTCCAGGCCCCTCCAGTAACAAACTCCTTACCCTCTCCCCACCAGGCCTGGAGGGCCAGTTGTGCTCGGGTCAGGGTCAGGGAGAGGGGTCTGCCCTGCAGTCACTCCCTCAGCCCCTCCTCCCCCATCAGCCCTTCCTCTCTCTCCTGCCTGATCTGGGTCCTCTTCTCCATCCTTGGGGGGGTTTCAGTTTACCCCCATCTTGGGCTGCTCAGCCCCTCTCTCTGCTTCCTCCCTACTTCCCCTACTTCCTGAGGGGACTCTGGGGCTCAGCCCCTAGGGAGGAGACTTCCCTCCCCACACTGCTTTCTTCTCTAGGAGGGTGGCTGGTTCCCTGTCCTCAGGACCCCCAGTCTATATTCTGTCTCCCCAGTAGATGGGAGCTTCAGAAGGCAGGCCTATGTCTTCTCCTCCCCCTGGAACCCCACTTCCCTTTGCCTTTCCTGCACCTGGAATGAGTAGGGTGGGTCTGGAGGCAGAGTTTGGGCCCTGGTAGGCTCTGCTGGCTGCTGGCACCCTCCAGGTGCCCTAAGAAGCACTGGGAGGCCTCCCTGAGCCAAAGGTGAAGGCTTGGGGCTCCCCACACTGCACACCAGGCCCTTGGTCCAAGACCTAGTGCCCTGAGATATAGCCCCAGAAAGGACAGAGGGCCAGCTGGTCAGGAGGCCTGGGTCGCTCACTCTGGACAACCTGGAGCATGTCTCTTCCCCTTTCTGAGTACAGAGGTCAGGCAGGTGATGTGAGCATGAACGGATGAGGCACCAGTGACCCTGGAATCCTGTCTGGGGGGTCCTTGCCAATGAGACTCAGTCCCCCCCACCAGACTGAGGCATCCAGGAGGGAGAGGAGGCATGGCCTGGGTAGAGGTGGAGAGGGTGACTGTGAGGCAGGGTCCATGGAGCAGCAGGCAAGTTGGGGGGGAATTACCCAGCATCTGGAGGTGGCGGGTAGACAACTCAGGGGTGGCTGCCTTCCTCTACCACAAAAGAGGGGCAGAACAGCTCCGGGACACCAGACAGAGACACACTACCTGCTGAGCAGCGCATTTGATCCTCAGTGATCCTGAGGAACCAATATGCTAGTGCTGCTGTGCAGCCATGGAGACTGAGGCTCAGAGAAGTGAAGTTGCCTGCCCAAAGTAATACAGCAAGAAAGCGACAATGTCGGAACCTGAGCCCAGTTCTGTGTGCCTCGAGAGCCCAGGCCCCTCCTTGGAAGCCTCTCAGTGAAGTAGGTGAAGGTGGCCCCTCCCCCGCCAGAGGCCCAGCTCCCCCATCCCCCCACCACGTTGCCTCTTTGGTCCCAAACGGTTTGGAAAATCCTGATGGGAGCAGATGGTGGGGACAGATGGAGGGAAACGCATCTCGGGGCTGAATTACACAAACAAACATTGAAAAAGTGATTAAAACCTCAAGCCACCCCTTTCCAAAAGGCCCTACCCACCCCAGCCTGGCGCACAATGGGCCCTAAGGTGGGGGCCTGGGGGTCTCAGGATGCCCAGCATCTCAGCCCAAGCATCCCAGCTTCTGCCCACCCTCCTCACTGCCAGGGACCACCCCCGGACTAGAGCCCAGGGCCGCAGAGCTGCCAGGAGCACAGCCTGGGAGGGGGAGGGGGTGGGCCTGGCTGTTCCCAAGGGAGCTGGGCCAGGAGGAACAGAATTGGGGAGGGGAGTTCTGGGAACTGGAACTGCAGAGCTGAAGTCAGGGGCGGGGTGGAGGGGGGCTGGAGGGCTGGGGTCCGTCAAGCGAAGCCTCGCTTTACACGGGGGCTCAGAGAGCTGCCATGCCTGCCCAGGTCACACAGCAACTTGCCCCACTGCCCCACCACCCACCACAAGGTAGAGGGGGGACAAGGCCCTTCACCTCTGGAAGCTTCGTTTTGTTACCTCATCTGTAAATGGAAACAATAATAATAGCACCTCCCTTGAGGGGTTGTTGTGAGGATTAAGAGAGAGGAAGCCTGCAAGTGCCTGGCGCCGGGCCTGCACCCAGTCAGCGCCCACTTAGCGCTGGCCGGGTACTCCTGTGGCTCCAGATGGCTAGTAGGGAAGCCCCGGCATTCGGAGATCAGGAAGGCTGGGGCTGGGTGGGGTTGGTCCTTCTGCAGAAAAGAAGTTAGGGCTTTAAAACCCTGCTGGCAGAGCCCCTGAGGCTGCTGAGCTCTGCAGCAGGGGGATGGCTGCAATGCCCCCCAAGAAGAGCCCTGACTCGTGGGTAGGGGCAGCTGAGCTCTATGCCAAGACCAGAATCAGGGACTGATGGTTCCTCAATATGAGAGTAGAGACTTCGTTCGGAGGGTGACAGACCCGAGTTCAAATCTTGGCATGGTCTTTTTCCTTTTGGGGGAAAGTTGGCAGAAACAACCCTTCTGACCTTCTGGTTCATTCTGTGTAAAACTCACATTTCCAGCTGCTTCCTGGACTTGCTGCCAGAAGCCCACAGACACCCAGACTCAAGCCAGCCGATGTCCAACTCCTTCCGCCTCCAGGCTGTCCTGCCCTGGGTCCCTTTCTGTCCACCAAAAAAGCCCAAGGCTCCATCCCATCTAGGACCCTTCCTCCTCCTCACCCCTCCACCTGCTCCCTTCCCAAGTCCAGCCCATTGCAGCAGAGGGGGTCTCTGGGGCCTGCCCTTTCTTCCCACTGCCACCCTTTACTTCCTGGTCAGATCTGCCCTGTATACAGCTCTGGCCTTCCACAGCTGCCCCGGCCATGATCAGTTTCTCAAAATCTGATTATCTTCCTCCCTGCTTAATACTCTTCCATGGCTCCCCACTGCCTACCAGGCTAGGTGGACATTTGAGGCTCTCCATGACATGCTCAGCTCTTCCTCCTCCACCCAAACATCCTTCCTTCTATAACTCCCCACCAGTGTAGCCCTCCTGTACCAGATGACCAGGGTCTCCCTCCCAGCCCTAATCTCTCCACATGGGATCTGACCTAGGTGGGGGTGGGTGAAGTAATGCCAGCAGCTGGGGTCACATCCCAGACAACCTTTGCCCAGCACAGTAATTGCTCTTCCCTCTGCTGGTGAAAGCAACTCTTATTAGCTGGAAGGGCTTCAGAGGTTAGCCAAAGAGGGATAGTGACTTGCCTGAGGTTGCCCAGCCAGGCCCATGCTTTTGCCCCTCCTCCAATCCGAAGTGACCCTTCACAGCCTCCCTGACAAACATTCGCATTTTTCTTACACAATTCTGTCGCTGGAGAGCTCGATCCCACCTCCTCTTGGTCTGTCTTGGACTGGACCCTTTGAAAATCATTCCTGGGGTCACAGCAAAGGGAATGGTCACTTCTTTGAAGTGGAATGGAGAGCAGGAGGCTGAGTTTTCACTTGTGTCTTTATGTGCAATTCCATCTGAATGTATTACAACCTAAGCATGCAGGCATTTGAGACCTGAGTCAAAATCTAAAGAGTCAAGATTTTAAAAAGAAAGTTCCTCCTAAACTGGGTTCTCCCTCCCAGAAGCTTCCAGCAGCCAAGCTCTGCCCTGGGGTTGCCCAGGCTAAATGCTGCACCTGGTGCCTGTGCCCTGCTCCTTACAACCCAGAAAAGTGGTTGGCATTCCTAGCCACCTCTGTGATGTGGCTTGTGGGCCCGAGAGAGTGGGGGGCAGCAGACCCGGCCCCACCACTGGCCAGCCTTGCCCTCCCAGAGCCTCAGTCCTTTTGTGAAATGCTTCCTTTCCAGAGCTGCTGTGAGGAGCCCATAAGACACTGGAGGAGGGTAGCACACATGGTGGTGGTGGCTCTGTGACCCTTCAGGGCTCAGGGACATACACTCATACACCCTTGAGGGCAGGTGCCCCCAGGGAGAGGAAAGGTCACACTCCAGCTCTAGACTTCCACTGGCGCCTGCTATTTTCCCCATTTTATAGAAGAGGTAACTGAGGCACAAAGAGATCAAGTTCCCTGCCCAAGACTGTGCATGGGGTTAGAGCCAGATGCAAGATGGGCCCAATTCTGTCTCTGTGCTCTTTCCCATGAGCCAGGCTGGTTGGAGGAGTGAGGGCATCTCAGAGGGCCCAGGGGTACCCAGAGTTCCAGAACCCCCACCCCCCCAGAGGCTGAGGGCCCAGGGGCCTCATGCTCCCCATCTGTCTCTCTCTCCCTGGGAAGACCCGGCCTGCTCTCGTTCCTGGCACCTTAGGCTCTCCCTGAGGCTGGGGATTGCCTCACTGTTGCCATAGTAACAGGGAACAGAGGGGCCTCCCCAATCAGTGCAGAGATGTTGCACCAGCACCCGCAAGTACACATTTGCCCCAGGAGTCCCTGGGATGGGGCAGCCATCGGTACATGCACGCACATGTGCACACCCTTGCACACACATGCACACCCTTGGCCCCTCGAAAACACACACACACCCTTGCAAATGAGGCACATGCACAGTGCTACAAGCCTTAGCCTGCTGACCCAGGAGTGCGTGACACGACCCACTCCCACAGCCACTCTGGCCCGCTCAGATGCAGAGTGGGTCTTGGGGAAGTAAGGGACTTCCACTTTATAATACCCACTGCAACATTTGTAAATACTTCCCATGTGCCAAGTCCTGCATTTTCCTTTTCACATGTTAATATCTCCTGTACTACCCCCACAATACCTCTGTAGGATAAAGATGCCAGATGAGGAAACAGGCTCAGAGAGGTAGAGTGATTTGCCTGAGGTCACACTGTAGGGATGGGCCGAGCCAAGGTTTGAGCCCAGAACTGTTTGGCTCCAAGCCTTAAGCTCTTTCCCTCCTCATCAGACCCCTCGATGCCAGACCCTCAAGCACTCACAAGGGGACCCACGAACACAGATGGGTGTGTCTGGCAGCAGGTGGGATCAGAGCCGAGGCTTCCCAAATAGAACACCAGCATTCCTGGACTTGTCACTCTGGGCCATCAGATTCCCTCTTCAGCCTCCAGCCTCCTCAGGACAAAGGAGTAAGGGGAGGTCCAGAGGACCCCAGGGACTTTCCTTCCACTTATTCCTTCCCTGCGCAAGGAACTTCGAACAGCAAGACCAAGACCCACTGAGAATCTCCTGCTGGGGAGGCCGCCTGGGTTCACTTGTCAGCTTCCTTCCCTTCCAACAAAGGCCTCCTCTCAGGCCTCTCATGCAGACTTTGGGGAAACGAGGGGGCCTGCAGCCAGAGGCTGCCAGGCAGGTCACCCCGAGCAGGGAGTTGTGTGGGCAGGGGATGTCTTCCAGGAAGCAGCCTTCAGCAAGAGGATGATCTGGCAGTGAAAATGGCTGGGGCGGTAGTGATCTCCCCATCGCTGGAGGCATCCCAGGTTGGTAGGCAATGGATACTCCCTGGTGAGAAAATTCAAGACAATGACTGAGTCCCTGCACCACCAACAGTGGCATCCTTGTCATCATTGCAACTACCACTGATTGGATGCCCTTTGTGTCAGACACTTTAAGATATGATACAATTGCCAATACTGCTAATAAAAATGGCAGTTCCTTTACATTCGGCCCTTGTACGGTTGATCTCCATTGACTCCTCACAGAACCCCGTGAGGCAGGCACTATTGTTAGGCCCATTTGTAGATGAGGAAACTGAGGCCCAGAAAGGTTCAGTGACTTGTGCACAGTGCAGTGGCAGCAGATTCAGGCTGTGCCTGGATGCTGAGTCTGTGGTCTGCCCACCTGGGAGCTGGCCTCCTAGGGCCAGGGCCTGCAGGGAGCAAGGCAGCCTGTCCCAGCCCAGGCACTCCTTCCTGGCCTTTCCTGCTCTGGGCAACACTGGCGTCACCATGGCCAATACGGCCACCCTCTGCTGGCTGTGCCCCTGCTCTGCAGGGCCACGCTCCCTCGCGCGGAGGGAGGTCCTCCACGGACCTGGGATGCAGGAGCTGGGGCGGCCCGTGAGCCTCAGACCTTCACTTCAGATCACCCCCCTTTGCTACCCCTTCCTGCTAGGGAAGAGGTCTCACCCCCGCTGCCCCTACTTCCTGCCACCAAAATAGGACCTCTGGCCACACTGCTCTCGTGGGGTCTGGGCGACTGTGGTGTACAGCTGAGACTGTCTCCAAAGGCAAAGCTGGGGTCCAGGGTTTGAGGCATGGAGCTGCTACTGACTGGCTTTGTGACTCTGGGCAAGATTCTCAACCTGTCTGAGCGCTGCCTGCCGGATGAGAGCCTTCCTCTGTGGCAGAACTGCAGGGATTTGAGGGGCTCTCCTTTACCCGGGTAGAAGGCTCCCCTCTCCCTTTCTCTCTCTCTTCCTCCTCCCCCCCCCACCTCCATCACTCTGGTGTGGATACGCTTGTGATCTTCCTTTTCAAGATGAGGCATGTGAGGCTCAGAGAGGTGGAGTTACGGGCCCAGCGTCACCCAGCCAGGAGTGTCTGACTTCAGAATCCGGCCCCTCCTCTGCTTCCTGCTTTCCTCCCCTCATCTCACCCTTCAGCCCCTTCTACAGAAAACGTCCGAATCTTCCATTGACTTCGCTCCCTGTCCCTTGCCACCACCCCGGCCAAGACCCCATCATTTCTGGCCACGTGACTGCAGCAGCCTCCTTGCCTTCTCACAGGTCACCTGGCCCCCACTCCTGTTTTCTGCAGTCCAGCCTGCACACTGGGCAGAGCAGGCAATGTGAGCCTTCTAAAATGTAAATCAGATCAGATCAGATCAGATCTCTCCTTGAAGCCTCCCATTGTGAGTGGAGCCAATCTAAACTCTCTTCCACTCCCCGGATGCCCTGTGCTAGCCAACACCAGCTGCCCTTGTTTCCTCCTCCTTGCTCCTAAAGCTCCTGTCTCACCGACTTCTTTCAGTTTCCTGAACATGCCAACCTTGTTCCTGCCCCAGGGCCTTTGCACTTGCTGTTCCTGCACTGTGTTATGCTGCCTCCTTTTCCCTCTTCAGGTTTTAGTTCGGATGACACCCCTCAGACCACACTACTGAGCATTACCCCCTCACCCATTCTCCACCGCATTATTCCATTTTTTTAACAGCCTCTGTCTGTCTCTGGAGATCATTTATTTAGTCATTAGCTCACTTGTTTATTGCTTGTGTCTCCAGGAACCTTGGAGAGGACCTTGTCATGTGGTTCACAGCTGTGTCACCAGGACCTAACAGCCTCTGGCACTTAGTAGGTGCTTAATAAGTATTTGTCGAATAAATAAAGCCCTTCCCTAGCCCCAGCTTCTCTTGCAAGCTCGGAACAATATTTCAAATCCAGTCCTATTTTTCCTGTTCCCAATGTCACAGTCCAAAGTCTACAGCAACTGCCCCATCCCTACCTACCACCCCACATAACCACTCTGCTCTCCCAGGCCTCGGGGTCAATTATTCTTGTTTCCTTGTTTCCTTTTTCCCTCACTTGACTAATTTCCACCTGATTGTAAGTATTTATTAAGTTCAGGCATCACCTCCTCCCAGAAACCCCCGCTTTCCTCTCAAGTTAATCCTCTCTTCTGCGCCTGTATGTCCCACGTCCCTCCTATTCCAGAAGGAAGTCCCCTCTCTGTATTTTAAGAGTATCTCTCTCTCCTCTCTCCCAACCGTGAGTGCTCCTCAAGGACTAGGAACAGTCTGGTTCACCACTATGTCCCCAGGCTGGCCTGGCAATAGGCACTCAGGGCACATTGAACTGGGCCGGATTTGGGGGATTAGAGAGACCAGACCAGTGTCTCCCATCTGTATGATCCATGGCAAGCCACTTTCTCTCTTTGAGCCTCAGTTTCCTTATCTGTAAAATGGGTATAATAATCCCAACTTCTCAGAGTTCTGAGGATTCAAAGAGGCTTCCCTTATGTATGTAATGTGCCAGCACATGGAAAGTCTTGGGTGAGTGGTGGGTTCCTTCCCCGGCGTGGTCTTGGCCCTGGGCTTAATAACCGCCCCTGTGAGCAACAAGCCCCCTCCAAGCCCTCCAGGGAAGGAAATTGATGTCCTCTGCTAAGCCCTTATCCTGAGAGGTCCTTAGAGGTGAGGGGAAGTGGCGGGCAGAATGGATCAAGCCCTAAACTTGGAGCCACATAACTGAATTTGAGACATGGCTTCATAGTTCACTGGCTGTTAGACTGGGGCCATGACCATTATAGGCTGTGAAGAGGAACCTTTCTATTCTAAATGGTTGCCTGGGATCTGGCTTGGGCACCTGCAGGCTGAGTTAGTTATGCTGAGACTCTGGACAGCTCTGGACACCCAAGAGGGTCCCAATACTGGTGACTGCACCAGGTGCCAATGTGTAAGTGACCAGCCAGCTCCCTAGGAGATGTCTGTGGAGTCTTCCAAATGAAGACCAGCAAGTGCAGTTTGGGAGGACAGAGGTCTGCCCTTTAGCCCCCACCCAGGTCCTCCTTCATCTGTGCATTCATTCTCCCTCTGCAGTATTTCTGAATGTTGCACAGAGCCTGGTACATAATGGGTGCTCAATACATATATGTTGGCAGAACAAATTTATTCCACACAGTTAACATTTAATGAGCACCTACTGCATCTTAGGCCCTGTGCTAAGAGAGGGTGTACAGATGATGTACATAAAGTGACCGGCCCTCCCAAGCTCACCCAGAGCACCTCTAAATGCTCCCCCCAATTCCCACCGCCAACCCAGCTCCCACCGGCTGCCAGGCTGCAGGCACCAGGACTTTTCCCAGAATTGAGGTAGTGCCCAGGCACCCCATGCATCATGGGGCCTGGTAAGGCTGCACCCCCACAGCCACAAACTCTCCAAGCCCTCGCTGTCGTCCACGCCCCCTCCTCCAGCCACCTTTCCTCATCCCTCTCAAACCTCAGACACTGCCATCTCCCCCCGCCCAGTGCCCTACATCTACCTGGGGTTTTACCTGGAGGGGCCAGCAGGTGGCGCTGACGCTCCCCTTTCCCCAGCGCTGGCCCAGAGGCCAGACCCCAGCAGGACCCTCTCCCTCCCTCCTTTTCTCTCTAGCAGGGACGGAAGTGGATTCCGTGTCCTCTCACTGAACCCTCTCCTTCCTGCTGATTCCTGCGATGGAGGCCTGAGGAGGCTCCAGTTGCTCCTGCAGGCCTCCTGGTTGTCTGTTCCTGCCCGATGGGCTGGGGGAAGGGGGGTCCCTAGGGGCTAAGCTGCAGCTGGCGGGGCGCGGCGGGGCGGGGTGGGGCAGGCAGCAGCTGCCGGGAGAGAGAAAGGAGAAGATAGTAAGGAGAGAGAAAGAGAGAGAAGAAAGGAGAGAGAACGAGAGGCGCTCTGGCTCCCCGGCTCCTATCCCAGACAGGTCAAGGTCCCAGCTGAGGCTCCCCAAGACAAGGTATGTGGCTGAGGAAATGACGGGCTGGGCAATGTCCGCCTGCCAAGTGACACAGGCCTGAGGGGAGGAGGGGCTGGGCAGTAAGATTCTGCCGCTCAAAGAGAGCCCCTGAGGTCCCTCCCATCCCACCCCTTTCAACACGACCAAGTAGAAACGTGGGGGGCATGGAAGAAGTCCTGGGGTGGACATTAGGAGATGAGGGTTGTTCTATTGCTGCTCTTGCCTCGCTGTGTGAATTTGCAACAAGCTCTTCCCATCGCTGGATCTCAATTTCTTAATCTAAAATCGGAGCGGATGGGGAGGAAGATCTTGAAGATGTTTTGCAGGATAACTTTGCAAAGTGCCTTCTTTCCAAAGAAAATCAGCCCTTCCAGGGCCTCTGGAAAACCAGACCTTTAAGCCCCAAGGGGATGCACCCCCCAACGGTGGAAGTTTAGACAGTAGGGGGGAGGGGCTCATTTGGAGAGATGGCTAGCCCCTCAATGTCAGGGGCCCTGGGATCCTGGTCCATGTGCCTCTCCTCAACCTTGTTTCTCTGGCTGCGACGTGGGGTGGGAATGTCACAGAGTTGGGGCATGAGGCTTCTCTAGCCACCTGGTGTTCCAGAGGCCATCTCATTAAGGACAGGGTGGTAGGTGCAGGGTGAGGGCAACTCTCTGCCGCTCCAAGATCACAAATGTCGTGAATTGGGCAGGAGGGAGTGTGGGGACAGTGGTAGGCATATGATGTCCCCAAGGAAATGAGGGAGGGGCCACTCAAACCCTTTTATTAACTGTGGCTGCCTGCCAAAGCCCCCTGCACTTTAGAGCCATTGGACAGAATGTGAAGGGGGTGGGGGTGGTGCTGGAGCTACTCCTCTCTCACACTGCTCTTAGAGAGAGATTGTTCCAGATTGTTCTCTGGCTGGGGAGGAGCTGGCACAGGCCAATTCCAGAACTCAGGAATCCCAGGGCAAAGTCACTCTGGGTGAGGAGACAGTTGGATCAAGTGCAGCTTTGGGAGTCAGATCGGCCTGTATTCAAATCCTAGCTGTGCTATGGGTCCTTGGACAAGTCAAGTAGCCTGTCCAAGCTGCAGTCTCCTCCCCTGGGAAGTGTGTATAAAGCAGACCTTACAGCGTTGCTGTGAGAGGCCGCACAGTGCAAAAAAAGCTCAGCACATTATCTGGCAGCTAGTAGATGCTCACTTTTGCTCTCATTATGGAGGTGAAAATGGAGGTCCACAGAAGGAAAAGGACTGGCTTGGGGTCACAGAACTAGATCCTCCAGTGAGTCAGAATACCCTCTTCTCAGCCCCATTGTAAACACTGAGCACTTACTGTATGCACCCCAGCACCTAATTAGAACTCTATAGGCAACCGCAGCCCTGCTATTACTCCCCTCTGCTCACTTCTGCCCCGGCCAGCAATGCCTTGGGTCTGGGGTGGAGTGAACCCCCAGGCCCAGGGAGGGGTCCGCTTTGGGGTGGGCTGGGGGCACAGATGAGCATCTAGGGGCACTTGTCCTCCTCTCCCTTGGGAAAGGGCAGGGACGGGGGGAGAGGGGCTGCGAGGTTAGGGCTGACCACGGTGGGCGCAGAGAACCCTGCCGGGGCTCCTGCAGAGGCCGGAGGGTGGCAGCCGCCAGTCCGCGAAGCCCCTTCCTCCCTGGCCGCCGACAGAGCAGGGAGCGGGGGCGGCCGGAGTAGGGGTGCCCTCCGCCCCTCACTCCGCCCCCGCGCCTCTCCCCGCAGCGGGGGCGCCCCGCCCCCCGGGCGCCCGACGTGGACGCGGCCGCCGCCGCCACCGCCGCCGCCGCCGCGCGGGAGTCGCCGTCCGCGGAGCTGACATGCAGGCGGCGCGGGGCGGCGCGGGGCGGCCGGGCCTCGGGCCGGAGCGCGAGCGCGAGCGGCCGCCGGGCGCCGGAGCCGCGTCCCCCTGCGCCGCCCCGGGCCGGCCGGCCAGAGGAGCAGCCATGCCCCCGGGGCCGCCGAGCGCCTGGCCGCCCCGCGCCCGCGCCGCGCTCCGCCTGTGGCTGGGCTGCGTCTGCCTCGCGCTGGTGCAGGCGGGTAAGGGGGCCCGGGGCGGGGGGCCGGCGGGCTGCTCTCCAGCCCCAGCCACCGGGGGGGTCCTTGGTCCCCTTCCCTGCTCCCTAGGGACCCCGTGTGTCGCCCCGCTCACTGCTGCCCTACCCCAACCTCTTCCCTACCTCATTGACCCCCAGACCTGTCCTTCAGCTTCCAAACCCCTTCCCATCGCCTCAGCCCTGAGTTTTCCAGAATCTTGTGATCCCCAGTCCCCTGACCCATTCCCCTAACCCCAGGTGTTTGCCTCAGGGTCCCTAGTCCCTTCTTTGGCCCAGGGAGCAGCTGAGGACATCAGTCCCCCACCTTGGGCCTCCCTCCCTGTCCCCAAAGACCTCTCAAAGCCCTGCGGGCCAACTCTGCCGGAGGAGCAGATGGGATCCTGTTGTGCACAGCACGTGTGGAGGGGATGGGGACTGGCACCTGAGGGTGCAGGGTGGGTGGGGGCGGACCCCTGACACCCCGAGCTGGTGCAGTGCCTGGCCTGCCCCATGGGGCTTGGCCTCATCTTCACCCAGCCTCTCCTGATGCCCTGTCTCTGTCCCTTCTGGCTGCCACTGCCTCGCTCATCTCTCAACTGTACCCATCTATCTATCAGGGCGCTCTCACACGCGCGCGCTCCCTCTCTTTCGCTCTGCTTCTGTCTCTCTGTGTCTGTCTCTGATGCCCCACTTGTCTGTTCCTTGGCTCTGTGTCTGCCGCCACCTGTCTGTCTCTATCTCCATGTCTGGCTCTGTCTCCCTCCAGGCCCCAGGCCCTGCTCCCTGGGCCTTGAGTTCACTCATGTGCGGGGTGAGGGGATACTGCTCAGGCTCAGGTCCTCCCTTGCAGCACCTGCCCCTTGGGAGCCAGAGAGGCTTGTGTGACTCCACTGCCCCTCTCCTGGAAAGTTCTTTCTTCCCTGACCCCTCCCCCACAAGTCACTCTGCCTCCTACTTCCTTCCTGCCTCTCCTCCACTGACGGTTCCCCATTCATCCTCTTACCCCAGAAGGCCCTACCCTGTCCTCTCCACTCTCCACTGAGCAGCTCTGCCCTGAGTGACCCCATCTTCCCCTGCCACTTCCCCACCTGCCTCTAGGGGCTGGTGGAATGTGGAAAAGAGGCTCCCCGAGATCCTTCCCCAAGCTTCATTCTGCCTGGGTTACCACAATTCTAGGGGTACTTCTGTTGCTTCTCACTCCCATCTTAGGGCTCACCCTCGCCTGGCTCTTCTCGACCTCTGGCTCTTTCTCCTTTCCTCAAGGTTACTTGACAGTGCAGTATTATAGAAAGAGCACTGGACTGGGAGTCCTTTTGACTACTTTTCATCAGCTAACTTTCAGCTTCTGCAATACAACCCTGATCACCCATGTTCCCTCCATACCTGTCCCCATAACTCTAACCACCCATCCCTTAGATCTGGCCCTGGCCCAGGCCCAGTTTTAGCCTTGGACCTCTGGTGGGACCAGGCTGTTGCCAGCAGGGGCTTCCATGCTCACAGGAACCTGGAGCCTCTTGGGGCTGGCTCTTCAACCCACTGAGGAACTGAGAGCCAAGTCGCAGACCCCATTTGAGGCCTTGGTTTCTTCCCTCCCCCACTGCATGGCCTTCCCCAGGATTCCCTTTCTCACTTGTAAGACAGTGGATCTGGGCCTCACAACAGGGGATACGCAGGCTCAGGTGTCCCCCCGCCCCCCAGACAGTCCCTCAGCCCCAGTGAACGTCACCGTCAGGCACCTCAAGGCCAACTCTGCAGTGGTGAGCTGGGACGTCTTGGAGGATGAGGTTGTCATCGGATTTGCCATCTCTCAGCAGGTAACCCTCAAGTGTCCTTGGGAGGGAAGGACACATCAAGATAGTAGTGGCAGATGCAGGTAGAGGTGTGGTGGTAGTGGTGGTGGAGAAATAGAAAGCAAAAAGGAACTTGGGGCAAGAGAGATACGCAGCATGTTGCACACATGGCTTAAAATTGGGGCCCCAGAAGAGAATCAGTCAGTGAGGGAGGGTTCGGGAACTTTCAACTGGAACATAGGAATTAAGAGCATGGTTTTGATCTCAGACACATCTGCATTTTGGACCTGGCTCCAATGCTCACTAGATGCTAGATGCATGGCCTTGGGCAACTTCTCTAACCTTTCTGAACCTGTTTCCTTCCCCGTAAAGTGGAGGTAATGAGCGGAGGTGATAGGATGATTGAGTAAGATTGTGTATGTAAAGGATTTGTCACTACTGGGAGGTGTGCAGACGCAGGGCTGATGACTGGGTGCTGACAACAGCGGACTGGCGCTTGCCTTTGCAGAAGAAGGATGTGCGGATGCTGCGCTTCATCCAGGAGGTAAACACCACCACGCGCTCATGCGCCCTCTGGGACCTGGAGGAGGACACTGAGTACATCGTGCACGTGCAGGCCATCTCCATTCAGGGCCAGAGCCCGGCTAGCGAGCCTGTGCTCTTCAAGACTCCACGTGAGGCGGAGAAGATGGCCTCCAAGAACAAAGGCAGGCCCCGGTCACTGTTAGGAGGAACAGGGGTGGGTGAGGGGTGGTCAGGACCAGAGCAGTAGGTGGCTTGAGGAACACTCTGTTTCCCCCATTGCTTCCCCTTCCCCCCTGCCACCAAGTAAAGCAGTACCCGAGAGGGAAAGGGTTCCCCCTAGCCCCCCAAAAGACTGGGTATATAAACTGCCTTTGGATTGAGTCCTATCACTGCCACCCCAAGTAGCCATCAATATGTTCTAGAATCTCTTTCTGTTAGATGTGTGGGCACCCATAGAAATAAGCACCATTGTCTTGGGCTTGGCCCTAGAGGAATGGTGAGGGGAGGAAAGGAGCCCCAGACCTAGTGTCTCTCTCCCCACAGATGAGGTAACCATGAAGGAGATGGGGGGGAGCCAACAGCTGCGGACGGGCGAGGTGCTGATCATTGTCGTGGTCCTGTTCATGTGGGCGGGTGAGTCTGGCTCCAAGGCCTTCTTCTTCACTCGCCTCTGGGGGATGGAGGCCCCTCACCAGGCCCCTTCTCTCACAGAAACAGAGGGTAGGGGGCTGGAGATATCTAAGAGGTGAAAAGTCTCCAAGTCCTACCTGGGACAGCTCTGGGGACCAGGTCTGAGCCCTTCTGTAACCCACTCTTCACCAAAATAATAGCAGATTGATCGCTGCCTTATAGGATTATATGAGTACTTGCCTTTCCTCTCCCTCAGAAGTGGTTCAGCCTCCTGGGGGTGGACATGTCCACAGTTTCTTTACTTTCTGGCCATGGCTATGGCCTCTCCTTCCTCTTCTGGGTTGCTGTGCCTGCAGAGGCTTCAGGCCCGGGCGGTTCAGGGAAAGTCACTGCCTGGCTTTAGTCTTGGGACACTCTTCTGTCTCATCCTTTTAGACCTAGCTCTGAGATAGTCACCATGAAAACTCCTCCAATCCATCCATTAGAATGGCACTCCTGCCTCTGTGCTCCCACTGTTGACCCATCTCTTTAGCCCTTCTTATGTAAGTTCGCTGGGCTCATGTCTCTCTCTTCTCAGTCTGTGAGCTCCCTGAGGATAAAGACCAAGTTTCATTCATCTTTGTACTCAACTCAACCAGCACTTACTGAGCAATCACTCCATTCCAAACAGTAGTGCAACATCATGACTAAGAAGAGCCCAGTGCTTGCAAGGAACTCAGTCTAGGAGAAGCCAGGCCTGAACTTAACGATAATTCAGTGTGATGAGTGCTGTAATGGTACCATGTATGGGAGCAGAGGAGAAGGAATTAATTCTGGGGCTAGGGGTAGAACTCAGGAAAAATACATGACATAACATGGGAATTGAGCTTTGAAGGTTGAATAGGAGTTCACCAGGCAGCCAAAAGAGGAAGGGTGTTCGGGGCATGGTGTGTTCAAGATACAAATTAAGCTCAGTCCAGCTCAGTGCAGCTGCAATCCAAGAAAGACGGTAGAAAGTAGGGGAGTAAAGGATGGTGAGGCTGTAGACTGGAGTCTTTTGAGGGATTTGAATACCATGCTAAAGCTTCATTAGCATGGTGGTTGAGAAGGCAGGATCTATTATAGAAGCACTTGGAAAAAAATGTTCCATAGGAACAGAAAAACAGGCAGGGAAAAAAAAAGGGTTGTACAAAAGAGGGGGTTTGCTTATGGTGCATTATTAGACTTGACACAGACAGTATTTACATAATCATAAACCTGTAAACATAGTGAATTAACCCAAAATTGTGATGTAATTCTGTTAGGATGATGGGGAGGGAAGTAGGCAAAGTTGTTAGGCTTTATCTACCATGGTGGGAAGTCAACAGATATCTAAAACAGATCAAGAAATAACACCATAAATATGGAGGTAAAATGGGGAAAACGCCCAGAATTGGAGTTGGCTGCCTTAATACTGTCTGACTTTCAAAACATATTATGTTCACGTATTATTAGTTTGATAAAACTAAACATTTAACAGACTGCAGGCTCTGGAGTTCACATCCCAGCTCCACCACTGTGTGACCTTGAGCTAAGTTAGTTAAACTCTGTGCATCAGTGTCCTCACTTGTAACCTGGGAATGATAATAATAGGTACCATCATAGAGTTGTGAGGATTAAGTGAGATAGAACTTGTCAGTGCACAGCACAGGGCCTGACACGTGCTCAACAAGTGCTATTATTGTTTCTATTTTTCCCTCAAGGAAAATGGGAGCTGTCAGAGGTTTAAAGGAAAGGAGGGGAGGAGACTTGATCAGATGCATGTTGTGAGAAGGTCAGCCTAGCAGCAGTGAAAGGGATGGCTGGTGAGGGGACAGGTCGGGACAACCAGAGGGAGGCTGCTGCAGTAGTGCAGGTGAGAGACCATCTGGAGAAACCATCGTTCCCACTAGGCTTTGTGCTAGTGGGAACGAAGTCAGTGAGGCAAGAACTCAGGCCCTGGCCCCTGATTGCTCCCATTTGTGCCCCCCAGGTGTCATTGCCCTCTTCTGCCGCCAGTATGACATTATCAAGGACAACGAACCGAATAACAACAAGGAAAAAACCAAGAGCACGTCAGAAACCAGCACACCAGAGCACCAGGGTGGGGGTCTTCTCCGCAGCAAGGTGAGGGCAAGACCCGGGCCTGGGTAGACAGCCCCTTGTACACTGGTAGTCCCTGGATTACAGAAGGGGTCAGCTCAGGGCCTGGCATGGCTGCAGCTGGACAGAACCAGACTTGGCTGCTGCCTATGTGACACAGGGAACACCGCAAATTGATTTTGGATCCTCTCCTTTTGTAGGGTGCCAGGGGCCCACACTGGGGAAAAAAATAAAAAGGTAGCCAGTGGGGAGGGCAGAATTCTTGGTTAGTGTGGACAGCAAGAGTGGGGGTTCTGGGCTCATTCCTGCTCCTGCTGTGCTGTATGACCTTGGGCAGGTGCTTTACTTCTGTACCTTCATTTCCTCTTCTGTAAAACAGATATGAAAACCTTTTCAGTGCTTGTTCTGAGCAGCTCAGAAGACATTAGAGAATGTGAGAGGATCTCATGGTTCTGACGATGATTATCCAACAAACATCTGGCCCTCTCTACATCTCCTCCTCCCTCCATTTCCTTGTACCCTCTGGCTTACTATGCTCTCTCTTGGCTTCCCTCTTTCTGGCGCATTATCCTGAAGCCTCTTATTAACCCCAATCTCCAGAAGCACCTCAACAATGTCAGTGGCTGAGGCTGCACTCAGAGGGATGACTGCTGGGGGAAGACTGGGTGCCAGGGGCTGTGGGCCCAGGGCCCAGGACCCAGTCTTGGCCATTCACCTGAATGAGGCTGAAGGCTGAGTTTGAAAAGGCAGAGAGACAAGACATCCAGGCAGGGCTACTCTTTTCTTTCCACAAGGGACAAGAGCCTGGGTCTTAGGCTGCAGCTGTGCTGCTCCCTTCCTTCTTCTGTCCTCTCTCTGTTTCCAGCCTTGCAAAAAGTCTATTCAATTAGCCCTGGCTGCTTCTCTCATTTTTCTCCTCCCAGTTTCCAAACAAGCCCTCAGTGAACATCATCGAAGCGTGACTGCCTGTCTGTAGAGAGGAGGATTCCATTTTTCTTCTCTGCTGGTTCCCAGGTTCATGGGCACAGGGAGAGGGATGACTGCAACAGTGGGGAGGAGGCTCAGCTAGCTGCACAGTTCTCCCTCTTCCCCCTGCCCTAGTCTGATGAAGGAGGCTGAACTACAAACCCAAATTCTGCAAAAAAAAAAAAGCCACAAAACTAAAAGGCCTGGCCCCATTTTGGAAAGGCAAAGCTGCATGAGACATAGCCTTCTGCCTCCTCGCCTCTTCTGGACTGGTTCCTCTTTGAGAAAGTGCACAAAGCTCTGGGAGATGACAAGCACTAAGGCTGACTCAAGCTGTGTCTTTCAGTCCAAGGAACATCAGGGAAGCTGTGGGGCTGCCTGCCATGCAGGGTCATTCATGGCTGCCATCAAGCCTTTTCTGGATCCAGCCATCAAGGACTCGTTTGTGGTGTGATGCACACCTTTGCAAATGTATAAGATGTTATCTGCTTTATCTCTTTTGGAAAACAAAATTGGAGGGCTCCACTCGAGAGGGCAGAGGGATTCCCCCAAGGACTGAGCTGGTCGCCCATACCCTCTATCTTCAGTCTCGGGTCTTAAGAAGACCTGGAAGGCATTGGTCCCCCTTCTTTAGGAAGCATCTTTTGGAGTTTCAGCAATGTGGGTTTGGATAACTGAAAAGGCACATCCAGCATTCTGGGGGCTACTAAATCACCCACTCTGGAGTGGAAGCTGCTGGAAGGCAGGTCTAAGCCATTCTCCATGGACAGGCAGAGCAGCCCTGGCTATCACCATTGGCCTCTGGGGTCTTCATATCTTGCCATCTCATCCAGGGTTCTGTGAAAGGTACCCAGGGTCCTCATGTCCTTCCCTAGAGCCTGAGTGGTATGAGATGACAGGTCTCTCTCTCCACTGCCCCTTTCTGGTTAAAAAAAAAAATGGTGCTTGATGAGGAAAAGTAGACTCTTCCCTAGGACTGACGAGTTATGGCTGCCAAATGCCTGCATGGGAAGAGGTAGACCTCTGAATCTTCTATTGGTGGCCAAGGATGGGAGTGTGGGAGGACTACACCTAGCACAAGCCTGGCACAGTAGGCACTTGGTAAATATTTGTTGAACTGAATGATAAGAGCATTGGCCCCCAAGCCAGAGAGCCAAAAGCCATCACCCAGTGACCGTCCCTTCCTTCCGGTCTACAAGAGCTCTCAACGCTGGGCCCGCCACCACTCTGCTTTGCCCAAGTGTGGCAGCACAGGGGAGAAGAGACAGGATAAAGGGCAGATGTCCACAATACTAAGGGCTTCCTCATGGGAGGGCATGAGGCTCCACTCATTGTCTTGTGACTTCCATCCCTGCTAAATAGGGCTGCAAGGCCAAGGCTCCTTAGGGGAGAGGTCCTTACCTCTGATCCAGTTAGAGCAATAACCACTTTTTAAATGTAAAATAAAAAGACAAATGAAAAGGCACATCCTTGTCTTCTGGTAAATGCCCAAATGTTGCCCTCTTTTTCTGGCAATTGGCAGCAAGTCAGGATGTGTGGAGGAGGGAGTCAGTTCTCTCTCTCCATTTTGGCCTGCAGCTTCTTAGGGACATGCCTGCCAGCCAAGCTGGAGTTGGAAGGGAAATCTCGAACAGATGGGGGTGCACGTGTAGGAGAAGAAAATAGCTGCTCCATCATCCTATTACTGAGGCTCCCCAAACCATGCTTGGGCTGCCTCACTGGATAGGTATGCAGGCTGGCACTCAGCTTTTAAAACAAAGGGTTTTCCCCTCTGGATGGGACTGGGTGCTTCCCCTGGCCAAAGAAAGACACTCTTGTCTCTTCTCAGGGTAAAGAAGGAAGTGAGGAGGAATTGCAAAAGCTTTCTGCAGCTCAGTATTCACAGTGTGTTGTTCTGAGCTGTTAAAGGAACACCATTATGATCCCAACAGCCGGCTGAAAAGTAGAGCGATGATGCTATTAGCCAGTGAGCAAACCAGTAAATGGGGTACCTCAAACATTCTAGAGCTAGGAAGAGCTTGGAGAGAAAATGTCAGGTGAGCAGGGGTTTGAGTTGGCTGTTCTAGAAGGTTCTGAAAGCAGAGGGAAAACAGCTTACAGGCTAGGTGGGAAAATGGGAAACCAATTAGCACACAGAACTCTAAGCCACTCTAAGCCAAACATCACAGATATTTCCTAAGGCCTCTGTGCCCATCTAGTGCTAAATGATGAAGCCCCAAAGTCAGCATTAGGTATAAATAGCTTTCAGTAGGGCTTGGGGAGTTCTGCTAAGGGGGGTTTCCTGTCTTCAACTTAATCTGTGCCTGCAGTACATCATAAAAGGTATGAGGGAAGAGGAGCAAACAACACTCCTGGCTTGGATAAAACTCCATTCCCTTTAATTACCTCCCTAAACCTCCAAGTCCTACAATGATTGAGCTTTTCCTGAAGCTCAAAGTTGCAAAGTCAAACCCTACAACTGGACGTGGGATGTGGTCCTTTCACTGCTACTCACGTGGATCCACAGAGATTTCTCATACACTTTGACTGCTTTAAAGATTACCTAAAAGATTACATTCTACCCCCTTCTCAATGGGTGTTGGGGAGGGCCAGATTTTCTGTCTATGGCATGTTCCATTTGTTCTAGGGGGAGGACAGGTGGGGAGGAATGACAAGGCAGGAGCTTGTTCACTAAGTTATTCCATCATTGACCAGCTGACACTTCCTGTGACAAGTGGAAATTTTTTTCCTGACAGGTGCTCTGGCATACAAAGCGAGCACACCCTAGAATCAGCTTAGGAATAATTCTGTTTTCCCTTAGAAAAGCAAGACAACATTAAGAGAGGCAGGGAACTCTGCTTTCTAGTTTCAGGTAATAGGGTACTTTTCTTCCTATAAAAGTTGAAAATGGGCTGGTTAGAGAATGAGCCCATTCATCTTAGAGAAGGACCATTTCTCCTTTTCCTCCTGACTTTTCCCTAACATAAACAAAGCATCATCTATACCTGATAGGAACAAAATGGATCTGTATAGGTCAAGAAGGGTACCTCAGATTGAGAGAAGAATATCAAATTGCTTCATGACCTGAAGGCTTTCTAACAGAAAAAGAAAAAAAATTAAAAAATAAAAAGATAGAATATCAAATTGCTGAGTACTTAGCAAACTTATATTGAGTCTTTTGCCTGGACTCAGAATATATATTTTGTCTAGAATACATACAGTAGACAAAACTTAAAGAGAGAGCCTATCCAAACATGTTGCTACTTATTTTCTCAGCATGAGTTGAGATTTTAAAAGCATTGGCTAACATAGGTGACAAACTATTATTGCCTTCCCTTTTATCCTTGCTCCTGGGGGTAAGTCTGAGAAGCTTAGGTTCACAAAAGGGATCTAAGGAACACAATGTGTCTCCCAAATCTACCCACACTTATTCAACCCTTACCCAGTTTCTAGGAGCAGCAGTTTCTGGAGAAGTTGGGTTAAGAACCACCACCAATTTTGTAGCATTGATTCTAGTTTCTCACATCCCCTTCAAAGGGAGAATGCCCTGGGATAGCATAGCTTCTTCCTTAATCAGTGCTAGCTCTGGAGAAGAGACACAGAGGCCAACCACATAGCCACTGGGAGAAATGCAAGGGAATGCCTGCCTGCCTGCCTGATCAGGGCTGAACCATCTTCCCCCTCTGCAAAAACAGTGGCACAATGATATTTCAGGCTTTCCCTATGTCAGGCTCCTGACATGCACCATATGTAGCTGCAAATCCCAATCAATTTCAACATTTCTTAGCTGCTGGAACGCCTTTCTCAACACTGTAATTTACCCTCAAAAGAATAGGGAGCAAGCACCCTCATCTTCCCAGTACCACATTCTACTAACTGCCGCCCCCTCCCATACCCCACTAAGGTTGGCCTACCCACACAAGGAAGAAGGCAAATAACCTTCCTTCAAAGCCCACAACAGACTGCCACAGTATATATGCCACTCACAGAACTTTTATTTCTTTTTAATAACATTAAACACAACTGCTACAAGGGAAAAAACATGATAAAGAGGAGGCACCAAACTTCAGTTTCATAATTGATCCTGACAACAACGCAAGTAAATCAGGGCCTGCATTAGAAGCAAAACTACAGGTTATATCAGGCTCCTTACTTACAAGTAAACTATGTAAACAGCACATTTTTACTCTCTGCTTTGTCAAGACCCCTGTGGTGAGAGAATGTCGTCATGGATGAAGAAAGCTAGGTAGGCAGTTAAATGCACATAACTCTTACTCAAATAAAACATATAGCAAGAATTCTACCTGAAATAATAGACTTAGAGGCCACATCAAATATAAGAGATACGCAGCTTTGAAAAGTGATTAAAACTCCAGATTCTACCCACTACCATCTTTAAGGCGAACATGCCAGATAATGAGTTTTCTTTGGCTTTGTTTTTTCTTCTTAAAGAATACCATGTTAACCACTAGAGAACAGCTCTCTCCTCCCCCAGTCCAACAGATTTAATTAAGCTGCTAAAGCTTTGAAAAAACAATTATTTGAGCTAAGAGGAAATGTGATTGTCACATTTTCTAGTTAACCTGTCACTCATTTGATATGGCAAAGGCAGTGCTCCCATTACACATTCAGTCTTAAAGCCCCCCTGTACCAGGAGGGTAGGAACGTGAGTCTTACAATTTCTTTTGCCTAAGCAAAATGCTATCCCTTTACTCCTTGGATTATCTGTAGGGAACTTGACAGCTGCAATGCTAGCTATTCCCGTTTCATTTAATTTTAACTATGCTATGGTCCCAAAGGTGAATGTTTGGCATGTCTCACTCCAAGCCAATTTAGGGTAGCCTGGAGAAGTGACCAACATAGTAAATGCCAATTATGTCAACTGAAATAACAATTTTGACCACCACCTTTGAACAGAACCTCTCCTTTGCATTTTGGTCCTAGAATCTAAACCAAATGTCTAAGGAAAAGAGAATCCTTAACTGGATAAACAGTACATATTAGGGACATCCATCCAAATTTATTGGTGATCTAAATGACCAAGCTATTCCCAAGTCAGTTTCTAAAGTGGGAGAGGATGTTTAAGATGCATTACTCACATACAAAGATGGGGTTGATGAAACTATAAAACCAGACAGGGGCTACAGCAATTACGAACTTCAGAGAATGAACAGTAGCACAAATGCCAGACTGCAAAAAACTTCCCAAAATGATGTCTAGAGCTGTCTGTAAAGAGAGAATAACAAACTCCTAAGACATCCATTCAGACAGATGCACGAAGTCTGTCAACTTTGGTTAGAATACGAAACCTTAAGATCAGGTAATGCTTTTGTGCATAGGCTTAGTCACAACTGTATTAGACGCACTTTAGCAGTTATGTGAAATTATGCATCAGGGGCTTGACCAAATGAGATGGTAACAGCCAGGGTCTAAAGGTACCTCTTGTTAACTAATAATGGAGATGAAAGAGTGCCTCTCCAAAGTTTCTCTCACAGGATGGAGGCTCCCTGACTAACACCTGTATTTGATACTTCAAATATCAACTCATGCTTAAAGTTGGGATTCAGCAGATGAAACTGAAGTGCCACACAATGGCACTGGCCTGTCCTAGAGTGAAGACTCTGGGCAGCTCTTCAATAAAGACAGCAAGAAGGCCATTCTGAAGAGGCATATCCATGTCTAACAGGATATAAGAAAGGAATACTGCCAGTAGAACCCTAAGGAGCAGAGTGATCACTGGGGGTGGGGCGGGGCGGGGGAGAAAAATCCTTGCAAAAGGGCAGAGACAACCAGTCACAAGATCACAACGTATTCAACAGGGGTTAGTCTTAAGTCTTCTGTCAGAGTTAAGGTGTGTAAGGTTTATAAACACTACTGTGCAAAATAAGTTTAATGAGGAATGAAAAAGAGCCAAAAATAAAAAATAAATAAAGTCAGCTAGTAGGTACAGAAAGGAGAGGAGAGGATTTACACTTTTAATTTGTCCTTTCAACAGGATTTTTCTCCTACTCCAAATGCCAACTTTAAAATACTGAAGGATATTCAGAGATTCAAATAAAAAAGTAAGAGGGGTTGTTAAAAGTGACTTATATCCATTCACAAGTCATCAGTAATAATTAACACTGGCTCATAGCCTGGTAAAGAATCTCCTCCTTTCAGGAGATTAAAAGATGACTTCTTTTGGGCACCATAAGTAGACTTCACCTCTTCAGAGAGGTGGGTATTATGCTTGAGCCTGGGTGTTTTGGCTTAATGCTGGCTTTCAGGAAGCAGCCACCTTCAATTTAAATAAAAACAAAAAATTTTATCAACTTAACATTGCTTAAACACAGACACACAAACACACATGAAATCAGCAGAGAGCTCATACAAAAAACTTCAAGTCAGCAATGGGCATTTCCAAAAGGTGACAAATTCTTTAAATAAAAATCTTGTAAAAAATAAAATTCAGAATCTACAAAGCACAAAACAGCAGAAGAAAATGAGATGCTGCTCTGAATAGGACCCTGGATAGGGACCTTCACTGCTGATGGGATGAGACAAATGGATTGTACGAGAGGTCTGGTAGACGCTGGAACCGATGGTGGCTTCGCATGTTCCTGTCAACCCACTGAGTCAGACTGTATCTTTGCAGAGTTTTCTGTCGGCGGGCGTAGTTTCTATAGAGAGACAGAGAGTAAAAACAGGACAGATGTTTCAGCTGGAATGGCTATTTGTACACAAAAAAAGGCCAGCACAACTATTTTAAGCATATATTTACTTTTGGAAATCAGGTATTTATTTTATATTTTGATTCTCACAATTTTAGAAATTTTATACTATTTATATGAAAGGCACACCATAGGTACTATTTCCCTCCAACTCCCAAAGCTACCTAATTCCCACATAGGTATTAAGGTGGTATGTGCCATATACACAATGTTCTAAGGAAAACTAATGTAGAATAATGTTTAAGCAGGAAAAAAAATTATTTTGATCCCTCCAGAAGAATTTAGAGCAGGATCTATATTTCACTGGTTGCATCAGACTTGTACCTCCAACAGGACCTCACTGTCTGACACAGCTCAAGGTTGCTCAGGACACAGCAGTTAAAATTAGAATAAAATTCCCAGAGAAGGTAAGTCATCATATGAGTATCACATTTCAAGTTTAGAGACTGAAAAATTAACAGCACAGACTCGAAGTAAAGTTTCTTAAGACTCCTTTAGTCATGTGTTGGGCTGGAGTTCTGAGCAAGACCCTCTGAGACAATTTGATCCCATTCTCAATTCCAAAACTGTTCCTGATATCAACCTGGGAAGCTTTTTAAAGATATGGATTCTTGGCCCTTCCCTCTTCCCAGACTTAATGACTTAGAATCCCTGGAATCAGGGCCTGGACATCTGTATTTTGGGGTTATCTCCACAGGTAGTTATGAGAAATAGCCAGGGTTGAGAATAATTATAATAGTATCTGACATTTATCTATCCCTATATACTTGCTAAATTCTTTAAACACCTTGTCTCACTTAATGCTAATGACAATCCTACTAGAAAAGTGTTTCATTAACTCCTTGTACAGGGATAAGGAAACTGAGCCTCAGGTTAAATAACTTGCCCAAGATCATATAGTAGAATAAGGAGAAGAGTCTGGGTTTGAATTCACATCTGACTCCAGAATTTGTCTAATAACAATTACACTACATTGTCTTTCCTTCTGAGAACTGCTATGTATGACTTGGCAACTATAGAGGAAATGTGAGTGTAAAGGTCCTGAAGGGGGGAGCATGTCTGCCATGTTTAAAAAACAGCAAGGAAGCCGTATGACCAGAGTAGAGTGAGCAAGAGGAAGAGTAGCAGATGAAGTTGGTGAGCCTAGGCCAAAGCATACAGGCCTTTGTAGGGCATTGTGACGACGGGAAGATGTGAGATGAGAAGCCACTGGAAAATATTGAGCAGATCTGACTTATGCTTTAAAAGAATCTCTCTGGCTGCTGAGTTGGGAACAGTAGACAGGCAAGGGCAGAAGCAGGGAGAACATTTAGAAGACTTGCAATAATCCAGGTGAAATGATGAGAAATGGTCAGGTTTTGGATATATAGTTGGCCCTCTGTATCCATGGGTTCCACATCCACAGATTCAACCAACCGTGGATCGAAAATGTTCAGGAAAAAAACAGATGGCTACATTTGTACTGAACATGTACAAACTTTTTTTCTTGTCATTATTCTCTAAACAATACAGTATAACAACTACTTACATAGCATTTATGTTGTATTGGGTATTATAAGTAATCTAGAGATGATTTAAGGCATACAGGAGGATGTGCATAGGTTACATGCAAATATTACACCATTTATATGAGGGACTTGAGCATGCGAGGATTTTGGTATCCTAAGTGGTCCTGGAACAAATCCCCCACAGACAACTGTATATGTACAGCCTATGGGATTTGCTGATGGACTGAATATGGGGTGAGAGAGAAAGAAATCAAAGATGATTCCAAGGTTTTTGAGTAACTGAATCAAAGTAACTGAATAAATCTGTAAAGTCACACTGCATCAAAAATCCGTGTTTCAGAACTAGAAAGGTTCTTTGACACCAAGTAGTCCAACATCTTCATTGTACTGATGTGAGGACCAGAGAAGTGAAGTGACTTGATCAAAATCGTAGCTGGTTAAAAATTGCAAAGCTAGTATTAGAACCCAGGTTTCCAGAATTTCAGTCCAGTTCTTATTCCATTATAATGCATTGCTTTTTTTCCACCTCTCGAATAAACAATTCCAACCCCAACTCCCCGTCACATTGCTCCTATGGCCAAATTCTACCCTTTTTCTCCTTCTTTTAATCATCCACTCACCGCATGGTGAGGTCCGAAGGATGCTGCCATTTTGGGTTCTGCATATGATGAACTTCCATCAAGGCATATAGCTCCTTCAAGGGACCTGTGATACAGAGCGTTTAGTGGTTAGGAAGCAGCTAAGTGAACTACTATGTCAGCCAAGGTCAAAGTGTATGCTTTCAGGGAAAGAGAAAACAGGCACTAGTCTCAATAATATCTACTTATGATTTGCATAGGCAGTCAGCATAAAAACTACAAACCAGAGTGGGGAGCTTGCTCTTCAATGATTGAGCAATAATGGCAGCTACCACTCATTCATTCAACATTTACTAGCTTCTACAACGTGCGAGGAACTTTACTGGTCCCTAGGAATATGGCAGTGAACATGACATTGTACCTCAATGAAGTTTATACAGGAGACAGATGTTTCCAAAACGGTGTGATAAATGCAGTGATAGAGAAATACAGGCTGTTACAGAGACTAGTGGGTGTTAGGGAAAGCACTCTCCAGGGGGAGTAAAGAGATCTAAAGAATGTATAAAAGTTAGTGAGGTAAAGAGGGGTAGGAGGTTGGATGTCCAAGAGAAATAGTTAATACAAAGGCCCACACACAAAAGACAGCAAATACATTCAAGAAACAAAAGGAGTTTAGAACAGATGGAGGTGGATGCTCTTTGCCAACAGGAAAAATTGCTATAGGCAATTTCTCAAACACCTGGGAGCCTGGCAATGTACTAGGTACTTTACATGTTATCTTACTTAATTCTAAAAAACATCTTATATGGAGATAGATGTTATTAATATCATTTCAGAAATGGGAAACTGTGGCTTAGGGAGGTGAACTTGCCTTAAATGCTTAATTAATAACCCAGGTTTCAACTAGCTCTTGTGTGACGCCATGCTCTTGCTGCTATGCAATAATGCTAACTTTGCACTTAAGGGCTGAGACTTAGGCTGAAATCCAATAGAGACAGAAATGAAACACTAGTTAAGAAATAATTTCCCTAGAATAGTGGTTCTCAAATTTTAACATGCATCATAATCAGCTGGAAGTATTATAAAACAGATTACTGGACCCAGACCCCAGAGTTTCTGATTATGTCGGTCTGGGTGAGGCCTGAGAATTTGCATTTCTAACAAATTCCCAAGTGATGTTGATGCCACTAGTCTGAAAACCACACTTCCACCGCTGCCCTTGACAGTGGAGACCTTTTATTCTGCTAATTTACATGTTTCTCATTACCTTATCTACTATGCTTTCAGGAACCAAGAGCAGTCTAATGAGGCTACAGACGATCTTTTCAAGTTCTAGTAAAGATAACATAACTTTTAGGACCAATTTAATTTATCTGAAGCTTCAAGAAGCAGAGCTTTGTAGAAAACATATACCGTATACTTTGGAGTTAGGCAGAGTTGAATTAAAATTCCACTCCAGTAACTAGCTCTGTGACCCTGAGCAAATCACTTCACTTCTTCAAGTCTCACTACTCATCTATGAAAAGTGGACAGTAATACTATTTAGCTTGAAGTTGAATATTAGGAATATTATGTATAAAAGACCTAGCATATTGCTTGGCATATAGCATGTGTGCAGTGAGTGGTAGCTATCATTACAGTGTTACAGCCTCAGGCCTATGTTAGCTCACAAACACTGCAAATCCTGGGACAATCACCTTCTATTTTTAAGGAAAAATGTTTATTAAATGGATCCATCTATACATAAACTATGACATGTTTTATGGCACTCAAATTTTTTTCCACGATGAGATAATACTTTTCGGGAAAAATTTATAGATTCATTACATTAAAATTAAAATTTTATATATGTTTAAAATAAAAAAGCACAACCAAGGGTTAAAGATAATTGACAGAATAAAAAATATATTTGAAACACATTTGGCAAAAGTTTACTGTCCTCTTTCTACAAAGCTTAAGTCTCTTCATTAAAAAAAACGGGGGGGGGGTGTCAAGGATGTGAATAGGTCATTCACAAAAGTAATACAAATGATCAATAAACATGTGAAAAGAATGCTCAATCTCACTCATATGGAAAAAAAATATTACTGCTTGAGAAGAAAATATAAATCAGAAATGAATTTCCCCTTTAAGGGAACTAACTCTTGATCAGACAATTCCTTGCCTGCTGGATTTGTTAAGCTAAAATCAAAGGTCTCAATTAAAATTGCTTTTCCAATACCCTCCTTTCATAGCACTCCACTCCCTTTAGCCCCCCCAAAAAGGACATCTCAGTAGGGGTGGGGTGGGGGAGAATCAGCTTTGTAAAAATTTCAAGATACACTTTTACTGCCATGCCATTACCAGAAGAGGGCTGGCAATATATGGAAATTTAGTGTCCATCAAAATAGAACCACGAGATTATCTGTAGACTACGTTCTTCAGCTCACTCATCTCATCACCCGGATTCTATAAAATTGCCGTGGTAATTGGAGACTAAAGAGGTACTATAAACCTTCTACAAAGATATCTATTCACTTTAAAAGAAGAGAAGAAAGAGTAGCCAATTAGGCACAAAGAGCCTAATATTCAAATGCTCAACTGCAGCAGCAATTTACATAGCACTTACCATGTATCAGGTACTATCTTATGTGCTTTACATATACCAACTCATTTATTCTTTACGACAATCCTATAAGGTACTTTCCCCATTTTACAGACAAAACTATAAAAAACTGTAAAGAAACTGAGGCACAGAAAAGTTGTATTTGCCCAAGGTCACACAGCTAGTGACAGAGCCAGAATTCCAACCATATAAAACTATTATAGGGCTGAGTTTCCTTAAAAATTTTTCTGGGGCTGACATTTCATAGTTGCAATTAGAAAGTAAGAATCATATAGCACTATGTCTCTTGTATACCCAGTTAGTACTAGCATGAGTAAACAAGGGCTCAATAATTAGGTCTCACCTCATGCACCAAAAAATGTTAGTTTTCATATGCACTAAGAACTTATTGTTGGACTAGGGTAACCTTTATTATTAATAAGATTTAATGATCTAGACATAATGGGAGCTAACATTTATCAAGCACTTCTTATGTGCCACTTTGCTAACTGCTTTACACGTATCCTATCATTTAATTCTAAGACTCACAGGTGGCAAATACCACAATCTCCATTTTATTCATAAGTAAACTGAAGCTTAGAAAAAGTACTTATCTATCATCTAGTAAATGGGAAAGCCAGGATTCAAACCCAGGTGGGGCTAATAATCCAAAAGTTTCATTTTAGCTGATCGCTTCAACCTCTTCTTCCTCCAAATTTAGAGATGCTAACAAAAATGGAACACTTGAATTTTTTCCTCTCTTCATAGTCTCTAACAGATGGGCTTCTTGGACTAACAATCAGTACCATGGGTTTATTTTAAATTGTGGCTAAAAGGTGGTGAAGACTGTCCTTTGCTTTGTGACCAAGATGAAATTCATCCAAGAATGAAATTAGGAGGGAAAAAAATCCCAATATTTCAGGAATGAGGTAAGTAATTCATCTAAATCTTAACCTATATTAAACTGACTGGTTTTGGAAAAATCCAGTTTAATAACTGTCCTTAATAAGTTTAAAGTGAATCAATCGTTATATCCTAATGGAGGAGAATGGATAACGTTGACTGCCTGCTATGCCAATTCTCACAGGTTATATAGGTCACCATACTTTTGTACCACATGACCCCACTCAATCAAGTGTGGCACATGACCAAAGAACAGAGAATTTCACAGCTAGCTAACGACCTAATGACCTAGAAGGTGGCCTGGCACCAACAGGTCATTAAGTAAATCAACCAGATACCCTTCTTTGGAATGTGAATATCAGCTTCAATAATGAGAATGAGAGAGAACAGTACACAGGCAGGGCTGTTAGGAGAGAACAGTTACTTTAGATAGCTAATAGATAGCAGCAGAAGCACTGGTCACAGAGACAGATAAGATTATGGAAAACCTGAATAGGAAACAAAAGCACTCATTTCTGAGGAGGCATGGGTCTTGGCTCTACAGCTGATTCTTTTCACTATGTTGCTGAGAGTCTAGTCTAATCTTCATCTTTTCCTGTAAAATCCTTAAACTCAATTACTTAAATCATAATGTCTCTATTCCATGCAATCTAAAATACTTAATACAGGGGAGGGAATGGAGAGGAAAGGAAAGAAAATATGTGTTACAGTGGGCATGGACTTTTATATAGATCAACGAAATAGGAATAAAAGGAAAAAAATAATGAGAAAGCAAGAATGCAAATGTATCACCTCTAGGTCAACAAAACTGCGATGATCTAGTAGAAATCTTGACTGATTTTCCTTGCAGGCAAGGCAAAAAGTAAAAGAAACAGGAATTATTATATAACTCATTTCTGAAGTGATACAGGGATACTAAGTGACATATGAATGTCCTCAACAGTCTCGGCAAATCAAGTAATCAGAATTTACATAACCATTGCTGTTTATCATCATCAATAAAAGTCAAAACAGAGACTTCCACTTCTAGCCAAGATGAATGGGGGATTTAACCTCCCATTGTAAGCAACTATTAATAGAAACTGGGCAAAATATATGAAACAACTGCTCTCAGACTACTCAGAATTGTGATCCCTGAGGGAAGGGAAACAATTAAGGTGAGCCTTGAAACTTCTTATGAGTCTGTAATTTTTCAAAATAAAAAGCTTTTTTTAAATGAAGGCAAAATAAACACTTTCTAAATAAACAAAAGCAGAAAGACTTTATCACCAGTAGACCTGCACTTCAAGAAACATTAAAAGTTCATCAAGAAAAAGGAAAGTAATACCAGATGGAAACTTGGATCTATAGAAAGGAATCCAAAGCAATGGAAATGGTAAATATGTGAGTAAATATAATATAAAACAAATATAAATATTTTTCTCATTTTAAAAATGTCTTTTAAAGGTAGCTAATTGTTTAAGTTAAAGTAATAATGTATTAAAGGGTTTATAATACAGTTGTCCCTCAGTATCCATGGGGAATTGGTTCCAGGACCTCCCACAGATACCAAAATCCATGATGCTCAAGTCCCTTATATAAACGGTATCTGTAGTATTTGCATATAACTATGCACATATCCTTTCATATACTTTAAATCATCTCTAGATTTCTTATAATATCTAATACAATATAAATGTTATGTCAATAGTTCTTATACTATATTTTTTTAAATTTGTATGTTTTTTATTGTTGTATTGTTATTTTTTGTTTTTTTCCTGAGTATTTTCTATCCATGGTTGGTTAAATCTGCAGATGCAAAACTCGTGGATATGGAGGGATAACTAACTGTACATATATAAAATGTATGAAAACAATACAAAAAAACAGAGGGGAGATTTGGAAGTCTCTTTTAAGGGCCTTACATTATATGTCAAGTGATATAAAGTAGACTGTGATAAGTTAAAGATGCATACTGAATACTAATACAGCAACAGTTCTCAAGTGTGTCTAAGGATCCCTGGGAGTCCCAAGACTCTTTCAAGGCTTTGCAAGGTCAAGATTATTTCCATAACAACACTAAGATGTTATTTGTTTTTTCCATTTGCATTCTTTCACAAGTATATGGTGGAGTTTTCCAGAGGCTATGTGACATGATTTGTGTAGGAGAATCTGGCAGTGTCCCATTAAGCTAGACATTAAAGAGATTTGTACAAATGTAAAACAGTGGTCATTCTTCTCCTTATATTTGTTTGTGTTTAGGAAAAGTTATTTTTAATAAAAATGAATTATTTGTGTTAACATGCGATGGATTATTTAGAAATGTATTAATAAATACTTTAATAATTTATCAGTGCTAACTTTTAATATGGTGGAGTATAGATATATCCCACACAAGCAAAAGCAGGGGTCCTCAATAATTTTTAAGAGTATAAATAACTTTCAAAAGTTTAAATGGATCCTGAGACCAAAAACTATGAACTACTACCCTACAACAACCACAGAAATTATAATAAAGAGGTATAGGTAATATATTTATTTCAAGCGTGGAGATAAAATGGAATACTAAAAAAATACTCAAAAATAAAAAGAACCAGGGAATGATGGCAGAAGGAACAAAAAACAAATAGAAAACAAGTAACAAGATGATAGATTTAAATCCAACCTTATAAGATGTACATTAAATGTAAATGGACTAACACTCCCATTAAAAGACTGAGATTGTGAGACTGGAAAAAAAAGCAAGACCCAACTACCAACTATATGTTGTCTACAAGACATCTACTTTAAACATAAAGACATAAATAGGTTAAAGGAAAAGGATTAAAAAACATATCATGTGAACACTGGTCAGAAGAAAGCTGGAATGGCTATATTAATATCAAAGTAGACTCCAAAACAAGGAATATGACTAGGGGTAAAATGAGACAGTTCATAATGATAAAGGGGCCAATTTAGCAAAAGGATGTAATATTCTTAAACGTGTACATATCCAATAGCAGAGTTTAAAAATACATGAGGCAAAAACTGACAGAACTGAAAGGACACAGATATAATTAGAGCCGGAGATAAGAATACTCTTTTAGTAAGAAAATCTGTTAAGGATTTAGAATTGAACACCATCAACCAACAAAACTTCAATATTTAGAGAATACTCCACTCAACATCAGAATATACTTTTTTTTTTTTTTTGGAGACAGGGTCTGACTCTATCATGGGGGCTAGAGTGCAGTGGCCTCATCACAGCTCACAGCAACCTCATACTCCTGGGCTCAAGTAATCCCCCTGCCTCAGCCTCCCAAGTAGCTGGGATTATAGGCACGTGCCACCACACCCAGTTAATTTTTCTATTTTTTTGTAGAGACTGGGTCTCACTCTTGCTCAGGCTGGTCTTGAACTCCTGGCCTCAAGCAATCTTCCCACTGAGGCCTCCCAAAGTGCTAGGATTACAGGTGGGAGCCACCGCAACCAGCTCAGAATATGCATTCTTTTCAAGAGCACATGTAACATTAACTAAGACAGACCATATGCTGGGCTATAAAGTTAAGTCTCAGCCTATTTAAAAGGACTGAAATCATACAGAGGATATTCTCTGACCACAACTGAATGAAACTAGAAATTA
Organism: Daubentonia madagascariensis; assembly: GCA_023783475.1. Taxonomy (NCBI): domain Eukaryota; kingdom Metazoa; phylum Chordata; class Mammalia; order Primates; family Daubentoniidae; genus Daubentonia; species Daubentonia madagascariensis. The sequence goes on from JAKFHU010000117.1 coordinate 5,800,457, forward strand.
ATAACAGGAAATATTATTTGGGTCAAAATTAAACAACACACTTCTAAATAACTCATAGGCGAAAGAAGAAATCACAAGGTAAATTAGAAATTTCTTTTAACCAAATGAAAATGAAAACATATCAAAATTTGTGGGATGCATTTCAGCCAATGAAGTAGAAACTACTAAACATAAAAAGAAAAAAAAAAAATTTGTGGGATGCAGCTAAGCAGTGCTTAAAGGGAAACCTGTGGCTTTAAATGCTTATAAGACATAGAAAATTCTCCGCTGGGTGCGGTGGCTCACGCCCGTAATCCTACCACTTTGGGAGGCCTAGGTGGGAGGATTGCTTGAGGCCAGGAGTTCAAGACCAGCCTGAACAAGAGTGAGACGCCATCTCTACTAAAAAAAAAAAAAAAAGAAAAATTAAGCAGAAGTGGTGGTGCGCACCTGTAGTCCCAGCTACTCGGAAGGCTGAGGCAAGAGGATCGCTTGAACCCAGGAATTCTGAGGTTATGGTGAGCTATAATTGTGCCACTGCACTTCGGCCTGGGTGACAGAGTGAGACCCTATCTCTAAAAAAAAAAAAAAAAAATTAAATTAAAAAAAAAATTTGGAATTACCATATGACCTGGCACTTCCTCTTCTAGGTATGTAAGAATTATAAGCAGGGTCTCCAAGATATTTGTAGAGGTATATACGTAGAAGCATTATTCACAATAGCTAAAAGGTGGAAGCACCCAAGTGACCATTGATGGATGAATGGATAAGCAAAATGTGGTATATACATACACTGGAATATTATTCACCCTTAAAAAGGAAGGAAATTCTGACACATGATGTAACATGCATGAACCTTGAGGACATTACGCTAAATGAAATAAACTAATCACAAAAAGACAAATATTGTATGATTCCATTTATGTGAGGTACCTAGAGTAGATAAATTCATAAAGACAGAAAGTAGAATAGTGGTTGCCAGGGGCTTGGGGCAGAGGGGAACGGGGAGTTATTGTTTAACAGGTACAGAGCTTCAGATCTGGAAGACCAAAAAGTTCTCAAGATGGATGGTGGCGATGTGGCTGCAGAACAACATGAATGTACTTACTACCACTGAACTGTACACTTTCAAATGGTTAAAAAAAAGGGGGTGGTTAAAAAAAGATGGTAATATGTATTATATGTGTATTTTACCAAAATTTAAAAAAAATTGAGAAAGAAATTTAAAATACTGACCATACCAAGTATTGGTAAGGATCAGAGCAACTGCAATTCATACACGCTAGTAGGAATATAAAATGGGGCTGAGCGTGGTGGCTCAACACTTTGGGAGGCTGAGATAGGAGGATCGCTTGAGGCCAGGAGTTTGAGACCAGCCTGGGCAATATAGTGATATCCTGTCTCTACAAAAAATAAGAAAAATTAGTCAGGCATGGTGGTGCATGCTGTAGTCCCACCTACTCAGGAGGCTGAGGCAGGAGGATCACTTGAGCCCAGGAGCTTTAGGCTTCAGTGAGCTATGATCATGCCACTGCAGTCCAGCCTAGGCAACAGAGCAAGACCCTGTCTCAAAAAAAAAAAAAAAAAATATATATATATATATACACACACACACACATATGAAAGCAGTTTCTTGAAAAGTTAAACACACACCTACCATATAACCCAGTCATTTTCACTCCTAGATACCTACTCAAGAGAAATAAAAGCATATCCACACAAAGATTTTTTTCTTTTTAGAGACAGGGTCTCGCTCTATTGCCCAGGCTGGGGTACAGTGGTGCGACCATAGCTCATTGCAGCCTTGAACTCCTAGGCAAGTGATCCTCCTGCCTCAGTCTCCCAAGTAGCTGGGACAACAGGTGCACACCACCATACAAAGATTTTTACGTGAATGTTCCCAACAGCTTTATCTGTAATAGCCAAATGTTGGACACAAGGCAAATGCCCATCAATAGGTGAATGGATAAACAATGAATGTGATATATCTATATAGTAATAGAATACTACTCAAGCAATAAAAAGAAATAAACTATTTATACATATACGACAACGTGGATTAATTTCAAAATAATTAATGCTGAGAGAAAGAAGCCACGCTCAAAAAAAAGTACTGTATGATTCCATTTATATAAAACTCTAGAAAATACAAACTAATCTATAGTGACAGTAGACCAGTGGTTGCCTGGGGATTGGACAGGGCAGAGAAAGGCAGGAGGGAGGAATTACAAAGAAACTTTTGGGTCTGATATGTTTATTATCTTAATCATGGTGATAATTTCACGGATGCATGTGTATCTCAAAACTCAACAAAATTGTATACTTAAAATATGTGTAGTATATTGTATATCAATTATAACTCAAAAAAGAAAAATATCTTCAGAGAAGATGAGAAATTAATTTATAAAATCAGAACATGATATGAAGAAGAAACAAAACAGGAAAGAACTCTTGGAAATCATAAATGTAAATGTAAAAATAAAGAAGTCAATAAAAGGACAGAAAGAAAAGGATGAGAAAATATCCCAGAAAGTAGAAAGAGAGACACAGGCAGAACAAGGAAAGAAAAAATAAGGGAGTTAGAAGATCAAAGTTGGGCATGGTGGTGTGCACCTGTAACCCCAGCTACTTGAGAGACTGAGGCAGCAGGATTGCTTGAGCCCAGGAGTTCAAGGCCAGCCTGGGCAATATAGCAAGACCCTGTCTCTAAAAAAAGAAAAGAAAAGAAGAGATCAATTCTTAATGGTTCAATATCTAACTATGAAGAGTTCCTGAAAGAGAAAACAGAGGGAAAACAAGTATGAAAAAAAATGCAAAAAATTCTCAAAGATGTATGAAAGGTATACAGCCCAGATTAAAAGGCCTGCTGAGTACCTAGTATAAGAAATGGAGGGAAAAGCCCCAACCAAGATATCTCAGTAATTAGTACAAAATTTTAGAATACAATGAATAAAAAGACCCTAAGAACTTCCAGAGAGAAAAAGACGGGTCACATACAAAGAAATAAACATTAAATCAATAACAGACTTTTTAACAACTCTGAATGTATGCCTTCAAAATTCTAAGGAAAAATGATTTTCAATTTAGAATTCTATAACAAACTATCAATCAAGTATGAGAATGGACTAAAGACATTTTCAGCTATGAAGGGACCCCCCAAAATTTATCTCTTATACATACTTTCTTAGAAATTCTTAGAGGATGTCCTCTATTAAAACCAAAGATCAAGAAAGAGGAAGACAGCAAAGAAAGTCTCAGGGGGTGGTGGGGGTGGTGGAAGAAAGAAAGAAAGAGGAAGAAATGGGATCCAAGAAACAGGATTCAATCCAGGAGGGCAGCAAAGGGAAATCCTAGGATGACAGCTCTGTAGCAGGGTTAAAGAACGAGCAGTGCAGGTTGGAGCAGAACAGCGGGCTCTAGGAAGAAGGTCTCTGGAAAAAAATTGAAAAGGAGTTGATACGTAACTGGGTATGTTTGAGAATTTATAGGGGGTGAAGGGAACTCTAATTAGCATGTAAGTTGCATTTGTAAAAAAAAAAATAAGATAAATTCATTTATAGTTTAAAAAAAAGCAGCAATTAAGAGCACGAGAAAAAGAAACAATTCAATAAGGAAAATGAAACCACAGTATACTACTTTGCTTTGTGGTGAACAATATTTACTTAGTTGTAACACAAACAGTGAATACTGATTTAACAACCATTAAGACAGCTATACTAAAAAAAAAAAAAAAAACAGAAGTAACAATGTTGCAAGGATGGGGAGAAAATTGAAAACAGTGTGCTATGTGGGATCGTTAAAGGATGAAATGCTGTGAAAACACATGGATTTCCTCAAAAATTAAAATAGATTACCATATGGCCGTAACCCACTTTGCATAATTCCAAAAAGATTAAATAGGGTCCAAAGGTATCTAACCCATGGTTCATAGCAGCACTATTCAAATAGAGAGGTAGAAGAACCCAAATGTCCATTGACAGATAAAGGATAACAAAATGTGGATATACAAGCCTAAAAGGAAGAAATCCTCACATGTACAATATGGATGAAACTGGGAAACATTAAGCTAGTAAAAACCTCACAAAAGAAGAAATCTGTACTCCACTATATGAGGATCTAAATTAAACTTTAGTAAAAAATAGCATGTAATGAAGGGACATGGGGAGGAAGCAAAGGGGAGTTGTTAATGAAAGAGATTTTAGACTACAGATGAAAATTTGGAGGTGATGTTGACAAGAAGTGTATAAATAACACTACTAGAACGTGTACTTAGAAATGTAAGTAAATTTTATGTCAGTGTTTTTTTAAACCCAAATTAAAAAAAAAATTAATGGGTCATGTCAAAGGAACAACACGTAAAAGCTCCATGGTTTTTCTAAATCTGAAGACAAACGAGATCAAAGATGTAAAAATAAGCAGTTAAAACCCATTGGTTTAAAAATCTAGCGGTGGTGGCTCAGCCTAATCCCAGCGTTTGGGAGGCCAAGCAGGGATTTTAACCCAGGGTCAGACCGCTGGGCAACATTAACCCCCTTTCCAAAAATAAGAGAATACATAAAAAATAAGAGTTAGTTGTTGGGGAACAGGATATTCACATGGTACCAAAGTATCACCCCACAGATGATTTATCAATTACAAAGGGGAAAATGTACCTTATAATGGAAAGATATGGCAGTTAACACCTTAACAAACGTAGTATCACTATTAGTGGAACATGTCATTAGGTGTCATATATGCCTCCTAATCTGATACAGGATGAATACACAATAGCACCTATGAAGTATTCCTGCCAAAAATGCTTAAGATGAATCTAATCCTGCCTCTACACCCAACTTCCAGTTTACAGGAAATACAGGGAATGGAGGAACTAATTAGACACTACCATAGGAAACAATCAATCAAAATTCAGAATGTGGGACAATCTACAAAACAAGTAACCTAAATTAAAAAGAGATTAAAGAGACAATAACTAAACATGTGAACCTTGAATTAGATGCTATTTGAACAAAGTTACAAAAAGACATTTTTGGGATAACTGCAGAAACTGGAACACTGACTAGGTATTAATTAGATGATTTTTAAAAATTATGACTAAATATAAATTGCCAATGAGCATAAAAATGTTTAACCTCACTAATTATTAGAACAATGTATGTTAAAATTTACCTATCAAATTGGTGACAATAAAAATTAATACAATTTTTGGGGGCAGAACAATCTGGTAACATGTAATAAAAGTTTTTAAGATGTTTATATACTTTACCCAGCAATTCCACTTCTACGGATTCATCCTATAGAAATAAGAGTTGTACAATAACATTTATTGACCAGAATTTTCACTGCAGCATTACTAATGAAAAGGGACACAACCTACTTAACCAAGATGGAATAAATTATATAATAGAATACTTTGTAATCATTAAAAATTTGAAATATTTAACATGGAAAGGTCCTTAAAATACATTAAGTAAAAAGAAAGCAGATTACAAACTACTAGTATGTAATTTCCCTGCATATATTTTACCTTGTAGGAAAGATAATTATCAAAATGTTAATTTTGTTATTTTTAGGTGGCAGGGTGGATTTATAGGTGATTTCGATTTTTTTTCTTTGTAGGACAGACAATCATTATTTCTAATATCTGAAAGAATTAAAAATGAAAGAGAGCGCAAAATTATTTTTTGTGATCCTAGAGGATAGAATTAAGAATTACAGAGAAGCCAAGATTTGCTCAATGTAAGGCATAACTTTCCAAACAATTAGAATTTTCTAAGCAATGAATGGCCTGCCTCATGAGGTAATGAGTTTTGCATTATTAGAACTCTAAGCAAAGGCTGACTGGTCACTTGGCAAAGATATATAGACAGATTTATGTGTTAGGAGATTAAAGAAGAGCTTAATGGTCCCTTTCTACTCTAAGAACTTATAATTCCACATAGAGTTTTCCATTAGCTGAGATACCAGAAAGGAAGTGGTTGGTATTTCTTTGCAAATGTTATTAAAAACCCAAGTGGCACTAAACCAAACAAAAGAGATTATACCTATATTAGAATAATGGAGTTGAAGGATGATTTATTTTGTTATATTCTGTATCAATAATATACACATTATTGATAAAGGAGATGACTGACCCAAAGGAGAGGATTCAAACTGAATTGGCAAGAACTACATTTGAATCTACTCCCTACTAATTTCTCTAGTAAGAACCTGAAGAATTATACTTTTCCAAGGTGAATTAACATTAAACATCTCAAAAAAAAAAAAAAAAGGGAGTGTAAGAGGCACTATGCTCCCCTTTTTGCTTCTAGCTGCACTATAATTCACATACAAAGGAAAGATGAAGAATACACCACCCTCCCCCTGACAATATGGTATATAAAAATCTTAAGATTTTGGATGTATGAATACCAGGCAATGAGAAGTAACGAAAAATTCAACATTACATTGGGTTCCTGGAAGGCAGAAGGAAGGCAGAGGCCTATGAAATTTTTAGAATAACTGATGATGTTGAAAGTCCTTAGCTGTCAAAAAAGGAATGCCCTAAAGATGTACTTTTTAATAAACAACGTTTTATTATGGAAAATTTCAAATATATGCAAAAGTAGAGAACAGTGTAATGAACCCCCACGTACTCATCACTCAGCTTCATTTATCAACATTTTGTCAAAGGTGTTTCATCTAATTTTCCAGGTTTTTTTGCGATGTAAAAACACACACCAGATATCACACTATTTTACCTATAAAAACTAACTTCAGTATGAAAAGATATACTTTCTTGCTAATAATAGTAAGTATGCCATAAGTGCTAGTTGCTAGAGCTAGGTACTATTCTATGCAATATACTTGTACTTACATATATAACTTTCACGTAAGCTAAGCCTTGTTATTATCCCAATTTTACAAATGACTTTTTAATGGCTCACCCAGCCAGTAAGCAGTGGTACCAAGATATGAACCCAGAAGTTAAGTCTAGACTAGGCTTTACTCTCCTAATCACTCAAGTATGCTGTCTTTCCACTATATTAGTTATTCTAGTTGTTCCTTAAGGGATATAGACTGTTGTGGTAATATTGGGAGAGGGACTGCTGAATGGGGAAGAGATTAGAAAAGATGCTATAATGTGAACAGCTGCTCTTTGCTTTTCTTGAGAAATTTTCTTTAAATGACCCAAATAAGAAAGCAAACAGTTAACTGGATATCATCAGTGTCAACTCCCTAGGATATAAAAAAAGGAAATTCACCTCACAGAGGGAAAAGCAATGAGTAGGCTTCTTCCACAGAGCTTGAACATAGATAAATTTCTTTTAAATCTGTCCCTCCAATAACATGGGGGGGGAGGGCGGGGGCACAGGGAAGGGTGTCTTTACTTCTACCAGACCTAAAATAGTTCAAGCAAAGGGATCTCACAAGTAGAGGGCTGAGAAATCAGTAAGAGTAATATTTGATTGCTTAATGAAATCTTGAGTAAAAAATAAAAGGACCTGGAATAAAAAATTCTTCCGACTGATGTCTCAGGGTTCTAAATCTTTCACTCATAGCCTTATAAAACAAACAAGAAAAAAACTACTAAATGATTCAGAACTTGTCAAAAGAAAGAGGAGTCTCCTCTGCAGAAGGACCAAAAATTCTAAAATCTACCCTAGTGATTTACAATAGATCTTAGAGTAATTAAACTAATTATCTTCTCCGGGGAACCTACCTAGGGCATCCTCCTTTTCCATTTTCCACTGTTCCCAAACATAAGTAGAAGGGTTCATTCCTGTTCCTACTGCACTTTATATGTAATTCTATTAGAGCACTAATCAATACTGTGGTGTAATTATCTTCTCCTTTTCTGGACTATGAATTCCCAGAGGGGCAAGGCCCTATCTTATTCCTCTTTATGTTTCCAATTCCTAATCTTCAAACCCAGCACAACTGAAAGTACTCAAGAAAGTTTGCTGAATGAATAGGGAAAGGTAAAGATGACAGAAAATGGAGTGATCTTTATAAGAAGTAACTCTTTCATCATTATGAAACCTTTCTAACCTCTTCACCTTCAGTTCTGCCCACAAGTTTCCCTTTAGGAATTTTCCCATCAGCCAATAGTTGAGGCTGAATGGTAACATGGACTGTAGTCTCCTGAGGGCTGGAGAAAGAATCCAGCCATTTTGTTTTGCAACAGCTTCTAATGAAGTAAAGAGAATGCAGCTTGAAGGATCTGGAAGGTAGTCAAACATTTCAAAAGCTTTTATTCAGAAGCCAAAATGCAGAATGGTCTTGTAATGCCTGCTTTTTACACTTAAATGCTGAAGACAACAGGAAAAACAAATAATTTCAAATAAAAAAACCAATGATTAATAAGCAGCACCTGGTCATCCACTTCCCTTTTTCGAACAGAAAATCCCCAGCAAAAAGTACAGGTCTGGGTTACAGCCCTCAACCATGGGGAAGTCAATTTTCATGTACTGGTATGGGTGTGCTTAGATCCCTCTTTAATACTGGTTAGCCAAACTACTTTAAGGATTCTCTGGTTAGGCAATTCCTTGAAGTGAAAATCTTTAGGTAAGGAAATTATCTTTCCACAATTTAAGAAAATTCAAAATCTCCCAGTTTAAGCTACATTACACTGGAAAGAAAATGTCCTATCACATGTTTTATATGCCATTCTTTGGTTACCATGTTACCTTGGTTAGAGTCCACTGGGTCTTCTATATGAGCAATGACACTCCTGAGATAAATTTGCTTCTGCTGTTCTAGATTCGATTGTGAAAACGTCGGAACATTAGTCCTTGAACAAAGCAAATCAGGAGGAGGAAAAACAGTCCATTAGAACCGTGAGTATAGCACTTTAGAAGTCACATACTGCTGACTGATTAGAACAACTAAGTTTCAGAGGCAAAATTTTCTTTAAGATCCAGTGACAATATAGTCTTAGTCACATAATATGAAGCTGAAATAAAGTATAGAGAGAAAAAGGAAGAAAAGAAATAGATACAATCTCCTGCTAACAAGGAATAGGAAGGTGAAAAAGTATTACCTAGGGCCTAGAGAAAGAAAGCATTGTCGAGTAATTCAGGGTTAGTCAGGACATAGCTAACTTCATAGAGCCAAGTTCAAAAGTTGTATGAGATAAAGACTGAATAGGATCAGCTAGATCTGGCAATTGGTGCAATGGTGACCTTGGCAAGAGCACTTTCTGGCCCTTGCTCATACTGATTGACTGTACTAAAGAGTCAGTGAATGAGAATACTGAGATTTTAAATTTATTACTGTTTAAAGTAGCCTGACTTGTGTTCTTTTGATATAATTTCCTTTTTAAGAAATTCACAAGTTTTCCCTCAATTATGCAAATAAAACAAAAAAAACCCAGAAAACTGGGATGAGGGGTAGCCTTATTTGTAATAATTAAAACTTTAAAGCAAAACAACTATATAATTAATGTGTTATTAAAAAATTTTGAAATCTAGGGCTGGACGACATGGCTCGTGCCTATAATCCCATGAGAAGCTGAGGCAGGAGGACTGCTTGAGGCCAGGAGTTCAAAACCAGCCTGGGCAACATAGCAAGACTCCTGTCTCTACAGAAAAAAAAAAAAAATTAGTCGGCTGTAATTGGTGGCACTGTAATACTAGCTACCTGGGAGGCAGAAGTGGGAGGATTGCTTGCGCCCAGGAGTTAGAGGTTATAGTGAGCTATGATCACACCACTGCACTCCAGCCTGGGCGACATAAGACTCTGTATCTAATTTAAAAAAAAAAAATTTTTTTTTTTTAAATCTCACTGTAAGGAAGCCTGATTCAACCTAAAAAACAGCTTTCCTAGCATATTCAATTGAAAGGCCCATGTAGAGACACTGCCATCTCCTGGCAACAAGAGAATATATTGAAAAGATGCCCCAAACCTGCAACCCCTACTAGAATTTTTCCCCAAGGATAGCTGTATGCAAGTTGAGAGAGATGACTAAATGATTTTCTACATAGTTAACATTTTTGTTAAAATTATTCTAACCTCCTATCATATATGTGACCAGGCTCCCCCATACACAGGAGAAATCTTACCTTTATACAGTAGTTTTAGTACTTTCACTAATATGTCTTTTTTATTTTCAAAATAACTTTGTGAGGCAGCAGAGAAGGCATCACTAGCCTTATTTTATGCATAAAAACTGAGGTGAGCTGGGTGGGGTGGCTCACACCTGTAATCCTAGCAACTCTGGTAGGCCGAGGTGGAAGGACTGCTTGAGGCCAGGAGTTCAAGACCAGCCTGAGCAAGAGCAAGACCCTTCTCTACAAAAAACAGAAAAATGAGCCGGGTGTGGTGGTGCATGCCTGTAGTCCCAGCTACTCAAGAGGTTGAGGCAGAAGAATAGCTTGAGCCCAGGAGCCTGAGGTTGCAATAAGCTATGATGACGCCAAGAGCTAGACTGTCTCAAAAAAACAAACACACACACACAGGTGACAGATTATTTAACCTCCCCAAGGTCACACAGTTGGTAGTGCCAGAACTTCAAGTTTGCTGACTCCTGAAGCAGGTTTTCCACACTAAGGGGGAACTGGGGAGGGGAAGAAAGAGATTGAAGAAAACCAAAAGAAACCAGAATATTTAATTATACTGTTATGTTACCTGGTTTTGCTCTGTAGAACAGGAATGACTTTGCCTAGTCTTCTCTCATGGCCTTTCATCTTCCCAGAATCCTTGTCAAAAACATCCTGCTTTTTTTCAGAGTAGAAGGAATGCAAAAGGAAAGATGGTTCTTAGTTGTATGAAAACCACTGAAAACATTATTTATGGAAATATTTTTAAACTAGGGGATACAAAGGCATATCCTTGAACACTACTGTGTATCAGGTACTTCTAGTAGTGCTTTAAATGAGATAGCAACTATCATCTTTAAAAAAAAAAAAAACCCTGGCGGGTACGATGATATTGGGTTATCAGAACTTATTAACATTAGTGTCACTAAAGTTGGTACACAACCCCCCACTACTAAATTTGACTGGCTTTAAGAAAAAAAAAAAAAGAAGAAAGAAAAAAAATAACCCAATGCAGTACGTATTATTATACCCATTTAGCAGACAGGGAATGAGGCTCAAAAAGGTTAAGTAAAGATTTTTCAGCTCCTCAGTGGCTGACTCAGAGCTGTTGCTATATCTAATATAGATAGATAGCATGGCAACCAAAAATTGGGACTTAAGCTAAAACTCAAAGAAAGGAGAAATAATAAAATCATCATCTTAGTAATTACTCAATAGATGGTAATTTAATATTACGTACCAGGTACTATAAATACATTATTTCATTAATCTTTACTATACTATAAAGTATTATTTACTCCAATTTAGATAAGAACTGTGGGGGAACATAGAGGCTAAATAATTGATTGAGGATCACAGTGCCATCAGGATTCAAATCCCAACTTGAATACAAAACTCTACTACATTGTAATAAACACACCACTGTGGTGCAGGAAGGATGTCCACAGCTGGGGAGGCTGTGCCTATGTGGAGACAGGGAGCATATGGAAACTCTGCTATACAGCTTCTGAGTGAAAATAATTTCATTTTTCACTTCACCATGAAAAAAATATACTTACTTTGTTTGAACTGGAAACAAGGGGAAACTTCATTTCACAACTTGACTTATGTGATCCACCATTTCTCCAGGATGACCCCATATTAGAAGGAGTTTCTGAATGGTCTGAGATCTGAGAAAATGCAGGTGTAGGTTTCTTGCTGTCAGGCATATCTTTATCAGAGACAGTTTGTTGAAAGTTATTGTTTGAAGGAGAGAAGAGTGAGGGCCTATCCCAAGCAGAGTTATTGGAGTTGATCCCTTCAGATTCAGTGCAAAGTTTGCTCTCATTTTGGCTAAGACCATCTTCTCTCAACTCTTCCCCAAGGGAGGACGATTTTTCAATATCTTTGGATGAATCAGTTTTGTCCTTATCAAGCACAGCATCACAGACTGTTGGATTAAATGGTGCAACAGTTACTTTTATAAGATTCTTTTCTAGTGTGGAGCGTCTGTTTAATGGTTTAGTGGAAGTTGATCCATGACCAACTGATGTACTTATTTGAGGTAGTTTAAAGAAGCCAGGGGTCTCAGCTACTGGTCCCAAGCTGTATAATGAATTTTTCTCTTGGGGAGTATCAGGTAGAATTTGACTCCCTCTTTCTCCCTTTTCAACATGCCCACTATCATCTTTATGCAACCCTCCTTCCCAGGAATGGTCATCTGATGGCTCATCAATCTTCAAGAGCTCCTCAATCTCTTCTTCTGTATAATTGTAATGGCCATCATCTTCTTCTCCATCAGACAGCTCCAGCAAGGAGTCATCTAATCCATCTTCATCCAAGGAATCCCAAGAAAATGGGGCATTGTCTTTAGGTAAGAGAGAGGTACCAGAAGACTGTCCAGAGGGCACTAGTGAGCACATCATATCTGGAGAAATAAGAGGCAGTTTCACTGAGGAACAGGAAATAATACCTGTTCATCAATTCCAATCTGCTGTATATAGGGGTGGTATCCTAATATTTCAAAATCTTTGCATTATGACTTGTAACATGAGAAGTAATTTTAAGATATTTAACCTTACCCAAGCCATGGAAATACATATTAGAACAATGAGATACTGTTTCCCTATCAAAACAGTAATTTTTTTTTTTTTTGAGACAGGGTCTAGCTCTGTTGCCCAGGCCAGAGTGCAGAGGCATCATCATAGCTCACTGCAACCTCAAAGTCCTGTGCTCAAGTGATCCTCCTGCCTCAGCTTCCTGAGTAGCTGGAACTACAGGTGACTACCACCACACCCAGCTACTTTTTCTACTTTTTGTAGAAATGGGGTCTCACTCTTGCTCAGGCTAGTCTCAAACTCCTGGCCTCAAGCGATCCTCCTGCCTTGGCCTCCCAAAGTGCTAGGATTATAGGCGTGAGCCACCTCGCCCAGCCCAAAATGGTAATAATTAAGATGGCATGATAATCCAGGTTGGTGAGGATGTGGAGAAACAAGCACTCTCACATACTATCGGTAAGAGTACAAGTCAGCACAATATTTTGTGAAGAATAATCTGGCAATATCATTTGACCCAACAATTTCACTTCTGGAAATTTATCCTTCAAAAGTACCTATTACAAATGCACACAGGGATACTTATATAAGGATGTTCAAACCAGTGTTATTCAAAGTAGTCAAATATTGGAGGCAACCTAAATGTTCTCCCACCAAGAAAACTATTCCGTAAAATCATGGTACATTCATGCTCTGGAGTATTTTTCAGCTATTTAAAAATGCAATGAAGTAGATCTGTATGTACTATCATGCAATGATATCTACAACATACAAACAAAACAAATATACTATGTAAGATGTTTGGACACTCACAGTTTACACTTAAAAAAAACAAATATGTATTACTTTTGAAATTAAAAAAAATTCAAGAATAAAAGAAGATAAATAATTGTCCTCCATACTGTGTGGAGCTGTTGGAGCTATCTCTGCCTTTGCCACGAGACCAAGTGGAAAAAGGTTTCAGCTCCTGCTAGCTGTTCCTTTCAGGAGACTTGTCAAAATGATTGACTCCCACCTTCCTGCAGGCACAAAGAAAATTAAAGGATCTTCTCATCACTTTCAACTCTGCTAATTACAAAGTCAACTGTATTATGCTTTAAGGTGCTCCATCTATTAATTTTGATCTTGATTTTTTTTTAAATACCAGAAAGTTGGATTTTTTGAGTCAAGAACACCAAAGAAAAATCTTTACAATAAAAAATTATGCAACTAAAGGAACTAGTTTTGTTCCTCCCAACAATTTCTACTTTCTTAAGACTATCATTTACTTTAGTAGGATGAATACTGGCTTGGGAGCCCAAAGTCCTGGGCTATAGTCCTGGTTGCATCACTAACCAGCTCTAGTAACTTGGGCAAGCCACTCAAATATTTGGACTTGTTTCCTCATTTATAAAATGGGAAAAGGATGGAGAAGGGGAACTAGGCAATGTCTAAGATTCCACCAAAATCTAAAAATTAACCATGACCACAGACACAAAAATCTCATTTTCAATACATATATAAATGCAAAGAAAAGGTCTGTAAAGAGACAAACACAAAATTGATGACTATTATAACCTGTGGGGAGAAAGAAGTAGGTCAAGGAAAGACTTTTGTCAGTATCATTTTACTTTTCTGCTTGAATATTTACTTGTATAATTAAAACCTAATTTCTAAATAGCTAATGACAGACCTAATCTATGATTATATTTCCAGATGGGCAAGGCAAAAAAAGCTGATTATTTCACATATCATATCTGAGAAGCAATAAGAAATGCTTAAACAGTGAAAATAATTTGGAAAACTCCTTGTAGCCTTTAAACTGTAAAAATTTCCACCACTCCACTACTCTCCATACCACACCTTGAGTTTAGCTTCAGTTCATGCATTCTTTTAGAAAACATTTTCTGAGCTACAATCATCACACAGCACTGAGCTACATGGTAAGTCTCTATATGACTTCTAAGAAATAAAGATATGGTTCCCACCCTCAAGGAATGTATAATATTGCTAGGGACACAACATCGAAAATTAAGCACCAATATGAGATAATATAAAAAGGTATGGACAATAAAGTACTAGAGAAAGAGTTAGAAGGAAAGGGGAGGGATTATAGAATTTTAGAATTAGAAGGAACCTAGCTAAACTTACTCATCTTAAAAATGAAATGGAACAAAAAGAAAAGAAATATTAAGTATCTATCATAAACTAGGCACTGTAAGACACATTTTACAACTCTAACTCCTCAAAACTCTGTAAAACTGATCTTATCAAAGAAACCAAGTTTTCTGTTGTATTTAAACTGAGAGCCACTAATACCCTTTATTTTACCAATACTGTTTTCTAGCAATTGTTTTGAGACAGTTCTAGGCATTAAAGCAGGTGCCTTTGTGAAAAGTAATTGCTCTTCCTAGTGAATGAGTTATTTTATAGAGCAAAGTTATTTCTTTAGGCAGCAGTAAGTTTACTTTTGGAAAATTTTTTTGACTTAAGAAAGTTTATAGTTGTCAGGCACAAATATCACAGGCACTGGGGTTAAGCAGCTACATTTCTTAGAAGCCCCTTCTGGGCCGCTGGCCCCTCACCCCTACTCCTTCCAAAAGGTTTAGTCCAGGCACTTGCTTGGCCAAATGGAGAGTTCAATAGATTTATACCCATGGGAAACTAAGTTTAGAGACATTAAGCAAGTTCACTTAACTAAGTACACATAGCTAATAACGCTAGAACAAAGATCCAAACCCAGGTCTAATTTCAAAGGCAATGTTTTCATACCACCTTTGTGACAGACTTATCCAGGGTCAGTGAGCAAATGGCAGAGCTAGAACCAATATTCAGGCCTTCTAAATTCAGTACAATCTCTAATAAACTGTGGAAGATGTAGATACCAAGGAGGGATTTTGGGCTCTTAGAAAAAAATAATTTAAGCTCCCTTATCATGCATGGAAGCCTTCCCTTGGCCTCCCAGGTGGAATGGAAGAACATGAGAAATACCCCTGAATGTGGCCAAACAACACTTTAAGAAAAACACTACTTGCAAACTTTACTTGCACACATAGGACCAATATACTTCACAACCATTGCAATTATCAATTCCTATATGACATGACATCCAGATGCACAAAACTGGCTCTTCTGAGCTTCTCTCGTAGAATGTGCCAACAGGTTTGGGAGCAAAAGCATGCAAAACAATGCTATATATATGTAGAGAGAGAGAATTTTTAACTTGCACAAATCATTCTCTTCACAATTTTATTTCCTCATTTTCAAAAATACTTTTCATTATAGAGGATTTAAAACATACACATAAGTGGCCAGGAGTGGTGGCTCACGCCTGTAATCCTAGCACTTTGGGAGACCAAGGCATGAGGATCGCTTAGAGGCCAGGACTTTGAGACCAGCCTGAACAAGAGCAAGACCCCATCCCTACCAAAAAAAAAAAAAAATCTCCCTGACACCTAAAGAGTCTTAAGAAAAGCATAAAAATGGTAGGGAAAAGATTGCTAAACTGGTAGGGAACTTCCCCTAGATCTTGCTTGGAATTATCCAGTATGTTCTATTCTCTTCTAGTTTAAAATAGCATTCAATCATATTGTCACTAAATTAATTAAAGAGCAGATTGGATGGACATCTGAAATATCAGACAAATTCTCCAAATTAATGCTCACTGAAAGATCGAGTATAGAAGGCACTGGACCACAGCAATTTACTTGAACTCTCTGAACCTCAGTATAGATGAGAACACTCATCTGAAAAAAGGGGGATAAATATTCAGTTAACTTCAAACGTAAATTATCATGAGGACCAAATGAGATAATGTGTATGAAAGCCCTGTAAACCTAAAAGCTCTATACCGATGAATGTTGATATTTAATGAATTTACAAGGGGGAAAACCCTCAGGTAAAATTGAAGTTCTTAAGTGAAGTTCCACAAGACAGCCTTAGTTACTTCTCTGCCATTCTACCACTACCTGCTTTTCTTGACACTTGCCTGGTAACCTCCACTTAAAATATGGGGACAGCTTTATTTTTAAGGTAAGAATATTTTTCCCATCTCCCAACTCTCTCTCTTAATTCCTCTGCTCCCCACCCTTTCTGTGACCCTATTCTGTCCTTCCACATCTCTCTCACCTGTCCACCCCCTTCTTCACACTTCACTTTACCACCCCCTCTCTCTGTTCTCTAACCTCCTGGTTGCAACCTCAGAAACTGGTTCCCTTTCTATTTTTATCTTACCTCAGAAAACCTATTGCCTTAGAGCATAAAGCCTTATTTTATTCAGGCCACTAAAACTGCAACACCATACACAACCCTACATCCTCTTTCAAAAGGCTCTAAAATCAAGACCATTACCAAGCAGGGTCTGACAGATACAGCCAAGAGCAAAGATTATTTCCAAAGGACAGGACTTCCCATTGGCCTTTGATTTCCAACCTTCACATGCAATACATGTGAAGCACACAGCACAAAAGGCACAGAGTAGGCTTTGTTACCACTCCATAAAACGGGCACACTTTAAAAAATCAAAACAAACTGAAATTATCTGTAAGAGTTCTGCGACATCCTTTGAGGGAACTGGAAACACTGTAGGATGGAAAAACAACGTAGGGCTGGGAATCTGCTGTAGGTAACATTTCACTAGATCAGGGTGCCAGGACTCTCCTCCCATATAGGCTCAGAGACTAGATTTACTAAGCTGCAGCAACAGGTTTCTTTTTAAAAAGAAAATGTGTTTTAAAAAATTTAGATGGGTCTGCTAAAGCTTGAATCCCCTAACAGATCCACAAAACACCGGAGATCAGGTTAGGGCAGTCTGTGAGCAGTTCGATCACTTCTAGGCCCTCTCCACAGCCCACCCTGCAGTGCCGAGTGCCTGCCCTCCTGCCCAGGAAGTAACCGACGTGGGCAAGTGACGCCGCCCCCAGCCCCTGAGGAGCAGGAGGAAGGGTGGCCCGGGGCCACCCTTCCAAGGCGCCTGCCTACCTCCCCCAGCTCTCCTTCAGACACGCAACCGCCACAGGCACCGCCCTCCAGGCAGGGCCTTCGCACTTCCCTCCTCGCTCCTCCCTCCTGCGGGGAAACCGTGAATTCCCGCCTCCCCGCGGAAAGTGGGAGAAGCGCGGGTTTTCTCCCCGCCCCTCCCCCAGCAGGGGCAAAATCGGCCCCTCCGCAGGCCCGGGCGGTGCACCCCTCTCCCTGAGGGTGGCCGCCCCAGCCACACCTCACCCGGACCGCTACCCCCGTTCTCTCGGGGGTGGGTCATCCCCTCCCTCCCCCACCCGCCAGACGCCGCGGAAAGCCCGCGATCTGCCCCTAGCAACACCCTCCCGCCCGGCGGGCTGGGGGCCCCGGCCTACCCGCCCACCTACACATCCATGGCTCCCACCCCCACTGGGCAGAGCCGGCAGACGTCACTCCCCGCCTCTCAGAGGACCGGACAGCCTCCCTTTTCCTCAGCAGCGTGAGGGGCATCTCTAGCCCGCCGACGTGGGGGTGGGGGGGCAGGGACATTCCCCGTCATCACCTCAGGAGCGAGAACAAACCCTTCTCCCAGCAGGGTGTGGGCCTCCCAAGCCCTCAATGGGGCTGACGCCGTGCGCGGCTCCCTGGAAGAAGCAACAGGCGCCCCCATCCCCCTCCCGGCCGAGGAACGCCGACCCCCCCTCTCGTCCCTCCCGCTCTTCACCTCTGGAAGCCGGGCCAAAGCTTGGGCGAACGACTGCACCTCACTGTGCCCCCTGCGCCATTTTATCGCCCCCTCCCCGACCTTCCCCACCCCGAGTCAGCCAGGCCAACACCAGGGGGAGGGCAAACAAACAGTGATTGGCAGAAAACCGCCCCGCCTCTAGGTGGGTGGTGCCCCACGCAGGTCCGCAACCCCGCCCCCCGCACCGCCCTCCCTCTCTATTGGCTCCACCCCTTCCCGTCTCATCGACCTGCTCGACTCTCCGCCGCCCCTGACTCTTTCCTGCCTACTGCTGGGCGGAGAGGAGTCCAGGCCGAGCAAGTCGAGCGACGAGCTCAGCTGATGCAACCTGGCTGGACTCGCGTGACAGTTCCCGGCACGCGGCGGCGACGGCGCCGACGAGTAAGGGGCGCGGGTGCCGCGCTGAGCGTGGGAAGCAGGGGTAGCGGAGCCATGGGCGACACTCCCAGCCCTGAAGAGAAGCTGCACCTTATCACCCGGAACCTACAGGTCAGGCCTCGAGGTTGGAAATGCGCCGCTGGGGACTAGGAGCCCTAGGTTCAGTGATTTTGAGCCCCACTACGGGGTCCTGAGTGTGTGGGACCGGGGGAGCTCTGAGACAGGCTGCAGACCTGACTGCTGGTCTGTCAGTCAGTCAGTCAAGCAGATTTCTGGGTTGCAGAGAAATCACAGTGGGCTAACCTCTTGCGTGCAGTTACCTTGTGTTGGAGCCAGGCTTTGAATCCAGGACTCCCACCCCACCCACCCTGTTATGTGCCAGGCACTGTGCTAGGCTCTGGGGATACGTGAGGACCCTGCCTTCCCAGACCTTGTCTGGAGGGGATCAAAGGTTAAAAATGACCCATAATCCAAACCATTACAGTTGAAGCAAGTACTGGAAGGTAGTATACGTGGAGCTTTAAAAGGAAATGAGAGATGGGAGGGCTTCCCTGAGGAAGTGACTCCTAAACTGCGCCCCGGGGGTAGCGGATCACCCCGTCATTCCATATGTGTTCCTACTGTTGCCAGAAACTGCAGGAGTAGGAGTTAGCTAGAGGAAGAATGGAATAGTGGTGGCGGAGAGCAGTTCAGATAGAGGGAACAGAAAACACAGTGGTTCAGAGAGAAGGCTAATTTGGCTGCAGTAGAGTGGGAAAAGTTCTAATGAAGCACTTCCTTGCCTCCTTCAGTCTTCTAACTATTGTCACCTTATCAAGGAGGAGGCCTTTTCTGACCACTTTATTTATATAACAAACCCTCTGCCATCAGAACTATCTCACGACTTTTTTTTATTGTTCTTCCATAGCACTTATCACCATCTGATATACTATACATTTTACTTGTTTATTTGTTCAGGAGAGGTAGGCAGTGACCAAGTCATGAGAGCCTTGAAGGCTTTATTCTACAAGCCCAATTTAAAGCCAATTTAAAAAGAGCAGTGATACATCAGTTGGGCCACAGCTTGTTCCTTTTCTTCTTTTTTGAGGTATAATTTACATACTATAAAATTCATCCTTTTAAAGTGTACAATTCAGTGGGCTTTGGTGTATTCGCAAGATTGTGCAACTATCAACCATTGCCTAATTCCAGAACATTTTTTTTTTTTTAAATATATACAGGGTCTTGCTTTGTTGCCCGGGCTAGAGTGCAGTGGTCTAGAGTGCAGCGGTGTCATTATAGCTCACTGCAGCCTCAAACTCCTGGGCTCAAGCGGTCCTCCTGCCCCAGCCTCCCGAGTAGCTGGGACTGCAGGGGAGCACCACGACTCCCAGTTAATTTTTTAAAATTCCAGAACATTTTCATTCCCCCCCACAAAAAAAACTTGTACCTGTTAGTAATGGCTACCCATTACCCCCAGCCCTAGGGAAACACTAGTCTACTTTCTGTCTCCAGGTATTTGCCTATACTGGACGTTTCATATAACTGGAATCATACAATATGTGCCCTTTTGCTTCTAACTTTCCGCACTTAGCCTAATGTTTTCAAGGTTCATCCATGTTGTTGGGCCTATCAGAACTTCATTCCTTTTTATGGTTGAATGATATTCCATTGTATGGATATACCACATTTTGTTTATCCATTCGTCAGTTGATGGACATTTGGGTTGTTCCACTCAGCTTGATGTTAACCACAGATTTTTGCATGCTTCCCCTTAGCCAGATTCTTTGTTTCCTAGTTTCTCTTCATAAAATAGTGCTGGTTGGGGACAAAGCATATGCAAAGCTAATGAAATTGACTCACTTGTTTTAAAGGCTAAGTAATGTGACCTTTCCTTGAGTGGAAATTCTCTCCAAGTGTCTAAATAGGAGCTCTGGAGGATGTAGGATCAGCTGCCAACAGACTTGGAGTATAGGATTTTAACAAGTTCTTCTAATAAATGACTCAGACCAGCAAAACAATCTATCATGGTTTCTAACAGCATCCCGAAACAATTACTTAAGGAAATACTAAAAACTTTTATCACAAGCATACCAGCCTTTAGAATTTTTCCAATATTTTCATAGAACAAAAGGAAGTCATTAAAGGTTTTAAATAGGTAAATGAGTTTTAAAGAAGTTTTTAAGTTTTAAAGATCTGGGTTACTTTTTGGAACGTGAATTGGAGGGAGTAAGAGTAGATTTGGGATACCTGTTAGGAGACTTACAGTAATCCTGGTATGATCTGATGGGGCCTGGATTAGGGTGGTGATATAGAGGCAGAGAGAAATAGGAGGATTTAAGAGCTGTTTTGGAGTACCTTGAGCAACTCAGTGAATGATAGTGCCATTTACTGAATTAGGGGTGAAACTATAAGTGAAAAATGTTGTTGGGGAGTGAGGTAAGAAGATAAGAGCATGAGTTTAATTTTGAACATGTTGAGTTTGAATTATTGGGTTGATAACAAGTACACAGCTCTATTTATGGGTGTGAGCAGGAGATTTGGGAGTTACTAGTAGTAATGGAAGCAACTGAAGAGGATCAGTTAGGGAGAAGGTAGAGTAAGAAGAGGAAAGACTAGAGCCCCAAGGATTGCTAATATTTAATGATTGTGAAGAAGAGAAGCAGCTGCAAAGAAATCTAAGCCGACAGAGAAGGGGAAAACTAAGAGAATAAAATAAGGGAGACCAAAAGAGGAGAGTGTTTCAGGGAGAGAATGAGGACTAAAAAATATTCATTGGATTTAGCAATTTGGCGGTCCTCTGTAATCTTAGCAAGAATATTTGTGATATTGTAGAATTCAGTAGTGTAATGTAGTACAGAGATCAAATTGGAATGGGAGATAAGGAGATGGAGACCAGAAGAAAAAGCAACTATTTCAAGAAGTTGTCTGTGAAAAGGAGAGTGAGTTAGAGGTAGCTGGAGGGGAAGATGAGGGTAGGGACATGCCCCCACTCCCCTAACATCAGTGTCATTTCATAGGAGTGATACTAGCAGCAGCACCAACTTAGGTTGGCTCTCAGCACTGAGAGCATGGCTGGACCTCCCTGCTGGCTCTGAGCCTGGACCCTCAGTAACACATGCCTTTGTTTTCCTTGTCACAGGGTAAAGGATGAGCAAGGTGGGACACCAGTATTAAACCAACTCTTCTGCTTCCACAACAGGAGGTTCTGGGGGAAGACAAGCTGAAGGAGATCCTGAAGGAGCGGGAACTTAAAATTTACTGGGGAACAGCAACCACAGGCAAGCCACATGTGGCTTACTTCGTGCCCATGTCAAAGATTGCAGACTTCTTGAAGGCAGGATGCGAGGTAAGAACTAATGCCACAAGCCCCTCGGGACTGACTGAAGGAGAGACTTAAGGGTGGGGTGGGAGCTGGGAGAGGTAGGCTGGAGGTACTTGGACAAATTCATATTTTGGTGGTTCCTTATCCCTATGTCCAGGTAACAATTCTGTTTGCGGACCTTCATGCATACCTGGATAACATGAAAGCCCCATGGGAACTTCTAGAACTCCGAGCCAGTTACTATGAGAATGTGATCAAGGCAATGCTGGAGAGCATTGGTGTGCCCTTGGAGAAGCTCAAGTTCATCAAAGGCACTGATTACCAGCTCAGCAAGTAAGTGCTTGATCATCTGTTCTCCTTGTGGCTCTGGTGCTTCTAGTAATTATAGGCCTGTGGAGTCCAGGCACTATTTAAATTTGGATTAGAAGCTGTTTGGCACTACCTATTAAAAACCACTGAAATATTTATATCCTTTGTCCTTTTAATTCATCCATCAAAAATGTACTGACTCGTAAATGCCTAGGTACTGTCCTGTTTGCTGGAGATATAAATGTAACCCTAACAAAGTCCTTGGCCTTGCAGAGCACACAGCATATGGGAGAGTGATGGTGAACAATTCAGCCTCCCTTTCTTTTCCAACTTAAATAATGATAAAAGAAATCTGAAAGAAAAATATTTTACTTGCTTCTTACCTCCCCAACAATTTTTATTGCTTTTTATCTTTGTCAGTTTTGTTCATATTTATAATGTTAGCATAGATATAATTTTGTATCCTAATTTTTTAACTTACTATTAAGTAATTCCCCATGCTGCCTCATAGTCTCTGCATTTAAAATTTTTAAAGCCTCTCAAATAAGCCTTTATAACTACATAGCATATATTATCCTACTAGTCACTTCTACATCTAAACCCTAAGAACAACTTTTTAAGGTAAGCATTGTTTTATCCTGTTTCACAGATAAGGAAACTGGTTCAGATTTAACTTTCCCAAGTTCATACATCTAGTAAGAATATCAGTCAGGATGTGAACCCAGATTGCTTGCTTTCTAGTACATTTCTATTTTTACTTCATCTAATATAATATTCTTTACCATTCTCCACTGTTAAACATTTAGAGCTTTTTTTTTTTTTGAGACAGAATCTTCCTCTGTTACCCTGGGTAGGGTGCAGTGGCATCATCACACACACAGCTCACTGTAACCTTAAACTCCTGAGCTCAAGCAATCCTCTTGCCTCAGTCTCCCAAGTAGCTGGGACTACAGGTGTACGCTATGATGCCTGGCTAATTTTTCAATTTTTAGTAGAGACAGGGTCTCACTCTTGCTCAGGCTGGTCTCGAACTCTTGAGCTTAAGCAATCCTCCTGCCTCAGCCTCCCAGAGTATTAGGATTACAGGTGTGAGCTACCATGCCCAGCCCATTTAGAGCTTTAAATAAAGCATATAAACATCTTTATATAAACAGATCTTTGAATCTACAGCCTCTATTGAGTGCCTGAGATTTTATTTATTTTAAAATTTAATCTACAGATATTTATGGAGCCCCTATAAAATAAGCACTGTTCTAGCTGCTGGGTGTGCAAAAGTAAACCAAAACAAAAGTCCCTATCCTAATGGGGCTTACATTCTAGCAAGGGAAAACAGACAGTAAACAAATAAACAAGTGTGTGCGTGTGTGTGTGTGTGTGTGTGTGTATATATATAGAAAGAGAGAGAAAAAGAGAGAGTCAGATGGTGATAGATGCTACAAGGCAAATAGGCTGGGGTAGAGAAAGTTCTCGAGGAGTGGGGGTTTCTATTTAAATAGGATGGTTAGGGAAGCCCTCTCTGATAAGGTGACATTAGGCAAAAACCTGAAGGAGATGAGGGAGTGAGTCATGTAAACATGTATTGAGTTCTTACTGTATGCCAGATACTGTTCTAGGCATTGGGGTTATAACTGTGAATAACACGGGCAAGGTTTTATTCTCTTAGAACTTAACAGAATTTGGGATATGGGAAGGTAGGATAAATAAATAAAGCTATTTTGCTTCAAAGTCACTTGATCTTTTTCTATATATGAAAGTGACTTTAGAGGAAGATGGTTTTGTAGTGTATACTTTGATGCATTCCCTCTGTTCTAAACACAGCAATAATAGATAAAAATATAAAAGTATAAACCAAAGGACAGAGAGGCAGAAATGAAACATGAGTGTATAGAAATAAAAAGAATCATTTAGAAATCTTGGAAATGTAAATTTCTGTTATTAAAGGGAAAAAAAACCCAACCTTGAATAGATAGGATCAACTCTATACTGAACACAGTTGAAGAGAAAATTAGAGATTTGAAAGGCTATACTAAGAAATTCACCCAGAATGCAGCCCAGAAAGATGGCCAAAAAAATGTAAGAGTGTTTGAGATATGGATAAGGACTTTTGTTTCCAGCAGTCTGGCAGGCTAGCTTTTCTGACCTACCTTCCTGCTGAAAACAACTAAAAATGCTGGATAAAATATTTTTCTAAACTAAATGTATCAATGTGTTGACGAGTTAAGCAAGAATACTCAGTGGCTAGAGTGAAAGTGAGAACACAAAGAGATACTGTATTTCATTCAATCTAAGTTACCTTTAAAAATACTGTTAATCTATAATATGCCATTGTTTCTAAGACTCATCTAGATTTCAGAGATGTTAAGTGTTAAAAAATATGCATCTTAGAATCTGTAAAATATGGTAAATGGAACACTGAAGATTGCTTGCACCTGAAGGGGAGCTCATTGAATTGTATGTTCTTGAACTTTGGTTTTCATAGACTCACAGAGCACAATGGGAAAAAAATGAGAAAAACATAAGAAAATTAGAGTACTAGGCCAGAAGGTCCAATATTTGAATAATAAGTGTTTCAAAAAGAGAACAGAGAATCAGAGGGAAGGAAATTATCAATGAAATATTTACAAAAATAAGGACAATTAAAGGACATGAGTTTCCAGGTTGAAAGGGAATATCAAGTGCCTACCACAATGGATGAAATAAACACACATTAAAGTGTATTCTCTTGATATTTTAAAATACTGGGGACAAAAAGTATTCTACAAACATCCAAAGGGACAAAAGAAGTCACATAAAAAATGTCAGGAATCAGAATGGCTTTGCATTTCTTAAAAGGAACACTAAAATCCAAAAGGCAATGAAGCAATTCCTTTAAAATTCTGAAGGAAACAAATTTCCAACTGAAAAATCTATACCCAGCCAAATTATCACACAAATACAGGGGTAAAATACCTGAAAATATTCCTCTGAAAAAATTATTTTCATTTTTTATTGGCCATTTGGGTTTTCTCTTCTGTGAAGTATCTATGTAAGTTTTTTTGCCCATTTTTCTATCTTTTTTAGGAGTTCCTTATGTTTTCTGGTTACCAAATTCTTTGTCATTTATATATATGGAATTAGCCTGGGAATGGATAATTAACCAATGAAACAGAATGGAGAGTTGAGAAATAGATGTTCACAAATATGGAAACCTGGCTTATGACAGAGCTGGCATTGAAGGTTAGCAGAGAAAGAATAAGCTTTTTTTCTTTTTTTTTTTTTTTGAGACAGGGTGTCACTCTGTTGCCCTGGCTAGAGTGCAGTGGCGTCATCATAGCTCACTGCAACCTCAAACTCCTGGGTTCGAACAATCCTCCTGCCTCAGCCTCCCAAGTAGCTGGGACTGCAGGCACACACCACCATGCCTGGCTAATTTTTTCAATTTTAAGTAGAGATAGGGTTTCGCTCTTGATCAGGCTGGTCTTGAACTCCTGACCTCAAGTGATCCTCCCACCTCAGCCTCCCAGAGTGCTAGGAGTACAGAGGTGAGCCACCTCACTGCTGAAATTCTTTTTTTTTTTTTTAAGGAGACAGGATCTCACTATATTGCCCAGGCTGGTCTCAAACTCCTGGCCTCAAGCAATCTTCCCGCCTCAGCCTCCCCAGTAGTTGAGAGGGACTATAGGCGTGAGCCACCACATCTGGCTAGAATAAACTTTTTAAGAAAAAAAATGGTATAGAGACTATTGATTATCCATATGGGAAAAAAAGGATCTTTCCATTCCAAATGGAATAAAGATTTAATTGTAAGGGCCAAACTATAAAACACTTAAAAGACAGGATATGCCCCATAATATTCTGAAATAAAAGGAAAAAAATAAATTAAAAAAAAAAGGCAGGATATGGGACTATCTTAAGATATTAGAGTAGGAAAAACTAAACAAAACACACCAAAAGCACAAATCACAGGAAAAGACTGATGAATTCAACTACATTAAAATTAAGACCTTCAGTACATCAAAAGTAAAATAGGCTGGATGTGGTGGCTCACTCCTGTAATCCCAGTGCTTTGGGAGGCCAAGGCAGGAGGATCACTTGAGACCAGGAGTTGGAGACCAGCCTAGGCAACATAGAAAGACCCTGTCCCTACAAAAAATATAAGAATTAGTCGGGTGTGGCAATGTGTGCCTGTAGTCCTGCCTACTCAGGAGGATCCCTTGAGCCCAGGAATTTGAGGTTGCAGTGAGCTGTGACCGTACCACTGCAATCCAGCCTGAATGACAGAGCAGGATCCTATCCCCCCCCCAAAAAAAAGGTAAAATAAAGTAAAAAGACAAACTGCAAATTGGGAGAAGGTATTTATAACACATGTAAATGGCAAAGGATTAATATACAGTATTATATTTCAAAAACTATAGAATCAATTGTTTAAAAAAAGAAATATATCAATCCAGTAGAAAAAGACTTACCTAGGCATTTCACGGAAGAAACCTGAATGACCAATAAGCATTTGGAAACATATGTAACCTCCTTGGTTACTATTCAAAGAAATATAGATTAAAACCACAGTGAGAAACCATTCATGCTCACCAAATTGGCAAAAATTAAAATAATGACAAAATCAAGTAATAAAATTATAAAAGCCAATTTGGAAAGTACTTTGGCATTATCCACTAATGCCAAATTTCAAGATGCAAATCCCCTATAATCCAGAAATTCTACTCCTGGCATATATAAAGAAACTTGGACATATATACCAAAATACATGAGAATATTTACAACACATTGTTTAAAGATACAAGCATAATAAAAAACTGGAAAGAAACACAAAAGGTCAGGATAGTGGTTCCTCTGAAGGAGGAGGAAGTAGGACAGAATTACGAAGGGATGCTCAGGAGCTTAGAAATATTATAATTCTTAGGTCCTTTTTCTTAAACTGGGTGATGGGTATACTGTTCTTTGTATTGTTCATTATTGTTCTTGTATGTATTAAGTTTTTAGGGGAAAAAAGGCATGGAAAATAGATTGACAAATTCTGATATTTGTTGAATAGGTGTTCCAGATTAAGACACAGGAGCGGAATGGCAGGGAAGCAGTATTTCAAGAGATAATAGCAGAACATTTTCCAGAAATGAAGAAAAAGGTTAATTAAAGTCATCTTTTAAAAGGAAAAACATAAAAATAAAGTAATATTTTGGATAGGAGGATAGATCTCTCACATTTTAGAATCTGCCAGGCAGGTATTCTCTTTGAATGTCCTAAGATTAGGGGAGTCAATTAATGTGCATTAGGATTGCCCTGGGAAACTGAGGCCTAGGCCCCGGCTTACAGCTGTCCCCTCTTCCTTCCCTCTTCAGAGAGTACACACTAGATGTGTACAGACTCTCCTCTGTGGTCACACAACATGATGCCAAGAAAGCTGGAGCTGAGGTTGTAAAGCAGGTGGAGCACCCTTTGCTGAGTGGTCTGTTGTACCCTGGACTACAGGTACTTAAGAGTGATGGAGTGGCCCTAAGTTACCTTTTCTGCTGTGTTTCTAACTACAGGCACACCTCATTTTATTGTCCTCTTTTATTGTGCTTCTCAGATAATCTGTTTTTTACAAATTGAAAGTTTGTGGCAACCCTTTGTCTAGCCAGTCTATAAGCACCATTTTTCCAACAGCATGTGCTCACTTTGTGTCTCTGTGTCACATTTTAGCAATTCTCACAATATTTCAAACGTTTTCATTATTATTA
This sequence comes from Daubentonia madagascariensis, assembly GCA_023783475.1. Lineage (NCBI taxonomy): Eukaryota > Metazoa > Chordata > Mammalia > Primates > Daubentoniidae > Daubentonia > Daubentonia madagascariensis. Next base: position 5,828,374 of record JAKFHU010000117.1, read on the forward strand.
TATCTGTTATGGTGATCTGTGATCAGTCATCTTTGATGTTACTGTTGTAATTGTTTTGGGGCACCACAGACTGTGCCCATATAAGACGGGGAATTTCATAGATAAATGTTACATGTGTTCTGACTACTCCACTGACCACCCATTCCCTGTCTCTCTCCCTCTCCTTGGCCTCCCTATTTTCTGAGACAATACAATATTGAAATTAGGCCAGTTGATAACCCTACCGTGGCCTCTTAAGTGTTCAAGTGAAAGGAAGGGTCACACGTCTCTCACTTTAAATGAAAAGCTAGAAATGATTAAGCTTAGTGAGGAAGGCATGTCGAAAGCTGAGATAGGCTGGCTGAAAGTTAGGCCTCTTGCACCAAACAGCCAAGTTGTGCATACAAAGGAAAAGTTCTTGAAGGAAGTTAAAAGTGCCACTGCAGTGAACACACGAATGATAAGAAAGTGAAACAGCCCTATTGCTGATATGGAGAAAGTGTTAGGGGTCTGGATAGAAGATTAAACCAGCCACAACATTCCCTTAAGCCAACGCTTGATCCAGAGAAAGGCCCTAACTCTCTTCGGTTCTATGAAGACTGAGAGAGGTGAGGAAACTGGAGAAGTATGAAACTAGCAGAGATTAGTTCATGAGATTTAAGGAAAGAAGCTGTCTCCATAAAATAAAAATACAAAGTGAAGCAGCAAGTGCTGAGGTAGAAGCTGCAGCAAGTTATCCAGAAGATCTAGCTAAGCTCATTGATGAAGGTGGCTACACTAAGCAACACTTTTTTTTTTAAGAGACAAGGTCTCACTCTTTCACCCAGGCTGGAGTGCAGTGGTACAATCATACCTCACTGCAGCCTCGAACTCTGGCCTCAAGCAATCCTCCCGCCTCAGCCTTCTGAGTAGCTAGGACTATAGGTGTGAGCCACCACGCCTGGCTAATTTTTTTTTTTTTTCCATTTTTTTGCAGAGACGAGATCTCGCTATGTTGCCCAGGCTGGTCTCAAACTCTTGGCCCCAAGCAATCCTCCCGTGATATCCTCCCAGAGTGCTGGGATTAGAGGCATGAGCCACCATGCCTGGCCTAAACAACAGATTTTCAATGTAGGTGAAATAGCCTTCTATTGCAAGATGCCATCTAAGACTTTCATAGCTAGAGAGGAGAAGTCAATGCCTGGCTTCAAAACTTGAAAGGACAGGCTGACTCTCTTGTTAGGGGCTAATGCAGCTCCTGACTTAAAGTTGAAACTAATGCTCATTTACCGTTCCAAAAATACTAGAGCCCTTAAGAAACATGCTGACTCTACTGTGCCTGTGCTCTATAAATGGAACAACAAAACCTGGATGACAGCACATCTGTTTACAGCATGGTTTACTTAATATTTTAAGCCAGCTGTTGAAACCTACTACTCAGAAAAAATTCCTTTCAAAATATTACTGTTTATTGAATGCATATAGTCACCCAAGTGCTCTGATGGAGATACACAAGGGGATTAATGTTTTCATTGTCTGCTAACACAACATTCATTCTAGGAGCCATAGATCAAAGAGTATTTTCAACTTTCAAGTCTTATTATTTAAGAAATACATCTCCTAAGGTTATAGGTGCCATAAATAGTGATTCCTCTGATGGATCTGGGCAAAGTAAATTGAAAACCTTCGGAAGGGATTCAACATTCTAGATGCCATTAAGAACATTCCTGATTCATGGGAGGAGGTCAAAATATCAACAGTAGCAGGAGTTTGGAATAAGTTCACCCCAACCCTCATGGGTGACTTTGAGGGGTTCAAGACTTCAGTGAAGGAAGTAACGGCAGATGTGGTAGAAATAGCAAGAGACTAGAAATGGTACCTGAAGATGTGACTGAATTGCTGCAGTCTCATGATAAAACTTGAACAGGAGCCAGCCATGGTGGGTCACACCTGTAATCCCAACAACTTGGGAGGCTGGGGTGGGAGGATCACTTGAGGACAGGAATTGGAGACCAGCCTGGATAACATAGCAAGACCCTGTCTCTAAAAAAATGAAAATAATTGGCCTGTAGTGGTGGCACGTGCCTGTAGTCCCAGCTACTGAGAAGGCTGAAGTGGGAGGATCACTTCAGCCCTGGAGTTCAAGGTTGCGGTGAGCTATGATCATGCCACTGCACTCCAGCCTGGGTGACAGAGTGTGACCCCATCTCCAAAAAAATTTTTTTTAAACTTAAACATGCCGAGACTACTTCCAGCCATGGGCCTTGACAAAGTCGGCGCATGGAGGAGGGGCCTTCAGAGAAGGCTCCGCTGTGGAAATCCCGTCCGGGACCCCTTTGGATACATCAGCTTAATAGCATTACTCATAACTGCAGCTGTTGTGTGGCTTCTAATCAATATGTTTACCTCTCCCTCATTGGAACCTACAATACTGTTTAGCAATCATTTCCAGGAATTAGAGTTAAGTCCCCCCTCTGTACCTCTGGATGACCCTTGTCCTGAATGTGTACATAGTATTCTGTTTAATAATACTCGTGACTGGGGCCCCGAGACTCCCCTTAAGGACTTTATGCTTGGCCTTGAGCAAGCTGAGTTATTACAACCAGAACCCACAGAAATCCCCGAGACTCAGTTAGAGGCTTTAGTAAAAAATCCTAAGAAAGTATATCATCCTCTTCCCATGGCTTACCCGCCTCCATATGTTGGATACCGGATGGGTGATAAAATTTGGTTTCCCCCACCTGGAAAAAACCCTAAGAAGTTTAAAGTCCCAGATCCTGAATTACCGTATATAGGGGCTTACAAGGAGGATGGAATTAGAACGGTGAACAAAGACGGTTTACAAGTTCCCTACCAAAGTTTACAGTTCATAGAAAGACTTGCTCCGGCAGGACCCCCATGGTGTATTAAGACAACAAAATCTAAGATTGACATTCTTAGCCAGTTAATTAAAATTGAGGAAAAGTGTTGCTGGTCCAAACTAAAGAATAGTATAGAAAAAATGAAACATCAAAGAGAAGAACTTAGAGTACAGCTTAAGAAGGAACAACAGCAGAAACCTTAGAATAGCTTCTGCTTCAACAAGATTTTATCTCATGATATGCTTCATTACTGTGTGCACACTTTACAATACTTGGAACAATGTGCTCAGGCTTATTGTATTAGATTAGAAACCATGTCTATCACCTCTGTGATCAGAACAGTTTCAGTTTTCAGATGTATAACTATAGCCTGAAACTATGACTTCCTACTTACACAACCACAAAGTATACTTTGCTTGCCAAAGTAATGAATATAAAAATCAGACTTTGTAAAATAAAATTGGAACAGTTACTTCCAGCCTCTGAGTTATGTCGTTACTGTCTCCCACTCGCCGACGCCGTGACCCACCTTGAGGGACTCCTGGACTCTGCTGCAGCTGGACTGCGGCATGAACAGATAAAGAGTTGCTTCTTAAAGAGGAGCAAAGAAAGTGGTTTCTTGAGATGGAGTCTGCTCTTGTTGATGATACTGTGAACATTGTTGAAATGACAGCCAAGGACTTACAATATTAGTAGTGGCAAGGTTTGAGAGGATTGTCTCCTAATTTTGAAAGAAGTTCTACTGTGGTTAAAATGCCATCAAACAGCATTGCATGCTACAGAGAAATCTTTCATGAAAGGAAGAGTCAATCAGTGTGGCAAACTTCATTGTTGTCTTATTTTAAGAAACTGCCACAGCCACCCAACCTTCAGCAACCCCCACTCTGATCCGCCAGCAGCCATCAACATCAAGGCAAGACCCTCCACCAGCAAAAAGATTAGGACTTGCCGAAGGCTCAGATGATTTGGGTTTTGGGGGGTTTTTTGGGGTTTTTTTTTTTTGTTTTTTAGACAGAGTATTGCTCAGTCGCCCTGGGTGGAGTACAGTGGCATTATTGTAGATCACTGCAACCTCAAACTCCTGGGCTCAAGCAATCCTCCTGTCTTAGCCTCCTGAGTAGCTGTGACTACAGGTGCATGCCACCACACCCAGCTAATTTTTCTATTTTTGTAGAGATGGGATCTTGCTATATTGCTCAGGCTGGTGTCAAACTCCTGGCCTCAAGTGATCCTCCTGCTTCGGTCTCCCAAAGTGCTAGGATTACAGGTGTGAGCCACACACCCAGCCCATAATCTTTTAATTAAAGAATATAAAGTTCAGAGTGATGTGTGAATATAAATTTTAGGTATGATCCTATTTTCCATTAAACAAAACAAACACATCATATTTCTTGTGTGTGTGTATTTGTATGAGTAAGAAGATAGAAAAATACAAACCAAGCTATTGGTTACTTCAGGAAGATAGGATGAGAAATGTAGAGAGACTTAACGTTTTCTTTGTAAGTTTCTGTGATGTTTGATATAAAGTTTTCTTCTGTTACCTGAAAGAGTTCTTTCCCAGGGTTAAACCTACAGACATTCTAATCTGCACTGTCCAATATGGTAGCCTCTAGTCATATGTGGCTATTAAAAGTAATTAAAATTTTTGTTCTTCATTCACATTGGCTATATTTCTTTTTTCTTTTTTTTTTTTTTTGGAGGTAGGTTCTCACTCTGTCACCCTGGCTGGAGTGTGGTGGCACGATCATAACTCACTGCAGCCTCGAACTCCTGGGCTCAAGTGATCCTCCCACCTTGGCCTCCCAAAGTGCTAGGATTACAGGCGTGAGCCATTGCACCCAGCCTGCATTGGCTACATTTCAAGTTCTCAATTGGCTACTATGTTGGACAGCACAGACATAGAACATATTTATCACCAAAGAAAGTTCTGTTGGATAATCCTGTTCTAAATTTTTCCTGTTTGCACAGCATTCTCTTCCTCTACCTGTCCTTCCTCTTCCCCCTAGCCAGTCATGCACTAAATGTTATCAATTCTACTTCTTAAAAATCTCTGAAATGTATTCTTGCTCTGTATCCTTACTGCTTTTGGCTCATCATTACTTCTCACCTAGACTCTCCCAACAGCCTTCTGGCTCTTCTGTTTGTCTCTAACCCACAGGCCTCCAGTCCATGCCCTGCCCTGTTATTAGTGTGCTCTTTCTACGGTGCTTGCCATATTTCTCCTCTCCTTAAAACCATTCTCTGGCCAGAATAACACCAGGCCCTCTAGCATGGCATTTCATGGTCCTTACCCGTTATACTTTTCTAACCTCATCACTATTTCCCACATCCATTGATGTGGAAATCTCTTGTGCTTTTGCAGACTGAATCACTCATAATTTCCCTAAGCACTTCACACCTCTGTGCCTTCTCATATTCTGTTTTCTCTGCACGGTGAAAAACATCTATATGTTCTTCAAAACCAAGCACAGCCCACAGTCTGATTCTAGGAAACCTTCCCCACACCCATCTTACTAAACAGAGGAGATGATTTCTTCCTTGTGTTAATACTGTCCCTTATATGAACATCTAGGTTAGCCCTTAGCACACTGTATTGAAATGACCCAACTGGATAATTTGGCTTCTTGAAGGGAGAGTCTAGGTCTGATTTATCTCGGCATCCACAAAGCTGGCACCAGGCCTGCCATGTCATAAGTGACAGTCACTGTTTACTAGTTCAGTTTTACCTTTTTTCTGAGCTCTCACAGGACTTAATTCTTTATGCTACTTGACATTTGGCACAGGCTGCCTTATTCAGTAGGGTACCTTTGACATGCTGATGGTTTGTCTTCTCTCCCTCCCTACTGGATTATGAGCACTATGTGGGTAGAGACAGCTCTTCGTATTTTTTCATTCATGTGGAATAATGTTCACTGTAGGCAGTCAGCAACTGTTTATACAGCTCTTAAGGCCAATGGGGAGGCTGAAAGCTGTTTATTTTTTTCCTGGCTCTACTTCCTGATAAATCGAGTGATTTTCAGAAGTTATTGATTTCTCAGACCCATGTAGAAGAAATATGGTACGTGTTTATGCTCCTGTGTTTCTCTCCACAGGCTTTGGATGAAGAGTATTTAAAAGTAGATGCCCAATTTGGAGGTGTTGATCAGAGAAAGATTTTCACCTTTGCAGAGAAGGTGAGTGTCCTCTGTCCTGTCTTTTTTTTATTTGTGCTTCAGAGGTATACAACTGAAGTTTATTGAACTATGATGGGCCAGTCCCACCAGTCATAACCATGTTGTACAGTAGGTATTATTCTCCTTGTTTTGCAGATGAAAAAAATGAGGGTAGAAGGATAAGGTTGTCCAGTATCACACAGTTAATAACTGAGCAGGAATTAGAACCCAGATCTGTCTGACTCAAAAGTCCATGCTTTTTGCTGCCACCAAGAAGCTACCCAGGACCTGTTGGACTTGCTTCTTTCCTAGTAGCTCAGTTTCCCGGGAGATGCACTATTAGTCAGAACCACTGTTCTTTCCAAGGGCATTTGGTCCATATTGACCTGCATCTTATGTAAACTGCTCATCTCTGAGATGAGATTTAATAGGATTTAGGAAGATATCAGCACAAAACCATAACAGTTCTTTTCTGGAAGAGAACTTGAGTAAGTTGAAAAGGACTATTGAGAAGTATGTGGGTTTTTTGTTTTGTTTTGTTTTAGCCATCTCTAGGTTGAGAGGAAGTGTGTGGTGTTTTCGAAAGCTTCTCAAAAACCTCATACTGGCAAACATGTAGAGAAAACACTGCTAGTGGAAATGTAAATTCTTGGAGTATGATTTGACAACCCTAAAATGTTTCTACCCTTTGACCTAATAATTCTATTTCTAGACATTTGTCCTAAGGAAATAATAAGTACGAATAGAGTTATGTATAAGAGTACTTATCACATTATCAATTTAAAGCAAAAATCTGGATATAAACATATTCAGTGGCAAGAGATTGGTTAAATGCATTACGGTAAGCCTCACAATGGAATGTTATATTAGGTTATTAAGTATGGAATGTCCGATTTCCTTAAGTACTAAGTTTGACAGTTGATTTCTCTGACATTTCACTTTGACACTTCTTGTTTGATGTTTATTGTGAAGGTGCCTCCTCAGTCTTTCAAACACACGTTTTTGGCTTGTGATTATCTTTCAGGTTTTTTTGGTAGAGCAATTTTTGTGAAACCATAGATAAGTCAAAAATTCATGTTATTTTTGAATATGAGTTCCATCATGGAACCAATGCAGCACAGACACCTCAAAGTATCAACAAAGTGTTTGGGAAGGATGTGGCTAATGAACACACAGTATGTCGATGGTTTGAGAAGTTCCATTCTGGTGATTTTAATCTTGAAAATGGGTGACCTGAGACCAAGGTGGATAATGATGAGCTGAAAGTTGTAGTGGAAGCAAATGCATCTTAACCTAAACATGAATTAGCAGCAAGGTTGGACGTTACTATCCAACAATATTGGACCATTTGAAACAAATAGGGCAAGGTAAAAAAGCTGGATAGATGGGTTCCGTATGAATTAAAAGAGCGTCAGAAGAGAAATCGTCTTGAAGCTTGCCTTTCTTCTCTGTCAGGACATAAAGGCGGACCATTTCTACACTGTGTTGTTATGTGTGATAAAAAATGGATTCTTTTGGACAATCGCAAGCATTCGTCACAGTGATTGGATAAAGATGAAGTGCTGAAACACAGTCCAAAACCAAATATTCACCAGAAAAAGCTAATGGTGTCTGTTTGGTGGTCCAGTGCTGGTATTATCCACTACAGCTTCATGAAACCTGGTCAGTCGATTACAGCGGATGTCTACTGCAAGCAATTGGAGGAAATGATGAGGATACTTGCGATTAAGCAGCTGAGATTGGTAGAGACAGGCCAATCCTCTTGGAAGATAACACTCAACCACATGCCACACAAACAACGCTGCTCAAACAACAGCAGCTGGACTTGGAAACTCTCTGCCATCCACCATCTTCACCAGACCTTGCACCAACTGACTAGCACTTCTTCCAGGCTTTGGACCACTTCTTGCAAGGAAAAATATTCCATTCTCAACAAGCTGTGGAAAATGCCTTTCACAATTTCATTGCCACTTGCTCTACAGTTATGTAGCTGGCATAAACAAGCTACAGTTAAGATGGAAAAACTATGTTGATAGTTTAGGCGCGTACTTTGATTAACTGCACTGCTTCTTGTTTAAGATATAATAAACTACACTTTTGATTCAAAATTGGACATTTCATATTTAATGTCCTAATACAATATTAAAATAATAGTTTTTGATATATTTAATGAGTGGGGAATGCTTACAATGTAAATTTTTTGATTAATCAAGTATTTCTTATTATTCCATATTGTCTACTGTATTAACTTTCTAGTTAGACCTTCTTTTATTATTCTAGCAGGGATTTGGCCCATACCTACCTTGTTTTGGTATGATTCACAAGCTAAGAATGGTTTTTACATTTTTTAAGGACTGTAAAAAAGGTGGGCCAGGACAGTGGCTCACGCCTGTAATCCTACCACTTTGGGAGGCCGAGATGGGAGGATCAGTTGAGGCCAGGAGTTCAAGACCAGCCTAAGCAACATAGCAAGACCCTGTTTCTACAAAAAATAGAAAAATTAGCTGGGTGTGGTGGCGTACGCCTATAGTCCCAGCTACTCAGGTGGCTGAGGCAGGACAATCACTTGAGTGCCCAGGAGTTTGAGGTTGTACTGAACTATGATGATGCCACTGCACTCTAGTGCAGGCAATAGAGCGAGACCTTGTCTCAAAAAAAAAAAAAAAAGGTGAAGAAGAATATGCAATAGAGAGCATATGTGCCTAAAATTTTTATTATCTGGACCTTTACGGAAAAGTTTTGCCTACCCCTGCTCTAGAGATTACAGCATGTATCCTTGTAATTTATTACAGTTTAAGTTAGATATTTTTACCACTTCCCAACAATGCAAGAATCTACAATAGTTTTACTCCATTTAACTCCTTCCTGCCCTTTGTTCTATTATTGCCATATATTTCACTTTTTGCATATATTTTAAATCTCAAAGACTTTATAATAATTGGTTTTTGTTTGTTTGTTTCTGTTTTTGTTTTTGAGACAGAGTCTCGTTCTGTCGCCCTGGCTAGAGTGCAGTGGTGTGATCATCATAGCTCACTGCAACCTCGAACTCCTGGGCTCAAGCAATCCTCCTGCCTCAGCCTCCCAAGTAGCTGGGAGTAGCTGGGACTAAGGGCACTCGCCATCACACCCAGCTAGTTTTTCTATTTTTAGTAGAAACAGGGTCTTGCTCTTGCTCAGGCTGGTCTTGAACTCCTGAGCTCAAGCAATCCTCCCACCTCGGCCTCCCAGAGTGTTGGAATTACAGGCATGAGCCACTGTGCCCAGCCTATAATTATTCTGTAAACAGTCAATTTTCATACATATTTATCCCTACTTGCCCTTTCTGATACTCTTGATTCCTTCCTGTAGTTCTGTGCTTCTGTGCTTCCATGTGAGTTCATTTCCTTCAACCTAAAGAGCCCCCCTTAGTATTTTGTGTTTGTAGGGCAGGTCTTTCAGTAGTGAATTCTTTCAGCTTTCTTTTGTCTGAAAACATCTTTCTTTTTCTTTCACTGGATATAAAATTCTAGGTTTCCAATTATTTTTCTTTTAGTGCTTTTAAAGACTCATTCCATTGGCCTTCTGGCTCCAATAGTTTTTCCACTGAAAAATCACCTACCTGTAAGTATTACTGTTTCTCGTTTGCAGATTCTTTGTCTTTTCTCTGGCTGTCTCTGATTTTTAGCAATTTGACTATGATGTTTTAGCTATACTTTTCTTTGTATTTATCCTGCTTGGAGTTTGCTGAGCTTCTTGAATCTATGAGTTGATATTTTCATCAAATTTGAAAAATTATCAGTTGTTCTTTCCTCAAATATTGCTTCTGTCTTATTTTCTTTCTCCTCTCTTAGGACTTCAGTTACATGTAGGTTAAACCTTTGATGACATCCCACATGTCTCATATTGTGTTATATTGTTTTCCTTTCTTTGTGTCTTCTGTGCTTTAGTTTGGATATTTTATATTGACCTTTGTTCAAGTTCATTTATCCTGTCTTCTGTTAAGTCCAGTACTGTATTATGCTATTTTAGAACTTCCCTTTTCTTTTTTATAAATTCTAATTCTCTTTTACAATTCTGTCTTTTGTCCATTTTGTCCATCTTCTCATCTTATTTCCTTTAACATACCAATCATAGTTATTTTGACATCCTGGTCTGCCTATTCCAATATCTGGATTGTTTCTGGATCTGTTTCTTTTGACTGTTCTTGTTTTTCTGTTTCTTTTTGTTTCTGAGACAGGGTCTTGCTCCATCACCTGGGCTAGAGTGCAGTGGTATCATCATGGCTCACTGCAACCTCAAACTCCTGGGCTCAAGTGATCCTCCTGCCTCAGCCTCCTGAGTAGCTGGGACTACAGGCGCGCACCACCACGCCTGGCTAATTTTTCTATTTTTTGTACAGACAAGGTCTTGCTCTTGCTCAGGCTGGACTCCAACTCCTGGCCTCAAGTGATCCTCCCTCCTTGGCTTCCTAGAGTGCTAGGATTACAGGCATGAGCCACCATGCCTGACCCTTATTTACTGTTTTCGCTTGACTATCAGTCTTTTGTTTGTTTGTTTGTTTTTTAAATGACGGAGTGTTGCCCAGGCTAGAATGGGTTGGCATGATCATAGCTCACCGCACTGGCCTCAAGCAATCCTCCCACCTCAGTCTCCTGAGGAGCTGGGACTACAGGCATATCAGTCATTTTCTTCTGCTTCCTATTTATTATATCAAAGAGATTATAGATACGTTGTAGAGGCTCTGGATTATGTTTACAGAGTGCTGTTTTTTGTAGGCTGCTAAATTACTGATTTATCACCTTGGTCTTGTCAGGGGTTGGTTTTAGGTTTTGTTGGAACACATCTTCTTCAGTTCTGCCCTTACTCCTACAATGTGGTCCTTATTCCTAGTGTATGGCCTCTCTGGGGTCTTAAACTGAAATCTCAGGGTGTACACAAAGCCCTTTCTACTTTGGCCCTAAACTTCAACTTTCTCCCCAGTACTGTGCAGCCTCTGAAATCTCTGCTAAGATCTCGAGCCTCCCAGAGCCTGTTCTCTGCCGGACTTCCTGAAGTCTCACCATGTGCATACACAGCTATGAGTCAGCCAAGAAGTCAATGGGGGATTTTGACATAGATTTTTTTTTTTTTTCTTTTTACTGGGGGGTTGGAGGGGTTCTTTCTCTAGAATCTATCCCAAACCTCAGCCTCCTGCAGCCCTGAACTCCAACCTCTGTCTCCTCTGCTTAGTCTGCTGCTGTCTGCTTGGTCTCTTTTTCTTAGCATTTGGTTTTTTAAAAAATGCCCTCAGGGAGAAAGCCAGGATGAGTGTGGGGTCACCTCACTTCCCTTCTCTCAAGATTTGTTTCCCTACACTGGTTGCTATCTGATGCCTGCAAATGGTGGTTTTATGTATTTCCAGCTTTTATAATTGTTTATGGGAGGGTAAGTCCAATAGCCTCACAACGTTAAGACCTCATAGAAAAGCAGTAGGAAAAAAAGCTTTGCTTACGTGATGATCACTGTTGAAAACTATATATTCAAAAGAAAGATTGGAAGGAATATGTCAAACTATTAAGTTGCTGGCCAAGTTAGATGCGATCAGGTCACTGAGGAGGAATTTATGCTAATACCTGCTTTTGTATATTTCTTTCTAATTTGTCAGTACCTCCCTGGACTTGGCTACTCAAAACGGGTCCATCTGATGAATCCTATGGTTCCAGGATTAACTGGCAGCAAAATGAGCTCTTCAGAAGAGGTAAGTTGCCACTGTGACTGGAGTTTAGAAACCTTCAGCAACAGATGGAGAGATTGAGGACTCAAAAAAACAGTAACCTGGCTAACTAGAATTCTCAAATATTTGAGTTGTAAGGGTCCTTAGGTCATTCAATTAATTCAGTGGTTCTTGAGTACTGGAGGACCCGGAAGTAGTCCTGACGGGATCCAATCATAATTTTAACAGTTTTTACTGCTACTGATTAAAAAAACACAAGCAAAAGTAATTTCTTTGTTCATAGAACTTTGATAAAATTCAGCCTTATTAATGAGAGGGCCATGGTTGTTTCACCAATTAGCATTTGATTCTTAGGGTGATACTATGCTTCTGTTTTTGTTTTAGAAACAGGGTCTCACTCTGTCACCCAGGCTAGAGTGTAGTGGCACAATCATAGCTCATTGTAGCCTCCGACTTCTGGCCTCAAGTGATCCTCCTGCCTCAGCCTCCCAAAGTGCTAGGATTACAGGCGTGAGTCACTGTGCCCAGCCCGTGATGTTTGACCTAACTAATATTATAAATATCATCTCTTTTAACATCTAAGAGTCCTGCTTGGGGAAAGTACACTTTTGTTCTGATCATTAGAGGCACAGAACAGAGGGATTAGTGGAGTCCAAAGATGTAAGATGTTGAGTTCTGGGTTGCAAAGATGGCCGACCCTTGGGATCACCTATTTTTGTTTTTAAAAAAATAAATTAATAACGTTGATTAGCCCCTGTCCATAGAGATTCTGATAAAGTAGTTCTGGGAGGAAGTCAGGAGTCTGTCTTTTCTCTCAAATCCTACTAGGTGATTCTGACTTAAGTCACATTTGGGCACTCATCTAGTTCTTTAAGTCAGGCTGACTTCTCAAACTTTGATCAGAGATTAGTGAATATATGTATGTATACTATTGTCATTATTTTTAAGGAATATACGCGTTCCTTTTTCTCTCACATTAAAATGCTCCATGTGTGAATTATTCCTCTGACTAATATCATATCACTAATCCTATTTGGTGACATCTGATGTAACTTAACTCTGGAAATCAGGCCTGGCAGCAGTTCCCAAATATGACTCTGCATCAGAATCACTTGTACAGCTTTTTAAATATACAAATGCCTGGCTCAACCCCAAGAGATTTTGATTCATTTAGGTTTGGGTGGAGCACAATAATTTATATTTTTTAAAAGGACTCCAGGTGATTCATATACGTTGTATGTGGGCTAGAATTTGGTAACCACTGAACTCACATGACCATGAACTCAGTCACTCCAAAATAAGAAACAAAGCCTATTACCTAAAAAGGAAAAATGGTGGTTGCTGTGAAAGAAGTATCCTCATACATTGCTGATGGCAATGTCAATTAGTATACCTTTCAGAAAACAATTTTGTACCTAGCAATTTTGGGTAGCTTAAGGAAATAATTCTAGAGATGGCAAAAAGAGAATAAAAGCCTCTGCAAAGATGTTCAGTATAGCATTATATATAATTTGTAAAATATTAGGATATAATCTAATAGTTTGGAAATTATTAAATTATGTTGCCACTAATAATTGGGACTATAACGCAGCATAAAAATTATAAGTGAAGACTAGGCCGCCACTCAGAAATACTTAAGACAAGATAGACATTTTTCTTCTAAATACAAATTCATAACAATTCTGTATGCTATAGACAAGTTAAAATACTTTAATTTGTTGGGTGGCAGGATTGTGAGTGGTTCTTTACTCTGATTAATTCGGCTTTTGTTAAGGTTGTTTAATGTTAAAATTTTTGTTAAAAGAAATTTTTTTTAATGTTCTTTCATATAGTGGTTAGTGAGAAACAAGAAAAGAAAAAAAATTTTTTGTAATACACAGATTAATTGAGCATATTCACGTTTTCAACCACAAGAGGTCCTCTTCCCTTTCATGACTTCTAGGAATCCAAGATTGATCTCCTTGATCGGAAGGAAGACGTGAAGAAAAAATTGAAGAAGGCATTCTGTGAGCCAGGAAATGTGGAGAACAATGGGGTTCTGTCCTTCATCAAGCATGTCCTCTTTCCCCTCAAGTCTGGTAAGACACTCCCTGTTTTATTCTCAGAGGCCAGGGTAGAATAGCAAACCTCGTGCTGTGATCATACTTGTGATTTGTCACAGACTGTTCCTCCAGGGACTGGCTGCCCTGATTCTGTGCTCTGATTTCTCATATATTAATGTATGGATGAGACTGGGATATCATTTAGTTGTCCACATGTTCATTACCAGGCTGGGTTCTGAGCGGGTGTCGGGATAGGCAAGGTTAGAAATGAGGGCAGGGCCAGACATATTGAACTAGAGGAATACAAAAAAATATATAAGCTGTGCTCTTTCCCCTTGAGGAGGCGGGATGCTAGCTGGGTATGCAGTATTGCCACTTATCCAATTTTAAGGACAATAAAATGTCATAGAATAAAGTTTGGGCTAGGAATGCTGACTCTGCTGTTATCAACGAGTTTGCTGGCATGGGTCCTTCTTCTTACAGAGTTTGTGATCCTTCGAGATGAGAAATGGGGAGGAAACAAAACCTACACAGCTTATGCGGCCCTGGAAAAGGACTTTGCTGATGAGGTAATACTAGAGGAAAATGAATCCTCGCTGAATTCTGACAAACCTCTCCATCTTGGCCCAGCCAGGTGTGTAGTTATGTGGCACAGGGCTCTGCTCTGTCTTGACGCTCTCCAGGACTGTATATTTTGTTTATAGCTTAGTTGAGGATTCAGGCGGTTTACAGATTAGATGGGCAAATGGTACAGAGCTAATATATTGATGTCCTGATCGCTCTCCAAAGGACTTGACATGTAAGAATAAAGGACCAAACCCAAAAAGATGAAATATTTCAGGGACAAGTGCAAAATCAGGGTTCAAAAAAGAGAGACAACTATAAAAGGACAGAATAGAGGCTACTATTCATTTCAACAAACACTTTGACAAAAGACTTACCAGGTGCCTGTGTATTGGGCACCACGCTAAAGACTGGTATTACAGAGATGGTTAAATCCTCATGAAGCTCAGTCCAGCGGGAGAGCAGACATATAAGCATATCACTGACTGTGTTATTGTGCAATGAATGTATATGTATATATAGAGAGATAGAATGAGAGAGAGAACAGAAATAAAATAGGAGGAAGTGATTAACTAGGTCTCTAGTGGAGAGAACAATATCTGAACACCGTTTTCCTTGAGGAATAGGAGTTCATGAGGAAATTTGTGAGGGAATAAATTGTGCAAAGACATTGTAAGATAAAATAGCATGGTATATGAGGACTCACAAGTGGTTTGTTCTGACTAGAGTCTAAAAAATGAGATGGGGCATCGTGGGAAAGACAGGCAGGACCAGGTCTCAAAGGGCAGACATGATAGTATATATACAGAATGAAATTAGAGGTTCTGATTAACTCTGAATTCAGTTGAATCAGCAACTTGATGGGTAGAAATATTGGCCAGATACAGTGGCGCTCACGCCTGTAATCCCAGTACTTTGAGAGGCTGAGACAGAAGGATTGCTTGAGGCCAGGAGTTCAAGACCAGCCTGGGCAACATAGCAAGACCCCACCTCCACAAAAAAATAAGAAAAATGAGCTGGGTGTGGTGGCATGCGCCTGTATTCCTAGCTACAGTCCTGGCTCTCAGGAGGCTGAGGTGGAAAAATTGCTTGAGCCCAGGAGTTCGAGGCTGCAGTGAGCTATGATCACACCACTGCACTCTAGCCAGGATGACAGAGTGAGACCCTGTCTCAAAAAAAAAGAAAAAAGGCAGGAGGATCACTTGAGCTCAGGAGTTCAAGACCAGCCTGAGCAAGAGTGAGACCCTGTCTCTAAAAAAAAAAAGAAAGAAAAAGAAAAAGAAGTATTAATGAAATCTTGGGTTTAGTCATCAGACATATAGAGTCCAGAATCAGGGAGGTGATAGTTCACTCTGTTCTCTGTTGTTCTGAGTGCATTGGGGTTGCGCATTCAGCCCTAGACTTGAACTTTAAGAGGTTTATGTGACAACCTAGGGCGTGTTGGTTGAGAAAGGAGGGATGTTATGACAGGGAACAGACTCAAAACCATGTCAAAGCATAGTAGAAAGAACTGAGGATGTTTAGCTGGGGAGCAAGTATGTGTTCAGTTGTCCTCAAATATGAGGAGGACTTTCATAAGGAAGTGATTAGGTTTCTTTTCATGGCACCAGAGGGTTGAAGCAGGACTGTGGGTGGGGACCCCAGGAAGGCATGTTTAGGTTCAGCGTTAGAAAGGCCTTTCTTTTTTTTGTTTCTCACCAGAATATTTATTTATTTGTTTTATAATTTTTATTTCAAAATATTCAGGGGGTACAAGTGTTTTTGTTAAGTAGATGAATTGTATAATGCTGAAGTCAAGGCTTTTAGTATGCCTGTCACCAGAACAGTGTACACTGTACCCTCGAAAGACCTTTCTATTTCCTCAATTGCTCGGCTGTGGCAGGGCTGCTGGACAGGGGTGCCTCACGTGAGCTCGCATTACCCTTCGCTGGAGCTGCTCGGGCAGAGGCTAGAGGACCACTTGGAGGCAATGGCGTATGCGGGTTTGAGCGTCAAATGGAGGAAAAGACTTGGTGACCTCTGAGTTGTGAAAGCACTTAAGGCCCATTTTTGGATGTTTTATAGCCATTACTCAGAAAGCTCTCTGCCATCTGAGGCAGGCTGCAGAACCCATGCTGCACTTCTCAACCCCATAGACAGTGGGAATAATGAGAAGGAATAGATGAAATAATGGCTCAGAAAAAAGGTCTACAGCTGTGTTATCCAATAGTACTTTCCGTGGCGATGGATATGTTCTATCTGCACTGCCTAACGCAGAAGCCACTGGCCACAGGTGGCTGTTGAGCACTTGCAGTGTGGCTAGTGCAACTGAAGATGAGTTTTAATTTACATTTAAATACCCACACGAGGCTAGTGGCTACCATATTGGATAGCAGCAGGCCTAGAGCTTGTATTGAAAATTAAATAGTCCCAAGGAAATGATGAAATAGCATCAGAAACAAAAATGCTGGTATTATTATATTATAGGTATCTGGATATCCCCTCAGAATATCTAGAAGATTCTTTCAGGCCAAGTTTGGGATATAGGCCAAGTTTGTGTCACAGGACACAAGAAGAAATATTGAATAACTGAATGATCATCATGTGCCAGCACTACTCTCACCATTTTCACCCACATTAGGTGATTTAATCCTCACTCTGACTCTGTGAGATATAGCTGTTGTTTAATCATCTTACAAGTAAAGAAGGCAAAGCTTAAAGGGGTTAAGTGCCTAGTTTGGGGTTCCACAGGTAGCGGGGAATCTAATCCAGGCTTGTCGGACTCCAAAGCCCTTCTTTCCCCTCTCTCATTCAGCTCCCTCCCCCGGGTTGTCTTAGGTTGCCTATGGAACGTTTCTCTGCCTGTAAATAGCCCTGGGTTTATGCCACTACTCTAAATGTAAATGAAGGGACTAGAAGAATTAGGCTAATAAATACATTCAGCCCCTACACACCCTCTGCAGTGTGATACTCAGAGTCAAAAGACCTGGACTTCAGACACGTTAGTTAGCCTTCTGAATCTATTTTCCCTACTCTGCTCTACCTGCCTCACAAGATTGTCATGGGGATCAAATGAGACTTTGCTGGGAAAAACTCCCTGCATCCTGTTTGCGCATTCTTAGATCCAGGTGTCCTGTGCCCTGTTCCAGACCTTATCTCACCAGGTCTTGTTGTCTTCTGCAGGTTGTACACCCTGGAGACCTAAAGAATTCTGTTGAAGTCGCCCTGAACAAGTTGCTGGATCCCATCCGGGAAAAGTTTAATACCCCTGCACTGAAGAAACTGGCCAGTGCTGCCTACCCAGATCCCTCAAAGCAGAGTAAGGCCAGCTGGGGAGAGGGTGACATCGTCAGGAGAGAGAGCCTGTCAGTGGGCCTCAGAAAAATGTCTGTCTTAAATTGAGGGCCCAAGAACCCAGGGGGTCTAAAGTGCAGGAATGTCATGTCCCACTGACTCCTGCAATAGCACTTGAGTCATTTTGATATGGGTTTGGTTGATATCAGGAAGTGATTGCAGCCTGTTGTACCCACACTGCTGAGAGCTGCTGGTGTGAGACATGTACTTTGATCCTTCTAGTCTATGCACTAAATCTGCCTCTTCGTTAAGGAGAGTGATTAGGTTAGACCCATTATACCCAGTCGGTATATAGGGTGATAGTCTGTTATACAACTGCTTGGACAGAGCCTGCAGAGCTTCTTAGAGAAGCTCATCTTTAGATTCTCCCAATTCCTTCCATGTGCTTATGGCTGGGTCTTAGTCGGCCATCCACTTATCCATGATACTGAGATATTGGCACTGATAGCTTTGTGTGACCCTCCCAGAAAAGACTCAGTAAATTACATTTTTTTTTCTTTTTTTTTTCCCTATTTATTTTTTTATATGGAACGCTTCACAAATTTGCATGTCATCCTTGCGCAGGGGCCATCCGAATCGTCTCTGTATCGTTCCAATTTTAGTATATGTGCTGCCAAAGACAGCACAAGACTCAGTAAATTCTATATGCAATGCATGAATGGAAACACCTAAAGGTGGCAAAGCTACTACTGTTCCATCTCCTCCAGCCTAAAAACTGAAAATATTTGAAAATCTGGTATGTCACTTCTGAAAGGTTGCCAGCCCTGTATTAAAAGAAGGTATAACTTAGTGGGTAGAGTCTGGGGATGCTACATTAAATTCTGCCTAATCTCAGTGTCCTCATTTGGTGGGGTCAGCAGCTGACCTGCCATGGAGGAGGAGGAGGGTCCTACCCTATAGGGTTCTTCTCATTCCCAGAGCCAGCTGCCAAAGGCTCTGCCAAGAATTCAGAAACAGAGGAGGTCATCCCATCCCGGCTGGATATCCGTGTGGGGAAAATCATCAGTGTGGAGAAGGTACTCATTTTTCATCACATCCCGGAGAGGCAGATAGGGGTCAGGTTTGTCTCTTTCCATGTGGAGGAAACCTGGCCTGGAGATGGGAAGTAACATGCCTGAGGTCATATTGCAAGTCAGAACCCAGGCATCTAATTCCAGGCATCAGGCTTTCCATAGCAATTGCTGCCTTTGGACCTTATGCAACCAAACACAGCCAGGAACTCAGAGTAGGGGGAGGATGTTAGTCAGAGGGAACTTATTTATCTATTAAATCTGGTCTGATTGACTCACCTGGTCTCCACCAGCTTGCCTAGACTAGCTACAGGCCTTATCTTGGATCAGCCACTTTGTTTGCCCCACTCAGAAAGTGGTAGAGGAGGACTTCCTTTTTCCCAGAGACAGAGGTTATGCACCCAGTGTCCTGGGACCATTGTTCTGGGCTCTTTTCCCCCTCAGCATTGATTTGCTTTTCACTCTTTACCCAGCCACCAAAACTACCTCGAGGTGGCTGTTAATGCTCCCACATCAGAAGGTGAAGCCAGCAGTTGTCTTCATCCCATCTCCCAGCCCACCTAGAGCCAATCTGGTGTAGTCTGTGCACCATGACAGCAGCCACCTAGACAGTCCGGGCCATTTAATCTCTGTTAGAGATTCTTCTATCTCTTACACCAACATTTAGGTTCATTTGACTCAAATTTGGCCTCTTGGTTCAGAGTAGAATATACCTTCAAGGCCCATTCTCCTGTCTGCTGTCTGGAACCCGGAAAGAGAGTTAGCCCTAGGGAGTCTTCCCAGGGGGCTCTGTGAGGAGTGGATGCCCCTTTCTGCAGTCAGAGAGTTCACCAGGCCCCTGATCTACTCCGTTATGATACTCTCCCACCTGACATCTCTTGCTGGCAGCACCCAGATGCAGACAGCCTGTATGTGGAGAAGATTGACGTAGGGGAAGCTGAATCAC
Organism: Daubentonia madagascariensis; assembly: GCA_023783475.1. NCBI lineage: Eukaryota > Metazoa > Chordata > Mammalia > Primates > Daubentoniidae > Daubentonia > Daubentonia madagascariensis. The sequence continues at coordinate 5,847,932 of JAKFHU010000117.1, forward strand.
GGACCGTGGTGAGTGGCCTAGTGCAGTTTGTGCCCAAGGAGGAACTGCAGGACAGGCTGGTGGTGGTGCTGTGCAACCTGAAACCCCAGAAGATGAGAGGAGTCGAGTCCCAAGGCATGCTTCTGTGTGCTTCTATGTGAGTGAGGGCTTGGAGTGGGGCACAGGACCTGGGGAGGCGAAGAGTGGGGAATTGGCCTGTTCGATGCCCTTGCACGTGCCAGGCCAAGAACACGTGCCTCTTCACTGATACCAAAAGATGATGCGTGAAGGAGTTACTGTACAAGCACTGTGAATGAAGCACTTTACCTGCAGTTAATTTTGTTAAAATAGAAATGGAGAATTCAAAGCAATGTGTACATGCCCAAGTCTTACTACTAGTAAGAGGTGGAGCCAGGATTCAAACCCAGTTCTGATTGGCTATAAAGTCCTTGCTGTGTTATTTCATACTTCCTCCCTTAGAAACCCAGATTTTGGTATCTCTCCTGACATAGGATTTTGGTGGAGCCCTGGTTAACATAACCCAGGTGATATCCACAGATGTAGTGAAGCAATGAGGACCTCCTGGGGTTCTCGTATTGAGAATGCCCTAAATTCCATCAGGGGCCCTATGTTGAGACCCAGATTGCTTTGGCCTCTGCAGCCTCACCCTCTCCTTGTCCTGTGTGTCTTCCCAGAGAAGGGATGAACCGCCAGGTTGAACCTCTGGACCCTCCTGCAGGCTCTGCTCCTGGTGAGCGAGTGTTTGTGAAGGGCTATGAGAAGGGCCAACCAGATGAGGAGCTGAAGCCCAAGAAGAAGGTCTTTGAGAAGTTGCAGGTAAAAAGCTGCAGCTGTTCCCCCTCTTACCTGGGCTGCCTGAACTGTGTCCCCAGATTGCTGTTACTGAATCCACAGCTGACCCTTTCCCAGTTGGGACTTCCTACATCCGAAGCCCTTTCTTCCTTCATTCCAGACCTTTCTGAATGTGAGGTGCCTGAGGTGCATGGGCTCTTAGAAGGACCTCACACGTACTGAGCACTGACAGACTAGTTGAGGCCCTGTGAGGGACTTCAGACATTTCCTCATTTGACCTTCAGTCTGTGATAGGAAATTGTCCCCATTTTACCTGGTAGGATACCTGATGAGGCCACACGGGGTCACCAGAAGTGATGGAACCAGGATCAAACCAGGGTCCCTCCTGCCCAGATTGTGCTTAGATTTTGTCTCCTTGCCTTCTAGACATTGACACAGTTAATACCTTGTTTCCTCGATTAGACAAAGTGCTTCTGGAGGGCATTTACAGTGGTGTCTACCTTTCCATCTTCCTGTACAAGACCACAGATGGCTTTGCCCACTCCCTCCTTCCTGGTTTTCTAGGCTGACTTTATGAATCGCTTACTTTTTTTCTGGCTATAAAATAAGTTTGCTTTGTAGAAAATGTCTAAAATATGGGGGGGGCTGGGAGTGAAGGAAGTATCTCTAAGTGGCAGGACTATGGGGTCTGCCAGTTAGAGATACTAAAAAATATCATTAGTGATTATTTCCTTCTGGTCTTTATGCTATGCATAGATAATATATTTACAGTTTGATTCATACTAAATGTTTATTCTGCTGCTTAACTTTACACCTGAAAATTTTCCCCTTAAATATTGAGGGGGATCACATTGTATAGTATTCTATCATAATTACCATAATGTAACTAAAACCTTATCAAACATTGTTCTTAGGTTTTCACTATTAGAATGCCGTGATGGAGGCCTTGATACATGGATCTTTGCACTTATTTATTGTTTTCTTAAACTAAATCCCTAAAATGAACTTAACTAAGTGAAAAGATAGCAACATGAAAGCTCTTGACAAACTGCTGACTTAGAAAAGCTGAGGTAGGTTACACTACTGCTAGTGTAGTGTTTTCTTACAGGCCCTCCATCACTATAATCTCTTGTCTATCTCGTCCAGGCTGACTTTAAAATTTCTGAAGAGTGCATCGCACAGTGGAAGCAAACCGACTTCATGACCAAGCTGGGACACATTTCCTGTAAATCGCTGAAAGGGGGGAGCATTAGCTAGCCAGCCCGGCACCTTCCTCCCTTCTCCCACCATCCCGAGTCATCTGTTGCCTCCTCAATTTGCTCCATCCATCACCCATTTATCCATCTCTCAGCACACTGAAGCAGCAGGTTTGGGCTCTTTATTAGGTGCAGAACTCAGTAAGGGGCAGCTCACCCTTCCCAGAATCCGGGCTCATCCTGCCTGGCTGCAGTGAGAGACTGACCCCCTCAGGTAGTAACGAGGGCTGGGCAGCAGTAGGCAGTCCAGATCTGCCTTCTCCCCTTGGCTGCTGACTTGAGAAATCTGGTTTCAATATAACTCATAGAAAACATTTATGCCACAGTCCTTGTAATTGGAAAAATATTGGTTCCCAGGTTTTCTTGGTGTTATCCCAGCAGCTGTTGCCTCTAGCTGGGATCTAATACCTGGACTGGGCTAATTACAGCTTCTCCCCAACAGGAAATTGTGGGATTTGAAAAGGAAAAGGGAGGAAAGACAGAGAACCCAGTGGTCTACCAAAGTGGTTGGCAGCTTTCCCAATGCCTGCCTAGCCTGAGGCTTGGCATTGGGCTGCAGGGCCTGCCCCAGGGCTCCTGGAATTTCTCATGATCCAGCTGAATTGGGACACACTGACGCTCCCTAAACCAGCTGTGTGTTGTTAGCATCAGGGGTGGAATGGATGGCACAGAATGGTTCTTTTTTCAGAGGATGAGGAACTTCTCCATAAGGCATCTCAATCAAATCCCTAACCATCACTGTCATAAATTCAAATAAAATGTCTGAACAAGGGCATCTGGATGGGGCCTGTCTGTGAGCTGGACCGTATCAGGAGAGAACACAAGTGTGAAGCAGCTGCTGGGCCCCTCACCCAACCTGAGGTTGACCCTGTAATGGGGGAGGGGAGGGATGGATGACAGACACCTTGACTTTGCCTTTGGCAATACTAGGCAGAAGAGGCCCACTCTTGGGTCCAATGCTTGCAGCAGACAGAAGAACATCTTCTCTTCTAAATGTGGGCGCAGACCACTGCCTTGTCCCTCCCCTATTAAGAAGCAGCAGCCACAGCCAAGTTTTGATCATTTAATTATTTAACACCCTTAAGTGAAACACAGAGCTTTTTCATGTGTCTCACTCAGGCTTCAGGGCAGAGGGAATAGGTTGTTTGTATAGACATATCAAAGACTCAAAAATTTAAAGAAATATATATATATGTCTCTCTAACATTTTTATGGAAATTAAAAATCAGAGGCTTTTGGTCTCTCCATTTGCTCTAGGTCAAGCTCATTTACCCCAGAGGACAAAGAAGGGTTGCCTCTTCTAGATCCTCCCTTCTCCTTTATACTCCATCCCACCCAGTGGGGAAACAAGCTCAGAAAATCCTGAGGACAAAGAGCTCGAGTAACGTAGGAGGAGAGGGGAGGGAAAGAGATAGAAGTCAGGCTCCCTCCGGCATCCAGCAGCTCCCAGGCTGCTGCCAGGGCCTAGTTTCCTGGAGCTTTGACCGGGTCCTGGGTCCTGGGTCCTAGCTGCTGGAGGCAGGGGGACCGGGAGCTCTGAGCAGAGCAGTGCTTACTGATCACCCTTTCTCCCCAGCTCACCGGGCAGGCGCAGCAAACACCCAGCAGCAGCTCTCCATGACCCACAGGGCAAGGGAGGGACATTGGTTTATAGCTACAGGGAGAAGACAGTAGTGACAAACTGAAGAAGCCCTGGAGGCGGCCAGAGGAACCTGGGCCCTCGCACCACATCCCCTATGTTCCCAGCTCTTGTCGGGGGCAGCATGTCAACCTCTCTCCTTGGTGGTGGAGAAGCTAAAAGCGAGGTTCCTTGCCGGGCTCAAGCCCAAGTCACTGTTGAGGAAAGGGGATCAAGAAAGAAGGGGTGGCCCTGGGTGGCAGCCACGCTGCTATGGAGGGAGGCACTAGGCCACCTCTGGAGCCACAGGGGCCTGTGGGAAGCCAGCTTACCTAGACAGGTGATACAGGCTGCAAACAGAAAGGTTAAAATTCCTGGAGAAGACAGCAGAAGCAGAGGCTGACGCCTAGGGGAGAACCACCAGCCTACCCCAGGAGCACTGGGTGTGCCTCATAGACTAGGGAAGAGTTAAGTAAAATGCACCTTTGGCTTCCCATCCTTGTCACTCAGCGTCAGCTCCCCCCAGTGGAACCACCTGTGCCAAAGGCAGCTGCAGAAAGGACATGCACCGAAAAGAGTAAAGAGAAAGGTCAGAGAATGAAGTCCATAGAGCCAGGTCTGGGCCCAGTGCCCAAGTAAGCTCTCCCCTGCCAGACACTCTCCTCCCCCTGCCGCTTCAGTGCTTCCTCGCAGTGTCCTGCCTCTGAAGTGTCAAGGGTCGTGCCCACCCACCCCAACCTCATCAAGTGAAACAAGAGGCAGATGCTTGGTACTGTCTGGTTCCCACCAAATGACTCCTACTCTGTTCTGCTGCCTGTGGACAGAGAGCCTGCAGGCCTCCCTTCTGGTTCTTCCTCCCCCACCCCTTTGGGCCCTGGCAGTCTCCTACTTGTCCCCTGCATGGAGCACCTGGCAGAACTGGAAGGCAGGAGGGTGGCTGGTGAGTTGAGGCACAGGAGGGCTGGCCCCCACTGCACCTTTTGTGCTTTGGAATTCCACAGCCCCACTCCTGCCCCCAGCCTGGGGAAGCCTGTGGGAATACAACGACTTGCCCACCTCCAAGAACTAAAAAAAGGAGCAAACTGGATTAGGGGAGGAGGTGACAGATAGGTCCCAAGCTATCTAGATAGGTGACACAGGCTGCAAACAGAAAGGTTAAAATTCCTGGAGGAGACAGCAGTAGCAGAGGCGGACACCTAGGGGACAACCACCCGGCCTACCCCAGGAGCACTGGGTGTGCCTCAGAGGACTGGCTACAGGGGAATGATACTGCTGCCATGTAAACAGGCCCTTGGAATGTGGCCTCATGGGCCCTGGAGGATGGACATGCAGCCACTTTTCAAAAGTGCTTTGACTCTAGACTACAGTATGTGCATGATTTGGACATGAAAAAAATGAAAACAAAACTCAAGCGAGGTGTTCTGCTTCCAACTCTGTGGCCTCATCAGGGCCAGCAGGGGGCGCAGCCACCCACTCCCACAGCTACCTCCTTCCAGGTGAGGCTAAGGCTGAGACTGAAGCAGCAGCTGCCACAGGTGAATCCATTCGGGAAAGACACGAGCAGCCAACGCGGAGGACAGGAGCAACACCAGGCTTGCATAAATATCGAAGGCCGTGGAGGTTAAGGCTGCAGGCGCCCTCTCTATTAGGTTGTGTCTGCGGTATCCTCTCGTCCTTGGAGCTGCTCAGGTCCCTGAGAGATTGGATTCCTGGGATGGGTCAGCAGTGCCAGTGAGGTGCCTGGTGATCAGACCAGTTCTCTCTGCGGGTCTGTGGGCAAAAAGAAGGCACACTTAGCAAGGGCCTACCGGCATGATTTGGCACTAAGAGCCCAACACACGCCCTCGCCCAACCTTTCCTGCCCCTTCCATTTACTGACCACACCAGCAGCACTGGGCTGGACCCCTCCAAACGTTCTGATGCCACAGTGTAAGTGTCAGTGCCCCACACTCTACAATGTGGCTAGGCAGGCAACAGAAAGCAGCAAAGATGGAATTCAAATTCAGCAGGCCTGATGCCCAAGTCCCACACACTGTGCTCCTCACTGTGGTCACCCTTCCCAGGCATCCCAAGACCAGGAAAGTCCTACAGATCCGAGAGCAAATCCCCAATGGTGGGACTGCAGATACCTATTTTCCACCATTAGTGATGGAACCCGCACCCACCGCTGCCATGGTACCTGAGCGTGGGGGGCCCATCTTCTCCTCTGGGCCCACCAGCTGCATGACACCTCCATTCTCCGCCAGCTCCTCTTTAGTCCTGTCCTCAGCATGAGGGAGCCCATTGGTGGGAGGAGCAGTAAGGGGCTCAGCCCGAGGAAAACTGGGGGACATGGATGGGGGGACTCCCACAGAGGGTTTGCGGGCCACGGGTGGAGGAGCCTTAGGTGACTTCTTTGGGGCCTGGGATGGCCGTTGCTCTGAGATGCTCCGAAGTTCAGCCACTAGGTTCCGCTGGAGGTCAGCCTGGGTCTCAGGGGACACGGGCCGCTCAAGCTGCAGCTTCTTAGTGCCCTTGGAGAAGATGAAGCTGGCCGTAGAGGCAGGGGACTGGGGACACCGTGGCTCTGCCTCCGGTGGTCCATTGGGCTGGGCACTTGCAAGGCCCTCACTGGCAGCCAGGCTGGAGGCCTTGAGTCGGACGGCAGCGTGGAGCCCTGAGGAGGGGGCAGGTGCTGGGCTGGCGCGCCCTGACAGGGCCCTTCGTAGTGGCTTCTGGGGGGCTGATGGCCCCAGTGCTGGGGTGGGAGTCCCTGTGGGAGCGCCCACAGAGCGCAACCGCACCATCTGCAGGAGCGAGGGCGTGACCAGGGGTGCACCAGCATCCTCTCTGGGAACCCCGCTGCTCTTGTTGCAGCCCACTGGTTCCTTTCGAGGGAGCTTGGCCAGAAGCCCTGAAACAGGACTAGCAGGAGGTGGGGCTGGGGGAGCTGGAGGAGGGTCTGGGGTGCCATGGGGCTGGCTCTGGGAAGAGGCAGTAGCTGAGGAGGGTGAAGCAGCCAGGGAGCTGAGAGGTTCTGGGGGACCTGGAGGGCCTGCAGGCTCAGGGCCAGCCACAGAGAAGAAGACCTCCTCGGGTGGGGGGAAGTCAGCCATGGACAGGTCTTGCTCCTCAGGTGCAGGAGGTGGGGGTGGGGGCCAGTTGGGATCTTGGAGGGGCTCCTCAGCAGTCTCTGGGGCAGATGGTGCCTCCACAACCACCTCTGGCTTCTTAGTAGGTGGTGGGGGTGGGTGATAAGGTGGGGGTGGGGATGGTGGGGGTGACTGGTCTTTGGAGACAACGGGAGACTCCTGTGGTGGGGTCAAGGATGTCTGGGGAGTGGGAGGGCACTCAGGACTGGCATCAGAGATGGAGACAGGCCCAGGAACTACAGCAGGGGCAGCTGGAGCAGGGGCAGCTTGGTTAGGGTTTTTGGGCTTGGAGGGAGGTGGGGAGAAGGGGGCAGGCACCTTGGGGTGAGGAGGTATGACAAACCTGTCACCCAGAGGGGTTGACATCTGTGGCCCAGAGCGGTCCGAGGGGGCTGGGTCAGAGGACGAGGAACACAGAGATGTGAGGGAAGAGGAGACAGAGGCCCCAGGAGATCGGAGGGAAGTGACACGCTCTGGCTTAGGGGGCTGGGCCTTGCCTGGGGACGCAGGGGCACCTGCCAGACCCTTGGGAGGGAGGGTAGGGGTGCCACTTTGGCTCGAGTATCCACTGGAGGGTGAAAGTGTCCGTTCTGGAGAGCGTGGGGGGCGCCGGGAGCCACCTGGTGACAAGCCAGGTACCCAGCTGCCTGCAGAGGTGGGTGGACAGGGTGCTGCCCCCACCCCTTCTGACCCACCAGTGGTGGGCGGCCGAGGCAGCTGGGGCTGCTGCTTGCGCTCAGGCTTGGGAGGCAGCCCCAAGGGCCCATCAGGTGCTGCTGCGGCCCGCTGATGCAGGGAGTAGGTCCGGCGGGGAGGTGGTGGGGGCCGCTTCAGCTTCCGCAGGGACACGCTCCGGCCGGACAACTGCCCACTGCTCCGAATGCTGACTGTGTCTGAGGCCTCAGCAGTGCTGCCCCCACTGGGGGAGCCCCTCCCGCTGCCCCCCTGGGGAGGGGGTGCCACACTATCGCTGGCCACGGAGCCTTCTGGCTGGCCCTCGGAGCCACCCTTGGAGGAGAGGGTGGAACCGTCAGACACAACGGTCTCAGAGGACTGAGAGTGGCTCCAGGTGTCACTGGAGGAGGAAGGGTGGCGGCTGCGAGGCCGTGGGCTTGAGGCTGAGGAGAAGCGCCCCAGCGAGCGTACAGAGGCCGGGCTAGCCGAGAGCAGGCTACAGCGGCTCAGTGTGCGCAGGCTGCGGCGGCCCAGAGCCACCACGTCCACTGTGGGTGGCAGCACAGCATGTGGGATCAGCTTCGACAAGTAGGTGGCCTGGGGCGAGATGGACATGGCTGGGCTCAGGGGCTCTGGTGGCCCTGCCCCTCCTGTCAGTCCAGGCACTGCTAGGGACATGGGCCGGTTCAGTAGTGGGGGCCGGGCCCCCGTGGACCGGCCAACGAGGGTGTCGTCCCGGTAGACACGGTCGATGTGACGCTGCAGCATGGCCTCTGTCTCAGTGCCGGCCTCTGCCTCCGCCTCCAGCGCCTGCAAGGAGACCCGGGCCCCTATCCCTGAGGCCAGGCCTGACGGGCGGCCGTCCACCGTGGGGATGCGCACAGCATCCCGAAGACCAGGAGGCCGAGGAGTACCTGGTGCCTCACGCTCGCTCCGCAGGCCTGGAATGGACAGGGAGGAGGTGGGGTCAGCAGAGAGGGGTTGACCAGGGCTCCCCACCCCCTACCACTGCCCTAACCCAGGGCTCACCGAGCTCCTTCTGCACATGCTGCGGCAGCCCCAGCACTGTGCTCCGCCGCTCCCGCCGCCGCCGCCCCGACTTTCCAGATGATTTGGGAAATGAGTCATGGGGTCGGAAGGTAGAGCCTGGGGAGCAGTCCAGGGGAGAAAAACTGTTATAGCAGGACTCGGGGTACATTCTTCAGAGCACTACTTTTATAGAATATTAATAAGAGCTCTGCAAGAAACGATTTCCACAATCAACTACGTATGGGCAAAGCTAGGTTAAACAAAGCTAGAGGCTGCTTTTCTGTAAAACTTCCAGAAGGCTACTAAGTCAATAATGATAATTTCCATTTAGTGATAGCTTATTATTATTTAGTGAACATATTATTATGTGTTAGTCAGCATGCTAAACATTTGGCATTCATTCCAATAAGGTAATTACTCATTATCTTCATTTTTATGGAACATCAGACAGAAGCTCAGAGAGGTTAAGGGTTTGCCCAAGGTCACAGAGCTGGTAAGTAGCAACATCAGGCCTCAAACCCAGATTTTCCAACTCTTAACTGTCCTGCTTTATAGTTAATGTGCATCATGAATCTCCAGGTGTTTCCTGAATTCACTGAATCACAAAGCCTAGGGAAACACTGGATTAGGAGGAAAAGGGAAATCTACAGGTGCTGGGACCCAGTGGTGTCCACTATCCCCTCTCCCCTGCCCATGAAATCATCTGGTGGGCAGACACCTTTGCGCTGGATCATCTCTGAGCGGATGGAGAGAGCGTCCTCTGCTGTGGAGCTCTCAGCAGTGTAGGATGTGGCCTGGCTGCAGAAGGAGATGCTGTCTTCATCTGGCCCCGTCCGGGAGAGCTATGGGGGAAGAAGGAGATCAGGCCCTAGCCTGGTGGGGCTGCCTCAGGGCTCCCCACTGGAACTTTTGACTCACAGAGTCCCCCAGCATCACCTAGCACTGAGCAGGCATCAGCTACAGCAAATGACCCCTGGACTCGTCCTCAGGGGTCATTTAGCCTGGCCCTGGGTCTCAGGAAACTGAGACCCAGAAAGCTTCAAAGACACTTGCCAGAGGTCAAGCAGGGAGGGAAGAGTAGAGTCAGGACTGAGCTCGGGGGCAGGGCTCACCTGGATGCTCTGGGTGTCTCCATGGTCCCAGCCACCCTTATGCAGTTTCTGTTTTTCTGGAAGACGCCAGAAGGGGGTATTGGGTTAGGCCCCTGACCTTGAGATCTGAGAGAGTAGCATGGGAGGTGCGGGGAGGGTGGGAAGGAGATGTGAGGTTACCTTGGTGCTGCAGGGAGCGGAGCCCCTCCTGAGCCTGCGTGTGCAGTTCTTCCAGGTGAGGCGGTCGCCCACTGGGGAAGAAGACATTGTCCTGGTGCTCATCCACTACACACCCTGGCCCCTGGCCGGGCCCTACGCTTAGACGTTTGTCACTCTCAGCCTTGGCAGAGCCTAATGGGATGGAGGAGGAAGGGAAGTGAGGCCCAAGGCATCTGGGCCCTGGAGATGCACAAGCACCACAACAAGGGCACACGGGTCTACTGTATATGCACACAATACCCCCAGGCTTCAGCAATCTACACAAAGAAAGGACATCCAAGTACAAACACACACAGGTACACACAGCGAGCACACCCAGCCCCCACATATACAGATAACATCCACAGTCCCCATTTTGTACATTTGCAAACAGTACCCAAGCATATACACAACTGTGTATCCACATGTCACTAAGGGCCCCAGTATACACACAGCCCATAGCAAATACATATCTCTTGTCTCCATACCCCAAACCCATTTCACAGGAAAAAAAAACACCCTTTTTGTACAACCCCTTGGCCCAAGTCCAGGAGGAAGACACCATGAGAAACTAGGAAGGGAGAGGGAGCTGACAGGGGTCACTACCAGATTCCCAGAAGATCCTGGGGCAGGGAGGGACAGAGTACGGATACAGCCTCTCAGGTCCCCTACTCACCCATGTGGCTGCCCCCTTAGTGAAAGGATGGACAGGGAAGGGGAGAAGAGGGACCCAGGCCCTTCCACCCTAGCCAAGGGAGCTCTAGTCTCTCTAGAGGGACCAGTCCCAGGTATCCCCCTCTCCTGGAGGCCCTGGCCCCTGGTGCAGAGCACTCGGGGATCCATTACAAAGGATCCTGTTACAAGCCCCGCCCATGGAGGGGCTGGTCATCTAATCCTGGGGATGGGGGCCTGTGTCAGCATTTTGCAGCCCCAGCCCCCCTTTAAATGAAACCCACAACATAAGCAAAAGCACTGGGAGGGTCATGTGACCTTGGTAGCACCTTAGAAAGGGACAGGAACAAAACAAGCGCTTTAAAGGGCCATGCCACAGGAACAGGGTCTTCAGTTCAGAAACCTGCCTTTCCTCCTTCCTCAGCCCATTCTTCAGCAGCCAGAGCTCCTGCCCCAGGGAGTCCACAGGAATCCCACAGGTCAGAGCTGAAAGGTCCCCAGCAGATCTGATCGGATCATCTCACCAAATCCCCAGATTTCACAAGTGGGGAAACAGGTTCGAAGGGGAAAGGCCTTGCCTAACATCACCCGGCAAATAGGAGTCAGACAGAGCCAGGACTAAACGCTGGGTTCCCAGAGGGGAGTCCTGGATCACACTCAGACTGGGACCTCCTGGCCCCCAAAAGTCCAATAAACTCTGGCCCCTATGTCTTAATCCAGGTGTGAAAGCCCAGTTTCTAGCAGAAGGAAGTGGGCACAGGCCCCTCCCTCCAAAACTTCTCCACCCCCAGGCCTCTAAACCTGATTTCCCTGGCCAAGCTCCCCACTGCCAGCGGTACTACTTTCCTCTCTTCTCTGCTCCCCACGCCCCATCCTCCCCTGCACCCTGGGATGACCCAGGACGAGGCTGCACTCTCTCTCTGAACTGGAGTATTAGGCTGCACCCAGTAAAGTGTGGGTACCCCTGCAGGGAGGCAGTCTTGCAGGAGGGCTGCAGGCTTCAAGGTCAGAAACACCTGCATCCATCCTCCCAAGCACAGGCAGGGCCCAGACAAAGGCAGCTGCAACAAAGCAGCTGGACAAAAGCACAGCACTGACGAGATTCTGGCCTCGTTACTAGCCCCCATGCCCCACCCCAATACCATTTCGCAGCCTTAATCTCCCATTCTACATAAGGGTCTGGCAAAGGGAGGTGTCAAGGATCCCTCCCCTCCCCCCAGCCACACCCACTCACCCTTCTTCTTAAAGAGTCCCAGGAACACCGGGAGGTGGCGGCCCAGGAACACCACCATGACTGCAGGCTCCACTCGGGACCGTCCCCTACCCCAACCTTTCCAGAGCGCCCCCACCGTAACCCAGCACTAAGGGGATAAGGGCCCTCCAGCCCTGCTGCAGAGCGCTGGCTTCAGGCAGAGGAGGGGGAGGGGCTGCTCTCCAGGTCCTCCTCCCAACCTCGCCACTAATCCCGCCCACCTGCCGACCCCGCCCCTCAAGTGGAAACTGAGGCCTGGAGTCTGTGGGTGCTCTGCTCGTGATCTGCTCCAGTGGAGAATATGACTAGGAGGGCTGAAGACACTCAATTCCAGAGGCAGATCACTAACTCTGCTCCTGTGTCCTCATCTAAATACTCAGGAGCCAGAGCTAAGACAGGGGTCCCAGCACCAGATGGTAGGTGGAAGGGCTCCTAGACTAGACTTGGCATGGTGCCCACCCCAAGCCCACCTGGCTAGTGAGGGTAATTCCCTGGGGAAAGAGCTCAGAGCATGGAGCAGTTGGGCTGTGGGCAGAGGCCCCTGGAGGGGCAGGACTGGCCTGGGACACAGTACTGGGAGCCAGGGAGATGCCCCGAACAGAATCACAGTGGCTGGTGGCAACAACCCCTCATATGTGTGTTCAGCCCCATACTTTCCAAAGGACTTTCCTCCCACTTTGGCAATGTGACATGAGAAGCCCAGAGAAGCATAGTGAACTCTCCAAGGTCACACAGCAGAGGCAGGACTTCAAAGCAGACTTCCTGCTCTCCCAGCCTGGAATTCTTCCCACTGGCCTTACTCTGTGACTCAATGATTCTGTGCTCGAGCCTGTGCTGGATCGATCACAAGGGCGGAGAGAACAGAATTAGCCAAGGAACAGCCCATAGGAGAGGGCAGTAAAAAAATCAGGAGGTTGGGGGGAGGGGAAGGGAGAGATACTGGGAGGGAAGTCAGGTCCAGGTTCAACTCCAGCTCCATCACACACGTCATGACCTCAAATGAGAACAAGGCCAATAATTCCTCTGTATAAGATTGTTGTATCCATTCATTTGATCAGAAAACATTTATTAAGCTAGTACTAGGGGATACAGTTAATGGAGGAGAACTTTATCTTGTTCACCCGTTGTATCCCCAGTGCCTAAATCAGTGCCTGGCACATGCTATGAGTTCAATAAATATTTGATGAACACGTGGATGAGGTAAACTAACAATGTAATTTTAGTGAAGACTACAGAGCTGTGGCAAGAAGGGGAGGCCTTTAGACAAGTTGTCAAGGAAAGCCCCTCTAAGAAAAGGACATTGGAACTGAGGCCTGAATAATGAGAAGCCAGCTAGGAAAGGCACAGGGGCAGAGCCTTCCAGACAGGTGACAGCATGTGAAAAGGCCTGAGGCGGGAGTGGTGGGTTTCCAGGAACAGAGAAGAGGCCCCAGCGGCTGGAGTACTGAGCAAGAGAAGGAATGACAGGAGGCAGATCAGGTCAGGCCCATAGGCTTTGAAGGTTTCAGCGGGAGAGCGACACTGTTAAAAAAAAAAATCCCCCTGGCAACTCTAAAAAGCATAGCAGAAACTGTGAAAGAGAGTCTGAACTATGTACCGGGCTGTACCCCAAACCCACCTGAGGACACCCCTCCCTCTTAGTACCTTTCTCTCTGAGTCCCTAGAGACTTAAGGATTCACAGTGGCTCTTGAGCTACAAGACTCCTCTGCAGCTCCTCCCTCATTTGCTGCCCACCCTAGCACTGGCCTTTCAGAGTCACTCAAGCACAAAGCAGAGCCCTCGCTCTCTGGAACAAACATCTGTGGAGCTGGATAGTATACATCAACAAATTACTGAAATCTGAATCCTAAGAGGTAGGTAGGTGCTTTTATTCCCATTTTCAGATGAGGAAATGGAAGCCAGAGAGGGCAAGCATTATAAAGCTGCCCCCTCTGGCCTCCACTGTATAAACGACAGAGCAGCATTCCAACTCAGAACAACTTGAATCCAAAAGCCATGCTCTGTCTGCTGTGCCAGCTACAAACCTGATCTCCCTTCCGAACAAGGGTCAGGGACCCCATCATCCCTACAAATTGGAGGTTTCTGGACCAACTAGAGCCCCTCTCATCCCCCTCTTAGGCCAGACCCATCCACCCCTCTTATCAGTCCCACAAACAGAAAAGAGCAGTAGACCGACACTTGCAGGGTGATTAATTCATGCCAGGCACCATGCCAGGTCCTGGTGGAAGGCAAAACATAGTCTCTGTCCTCACAGATCTTAGAACAGCACTTCAAGGCAGGTACTTGAAGGTACTCTCCTAGTGACTGATCACGGACCTGAGAGCTAGGTGACTTCCCAAGCTCTGGCTGACTCCAAAACTGGAGCCTTTAACCACACAGGACAGTCATCTTCAGCTTATCCCTAACCAGAGAAACTAAGGGTTGACCTCCTGCCAAGTTAGGGGTGGGGGAACATCAGCTCATCAAGGTCCCAGGCCCACAGCTGTAAATTCCCCTGTGATCCAAGGCTCTCACACTTGCTAACATCTGGTTGCCCCAGCAACACCCCTTCCCCTACCTATCCATAGTCTGGCCAGAGCCTGCAGCCTCGCTGAGCTACCCCAGGTCTACACAGCTGTGGCTTGCTTGGGGAGGGGTTCAGCAACCTGGGTCTCAGGTGGGGAAGGGGAGGGACACCTCAAAAAGAAACTGAGGTCCAGAGAGTGGAAGGACCTTGCCCAAGGCCACATTTAGAGTCCCTGTTCCAGTGCTTTCTGCCCTGGCAGTCCAGAGGTACGGCCTGGGGCTGAGGCCATGAGAGAAGCACAGCACACAGCCACCGCCTCCACCACCTGCCTGAGAGAAGAGGCTTCCCAGATTTGAGAAGACACCTAGCTCACAGCGTCCCCCGCCCCAACACACAGGGCACACCAGGAAGCACACATGCAGACTCCTGAGCTTAGATATAGTCCACCAGGGCCGGTATTTGGGCATGTACCTCCAGAAGGTCCTACTGGGGCCACCTCCACAGGTGGGCTCTCTCAGGACCACACCCACAAAGCACACCTAGGCCACCCCAGTCTATGCCCTCCTCATCCACAAGTGACCACACAGACTCACACAGGGCCTGCCAAGAGGCTGCATGTACAGAAAGGCAGGTGCACGTACCCACCACTCAGGGGCTTTCCTGAGCCTGGGGACAGGGAGGAATGGGGGAGGGAGCCCCTGCTTCCCAAGGCCAGGCGCATGTGCACGCACTGTCTTGGCAACATCCTCCACGGGGTGAGGCCTCAACCTGCCCCATTACAGAGCAAGGGGCGGGGGAGGTGGCGCGCCCACAGCCAGGCAGGCCTGACTCAGGGGAGAGGAATGAGAGAGGAGGGCACAGCTATCCAGGTGGCCTTGCCCAGGAACCCCCACCCCCTGCTCCTGTCCTAACTTCCCCAGGCCAGTCCATGAGCCAGGCCTCAGGGTATTCAGAGGCCCTTAGTCTCAACCCCTCACAGTAAAGGTGGACAAAAGAAGGCCCACAGGGGGCCCAGGAAGCTGGAGCCTAGAGCACTTGTACATTTTATTCCTGTAGAGGCAAGACAAAGGGAAATGAACATAAACTTTCAGGTGGAAGGCTTTACGGTTCTCAGAACACTTTCTGTTCTACAGTCTCCCAGAACACACCTGACAGGACACCTGGACTGCAGGAGTGAAGTTTCCTTTTCACAAATGAGCACTAGGAGGCTCAAGGCAAAGTGACTGACTTGCTCAAGGTCACCCAACCCGGAAGTGGCACATCCCAGATTTGAACCTGGATCCAAAAGCCTTAGTGATCCTAAGTCTGAGAAAGTTAATGTGTAAAGGGGGGCCACAGCCTCAATCTCTGCCCAGAGAAGGGGCAGCTCTGCACCCCACCTCTGCAGAAGGGAAATCCGCTCCTTCCTCCCCTAAGTGTCCAGCCCCACCCCAGCCCCACCCCAGCAAGGACACAGCTGACTGGCCAGAGCTGACTGGCCGGTTCTAAGGTAAATATTGGGGGCCAGATAGTGCCTGGAGCAGGGAGGGGAGGATCCCATCCCACAGGGTGCCCTGGGGGAACAGGCAGTAGTGCAGGGAGGAATTACCTACAATAATACTAATAAATGTCATAATGAGTTTCTGGGCCAGTATTTGCTCCCAACAATGACATAATAATCCCTTTCAGCCAGGGTGCAATTCTGACCTTCCAAAGCCCTTCCTTTGTTCCTTCAAGGCATGATTATCCCCATTTTATGGATGCCAGAGAGGCAGCCACCATGAAGTTGAGAGAAGAAAGGGCTGGGAATCAGGAGGTCTGGATTCCAGGCCTCAGACAAATGAATCGGCCTCTCTGGGACTCAGTCTCCTCATCTGTAAAGTGGGACTACTACCCGCTTCACAGAGTGCCTGGTGAAGTTAAAGAAAGCCACGCAAACTGTAATCGCCTCTCGAGGGTGTGAGGGTAAGGAAAGGGCCCTCTCACATCCTCTGCCTTTCCAACTTACAACACAAAAATAACAAACTAGCATTTATTTTTTCTTTATAAATATTTTTCCTTTTTTTTTTTAAATGAGGAGTGAGGAGAGGGGTTCAATTTCCCTTTTTTTTCTTTCTGAGACAGAGTCTCACTCTGTCACCCTGGGTAGAGTGCAGTGGCATCATCATAGCTCACTGCAACCTCAAATTCCTGGGCTCAAGGGATCTTCCTGCCTCAGCCTCCCGAGTAGCTGGGACTACAGGCGGGCACCACAACACCCGGCTAATTTTTCTATTTTTAGTAGAGACAGGTTCTCACTCTTGCTCAGGCTGGTCTAGAACTCCTGAGCTCAAGAGATCCTCCTCCTCGGCCTCCCAGAGTGCTAGGATTACAGGCGTGAGGCACCGCACCTGGCCCAAACTAGCATTTATTTCTGAATGCTGATTTAATGAGACACCCATGGTCTCACTAAATCCCCCTCATCATACAGAAGCACTCCTCAAGGGTCAGTGACTTGCCCAAGGTCACACTGCCAGTAACGGCAAAGTCAGGATTGGAGCCCAGCTCTGACTGGCTGCAAAACCATGTCCTTCCCATGCCACCAGAGGCCTCCTCCCCCACCTACTTCCGGAGCTGTCAAGTGGAGTTAAGGATCATTAAGATAAGGTCTGATAAGGAACACTTAACATCAGCCCCCTATCTCTCCTCAGAGACCAGCCCCCACCTGGTGGCCCTCATTCCCCAGCTTGGGAGGGAAGGGAATTCCAGGCTCAGACCAGGTATCTCACTGCCCTGGGAGTCACCTTCACTGAAGCCTGTTCCTGAGCCAGGCACTGCCCTTTCCTGAGCCTCAGTTTCTTCATCTGTGATGTGGGAGGGTTGGGGAGATGATCTCTGAAGAGCTCTCAGCATGTGTGACTCTGCCACAAGAAGGAAGGAGGGCAGTGGCTCCCCACTTTGGTCACAGCCTGGGGCAGCAAGTGGGTTCAGCTTATTTCAGATCCCTCAGATCAGAGAGAGCTGGGCCAGCACCTTACAGGGCTTCCACAAGCAAGTCTCCCCCCAAGAAAGGGGAGGAGACCCAGCAGGTGGGGAGAGGGCCTTCTCCTAGCTGTGGAACCTACCAAGGACCCCTCCAGGAGGTCTAGAGGCAAGGAGAGGGATGAAAAGAAAAGTCATCCAGTGGGCCCTTCCCTCAGTCTCCCCATCGGAAAGATGGGAGCAATAAATCCATGCAGAATGAGGGTGTGTAAACCAGACAGCACAAAGCACGGGAACAGGAGGAGGGCGGTATGGTGGGCAGGTCTCCCTGGCTCCCAATTCACATCCTCCGCCCAGCCTGCCCAGGACCAGGTGCCCAGCCTCCTGGGGAGGGCAGGGGAGGGTTGGGTTGGACGCCTGCATGCCAAGGCCAAATAATCCCAGCAGGCTACAGTGTCTCTCCAGCAGCAGGGAGGCCTTGCCTTGTCCACCTTCACCCTTCTCCACCCTCCAAGGGCATCTGATCTGCTGGACCAATCCTTCCTGGAGTCTTGGTTTCCCCTGCCCAATTCCCCACTTCCCACCTGCTCCCCTCTGAGCTGGGGGCTGAGCCCTCAATGCTTACTCTTCAACCCCTGCCCCTTCCTGCTAGTGCCTCCCCCACTTGTGTTCTCCACGCAGTCCAAATCCCCCAGGCCTCAGGCTTTCTTTGCTCAGAGGACCTGCAGACCCCTCCATCATAAAATAACATCTACCCATAAACTGATTAAGGGCACAGGCTTTGCAATCTGACAGGCTTGAGTTCCAGATTCAGCCTCTGTGTGGCCTTGGGCAAGTGACTTCACTTCTCTGAGCTCCAGCTTGTCCATCTGTAAAATGGGGAGCATAAAATCTTCTCACTTGTTGGACTGTTGAAGGGCAAAGGACAAATGAATTAATCGATGTAAAGGGCCAGCACAGGGCCTTATTTTTATCTCTGCTACCATCCCCAGCCAAGCAACCCCAAGCACAGAAGCCTTCACAGCCCTCTCTGGCCCTTACTCCCAACAATTGATTAATCCCAGGTCCCAGCCTCCACCCTGTCCCCACCCCCACCTCATCACCTCTCCCCTGGATTACTGCAACAGTCTCTGTGCTTCCACTCTCACCAGCGCATCCCCCAACCTGTCCTGCCTGCACCTGCCCCCGCCCTGGAGCCATCTGCCTAATACACCACTTTTGTAGGCGCCTCCCTTGCTCAAACACCTTCACTGGCTCCCTATGGCACATAGACTCCAACCCTCTCTGCCCACCTTGCCCTGCACTCTCTCCTTCTCCTTCTCACAGACTAATCAAATGGATAAGTACTCAAGCTCCAATCCCCATCTGAGCCTGTGACAGCAGAAGCTGAAGAGGCCTTAGAATCCTTAGCACAAGTAAAACCAAAGGGATTGACGTTTATGTTCACAATGGAACGTCTTCTAGGCACAGGGAAGGACCCTCAACTACCTTTCTCTCCAATCTCCATACTCGAGTTTCAACACCACGCCTTTGCCCACGACCATACCCCACAACTGAAATGAATCCCTGGTCATGTTCTCTCATTTAATCAACAATGCAAGACTAATTCCAATCCTGCAGTTACTTCAAAGACCAAATTAGGACCAACTCCTCAGTTTTCTCAAGCTGATCCCAACCCATAAGCTTTTTGATGTATAGCCTAGAATATTTCCCAGCCCCTACACTTACTTCTGTGTTGCCCTGACATTACTCTCTTTAGTTTTTTAGGAACATCTTAAAGCTTGGTTGACCCTTGAGTTGCAGAAAGTACTAGAAGTGCACAAGGGCTGCTAGAAGCCCCAGGCCTCTTCCTCAAGGGCCAGTGGGCAGGAGACTATAAACACAGCCTTCTTATCTTCTCTCTCCTCCATCACAAATGGTCACAAGTCTGGGCCCACAGTTGGTTCTCAGGAAACCATCAGATCAGAGCGGCCATCAGAGGAGAGATGAAGAGGCCCAGCCCTGCCTGCTTAGTGCAGATTCTAGGAGAGTTGGGCACAGCCAGGACTTCAGGGTTGTGGGGGCAGGGAGAGTACTGGAATGTCCTGGAGTCTCTCATCGACATCCACCTTCTGAGGAGTCCTCAAAGAGCCAATCTGAACTTAATTAACCCTTTTCCTATTGTTATTTTGATTATCAATACTGTTCCTTAAACCACCATAGGCATATGACCTTGGACAACACCCCCCAACACCCCACCCTGTTCCCTGGACCTCAGTCTCTTCATCCAGGAAATGGCTAGGAACTGTAAGGGTCCCAAGAAGTCACCAAAGCTAAGCCCCCCTGATTTCACAGACATGCCCCCAGTAGGAGCCAGGGTGGTCCAGAAAAGCGAAAGGAATATGCTCAAGGTCACCAGAGTCTGTACCAGAGCCACACTGACAACACAGGCCCCCTACTTCCCAGCCCAGGCTCTTTCCATCACCCCCTACATGGAGCGATGAGATCATCCGGCTCCAATTCTGAACCTCTAGGAATGTGGGCAATCCTGGGAATATACTGGTGGATCCTCTCCTACAGTAGGGGGTCCCTCCAGCCCCCAGACCAGCAGGTACCCCTAGGGTACCTGCCTCTGTCGAAGACCTCCTATCTTGGGGAGGGGAAGGTTGGATCCAGCACCCTGCCCCTCCCCCAGCTCTTGATTCACCAGGTGAGAAAACTAGGCACTCTCAATGGCCCCTCCTCCAGCACCCCTTAGGACTCCCCGGGGATACCCTGAACTGCCACACATGTAGGGGGAAACCAAGAATCCCATCTCCCAGCCTTAGGGTTGGAGGCCTTCCCCATTCCCTCCCCTCCCCCTTGGAGGCTGGAATGTGACCCGCGGACGGATCCCGCAGCAGCCGGGAAGGGCTGCGTTCCAGCTCGGTGGCTGCATTGGAAGGGGGGAGATGCGGCGGCGATCGCGGGGACCGCGGGGGGTGAAAGGGGGGAAGGGGAGAAGCTGCGGTGGTGCGGGTGGGGGTAGGGAGGGAGCCAAGAAAACCAGTCCGACTCCCGATCGCGCCAGATGGAGGCGGTCCCGAGCCTCCAGCCCCAGGTTTCCTGCTTCTCCCCTCCACCTTTGTCTCCCCTCCCTCCTGCAAACTTTCAGCCTGTTGGGGGCTAAGACCTGGGGAACAAGTGTTTGTATGTACTAGTGCCTTAGGGTCTGCCTGCGAGCCTGAGTGTGAGTCTGGTTGGTGGTGCAGTTGTGAAACTGTGTATACATGTGTGCCTAAGACGCTGGGCAACTGTACCTACATGACTGATGTATGTGAACGACTGTGTGTCTGCCCATGCGTCTGAATCTGTGCGTGGGTGTAGTTCGTGTGGCTGTGTAAACCGTAGGCATAGGTATGTATGTACTTGGGTCTGAGGATCTGTGGAACCTACTGCGATGGTGTGGGTGTGATTTTGTGTCTGCATGTCCGCACATCTGAGTGGGTGTTATGTGTGTGACTGTAAACTGCGATCATGCACGGGTGCCTGCCTGTGGGTATTACTGTGGACGTGTGTCTCTGTGTACATGTGAGGGGTGGGGTCTGCGCGGGGATTCCCGGCCCCCCACACTCACACCCGCCAGGCCCCGGGAGGGGGCAGCAGCGGCAGCGACGCCTGCAGCAGAGACCCTCCTCCACGCCTGCCCCGCCCCCACCCCCGGCCCCTACCTGCCGGCCGCTTCGCCGACCGCCCGAACCGCCAGAAGCTGCGGGCCCGGGGACCGCTGGGGGCCTTCCTCTTGTGGTGTGAGTTGCCCATGGCGGGCGCGGAAGCTGGCGCGGGAACCCAAGCGCGGCCCAGGCAGCCCGGCCGCCGGGCCCGCAGCCCCGGGAGGGAGGCAGCGCGACGCGCGGGCGGACACCGCGGGCGCCCCCAGCCCCAGCTCAGCCACACCCCCGAGCTCTGCGGCCAATGGCCGGGCCGGGGGCGGGGCCGGCCAGGGGCGGGGCCTGGTGCGCGTCCCGTCGGCTCCGCCCCTTACCGGACCTGGGAGACAGGCTGAGCCGCCCAGCCCAGAGCGCTAAGGGAAAGGCCGGGCGAGTCCCAGTGGGGCAGGCGGGTCGCCCGCTCTCCCAGCCCAGGGCTTGCCTCTCTGAGTGCGGTGCAGCTGGGAGAACTAGGGACCGGGCTCCACGCAGGTAGGATCGGAGCCCTGCTGCTGCTAAGCCCCCCAGCCATCACCCCGTGAGTGTCACGTGTCTGTGTGTACAAATGTGTTGAATTATTTCTGTAGTTATGGTGTTCAAAATAACAGAACCCTTTTATTTTGTGCTTACTATGTGCCAGGCGCTATGCTAATTGCTTTCCTGCATTACATATAATTTCATCCACAGACAACTGTGTAAGTTAAGTAGTTTTATCACATCCATTTTACAGACAGGGAAATTGAGGTTCCTCGAAGTCAACTGACCCAAAGTCAAACAGCATTAAGCTACAGAGCCAGGACTAAAACCTAGACTGACTCTGATACCTACTGCTTGCTCCATGCCACCACCTCTCCAGCTTATCTGTGTCTCTGCATGACTTTGAAGACATGTAATTGGACATCTGTGTGTAATTGTGTGCTTGAATGTGGCTGTGTAGTTGGACACCTATGTATGTATCTGTGACCCTGAACATGTGGATTCCTCTGTGTATAATCAACTGTGTGTGACTGTATCAATATAATTGAGCCTGTTTTCATGTCTAGGTGCGTGCTTTTATGTATTTGCCTATGTGACTATCTCAGAGTGGCTGAATATCACTGATTTTTGTGTATTTAAGTGTGTAACAGTTTGCCCATATGCATGTATGCGTAAGTAAGTTTGTCTATAAGACTGTGTAATTACATGTGCTTTTTGTGTGTGTTGGTATGACTGTGCAATTGTGTTTGTTGAGCGTATGCCCATATCTACAGTTAGTTTGTGTATAAATCATGGAACATGTAGGTAAACATATGTGAAACCACCCATGTCTGTGTGACTCTGTGAAGCTGTGTGCCTCTTACCCATCTCCCCTTATATGAGTCTTTGTTTTTCAAAGCCCAGGCCAACCCTTACCTCTTGTAAAAGGCTTCAAGGCTACCTGAGGTTCCCACCTCGGTGTCCTCACAGGTGCCCTTGTGCCCAGGGACCTGACCAGGGCCCTACTGCCTGGGCAGTGACTCTCCTTTACCATCACTCTGCCCCATCTCTCCAACCTGGGGCAGCATGGTATAGCAGAGAGCACTGGGCTGGGATTCCAGAGCCCTCAGTTCTAGACCCCATATGGCTCATCCTTTCTGCCACCTGGGCAAGCCCCTCCACTACACCATGCTGCCTCTTCTTCCCAGTAGCTCCAGGACACCCTGTTCCCTCCCTGTAAAATGGGAGAGTCAAAGCTCATCCCAACCCTCTCGGAAGCCCATCTCTTGCTCAAAGTCTGAGGGTGACAACAGTGCAGTCCTTGAAGAGCTGGCATTTTATTCATCCATAGAAAATACACATTGAGCATATGGTGTGTACCAAGCTGTGTGCACCAGTCTCCCCACTTTGCACAGAGAAGAGAGTCCTAGTGTCGAAGCTGAAAAAGACCTCAGAGATCTGCTAGCCCAATTCCCTTGATTTACAGACAGGGAAACTGAGGCCCATAGAGAGAACAGTTGGTACAGGGGAGCAGAGGGAACACCCAAGGGTAAAGTCTAAATTTCTTGGCATGAATTGAGTAAGGACAGGTATGCAAAGAACCTCAAAGGATGTCTGGAGTGTAGCAGGTGCATTGGCCTTCACAGGAGGCCTTGTAGAAGCTGTCCCCGCACATCAGTTCAGCCTCATCTCCAACCATACCCTTCTCATTCTCAGAGCTCCAGCCACACAAAACTGTTTGCCACCCCAGTGCACACCTTCGGGCCTCCACACCTGCTGTCTCCTGTTCCACCTTTGCTGGCAAATGGTTTTCATCCTCAAGGCCCTGCTCGACGGGCTGCTCCTCCAGAAGTCTTCCTTGCACCCCCTCTTCCCTTGGTTCAGTTCTCTGTGTTCCCATTGCCATTAGTGCTGCCCTCCGATATAGTACTGATCACACCTCAGGGCTCCCCAGCACTCTGGGTAACACCATTCCAGCACTTTTTTTAAGAGACAGGGTCTCACTCTGTCACCCAAGCTGGAGTACAGTGGCACGATCATAGCTCACTGCATCCTCTAACTCCGAGGCTCAAGCAATCTTGTGCCACTGTGCCTAATTTTTCTTATTTTTTGTCGAGACGGGGTCTCACTATGTTGCCAGGCCTCAAGCGATCCTCCCACGTTGGCCTCCCAAAGTGCTGGGATTACAGGAGTGATCCATGTCCCTGCTGGCTCATCCCAGCACTTTCCTTGACACAAGTTTGTTCTGGTGTCTTCCTTTTCAACCAGAACAGTTTCCTCAAGGGCAGCGATTGCCTCACTCCTCTTAGCAACCGCAAGCTCAGCGCACAGCATGTGTACCCTCGGTGCTGAATAGACACTGGTGGAGGTGGAGATGGTGGGGCTTGGGTACTATTGTAGTAGTGATGGTGGCACTTGTTTACTGCTGGTGGTGGCAGTGGTGGTGCTTGCATAGTGATGGAGGCATATAGACCAGAACCCCAGGAATCACAAGCCTGGGACTGAGTGCCTCGTGACCCTCTGGGAGAATGGTGGTGAAGGCCTCACCAGGCTAGAGACTCGAAGGAGAGAGTATCCTAAGCAGACAGGAGGCCCTACTTAGTAATCGTCCCACCAGAAGCCTCAAGGGAATCATGCACTTTGCAACAGGATTCTAGGTTTAAACCCTCTGTGGGCTGAGCTGTCTCTATCTCCTCTTCCATCCCAAGCACACAGCTGGGAACCCTGTGAGTAGGACAGGGGAGCACAAGGGTGTAGAATACAGTGGGGTATAATAATGGGGGAGGTAGACATAGATTTCACCCCTCCTGCCCAAGGAAGCTGCAGGGATTTTGCTGACTTCCCCAAGTCAGCTAAGGGGCTAGAGGTGGCCTTGGGGTCCAAACATGGAAGGTGTGTGTCCCTGCTCTGCCAGCCCCACCATGTTCCCTGTGGCCCAAACAATATACAATGCCTCCTCTCATTAGATTTCTTCAGCATGTGACAGGCTATGAGCAGCTGAGACAGCTTCGAGGGTCTGGAGAGAGAAGGATTTTCAAGGGGCAGGTGGGGAGGGGAGGCTCTCGATCTGCCTCTGCTGTCAGTAGTGTGGATTTTGGGGGCCACAGGGCTCAGCCAGCCCAGTTTGGCAGACCTTGCTGGCAGTCCTACTTCAGGAACTGCAGGGAGGGAATGGGGGGGGCACACTGATTGAGGGCCCCTCCTAGGCCTGAGGGGAATTTCCAGAACAGTGAGGGAGAGACAGTTGGAACCAGCCCGGGAAGGTGTCAGAGGTAGGGGAGGGCAGGGGAGGGCAGGGGAGGCTCCCTTGGCCTCCACTTCCTCCTCAGCTCTCCCCACTCCTGGTAGAGGCACCTCCTGGGGATAGGGTTTTCCTTTTAAAGTCTGACCAAAGGAGTGAAGCTGAAGTCTGCCTGGGCTCCTGGTCTGCCTCTAACACTAGCCAGCTGTGTGACCTTGAGCAAGTCACGTCCTCCTCTGGGCCTCAGCTGCCTGTCTGTATGTGCCATGAGGGCTCCCTGTGACATCTCAGGCCATCAACTCTGAGCTTCTAGGATCCAGAGATGCCCATGTCTGGGGACCCATATCCTATCACCACCTTTCCCAAAGCCACTTAGCGCCAGGCCCTGTGCTGGGCGGGGGCAGAAGGAAGCCTCAGTCAACCCAGCCCCTGCCCTCAGGGTATTCAGAATAGTGAGGATGGCCATCCCTGTGCCCCACAGAACCCAAGAGAGCCAGCTGGTCCCAGGCCCTCACAAGTGCCTTGCCTGACTCCAGCGCCAAGTCTCTCAATGCCAGCTTTCCCATATCCTTCAATTTTAGCTCAAGTGTCACCTTCCTGGGGAAGCCATCCCTGCTCATCCCCAGGGATCATGGTGCTTCCTCCTCTGTCACACTTTTTGACCCGTAATTACTGTTCAATGTCTGATCCCCCTCCACATACACTCAAATTGCTCATGAGGACCGGGACCTTATCTCTCTTGTTCACCCTCAGGGCAGTGCCTGGCACATAGCAGGTACTCAGGAAATATGTGTGAAATATTGAGGCTCCCTGTCCCATCGAGACCCTAGGCAGATATTGCCCATCCTTACATAGGGGCCCGGGAGAGGCATACAGAGCAGCCACCCTGTCACATTCTTATTGCGGAGCTCCCGACTCCCCTGTGGAAGCCACTCCCCTGTTGGATGTATCCCATAGCAGAGGGAACTCTGCCCCATTACAGTGGTCCAGGCCACAGGCTGAGGACACTGAGATGCCCCTACCCAAGAAGGTGGTGGCCAGGAAAGCATGTACTGCCCAACTCCGAATCTCTTAAGCACCCTGTTCTGGAGTCTCAGGGCAATAATTTCTCCTGGGAGTATCACAGAGATGAAGAAGCTGGGCCTTGAGGGATGAATAGGAGTTCACTGGATAGAAAAGTAAAGGGAAGCACACTCTAGGCAGGCGAAACAGCACATGCAATGACACAGAAAATGAAAATACATGGAGTGTTTATTGAAAGGCAAACAGACACCGTCCTGATCTCAGAGAAGCAAAGTGCCCACTACCCCAAGAGACTTTGGGCCCTCACTTTGCTTTAGCACTATCTAGCCCTCTTCCTCAGCAGGGAGAAACGGCATTATTCATACTGGACTCTCCTTACCCATCTTCCTATGACGTCCAAGCCACTGCATCTCAGTGTCTTATCCAGCTGTCCAAAGTAGAAGAGTCTTCTACTTCCCTGGACACAGCTCACCCCTCCAGCCTATTCTCAAACCCATGGAATCCTAGAATGAGCAAGGGTCCCAGAGGCCATTAAACCCTGCAAGACAGGGCATGTTTGGCCCAAAGTAGAGCAGGACTTGCCCAAGGTCATACAGCAAAGCCGAGCTCAAACTCAGGGATCCCTCTACAACTCCATGCCAAGAAGAATCCTCCCTGAGTGGTGGCCAGAGGGAACTTGGGGAGGCTGCAGTGAGTTCATGGGATTAAGTCTGCTGGGCCTGGCAGAGTGGCTCCTGAATTCTCAGAATCAGAGCCATCCCCACTCCTACCCCTCAGCCACTGCCCACTGCCTGAGAGAAACCCTCAGAAGAGCTACACTCCAGAGCCGGTCCTAAGACTCTACAGAGGTTACTCCCCTCCAGAGTCAGAAACACATCCAACATCATATTGTTTGTAGAACGTGGCCTTTGGAGGCTGACTGAGCGGCTGTGTCCTTACTGCACTGTGAATATCACTTCCACACAGGTGGAGACCTTGCCTGTCTGGTCCTCATCTCCTTGAACAATGCCTGACACTACATGGTAAAGAATATGTCTTTTTCAAATGAATGAATCTGAGTGACCTTGAGCAACTTACTTTTACCCTCCGAAAGAGCCTTTTTTCACACCTACAAATGGTAATAACTGCCCACCTCCCAGGTTGTCTTGAGGACAAGGGAAGACTTTCATGAAAATGCTTGGCCAGGCCAGCATAGTGGCTCACGCCTGTAATCCCAGCACTTTGGGAGGCTGAGGCAGGAGGATTGCTTGAGACCAGGAGTTCAAGACCAGCATGAGCAACATACCAAGACCCTGTCTCTACAAAAACTAGAAAAATTAGCTGGGCATGGTGGTACGCACCTGTAGTCCCAGGTACTCAAGAGGCTGAGGCAGGAGGATCGCTTGAGCCCAGGAGTTTGAGGTTGCAGTGAGCTAAGATGATGCCACTATACTCTACCCGGGTGACAGAGCGAGACCGTGTCCCAAAAAAATAAATAAATAAAAAATAAGGTTGGCCAGGTCTGGCACATAGCCTTCCTGTTACTTCTCTTCTTCAGATCAGCCAGGACCCTGCCCTCCTTCCACAGTCTGCCCGCCTCTGCCAGAAAGCCTCCCCTGATTATCTGCTGGGCTCCAGTCCTGGCATCTGTCCCAGAAACTTCCTTCCCACACACTTGTCTAGAGTCCAGGTGATATTTCTGGAAAATATGGATCCCTATTTTTGTTTTTTTAACTTTATCTTATATCTGAATCCTCCCTGGACAAAGGTGAGGCTCCATCTTCTGTGAATCCCCCTCAGTAATCATCATCATCACGGGCATCTGAGGTATAACCAAGTGAGTTGTTTCCAAACATGGATCGGGATGAACTCAGCCAATGCCCAAGTCCTCGGCATCACAACAGCATAAACCTGCTGCCTTCTGCTTCATGCTCCCCAGTTCACAAAGCACTTGCATGTCTGCTATCTAATTTGATCCTTGAACTACCCCTGTAAAGCCAGGATTTATTATCCCTATTTTACAGATAAGGAAACTGAGGCTTAGAGGGGTGAATAACCTGCCAGCTTCACATAGCTTGAGAGGGCAGCAAAGTTGTTCTCATCAGCCTCAGAGTCCGTTCCTTCCAGACTGGGTCCTTAGAACTCAGATGACTAAACTTATAAACACAATAATAGAAACCGCTTTCATTTCTATTGTGACTTCTCTTTCATATAATTTTCATATCCGGCCAGGCATGGTGGCTCATGCCTGTAATCCCAACACTTTGGGAAACCAAGGTAGAAGGATCACTTGAGACCAGGAGTTCAAGACCAGCCTGGGCTCTCACAGGTTTTCCAAAGAGAAAAAAAGAAAAAAAAAAAAAATGGCCAGCCTGGGCAACATAGCATGACCCCATTTCTACAAAAAATTAAAAATTAAAAAATTAAAAATAAATATTTTCATATCCTCTCTTGTGAGAATCTTGGTGAAACAGAAAGGTCGCAGACAATGGACAATGCCTCAAGGCAATGTCCAGCCAGAGGATCACCCCTGTGATACCCTTTCTTCCCCTTAAGACAATAATGGAATCAGTGAACCCCCAGAGAAGTTACTTGTCCAATATCATGGGGCTTGTTAATAGCTGAGTGAGGATTTAAACTCTCATTTGCCTGACTCTGATACTCTCCCCCTCTATCAAGTTCCCTCACATCACTCTGGGCCATTTCCCACCTGTAAAGTGGGTCGAATGAGAAGATCTTTAAGCCTTACCCCCTGCTTTATATCCTTGGGAGAGTCATGAAAACAGTACCAGTTTGGAGGCAGGTGATTGGAGTTTAAATCCCAGTTTGGTCAAATCACTCACTCACTGTTCCTGAGCCTCAATTTTTTACATCTGCAAATGAGATCAAACGAGACACTGGATACAGGACTCCTGACACATTCAGAGTAATCAATAAATGTCAGATTTCCTCTCTTCTTCTAAGTCTGTGCAGGGCAGTGAGGGCAACAGGGAATCCTGGAAGACTGGTGTTCAAAATTCTATTACAAACTCAGTTTTCCCATCTCATATTAGGAGAGTCAGATTAGAGCAGTAAAGACTGCATCTCTCAGGTCTTCGGTTTGAGATTGGAATAGAGGAGATAAAGGCCCCTGACCTCTCAGGAATTCTCTGTGCTGCCCTCCTCCCCACCTCCCCCATCTCCATTCTGAACATTCTCCCTGAAAGAGTTAAGCCTTCTTCGGGCTTCCCCTTCCTGGCCAGCAGTGCCAGTGGAGATTAGAAGGATCAGATTTATTTCTCTTAATAAACAGAAAAGAAGTTGGGCCAGGCAGGTGACAAGGAAACAATTGCAATAATAGGAGACTGGAGCAAAAGGGAACAGGACTTCCTCCAGTAGTATCTGGGGCCACCTCCAGACCTGGGGAAACAACAGCCAGGGGCAGGGATGTGTTGCCCATGCACACGGGCTCACATAAGGCCGACCTGCTGCCCAGAAATCTCAGTGCCACCCAATACCAAACACAAGGCAGGGGGAGGCCTGGCCAATGACCCAGTGACCCCAAACCCAAGCTGTTGTAGCAGGGACCTACAGGCTTAGCTTTTCCAGCCCCCTGCCTCCAGACTGATCTGCCCTGGGGTACAGCACTAGTCCACTAGACTTCTGCCTGCCAATCCTGACAGTCTGACCACAATCCAGCCTGCTGCAATTCTGCCCCATGCCTACTCGAGTGAGACAGAGATGACTCCAGACTGAATCCCAGTGGGGCAGCCCTGGGACAGACTCTGTGTCCTGCTAGCACTGCAAAGCCCTTTGAAACACCCCTACCCAAACCGACTCTCAGGGCTTGGGCCAGCCATCCCGACCCCAGCCCCCAGCCCCCAGCGCCCTGACTTCTTTTTGTGGCTAGGCCGCAGGGGAACAGGGCCCTCATCCAAAAGGAAGATCAGGCCGGATGCAATCACACAAGAGGCTTTCCACCCTCTTCCTGACCCCTAAATTGTTCCTTCTAATTCTCCTCCAGAGGAGGTGGTTAAAGGACACTGGAAGGGTAAACACAGGGATAATGGGATGGGCCCACACACCCCGCCATTTCCTCACCTCCAGCACTGCAGCAGGAGTATAGGAAAGGTAGACTTCTGAGCCCCACCCTCGTGCAGAGACCCACACACTCCCCACCAAAAGGAAGACAGAAACGGGGAAATGAGGGAAGACCCAAGCAAGTGGCCAAAAGTAAAATTACCCCAGCAGGGATAGGCCAGGTCAGCGTCCCCTCCTTCCAGGCTGCCCAACTATCAGGCCAGAGTGGAAGCCCAGGGGCTCAAACTCAGAAAGACTGGGAATTAACTGTTGTACTTTAAGTACCCACCACAGCCCAGGTACAGCCTCTCCATTTAGCTTGGGCCTCAGTTTCCCCCACCTGTGAGCACACTCCTGACACTGGCGTGTCTCTACCAGGGCTGGGGAAGGAGTGATGAGGAGGGACTTTTGGTTCACCATGGTGAGCTCACCACCCCAGGAGGTGGATGTTTGTGGTTTGGCCCAGGTGAGCGGTGAGGGGGGCCAGGTGGGAAAAGCTAACACTGTTAAGAACCTAAGGCATGCCATGTTCCACGATGGGTCCTTTGTGCGGCTGGAAACTCAGATCCACCTAAAGGGCTGAAACTCCTTTTGAGTGCAGTTGACCTTCCAGACCCAGAGGGACCCCCCGCCCACAACCCAAGGCCACCTGCCTCTCCCATTGGCCCCAGGCCAGAGTCAAGTCTCTCACCCCCTGACTCAGCAGAGGGCAGAACCCGGGTGAGCCTGGGGGAGGGGGAATTGCCTCGCCGCCCGGAGAGCCAGACTGCTAGCACTTCCTGCCTAAGCCAGGGGATCCCTGCCCCAGCCGGGGGTCCCCTGCCCTCTGAGTGGGGCCGCGCTGAGTCTGGAAAGTGCAAGGGGCGGCGCAGGACGGGGGTGCTCGGGCTGAGTCCCGAGCTCTTCGCTGCCAGCACCGGCACCTAGGGGGTCACCCCCCTACAACATGCCGCGGACCCCCGCGCAGCCACCCCGGCCGCGCCCTCGGCGCCGCCCGGCGCCCAGCCCAGGTGCCCGGCCGCCTTACCTCGGCCTTTGCCCTTGGCCCTCTTGGCCTTGTCGTCCGCCTTCTTGGCCCGGGAGGCGGCCGATTCGGCGCCCTCGGCCCCCGCCGCCTTCTTCTTGCGCCGCTTGCCCCGCAGCCAGCTGAAGGCGCGGCGGAGGCCGGAGCGGGACTTCTTCCTGCGCGGGGGGCCGCCCGGGCCCCCCGGCTCCTCCGCCGCAGGTGCGGCAGGGGGCGCGCGGGCCGCCATGGCGCGGCGAGCAGACCTGGCGCGGGGTCAGGCCCCCTGCGGCGCGGCGCCCATGCCCGGGGGCGGCCGCCGCGGGAGACAAGCGGGGAGAAAAGTTTGGGCGGCGGAGGCCGAGCGAGCGCGGCGGCGGCGGCGGCGGCGGCGGCGGCCGGAGGGAAGGAGTCGGGGCGGGAGCGGCCGCGGGGCGGGAGCTGCCTGCCGCCCCTCCCGGCCTGCCCGGGCCCGGGGAGGGCGAGGTGCGGTCCCGGGAGAAGGTGGTCCCGGGAGCCCGGGGCGGGGTCGTGCGGCCGCCGGGACCCGAGGGGGCGCGGTCGCGGGGCCGGTCCCGGAGGGGGCACCACGGGGAGTGGGGTTCAGAAGAGGGTGGAACGGGGGTGGGGATGGGAAGGGGAAGGGCTCAGCGAAGGGGAAGCGAAATGCTGGGGTGGGACCCCAGGAGAGCTTGGTACCCTAAGTTTGGGAAGAGATGGGGGATTCTGGAATCCTTTTGCTGGAATAAAGGACTTCGGCGAATTCCTTCTAGGACCCGGACAGCACTGGAGGGCTTACTCAAGGAACAGAGGCCTCAGATAGGACCTGTGACCTACAGCGGGCATTTCCCTCCCTTCTGGGACTGGAAGTCGCCCCCTGGCTCCTTACCAAGCCTTCCCCCAGGCTCCAGAAATCCTCTGTGTACTGCTGGGCCCCAGGCCTCCTGGGTTCCCGCTTCACCCTTTGGTGGCTGGGATGAGAATAGTCCTTCCTCAGTTTACCCTTAGGCTAGGCTTTGAGGCCCCAGGGCACCCCTGCCTGGGTCAGGATTTCTTACTGTGATGCTCCTGGACCCTGATTAGGGCAGGCCTCTGGGCAGGGGAGAAGCGTGACTGGGGAAGCTGGTAGGAAAGAAAGCCTTCAAGAATCCTGAAAATGCCATGCTCATTTGCTCCAGGCCTCTGGTTCTTTATTATAGCTGCCCAAGCCCTTTGATATCATCTGATCCCACAACAAGATAAGATGGAAGCAGAACAGGGAGTGTTACCCCTAGTACAGAAGGGAAATTGAGGCCAGGAGGGAACAGGGATTGCCCAAGAGCACAGAGATGGTCAGCAGCAGATGAGCCAAGAGGAGCATCTGGGTCTTGTCTCTGGTCCAAGCTTCAAGCCCTAGGGGCTAGACTTTTCCCTAGGGGCCAGCTGTAGGGTCAGCACCCTTGGACCCTCTCCCTCCATCCACAGAAGGGCCTTGTGATCCTCCCACAAGTTACAGTTTGTCACCCAGCCTGACCCTGGTCACACAGCTTTCTCTGGCCCTGGTCTCCATGAGGGCAGGGCCCATTTGTCTGGGGCACCTAGCTCAGCCAGCCCTGACACACTGTAGACAGCACTCACTATCACAGTGTAGGGTGGTTAGAGGGAAGGACCCACCTCTTCCTCTGTTAATTGGAAAGTATTGAAGGAAAGGTGTTACAGGCAGGGCTGAGACTTGCAGAGAGAGTGATACACTGAGGGAGCCTTGGCCCTTGGATAACATCTGGATACATGGAGAAGGGAGGAAGGCAAACACTTTGGCTTTTGGAAGGGGTGGTCAGAAGAGGAATGTTGGTTAATCTTACCCCCCATCAACCCTTTCAGCACCTCCTTCTCCCAGCGGAAGGACTGGCTAAATAATTTGGAGGGCCCATTGCAAAATGAAAATGCAGGGCCCTTTGTTCAAAATTTATTAAGAATTTCAAGAGGCAACAGCAAAACATTTAATCAAACACAGAGCCTTTCTGAGCACAGGGCCGTGTGGGACAGTACAGTTTGAATGCCTGTGAAGAAGTTGGCCCTGCCAATGGCTCACAATTTCTCAGGGAAGGTGTCCCTCAAACTAGACTCCCCAGCAGTCAGCCCACAGATTGGGTACCCTGATTTAGAGGTAGGGAGAGGAAAGAGGGAAATGAGGAAAAGTCAGGGTTGTATTCCCTTCTCTGCTCCTAACTCCAGCACTCAGACACTCTCACCTCCCAGCCCAGACCACTCTCAGACCAACAGCCCCAGCCTTCCCTCTTGTCCCCTGACCTAATGCTTCTGAGACTCCTAGGGAGGGCTAGCTAGCCTGGGCAGGCCAGCCTGCATCCCAGCTGCAGCTGAAACCTGCCCCTGGATTAATGATTGCTCAGCTCAGCTACATTTCTTCGCTGGCCTTGCAGGCAGCTGAGGGAACTGACATCCCAGCAGTCCCTATTGACAGGGCCCAAAGTCCAACCTGGAGCCAGGCTGTCACCTGACCAGGCAGGAAACTGCCAACCTGTCCCCAACGAAGAACTAGCAATAACCAGGCTTGATGCAGCAGCCCAGAGGCCCTCCAGCTTTGCCCCTCTGTTTTTGGAAAGCCCAGGACCACCTCAATGTCGCCCTCACACACTCCCAAACACCCCTCCCACTTGGGAGACCTGCTTGCAGAGGAACCAGCTTTGTCCCCTGCTGGGCCCGGCCTCTTCCTGCACAGACTCCTCATTGCAGCCAGGCCAAGGTGTGGCTGAGCCTCTTTCTTTTTACGGGGAAGACCGAGAAGGGACTGGGGAGAGCCTGGGGGTGGGAGCACCTGTGGCTTCCCTCAGTTCTTAGACCAATTGGAGGGGCCAGAATTAGAGCAGAGGGCAGAGCAATCCTGCAAAGTTGAATACCCTCAGGTTTGATGGATTTTGCAGGTCCCAGCCGGCATTCTTGTGTCCCCTAATCCCAGGCTCCTGGCAGCTGAGTTAACATTTCAAACAACCTCCCTGCTGTGGTTTTCTTTGATCCCCCCCTTCCCTTCTCTTAGAATCAGGCCCCAAGCCTAATTCTACCCATTTTCCTCCCCACTGGGTTGAGAGGAGAAATAACTCGCCCAAGGTGTTAGTGGTGTGTGGCCGGACCACGGAGTCTTATGGGCCCGCAGCTCTGAGTTGGTGCCAGCTCCTGGGAGGCTGTGGGACTGAAGGAAAGAGGAGGGGGAAGAGGTGGGGGAGCCAGGGGAGGAGAGAAGAGAGAAGGCAGGAGCGGAGAGGTGCTTATGGCCACTATCCAGTCTCCAGGTCTCCAGTGTGCAACGGGTTGTTTCCCTTCATTCTTTCAACAAATATCTCCCGGGCACCAGCTCTGTGTTCTAGCTTCCAGAGATTGACCACAGATATTCAGTGATCAGATTGTCATTCTCTTAGCTGTACACACAGTGTAGAAAAGTGGTTTTCACCTTTCGCCAGGCGCGGTGGCTCACGCCTGTAATCCTAGCACTTTGGGAGGCTGAGGCAGGAGAATCGCTGGAGCCCAGGAGTTTGAGGTTGTAGTGAGCTAGGCCGATGCCACTGCACTCTACCCGGGTGACAGAGCGAGACTCTGTCTCCAAAAAAAAAAAAAAAAGTGGTTTTCAAACTTTTTCTTTTAGTAGTAGAACTTTTTCTTCTCCCTCAAACAAAATCTACCCCAAATTTGGATGGATAAAATAGATAAAAGCAATATTTTTTAAGTTTATTTTATAAATGAAAACTTATATCCTTTACTTACCATAAAGTAAATCAGTGGGAACAGTGATGACATTTTGATGGACTAAAAATTTGAAACCCTGAGTTACAGGGGATGGTTATGGTTTTATCTGAGTGCCAGCATTCAACTTATTCCCGCAGCAGTCTGTTTTAGTTAGTGTGTAAGTAAAAAATACTGAGTTTCATAGGTAAGCAGGGGCAAATGGTAAGAGTTTTAACAACTTGGTAGAAAGGTCAGGAGAAGCTTTATTCTCAGGTCTGCACAGAAACAAGATATCCAGCCAGCCCAACTTAATGGCCTGTCAAAAGTTAGCACAGAACCCAAATGTACATGTGTACGTATATACGTGTTTTTCATTACTTTAAAAAATGTTTGTAGGCCAGGTGGGGAGGCTCACGCCTGTAATCCCAGCACTTTGGGAGGCTGAGGCAGGAGGATCTCTTGAGGCCCGGAGTTTGAAACCAGTCTAGGCAACATTTCGAGACACCTTCCTTTACAAAAAAATTTAAAAATTAGCCAGCCGTGGTGACTTGTGCCTGTAGTCCCAGCTACTGGGGAGGCTGAGGTGGGAGGATCACTTGAGCCCAGGCGTTGGAGGCTGCAGTGTGCTATGATCAAGCCACTGCACTCCAGCCTGAATAACAGAACAAGACCCTGTCTCTAAAAATAATTTTTTTGAGAGAGAGTCTCGTTCAGTCACCGTGGGTAGAGTGCAGTGGCGTCATCTTAGCTCACCACAACCTCAAACTCCTGGGCTCAAGCTATCCTCTTGCCTCAGCCTTCCGATTAGCTGAGACTACAGGCCGGAGCCATGACGCCCAGCTAATTTTTCTATTTTTAGTAGAGACGGGGTCTCGCTGTTGCTCAGGCTGGTCTTGAACTCCTGAGCTCAAGCAATCCTACTGCCTTGACCTCTCAGAGTGCTAGGATTATAGTCATGAGCCACCGTGCCCAGCCAAGAAAAAAGTTTTTATAGATAAATATACAGTATAAATGATTATTGAATCCTAGAATGAGAAAACCACATGGTGCAAAAGGAGCCCCGCAGCTAACTTGGTTCTCCGTCTCAGTCCCGCCACTAATTTGCTGGGTGTTCTTGGGCAAGACGCTTGCCCTCTCTGGGCACCAGTTCCCCCAACCTAAACATCCAATTTTACCTAGGAAAGGAGTGTGTGTGGAGGTATTTGAGTATGCTGGGGTGTGAGGGTGCAGTGCACATTTGCAGAAGCCTTATTAACTCATCCTCACCACCCACCCCCATCCCAGTGCTGGGCCCAAAGAGGGCCCTGCAAAACCACTGAACTGCCCAAGTTCGAAGGCAGAGGCGGGTTGCTATGGAGACATGCTTTGTTTCCCCAACTGTCTGGCTGCATCTGACAAACACAGAAAGCTCAGCCAGATGGACACTGACCTAGGCCGAGAGAGCAGGGATTTCCTGACCCCGAGAGTCAGACGGCTCACTGCTCTCCAAGGAGAGGCGCTAGTTCTTCTCTGAAACAGGAAGATGAGCAGCCTGCCCTGTCAGATGGATTCATGTAGGGGGCTGCTGGCTGGGGCCCCTCTCTAGGTGTTTGCAGACACCCACTCCACCAGTCCTGTGCAGCAAGCCTGGCCCTGTGCCCAAGGTCGGGACTATGAGGGAAACACCCACACTCAGGGCCTTCTGGAAGCTGGGGGAGGGATTGAGATGTGTGGGCAGAGCTGCCTGCCCACAAAAAGAGGGGAACAACTGGATATGGACTCTCAGAGACCCATGCTGTCATCCCCCATCTACACAGGGGCAAACACAAACACACTGAGAGACAACAGGTTGACCCACCCATATATGCACCAATTCACATAGGCATATCCAGATACATGGATACACGCTCATACATCTAGATACCAGTAAACCCTAAAGTATGCTAAGGTAGACTGACATCTAAAGACATATAAACAGACACAGAAACACAAGCTCAGATACACAGACACACCCCCTATACATACGCACCACTAATACGCCCAAATACATACCCACTCACACAGAGACACACTGATGCACAGACACACATACAAACACAAATGCACACATTCCCAGATGCACAGACATTCACCCATGTGGAAACGGAATACAGATACTCAGCAGCCCATAAACCAGAGACAGAGATATACACAGGCCTGTTACACATAGATACAAAGGGACAAACAGTTACTAGTAGAAACACAGATCCAGGCAAGGGAAAGAGAAGAAAAGGGAACTAATACTTGGTGAGAGTCAATTCTGCAGCAGGCAGCATGACAGGAGCTTTATCTGTGGGATCTTTTTAAAATCCTTCCAATAATCTGTGAAGTTGTTAGGATCACCTCCACTTTTTACAAATGCAATAATGTAAAATATACATGCTTATAAAAGGTCCAAGCAATACAGAAGTAAATAGGGTAAAATGTGTACATTCCCCTTCACCCACACCTGCCCCACCCCACCCAACCCCTACCTATGTGAGTGGCCTTTTTCTGTGCATTTACATACAAGAATATAAAGATACTGCAAATGTGAACATTTTCCACAAAACTAACTCCGAGAGGATAAGAAAGCGGACCAAGGTCATACAGCTAGTTAGTAGTAGAACCAGGATTTGGATTTAGCTCTGGCTCACTCCTAAATGCTCTTTCTGCTGCCTCAGCCCACAGACAAGCACAGAGACACAAACTCACAAAGGGGAGGCCCAGGGTCAGATGGTGGGGGGAGGGCAGCACCTCTGAACTGGAAAGGAAAGGAAGCTCAGCAGTCTCTGCCTGATTGCTCTGGGGCCCAAGTCTCAGTCCCTTGCATGGTGGCTCCTCTGGTCAAAGGTGTTATCCCCGTAAATTCCTGTTAAGGGGCAGATGTATTCCTAGGATGGAAACCTTTGAATCGTTGACTCATAGGTGATCAAGCGGGTGGCTAAATGATGACATACACAGCTCTAACCCCCAGGACCATCACATCAGCTTGGCCCAGTCTCCTGCCCGCTCTCTCCTTGCTCCGTTCTCCACACTGCCCCAGAGGGACCTTTTCTAAGACTAAATCTGGACCTTGTCCCTCCACTGCTTAACTCCCTTCTGTGTCTATAGGTAAATCCCAGTCTCTTGGGCACACAGGGTCCTTCACTGTCCAGCCCTAACCCCTCTCCCCATGCTGTCATTGGCAAAACATTTCTCATCCTTTAGGACCCAGTTCAGCGAGCCTTCCCCAACTGACTTCCCCAGGCAGAATCCTCTCTCCCCTCCCTGGTCCCAGAGTCTGACATTACATGATCACCTCCCTTAATCTTCACAACAGCCTAAAGGCGGTAAGAACTACTGTTTCCATTTTACAGGTGGCTAAGTGAAGGCCCAGAGAGTTTAAGTCCCTCAAAATAAAATCAGTCCTTGGCCAAGCCACATACAATCCCATTTAAGCAAACGTGTTTTTCCTTGCTCTCCCAGCGAGGTGGGAAGCCCTGAAGAGCAAGGGCTGGCCTCCTTCCTCCCTGAATCTGCAGTGCCAGCACAGGCCTGGCACAGTGGGGAGGGGCTCAGTGAATGGTTGTTGAGTGGGTCCCCACCCATTTGCTATTTCTCTGAGTGGTAGAGTGAGAGAGGACAGGAGAGACACGTTGGGCAGCTGGGGTACCCTGGCCCTGCTAGCTGGGACTTCCCCAGGAAGTCACTGAAGGCAAGAATTCCCTCGGGATCCTGCTGTCGCTGCCCCTGGAGCCTAGGGATGGCCTGTCTGCACAGCCGTCCCTGCTGGGAAAGCAGGTGTCCTCTGGCTTCTTCACATCCCCCTTCAGTTAGGAGCTCTCAGCCCATCTGTTATTAAATATTTACTCTTTCCACTCTGCTTAGCTTGGTGCCAGGCCCTGGAGGAGGCTTCTGGAGGGCAGGGGACAGGGACTGTCCTGTCTACAGTTAATGATCAGTTACCAGGTACCATGGAACTCACAGAAACCCTAAAGATTGGGTTCTCAGCTCTATGAAATGAGGCTCAAAGGGGGAAGACACTGGTCCCAGGTCACACAGCCAGTGAGCCAGGATCCAGAGACAGGTGTGTACACATCCTTCCCTGCATCCTTCACCCCACCCCCCAGCTGGGGGCCCAGCTCGGAGGAGACTCAGGGAGGCCATTTTTGAGGTGGGGCTGTGGCTGGAACACAGCCTGCCCTGGTGCATTCTCTACAATAACAACAGCTCGCCTTTATCCAGCACTTTCCCTTCCATTAGCTCATTCAGCCCTCCCCAGCATCCCCACAGGTGCCTGTTATTACCTCCATTTGACAGATGAGGGAGGGAGGCTCAGTGAGCTCAAGTAACTTTTCTAAGGTTGCACAGCCCATGCACAGCAGAGCAAGAGTAAACTTTCACATCCTAAATCTTCCTCTTGGGTCTCTTTGCTGTCTCCACTTCCCCCTCCTCCAGCATCCTCCATGCTGCCCCAAGGGAGCTCTTTAAAACACAGATGTGACCTTCCAGTCCCTGCCCTCTCATACCTCACACTGCCACCCTTTTGCCTACGGCTAATTTTTTGGCTCTCCCTGACTTGTCCACCTTTCAAGCTCCTACTTAGCCTACAGGTGCCAACCCAAATGCTACCGTCCCTAGGGGAAGGCTTCCTGGATTTATCCAGACAGACTTAAGCACTCCTAAGCACACAATGTCCTCCACACAAACCTATAGTAGAGCAATTATCTCATTGTATTTGGTTTTTTCCTTCTTTTTTTTCTTTTCTTTTTTTGTTTTTTTAGAGATTGCATCTCACTCTGTTGTCCAGGCTGGAGTGCAGTAATGTCACAGCTCACTGTAACCTCTAACTCCTGGGCTCAAGCAATTCTGAGTAGCTGGGACTACAGGTACGCAACACCACACTTGGCTAATTTTTAAATTTTTTGCTGTGATGGTGGTCTTGCTATGTTGCCCAGGCTGGTATCTTATTATATTTAATTGTTTGTCTATCTGTCTCTCTCATCAGACTGTGAGCTCCTTAAGGGCAAAGACAATGATGTTTCAAGTCTGTCTTCAGTGCACAAAACTTTGGTACTTGTTGAATGAATGCACAACATCCCTGAGGGCTGGGCCTGGTGGAAGATGGTGGGGCATTAACAGAAGTAGGGGCAGCAAGAGAAGTTGGTGTTTGGGGAGGAAACAGAAGGGGTGGAATTTTGCTTTTCACCATTTGGAATCCGAAGTGCCGCTAGGACATCCAGTTAAACATGCCCAGTAGGTAGGAGTTGGGGGCGGGAAGAAAGGATATTAACTGCAAGCACCATTAACTGAACACTTACTATGTGCCAGACCCAGTGCTGAATACTTTATGTGCATTATCCCATTAGATCCCAGGAGGTGGGTATTATCAATCCATTTGATGGAGGAGGAAGCTGAGGCTCAGAGAAGCAAACTACCTTACCCAGGGTTACATAGCTGGTAAAAGGCAGAGCCAGGATTTCAACCCAGGTCCACATGATGCCAAAGTCCATGGACTTAATCCGTCCTCCATATAGTAGACTAGAAAGGACCAAACTTAGAGAACACATACCTTTAAGAGTGAGAGTAGGAACAGGAAATTAGAGAAGGACTGTTCGAGAGATAGAAGGGAAACCAGCAGGGTGACATTTGAGGCCAAGAAGGGAGCTCCAAGAAGGGCCAGGTCAGCAGTGCCCACTGCCCCTGACAGATCAAGCTAGGTTGGGTGAGGGGTTTGGCAGTTAGAAGGCAACCTTCCAGAACACTGTCTGCGCGTGCTAGTGACCAGGCCCGCAGAGTGGGAGGTGAGGAAGTGGAGGTGGTTGGCTGGGAAGAGGAGAGAAAAGGGAAGGAAGGGGGCATCCTGTAGGTATGCAGTCCAGGAGGGCGGGACAAACAGGTCTGGGCTGGCCTGGAAATACTGGGGATGGGAAGTGAGCTGGTAGGAGGAGGAAGGGGTGAGCATTTGAGCATTTTAGGTTGACCAGACCGACGAGGACACCCTCAACCTCTTCCTTGACAGCCTTGGAAGGGTCCCACCGCCTCCATCCCATCCCCATCTTTGCAGGCCAAGACACACTATCCTCATTCCTCCCTCCGCCTCCCTCTCCCCGCTCCCCCATGGCTCCCCTGAGGTTGTTCGGGACCAGCCACCCCCACCACCAATCTGCTGTCTCACCCTGCCTGGCCCAGCCTGGTGAGGCAGGCAGGGAGGAGTCTCCAGGCAGGAAAGCGCTGAGTCACTCAGCTGCACATCTGGTCTCAGATCTTGATACCCAGCTGGAAGGGGCAGGAAGGAAGAGGGCTCCTCCCCCACTGGCTCTCCAGGCCAGTCCTGCCATTGCCAGCTGTGCGGGGCAGGCTAGGAGAGGAGAGCCTCCGTCAGTTAACAGCCAGCCTTTGCTGGGCTGCCTCACCCACTCCAGCTGGGGTCCTTTACTCCTGTGACTGTCTTTAACACTCAGACAGCCTTGGGAAATAGGATTGGTCACCTCATTTCACAGGTGAGGAAACTCAGGGAGACTAAGTGGCTTGTGTAAGGTCACATAGATTTGGAGAGCTGGTCCACTGGTGTCCCCATCCCACGCTCTGGGCACACAGGAGGGAGTGTTGTGTAAAGACAGTGAACGGAGGTGCCCAGGGGCTCAGACATACCTGTGGGCAACAACTGCAAAAGCTGGGTAGTGGGCTGAGCAGGCCCAAGCTCCTGCCAGCACGGCCCCTTCCGCAAGTCCCCGTGGAGAGAGGGCCATCCTTCTGCCCCCACTCCCTGCCCCTCTGTTACTGGCTGTGCTCTGAGCCCCCCCCACCCCTGCCATTTCTCAGCCTCTGTAAACCTCTCCCCACCCCTCCATGCTGGGAGGAATAGCTGGGGCCTTAGCAGGCCCTCCTGCCATCCTGCACTCTGCTGGGGCTTAGTGTTCCCATTGTCTTGAGCAGAGAGAGGTGTCCACATCCTGGGGAAGGGCAGACTGGATCATGCCTGGGCTTCTGATCTCTCCCTAGGCTGCTCAGTAGCCTTCCTGGGGGCCCAGGCTGTTGTTTTCACACAACATGCAGGGTGACATTGGGCAAGTCACTTCACTCCCCCCAGAATGGGACATCCACATATATCACACAGAAAAGCATGCAAATCAGCATCCTTCCATAGACCCAACCATTGCTGATATTGACTTTATTTATGTATTTTAGAGATGGGGTCTCGATATGCTGCCCAAGCTGGGCTTGAACTCCTGGCCTCAAGCTACCCTCCCACTTCAGCCTCCATGCCCAGTTCCTGATATTAACTTCTGACTGATTTAATTGTATATAATGTGGCTAAAGTCACAGCTGTGCCACTTGCTGTGTGACCTTGGGACAAATTTTTTAGAATTCCCTGAGTCTTGGGTTCTTCTTTAAAATGGAAATAACATTCTGGAGGTTAGTAAAAATAAATAAATAAATAATAAAAATAAAAATAAATAAAATGGAAATAACAATAATAATACTCCCCTCCCAGAGTGGTTGTCAGGGTTGACTGGATAATGCCTAAAGCAGGTACCACATAGTGTTGTTGTTGTTTTAAAAGATAGGTAGTATTGTTATTGAGGGATTTCTTTTTTTAGGAGACAGGGTCTCACTGTCACCCAGGCCGGAGTGCAGTGACACGATCACAGCTCACGACAACCTCGAACTCCTGGGCTCAAGTGATCCTTCTGCCTCAGCCTCCCAAAGTGCTGGGACTACAGGCATGAGCCACTGCACCCAGACATTTATTGAGGGATTTCTGATTACAAAATGAATTCATGCTCAAAGAGAATTTGGGAAATGCAGAAAAGCACAGTTGTAAATAAAAATCACCTGTAATTCCACCCAGAGTTACCTTTTTTGTGATGATTTTCTTATACAGAGTAGAATTGCCCTCCTTCACCCTCCAGGGGAATGGGCCGTGTGCTTCCAGGCTGGGGAGGTGGTGTTGGTAGTGGATATAATCTTCATTTTCTGCATTCTCTCTGGGGCTCAGTTTCTCTGTCTGGAAAGGAAAGTGTTTAATTAATCAGGGAAGACAAAGAGATTTAATCTCACATGCCAACTGATGCTCCAAATGAAGTGGTTCTGAGCTTGGAGGGAGAGAGTGCCATGATCAGTTAATCACGTCTGCCACGGATGCAGAAATGAGTAGTGGTGGTATGTATGTGCTGTGTAGCTACTGTGTTCTCAGTATACTTCTGGGATCTAGTACCCAAACTAGCTCCTATTTAACATTCTGCATTGTTGGACCTTCTCTGCAGAGCCCAACCAAGTCTCTCCTCAAGTCAGACTCAGAAGAGTGACCTTGGGGAGTGGGGAGGAGAGAATGTTTGGGTATTTTCTCACTAAAAGGAAAGTATGCAAATAGCATGCATACATGCAGCCTTTCCTCACCAGCCCAGCCTTGGACATTTGAATATTAAATATCTTATGTAAATGAATGAAAATGAACAGTTCTTTGGGCAATAGGGCCTCAGCCCAGCCAGAGTAGATGGGACCTGTGTTAAGACAGCCCTCCTCACAGGTGAGACAGGGAGATGCCTGAACAATTCAACTGAAAGATGGCCCCAGTACTGGTGTGAGGGCTCTGCAAGGGGAACCTGGGCTCAGTAAAGGGACAGAGACTCAGAGAGAGCTGGGACTCTGGGGTTGAGGGTGGGCTCAGTCAAGGCGGAGGTCATTGGTAAAATAGATGGGGGCTTAGTGATCAGGAGGGGAAGGGGGATCCCTGATGTCCCTGGATAGGGCCACCTCTGTTCCTGGGATTCCAAATGCCTTTCTGGAAGCTGCCTCCAGTCTCCAGAAAGCCTCCAGGAACCTCTGAGGAAATAAGGGCTCCCTTACCCCCCAGGGCCCCAGTCCAGGCCTCCCTCTTACTGGCTTCTAGCAACTCATTCCCAGCCCTGGCCCCCTAGCCCCTAAGGCCTTCCAGTTTGCCACCAGCACTCATTTGGTGTTGCCTGTCCAGGTCCTTCTCCAGCAGACACAGGTTGCCTGATGCCAAGGTGCCCAGCCATGTCCCTCACAGTTAAACTGAGAATAGACCAGGGTAGGCTCCAGGACCAGAGCTGGGGTAGGAAGGGATCATAAGTAATGTGCCAGACCTGTTACCAATTCTCACTTCAGCCTCCTGAGCCAACCCACTGGCCATTCCTACTGATACCTATCCTTCCTGAGCCCACCTCATGAGCCCTAGCTCTTCCCTACCTTCCCTCTGAGCCCCATCCTCGCACCCATCCCTTCTGAGCCACCTCACTGAGCCCAGCCCTACTGAACCCATTGCCAAAGGGTTTCCTACGAACTGTGCCCTCCCTGAGCCCTATCCCTCTTGGCCTCCCCAGAGACATCCCCACAGGGCTGAATATAATCCGTCCAGATGAAGCATTTTGAACTACAGCCCTGGGCCAGTGATTTGTTCACCCAGTCTCTGGCCATAGCCATCCCAGCCACACCCTTATCTTTGCCATGGCCCAGGGCACAGCTGTGAGACGGAAGAGCCAGAGGCAAAGGGATCAATAATAGCCTGGGAGGAGAGCACAGCTAAGGGCTTTCTTGGGCAGCGTCCACAGCAGCTCTGGGCCCAGTCTGCGGGCGGAAGGGTGTTGAGATGATGCTGCAGGCAGAGAGGCAGCTCACCCTCTGGCCTGCCAAGACTCACGCC
Organism: Daubentonia madagascariensis; assembly: GCA_023783475.1. NCBI lineage: Eukaryota > Metazoa > Chordata > Mammalia > Primates > Daubentoniidae > Daubentonia > Daubentonia madagascariensis. Next base: position 5,891,888 of record JAKFHU010000117.1, read on the forward strand.
ATGGGCTGGAACCCAGAGCAGGCATTGGCCCCACCCTGATCCCCTGAACAAGAGCTGCACTGTGCATACTCCTCTCACCCCCACCCCACCTCTCAGGCCAGGCCAGGGTCAGGCCAGGCCACCCATGAAGGCCGGAAACAGAAGGACAGCCAAGCAGCGGGAGCAAGGGAGAGAGGCTGTGAGATGCAGGGTCAGGGATACACAGTCAGACCTGCAGTCAGAGAGGCTGTGTGTTTACATCCCTGAGTCTGGGGTGGCACCAGAGAGCTCCAAGTGCCCCTGGCATCTCCAGGACACAGAGAAGCAGACCCATGTGTGGGACCCAAGTCCAAGGGTATGGAAGCAGGGAGGTTCAGGATGACCATGATCCTGGAGAGCCCTGGACAAGCACACAGGAATCATGGGCCCCACTGCATAGCCATGGCCTTCAGTAGAGCCTCGGGGCTCCTTGGCTGACTTCATTCACTTGTCCATTGACACAGTCACTGAAACTTAATTCTGCCAGCCCAGTGTTGGGCACTGGGGCAAAGAGATGAAAAGGTACTTCATGGAAGTGGCTGAAATCAGGGTCTGGATTCGAGGGAGTGGTTCATGCTTGCCCACAGTCCTTTCTAAAGGTTTCTTAGGTCACCACATGACCCGACTGACCTGCCACTAACTGGACTGGAGGTGGGCCTGATCCAGGGCCTGGCCCTCACTCAGCTGGCCAGTGGCCCATGAAGAGGTCTGGCTCGAACTGCCCTCCAGGAATCAGACTCACTGAACCAAGTGGATCCTGTCTTGGGGAGGAAGGGATTGATCAAAGCTGAGGGCAGGATCAAGAGGCAGCAGGAGTCAAGGGCAGCAAGGACGCTAGGCAGGCAGGACATGCAGGACAAACAGAAGCAAAATCCCAGCACAACAGAGTCTCTGTGACCACTAAGCCCCAGACTTGGGAGCACTAGGCACCTGCATCCAAGGCAGTGATGAGATGTCCAGGTCAGTGGAGTTGCTTTGCTTCATGAATGTCCATGAAGACTCCACAAGGCCTAGAAGTGAGGGGCACTGGCCCTGTCTCCTGAAGCCCTTAGGTGAGCATTTCTCTGGTCCTCATCACCCAAAGTAGCCAAACAAACCCTGCTCCTCACATCCCTGCCTCTGGCCTCTTCCACCAGCCAAAGCCAGCGCTAGGATCCAGAGGAAGCCACACATGCTAGCAAGAGCCCTGCACTTGAAGTCCAAAGGTGAGATTCAAGTCCTGCTTTTGCTATGTATCTGCCTCTCAGAGCCTCAGTTTCCTCATCAGAAGAATGGGGGAAATGCCCCCTGCCCAGAGGCTGTTGGGAGAAGTGAGACTATGGTGAGAGGAGCAGGTCCCAGCCTCCCCAGAGGCCCGCCCTTCACACTCCCCGTGGGCCCCTTGTCCTGTTTTCTCTGCTTCCATCCCTGTGCCAGAAGGGCATCCAGGACTTCCACCTGGTGTCCTCCGCTCTAACCAGACAGGCCAGGCTGGGTTGGGGACTCTAGACACATCCCCAGGAGCCTGGGGTTCTGCTGTGAAAGAGGAGCCTCAGGGGACAGAGGTCAGTGGGATGCTGGAATTTCAAACACTTGTGACCGGCTGGTAGGGAGGTTGCTCAAGCCTGGGCCCACTTAGTCACGTTTTCCCCCAACCCAGCCCCCTCCCACTAGGGCAGGGGGACTATGGCAGGGAGCCCGACTCTGGTTAGAACAGGAAGTCCTGCCCGGGGCGGTTGATGGGGCTCACATGAGACTGTGTCACCTCGGCCCTGCGTGATGCCCAACTGGAACTGTCTCGGGCCCTCTCCGCATTTCTACCCGGGCCTCACTGTGCTTTCCTCCTTTCTCTGTGGACTAGAGGCCGGTCAGCCGTGGACTGGACCCCCCCACCACCACCCTTCGTAGCATGAGCTCCAGAGCAAGAGAGGCCCGGGTTCAAATCCTAGCTCGGCTACTTCCTGACTGTGTGAGCCTAGGCAAGCCACCTCGTCTCTCTGAACAAGCCTGAACAGGATGAAATGACAACATGGGAAGGGCCAAGCAAGTGGCTGGGGATTCACTAAATGTCAGTTCCCTTTCTCATTTCCAGGTCCAGAACCATGGGCTGGGGCCACTGACGGGACTGGACAAGGCCAGGGATCTTAGAGTCATGGAAACAGGCCAGGTGCAGTGGCTCACACCTGTAATTCTAGCCCTTCGGTGGCCAAGGAGGGAAGATAACTTGAGGCCAGGAGTTCGAGGCTGCAGTGAGCTATGATCGCGCCACTGCACTACAGCCTGGGCAAAATAGTGAGACCCCATCTCTACAAAAAATAAAAATTAAAAATAGCTGGGTGTGGTGGTGCACACCTGTAGTCCCAGCTACTCAGGAGGCTGAGTCGGGAGGATGACTTAAGCACAGGAGTTTGAAGCTGCAGTGAGCTACGATCACACCACTGCACTCCAGCCTAGGCAAAAGAGCAAGACGCTGTCTCTGAAAAAAAAAAGAGACATGGACTCAAACACACGTGCCTGCTGTGTGACCTGCAGCAGGTCACTGCAGTGCTTTCAGCCTTGTGTTTTCATCTGTCAAATGGGGGTACAATAGAAGATACTTAGCTAATAATGTGAGGTCCCCCTTTCCCTGGTCACAGAGCCTCTCTTCAGGCGGGGAGAGAGCAAGCTGGGCAAGAAAGGCAGGAGGCAGGAGGCTCTGGGGCTTGGAGACAGGGGGGTAGGGCAGGGAGTCACCAGGAAGGGAGAGGGGGCACAGGGGCTGGGCTTTTCTGAAGGATGGGGCAGGCTTTATGCCTCCATCAGCGCCAGGAGTCAGTTGGAGGGGTGCTGCTAGATGTGGACTCACAAAGGTTCAGACTTATTCTGAGAGGACTCTGTTAGGGACACACAGAGTCACACACAGACTATCCACTTTGGCCACACAAAGGCACCCTAGAGACACACAGACACATGCACACTTACTCCCGCACAACTGGGGACACCACACAGACACAAAGGCACACACAAGGAAGTACTCAGAGACATTCTTGCTTTTTTTTTTTTTTGAGACAGAATCTCACTCTGTCGCCCAGGTAGAGTGCAGTGGTGTCATCATAGCTCACCGCAACCTCAAGCTCCTGGGCTCAAGCGATCCTGCCTCTCCCTCCCGAGTAGCTGGGACTACAGGCGCGCACCACACCACCACGCCCGGCTAATTTTTCTATTTTTAGTAGAGACGGGGGTCTCAATCTTGCTCAGGCTGGCCTCCAACTCCTGAGCTCAAGTGATCCTCCCGCCTCGGCCTCCCAGGGTGCTAGGATTACAGGCGTGAGCCATTTCGTGCATTCTTGCACACAAACTTGTATCCTTACAGTCAAATTGCGCACTTATTTTGTACACACTCCCATACGCTCTGGCCCACGAAGAGGCTTACGCAGTCAGGTGCACTCACGAACACAGATGCCCTCTCCCGCCCCTGGGGCCACGCCCTCCTCTCCAGCCAGCTAGGCTCCGCGCTCTCTCCCCACCCACTTCCCACCGTGCTCTGGGGCCTCTGGGGCCTCTGAGGCCTCCCTCCCCAGCTGGAGGGGGGCGGGGACGGGGCTGGCCCTGCAGAGGTGGTGACTCCGCTCACCTGCAGCCAGGGCCACACCCTCCCCTGGGAAAGGCTTAAAGGAGCAGGACTCCGAGGGCCTGACCTCGCCAGGTGTGTGCCCTTGCTTCTCAGAGGGGAGCTGGAGGCCTAGAGAGGCATAGATGGTGAATGGGACTTGAACCCAGGGCTCCAGTGCCAGGAGCCAAGCGGGCAGGCAGGTAGGGAATGGGGGCGCCTGGGTTCCAGGCCCGCCTCCTGCCTGCCCTGGCTGGCTGCTTGGCCAACCTGCTCCTCCTCACCGCTCCCAGCCTCTCTAACAGGCACTCCCTCTCTCTGGCAGTCCCTGTCTCAGGAGCCAGCACCACCCTGGCTCCAAGCCGGGAACCTGGGCGTCCCCCTTCACACCCCTCTTTCTGCAGAATCTATCTCCTAAACGTTTCTTTCCTCGAATCCAGGGGGGAGGTGACCTGTGCAGCGGGCAGTCCAGCTCTGCTACTTCCCAGCCATGTGACTTACGGCCAGTCACTCCTCTGAGCCTCAATTTCCTCATCTATAAATGGGGTGATGAGCACATCTACCTCACAGGATTGGTGAGAGAATTAAATGACATGTTAGAGGTAAAGTGCTGCCAGGCCAGGCCCAAGGACTCTGCCCTGGTTTGGTGAGTAGATTGGTCCATGTATGAGTTGCCTGGACATACTAAGAGGGGCCAGGTCACCCCTGCTGGGGCCTCTCTGATCCTGCCACCCCCTAGGGGATCACAGAGGACCAGCCTCTCACAGTGTGTTTTGTTGTTAGGTTTGCTGCTGCTTCCAAAGCCCCAGCAGCCCAGCCTAGCCCTAATTGCTGTATCACGGTAGGAGGGTCTGGGTGGTGGGCAGGTGGCAGGGGTGGAGCGGGGTCAGGGAGCCACCGGCCTGATAGGGGTGGTCCAGCTTAGTTCTGCTCCTGGAGTACCAAGTCAGGGAAGACCCATTCTGTCCTTGGGGGCTCCAAGGGTAGTTAGGAGAGATTCAGCCATGGCCCAAGGGCTCCAGGTCTGATGTGGGAGACAGCCTGATCCAAGAGCTCCTGGGCTGGTAAGGGAAACACTCCCTGGCCCAGGTCTCCGAACTAGGTGGGGAGATAGAACACTTCCCCGGGGATTCCCAGTCTGATGAGAGCAATTCACCCACTCTTAGGGGCTACTAGGCTGGTAAAAGGGACACAACTCTTGTTCTCAGGGACCCCATGTCACAAAGGAAGAAAGTGAACATACACCTAGGACACAGAGAAGGTGGAATGAGTGAAGGTGAATTCAGCTGTGCTGAATTCTAGCACATCTGTGCACTATTGTGACTCTGCGTGTGTGTGTGTGCCTGTGTGGGTGACTGTGTTGACTGTGCTTCTGTAGCTCTCTGTTTATGTCACTGTGCATGTGCCTCTGAGGCTGAGAAGGCTTAGTGAGTGAACCCAGCTGGGAAGAATCTCTCATTCACTGGACATGCATTTGTTGAATGTTCACTCTGCTCCAGTCACTAGGTGAGGCCCTGGGCGTAACACAGAGCCCTCCTGAGCCATCATCAGATGAGGTTCCTGCTCTTAGGGGCTTCACTATGTAATGGGAGGAGATTATGCACTGAACAAGAAATCCTCTATGCTGCCACCTGTTTAAAAGAAGCACAGGGTACTGCAGGACCATAGGGGAGGGGGTGTCCTGGAAGAAATTATATTTAAGCTGGGCCCTGAGTAACAGGCCCTAGGGCTGGGAGAAAGTGTGTTCTAAATAGAGGGAACAGCATGTGCAAACGCTGTGGACCTGGGGAAAGGGCACCTGGGAAACGTTTTCTGGAGAAGGTGATTGGATGGTGTTTTGGAAGAGGCAGGTAGACACAAGGAGGGGGCATAGCTTCAGTTTGAGGGGTATAATGGGAATGGCTAGAGGAAGTTTGCTGCTTCCAAAGCCCCAGCAGCCCAGCCTAGCCCTAATTGCTGTATCACGGTAGGAGGGTCTGGGTGGTGGGCAGGTGGCAGGGGTGGAGCGGGGTCAGGGAGCCACCGGCCTGAGAGGGGTGGTCCAGCTTAGTTCTGCTCCTGGAGTACCAAGTCAGGGAAGACCCATTCTGTCCTTGGGGGCTCCAAGGGTAGTTAGGAGAGATTCAGCCATGGCCCAAGGGCTCCATACGCAGGAGCCTGCACCTGCGGATGGAGAGACAGTGCCCAGAGGAGCCTGAGGGTCTGAAGGTGAGCCTGAACAAGCAACTCCAGAGAGGCATGGGGAAGCTGCTGCTTTAGGGTTTAGGGAGTGAGCTCCTGGACTGGCCTCCAGGCTGTGCTAGGAAAGAGAGAGAGACCCATGGAGGCCCTAGGAGCCTGGGAAAGGGCCCCCAGTGATCGTTATCTGAAAAGGAATTTAATCATAGCTCCCTCACAGAGTAAAGGTGAGAATTATAACAAATGCCTATCTCCCGAGTTGCTTTCCAGTGAGCTCTCCAGGACCTCATTTATTCCTTTCAAGAACTATGTTATTATATTTCCCATTTTATTTATTTTTTTTTCAAGATAGGGTCTCACTCTGTTGCCTCGGCTGGAGTGCCGTGGTCATAGATGCAGTGATCATACCTCACTGCAACCTCAAACTCCTGGGCTCAAGCGATGCTCCTGCCTCAGCCTCCTGCGTAGCTGGGACTACGGGTGCGTGCGTCCCACCACGCCCGGCGGATTTTTTTGCATTTTTTGTAGAGACGGGATCTTGCTATATTGCTCAGGCTGGTCTCAACTCCTGGCTTCAAGCGATCCTCCCGCCTCGGCCTCCCATATATTTCCTATTTTAAAGCTGAAGAAGCAGAGAGTCCGAGAGGCCCAAGAGTACAGAGCGGAATGCGAGAGTGACGGTCTGGACTCGAAACCCCCGCCCCCCATCGTGTAAGGCCCGGCTCCCTCCACAGCCTCCCAGCACGCGAACGCGCCTTTTAAATCGGTAACAGCCGGCTCCCGGTGGATCTGCTGCTATTACTATTACTGTTGTTTATTGTTAATTATTACTGTGATGCCAGAGAACGTCCTTGATTCAGCTCGGGCTCGGGCCTCCCCGCTGTCCGCGCGCCGTCGGTCCTGAAAACTCCGGGCCCGGGCGGCCCCGCGAGGCCGCGGTGGAAACGACAGCCCCCGGGGCGCAGGGTCAGCGCGGCGGCGCCCCCTGGAGGCAGTGCTCGGCATTGCCCGGCAGCCCGACCTGGGGAGGGGAGACCTGAACGCAGCGTCCTCTGCGCCGGTGGTCAGCACGGGGCAGGCCGATGGCCCCTAGACAGTGGTCCCGGGGGGCAAGGAGAAAGGAGAATAACATTCCGCAAGTGCCTCCTGCACACTGGGCAAGGTGCTGGGCATTTCCTCCACATTTTCTCATTTAATGCCCACCTGACCTCATTGCCCAGATGCAGAACCCGAGGTTCAGGGAAGTTAAGTCATTTGCCCAGAGACACAAACCAAGTCTGTGGCCACTCATTAGTGGAGACAGTGTATTGAATCATGGGTGCCACCATTTCCTGCCTGTGTGACTTTGGTCAACTAAGTTGCTTAACCTCTCCAAGCCTCGGTTTTCCCATCAGTGAATGAGCTTCATTACAGGTCTATGTTATAGGGCTGTTCTGAGAATTTATTGTGATCATGCAGATAAAATGCCTAGCTTTCCCTCTGGCATGTAGTAGGGACTCAAGGAGATAGCTAATATCATTTACTCATTCAACTGCTGTTTACTGAACACCTAGGGGCTGGGGGTACAGCCATGAAGCAATTCAGATATTGTTCTTGCTTTAGGGACTTACTAGTCTTTGTGTCCCTGGGATTTAGTACATTGTCTGCCTTAATAAATGTTGAATGAACGAAGAGACATGCTGCAGTCAGTCCGTCCCTGGTTGCAGCTTCAGAGAGAGTAAGAGTTTGGAGAAAGGGAAGTTTTAAAAATAATAATAGTTAACATTTCTTAGGCACTTGGTTAAATTATTTTTTTGTTTTTAGTTCATCCTCACAGCAAACCTGTGAGGTCAAAAGTGTTATCCAATTTTACAGAGAAGAAAACAGTCTCTGGGAGGTGGAATGACTTTTCTGAAATCACACAGCAAGTAAGTGCAGAGGTAGGTTTCAGGCTCTGGCCTATTGGCTGCAAAGCTTGGATTCGTACCCTGGCTCTCTAGAAGCGGTGGGTTTGAGGGCCCTGCTAGGGCATCTCTGCACCACCCTGCTCCCGCCTCTAAATGGTTTGCTGGAGCTCTTGGCACAAAGAAACTGAGCAGTATGGCCTCCACCTGCATCAGTAATAATGTGGAATGTGCTACTCTCAGCTTGCTGAGCAACTTCATGTCCACTAGCTCATGTGTTGAGACTCACATTTGATTGCTTCTCACAACAATCCCATGAAGAGAGTATTAGCTGTCCCTTTTGCTGACAGGGAGCTGAGGTTCAGGGAGGTTGGCTTCCCGGGGTCATGGAGGACCTGCTCTGGGGCATGGTGGAGACTGCTGCCAAGGCTGCGCCTCCCCTGCTGCCCCCACTTCCTGGCTCATCACCCCCTTCGTCCCACATGCATGTCCACTGACTCATAGCCCCCTCCCTGCCCCATTCTCCCAGCCACGGTGCCTACAGGCCTAAGACTAAGATGGGCTAAGAGGGACCCCTCAAATGGAGACCGTGTCTGCACTGGTGGCTGGGAGGTCACTCTTCACCCACAATGGAATCTGTTCACAACTTTTCTGATTCTGTTTTTTGGTGGGGATTTAAAAAGAGAGCCTTCCCAAATTTTCTGGGCAGGGCCCAGCTTTCCTGGATTCAGTTCTTACGTGAGGGGGCTCAGTGGGAAATAGGAGCAAAGTGTTTGCCAGAAGAGGGTTTACTGGGAATATTCACAGAGGCGTGGGCAGGAATGGTGAAGCCCCTGGGGCTTGCCATAGTGCAATGGAGTGAGGGGGCAAGACCCCTGGGTCTGAAGGGGCAAGGGGTGGGAGCCTTGTTAATGAACCTGGCCAGAGCTGTAGCCACGGGTGCAGGCCACCCAACAGGAAGTGTGGCTTCCAGGAGAGGAACATAGTAACTGCCAATATCACAGGGGGATGAGAGGCATAAAAAATATCCTGATCTCACTCTTCTTCCTTCCTCTAATCTCCTACCAGTGTCTCCTGTCAGTCAAACCCCATCTGAAGCCAGAAGGTAAGGGGGCCCAGGAACACAAGGTAAGGGTGCTGAGAATGAAGGTTAGGCAAAGAGTAGCCAGCCCAGGGGCTGCTCTGCTCACCCTGGATTTGGCTTCGTGGAGGGGCTGAGAGACAGAGTGGTTGTATTTGTCTTTTAAAGAAAGCAGAGTCTATGCCTGACTCTAAACACCCTTTCTCATCCTTCCAGGCCCACGTTACTTTGTCCATGAGGCCGTCCCCAGTCCTGGAGTTAATCTCTCCCATGCCTGGCTTTCCTGGTTCTCGGGGCTTATCACATCATTCAGCTCAGTGATTTGGCATTATTCTCTGCATAGGTTTGTCTCCCCAGGAGACAATTCTAGCTTCCTCTACACTGAGAGCTTCTTGCAGGCCTGGGCCAAATAAAGCCATTTGCTCTGATACAGGGCCCAGCACAGACCAAGTGCCAGTGTTTGCCGAGTGAGCTGAATCCTTTGGCCTCACTTAGCTCACTCTGTCTTGATATATGCAATGTGGGCACATGTGTATGTCTGTCTCCCTGAGTAGACTGGGGCTCCTTGGTGGTGAGTGGCCCAGGCCTGGCACACAGCAGGCATCAAATGTTGCCTGAATTGGCCCGAGTAAGACCATCTTTCTTTCCTTCATTCATTCAACAATTTTTTTCTTAGGTCCTATGTGCCAGGCCCTCTGCTGGGCCCTGGGGATACAGCAGTAAACAAGACACACACAGTCTCTGCCTTTGTGGGGCTTCTACTGTAGCGGGGGAAGCAGAGAAGGAAGGAATCGAAAATGAACAATATTGTTGCAGATCGTGATTAGTGCTACACAGAAAATAAACAGGGTGACGAGATAAACAATAATGAGAGGACATGGGGGGGCATCAGGGAAGGTCTCTCGGAGGGGATGACTGAGACCTAAAGGATAGAAGAAGCTGGAAAGGGGTGTTCTGGGCAGAAGGAACAGCAAGAACAAAATCCTGGAGGTGGGGGAGCTTCTGGGATCCTGGGGGATTCAGTCTAAAGAAGGACTTATGGGAAGCTAGGAAGGGTTAAGAAATTCAGTCTTGGGGCACTGCCCAGGACCAGCTCTTGGACTGGGGGTTGGAGGGAAAGGACAGCCCTTCCAAATGCCACCCTTGCTGCCTGTTGCTTAGCACCCACAGCAAACACTGCTGCTGGCAGGCCTTGCCCTTGCTCCTTTAGCTCCCCTCTGACTGGCAGCAGATGTCAAAACGACCAGCAGCTGAGGCTTGGCCAACCTCCTCCCCTGGAATATTTCAGGGGTAAGTCAGAAAATGACCAGCAGCCTCCAAAACCTGACTTTTTCTCATGCATACCTTACAAGGGTGTATTTGGCTGCCCAGGGTGATAAATCTTCCACCCCCTTGCATGAGACAGAGAGATATAAATATACAACCACAGGCGGCACACTCACATACATGGATGAATGAACACTCATCCCCCAGTCAAACACAGGCATTCAATCACACACAGGACCATACACATGCCTCACGAACACAAACACAGTAGCCAGCCCCACACACAGACACACTCCACAGTGGGCACAATCACCACACACGTTCATCCTGACATCATACAATCACACATCCACATGCCCACACACAGACATGGGCACACAACACCACAATCTCCTCCTCCACACACCACACCCAAAACCATGATCATATGTTCCTGCTGCCGGCTGTGAGCACATTGGTCACAACACACATGCCCACACACATTCAACACCATCTCATGATTACCCCACCCCCACCCCAGACTCAAGGCCTCTCAGATTAAACCGAAGATCCAGGCTCTGGGGCTTGTTAGAGTGCATGGCATTCTTCTGCGATTAAGTCAAAGACCTCCCCAGACAGAGGGGCTAAGTGGAAAAAAGGAATCAGAGGAGAGAATGTCTGCGGGCCAGGTCTGGGAAGAGGCCCAGCAGCTTGTCCTCACTTGGGAAGAAAGACCTCAGTGTTGAAGTCTGACCCTCACACTGGTGGGCTGAGGACTTGGGGAAGGGGGTATGCTTTGAAGTTGACAGAAACCAGGCTGAGTGAGGGTGACAGGTGGAGCTAGGGGAGAGACCCCGAGAAACCTCGAAGGGTGGGGCAGAAAGTTAAATATGGACTCAACCTTGTACGCATAAATCCCTCTGCAGTCCTCCCACTGTCCTTCCCTAACCCTAGCCATGGGCTCCCGGGCCCTAGGCTGTCCCCAAACGCACGGGGTGTGGCCATTAACCCGCAGCCTCGGCCTGCCCCACCCCTTCACGACAGCTGCGGGGCACAGCTCTGGGAGCGCCCAGAGGGTGGCCGCGCTCCTCCCCGCCGCGCAGGTGGGGGTCGGAGGGCGCTGAGCTGCGGTGGACACTCCCAGACACTGTCCCTCTGAGCACCCCGTCCCCCCGACGGCTGGACTGGGGAAGTGCTCTCTTGGGGCTGCAGAACCCCCTTTTTCCCCTTCCCTTGCAACCGGGATCCCGGGAAAGGAAGGGTGGAGAGAAAGAAGGTTCGGGAAGATCTTGGGCTAGCCGGTTTTGGAAACGCCGCTCAACCGCCCCCCACCCTCACCCTCACCCTCACCCCCCCCACCCCTAACCCCCACCCCCACACCGGCCGGTCCAGGGAGGGGCGGCTTCTCCCCGCCCCCAGGGCCGCGCGGCCGCTCCCTCCTCCCGCGGCGGGAGCCCGGGCCAAGTGGGCGCGCCCGGCCCTGGGCCGGCGGGGATCCGGTGTCGGCCGCAGCTGGCAGTGCGGCGGGCGCGGGCGCCGGAGCGAGCGGCCCGCGGGCCCGGCTATTAATAACGCAGCGGCCGAGCCCGGGGTCGCGCAGCCATGGCCAGCCCGGAGCCCCGGCGAGGCGGGGACAGCGCCGCCAGGGCCGCGAGGTAGGACCGTCCGGGGCCCGCGTCGCCGCCCCTTTTGGGAGGGGGTGCCGGACGGGTTCCCTTCCCCCACCCGCGGGCACCTTTCGCCGGGCTGGAGGGTAGTGGGCCAACCCGGGTGGGGCACGGGGCGGAGCCACCTAGTGAAGGGAGATGGGCGAGTCCGGGCAGGGGTCCTGGCACTTCCTGTTGTCTGTGGCTTTCTATAATATCCCTTCCCCTACTGCGGGCTGTGTGCGAATTGACCCTTTCAGGCTGGTGGGCATCAACCACTCAAATGCCATTTGGCGCATAGTGGTCAGAGCCACTACTCATTTTCCTTCTTGCCTCACTCCAATGTCAGCTGGAGATGGAGGCCTCCCGTTGCTGAATTCGCTGTGTGGAAGCCACTTGGTGCAGGGTTGGGCATCTGCCAGCTTGAAGTTAAGAGTCTGCTCAAGCAGCTTGTTCTCTCCTTTGTGGCCTGGGATGGGGGTAGGGGAAGGATCCACTGTCCCAGCCCAGCAGGAGGGTCCTGGCTGGGCAGGGCAGTGGAGCAGAGGCCCTCCCCATCTATGCACCCTGTCAGCTTAGCACAGGTTTGGGGGAAGGGACCTGTGGCTGAGGGGTTTGGGGTGAGGGGGGAGTATTTCTGCCACAGGTCAGACTGTGGCCCTGGGACTTTCCAGTGTACCAAGATACGGAGGTGCAGACACACACTTCACTGTCACACAAGGGCACAAAGCTGAGCATCATCTTACACATCTATGTGCCTGCACTGCCATCCACGAATACAGGTACACACAGAGTCAGACATGGGACTCTCACCTGCACAGTGTCACACAAACTTCCAGCCACAGCCCTGATGGACAGGGTTGGGGAGCTGCTAGAGTCCTCTGGGGATAGGGACAGAGTGGCAGAGGCAGGCTCCCCAAGAAAGCCTGAGGTCAGGGGCCCCAGCTGAGCTCACTGTCTCTCCCCTTGGCTTCCCGTAATCTGCTTCTTGCCCTCTTCTCTCTTGGAGAGGCAGCTTCATGAGGGCAGCATCCAGCGGAGGCCTGGCACGGGGGGTAGGGTGACAGAGGCAACATGGTGTGTGGCAACAGCACTGCCTGGAAGTCAGGAGGCCTGGCTTCTACTTCTAGCTTTGCCACTTAACCTTGGGCAAATTTCCTCCCTGGAGCTCAGTTGGTTTCTGCCTTTCTTAGAGAGCCCCACCCTGGGACATAGAGCAGAATGAGAGTTCTGCTTGTCCTTAGGAAATTCACTCTCAGGGAGACAGACACGTGCACTTCTGTAAAGCAGAGCACTAAGTGTGAAGATGTGCTGCATACAGAGTGCCCTGAGAATGGCGATGGAGTTGTCTGGGAAGCTCTTCACAGAGCAAATGGAGTTTGAGCAGGGCTTGAAGGATGAGCAGAAATTTGTTAGGTAAATAGATAGAAGTATATCTCGATGGCTATGTGCAGTAGTTACCTCTCTGAGACCTCATGCCTGCCCTAGCAGGAGAATGGTAAATACTGCTGGCCTTATCCAGGCTCCACTGCTTACCTGAGGTGTGGAACTTCAAGTGAGCTCTTTACTCTGTGCTTTGGCTTCCTGCCCTATAAAATGGGGATAATAGATGAGCATTCTATAAATGAGTATTCATGTAAGATGCTTAGAATAGTGCCTTGAACATGGTGAAGTCATTCCAAGGTGGGAGGTTTGGCAGGAGCATGACAGAGGGCCTTCTGCTGGGAAAGTAGGGACTCTTTTGAGTGTCAGAGTGGGTCTGGCTGGCTGAGCAGATGCATCCTTCCTGGCAATAGGAGCTCTACCTTCCCAGGTAGTACAGGGCTGTTCTCTAGTCGGGTGGTGTTCAAGAAGCTGCATTTCTCAGCTGGACATTGTGGGTTGGGAGTAGGAGGTATAAAAACTTAACACATGCTCTGGGTTGTCAAGCATTGGGTGGGTTGCAGGAGTAATGTGAGATGAGACTAAAAAAGGTATGTTGGTGCCACATCTTTAAGGACCTTGAAACCATGCTTAGCAGTTTGGCTATTTATGGGTGAAGTGAAGCAACATGGTTCCCTTTATGTTGTAGCAAGCTAAATATGGCACTGTGGAGAATAGACTGGGGTGAAGAGAAGGAAGAAGTCGCATTAGAAAGCTGGTGCAGGGGAGAGTTGATGACCTGGACTAGGGCCCTGGTGGTGGGATGGAGACTTGAGCTTTTTTGAGATGGAAAGGTCAGTTCTCAGTGAATTGGCTATGTAGGGGAGAGAAAGAGCTGTCCAAAGACTTCTTGCCTCGCTGGCACAGTGGCTCATGCCTGAAATCCCCAGCACTTTGGAAGGCCGAGGCAGGAGGATTACTTTAGCCCAGGAGTTCAAGACCAGCCTGGGCAACATAGCGAGACCCTGTTTCTAAAAAAAAAAAATTGTCCAGGCTTGGTGGTGTGCACCTATAGTCCCAGCTACTCAGGAGGCTGAGGCAGGAGGATCACTTGAGTCCAGGAGTTTGAGGTTACAGTGAGCTATGATCCTACCACTGTATTCCAGCCTGGGCAACAGAGTGAGACCCTGTCATTCATACATACATACATACATACATAAATAAATAAAAATTTCTTGCCTAGTCCACCTGGAGAATGGTGATGTGTTTCTCTGAGCTGGAGAATACAGGTACAGCAAGATGGGGAAGAACAATAATTTGGGGGCAGTTGAGTTTGAGGTGCCAAGTGACATCAGGTGAAGATGCCTAAAAACCATTTCCTCTCTGGTTAAGTGATATGAATGAACTAGGTGATTATTGAGGTTGTCTTCAAGTTTAAAGTTTTGGCGCAGGTGCTGGGATGAATGAGGGTAGCCATGTCTGAGGCCTGGTGGTTTCCAGAGGGCCACTCAGACACAGAAAGGGAAACCATGGATTCATGGGGTATTAGATAGGAGGACAGAATACATAATGATTTAGAATAAAAATAATCTTTCTCAGGAACATTGAGTTAAGATAGAGCTTTAAGGCCAGGACTGGTGACTCACACCTCTAATCCCAGCACTTTGGGAGGCCGAGGCAGGAGGATTGCTTGAGGCCAGGAGTTCGAGACCACCCTGGGCAAGAGCAAGACCCCACTTCTACAAAAAATAGAAAAATTAGCCAGGCATGGTGGTGCACACCTGTAGTCCCAGCTATTAGGGAGGCTGAGGCAGGAGGGTCGCTTGAGCCCAGGAGTTTGAGGTTGCAGTGAGCTATGATGATGCCACTGCACTCTAGCCTGGGTGACAGAGTGAGACCCTGTCCCCCCCAAAAAAAGAGCTTAAAACCTGGACACAAGTAGGGACCTGTTCAATACTGATAAATGCTTTGATACATGTGGCTTTTAATTTATACTTTATATCTCAACAATAAGAAAAGAAGCTTCTTGAAAACTATGCTCAAATTCAGTCTTTTTTTTTTGTAACTGGTATACACTATCTGAGTTTCCTTGAGTAAGATAATCTCTTTCAATCTCAGTTTCCTGATCTATAGAATGGGGATAATATATGTAACTACCTCATAGAATGGTTGTGAGGATTACATGAGTTGACATATATAAAGCATTTAGACTAGGGCCTGGCACACAGTAAGCCCTTAGTAGGTTTAATTTATTATTTGCATGGTATTTTATGTTTTCAAAAAGTTGCTCAGAGATCCAAGGTGGGTAGGTAAGATACATTTGAAACAGGAAAGACCAAAGCCATTTGAAGGCCAAAGAAGCAGGAGAGCATTCGCCAACAGGAACGGATTAAACTAGCAGGCGGTAGGTAGCTGGGTCAAGGAGCCCGTATGTTGGAATGACAGAATCTGAATTCAAGAGTCTTTGACAGGCTAGAAGGGTGGGCCAATTCTAACAAGATGAAGTTTTACAGGAACAAGAGATGTGGCTTAAAAGCACTTGGTGTGAATTAGTCTTCAGGATTTTAGTCAAACTCAGCACTTGTCAAGAATATGCTGGAGCTGCCCTATATGCTAAGGGAACCTTGGCTGCCTCAAAAGGAGTATAGTGTCCAGAGACTTCACTGCTCAAAGCACACCTTGGGGACTACTCTCAATACCCATTCCCAAGTCAGTGATAATCTGGAGTCTGGTCAGAAGTGACCAGATTAGGAGGGTACTGGAAACCTTGGCTTGTATGGAATAATTGAAAGATAAGTTAGTTATCTTTAAGTGTTTAAATAACTTATAGGGAAAAGAAGTCATAATTGTCTAGAATCCAGCAGGTAAAAATTGCAAGGAAGAAGGTTTTACCTCAACATTAGAGTTTTATTATGACCATGGAACAAATAGCGGTGCCTTAGGTGAGTTTCCCGTCCTTGAAGGTAGCAGAGACTAGAGAGTGATGTGATGTCGGGAGGATGTCATCAGGGGATCTACACAATGGACTGTGTGTGTGGAGGGGTCAGATCGATAGAAGGGAGGGAGCAGACAAGTGGCCGCTGAGATCTGAGAGCCTGATGTAGTACAGGCCTGGGGCTAATGGCACCAGTCTGAACCACCCTGGGATTGTGGCTGCCCTTTTACTTTCAATCATTTCTCTCACAGGGAAGCAAGAGCAGAGGCTAATTCTCCTCTCCAAGAGAACTCCGAATCCCTGAATGAAGCAGAGACCTTGAACCCAGAAGTTATTCTATCTTTGGAGGGGACCTTGAACCTAGAAGACATTCTCTACCTGGAGGACACAGGTGACCTTGACGAGACACTCTGCGTGGAAGAGACTGAGAAGCCAGAGGAGACACTGTATATTGAGGAGACCAGGCAGCCGGACGATGAGACAGTGTACGCAGAGGAGCCTGTGAATCCAGAGGAGACGCTGTATATGGAGGAAACTGTGCAGCCAGATGAGGTACAGTTTGTGGAGGAGCCCGTGGGGCCAGGAAAGCCCACAAGCCCAGAGCAGATTGTTTATGGGGGAGAGACAGTCACAAGGGAGGAGAAATCCAACCCTGAGGAGGGCCTCAGAGCCGAGCCGGGCCCCAGCACGGAGGAGAATCTGAGCATAGAGGACCTGGAATTGCTAGAGGGGCGTTTCCAGCAGTGTGTCCAAGCTGTGGCCCAGTTGGAAGAGGAGAGGGATCAGCTCATCCATGAGCTTGTGTTGCTCCGGGAACCAGCCCTGCAGGAGGTGCAACAAGTCCATCAGGACATCCTGGCTGCCTACAAGCTGCATGCCCAAGCAGAGCTGGAGCGGGATGGGCTAAGGGAGGAGATCCGGCTGGTCAAGCAGAAGCTGTTCAAGGTGACGAAGGAATGTGTGGCCTACCAATACCAGCTGGAGTGCCGCCAGCAGGACGTGGCTCAGTTTGCCGAATTCCGGGAAGTGCTGACTACGCGGGCAGCCCAGCTTTCAGAGGAACTGGCCCAGCTCCGGGATGCCTATCAGAAGCAGAAGGACCAGCTGCGGCAACAACTAGAAGCACCCCCAAGTCAGAGCGATGGGCACTTTCTCCAGGAGAGCCGGCGACTCTCTGCCCAGTTTGAAAACCTCATGGCAGAGAGCCGCCAGGGGCTGGAGGAGGAGTATGAGCCTCAGCTGCTGCGGCTCCTAGAGAGGAAAGAAGCTGGGACCAAAGCCCTGCAGAAAACCCAGGCCGAGATCCAGGAGATGAAGGAGGCTCTGAGACCCTTGCGAGCAGAGGCCCGGCAGCTTCACCTGCAAAACAGGAACCTGGAGGACCAGATCACGCTTGTGAGGCAAAAACGAGATGAAGAGGTTCAGCAATACAGGGTAGGCCCATTGGGCATGAGAGGAGCTGAGGTCTTTTATTAATAGCCTGGGGGAGGGAAAGGTGACCGGAGTCCAGTGTCTTTGGGGCTGAAGGATACTATCACTGTAGGAAGGACATCTCGTCTCTTGGGGCCATTCGCTTACTTCTTTGTGCCATTCTTCATTCGCTCAGGCCTGCGTCAGGGGTTGAAGGTTATCTGCACTCTTTCAGTTTACATAGCATTTTTGCACCAGTTGTCTCATGTGTTCTTCACATTTATCCTACAAGTTGAGTATTCTCATTTGTTTCATGAGGAAACTGAGGCTCAGCGAGTTGGAGTAGTTTGAACTCTGGTCTACCCAACCCCAAATATTCCGGTGCTCTTTCCGTGAAACCATTTTCTACTTCTAACTGGATAGTGAGTCACAACACACTTGGGTATATATAGAGCAGGAAGGAATGAGGCTACATGGAATGAATCCATTCCCTTCTCTCCACCCCATATTCATCCCGCAAGTCCCACCTGTCCAATCTCTGCTTTAAAGTTTTCCAGTTTTTAGGCTAGGATGAAATCTATAAATCTCTACTCTTCATCTTCCTTTTTTGTGCATTTGCCACCATCTTCCTTGTATTCAAATTATTTCTGATTAAGTATGAGCCAACTCTAATCCCTTTTTAGAACACAGTGGGATATAAATACTAAATGAATAAACAATTGTGTCGTCTCTCCCACAGACTGAGCTTTCAGAAAGTAGGGAATGTGTTTTACTTATCTCTGTTTTATTCTCTGCCACTCATGGCTCAGAGTACACATCAGTTTAGTGCTGAGTTAAGTGCTGCTGGGCACTCTGAGAAGACGATAGTGTGATGCTCTAAGCAATATTTTTGTCTTTTGAAGCATGCATTCCTTTGGATAAACTTAAAAATCTATGCCCGCCCAGATATTTTTTTTCCAAGTATTTTTCCTCTTATCCCTGCAGGTGTCTCTTCTAGAGATAATGCTAGTTTCGGCCTCTCATGTTGAAAGCTGTCCTCAAAGGTGTGTCCATATTTAACCATTATAATATAAAGGTCTTAAAATTGACTGGCCATCCTGTAAGCATGGCTAGAACTTGTTGCGTGGTGGGCTTCAGGATATGATAAGGCAGCAGCAAGTTGATTTTCCCTTTGGGAAAATGTCAATATCTGAAGGTGTTTTCTCTGGGGACTTACAGTTCCTCCAAGGATGAATTTTCCATCCATTTCAGCAGGAGGAACATCCCTGATTTCCAGTGTTCTAGGCAGAGGGCAAGGGAGGCTGGTGGGGTCCCATCATCAGTCTTCCAAGCATCACTTATAGCTCCTATTTTAAACCCAAATCTCATCCTTGCCTTCCACAGTGTCCTGTGTCCCTGAATCTGAAGTCTCTCAAATCCAGATTTTGAAGAAAATAGTTCTTCCCCTGAAACAAAGCACTGGGAATAAGAATGTCACCAGGAAGAGCGGGGGGGGGGGGGCTGTCACACAGATTCATCATTCTGTTGCCCCCTCCCCTTTGGCTCTGTATCTGGTTTCTATGGAGCAGAAATCTGGGTCAAGGTGGGATGCAATGGATCAAGAGTTGCTGTGATTTGGGAAAAGCTGTGTAGGATAAGTCATGAGTTGAGTGGAATGTGGTTTTGTGGAATAAAGGAAAAGCTAAGGAGAAAAAAACAAGTGGAGCAAGTGAGGGCAGCCCAAAGGGCTCTGGCTCAAAAGTACAGGCAGAGCTCCTTGGGGAGGCCAATGTGGTGGAAGAAAGGGTGGTGGCAGAAAAAAGAGAGCATTCCACACAGAGAAAGTGGCTTAGGGGATTTCTTTCAAGAGGTTGTCAATCTCCAGCACAGGCTCTTTCCTGAAGGTAACCTGGGAACTGAGAAGATGTGCACTAAGACACTTTAAGAAACCCCGGAGTGAAAGGGGCGCTTTTAGGGACACATGAGTCTGCAGGAGGAGGCTCTGGCTTGGAGCAAGAACAGCTGTAGATGTATAAAACGGGAAAGGAACCCTTAGGGTTCTGCTCCTGCCCCCAAGCCTCTGGTCCATGTGTCCTCAAGAATAAAATTGGACCTTGCAGAAGTTTAATGTGGATAAGGAGCTGCAAAAAAATATAGGTTGAAACTAAATACCCTCAGCCTTCTCCCCCCTCCTCCTCCAACCCCCCAGGACTGGGGAATTATATTCTAAGGAGCATCTATCTTTCCTAATTCTGCTTCTCTCTGGAGGGCTAAAGTCAAACCCTGACTTGAGGAGTTGTTCTTCAGAGCGGGGAGCGTCAGCATGCAAGGGCTCATTCACTCACCCCTCCTCCCCGCGCTCCATGGAACTCTGGTGACTCCCAGAGATTTTGATATACCCTTAAGGGGACGTGTCCCTTGTTGAAAATGGCTGCATTCACTTCCCTGAAAACTTTGTCAAGCTTTCTCTAGTCTGTATTATGAAAACAGTGAGACTGGATGCAGTGGCTCACGCCTGTAATCCTAATGCTTTGGGAGGCCAAGGCAGGAGAATTGCTTGAGCCCAGGAGTTGGAGGCTGCAATGAACTACGATCATGACACTGCACTTCAGCCTGGGTGACAGAGCAAGACTCTGTCTCTTAAAAAAAAAGAAAAAACAGTGGGGTTTTGTCATAATATTGAATGTTTTCAAATTATGTATACTACCCTCACCACCCAATATCCTCCCCCCACTTTTTTATTGGCTCATGGTCTAGTGAAAGGGCACTTATTTATTTAGCATAAATACTATCCTTAACAGCTACTACTCAAATAGACATTACATTAATAACTGTAACTCAGGGTAGAAAGTAATATGTGATTTAAGAGAGGTGCAGGTAAGATGGCTATGGGATAATGAGATTATTTTTAGCCATTGGTTAAATCAGAGAACTCTTCATGGAAAAAGAGGTGGAATTTGAGCTAGGTATTGAAGTATAGGAAGTGCTGTCCAACAGAAATATAATGCAAGCCACATCAAAGGAGTAAAGAAGGCCAGGCACGGTGGCTCACACCTGTAATCCTAGCACTCTGGGAGGCCGAGGCAGGAGGATTGCTTGAGCTCAGGAGTTTGAGACCAGCCTGAGCAAGAGTGAGACCCCATCTCTACTAAAAATAGAAAATTTAGCTGGGTGTGGTGGTGCATGCCTGCAGTCCCAGCTACTCTGGAGGCTGAGGCAGGAGGATCGCATGAGCCCAGGAGCTGGAGGTTGCAGTGAGCTATGATGATAGATGATGCCACTGCACTCTACTCAGGGCGACAGAGTGAGACTCTGTCTCAAAAAAAGGAAAAAAAAAGTAAAGAAATAGGTAAAAGTAATTTTAATGTATTTTATTTAACCCAACATATCTGAAGTTAGGAATTTGGCTGCAGGTGAAAGATGAAAAGCTGTTAAAGTTAAGTTGAACTGTAAAAGTAGGTTGGGGCAGATCACATTGGACTTTGAAATCCAAACTAGTTGAGTTTGGACTTTATTCAGCAATCAGTGGCATCATTAAAGGTATTTAATCAAGGGAGTAACATGCTCTCCACTTTTAGCAAGTACTGGTGGCAGTGTATAAAATGGGCTAGAGACCTGAGCAAGGGAGACTAATTAGGAAGCTACTCTAGGTAAGAGGTAATGATGGCAGTGGGAAGAAAAGGAAGGGGAAGGATGCAAGAACAAATGCAGAATAAAAGCTTGGTGACTGAATGGAAGGGGCAGGGAGGTGAGAAGTCAAACAGTAGGCTGAGATTTCAGGCAAAGATAACTAGGATGGGCTGGCACAGTGGCTCATGCCTGTAATCTGGGAGGCCGAGGCGGGAGGATCACTTGAGCTCAGAAGTTCAAGAGCAGCCTGAGCAAGAGTGAGACCCCGTCTCTACAAAAAATAGAAAAATTAGATGGGTGTGGTGACGTGTACCTGTGTCCCAGCTACCAGCTACTTGGGAGGCTGAGGCAGGAGGATCGCTTGAGCCCAGGAGTTTGAGGTTGCAGTGAGTTATAATGACGCCACTGCACTCTACCCAGGGTGACAGAGACTCTGTCTCCAAAAAAAAAACCAGGGTGGTGGGGCCATAGATAAGGAATTCTCTGGATTAGCTTTCTGATATAGTACCAGAGTTGTAGAATTATTTTCCCCAGTGATTTCCAACAATGTACTGGGTTAGTTTCAGATTTGATGATTTGTGCATCTTTCTCAGGATCACTCTATGAAACTTTTTTTTAAAAAAGGGTATCACTATGTTGACCCAGGTATGTTGGGGTGCAATAGCTATTCACAGACACAATCATAGCGCACCATAGCTTCAAACTCCTGGGCTCAAGCAATCCTCCTGCCTCACCCGACCAAGTAGCTGGGACTACAGGTGTGCCAGCGCACCCAACTACTATGAAACACCCTCTTGATATGAGCTTCTCCTACTGCTATACTGTAATTAAAGTAGGAATCCAGGTCTGAAGGACCTAATCCTTTCTGAAATGGCTTCCTAAACTGTTTGACAAAGGTCTATTTCATCTGCTTACTTTTCAAGGGTGACCTTTTAATCTTTAGGCTGCATTCCTCTTACAAAGTTTGCCTCTATAATTACCTTCATCTGTTCATTCAACATAGTTTCTAAGTGCCTGCTTACTGTGTGCCAGGCAGTGAGCTATGTGCTGGCAATAGACATGAGAAATAGTGTGTGTGTGTGCACGCTCGTGTGTGCATGTGAGTGTGCTTCTTCACTCAAACAGGCGCAGTTCAAGGATACCATATAAAATGAACATTTTTTTTTTTTCTTGAGACATGGTCTTACTCTGTCGCCTAGGCTGGAGTGCCGTGGCCTCATCATAGCTCACTGCAACCTCAAACTCCTGGACTCAAGTGATTCTCTTGCCTCAGCCTCCCAAGTAGCTGGTGGGCGTGCGCCACCATGCCCAGCTAATTTTCCTTATTTTTTTGGTAGAGACGAGGCCTTGCTCTTGTTCAGGCTGATCTTGAACCCCTGGCCTCAAGCGATCCTTCCACTTCAGTCTCCCAAAGTGCTAGGATTACAGGTGTGAGCCACCGTGCCCGGCCAAAATGAACATATTTCATAAAATCCAAGCACTGTTGATTTTAAGATGCATTCTGATCTGAGCTGTTAAAATGTGAAAGTCTTAGAATCAATGAAACAATTAATATACTTCAGTGTGATAAGCACTGATAGTTGCGGGAATAAGGCACTGTACCAATGAAACAGGAATGATTACCCATGCCTGGGGAAACAAGGGAAAATTTCATAGAGGATTAACTATAGATAGTATGTACTTGAAGTTCTTTATACATAATAATTCACTTAATCTTTACATCTCTATGAGGTAGAGGTTATGAGGTGTTTGAAAAATGAGAAAACAGAGGTGAGAAAGAGAAGTTATTTGTCCAGGGTTATATAGCTTGGGAGTAAAGGAGCGAGGGTATAACCCTGACCAATCTAGCTGGAGTCTCTACTCGACCACTACAAGATGTTGGAACTGAGCCTTGAAGAATGCATTGGGCAGGTAATGGAAAGGTCTTCCAGGTAGAGGGAACAACACATACAAAAGCATGAAAACACAAAAATATGCTTTGGGAAGTGGGCTCAATATGGCTGAATCATAAGGAACATGAGATGCGGACAGATGAGACTAGAGTGGTAGGTTGGGACCAGATTCTAAATGGTTTTAGGTATTCTTTAGCCAGTGGTTTTCAAAAAGGCTTTCTCTAAAGCCATGGATACTTTCCCCTAAACAGACTTTTATATGAAATGCCAGTATATAAAACAGGTAAAAGTGGAGTTATACAGCAGCAGCAAGGGCACTCCAATTTGGCCTCCTCCTGGGGTTCCACAGAAAAGTTTGAAAACCACTAAAGAGCCTGTATCTATGCAGGCAACATCCTGGCTCTATCACATACTAACTCAGAAACTTTGGACAAATTACTTAACCTCTGTGGCTCAGCTCCCTCATGTGTAAAATGGGATTAATATTCCCACTTCACAGGGTTGCAGGAAATGAACTTGTTAATATTTGTAAACATTTCATATCAACAAGTATGTGTAGGGTGCTGGGCATACTAAGAACCAGGAACCTACAACCTGATGGGGAGTTAAACATGAATAAAAAAGTAGCAATATAAGAGAGTAGATGCTAAAAGCCTCCCTCCCCTCCACCTCCTCACAGCCACCTGCTGCTTCAGCCATACCAAGTTACCTGCAGGTCCTGTGAGCCACACTTTCCCACAATTCCATACCTGTACATTGACTAGACCTCCTTTCCCGCTTTATTATTTAACTCATATTTGTCCTTTAAACCCAAGTTTTGTTTCTTCCTGTAAAATTTTCCCTAATACCCTTAATGTATGACACTGGTTTTTTTTGTTTGTTTTTTTTTGAGACAGTCTTGCTTGGTTGCCCCGAGTAGAGTGCAGTGGCCTCATCATAGCTCCTGCGGCCTCAAACTCATGGGCTCAAGTGATCCTCCTGCCTCAGCCTCTCCAGTAGCTGGGACTACAGGTGTGTGCCACCATGCCTGGCTAATTTTTCTATTTTTAGTAGAGACAGGGTTTCACTCTTGCTCAGGCTAGTCTCAAACTCCTGAGCTCAAGTGAGCCCCTTGCCTCAGCCTCCCAGAGTGCTGGGATTACAGGTGTGAGCCACCACACCTGGCCTCCCTCCTGTTTCCACAGCACCTACCACTTCGTATTATTGTTCTAGCCATTCCCCCTCTCTTGAGGTGGAGAACTTAGCTTGTCTGTCTTTAGCCTAAGTAGTACCAAGCAGAAAATTAAATCAGGAATATTGCCAATAAAAGTGCTAGTAGGGATCAAATTTGGTGTTGGGGCCACTGTAGACAGACATGCAGTGGCCCTTGGGTAATTAGTATGTAGGCAGGGGAAGGCAAGGAACAAGGGTCAGGCCATCTAGGTGACAGAAGTGGTAGGAGTAAAGGCACAGGGACCCATGAGTTGGTTGGGCTACAGCAGTGCTGTCCAATGTAAGTGAGTATCATGCAAGCCACAGATGTTATTTTAAATTTTCTAATAACTACATTAAGAAAATAAGAAACAGGTAAAATCAATAAACTTTAATATACTTTATTTAACCCAGCATATAAAAAATATTATTTCAACATGTAATCAGCATCCAAAGTTGAGGTATTTTACTTTATGCTTGTGCTAAGTTTTAGGAATCTGCTGTATATTTTACACTTACAGCACATCTCAATTCAGACTAACCATACCTCAAATGCTCAATAGCCACATGTGACTAGTGGCTTCTGTACTGGACAGTGTGTGGCTAGAGGAAAATGTTCATATGGAAGAGTAATGGAGTTTCCAGTTTGAGGCAGGGGTCAAATTAGAGGGGGTCTGAATGCCACTGCAGAAAGTGGAAAGCCTTTGAAGGATTTTGGATGATAAAACAGTTTTTTGGAAAGTTAATCAAGTGGTGTACTACATTGGATTAAGACTGGAGATTGACCTTAATGCCACTGTAGCAATCCTTCCTTCATTTCAACGAGGCTGTTTTACCCTGTCACAGCTTATCACTCATAGTGCAGACTACTTTCCCCGACATGTACTTTTGTGCCTCACCAAAACAGGTTTGCTAGATAGTGAAGTTTGGGAAATTGGGACAGCTGTATGCAGATGCCTCCCTTCAGATGACACACTCTTAGGAGGTAAGGCTGCATCTCTCTGTGTGGTGCCAAGGCATGGCTGGGCACTAAAAAAGGCCTTTTAACAATGTTGATGAAAGCTGAGATTCAGCCAAAGTATCAAACATTCAGATTGATGTGCCACAGGTACAGTATCAACGATGACTCTGAGAACAAATTATTTAGATCCTTATAATAATAGCATGTACCCCAACTGGATTCCTATCTTAGTATTCTTCAATATCTGGGGTGAAGTCACTGGCCCTTTAAAATATAGCAGCTTCAACCCCCTCTCCCCAACTCCCTCCTGCTTCCTTAAGGATCCCTGCCAGCTAGCAGGCTAAGCCAGAGACTGACTTGCTGACATCTTCCTTACCTTATTCCTCAGGCATTAATCCTAGGCAGGGACAATTTATGGAATCCATCCCAGCCTGGTTTTGGCAGAATGAGAAATAGTTATCTTAGAGCTCCCAAGGGCTTCCTGGGCATAGCATCTTCATCTTCCAATTTATAACTTTTGAACAAATTCAGTCTTTTTGTGTAAAGAAAAAAGGATGCAGGAAATTAACAACTATGATAGTCATCATCTTCACTAATAAAGCATCTATTTGCATATATTAAGGTAAGTACTAAGTAGAGGTATCTCTGACTTCAAGGAGGTTCAGATACAAAAACTTTTTCCTGCAAACTAACAACCTAATTATCTTCTAAATATGGTCTTCTATTAGTTGTACAACTGTCCTAGAATTCTAGCCAATATTTAAGAATAATTGCTTCTATAAAGACTTGGTTTCTTTCAACTTAAATTGCTTTAACTTGTTAGTACTGTATTATAAAAACTACCAATTCTCTTGGTGGAAACAAACATGCATATGGAAGGAGAGGTGTATGAAATTCTCAGGTCACCAACTGGACCAAAATCCCCCCCAACAGCACTGAGTTAAGACTGTGAAACTAAAACCTCCCTCTGAGTCCCTGTTCACCCCTCTCAGATCACCACTTTCAAAAGCATTGTCACTTTTTTTCCCTAGATATAACCTTTTTGTACCAGTTTCCTAACCTATCATACAAAGATATTATCAGCCTCAATACTGTTATGAAGATTAAACAATGTACAAAAAAGTGCTTTAGAAACTGTAATGGACAATGTCAGATTTGTGTTGACTGGCTCATTAGAAATGCCCTTGCCCATCTCATGCAGGAACAGCTGGAGGAAATGGAAGAACGAAAGCAGCAGCTAAGAAGTGGGGTGCAACTACAGCAACAGAAGAATAACGAGATGGAGCAGCTGAGGATCAGTCTCACTGAAGAGCTCTCAACCTATAAGTCAGTTTTTGCCCCTACCCAAATCTCATCTAACACTGGCTGAGATGATGGTGGGGAGGGCTCAGAGAAAATTCCACTTAAACAGTGAAAAACAAAAAAAAAAATCACTTGGGAAATTATTTTCAAATTGTGCTCATCCATGAGCGCATGGAAAATGGCTCTCTTTTTTTAAAGGGCTATGCTACCCATGAGCCTGGAACAGGCTGATGCTCCAACTCCTGAGGCAGGTGGAATCGAGACACAGTCTCAAGGTGATCTTTGTGGGTAGAAGAGTGGTGCTTGCATCGTCACTGCTTTCCTAACTTAATACTAATTACTGCCTTTTTAAAAAAAAACTTAAGTGTGTGTCTAATGACAAGTCATTTAGGCACAGCCCATACCTCCAAAATACCTGGGTCAAGCACTCAAGAGTTCATTTGGAATGTTTCCATTTCTAGTAGAGCCCAAAGTATGCCCTAATTATCATCAGGAATTCTGTAGCAGGATAAAACATCTAGGGTATGGGCATTCTGCTTCCTCACCCTACCTTACCACACCTGCTATTCATAAAGTTTCCTTAGAATAGCAGAAGGCAATTGTGCTGTCAAATTCAGACTTCTGATGGCCAACAAGAGGCCAAGTTACTAGGTAATAATCATAGGGATAGAATTATTGCTTAATGTGTGAAACAACACATCTATCCATTAGTTTCCTTATAAAATATTCAAAGGCTGTGGTTTTGGGTAGAAATGAGGAAGCTGTTTTTATTTCACACAGACTTACTTTTAGGGCCTGGCAAAACTGAAGGCATCTTTCTGACCAATGAATTATTCAGGATCCCTCCTCCAATGTTTTACCAATATGTTCTCATATACTTTATAAAGTCCCTTATAATATTCCCTTAAGATTAAAAGTACAATAGGGAAAGACAATGAGAAAAATTTTAATTATCCCCTCCCAACACTATCACATAGGTTACCATTCATTCTCTTTTGCAAATAGGAGGCACCCAAATATTTACTGGAGAAAGTCATCCCCAATCATACATAAATCACACTGTAGCAATTTCTCCTCAACATAACCTGCACTAACTAAAACTTCAGAAGTTCATAGTTATAAACTTTCTACTGTATTATTTCAAGTTACAGAAAGTATCAACTTAATTCTTTTTTCTCTCAACCTTACAGGGGCTGTTTAGACATATATGGCCAAATCTGTAACCCAGAAACAACAAAAAAAACTTCTTAGCAAAGGATCACTAAGTGCCCTTTGGACATACTTTCTTCCAAACAGACAAAGGAGTGCCAGAGACTCGGCAAGCAGTTCACCCTGGGAAAGTTGCAGATACTGGCTGACTCACTTAAACAGATTCTAGAGTTGGCTGGAGGCAGAACACCAGTCAACGCTAGCTGGATTCTATTTCATACACTGCTGGTACTGATCTCAATGCACTGAGGAAAGGAAAAATGAGCCTCCTGTCTTCCAGCAGCAACCCTCACATACACGCTGAGTAAAGGATGAATGTATGGACACATCCTGCAATATTATGAAAAACGTGTCTTGCCTTGTAATGACCCAAACTAAAAACATTTTTTTGGGGGGTCAGGTGGGGTCAAAAAGGCAGCCAATTTTCATTACATGGGTTTACAATTTGAATTCTTTTGTGCCATGAGTGTTAGATTTTAAATGAATCCTTTTACAAAGTTTACTTTTTTCTTAAAGGGTATGCTGACTCAGAGTTTACTCTTAAAATTGTGTCAAGATAATTTTCACTATACTCTAAAACTAGACTTGGAGATAAGGAACCAATCCATATTTGAACCTAATGGTTAAGGCTATTCAGATTTCCCCAAAGATCTTACCTCATGAAAGTGATTTTGGGTCAGACTGATCTACTTGGTTAAAAAAACAAAAACACAAACTCAGTGTTTGGAAAGAACCAGGCATTTTATCTGGTTATGGCACTTCATGACAAAGGCTTTCAGAGCCTATTATTTCTAACCTCTAAGTACAGGCCCCAGTGAAAAACATACTGGGGAGATTCAACCTCTCTATGAGAAAAGGTTCAAGCACCTTTTCCAAATTTAAATTTTGCCTTAAATTCTCTCTACCACACTGCCTTTGACACACTTGAAAAATCCATGTAGTTCTCTAGGGACAGACTTCAAAAACATGTTATTTTATCAAAGACTAATCCACGCCACCTCTGATTCAGTGTTTTATGTCTTTCACTTTCCCTAGGAAGGAGTAAAGCCCTTTTCTATAGCTCTGGTCCATTATATTTAATTCTGCTTCTGACAGTCAAAGACCACGGAAAATAACTGTCATCTGAACAACTCTTCTAGAAACCAGACTGGTGTTTGATGGATGTTATATACTAAATAAAACCCATCAGCATGGGGTTATGTAGAAAAGCAATTTATTCCATTTTAAGCACTTACACAGTTAGTCATGGAGAGTAACAGGCCTGCTGGTGAAACAGGTCACCCAAAATGGAGATGGCATTAAACTAGTGGTCAAGGACTAACTCCTAAAAAAAAAAAAAAAAAAAAAAAGCAACTCTTATCAAGGATTAATTTAATTTTAAAAACAAATACAAGTTATTGATTCACTCTTCTCACCTTGACAGTCTACCTGTGGTATAACTGTCAGGTAAAAACATACATCTTTACAACTTGGTGGTCCCAAGTTTAAAACAAAAACAAAAACAAAAACCATTTCACAGAAAGGAAAGAAACAATATGAAAACAGCTCAAGAAATACACTAACGAGCAAAAATATATGGGGAAATAGGAACATGTAGTTTTGACTTAACTGAAGAAACTGAGACTGGTCTACATAGGAAAATGTGCATCCTGGAAAGTTAGGTGTGAAGATTTTAAGAGTAGGAATCTATGACTTTAATCTCCCCTATTTCCTGAATAAAAATGAAACCTCGCAATATTTATAGTTCATGGCTCAGACACCTACCTCATTTGGCTCTATTCCTTACTCACTCTAGCCTTTACTTAAATGAGTCTGAAAAACTTGGGGATATAGCATAAGAAGAAAAATAATCACACATAATACTCCCCTTTCTGTGGCTACTTATAGACCTGGGTTTGTTACTAGAAAATTCCTGAAGAAAATTTAAGTCTGTGGCTTTGCTGAATCAAGTCCCCCAGTTAATATTTAGAAAATACCCACTGTTTGGGCTAATAGCATTCTTGGTGTACCTATTAAAGAGGGATAGCCAAACAAAGTCTGTGTGTCTCAAAACCAGTGTTAAATCAATCTCAGGGTGGAGAGGAAAAAAAGGGGAGCCTAAAATCACAAGAAATGCAGACATATCTAGGACCCTTGTCCTTCTGGATCCACGCTTCCTTCAGGGTCTTCATCATTATAAATGTTCTCTGCCTGCCCAAAAACAAGAAAAAGAGAATAGGGTATTTAGTAAACATGAATGCTACTTCTTGAAGTCAAGGTTTCAACAATAGATTAGGCCAGGGAGCCAGACATTTAAGTATGTTACTTTATGGCTTGTGGGCCATTTAGTCTGTGTTTCACCTATTCAACTCTGCTCTTGTTGGATGAAAGCAGCCATCTGTAATGGGCATGAATCAAGAATTAGTATGGCTATGTTCCAGTGAAAATAGGCAGCTGGTCCGCAGGCCCCTGGATTAGGACATTCCCACAAAATTGAAATTTGGATATCATTTGTCTCAACAACCAACACTCTCCTGTCCTTTAACAAGATGTTATTAATGATAGCCAAGAAATAAAAAAATACAAATGTACATCAACTGATGAACAGATAAATGATAAATCCATACAATGGAGTATTATTTGGCAATAAAAAAGGAAGTTAGTCTCATATTGTATGATTCTATTTATATAAGATGTCCAGAATAGGCAAATCCATAGAGAAAGTAGATTGGTGGTTGCCTAGGACTGAGGGGACTATGAGAAAAATATGAAGTGATGGCTAATGGGTTTCTTTTTGAGGGGATGAAAATGCTCCCAAACTGACTATGGTGATGGTTACACAACTGTGAATATACTGAAAACCACTGAATTGTACACTTAAAAACCACCAAAACCATTTCATCCAAATTTCAATTTATAAATATCTTAAAAACTGGGCTGGGAAAAAAAAAAAGAAAAACAAAACAACAACTGGGCTGGGCGTAGTAGCTCATGCCTGTAATCCCAGCACTCTGGGAGGCTAAGGTTCGAGGATCACTTGAGCCCAGGAGTTCCATGCTGCAGTGAGCCAGGACCGTGCCAGTGCACTCCAGTCTGGGTGACAGAGCGAGACCCTATCTCTAAAAATCAACCAAAAAACTGCTCTTGTATAAAATAAACCCTACTTCTACTACTTGAAGGAATATCTATGTCAAAAGGCATAATCTTAAATAGAGAAACCAATTTCACTGGAGCAAAATGCACTGTTCCTAGCACCTACTGTGCACAAATTATTATGCTACTGGCTACCCAGATGGGACAGTCCCATCTTTAAAGAGCTTGTGATCTGACTGCAGAGATTAGGAATGCATACAATTGCGTGATGCTTCCTGACACTACCTCTTACACCACTTGTGTGTTGACTTTTCTAAGAACACCAACTGGGTGTCCAACAACTTGATCCTATTCTGATACCGACTAACTGAAGTTAGGATCAGACAAGACCATCCTCACGTTGGAGGCCAGTTGCAAGTACTGGGTACCTAAGCTACCCATGTACTTCCATCCAACTTGGCTACACGTTCAGGGGTTCCCATGACCCCACCCTCAGGTTTTTTTTGTTGTTGTTATTGTTGAGACAGAGTCCTCGCTCTGTTGTCCTGGGCGGAGTGAAGTGGCATCATCATAGCTCACTGCAACCTCCAATTCCCGGGCTCAAGCGATCCTCCTGCCTCAGCGTCCCGAGTAGCTGGGACTACAGGCGCTCGCCACAACACCCAGCTGATTTTTTGTTCCTATTTTTGGTAGAGACGAGGTCTCTCTCTTGCTCAGGCTGGTTTTGAACTCCTGAGCTCAGGCAATCCACACCCCTTGGCCTCCCAGAGTGCTAGGATTACAGGTGTGAGCCACCGTGCCCAGCCCCCACCCTCAGGTTTGATAATTTGCTGGAATTACTCACAGAATCAGGAACGTTTTTTACTACTACTGGGTTTTATTATAGAAGAGGCAACTGAAGAACCAAATGGAAGAGATGCATAGGGTAACACGGGGAGGGGCTGCAGAGCTCTCCTGAAGTCTCTGGGCATGCTACCCTCCCAGCATGCCAATGTGTTCAACAACCTAGAAACTCATCAAATTAAGAGTTTCTATAGGGCTCAATCTCCAACCACCTACCCCCAAGGTTGGTGAATGAGACTGGAAAGTTCTAATCCTCTAATCAAGTGTTTGGTCTTTCTGATGACCAGCCCCACCAAAGTCACTGCAGTAGAATAAACTCAGGTGTGTTCCAAAGGGGATCATTACAAGTGACAAAAGACATTTTTATCACTCTGGAAATTCCAATGGTTTTTTAGAAGTTCTGTGCCAAGAACTGGGACAAAGACCAAATATTTACTTTTTATTATACCATAACAATTATAAAAAATCTAAATAAAGTAACAAGCAGGAATGGAGGCAATGGCCTTGGAAGGGATCTAGTTTAAACTCCTACAACATTCCCACAGCAACTACTAGAGTACCTTTAATTGACAGGCTATCCAAGGCAGCCCCCCACCTGTTTTTTTTGAGATAGGGTCTCACTCTGTTGCCCTGGGTAGAGTGCAGTGGCATCATCACAGCTCACTGCAACCTCAAACTCCTACGCTCAAGCAATCCTCCTGCCTCAGCCTCCGAGTAGCTGGGACTATAGGTGTGCACCAAAATGGCAGCATTTGATGCTGTGATATGATATGCCTCCTCTGGGTATGTATGTTTGCACCTGTAAGATGAGGTAAGATGTGAGAAACATTGCAGAGATAGATGATATAAAATCTGGTAAGTCAACTAGGCCTAGAGGTGAATAGACATGGGAACTCTTGAATTTTCAAATACAGTTAGCTAGGGAAACATCGGCTCACTGAAGCCATACAGAAAAAGGAAAGTCAGGAGGAGGAAAGGGTTTGAGAAAGGAGAAGTGGGAGAGAGGAAGATTAGTTTTGTTTAGCTGAGTTTTAAATACCAGTGGGACAACCAGATAAAGGTAAAGAGCAGGCAGTTGAAAATGATAATGTGCAGACAAACACTAAATTCACACCTGAGAGCAAAGTGAACACAGATGGCAGTTGTATTCATGAAATATACAAACATAAAATGATCCTGTCCTCCCCCAAATGAAAGACCACTCACCATTTGCCACACTTGCATGATATTGTCTTCTGATACAGAACAAATCACCCAAGGTTCGTTGGGATTCCAGGAGAAATCAGATATCTTGGCAGTGTGGCCACCATGAATAAACTGAAAGAGGGAAGGAAACAAAGATACGAAGTGCAGATAGAGGACATTACAGACTGTTTCAGTACTGCTCAATGCTTGTAACATACCAACAACTCTGGTGGCCCATCTTCTGCATCTTCTGGGGATTGTTCCTCTCCAATTTTACTAGCACAGAAAGATCATTTGAAAAGTTAAAACAGATTTACCTTTAGTAACTACCTTTACAAAGTCTAAACAAAGGAAAAAATTCCATGGAAAGAGTAACTAATAAAAGAGTTACCTTAAATCCCACACATTCAGTCTACGATCAGTACCACTAGAAGCCAAAATAGTCTCATTGTGAGGCGACCATTGAACCTACACATAAGAATGAATGAAATAGAAAAGCTATGAATTAGAAAACCAAGGGAAATAATATCTAAAATTGTATTTAACAATTTAATCTCACACACACACACACACAGAGTCAGTCTTGCTATGTTGCCCAAGCTGGACTTGAATCCCTGGGCTCAAGGGATCTTTCCACCTCAGCCTCCTGAGTAGCTGGGATTACAGTCACATGCCACAGCTGGCTTCATCTTATATTTTTGATGATTACACCGTATCTATTGTTATTGTCTAATTCTGGCCTCTAGCCAAACGTAATCCAATTCTGACCTAAGAACTAAAGTACAGATGACCCACATACAATAACTATTTTCCCAAGTATTTACTTTGAATTCTGTATTACACATTAAGCTAATTAAAAATGACTCCTTACAACAATAACCTTACTAAAGAGCTAGACAAAAACTACTATATATGCAATAATCATATATTACTGTTACCAAACATGGTGAGAAAGTGCTAGCCTCACAGTACAGAGAAGAGAACTTTAGTGACCAGCAGTTAGGGAAGAGCTGCAAGAACACCATCACAAGCAAAGACAAAGAGGACGGGGTGTGTTCACTCAGCCGGCTGAAGAGTAGAAAATAAGAGACTATGTGTGGAGGAGTATGGCTCACCTAAAGCCCAGTCCAGATGCCATATCCACCCACCAGAATTAATCTTTACCACCCGCAGGTTCATAACACTTGACAAAATCTTTTATTACAGTAATTTCTAAATAGGCCTTTTCTCACTATAAAACTTTAAGTTCTTGACAACAAAGACTATAATATATCTCTCAGAGTGCCCTAGCAAAATGAGCTTTGAACACAGTGTGACAATTATTTTTCAATTGAGTCAGAGGGCTTTGCATGTTAAGAAAGAAGTTTCTTAACTGATGAGGCAAAAAACATGGAGCCAGCGGTTTTGGCTTGGACTAACAAGAAATCAATACATGTGGCAAGTAATAAAGGATGAAGGACTGGAAATAAGAGAAGAGACAAGTGAGTAACAGGAGCAAGGCTGATACAATAATCAGGCACTAGATTTCTTTTCTTTTGTATAGATAGGGTCTCGCTATGTTGCTCAGGCTGGTTTCAAACTCCTGGCCTCAAGTGATCCTCCCCACCCAGCCTCCCAAAGTGCTGGGATTACAGGTGTGAGCCACCAAGCCTGGCCCACTAGATTTCTTAACATCAGAAAAATGTAGGTGGCCAATGACCAGTTTGAGAAAGGATAAAAAACAAAGAAGGAAAAATAATCCCAATTCCACAGAAATTAGCACAGGTATATAGGAGACTTCTATTTTGAGCAATGGGATAAAACACAAGTGTACCACTCACACATCCAGCCTCCCCCCACCCCAAATTAGTACCATTAGTTTCTCTTACCTGGAATATTTCATCCTTATGTGATTCAAAGGAATGCAACTTAAGCTTCAGATTTCTTAGATCCCACAAGGCAACAGTCTACATACAAGAAAGGAAAGCAAGATCAATAATTTTCTTTTATAAGAGAAGAAAAAGAAAACCCCTAACTAAAATATCTCTGCAATTCAAAAGAACCTGGAGAAATCTACCCCATGTTTTCTATTAAGATAAACCAAACTGACCTTGTCAGCTGATCCTGTGGCAAGAATGAACTCACTATAAGGATTGAAAGAGAGGCAGTTCACTTCAGCAGTGTGAGCATCAACTGAATGGCTTGGTTTGGAAGTATTGTTTGAACGAGTATCCCAACTTTAGTTAAAAAAAAAAAAAAAAAAAAATTAAACAGGACAAATACTTGAAATATAGGTAATGAAATATAAAACTTAGACAATATAGGAATAAAAAAACCAATGGATTCTACTCACATCATAAGTTTCTGATCATCAGCAACTGACCCAAAAAGAGACTCATGGAGCAGATGCCAGGAAACATCTTCAACTACTGCTGTATGCCCTGTAAAGATGGTCTTCGCATCCACCACTTTTCCTTCCTTTGGAACAGCACTGATGTCCCACAGGCAGATGGTCTTAAATATAAAATTAACCATTATATAAAAGGAAGATTCTCACCTCCCCACACACCCCAAAAAAGAAACCAACTGGTAACTAGCCCAGATTTGCTTCAAAATGGGAAGGATACGCACATGGTCATCTGAAGCACTAAGTAAGTGCCCACTGAGATTTGGGTTCCAAGAAAGCCCATAGCCTTCCTTCTGATGTCCACGGAGACGTAAGTCTGGGTTGCACTCTCCAGAAGGGTCTGCAAAGTGAGAGACACATCAAGACTACTCAGTCCACTGGCTCTGTGGTCTACTAAGTGTAATAGACTTTTGATCATGATGTCTAAATCTTTTAACATTTATAAACAATACAGAAACTATTATGACCAAGTAGATAATGCTTAATCTGCACCATCATTCTGTTCTATGAAAAGCAGCATTATTTTTCACTTAAGGGAAAAAACATAAAGAATATCCACACATATCAATATAAATCACAAAATGTTAAACTATACAAAGAATAACATGCAATTAAACTCAAAATGAGTGGAACCATGTATTCCCGTATTGAGTCATTTGTATCTGAACAGAGAAGGGCAGGTACCTGGTTTAGAAGGATGTTTTGTATAGTCAAAAACAAGAACATCACTGGAGGGAGTCTTTGTTGCAATGATGCAAGGGTTCTGGGGCATATACCGAGCCCTGTTTACTTCTCCTTCGTGGTTGATCTTGATTTCTATTTCAATTTTGCCACTAACAGAACCAAAACCTCCAAATTCTGTAAATAAGATAAATTAATTGCAAATGAGTACAAAGCAAGAGCTACTCTATAAGTCATTCAGAGTATCAGGACATAGGCAAGGCTTTTTATCAGCAAACTGTTATTATACTGAAAGTAATTTAGATATTTGTTAGCACTATAAAATGTTTTCACATCCTTTGACTCCAGGTAAATACCTAATAAGAAGTATAGCTGACCCTCCAGGTCTGTGGGCTCTGCATCTGTGGGTTCACCAACCGTGATCAAAAATATTCGGGGGAAAAAAAATTGTATATGTATTGAACATGTACAGACTTTTACCTTGTCATCATTCCCTAAATAATACAGTATAACAACTATTTACACAGCTTACATTATATTAGGTATTATAAGTAATCTAGAGATGATTTAAGTATACTAGAGGATGTGCACAGATTATATGCAAATACTGTGCCATGTTGCATCAGGGACTTGAGCATCTGCAGATATTAGTATCCAAGGGACGACGGTATTATATTACTACTTGAAATTAAGTTAAGACTACCAATTCCACTTCAAAAGGAGGTTCTCAATATGGTTTTCAAATCTCATTTAAAGTACAAATAAGTATGCTGAATAAATGATATCTAAGTTACTATTTTAATGATTATTAAGTACACAGTGTGCTAGGTACAGAAGAGTCCCTCTCACACCATTTGTTAGAAGCTCTAGTTTGGGATGAACTTTCTGAAATATTATACCATCACACTGTATATTCTCCCTACAGTTTCTCTTATTCCAATGAGGAAAAACAGAGCCACAAGATCCAGTTCCATTTTCCTAATCCCCACTTACACTTGCCAACCACAGTCCCTGGTTGAAATAAACCAGGTAGGCAAGGACTAGACAAAAACATTTTTTATTTACATTTGACTACTGCATGCACTTAGAGAGTTCTCCCAAGTACCATTATAATACATATAACAATATAATTTGTAATTATGTAAACATTGGCAAAGCAATATATAAACAAAAGTAGTTAATGATCAAAGAATTACACAAGGCAGCATGATAAGGGTGCAAAAGCTCCTAAGTAAGAGTCAGACCCAGGCCTAAGTGGCTCTGCCACTTACTATCCTGGTGATGTGGGGAAGGCCTTTAATTTCTCTGAGCCTCAAATACCTTAGCCACAAAACAAGCCATGAGAGTAACCTGTAAATAAAAATTCTCTGTCAATAGCATTACTATGCAAGTGTTATTCTTTGAAGGACAAAAATCTTTTCAAAAAGCAAAGACATAAATGGTTAGTACAGTTGGCATATTAAATAACTTTCAACTTCAAAATAACTTCTGAAAAGTAAATGTTTCAAAACAAGCTAAAAACCTAAAAATAAAAACTCAAGATAGACTCTAAAGGAGAAAAAAAAACACAACAAACCACATGAATTTTTCCAGAACTCTAGCCCATAAGCATCCACAATGTACAAAAAACAAGGCATGCTATCATACGTGATCTCAAGGAACTTTCAGTCTAAATACAGGGAGGTTAAGGGCAGGCATACCTTGTTTTATTGCCCTTTGCAGATACTACTTGCACGTGCTCACTTGGTATCTCTGTGTCAGCATATTTGAGCAATAAAATATTTTAAAAATAAGGTATGTACACCATTTTAAAAGACATAATTAGGGCTTTCCCAAGTTGAAGCTGATATGTGAAAGGCCAATTTTAAGTAGGAAAGAAAGGTTGAGGTATCAACGTACAATAAAATGAATTAAAGTCAAGATCCAACTGTCTTCCTATTTTGTTTGCTTCTCTCCACATAAAACACTATTAAAACAAACTTGAGGTATAACATAACATAGAAGTGTACAAATCTCTGTAGTTTGATGAGATTTTAGACAGGCAGACACCAGGGTAACCACTACCCAGATCAAAATAGAAAACATTTCCAGTACCCCAGACGGCACTAATTATGTCCTTCCCAGTCATTACCATCCCCTCAAACAAGGTAACCACCATTGTGATGTCAATAACCACGCCACTTTTTGAGCCCATAAACCTTCTGAAACTAAGAAAAATAAGTTCTAACACCCTGAGTAAAATATCCAAATTATTTCCATCACGATTCAGTAATAGTTTTATAATTCAGACTGAAGACTACAGATTTGTCTTTATGAAAATACAAAACTAATTCCCCAAAGCAGTTACTAAAAATAAATCTGTTGATATTTGAAGATCTTGTCAACAGAGTCTGAAGTAAAAATTTACATCTCCTCTATTTTCAGGGCTTAAAATGTGGCTGTAGCCAGGCTAAATCTAATATAAACACATGAATTCTTTTTAACGTTAAAACAGGCCTAAGCCAGCTTTAGTTCTTTCACTTTGAAAGTTCAACGATCTTTCGAAACTGTCTGCTATCAATTACCTCAAACCAAATGGGGTCAAGTAGATGGTAATCAATTATAATAGTTCAATCTGAGAGTCTAGACATTTCCTCCTTCAAGCAGGAAGCTATCTACCTATCACCCAAGAAACTTGAAGAGACCATTGGGATATCTCTGCTTTCATCGCTGTTGAGACCATACGGAGACAGCACCCTGCTCTTTTAAGCATCAGGCCTATCCACTGATCTAAAAAAGACTGGGAGGTGCGCAGGAAGAGAGATAAAAGAGGAAGAAATGGGAGACGGTAAAACTGGTTAACCTTGGAGCAAGTTACAAAATCTGAGCCTCAGTTTCCCTGTGAGGATCAATAGGGTGATTTATAGTCATTATCATACATACTACTGGTATTTTTATTTCAACTTCTTCTATTATTAAGGATTTGGTCTCTTCAGAACATAAAAGGGAATTAGTTTGATGCCACTCAAGAAAACCTGGTCACCAGAAAAAAAATTTGGGTATAGATGTGAAAAGATGCCATTTCAAACCAGTAGGGAAAATGGATTAGTCAATAAATAGCATTAAAAAAACATTACTGATCATTTAGGAAAAAAAGCTTGGATTCCCATTCCACACCAAACACCAAAACAAATACCAGGACAATCAAAGTTTTAATGGGCAAAACATAAAAGTACAAGAAGAAAACAACAGATGAATATGTATTATGGGGAAGGCCTTTCAAAGAATGACACAAAATATAGAGGATAGCAGAGGAAAGTTGGGCAATTTAAAATTCATAGCTTCTAAACAATAACAAGACTTAAAATTGTAAGTTAAACTGCATAAAATTATCTGCACCAATTTATTTGCGGCAACTTACCTTATATTAAGAGATAACCCATAAAAAAAATGGGCAAAAACCATAAACAGGCAGCTCAAGGGACACACAAAACTCAAACATTTTAAAATACGCTTCACTTCACAAATAATTTAAAAAGCAAAGTAAAATGAGATGGAAGCTATTAAGTCCAATGCTGACAAGGGCCTGGGGAAACAGACAAACACACATGCTGTTGGCGGGATTATGAAATCTTTTTGTGGAGTGCAACTTGGCAGTATCAATTTTATTTGTAAATGGTCTTGCCCTTGATCCAGCATCCCACTTAGAAAATATTTCTGTAGCAAAACTATGCAAGATGTATATATAAGAAATGTTTCTGGGTGAGCTTTTATTCTATTTTCTAGAATGGAGGCTACCCTGATTAGAAAAAAACAAAAAACAAAAAAAAGAGAAAAACTGTTTTTGAAGCCCCCCCCAACAAAAAAATCCAATATATGGAATAAATCCTACAGAAAACAATTCATTGATTCAATAGTGATTTCCAGGGGAAATGTTTACGTGAGGAAGGATATCTTTCATATTCTTTTGTATTTAAAAAAAAAAAAAAAATTTTTTTTGAGACAGGGTCTCGTTCTATTGCTCGGGACTACAGTGCAGTGGCTCACTGCAACCTCAAACTCCTGGCCTCAAGTGTTCCTCCTGCCTCAGCCTCCCAAAGTGCTAGGATTACAGGTGTGAGCCACCACGCCCAGCCTGGTTTTATTTTATTTTTTTGCAACTTATTACATTAACAATCAGAATATTTGCTTTGTACCTAATTAACAACAGAAACAGCAACAAAAAATCCTATTTAAAGACAATTTAATCTTCATTTAACAGAATGGAAACCCGGCTCAGAGAGGCTAAATGATTTACCCCAAACCACAGAACTAGTACAAGGTCTCAATCCCAAGTCTTTTGACTCTAAGTTCAGTGTTCTCTCCCTTCATTCCCATCACTAATGGCTACCCAGAGAGTAACTTTCCAGAAATCATACCCTATAGTTACACACTTGGATCAGTAACACAAAATCCATGTTTGCTGACCTCTATCCTAAGAACTTATTTTGCATTTTGCATCAAACTAAACTAAATGTGGAATGATCAAAGACTAAACCGCACAATTACAATTCTGGCAAGTAACTAGAGTCCAAAACTTAGATACAAGAATGTATTTTGCTAATCAGGAGAAATCTAAGATAAGAAACATTAAACATCTATTATTTAGAGCACAAACCTCAATGGGGGGAGCCCATCTTCTACTTTTTGATAATAATTTGGTCCAAGAACAATAAAGGAAACTCACCAATTCCCACCTCCTCTTAAAAGTAGAAAGTAAGCATTTCATGAACAATTAAACCCTGGCAGGGGCAGGGAACCTGCAGCCTTGGGGCCACATGTGGCTTTCTGGATCCTTGAGTGTGGCCTTTTGACTGAATCCAAATTTTACAGAACAAATCCTTTTATTAAAAGGGGCGCAGCAGAGAAAGATGAAGCTTTTCTTGCCTCCTTTGGTGCTTAAAAAAAGAAGAATCTTGAAATCAGAAGGCCGTAGGTTCCCCACCCCTGTGGGCTATCTCCTAAAAATAGGGTATAATTAAATGGGTCATTGAAATTTAATTTTTATATACACAGTGAGTGCCATGGTTAAGTCATTTCTATCACTTTAAATCTGGAAAGGGTGATTTAAGCCAGTCTCTCAACCTTTTTTTCATTATTGCTCCTCTAAGAAACATTTCATTTTTTCCCTATTCTTCCTGTGAAATTTTCATACCAGATATCCTGTTAGGTTTATGTACTCTATAAAGCATATCTGTGCTTTACACAGTCATGACTAAGATTATTTACACCCACCCACATCCACATACCAATTTTCACTTCCTTAGGGGCAATATCTACCCTGTTAAGAACGTATAACAATAAGGTATAATGTATTTTTGCTTCTTCCAATTATAGAAATTCCCCTGCCCCCAGTTAAGTAGAGAAAGTTTATAACAAAGGTACAGAATCAAGTATGTGTTAAGTATTTTTTCTGACATCTACAACTTTAATACAAGTTAACATCTATACTGCAAATTCAGGCTTTCCCAAGCTTAAATTTTGTTTTTAACACAAGAGGCTACTTTATCAAACCGGATATCCTTTTTGTGATAATTCAAAGATATGAAAGATATAACCCATACATCATTACTTCCTTCACCTTTGAGATTCCTACCTCCTTTCTCGCTGTCATAGTGTGAAGCATCAAACTGAGCATCATCATTAGGGAGCTGCACACTGGCTATCACAAGGTGGTTTTGTTCATCTGATGTGTGTGTCCCCAGGACGAGTCGATGAATGCTGAAATCTTTCCCTTCTGGTCTGTAACAGCAATATATGGTTACTATTCAAATTAGCAACACCAAGAGAGACCACAAAGTCAAAGATACACGCGTATGCAAAAGACATTGTTACATTTATTGCTAAGTCAATTAGCTTAAAAAAAAAAAAAAAGGCATTGTTACAAACAGGTTTTGAGAGAGGGAAAAAGGTCACCGAGAGCCATCTTTTCCACTTTTAATGCACCTTCCATAGCGCTGAGTATATGAGGGACTACATAGTACTTAATTTTATAAATATTTGTTGGCCAAAAATTTACAATTACTCTGGAGAAAAAGTAAAGTCTAATAGAATAAAATGTGAATTAACTACTCACTCATTACAATGGGTCAGAGGGAAATAAAACAACTGTTGGGTACATTTAATACTTTTGTTTACTAAAACCTTCATTAAAAGGGAAAGGAGGCCGAGGCGGGAGGATTGCAGGAGTTTGAGGTTGCAGTGAGCTATGATCATGCCACAGCACTCTAGCCCAGAGAGACAAGAAGAACGAGAGATACAGTAGAGACCCTGTCTCAAAAAAAAAGAAGAAAAAAAAAAAAAGGAAAAAGGGAAAGGAAAAGAAATAACATTAGGTAAATTAATTGTTCAAATATTTACTAAGTGCCTAACCAATGGACACACTGCTCCAAATGCTATGAAGTACAAAGATGATTAAGATATGATTCCTTTCCTTAAAAAACCAGGGGAAGTCATGTACACAACTACAACACAAAGCAACATATACTACATGAAAGGTACACAAGAATATCAGAGTTTAAATAAAGATTACTTCTGGAATTAAGTAAGTGTTCACTGAAGAAGAGGTAAGAACTGAGCAGGTCTCAAAAATGATATATAAAAGTGCCAGACACCATGTTAGGCACTTCACGTATCTCTTATCATTTAAATACCGTAACAACACCAAGAAGTATTATTCCAATCTGAAAATGAAGATATTTGAGGTTTAGGAAAATTAAGCAATTTGCCTAAGATCACATATCTACTAAGTAACAGAACTAGGCTGAAGTCCAAATGTGACTCTGGACATGGGAAAGCATCGTGGGAGAGAAAGTTATAAAACAGATTTAAAACAGACTTTTCAATGCCTTGAATGCCAACCAAAGGCATTCTGGACTCTATACTGTAGGGAACAAGGAAGCATGAAAGTTTCTAAGCAAGCGCATAGCATCATTTGAGTGACCCCAGAAGGATTAATCTAACAGTATAATGTAGAAGTTCTTAAAGTGTGGTCCCAGAACCAACAGCATCAGCAATCATCTCGGAACTTGTCAGAAATGCAAATCTAGGCCTGGTATGGTGGTGCATGCCTATAATCCTAGCACTCCAGGAGGCCAAAGTGTTGATTGCAGGAGGCCAGGAGTTCCAGACCAGCCTGAGCAAGAGCAAGACCTCGTCTCTACAAAAAAATAGAAAAACTAGCCAGGCATGCTAGCATATGCCTATAGTCCCAGCTACTCAGGAGGCTGAGGCAGGAGAATCACTCGAGCCCCAGGAGTTTGACGTTGCAGTGGGCTATGATGACACCACTGCACTCTAGCCTGAATGACAGAGGGAGACCCTGTCTCTTAAAAAAAAAAAAATCTGGAAGACAAGGCACAATCTGTTTCACAATACCTCTAACTGATTATGATATATATTAAAGTTTCAGAAGAACCCCTGGTCTAGATGGAAAAGATGTTACACAAGTAAAATTCACTGGCACTTATAAATTGACTGCCTGTCAAATGGAAAAAAACCTAGGAAATATTAAACCAAAGCCAACTATGATAAAGAGAAATAAGAACAATAGGAGGAGAAAGTTGGGGTGAGAACTCCATGGAAGCAATTATTAAATTTGGAACACGTCAAATTGGGGAAGCCAATAAGATACTCCAGAGAAGCTCCCAGCAGACAGCTGAAAAAAATCAGGCAGAGCTCAGAAGGTGGGTCTGGAGATACCAATAGGAATTCCTCTGCACAGATGTGATAGGCAAAGCTGTGAGAACATCCATCCTACATAGAAGGACAGAGGAATGAAAAGAGGGATGTGAAAAGAAAATTGGAATTACCTGTGCTTAGAAGGTTAGACAAAGAAAAGAAACAGAGGAAGAATAAAGAAGAACAGTGTTATAGAACTACAATTGTGTTTTAAAAAAAAAAAAAGGAAACGGGTACGAATAAACAATAGAAAAAGACTACACACACACAAAAAGTAGACTTTGCATTAAGGCTGCTTGCTTATTAGTAATCCTCATCTGAAAAACAAAACCGAAAAAATCCCCACGTTATTTACCTAGATCTGCTAAAGCAGAAAGCTACTAAGATGATAGCAACAAATTTCAGCCCTGGGGAATTTAGTCCAATTCTTGCTTTCCAAACCTGGCTAATCATTACATTACCTGGGAAGCTTTTTAAAAGTATGGGTTCCAGAATGATTTACTAGGTATGAGGTGGCCAATATTTGGGATCCACTGGTCCCATATGCACCATTTAGCACATGACTAGTAAATCTGGAATCACCATTCAACTATTTGTCATCAATTACTCTGCCACAAGTTCTTAAGTGGTTTGAACTACCACTGAGAACTTCACAAAAATGACTCCAATTATCCCAAACTCCCCAAGCAATTCTGATGATCAGTTGAATGTGGGAACTCCTGGTCCCGATAAAGAAGGTTCCCACTCTAAATTTCTAGGTATTTACTATAGTTTTGTATTATATCCTTCAGGACAGATTTCCCCATTTTTCCTTAAAACACTGTAATGGTAGCAGCCTCATTCTTAAATTATTAGTAAAATTCGTCAAATCTCTATTACTTGTTGAGCTGCATCATAGTCTAATAACCACATTTCGCAAATATCTTGACTTCTAAAGATTTGAGTTTTGAAGGAATTTAGTTACTTAGTACACAGTATAATTTTTGAATGTTATTCTGAGAAGTGAGGCAATTTTATAATAGAAAAGCCATTATTTCAACCATAATTATCTCTCTATAACTGTTTTCATAACAGATAACTGTAATTATCAGTTTATA
This sequence comes from Daubentonia madagascariensis, assembly GCA_023783475.1. Lineage (NCBI taxonomy): Eukaryota > Metazoa > Chordata > Mammalia > Primates > Daubentoniidae > Daubentonia > Daubentonia madagascariensis. The sequence goes on from JAKFHU010000117.1 coordinate 5,936,340, forward strand.
CCTGCCTCTTCAACTAGACAACATGCTCCTTGAAGGGAGGTACATGACATATTCACCTTTGTATTAACTAGCTACTACCAATCACTTCGAGAATTCAAATATGTTTTGTTGAAAGAACCAGACTTATCATAATACTTTTTTTTTTGTTTTGAGGCAATCTCACTCTGCTGTCCAGGCTAGAGTGCAGGGGCATGAATGATCATAGCTCACTGAAACCTTAAACTGCTGGGTTCTACCGATCCTCCCACTTTGACCTCCCCAGTAGCTGAGACTACAAGCATGCACCACCACACCGGATTGATTTTTAAATTTATTTTTGGTAGAGACAGGGTCTCACTATGTTGCCCAGGTTGGTCTTGAACTCCTGGGCTCAAATGATCCTCCCGCCTCAGCCTCTCAAAGTGCTAGGATTACAGATGTGAGCCATTGTGCCCCGCCCACAATACTTTCTAAAAGCTGACAAGTTCTATACTATTACTTGGTCAACTATAGTTGTAATGTGACTATTCCATTCAGTACCAGAGGAAAAAAATGCCAACAGGTTTTCTCTTGTCAGGTAAATCACAAAATAATTTTACCTTTTGTCTTACTTTTTTGGCTTATTAAAAAAATGTCACCAATAGGTTTTGATCACGTGCCCTCTCCAAGTGACCGAAAAGAGGAAAAACGTGAGAAATCTACACTGAAACGCATCAAAATAATGTTCAGTAGATTGTCACCTGGTTACATCTGGAAGCCACTGTGCAGTTAAGCTGGGCCACTCCAGAGCATGGGTCATCACCAAGTCATAAAGAAAAGGGGTGTTCTTTTTCCATATTTTGTACTCCTCGTTGATTACACGTTCTTCCACTGCGTCGTCAAAGGCTGCTAAAATGTTTTTAAACAAATTAAGTTAGCAACAGAAACCGAGAAAACCTCTCCAAAGCTACCCGCATGACTCTGAAATGGAGATTGTCTAAATCTCCCTAGGCGGAGGCACCAACCCTCCTCTCCACCTTCGCGGGGCCGGAACTCCTCGGGTCATCCCCGCCAGACACTCCGTTACCCTTTCGGGCCACGGCGCCGGGCCTCCGGGGCGCGCGCGTGCGCGCGGAAAGCCCACAGCACCGACGAGGAGGCCTGAGCACCGAGCCCTGGGGGTAGGAAGCGGTGCCGGGAGGCCCGGGAGAGAGGAGGAGAGCGCGACAGGGAGCTCTGTTCGCGGCCTATCCAGACGCGCGGAGTCACTTTCCGCGGGGGGTCGAGGCGCGCGCTCCGCCCCTCCCCCCACACCTCCCGGAGCCGTCTTCCATCGATTGAGCGCGCGGGGGGTGATGGGACTGCGCCGTCTAGCGTCACGTGAGAGAGGTTTAGCCCGCACACTCCCGGGGCAGCCATTTTCTTAAAGCCTGTTAAGCTTACAACCCTTTCAGAGTACTGAAATGAGAAATGTAGGATGCTTTCAGGTCTAATTATCAACTCTCTTATCTAGAGGTGTTTAATTCAAGGTGCTCTTCAACTTGTTTCCTTAGTCTTTAGAAAGAACTAGTGATGAAACAAGCGCAGACGATGTGGTTTTGGCCTTTTAAACATGTGATGCAAGTGGCAGTGCCTAGCATGGAAGTCTTAGGAGCTGAACTACATCCAGAGCTCGAGAATGGTGTCCTGGTTCTTTAAGGGTGGTAGCCAAGGGGCGGAGCCTAGGGCGGAAGTTGTAACTCATTGCCGAAGTCTGGTAGTTGAAGGGCGGAAGTAGAATGTCCGGTCGTGCAATCATGGCGCAAGAAGAGGCAGATGTTAGAGACTACAATTTGACTGAGGAGCAGAAGGCGATTAAGGCCAAATATCCGCCAGTCAATAGGAAGTACGAATGTGAGTAGGTGCCTTACTTCTCTCTTCAGATATGGGCACACGGGCATCCCCTCTTGTTACCCGCGGCTTCCGGCTGCGCCTTCTACTTTGCCCCATAGGTGCTTCAGGCATGATCCCATTGCGCCTTGTGTTGTAGTCTCTTGTACTTGTCCCAGAGATGCTGAGGGGAAAAACCACGTGGTTTGATAGTCGGGAAAGCTGGGCTCCCACATTTATAGTCTCTTGAACTTCTTTCGCATGTGCCTAATCACATTTATTTTTGTGAATTCTACTCGTGCAGTAATTCTAAAGATAACTATTTTTAAGCGTTTGCGGTGTTGTCACCTCCACGTGTGTCCCACCGGTGGGATGGTTAGGGTGTGGCGGTGTTAAAGGCCTCGAAAAGCTAAGAAGGAATTTCTAACTTGTTTTATTTTGCTCGTGTGTTAGTAAAAATGTGTGTTTTTGCCATCTATTAGCTTAGTGACTTTAGGCAAATCACATGACCTATCTTTGCATCTCAGTTCCTTCATCTGAGGAATATATAATAACGTTCGTGTAGTGCAGATTCTTAAATTCTTTAAATTCTATATTAAACGATAAGCTATCATCCCTAAAGGTGGCCGTGTTTTGGGGAGAACCGAATCTCTTATTTCTCTGCTTAAAATTTTTCATTAATTTCCCGTTGTCCTCAGTGTAAAGTCCAACTATTTACCGTAGCATTATAGGTTCTGTGCTTTCCGAACCCGGCATATCTCCCTATCATATATCTTTCTCTCACTTAAAAACAATTTTAAAATAGTATTTTTAATAGGTCATATATATAGCTTCAAAATTCAGAAAGTATTAACAGGTATGCAGTGAAAAGTAAGTCTTGCAGCCCTGATCCCTACTACTAAGTCGCCCTCTCTAGAGCAATCATTGTTGCTTTTTCTTATGTGTACATGCACAGATATTCTACCCCTCACATTAATTTATTTAACCAATTTCCAGTTGATGAATATTAGGATGTTTCTATTCTTTTGCTATTAGAAACAATGCAGTAGTGAATATACTTGTACATCCATTGTTTTGCACATGTGCAGGTGTAGCTGTAGAATAAATTTCTCAAAGTTAGATTGCTTCGTCAAAGGATACGTGCATTCTCTTGTTTCCACTGCTAAGAGTCCTACGGCTTTTTAAAAAGAATATGTGCGTTTTTAACTTTGGCAGTTATTGCCAAACTACTCTCTACAGAGGTTGTACCGACTTATACTTTCACTAGTATTGTGTCAATGTGCCTCTTTCCTCACACTTTTACTATAATTTACTTGTTACCGTACTTTTTGGTCTTTTCCAGTATGTAAAATATACTTATTACATTATTTTTATGATAAATGAAGTTGAACATATAGTATTTTGGGAGCTATTTGTATTTCCCCTTCTGGGCTGTGTATTAATAATCTTAACCCTTTTTTCTCTTGGATTATTGGTCTTTTTTGCTATGCAGAAATTATTTTTATATAGTGAAATTTATTAACCTTTTCTTTTTATGGCTTCTAAGATGCCATACTTAGGAAGGCCTTGCCCACTCTGAGATTATAAAATAATTCTCGGCTGCCAGGTACCATGGCTCACACCTGTAATCCCAGCACTTTGGGAGGCGAGGTGGAGACAGGAGGATTGCTCGAGGGCAGGAGTTCGGGACCAGCCTGGGTAACATAGTGAGACTACATCTCCACAAAAAATTTTTTAAAATTAGAAGGTTGTGGCAGCATGTGCCTGTCTCAAAAAAAAAAAAAAAATTCTCCCATGTTTTTTTCTATATATTAGAAAATAAAGCTTTTATTGAAGTATAATGTACATATAGAAGAGTGCACGTATCATAAGTGAATTTTCAAAAACTGAGTATATCTGTGTAACTAGTATAGTAGCAATTCTCAAAGTGTGGTCTGTGGACTCCTGGGGTCCCCCAGACCCTTTCAGAGCGTCTGTGATGTCAAAACTATTTTCATAATAATACTGAGATGTTATTTTTTTTCCCACTGTTGATATTTGCACTTGTGGTGAAAAAAGCAATGGTAGGTGAACCTCCTGGCCCCTTAGTGCAAATTGAGGCAGCAGTACCAAACTATACTGGTGGTCATTGTATTCTTTACCACCATGTACTTAAAAATTAAAAAAGAAAAAGTCATTTCACTTAAGAATGTCCTTGATGAATCAGTAAGAACTATTAATTTTATTAAATCTTAACTTTTTAGTACTCTGAGTACATGCCTTTTTGATATTCTGTGTAACAAAATGGGAAGTATGTATAAAGTGTTTCTCCTGCTTGTCAAAGTACTGATTACACAAGGGAAAGAACTTGTGTAATTGAGTTGTGAGCTGAACTAGGTGCTTTTTTCATGGAACACCATTTTTTCTTGAAAGAATGAAAGACATACTAGTGTTATTCAGACTTGGGTATTTGGCACATATTTTCTTGAAAATGAACCAAGTGATTTGTCACATCAAGGAAAATAACTGAAGATGTTTGTTGGTAATGATAAAATTCAGGCTTTCAGGTGAGATTAGAATTTTGGCAAACTTGTATCTGCTATCAGGAGCTTGACAGCTTCCTAGTACTTAAAGACTTTCCTGATGAAATTGGTGGTGCTATTAACAAATATATTTTTTTAAATTCTATATGTCAACATTATCTGTATAACTCAGTAAACTAATATTTTCCAAATATTTTCCAATGCTTGATGTTACACATGCAGGCAAGGATAAGAGTCATTCCAAATGTATGATAGAGCAATGATTTTAATTTTACAGAGTATGAAAAATTCATTGTTATGGCTTCAGAGTCCACATTGCAAGTAATCTTTTAAAAACTGCCCTGTTTTTAGTGTTAGTATAACATTGAAGAAAACTATCCACAATTACTTGAAAAGCTATTAAAATATTCTTCTCTTTTTCTCCTGCATATGTATGAGGTTGGATTTTATTTATGTACTTCAACTAAATGAATATGTTGCAACACACTGAAAGTCAGACATTAAAAATATTTGAAAAAATTCAAAACAATCTCACTCTTCACTAAATTTTTTGACAATATGGTTTTTTTTTTCATAAAAGTGTGCAACCAAGGCATGGTGGTGGTGCTTGAGCCCAGGAGTGCGAAGCTGTAGTGTGCTAAGGTCGTACTTGTGAATAGCCACTGCATTCCAAACTGGGCAACATGTGAGACCCTGTCTTTCAAAAAAATAATAAAAATAAATAAAAATAACAAAATCAATATATGCAATTTATGTTAAATAAAATGGGTTTATTGCTATTTTTAAATGAATTAATAAGTATTTTAAAATTTTTTCAGTTAAAATTTCCAATGTGGTTTATATTGACATATAAACCCATATAAACAAAAGCTCTTTGGGATCCTCAATAATTTTTAAGAGAGTAAAGAGTTCCTGAGACCAAAAAATTTAAGAACCACTGCCCTATAGCAATTGTCATTGTCTTTTTAAGCTGATTTTTTAAAATTGAGGTATAATTTACCTATTATACCTGAGTAAAGTGGTCAGATCTTAAAGTGTAAAGTCCAGTGAGTTTTGATAAATCGATAATATTTATGTAACAAACACTGCGATCAAACTTGGGAACATTTCCATCCTAGAAGGGAAGAGGCTTAAAAAAAAGAAAGAAAAAAGAACAACAACAAAAAAGGCCGGTTGGCGCGTTGGCTCCCGCTTATAATCCCAGCACTCTGGGAGGCCAACGCAGGAGGATCGCTTGAGGTCAGGAGTTCAAGACCAGCCTAAGCAGGAGCGAGACCCCGTCTCTATAGAAAATAGAAAAATTAGCCAGGTGTGGTGGTACACTGCTGTAGTCCCAGCTACATGGGAGGCTGAGACAGGAGGATCCCTTGAGCCCAGGAGTGTGAGGTTGCAGTGAGCTATGATGACACTGCTGTGCTCTGGCTGGGGCGACAGGGTGAGACTCTGTCTCAAAAAAAAAAAGAAAAGAAAAGGAAAAAAGGCATTTCCATCACCTTAGAGAGTTCACTTTTGTTCCTTTCCTTTCCAGTCCTCCACTCCCTTTCCTTGAGGAAAACACTATTGTGTTTTCAATGACCATAGCTTAATTTTGCCTGTTTTAGAGTCTCATAAAAATGGAACCATACGTTATAGATTTTTCTATGTCTGGCTTCTTCACTCATGTCAAAGGTAAACACAGCTGGATGTTAGCCAAGGGCATGAATACAGGTTTTTTTTTTTCAGTAACTACTGACAGTAGGGGAAAGAGCTGAGCTCCATTCTGATTTGTACAGAGATCTGGGCATTTTAAAGAGAGAATGAGGGAGGGGAGAGAGTGGGAGCTCAGTAGAATCAGAGAGGTGGAAAACTACAAAGGGTTGGTCAGAGTAAATGTGATTAGGCTAGCTTTGTCTGCTATCTGGCAGTTATCCCAGTTAGGATTCTGTCCTCCCACAGAGACTGAGAGACAGAGGCCCCATCCTTCCTAATGATTACATTTCAAAGGAATGGCTCTCAGGTCCTTGAGAAAGATACTTCTGAGTTGTAAGAGATACATATTCACAATTGTAAGCCCTTTTTAGTACATGCTGTAAGAAAGAGAGGTCAGGGGCCTATGTCAGGTGTTGGTTGAAACAAATAGTAAATCCTGCTAACCATGTTGCACTTCCTCAGGCTGGCATTTTAATGGGGGGCAATTATGGTCATCTCAGGGACCCAGCCTTATGCTGCTAGAAGCCGTGCTAGATTTTGGTCTAGTGGGGGTGGTTTGGATGGAGTTGTTATGTACTGAAAGTTCTGTAGTTCTCACTCAACTTTTGAGATTAATGTTAATGGATTTATCAGTAGTTCATGCTTTTTTACTGCTGAGTAGTATTCTGTTACGTGATTATACCTCACTTTATCTGTTCTCTTATTGATGGACACTGAGTTTTTAATTTTTGGAAATAAAATTGTGAACATTCATTTTTTTTTTTTGACCATGAAGAGTATTGGAAATGAACGTTCTTATATGTCTTTTTGTGAACACATGTTTTCATTTCTCTAATACCTGTCTTTTTCTTTAGTATGTGATCTGTGCTGGTCATTGAGCCCCTTAGTGCCTAAAACTTAATTCTCAGTAATATTTCTCAGTGAATTAGAGATGAATTTGAACCTTGAGTGCCACCAGAAGACATGTTATAATGCAAAGTGCACTAAACTGGGCATCAGAAAACCTCAATTCTAGTCCCAACTCTGCCTCTAGTCGACAGGGTAGTCCTGAACAAGTCACATGATCTCTCTGGATTCCAGGTTTCTTGTAAGTGAAGGAATTATATAAAATGATCTCTAAGAATTCCTTCTAGCCCTGATATTCTATGATCCTAAGTGGGAAGAATTGATGGGAGTTATGATACAGGTGAAGAATAGATTCTGAAAATGTTAGGATAACGGATCCAACGGGAGCGTGCTGTAGTAGCCGTTGTTACTTTCTGGTGTTCCTGTGGGAATATTAAGAAAAAGCTAATGATACATGTTGTGGAGTTTACTTTCCAAAATGATTTTATCTAGGGTTAGGCTAGCTGTTCATGAAAAGGTTAAACAGAGAAATCTGGAATTTTATATCTTTGGTGATGATATAGTTCCTAGAATTTTGATCATTTACACCATAGATATTTAGAAAAGGTACTGATTTGTTTTATTGAGAAAAGGTAACTAATAGCAGGAAATGGCATTTGTTTATTAAAAAATTATAATATATAAGACACTTTTTAGATCACCTAGAACAGCAGTCCCCAACCTTTTTGGCACCAGGGACCGGTTTCATGGAAGATAATTTTTCCACGGAGGGGGCAGGGGATGGTTTTGGGATGATTCAAGAGCATTACATTTATTGTGCACTTTATTTCTATTATTATTACATTGTAATCTATAATGAAATAAGTATACAACTCACCATAATGCAGAATCTAATGCGGCTGCTGATCTGACAGGAGGCAGAGCTCAGGTAGTGATGCCAGCAATGGGGAGCAGCTATAAATACAGATGAAGCTTTGCTCGCTCCTGGGCTGCTGCTCACCTCCTGCTGTGTGGCCCAGTTCTTAACAGGCTACAGACGGGTCTGTGTACTATTGGCTGTGTGTGTGTGTGTGTGTGTGTGTGTTTGGGGGGGTGGTGGTTAGGGACCACAGACCTAAAAGACCGTGGTCCTGCTGCCTTCCAGAAAGTGTCATTCATGTAAATATAAACCTTGGCTTTTAAAAAAATTAGCCTAACAAAGCAATTAACTTTGTTGAGTAAATGGATAGGAAAAGGTATGGGCTGCCCCACATTCTCTTGGTTTCCAAGGATGACGTTCTTAATAATAATAAACTAAAGTCATTTTCTTGTGATTTGAGAGTCAAGTTTAGTGACTTATAAGTGTTTTTCCCTCTCTCCCTCAGATTTGGATCATACAGCGGATGTCCAGTGAGTATAGCTAGAGCTTGTTCCCTTGAAACTTATCTTTAAATAGGAAAGCTGAATGTTTTGATCGTGGTGTCCCTAGTTTTAATTTTTCTCCTCTCATTTTGGTTCCTTCACAAAATGAAAATGATGGTTTAAAAGCACCCAATTTCAATGCCATTAAATTGATTGAGGCACTGATTTAGTTGTGTATTTATCATACTGATTTTATTTTTTTAATTTCTATTTATTTATTTTTAGAGACAAGAGTCTTGCTCTGTCACCCAGGCTGGAGTGCAGTGGCGTGACCGTAGCTGGCTGTAACCTCAAACCCCTGGGCTCAAGCAATCCTCCTGCCTTGGCCTTCTGAGTAGCCAGCACTAAAGGCATGCACCACCATGCCTGGCTAATTTTTTTCATTTTTTAAGAGACAGGGCCTCACTATGTTGCCCAGGCTGGTCTCAATCTCCTGGCCTCAAATGATCCTCCCAAGGTTGGCCTCCCAAACGTACTGGGATTACAGGCATGAGCCACTGCACCCAGCCTCATACTGATTTTATTTTGACTTTGCTGTCAAGTTTTCTTCCTTGTAATGGCTTATATTACACATAGCATGAATATGTTTCTTTAGGTTACATGCATGGGGAGATACTCTGGAGGAAGCATTTGAGCAATGTGCAATGGCCATGTTTGGTTACATGACAGATACTGGGACTGTGGAGCCCCTCCAAACAGTAGAAGTAGAAACCCAAGGTAACAGATTTATTCACAAGAAAGAAATTGTTATATAAATGTGCAGCATTCTACATAATCTGAGTATATTTTCACAATAAGAACAACAAAATTGATCATGAGCCTGTTCTTCCTCTTTCAACTAGCTTAAGAAATCCATTGCACTTTTAAATTCAAGTAAATTTTTAGAGACCAGAATTATTAAACATCATACTTTTATGACTTTTTTTGATCCTGTGTAGGAGATGACTTACTGTCTCTTCTGTTTCACTTTTTGGATGAATGGCTTTATAAGTTCAGTGCTGATGAATTCTTCATACCCCGGGTAAGCAAGAGTTTTTCTTCTTACCGAGCAAATGGGTTCTTAGTTCATGTTTTAAAATAGAGCAAGTGATGTAAAATAGAACATGTGATGCAAAATCAAAATCAACCCATACAAATATGTAAGATGATATTTATTTGCAGAGATTATAATGACCATAGGCACTTCTTGGTTAACCTGAGCTTAACTACATGTAAGCATTTTGTATTTAGATCTCTGGATCATGTACTTGTTACTAGTCAGGATTGTGTGATAAGAACGCACCTGTAGTCTTCATTCATACTTTTTGTTTCCCAAATTTGAGCTATATTTATGTCCATCCATATGTTCCTTTTGTTCCATTTGAAACGTAGCAGCTCTGTCATGTTGGCCCTAAGTTAAACAATTGCTACCTTTAGTTTTCTTTAACTTGAAAAAAGGAAAAGCCAAATGGAGATTGCTTGCTGCTGTCAACCTGTAGAAGGGAACACTTTCCAACATCATTGTTATCTAACACACATGACCCTCCCTGCTTCCATAACTCCTCCATTCTCTCTCTTACCAGCTCTACTACATATACTCTACCATCTTAGTCACTGAACCTGTAGGGTTCAGGTGCCTACAATGTTATATAAAATAGGCTGAGAGTGATTGAAATCCTATATCCTCCTCCTCTATCATATATCTTTCAGAGAAATCTTTTGACTTATGTTTTTAGATTGTACATTTTTCAAGAATACCTCCCTTGAGTATGTAAGAAAAAACATTTCCTTGAAATAGATTTAGTTTGTTGTTCTACTTTAGGTAACATTTTAATTTCCTTTGCTTCAGAGAAGATATATGCTATTATTTTCTAGAAAAGGTGCTAACCTAGACATGATTTAATAGATAGCCTATTATGAACATTTTTTTTAATTAAAAAAATTTTTTTTCCTCTTTAGGAAGTGAAAGTACTTAATATTGACCAAAGAAATTTCAAATTACGGTCAATTGGGTAAGTTGAAACTCTTTTACGTACCAAATCATGAAAGATATTAAAGTTATATTCTTCATTGAACTCAGTGGGCAAGAAGACAGAAATGTAAATTTGTGGATTACTAAACTCAATCTGTGAAGTAGGGCTTTGCAGATTGAGTTTAGTGAGACACCTAGGAGTAGGAGTGAGGGCTCACCTGACCTTTGAAGGACTAGAAACTTGTCAGAATAAAGTTGATTCTGGTTGTTAAGCCTGATTCCCAATTTGTTGATTTTTAGGAAGAAAAAAAAACCATATATATATATAAAAAAATATGATCGCTGAATGGCACAGCATTAAAGAAAGCCCAGCTTGGTGGGTGGAAACACTGACACATCTTTTCTCATAGATCCTTACTTCTAGACCAATTTAAACCAGTTCCTTCTATTACACTTGATCTTCGCGAAAAGGCTGAGAAGCAATTACTAGTTCCTTCTATTAACAAATTATACTTTTCTTTTCTTGCCAGAGTTTGCAAATATTTGATTAGGTCATTCTGATTGGACTTGTTATTTCCCAAGTTTCTTTGGTCACTTAGTTATATCTTTATAGATAAGCTATATATAGCTGATCTTTTCCATTTTATTTTATTAATTTTTTGTTTTGTTTTGTTTTGTTTTAAGAGACAGGGTCTTGCTATGTTGCCCAGGCTAGAGTGCAGTGGCTATTCACAGGCTTGATCATAGCTCACTATAGCCTCGAACTCCCGGGCTCAAGTGAACCTCCTGAGTAGCTGGGACTACAGGCACGAACCACTGTGCCCGGCCCCATTTTATATGGAATTTCATTAGTTTCTTTTTGTAAAGTGAGGTCTCTTATTATCTGCCCCTCCTGTTTTGTTTTTTTTTTTTCTTTTTTAAGGGTAAGGAAACACACTTGTCCAAAGGTACTTAGCTAATAAGTGATTGAACGGAATTTTAAAACTTTGCTTTCTATACTACACCATGTTGTGATCTTCAGGCACATTAGTGTCAAAGGGAATGAGGAGACTTACCCCAAGTTCTAGTAGCCTTCTTTATACAGATCATAGGCATTTCTGGAAAAGTTATAAAATGCAAATCAAGTTTAGACCATATTACCAAATCTAGTAGTTTGCCTTTGTAGTACTCAGACCTGCTTTCTCCAATGGGAGATGTTATTTAATTAGTTTTATAACTCTGAGTACAGTAAAATTTTGAACATGCTACTCTATTATGAAAGAATATTTATTAAACTATATTTATTGAGAAGCCAGGCTGGCACACTATATTGGGGCACTTTTATTTTGAGAGGAACTATCAGCCTTGAGAGCAACCTTCAGGCACACAAGTCCCTCAACAGCTGTATCTTCTGACAAATCAAAATGAAACTTACAGTTGCCCTACTCCTTCCACCTCTTTTGGCTTTCTAGTATCTTAACCACGTTTATAAGGCTTATTTAAAAATATGTAGAGAACAAGTGTTAAATCTTGGAAATCTTAATCATGTTTTAATTTTCCTTCTCAAGGTGGGGAGAAGAATTTTCATTGTCCAAGCACCCTCAGGTATGTTTTAAAATCTAGCATTGAAAACATTAAAAACTTCCTTACCATAAAGTCCATATATGTGACAGTAAACTTCAAGGAGTTCTAATAATTGGTGTAAAGTGATAAGTTTTTCTCAAACTTCTCTGATTTATCCAGATATATTATGTTAAAATATTGTGATAGCACACATCTGATTTGGTGGATTAGGAGTCAGCATTGGGTTCAGTGGTCAGGTTTGTTCAGATTATTGTGGGCCTTGGAAGTCCCTTTGCCTTTTTGAGCTTTGGTTTCTTCTCCCATAATGAAGATGTTGGACTAGATATTTGCTTCTACCTTCTGTGCTTCTTTAAATTCTATATTTGCTAACCTCTCTGGCCTCACTTTATTATAGTCAAATCTGTTGGAACAGGGATTGGCAATTTTTTTCTGTAAATGGACAGGTGATAAATGTTTTAAGATTTGTGGGCCAAAAGTGATGGAATAGCAGCTACTCAACTCTTTGGTTGTGGCACTAAAGCAGCCATAGACAGTACCTAAATGAATGAGTGTGGTTGTGTTCTAGTAAAACTTTATTTATGAACATTGAAATTTGAATTTCATATTATTTTCAAATGTATGAAATAATATTCTTTTGATATTTTTTCCCAACCATTAAAAAATATGAAAACCATTCTTATTTTATGGGTCTGTACAAAAATAGGCAGCAGGTCAGATTTGGTCTGTGGGTTATATTTTGTTGACCCCTGTGTTTAGGTCAAGGAGGCCTAAATTAGTGTAGGTGACTGGGGTATCCTGGTTGCTTCCAGTAGCTGCAGTATCATTTCTTCAATTACAATATAATGAAATGAAGTCTGGTGAGGGTGCCTCAGTGGAGAGAAGCATAAAGAAGAAAAACCGATAGGGAGAGGCATGTGAATTAAAAATGAATTTTTTTTTTTCTTTAGAGACAGTGTTTTGCACTGTTGCCCAGGCTGAAATGCAATGGTGAGATCATAGCTCACTGTAACCTCGATCTCCTGGGTCAAGCAATCCTCCCATCTCAGTCTCCCAAGTAGCCGGGACTACAGGTGCGTGCCACCATGCCTGGCCTTCTTTTGCTTTTTAAACTACACTTTAAGAAAATGAATAATTGGCCTGGCACGTGGCTCATGCCAATAATCCCAGAACTTTGGGAGCCCAAGGCAGGAGGATTGCTTGAGGCCAGGAGTTCAAGACCAGCGTGGACAACATAGTGAGACCCCATCTCTGTAGAAAAAATAAGAAAAATTAGCCAGGCGAGGTGGCTCATGCCTGTAATCCTAGCACTCTGAGAGGCCAAGGCAGGAGGATTGCTTGAGCTCAGGAGTTTGACACCAGCCTGAGCGAGAGCGAGACCCCATCTCTGCTAAAAATAGAAAAATTAGCCAGGTGTTGTGGCATGTGCCTGTAGTACCAGTTACTTGGGAGGCTGAGGTAGGAGGATCACTTGAGTCCAGGAATTTGAAACTGCAGTAAACTATGATCATGCCACAGCACTCCAGCCTGGACAACAGAGCAAGACCCTGTCTCTAAAAAATGGAAAAAAAAAAAGCAAGAGAAGTCTCAGAATCTTTGACTATTAATTATATGTGTATTAACAAAAGATCCATTTTACACACAACACATAATAAAAATTTTTCCCTCTTGTTTTTCATTTGGAATTCCCCTTTGGTTTCATGTCACAAAATGAAAAAAGTAAATAATCCACCACTTGTTTCAATTCAATTATCTGTAAATGTTATGTCAACTACAGTGCTGTTTTTGAATTTAACATATTAGAGAATTTATGTACTCAATATAAGTAATCTTATTTTCAAGTTTTGCCAGTGTGCCAGTTTTACTACTTATTTTTTGAATGAATGATCAAATAACCTTTCAAAGCAAAAAGGACTTTTATGAGTACCATATTAAAATATCTGGTTCCTGGAATATTTCCTGGTTTAATAATATCTTCCTCAGTTTAATGTTGTCCTTACCTTCTCTCTACTAATCCATGTCTCATCCATCCATACATTCAGCAAATATTTATTGAATGCCTACAATGTGCCAGACATTATTTTAGGCACTTTAGGTAGAGACATAACAGGACAAATGAGGTCTCTGCACTTCCTGAGGTTAAAATCTAGTAGGAGAAGAAAGCCAGACAAACATGTAAACAAATACATAATATAATTTCAGTTATTGAACAGTGCCATCAGGGCAAGGTAAGAATGGTTGAAGGAGGGGAAAGGGGGGTCAGAAAAGGCATGTTTGAGGAGGTGACATTTGAGCACAGGCCAGAGAAATAAGAAGTAAGCAGAAATATGGGAGAAGGACTTTCCAGGCAGAAGAAGCAGGCATAAAGGCCCCAAAGTGAGGTAAGTTATGTTCAAGGAACCGCAAGCTAGAGCTGAGAGAAGGGAGAATAGCAGAGAAGTTTCTATTGATTGTCATTTTCTTTAGGAAGCATGGTTGATTGAGAACGAGGGACGGATGCTAGAGGAGAAGATGTGAAATAATTGTCTCAGAGAGTGAGAAAGGAAATTTAGTGGTAAATGCAGGATTACTGGTCAGTGCTGAATGCCTGTCGAGATCTGTGGACATACATTTAAGGTGATATCGGTTAGCATGCTGTTGAATTTGATTTAGATTGTGCTTTTGCCAGGTGATTATGGCAGAGGGGAAAAAGCAAAGGTGGTGCCACTCAAATCCTTTTGTAAAATCTTCAAATTTCTTTTGTGCTGTGGAACTAGCAAATGCCATTCACCTATTGCTTGATACATTTTGTGGTGCACAGAATTATTGTAGATTCTTTTTAGAGCTGAAAGGAACCTAAGAGAACATCTAGTCTTATGGTTCTAAACTAGGGCAGGGTGGGGTAGAGTGTCATATATCAGAATCGTGTGGAGAGCTTTTGACCTGGGAAACTATCTCACGCTTCAGCTAGGCTTGGAAAGGGAAGAATCCCAAAAGGTAAAGTGAGTATTGGCAGCTGAGGAGAAGAGAATAGGTTGAGTTCCTAGGGCCTGGGTCAGTATAAGGAGGTTGAGAATGAGCCCAGAGCCAAACAGTAGAAAAGCTTGTGTTCTTTGATTCAACCAGTTATGTGAATGGAAAATCTGGTGCCCAGGCAGGTCAGACAACTTCAGGTGAAAACAAAGGCAGGATTAAGAGTTCCAACTCCTAACTCCACCGTGCACATATTGCCTTCCATTTCTATTGGATCAGTGTATAATACTATATTAATTTGATAACTCATTGTTTCGTGTGAGTTTTTAGTTTTTCAGGATAATATTAAAATTTTGACTCTGCCAGTTTTGCTAGAGTTAATGATTCTGATTTCAATGTCTTTTTTTCCTATTTGTTTTTTGTCTAACCCCAACTTCAGGGAACAGAAGTCAAAGCAATAACATATTCAGCAATGCAGGTCTACAATGAAGAGAAGCCAGAAGTTTTTGTGATCATTGACATTTAAGACACCAAAAGAGAAAAGAAAAGAAAAAGACTCCTACGAAGAACTGTTTTTTTCTCTTTTGAGAAAAGATACTATGATTTAAATTCTGTATTTTCTTTTGATATATGGAAATTTGCACAACAGAAATTTTTAACTTAAAGTGTGACTTTCAGAAATGGAAAATCAGGGCATAGCCTTGGTCTATGTTCCCCAAATATTCAGACTTTAAAGAATTCTTCAGTTCTTGAAGGGCAGTTATGGTCCTCCATTTGCTAATTCCCTGTTGTGGCAGCAGGTGCCTCTCACCCTTCCAGTGGAATGCAAGCCCTCCAG
The DNA here is from genome assembly GCA_023783475.1 of Daubentonia madagascariensis. Lineage (NCBI taxonomy): Eukaryota > Metazoa > Chordata > Mammalia > Primates > Daubentoniidae > Daubentonia > Daubentonia madagascariensis. The sequence continues at coordinate 5,951,926 of JAKFHU010000117.1, forward strand.
CCTGGTTCTACAAGGGATCACTGATGTAAGCAGCAGCCTGGGACTGAATCCAGTTCGAAAAAATAATAATTTGAGAAAATACCTTTCTACATCTAGAATTTTGCTTTTCTTCCAAGTTGGTTAAAAGATATATATTGTCTATAGGTATGTTAAGGGAGGTCATGTTTTAGATTGCTATAGGACAGAGCCATCCTGTATTCCAGTTGATTTTCTTAGAAGAAGTAATCAGAAGACTTCCCTAGAAAGAGCCCTGATTTTCTCTCTCACTTTTCTACTTTTTTTTAAAGCACTGATGACAACACTCCTATTTTCTCATAACAGAAATTCAGGCTGGGTGCAGTGGCTCACACCTATAATCCCAGCACTTTGGGAGGCCGAGGCAGGAGGATCACTTGAGGCCAGGAGTTCGAGGCTACAGTGAGCTATGATGATGCCACTGCACCTGTCTCCAAAAAAAAAATCCAAGAAAAATTCACTACTATACCTTACAAATGGACTTTTTCTTCTAACATGTAATTTTACTTTAAAGTCAGTATATGTATACAGCTAGAGAAGAAAAGGAGAACTTAAAAAATTTCTTTGTTGTTTTTAAACTACCTAAGCTATTCATCTTTAAGGAGACAGGAGGCCAGGAAAACAATCTTAAAATAGTCTGAACTTTTAAAAATAGATGACTTTTTAAAAATGATATTGCTTTAACTTGATTTGCAATTTTTTTCTAGTATCTGTTGATTGAGGTATTCTCTCTTGTGATCAAGAGTTTGCAAAGTTGCTATTTATTCACAAGAACATAGGAAAAGATTGCCACTGGGTGGTGCTAAATATCACCTGCAGAACTTGAAGTAAAGGAAAGGATTAGCTGTGTGCTTTTTAAGTGCTCTTGAGTACTGTATTATTTTAATCTGGGTATTTAACAGAAAATAGGGTTAATGAAGACTAGGCCAAGAGCCTGTGGTTTGAAAAGCAGCTCTTTGAATGAATATATAATAGGATCACTTGGGTAGTGCTTCTTAACCTTCTTTATACTCAGGTACGGTTTGTAAATTTGAATTGTAGCTCCCCAACAAAAATGTCCAGAAGAACCCCTTTACCTTTTTTTAGGGCAGATTTCCAGGCTGAGATGGGGTTCTTTTTTTATGGACCTCTTTACATATCATGGGCTAATTGGGGCTTAATTGTGAAAATGAACAGTGGAATACCATGAAGGCAATGGAAGAGCCAAATCCAGAATAAGAATAGCGTGCGAGTTGGGATATCTTAAAACCAAGTAGGGTACAAACTTGCCTAGGGAAAAAAGTGTGAGCCATATCTCTTACCACCAGCACTATATAATGGAGTTCAGTAAAAACAAGTCACATGTAATTATGCAATACAAGTTATATTTTTTTAATTTATAAGAAATTTATAATTTATTATATTTTAATGTAAACTTCAAAATTTAAATTGTGTTAGTTTTAAAGTATGCCAAAATGAAGGTACTGAATAGAAGGAAAATGAAATATGTTACCCTTTATATGTAGAATTAGCATTCTTGATCCATAGGCAACAATGCACATTTTATTGGATAATTTTAGTTTATTTATTAAAATGGTTGCACTGGCTGTCACCAGACTTTTCTGCTAGTTTCAGATGTGTGTTTTGGCCTAGGGAACAAATTTTCCCTCATTGCACAGCTAGTTGGTTTAAACGAGGATTAAACTTTATCCTTACATGAAAACTGTCCTAGTTAGAAAAATCTCAACATTTTTCTCTCACACCATGACATACCCAGTCATCTTTACTTCTCTGTCTCATTCTCCTTTCTGGGCTGCCTTTCCTATTCCTAAATTAGGGGTAGCAAACCCACCACCAGGGAGCCAGGCAGTTAATGGGGTTGTCTCTAAGTGTTGAGCTGAGGGCTTACACAGTGTCTAAGGGGTCAGCTGCCTCAGCTGTAACCCTTGTTGATAGTGGGAATACAAGCCAAGTGTTGCAGTTTTTTGTGACATCCCAGAAATTGGGATTTTTATGTGAAAGCTCCCAATTTTGGGGGGAAAAAAACACTGACTCATCACAGTGAGGGGCAAACAGATCATGTGTAGAGGCTGAATCTGGTCCACAGGTTCTTGTTCACAAGCCCTGCTTTAATGCCCACCTCAAATCCTATCACTGGGAAACCTCACTAACCTTTCCATTCCTCAGTGGTCTTCTCTGAACTGTGCCTGCCAGCTTACTGAATTTTATAAGTGTTTAATGTTTGCTAGTCTTGTCTCTCATTAGAAAGAAAGCTCCCAGATGGCACATAATAGATGGTCATTCATTACTTAATGATCGATGGATTAAGCATTTTAGGATAAAACTGTTAGGCAGAGAGTGCAGGTCAGCTTCGTGAGCAAATCTCAAGTCTCAAGCCTCGATTTCTAACTCTTGCTCTATTGACCTTGGACCTACTTCCTTATCTATTTATTACTGGTATTAGTGATTTCTCAGTTTCTTTCCATTTCTAAGTTTCTGTGATCCAGTAATACATTTTAAAGAACTCTGGTAGCTGAGAAAGAGAAGGTATTTATTACAGTAACAGTTTTTGGTTGTTTAGCCTAAAAGGTCCAAATTACACCATCAGGGTCTATTCACCTACTGTAATCTGACAGCTGTTGTCATGGCATGGTAGTGTGTAACATGGCCATGGCTTTTCAAGGAAGTAATACTAGTGGTATGATGATCTTTTATCACTTGTGCCTCTCCCTCTAAGGAGGTTAAGCGGTTATATGTCCCCACAGCCATTCTTGCCAATTCTCTTTCCACTTGGGCTTTGGAAGAGAATGTTCAAAGAGAACAGTTGGTACCCTCCTCAAGGTGGGGGAAGTGGCATCATGAGCTACAATACTGGCTTACCCCTCCCACCCCATCTGACCAGAAGGCTTGGGGATTTCCAGATTCTGTCCAATAAAAAGCCCTGAATGATCTCAACATTACTAACTTTGGCACAGAGAGACTGAGATAGAGAATTTATTTTTTTATTTTATTTTTATTTTTGGAGACAGAGTCTCACTCTGTCACCGCAGATAAAGTGCAGTGGCGTCATCATAGCTCACTGCAACCTCAAAGTCCTAGGCTTAAGTGATCCTCCTGCCTCAACCTCCCTAGTAGCTGGCACCACAGGTGCGTGCCACCACGTCTAGCTGATTTTTCTATTTTTAGTAGAGACAGGGTCTCACTCTTGTTCAGGCTGGTCTCGAACTCCTGGCCTCAAGTGATCTTCCCGCCTCGGCCTCCCAGAGCGCTAGGATTACAGGTGTGAGCCACCGCACCCAGCCAAGATGGAGCATTTAGTTTCTTCACCTCAGAAACCAGGAAATTGGAAAAGATAGCCTCCAAAAGCTCCTCCCAGAGCGAACATGGTCAGAATCTAGTGATTGTAGTACTTTATCAATGTTATTTCCCATCTAATATGCTATGTACATTTTTTGTTTTATTATCTGTAAAATGAATAATTGCTTAATGTTAAATTCTGGACATGCAAGAAAAGTACTTTTAGAAAGGGCCAACATATTTTGTCATGAACACATCTAGGTCTCCACTATGTAAAACATTTTTCCAGATGCTTTCGCCTGGAAATTATTACCCATTTGTCCTTCAAGGAATTTTATATATAGTACATTTATACTACATTTTATTAATAAGACCCTCAGTGTACAAGGGGCAGATTTGGGACTTCAGACTTTGTTCAATATATATGTATAACGTCCTTTAACATATGACAGATCACATTTATGTTGTTTTGACCCAAGTAATAACCCTTTGAGGCGAGTACAGCAGCTATTATGTTTTTTAATAAGGAAACACTTAATATTTTTGGATGATATTTGTAAGCTGCAACTTGAAAAAGAATGTGTCTGGCAAGGACTGTCCCATTTTCTCTGACATTCTAAAAGTTCAAAAAGTAATTTATTAATTTATTTAAATAAATTAGCAAAAAAATTTTAGCTGTAGAATTATCTGGTTTCCTGGAATAAGACAATAGAGAATAATGGATATCTCCTGTTTTCTCCCCTCTGCAAATTACTACAACTGTGTGTTTTAAATTACTTCCAAGTATAAGCATTATGGACACTATAGTCATGAGTTTAAATCCTGACCCTGTCATTAACTAGCTGCATGACTTTGAGAAATTTTTTTAACCCCTCTGAGCCTCAGTTTCCTCATCTCTAAAATGGGGGTAATAACTATTCACAGACCAGCTGTCCCAGCATTGCTAGGGCAGTTAAGAATATTATTTTGTAAGACAAGAGAAAGGGAGTGATTTTGGAATTACACTTGGAATTTAAACACTACTGTGCTAACATTTTTATTTTGAGGATCTTGAGTAGTGTAGTGCTTAATAGCACAAATTAGTCACATCACTGGGGTTCAAATCTTGGTTCTGCCACTTACTGCACTTTGGACATGTTGCTTAACCTGTGTGTTTTCATTTCTTTATCATCTAAGTGGCTATGATGATAGTACTTACAGGGTTGTTGAGAAGATTAAATGAATGTATACACATAAATCTCTCACAACAGTGCCCGACATAGGGGAAATGCTCAATAAATGCATTTTTATTAGGATGAGCATAAACACTATCAACTCCCCTTCCTCTCCCCCTTTAATTCTAAAAAAGGTCCCCAGTGCTTGGTAAAGGGGTATGACCCTCACCTGGGAGCCAGTGAAATTCTGCATGAGTGACATGGTAGCTAGAGTCTCGGTTTATTAAGAGGGACAAGCAAAGTCACTCCTTTCTTCTTCTTTAAGCTTATTTTCCTTCTACTTCTCTACTTCCAGTCTTTCTCCTGTGTGTTAATCTTGCTTGTTTTCTCCCATATCTTAGTTGAGCATCTGTGTTCAAAAGTTTGCACTTCCCTTTACTCCCAACCAATTGCCCTTCTAGGAGGCTCCCATCCGGTTACTGTCCCTGCCTGATTCACTTGCAGCTCACAGTATTAAACATTCAAGGGGGTGTATCACAATGAGAAGAAAGATAAACAAATCATTGGGCAACTTTGTTTCCACCTTTATTGTTCCTGTGGCTTCTCCAGGATCTTCTCTCACTACCAGTGCAGGCCAACCACTGTCACCCACCAGCAACAGTCACGCTGCAGTCTTGCCAGTTCCTACCTTTGAATTCTTGCGTAGGTTATTTTTTCTTTTCTTTTTTGGTAACAGCTTTATTGAGATGTAATTTACTAACCATACAATCCACCCATTTAAAATGTACAGTTCAGTGGTTTTTAGTATATTCACAGTTGTGCAGCCATCACCACAATCGACTTTAGAAGGTTTTCACCCCAGAAGGGAAATACCACCCTTTTTAGCAGTCACCCCCCAATCCTCACATCCATCCCAACCCTAGGCAACCACTAGTCTACTTTCTGTTCTCTAGATTTGTCTATTCTTTCATGTAGATTATTTCTTACCTGCCAATCTTGTCTTACTTCCATGCAGCAGGAAAGTCACCTCTTATAAGCCATCTGGATTCGTGCCACTTGCTTGATCTCTGGTTTACTGGGTCTTCTCAGTTACAATGAAATACTCCGGCCAAATTCTAGATTTATGGATGCATTGCTGCATACAGTTTCTTAAGCCAATTAATACATGTAGTCACTACTCCCCTTTTAAGTTGCAAGCACCTTAAGGAGCAAGAGAACTGGCTTCTGGTTATTTTATATACCTTCTTTGAACCTTCTGCCTTTAGTGGTCTGTTTCAGTGACACCTAAACCAGGTCTTCCTGACTCCAAAGCCCCTGGTGACACGTTCCTTCGGGAGATGATCCCTTATGTCATGTTTTCATTTCCAAGTTCCATGATCCTTGTTTCTGTCATTAGCGCCCTTATCCCCTTCCTCCCCAAACTGGAGTTGTCTTGGACTCCTCCCACACTTCCATTCCCTGCACTCAATCACGTGCTAGTTTCTCTTTATTATATTGATTAACTCTTTTCCCTTCATTGTAATAGTATCCTAATTAGATGTCCTATCCATTATTTAAGGCATACCTCAAAATTGATTTTAAAAAAATAAGTTATTTGCATGTTATTTTATTCACTTTTATGTAAAAATAAAGTTAATACATGTTACACACTCCCTGGCCAAATTATTTGTCTGAATTCCAGGGATCTGGGTGCGAATGATAGCTATCAGGGTATTTGTTGAATGAATAAGTGGATGTACTTCTGGCCCTTGCTACTTTCTACCTTGCATCATCATTGGCCATATATGCGTGTCTCCCCAGCTGGAATGTAAAGTTCCTCCAGGACTCCATTTCACTCCTCTGCCTCGCATGTGGTAGGGGTTCCAGAGTCGTTGTAAGTGCCTCACCTTCCAGTATGTGGGTATTTATATCTGTGTGTTCTACGTAAAGGTAGGAGCCAAGGCCTCTTTTTCCAGGTTCCTTCTTATAACTTACTAATTCTCTGATCTTGGCCAAAGTGCTTTCGTCCCTCAAAGCCTCAGTTTTCTCAACTGTGAAGTGGCCATAATAGTACCTACCTTACAGGGCTGTCAGATTAAAACATTCGTTGCTCAGTGTTCTTCTTTTGAAGAGTTACGACCTCAAAAAGGAAGGAAAGGAAGGAGAGAAGAGGAAAGAAAAGAGGAAAAGCAGGCACTCTGGGTAAACTTGAAGGGCAGCGAGGCGCCTCTGGCTACATCCGACCTGCGGCAGTGCCTTCCCAGATGGGCGTGGTTCTTCGCACCGCGCGTCCGGGTGCCGCCCCCGGCGCCTTTCCGAGGCTCCTATTGGCTCGGCTGCAGACTCCCCAGCGCCTAAGGATCTTATTGGCTGCCGCGTCCAGGCCGGGCGCGGTCCCGGCTGAGGTGGGGGGGTCCGGGCGCCGGCGACTTTGAGTACGGGAGGGCGGTGAAGCGCTGTGTGGCACAGGACGCAGTGATACCCTGACGTAACACCGAGTGCTAACTTTGTCTCGAGCGGGATGAGGGGCTAGCGCTCAGCAGTAGGTGACGGCCTTAGGTACCGCCCGCGACAGCCGACTGCGGGGCTCGGGTTCCAGTCCCGCTGCGCCTGAGTCGTGGCGTGGCCGTTGGGTCAGTCATTCAAATTCTCAAACCTCCGCTTCCTCCTGTTTTAAACGCGGAAGGTGCTGGGATGTAGCCGGTACCTGGCAAATACGGGCACGACAGAAAAATTTCTATTTCCCCCACCCCCAGAATTTAGATTTAGGGGTGTCTGGTAGGTCCAAGGCCTCTCTCGGGGTCTAGCTGCCAGACTGTGAGTAACTTTCCAGGAAAAGTAGTTGTGGGGAAATACAGCACTGAAAAGGAAAAGAAAGGTTCCTACCCCATAATCCCGCTCACTGGTGTAGCCTTCCCTGAAAATAAAGGTATAATAAAGCCAGGCTTGTCACTCGCCTTAACGTGATCCGTTGTTTAAGGAAGGAAACCCAGGCTTTCGTTTTTGAACATGAACCCAAAATATTGGATCGTCTAGTACCAAGGCGCCATTTACCACTGCTGTGTTCCTTGTGGACTTTTTCCCACTGGATATAGAAGAAGTTATGAAGTCAATTCAAATGTGCAACAAAAGGCACAGCATCTATTTTTATTTCATTTCAGCATGTAACTTTTTTGAATTAGGCAAGAAAGTGCCATTTCGTATTGGAAGAAATTCTTTTTTGTAGGAGACTGAAGGGATGTACTTGTCATGTTGCAAACATAACCTTAGAAGTGGGAATGAGAATCGTATTCTATTCAAACACGTCGTGTTTTATTTCCAAAGTTTTTTTTAAAAATGGTGATTCTTGAAGAAGCAAAGCAGAAATTTGCTTTGTTTCCAAATTTGTCTAAAGGCTTCTTTAAATAACACATTTTAGTACTGTCCTACTTCTCTGTTATTACATTTACCTGGAACTAGAAAATGATTTAATTCAATTATTTTATGGAATGTGTAGCAATTGAGCTTCATAGTGCTTGAAGAGTGTTCTGGTTCCTTTCTTTTAATAGAAAACATTAAAGCTTGCAAAATTTCAGGATATAGTATTTCAGTCACGTATTCATAATACGGTATAGTTCTTTTCTTAGTCTGAAGTACTGTGTGAATTCCCAGAATACAATATCCATAATCAAAGAAAATGCAAATGCATTTCAAAGTAAAAATGGGCTATTTTAAGACTACACACCATTTTATTAGAGTGTCCATATTATTTGTCCCTAATAAAAAACTTTAGATAACGGAATATACACAGTGTCCTGAAATTTTACAAAAATCAATATTTTCCTGGACTGGGCATCTGTATTTTTAAAATTTTCCTTAATGACAGGGTTGAGAACCAGTGGACTGGGAAGGTCAAATGGTCCTACTGCCCCTCCCTAGTATCTGTATGGGGAGGACAGAGGGAAACCTTGAATAGGGGTCCTACTTTGCACATCAGAAACACTGGGAAGCTTTTAAAAAATGCTTAGGCCCAAGCCACACCTGCCATAGATGCTGATTTGCCTAGGCATCTGGATTTTTAAAAGCTCCACCAGTGATTCTAATGTGCAGCCAATGTTGAAAAGCCCTGGTCTAGGCAGAAATGTTGTTTCATCTTTTTCCCACTTATGGGCTGAATAAAATAAGTCACCCTTTAATAAAGGAATTAAGTAGTTGTAAGTAGTATCAACAAGGAAATAAAAGATTTTCCCAGCGGGAAAATCAAGAAACTATATATTGGAATTGTGTATCTGGAAATCTGAAAGACCAAGGCAGACCAAGTACAATAAAGTCTTAGATGTACTTTCTAAGCTGTATTCAATATAATGATGCTTGCAAATGACCTTCTCAAGCCCAAAGGTAAAGAGGTGACTGGCATTTCCCTGGTGTTTGGTTTCCTATTTAAAGGTAATAAAGCATGCAATGGCTTTTGCTAGTGTGAAAAAGCAAAAAGGAATGGGGAAAGTCTTTATCATACTATTTAAGTAATTTCAAAATATGTTGACTTCAAGAGCCCCTTTGCTTCTCTTGCTGTGTGTGGTTTATTACTTATTAACATTATACTTAAATATTTGCCTTTTTGGTGGCATTAATACAGTTCTGTAGGGAGAAGACTGACATGAAAATAAAGTTTATAGATTCTCTTTGGATTTCATTTTTCTGGTCTATTCATAACTCCATTAGCATGAACAGTTAAGAAACTCCTGTATCAAAATAAAATATTAATTATATTTCACAATATATAAAACAACTGGCTAAATACTGCCATTTCTGTGATAATCTGAATTTTATCATTAAAACTCTTGTAACTAAAGTCACATCCTTTACATAACATTTATTCTGTATAGGATTTATCCACATACAATGATGTCAGCTTTAAAACAATTGACTGTTATTTGTATAAAAGCATCTTATAAAATAGAGTGATACACAATATACCTCAGTAAATTAAGCTGATGTTCTAGGATTCAGAAAATCTGATCATTCTAATTCCTATTTTTGCCATTGTTTCACTGGGTTGTCTTAGGTAGGCCATTTTACCATTCTGGGCCTCAATTTCTTTATCTCTCATGTGGGATAACTGTCCTATTTCATAGATATGTAAAGAATAACATAAAAGTTATTAAACACTTTGCAAATATAAAATGCTATATAAATGATAAATAGTAATACTGATACACTCTAATATAAAATAACATAGAACTTTCTATTAATATTTATAATCTAAAGTTTGGTCCTCCTGTACCTATTATTAATATTGTCACCCTTCCCAGTTAAACACATCTTCTTATGCTGTACAGCTTTTAGTGATTTTCCATACTATTAATTTTAGGACTCAAAAATATATTTTAAAAGAAAAAGCAATATGAGTGGAAATTTCAATATATCTTGGCATGGCCTAGCAAAATAACTTTAATGAATTGACTTCTAAGCTCATAAATAATTGAAATACCAAACTTTTTTCATCCATTAAGCAGTAACTTGGCCATGTACAAAGCAATAAATATGTTTGTTTTGATTGCATTACTCAAAAATATAATATTGAAAAATTTATTCTTAAAAAAATCTTAAGATCTGATAACTATGGCAGGAACTATGGAATCATATGCTAAGGATATGATTTGCTTTACTAAGAGACCTGCTTCTAAGCACAGTAACAGGAGTAACAAAGTGAGACTGCTATGCTCAAATGGAATTCAAGAAGTTAACTAGTTCCATGGTTTTCAATGTTGTGCTCTTGAGTTCTGCAGGGGTGCCTGGGGAAAGACTCGTGCGGGGATTTAACCAGAGCAGCTCTGATTTTAGTGTTCATCCCTTAAAGTTGAGCTTCTCTAGGAAACAATTCATTTGAAGAGTTTCTTGGGTAAAAAAAATTCTTTTAAACTGATCTAGTCCATTTTGCTTCCTCCAGACACCAGGCATGACTGCAGTGGTGCTTTATTTTTGTAAAACATCATCCCATCAACCAGACTCTCTTGAGGACAATAGAGTTAGAAGGGCATTCAGAAGCTGATAAACAGCATTCCTCTGAGAGCAAACTTTGGTCTAACCAACTCCCAATATTTTCCTGATGTAAAAAAAAAAAAAAAAAAAAAAATCCTTGGCATAAATAAAGCTTATTTAAACAGATTATACCCCTATGTAACATTTCCCACATTTAAAAGCCAAAAAATTCAGTTTTCTCAGAAATTATCAATAGACAGTTTCACTCTAGAAAATAATTGGTCTCTGAAGTCTTAGATATATATGATATGATAACTGGAGTTATTATTTACAATTTACAAACATGTCTTAAATGTTCTTCTTTTATGATGCTAAAATGACAGAACAGATGCACTATCTAGTTTGGTGAACTTGATAGCTGTGTTATAGGGATTGTTTGATGCTTATTATAAGCAATTATGAGAAAGCATTACTTCTGGAAGGGCAATTACAAGTGCTGGTGGCACTGCATTCAGTGGACTTTGCTGACATTCATGCTGATGTATGTAAAATTTGCATGCAGAAGATAACAGCATAAAAGAACATTTAGATCATAGACTAAAGTGCGTTAGAGTATACACATGCAAGCACTACTTCATTTCTATGAATAAAGCTCAAATCAGCCATTTTTCCTGTTGGCCCCAACAACTAAAAATCAGGTTATAATTTTGAAAGGTGTTAGTATCACTCTGGCAAGGAGAGAATGACAAGTGTTACCTCCCTCATTTGGATACAACTTAATCGTTAAGAATCCTGATAGGAACAGGAGAACATTGTTGGGAGAACAATGAACCCAATGCACTTCATCCAGTCTTGAAGCAACTGGAAGTTTGCCATCAGGGGAATCTTGAAAAAGTCTCACAATTAAGTACCATAAAACAAAGTGGTTATTCATCTATTTATAAAAAGATTGTTTTAAATTAACCATTTTGGCCCACAAATTGGTATCAAGGACAATCATTAATGAAAGAACAAGAGTAAATAATAGCATAAAAAGTATCATCTTGAGGTATGTCATGGCATTTAAAAACAGTAAAATACATGGAGCCTCTCTATATCACCATTAAATTATATCAAGCTTCATTGTGATAACTTGCAGAGACCTTTATGAAGTTCAGTTCTGCACTTCTGATATTTAGATTTTACCTTTAGAACTAAAACAAATGCTTCTCCAATTTAGCTGTAATTTTGGAATGTTTCATAATTCATACAGGGGAGGAGTTTAAGCTTAACTTTGTATGCTAGGAGAAAAGTTCGTTTTGAAAATATATAAACAAGAGAAACAAAAATGCTCAAAGCATTTAAGTGAATAATTTGTTCAAATAATTTTATATTTTAAATTTACATATAAAAAACTTGACATAAAACATATTGATAGGTACTATAGGGACATTACTGAACACTATCTGAATAACTGTAGATCAACATATGTTGTTGATGGCCGGGTGCAGTGGCTCATGCCTGTAATCCTAGCACTCTGGGAGGCTGAGGCGAGAGGATGGCTTGAGGTCAGGAGTTCGAGACCAGCCTGAGCAAGAGCAAGACCCCGTCTCTACTAAAAATAGAAAAATTAGCTGGGCACCGTGGCGCACACCTGTACCCCAGCTACTGGGGAGGCTGAGGAAGGAGGATGGCTTGAGCCCGTGAGTTTGAGGTTGCAGTGAGCTATGATGATGCCACTGCACTCTACCCAGGGTGACAGAGTGAGACTCTGTCTCAGAAAAAAAAAAAAAAATTGTTGAAAATTATTAAATTCTTCTTTCATACTTTCTGATTCTGACTGGCTTATTTCTATAATTACTGCAGATTGGTGAAGTTTGACTTGAATTATTTGCCATTTCAGGAGATGTACAGGGACGGACAGTTGAAAAAGGATTGTTTACAATCAGAACCTGTCATCAGTTCTACACTTAAAATTTCTGTCCTTAATTTCCTCATTTGTAAGTCAGAGATAATATCTACCTTACTGATTATGTGATAAAATATGTGAGAGAGCACTTTATAAATAATACAGCATTCCATAAATGTCAGAAATTACTCTTAAGTACTGGTAAGAACTAGTTTGGCTTTTTTCCTTTAGAGAAGAAGAAAACTATATTGACAGATCTTCACAAACTACCTTGACTTTTAGGCAGTAATTGTTTCCTGCTTTAAGGAAAAAAAATGCTATCTTTATATAATCTTTGGTCAACTTCTACTTTAGTTTTTTTTTTTAAACAATACTACATAAGAGTAATTTTTTTTAATGACAAAAATTTCAAATATGAACTATTTCAAACATTTTAGTCTTCTGCCATAATCCTAAAACATTCAGGATATCAGAATAAGGATAGATTGTATCAAATGTCAAATTAATAGAAAGACTCATTAGTTCAGTCAGGTGGGTTGCCAGACCTTTAAACGTGCTCTTACCTGGTTCCCTGTGAAATTCAGTATTGGTAGTATATGTATTTTTGAAACACCTTGAAATTGTCTTACATAAAGTTTGGTTGTGGTGAATTTATTTAAAATATTGTCCTTAAAAAAATTTGCTAAGTAGATCTTCCAATATTAAAAGAAAAAAGGTATTTCTGCAATAAAAGTAAGAGGACTGTAATAAAAGTAACAGGATAATTGTTCATCCATCATGCCAACTCAAGCTAGGTCTTTCTTTCCAGTGCAGCAACATATTTTAGGGCAACAAAGTTCAGAATGGATACAATGGCCTGTTCAGAAAGCATGCAAGTTATATCAGGTCATTTCTTTTAAGTCAGGATGATAAATTTGTTAACCAGACTCTGACCATAGAGAGAAATATAGGAAGTCAATGTAAGCTGCAGACATGCCAGCTCTGTTGGTTCACATTTACAGCTACCTAATGTTGGGCTTTATTTCCTTTTCTTCTTCTTCTTCACTATCATCAACCTGTTGGATGACCAGATCAGCAGACCCATCCTCTACAATCTCCACATAGGATCTGTTCTCATCTTCATTCAAGTGCCATCTGGAATCCTTATCCCCATCTGATGGGGACATAAGATGTTGTTCAGCTTCCAAATCAATGGGGAGGCTGTCTATGCCAACTTCAGCAAGGCATTCATTACACAGTCTGTAGCGCCTGGTTCCCTCCTGTACCACTTGCCCTGTCAGATCAGTCACATGGCGTTTGCATTTTCTGCAGATGAGTTTACATGCCTGGTGAATCTGTGTAGAGATTTAAATAGTGATAAAAAATGATTTTTCAAAAGCAGGACATTTTGATATTATAGGTACCAGTTCATAAACTTAAGATGTTGAAAGCCATGCATTAAACTCAAATTAACATCTAATTTTTAGAAAATGATCACAGGTTTTGGTGATAAATTGATGTCACAGAAACATTAAACATCAACTTTTTCTAAATAATGGCTGTCATGCTTTTATTATTAATATTAATTACATAATTAATAATTTCAAACATCCCTTAATCCAAAAGTATTTTGATATCTGAGGTAACAAAGGGATACCCTCCCATTGCAACCACTATGTGTCATGTACTGTTCTAAGGACTTTACCTATCTTAATTCGGGCGGGGGGGAGGAAAACTCATTTCAAATGTGAGTATTAATTTTTCATTTTGCTACAGAAAGAAAAATATTGTCCCAAATTTAAATTTATCAATATTTTTGGATAGAAGGATTACTTGCCATTTTTATTAATAAAAGATCTGTTAGAAAGAGGACCAAACTAGGAATTGGAAGGCCTGGGTTCTAGTGCTGGTTTTGTCATTCACTATCTTTGTCATTTACTAACCATGTACCTTGGAGCAAGCAATTTAAAATATTATAACGCTACTTTCAGGGTGACAAAGTATTTAACTGATAAGATATGGGCACCACTCAAACAGATGAGAAGCGTGTAATCTGAATGGGCACTGGTCATGAACAACCACTGTGGTGGTTCTTCTTCTACATATTGGCCTATCACCACCCCTGCTTGCTTCGTTACCACTCATGGGGCTACTACTTACAGGGCTGATGTGAGAACCAAATGAGTTAAAATGTGTGAAATGCTTTGGTAAAAAGTTGTAATTGATGAATAATTATGTATTATAGTTATAGTTAGTAATAAACAACTTTGTTCAATAGCTGTCAGAGCAGTAGATTATGGGTTCTAGTCTAAAAATTATTAGAATTAATTTTATAATGTTGAATTAATGTTTATGGAATATTCATTTAGATAAAGTCAGGGTAGTATGGAAGTAGGTCAACAAATGCAGTCAAAAAATCCAAGAAAACTAATGTAGCCTGGTAAAATAGCTAAGAAAATGTATGGAACTACCACTTAGTACAGTTATTATCTTCTGCTTAACTGTTGATATATTTATCAGTAAATACTGAAAGTACACAATTTGAATAAATCCTCATTTCTCCTGAGACAGTAAGATTATGGGTACCACATGTGGTATTGTTTTTGTTACAAAGCACTGACACAGATTGATGTCCATCCCTCCAATTCCAATATAATTATGAAGTCAAAAAAATTAAGCAAAACACTATAATGTTAAAATTGAAAATATCAACATGAACTCATTATTTTAAAATACATATATATCTCCTCGCTCTGTCCACTGAAATAGTATAAAAGAAATGACACCCCTGTAACAATGAGTGCCCAAATTTTGGTCTCTCATTTCCCACTAAAAGGAACTAAGGCTCCCTTGAGAAATGGCTGATTCCAGTTTTATGGCAGGCAAAGCACAAGGTGAGCCTAGGCCTCTTTTGGAGCCACAGAACAGGGACGCTTACAAAGTTTAATGGAGTTGTGACAAAAGGACACAAGAACCAGCTTCAAGGCAGAGATTGTTCACTGGATAAAACTGTGAAAATTTGAATATCAAAAAGAATAATAATCGGGCCAGGCGTGGTGGCTCACGCCTGTAATCCCAGCACTTTGGGAGGTCAAGGTGGAAGGACTGCTGAGCCCAGGAGTTCGAGACCAGCCTGGGCAATAGCGAGATCCCATCTCTACAAAAAATTTTTTAAAAATAGCTGGGCGTGGCCGGGCGTGGTGGCTCACGCCTGTAATCCTAGCACTCTGGGAGGCCGAGGCAGGAGGATCGCTTGAGCTCAGGAGTTCGAGACCAGCCTGAGCAAGAGTGAGACCCTGTCTCTATTTAAAAAAAAAAAAAAAAAAAATTAGCTGGGCGTGGTGATGCACACCTGTAGTCCCAGCTACTTAGGAGGCTGAAGCAGGAGAATCACTTGAGCCCAGGAGTTGGAGGCTGCAGTGAGCTATGATGATGCCACTGCACTCCAGCCTGGGCAACAGAGCGAGACCCTGTCTCAAAAAAAAAAAACACAAAAAAAACCAAAAAAAAAAAAGAAGAATTGTTGTGGATCCAAACACAAACACAATGAACCAATGAAATTTCCTGAGACTGTACTGTATCTAAAAAACAAAGCCAGAAAAAGCTCATATGATATCATTTGAGGCTATTAAATTCTTTACTTTGAAAATTGGTAAAGAGAAAAAAATTAAACATTTCTCCTTCTTCTCCTGTAGGAATTGTATTTCAAAATAACCAAATAGCAGGTGATGAGAGAAAGCTTTGCTTTGTAGAATTCCAGCTAATAATGTAGAGGGAATGATAAAATTAGTAAATCATTCCACAGCTCCAAGTAAAAATATTAATTTGGACATAGATTATCAATTGGTGTTAATACCATTAAATGAATGGTTGATAGGAAAATAGTTGCATAATGCCAAAATAGCTCTACAGATTCCTTTCTAATCACAAAGTGGCACCTGTAACTACACAATGGTGGGATCACAGTATGATCATCCTAATACAGTGATCAATCTTAACAACACAAATGATGGGTCCACCAGACATTATGTCTTTCCTAATGTGACACAATACGAAATATACAATTTCACCCTTGATGTGTTCTAGCTGAAAGTATTTAACTTGAATATATTAAGCCTTTAGATAAAACTTCTAGTTTATAGAAAATGCAGGGGAATAAAGGAACAAGCTAACTGACAACATGGAAGCAAGCAGACAAATCCAGAGGTAGGATATTTTGTAAAACAGTTGGCTCAGTATCTTCAGTAAGTCAGTGGTATGGGAAAAAAAGGTGCAGGGGGAGGAGACTATGCTGGATTAAAAATATACTTAAGGGACTTGACAGTGAGATGGAATACATGGTCCTGAATTAGACTCTGGCTTGGACAAATCATCTATAAAAGGTATTTGGGGTGCACTATGGGGAAATTTGAAATTGGACTGGGTGCTAGATAAAATTTTATTGAGATGGAAAGGTAGAGATTGTTCACTAAAGAAAGCAGGTTATGGCTGGGAACAGTGGCTCACACCTGTAATCCCAGTACTTTGGGAGGCCAAGGTGGGAGGATCACTGGAGGCCAGGAATTCAAGACCAGTCTGAGCAACACAGTGGGACCCTGTCTCTACAAAAAATAAAAAAAATTAGCCAGGTGTGGTGGCACCTGTAGTCCTAGCTACTCAGGAGGCTGAGGCAGAAGGATCACTTGAGTCCAGGAGTTTGAGGCTGCAGTGAGCTATCATCAGGCCACTGCACTCTAGCCTGGACAACAGAGTGAGACCCTGTCTCTAAAAAAAAAAAAAAAAAAAAAGGATCTCATTTTGGTAAGAAAAAATACATATATATGCATAAAGAAGTTCTGGAAGAATATATAAAAAAAGTGTTAAGAATGGTAATATCTAAGTGCTAAAAAATACGGTGTTTTCATTTTCTTATATTTCCTTCTATCTTCTTATTTTTATAATGTATATTTATTGCTTTTGTAATAATAAAAAGTTGTTTTTAATTTTTAAAAATCTAGCTTCGGGAGGTTAATGATGGCAGAGATTTTGTCTGTTTTGCTCACTGCTGTATACCAAGCACTTAGAAAAGGATCTGGCACATAGCAGGTCTCAATATATATTTGTTGAATAAATAACTTATTATAAAGCAATGCATCAAGAACCCACCTTAAGTGACCTATTGTATTTTAAAATTAAAAAGAGCTCTTGTAAATGGAACAGAAGTATAGGTAACAGAACACAGATTTTTGGAAAAAAATTTTGCTGCAAGAAGAACATCAGAATGATTCCAATGTCACTATCTTATTAAACTACCAGGGCATCAAACAGCAATTCCCTAAAGTTTTTCTGACTGCTGACAGTCAATCCCTGAGAGGCTCTATTGCCCACCTTGCTTCCTTCCTTGAGGAAACTAGAGAGAAACTAGAGAGAGATTACAAAGGGGGGATAGTGGAGAGAGGTTGGCCAATAGCAACTAGACTGAGATCCTACCAGACAAGGATTCAGTAATCACTGGTATCTGAAGTGGTGATTCTGACCTAGACACTTAAAACATTTATACAGTTTACATTATCTTTGGCTCTGAACAGACCAATATATAAAAACATAATAGATTTTTAAATGAAATAAAATGGAAATATAAAATTATTTAGCATCAAAAGAATATCCCCTACTTCAAGGTCTCAAAGGAGAATAAAAATAAATATATGTATATATGAAATTAGGCATTACATACAAAGTAGAAACATTAAGTTGGAAGAATTTTTAATATGGTAGAGTTGTGTGAAAAGATTTCTTTCAGTAAATTAGATTATCCTAAAGAAGATGAATGTACATATTTCTTAGGAAGTAAAATGATGAAAAATCATATACATACTGTTCGAAAATGGCTACTTAGATGGTCTAGCCTGCTAAATCTTTTTCCACAAGCTTGACATGGATAAGGCCTCTCTCCTGTATGACAACGAAGGTGGCGCTTTAGGTCTGCCTTCCGTTTCACCACATGTGTGCAGTATGGGCACTTGAATCGCATCCTTGGTAGATCATCTGTCAAGAGACAGTTTGATTAAATCACTGGAAAGTTCATCATAACAATTCTAATAATATAAAGAATCCAAAAGGAGTTGTTAAGTCTAATCTTGGAAAGGTAGAAATGGAGAAGAAAGAAATTTTATTAAGACTAGATTGTCAATGTAATCCTAAGTACAGAACTATAACATCAGTATTTGATATCTTTACAAAAGCCTGGGTAAATTTAGACTGCCATATTTATCTTTTTATTTAATGCAGTAGAGTCATTAGATTTTAAATGTAAGAAGTAGTACTAGATTGTAAAACTATAGACACAATTTAAAAGTAAAAGTATTTAATATTTAAGCTTTTAAGTAACTTGCTTTACTTACATGTTTTTATCCCTTTGTGTTTACTTTTCACACACTTATAATACTTAATTTTTCTTTTAGAGACAGCTGGGCAACATAGTGAGATCCACTAGATTGTGGCTATTCACAGGCACAATCTTAGTACGCTGCAGCCTCGGAACTCCTGGGCTTAAGTGATCCATCTTCCCACCTCAGCCTACAGAGTAGCTGGAACTGCAGGCGAGCACCACCATGCCCATAATACTTTTTTTTTAAATGTGAAAACATTTCAAGGATTTTTAACTTTTTGTTTTAAAACTCATATATATTCAAAATGTTATTTGTGATTGGAGGCAAACCTCATCAATTTAACAGCTGTTAAATTCAGCTATTCATTATTGAAATTATAGTTAAATAACCTAGAATTATAAAAGTATAGAGCTCAAATGAAGATAATTTTTTGTTGTTTTAAAATGCAACAAAGATTCCCCATTTTTGCTCTGTTATTTCTATATGCTTTAGTCAATAGTTAGAGCCCAGCAAGACTTTCAGTAAGCTCTATAATATGATACAATTTCATATATTTTCAAATTAGTATCCTATAGGAAAATATGATGGGTAAAAATCAATCAGGTTACCTATTTTTTTTCTTCCTCTATTTGTCACTGTGGTAGTTAACAGGTTGCCTATTATTTTAAAATATGTTATCTACAGACAACCAAATTACTTTTTAACAATTTATATGACAATCAGAAAAGAGAATACTTATTGACTACTTAGTGATATCAAGAAATTATTGTTCAATTTGTTCAGGTATGATAACCATAGTGTAGTTTTTTTTTAAGATTTTAAATTTTAGGGACACATTCTGAAACATTTACAGATGAAAACACATGATGTCTGAGATTTACTTAAAAATAATAAAGGCAGGAGGTTAGGGATAGGGATACAGACATAAGATGGGCCACGAATTGAACGTTCTTGGCACTAGGTAATGGGTGCATGGAAGTTAATTATATTATTCTCTTGACTTTTGTATATGTTTGAAATTTTTCTAAAATAAAAATTAAAAATATATAATCTAAATCTTATAACCGTCAGGAATTTCACCTTATTATAATTTTCCTCTAAATTTACATGTAAACTATTAAGCAAATTTGCTAACTGATTAATTGGTGGAAAAAACCAGACGATATGCATTTCTTATCCCCATTCTCTACTGTAGCTTAATAAGAGTGAGGGGAGGATTATTTTGAAACTATCAACCTACACAGTCTTTCTGCATTTTACTACTGTCATAAAAATGAGATGTCTCATGTTGCAAATTAGTTTACTGTAGAATTACAGAATCAATATTAAAGGTTGTGTGTCAGGTTTTTGAAAAAGTTATTACGTCTTTACATCTTAATAAATTAAATATTTCGCCTAGTGAATACTCAGGGAAAAAATATTTGTAGTGAAAATATGTGTCTTAGGGCTTGAACTATCTAGAAAAGAGCTTTAAACATTTAACAGTAATCTATCTAATCACCCACAGATACAGGTTTGGAAAATCATGCATTTTGACCCTCAGCACTCCTATTATTATGACTGTCTAAATTTACCCAATATTATTTTGAATTTAAAATTTTAAATTCATGTTTTATGAAATAAATTGCATCATAGAAATAGGACTTTTCAAAAAAATCATTTGGTTCAACTGCCTATAACACCTGAAATTAAGGGCATGTTGACACAGGATTGATTTATATAACAGTTTGGAACCTGGTTGAGGGAATTTATCCTCTCTTTTTTTTAAATTTTTTTTTTAACAGAGAGGGTCTTGCTATGTTACCCAGGCTGGAGTGCAGTGGCTATTCACGGGAAGATCCCACTACTGGATCAGCAGGGAAGTTTTGACCTGCTCTCTTTCAAACCTGGGCTGGTTCACTACTCCTTAGGCAACTTGGTGGTCCTCTGCTCCTGGGAGGTCACCATATTGATGCCAAACTTAATGCAGACACCTAAGTGGCATAGCACATGACAGCCCAGAACTACTGGACTAAAGTGATACTCCCACCTCCCAAGGAGCTAGACTACAGGCGTGCTCCACCGCACTTGGTGGGAACTTAGGCTCTTTTTGGGTACCTGGAAAACTTCTGGATGTGACATCAGATCCTTGACCATATTGATAGCCAACAGGAGTAGAGTCCATTTCAGCATCAATTTGTGCTTGTTCTTCAGACTGGGAAACATGGCTGGAAGAATCGGATGTTCGCGCTTCTCGTTTGCTTGACTTATAATGAGCAACTTCAGAAGGCTGTGACAATCTCAAATGCTTGGTCTTTTTAATGGAATCTTTCCTTTGTTCATGCTTGGCCAAAGGTTGTTGAGTATTCCTTTGGGAGGCTGGATGATAATTATACTTACTCCAAGATTTTCCACTTATTACACCTGTTCCTTGCTCTGGGCTTAGGTGAGAATGTGGAGAACCGCCTTCTTCTTGCCAGCCACCACTATAAAAAGAGGAACGTTCTATGCCATTAGAATTGGCATCTTTATCTGAGAGACTGAAATAGCGATCTTTTTCTTTCTCACTAATATCTAATGAAGATTTAATAAAAGTCTTACATACACTAATGACATCAGTCATCTGAAGGAAGCTAGCAGCGGACATCACTTCTATGACATTCTGACCAGTAAGAGATAGTCTTCCAGAATAGACAAAGTCCAGGATAACTGTAAAAGTGTCAGGGGAGAAAGCCTGAAATGTAGCTGTGGTTGGCTGACTTGTCTCCTTTGAATTCTGAGAAAGAAGCATTTTAAAGTAGCCACTACTAGCAAATAATACATTTCGATGTGCTTTGAAGACCTTCCCTTCGACTAGAATACTGCAGTCACAAAACACATCTTGCCTGCGCTGCTCATTCAGTTGTTGCAGGAGCTGAGACTGATGAGTGGAGATCTCCATTCTAAAGAGGAAAAGACACACGTGGTTACCAAAAACTAAGTAACAATCCTTTTCTAAGGTGAGTCAACTAAAATAACAATCAGGTAGATGCCTCTATCTTTTGCCCATGAAAAACACTTTCTTCTTGGAAAATTTAGTCCCCAAGACACAGAAGATAATAGGTTTCAAGATATCATTTAAAACTATACTATTAGTTGTTAGACTTTTAGAAAATTATTTTTTTCATCATTATTGGGCATCTTCAATAAATAAGTCCTTCTGCTGTATGCTGAACCAAGCAGATTGGACTCTTGCCTTCATGTAGTTTCCAATCTAGAGGGGGTATCAGACATTAAACAAAGACTTGTATGAAGTTACAATGACAAGTTAAATGCTAAAACAGAAAAAGGGTGCTATGAGTAGTATAAGGGTAAACTAGTTTAGATTGGGATGGAGAAGATTAGGGAATACCTCTCCGAGAAGTTAACACTTGAGCTGAGACCTCAAAGGTGACCAGGAATTAGCTAGGTAGAATGAGGAGAAAGATTTCTGGTTTCTGCAAAATGGTGGTATAGAAAATGCTGACATTTTCCTGCCACAAATCCCTAGAGATGCTGGATGAAATGTAACCAAAACTTTTTAAATGTATGGCAGGGCTTGCAAGAAAGAATAAGAAATTCCTAGATGCCAGCAGAGAGGAAGGAGCAGAGCCAGAGCAGCAAGCACAGGTGTGCTGGCCAGTCCTAGGGGCTATGTAAGAGAGCTGAGAGGTGGGAAATTAGAACCCTCTAAGGACCACAACCTTAGTGAAAAGGGACTAAAAATTTTGACCATAAGTCCAAAGAGAGGGTAAAAAACGTTTGTCTTTGCAGGGCCTTGGGTGGGGGGGGAAAAAAAAGGCCCTAGGTGAGATATTCAAACCCCACATCGTGCCTTGTGAAATTCTGGAGTCCAAATTTACTTTACCTGCTTGGTGTGGGAAGTGTCTGCCTGAAATATTAACATGAAAATTGGTCCTGGGCTGGTGGTGCCCCTGGGGCACGTTGCAGGAGCAAACGCAAAAGTGCTCAGGAGGGATGCTGTCAGAACCCAAGCCAGATAGGAAATAAGCTCTCCTTAAGCTGAACTCAAAATCATTCCCCTCTTTATACAAAGTGGATAATTTCCAATATTTTACAAACATGATATCAAATATCTCCCATCTTACAAACGAACAAACATGCCAACAAAACCCCTTGATTTCACTTCTACCTCTAGCTACTGCTCCATTTCTGTGATCCCTTTACACAAAATTCATTGAAAGAGTTTTGTTTTGTTTTGTTTGTATTTGTTTTTTCCACTTCTTCTGTTCTCTCTTAAACCCATTCCAATCAGATTTTCACCCCATCCATTAAAATCATTCATTTTTAAGGTCATTAGTAACTTGCATGTTGTCAAATCCAATGGTCATTTCTTTGTCCTCATTTTGCCAGCAGTTGATCACTCTTCATCCTAAAACACTTTCTTCACATGATTGCCAGGACACCACTCCTTCATGGCTCTCCTCCTACCTCACTGGCCACTCCTTCTCAGTCTCCTTTACTGGTTCTTCTCCATTTTCCTAATCTCTACGTGTTGGAATGCCCCAGGTCTCAGGCCTCAAACATCTCCTCTACCTATATCATTCCCCAGGTGTCACTGAGGATCCCATCCAGTCTCATAGTTTCAAATACCATCTTTGAGGGTATGACTCCCAAATGTACATATCTAGCTCCTGACCGCTTCCTTGAACTTCAGACTCATACATCTGTTTACCTGCATCTCCACTTAGATGATTAACAGGCATCTAGAAAAAAAAAACCCATTTTTCCTCTGCTCTCACACCACAATATATGGAGGTTTCTCCCCACACACCAAGCAAGCAATCAGTTCTGCAGCAGACATCAGCTGGGTGTCCTCTAATTCTATTCAATTTCAACACTACCTACCTACCTACCTGGAGATAGCATCAGATCCCATAAGACTGCCCTCTTCTTCTGATGCCAACTGCGAGGCCCCAGGTGTTGCACTTGTACTTCTGACCAACTGGCTATAAACTGGAGTTCCCATGACTCCCTCCTTGAGTTTGATCAATTTTCTAGAGTGGCTCACAGAACTCAGGGAAACACTCACATTTACCAGTTTATTATAAAGGATGTTACAAAGGATACAGATGAAGACATGCATAAAGCAAGGCATGTGGGAAGGGATGCGGAGCTTCCATGTCCTCTCTGGGTGCATCACCCTTCAGGAACCTGCACATGTTCAGCTATCTGGAAGCTCTCTGAACCCAGTTCTTTTGGGTTTTAATGGAAGTGTCATTACATAGGCATGATCGAATAAACCATTGGCCATTAGTGATCAACCTAACCATTAACTCCTCTCCCCTCCCCAGAAGTCTCACCCTTCCAATCCTACCTTTGTCTTTCCAGTGATCAGCCCCCATCCTGAAGCTACCTAGGGGCTGCCAGCCATCAATCAACTCATTAGCATACACAAAGACTTCACTCTGGAGATTCTAAGGATTTTAGGAGTTGTATGCCAGGAAAGGGGTATGAAGATCAAATATATATTTCACAGTATCACAGCATCTTAACATATCCAAAACCATATTCTTTGTTCACCCCCATCCTAAACCTACCTTTCCTATAGTCTTATACATCTCAGAAAACAGTAACTCCATTCTATCAGCTGTTTAGACCAAAAACATTAAGTCTTCTTTGACTCCATGTTGTTGGCTTTGCCTTCAAAATAGCAAAATCCCACTTTTCTCACCACTGCTGCTGCCACCTTGATCCAAGTCACCATCACTTATCATCTTGTAAACTAAAATAAAATCCTAAGCCCCTCAACTGCCTGAACAGATCCCCTCTTGGTCAAGGGGACCCCAGAAAAGCCCCAAAACTGAGTTCCTGGCTATGAATTCCCTGGGAAGGGAGGTCAGACACACCTCCTTATGCCCCCTCCCTTTTGGAGTTTAGACACAACAATTGAGCAACATTAATGTTAATCATAAGACTGACAAAACAGATTCTTTGTGGCAATAAGATACCAAATTATAAATAGGATGGTGAAAGACAAGGGTTCAGTCATGCCTTACAATCCGTAAAATCTAGCTAAACAGGCTTTTTTTTTTCTTTTTGCAAGCATGGTATAACATGACAGATAACAGACCCCTTTATCTTAGCTTAAGCATTTCTTCCTACTGACTCCAAATTTTTAGACAAAGCTTAATACTCTCAACCAATTGCCAAGTAAAGAATCCCTAAACTCACCTATGACTTGTAAGCCCCCACTACAATATGTCCTGCCTGTTTGGGCTGAACCAATGTATACCCTCCATGTAATTATTTATGATTTTTACCTGCAATTCCTGTCTCCGTAAAATGTATAAAATCGAACTGTAACCCAACTGCCCTGGGCACATTTTCTCAGGACATCTTGTGTCTCTGTAGGCTGCAGTCTCTCATATTTGGCTCAGAATAAACGTCTTTAAATTATTTTACAGAAGCCTCAGCAACATAACAAGACCCTGTCTCTATAAAAAAATTTTTAAAAATTAGCTGGGGGCCACAGTAGCTCATGCCTGTAATCCTAGCACTTTGGGAGGCCGAGACAAGAGGATCACTTGAGGCCAGGAATTCAAGACCAGCCTTGGCAACATAACAAGACCCTGTCTCTACTAAGAAATAGAAAAATTAGGCAGGCATGGTGGCCTGCACCTGTAGTCCCAGCTACTCAGAAGGCTGAGGCAGGAGGACGCTTGAGCCCAGGAGCTTGAGGTTGCAATGATCTATGATCACACCACTATACTCTAGCCTGGATGACAGAGTGAGACCCTGTCTCAAAAAAAAAAAAAAATTAGCTGGGCATGGTGATGCATGCCTATAGTCCCAGCTACTCAGGAGGGTGAGGCAGGAGGATCGCTTGAGCCCAGGAGTTTAAGGCTGCAATGAGCTATGATTGCGTCACTGCACTCCAGCCTGGGTGATGGAGTGAGATCCTGTCTTGGAAAAAAATATATTTTTTTGATCTTCAGTTGGTTGAATCCATGGATACAGAACCCACAAATATGAAGGGCTAACTGTATTCAATTATTTTTTTTAACCAATAAAAATAATTTTATATACGAGTTGAGTATCCCTAATTTGAAAATCCAAAATTGGAAATGCTCCAAAATCTGAAACACTTCTGGTCTCAAACATTTCAGATAGGGGATACTCAACCTGTAGTTGAACTAAAATCTTGATTTTTTTTCTTTTTCTTTTTTTTTTTAAACCAGTTTTGTTGCTTTGAGTAAAGCCTGGTTCAAAATGAATTGGTGAATGGGAAAAATATTTATTTCTGCATTAACAGAGGAAGCTGTAGCTATTTAAAAGGTGACATTTTAATCATTTCAGTGGACATTTTTGTTTACCAGCCTGTTATATAATTTCCCTTTTGTTTACTCATTATTCTATTCCTACTACTCCCTCTACTCACTCTATGCCCTTTTCTGATAATAGCTCTTCAACTTTTCTTATGAGGATCACCCCTCCACCTCTTTTGGTTCCTATGGTTTGGGAAGTATTGACATAACCCATCACTCCAGAGGTCAACCTGTGACCTAGACCTGGCAAATCAGAGCACTGCATTGCCATGGCTAGTCACTGGTTTGGGGATGGATATCCCCAAACGAGGCAAGGGAATGAGGTTCAATCAAAGTGAATCTTAGCATTTTTACTGGAACAACTGGAAAAGAGGACCACTCTTCTACATGTATGAAGATGTGAGTCTGGGGCTGTTGTAGATGTTTTGCTATCATGAAGAGAGAGCCTACATGAGAAGGGACCAACACTGAGGCAAGCAGAGCAGAGAAACAGAGAAAGCCCAGATCCTACTGAAATGACTTTGTTTCCTAGACAGGGGTTGCCCATTTTTTTCTGTAAAGGAAAGATTTTAGGCTTTGTGGGCCATCGGTCTCTGTCACAACAACTCAACTCCAGCACTGTGTCACTCAATTCTGCCACTGTAGCAAAAAAACAGCCTCAGACAATGCATGAAGGAATGGGCATGGCTGTGTTGCAATAAAGATTTATTTACAAAACAGCCACAGGCTATCCTTTGCCAACCCCAGCCCTGGACCAAGCCATGCCTTAGCTATATTTATCCTTGGACATTTCAGTTACTTGAGCCAATAGATGCCTTTTTCCTTAAGCCAGTTTGAGTTGGCCTTCCTTTTACTTGTAACCAGAGAATCCTGATTTATACAGTTAACTGGAATTTTTTTGTAACTTTCCTCTATCTACTAGTGTGATTTTTCCTCAAAATCCACTCCCAACGCTGAAAGTGAAGTTAGTTTCATAGAGGGATGATTAATTGATGTCCAAGTCATTGCCACTTCCTTTTCAGACATAAAAGTGTTACATAAACACTTAATTCTTTTTTTTTTTTTTTTCCTTTTTTCCTTGTTAGAGACAGAGTCTCACTCTGTTGCCCAGGCTGGAGTGCAGCAGCACAATCATAGCTCACTGTAACCTCGAACTCCTGGGCTCAAGTGATCCTCCTGCCTCAGCCTCCTGAATAGCTGGGATTACAGGCACAAGCCACCACGCTTGGCTAATTTTCTTATTTTTTGTAAAGACAGGGCTCGCTTTGTTGCCCAGGCTGGTCTTAAACTCCTGGCCTCAAGTGATCGTCCAGCCTAGGCCTCCCAAAGCTCTGGGATTACTGGTTAATTCTATTCTTGAAAGTTTTAGTAAAAAACTAATTCCTTATGGGAAAACACAGAACTTTTTTTAGTTTAAGTTTCAATAAGAATCTGCTTTTCAGGCAATTTGTAGAAGTTGAAAGTGAGCATCAGTATTGTTAAGAATTGCAAATACTAGTCACTATGTGCAAATTATTTAAACAAGCTCCTAATTGAGAGTTGACAGGGAGTGGGCGGATGTTTAACACAAAAGTAAAGTGGAAAATTATCTTCTCCTGACTGGAGAAACTTGAGCACTGCCTTTGACAAGTGGAAGGAGCAACAGAGGACCTCTGAAAGAAAAGAGCTGTGGACAAAGACTTTGGTAGCAGGCTGTGCCTGTGTCAGAGGGCAGTCACAAGACTCATTCCCTAATGTGAAACACCCTCAAGTTGGCTGTTGAATTTCTGGTGCTTTTCAATACTTCAGTATTGAAAAGGAGGATATAATTTCAACATAGGATTAAGAGTGACTTTAAGACCATAACTAGGTAACACACATAGGGCAGGGAGGAGAAAGAGAACAATCAAGGATGACTCCAAGGTTTATGGCCCATATACAGATGACTATAGCAATTGATAGAAGTTGCCATTTTTCTTTAACCTACCCATATATGGCTGAATAATCTTGTTCTCTGCTCTTGTAGAGAAGCAGGGCCCTCATAATTAAGGCAACTGCTTTTTATTTTTATTTGTTTTGTTTTGTTTTTCTTATATTTATCTGAAATCCAGATCTGTGCTGGTTATTTACCTATTGTTTCTAAGCCCCACAACTGCCCTTTTATATTCTGCTCTGTTCAAATGGGGCTGGGAGTCTGTAAACTACATTACCCAGGATCTCTCATCAGCAGGCTTCCTGTAGGATATGCCACATGGGTCACTGGAATATCTAGAATGGCTTCTATTTTCTGGATAGGACTCTTACTATATAATCTTGGCAACAGAAAAGGTCCTAGGAAATATAACCTCCAAAATAGGGCCAGGCACAATGTCTCACTATAATTTGTCCTCCACTTTACCTATTATCCTGCTAGTTTTCGCAGCCTGCGAAGCCGCCGCAGGCTTGGCCTTAATTAATGAGCACCTGTAATCCCAGCATTTTGGGAGGCCAAGGCTGAAGGATCACTTGAGGCCAGGAGTTCAAGGCCTGGACAAGATAGCAAGATCTTATCTCTACAAAAAAAATAAGAAACTTAGCTGGGTGTGGTGGCATGCACCTGTAGTTCCAGCTACTCCAGAGGCTGAGGTGGGAGGATCACTTGAGCCCAGGAGTTCGAGGCTGCAGTGAGCTATGATCAGACCACGGCACCTCAGCCTGGGAGACAGAGTAAGACCCTGTCACAAAAAAGAAGAAGAAGAAGAATTGGAGGTTGGTTTGCTGACTGTTTCAGGTTGAATAGACCAATGACTTCACTGCCAATGGAAAACAGAAATATTGGTCATCTACATCATGTAGTAGCATGAGAATTTCTCACATTATCACCTGCGTTTGCTCAGGATGATGGCCTACTGAAGGCAAGGCTTGGGAGACCAAGTGGCTGCTGCATTTGACTGCTGCAATAGTGATGATGTCCCCAGGACTGTGGGAGGCCAGCTACTTCTGACTGTACTGGAGCACTTCCAGTAAGGAAAGGTCAACCATCAGAAAATCAGAGAACCTAGATGGTGGCTCTAAAGGAACCTTTTCGTGAAGCCACAGGGCGGATATAGCTAAAAATTAGACCCCAAATGTAATTGTGATGCACTGGGGCAAAGAGATGAAAAGGTACTTCATGGAAGTGGCTGAAATCAGGGTCTGGATTCAAGGGAGTGGTTCATGCTATAAGCGCCTGCCTTGCCCACAGTCCTTTCTAAGGGTTTCTTAGGTCACCAAGTGACCCGACTGGCCTCCCACTAACTTTGGTCACCAAGTGACCTGATTGGCCCCTCAATTAGGACCGAAGGGGGGCCTAACCCAGGGCCTGGCCCTCACTCAGCTGGCCAGTGGCCTTTTAAGAGGTCTGGCTTGAACTGCCCTCCAGGAATCAGACTCACTGAACCAAGTGGATCCTGTCTTGGGGAGGAAGGGATTGATCAAGGCTGAGGGCAGGATCAAGAGGCAGCAGGAGTCAAGGGCAGCAAGGATGCTAGGCAGGCAGGATGTGCAGGACAAACAGAAGCAAAATCCCAGCATGACAGAGTCTCTGTGACCACTAAGCCCCAGACTTGGGAGCACTGGGTACCTGCGGGTCAGTGGAGCTGCTCTGCTTCATGAATGTCCACGAGGACCCCATGAGGCCTTGAGGTGAGGGGCACTGTCCCTGTCTGCCTTACTTCCCATGTAGGCTCACGACAAGGCCCTATCTCCTGAAGCCCTTGGGTGAGTGTTTCCCTGGTCCTTGTCACCCAAAATTATAATGTAAGTTGATTTTACATCTTGACCAAGTTTCTTATGTGATAGGCATTGACTGCAAAGGGAGACTTGGAATGAGAACATTTGAATAGATTCAGACAACAACCTGAGATTCAGCCTTTCCTTCTCTTTCCTAAATACTCTGTGATAATCCACCTGAGGCAATTACCTTGCAAGGGGACAGCGTATTCTCCTCCAGACATCC
Source organism: Daubentonia madagascariensis (assembly GCA_023783475.1). NCBI lineage: Eukaryota > Metazoa > Chordata > Mammalia > Primates > Daubentoniidae > Daubentonia > Daubentonia madagascariensis. The sequence goes on from JAKFHU010000117.1 coordinate 5,981,787, forward strand.
CTCACCACCCCTCATTGCCACCAGACCATAACTAGAGTCAGATCCCAGCATTTCTGGGGGGATAGTTTTAAAATCTGACCCAGGAGGAGATAATTTATACATCAAAAATACTGCAAGATTTTTTACCTTGGCACAAACCTGGAAATATGTTTGATAATGGATTCTAAGAAACATAATGTTACAACAGGCTGAATTTATTGATACAGGTGCAGTTATTAGAGAGTCTGGATTTAATATGCTAGCACAAGCACCTAAGAACAGCACTTAAAATTTGTTTCACTGGTTGACTGCAACTTGAACTCAAGGGTAAACCACATTCAATAAGGCTGAGATCCCAGAACTTCTGGCACAATGTGGAGGAAGAAAGCCAAATGACATGACATAGTTGCCATTATGGCCCCATCTGAGAGATGATACTCTGAGAGATTGGGGTGTACAATAGGATGTGGTATATACATTCAAAGCACTGACCAATATGTGATGCTATTTTTTTCATAGCTAGAACACTCAGTTCTAGAAATCAAGGGATGAAAGTGGTAGTGCCTCCTTTCACTTTTCCATCTAATACCCCACTTACAGAATTTTTGCTTTCTGTCCCTGCAGAGGTCTTAGCTCCCAAGGTAGAAATGTTTCTACCAGGGAAACATCGAATGGTTCCATTGAATTGGACTGTGACTGACCTCAACGAGGAATTAACATCACCCTTTTTGGGGATAGTTGCATACTGGAAAGCAGACTCATGAACTTGTTCCTGTTTAGAATTTTAAATATGGGAAGAGTATGTGGATGCCAAGTATCCAAAAGGGTACACAATGCTGTTCATTTACCTGTTGTCTCTCAGCTCCACATACCTGCCATGCTGTTCTCTACTGGTGGAATTGGAATTCTGCAAATGACATTTCCCAGGATTCCTTCCTTGCCAGCTGGCTTCCTGTTAGGTTCTCTCAATAAGAGGCACTGATAGGCCATCAGAAAAAGGAAAAGAAGTTTCCTGCTTTGGGTAGTGGAAATGCAGCCACTGCTGGCAGCTGCTGGCTGTTGCTGTAGTGGTGGCCAGGGTGGGGTTATTCTGGACTCCAGTAGCCTTTCCACCTCTGATAGAAGTGGCACCTCCTTGGCCGATCCATAACCGACTTGTGATGGCAACTCCAAATACACAGCAGCCGATACACCCTTGTGGGCTCCAGCTTAGGGGCACAGCAGCTTCTGATCTGTGATTAGAATCCCTTTCCTTCCAGCTCCCTTGGCACCCCTGTTTTCCCTATTGCTGTTCCAGCCCTTCTTAGACTTCTGGAACAAATTTCATATATTAAATTCCCTCTCTTTGAAATATCAGAGTGTTTTCCTGCATAGACCCTGATAATGCTTCTAGCACCAAATATAGATAAATCAGCTGTCTAAGAAAAAGATCTATCCTGAGACTTGCCCTTCTAGAAAATGACATATAATCTTCCCTCTCAGCATCTCTCTTACCTTTTACTTTTTGTAAACAATCATGGTCAATTAAAAACCCCATTTATTTTGTTGCTGTTGTTGTTGTTGTTTTGTTTTTGTCATTAACTTCTTTTAGCAAATGTTTAAACACTCACCAAAGCAGAGTAGATAATATAGGGATGGGCTTTTTGCCCAGCTTTAACATTGATCGATTTTGTTAATTTTGTATCTTCTATCTGCCTCCACTCTCCCCTAGAATATTTAAAACTAATATCACAGGCATGATGTCATTTTACCCATGATATCTCAGGGGTCCTTTTCACACAAGCTTCTTCCAATTCTGTCACTGAAGGGGAACTCTGTTGCCTCTTGCCTGCGCCGCACCCCGTTCCCTTCCTCAGCATGGGATTCTTCTCTTTCTTTTGGGAACTGCCTCCCACGATTTGGTGATACTGTTCGTCCCTTGGCCTCCCCTACCCCACTACAATGACAGGTATGTTACCTGGACTGGTCCATCTGGGTCCTTTTTCAGGAGTGTGTCATGGAAGCAAGAGAATGAGGGTGTCAATAAATGACAGCATGGGCCTTAAGAATCACAAGCCTAGAGCTGCAAAAGGTAATCTTCAACAGGTGAAAAAGCCCACCTAGGAATGATGCTACACATAAGAAAGCCAGACAAAACCATTTAGAGAGAGTTCTAATGATGTTGGGTTTTTTTTCCCCCAAATTCGTGTGTCAAAAAAATTTTTTTCTGTTATTTTAATTCCTGGATCCAGCTGTGCCTAAAGCCAACACTCTTTCTGGGTTTTCAGTTGCATGAGCCAATAAATTTCCTTTTCTGCTTAAATTTAAGCTGGATTTGTAACATTTGTAACCAAGAGTTATTTATTCCTAATTTGTGACACTATCTGAGGGTACAATTATAGCCCATTCAAGAATATTTAACAGGGAGAATACATTCTTATAAATGGGAACATTAATAGAATCAGTGCAATTAGGATTATTATATCACTAAAGCATAGTTTCTGATGTTGTTATGTTGGCAGTTGTTTGATTCCTTCATAACCCTTAAAGTCCCGGCATACCTCCAGGCAGTTTCTCTCAACTTTCAGATAGTTGTGAATCATTTCTTCCCAGGCTACAATAATTTTTATGATATCTTTCATGATGTCAGAAGTCTTCCATCAATCTCTAATTAACAGCAAACCAGTTTCTTTTTTTTTTTTTTTTTATAATTTATTTTTTTAATTTCAGAATATCATGGGGGTACAACACTTTGGCCATACACATTGCCCCTGTTCTGCCCGTGTCAGAGCCACAATCGTGGTCGTCTCCCAAACTGTGCTCCCCGCATCCATTCAGTGAGAGTTTTTCCCATCCCTTCCACCCCCCTCCCGCCCGCCCGCCCTCTGATGAATGTTATTGCCCTGTGTGATGTAAGTGTTCATCAGTTAGTACCAGTTTGATGGTGAGTACCAGTGATGCTTGTTTTTCCAATCCTGTGACACTTCGCTTCGAAGAATGGGTTCTAGCTCCGACCAGGATAATACCAGATGTGTTAATTCACTGTTGTTCCTTATTGCTGAGTAATACTCCATGGTATACATATACCACATTTTATTGATCCACTCGTGTATTGATGGGCACCTGGGTTGTTTCCACAACTTTGCAATTGTGAATTGTGCTGCTATGAACATTCGAGAGCAGATGTCTTTATTATAAAATGTCTTTTTTTCTTTTGGATAAATACCCAGTAGTGGGATTGCTGGGTCAAATGGTAATTCTACTTTTAATTCTTTGAGGTATCTCCATATTCTTTTCCATAGAGGTTGTACTAATTTGCAGTCCCACCAGCAGTGTATGAGTGTTCCTACCTGTCCACATCCCCGCCAACATTTGTTATTTGGGGATTTTTTGATATGAGCCAATCTCACTGGAGTTAAGTGATATCTCATTGTGGTTTTGATTTGCATTTCCCTGATGATTAGAGAAGTTGAGCACTTTTTATATGTTTGCTGGCCATCATTCTGTCTTCTTTGGAAAAGTTTTTGTTCATGTCCTTTGCCCATTTTTTAATAGGGTTGTTTGATTTTTTCTTATTGATTTTCCTAAGTTCTGTATAGATTCTGGTTATAAGCCCTTTATCAGAGGTGTAGCATGCAAATATTTTCTCCCATTCTGTTGGTTGTCTGTTCACTCTAGTGATAGTTTCCTTGGCTGTGCAGAAGCTTTTCAATTTGATCAGGTCCCATGTATTTATTTTTGTTGCTGCTGTGATTGCTTTGGGGGTCTTCTTCATAAATTCTTTCAAACCAGTTTCTTTTAAGGTGTTTCCCTAGCTGTAAAATATCCATTTTAACATCCAAAGTATTATTTTTGTTTAGCAGTTTTGCAGTAACTTTAGCCTTAACACTTGCACACTTATAGTAAGTCATTATGGGTCAAAATCATTCAGCAGAACATGAAATAATGGAAGAAAGTGAGACTGTGGCCCAGAAAAACAAATAGATTAGTGAGGCCTCTTATACTCAGGAACACGCAATCTGCTAAGCCTGCTCTCATTGGTGCTAATTGTTTTGAACTGGCTGAGCAGTTATTTTAAAAATATATTAACTCCAATTTAGGACTGTATCAAAGTTATAAATATGAACACATACAGAGACGAAGAATACTATAATAAATTAGTGCTCAAGGAGTTATTATATCTGTAATGAAGTTTCTTCCATGTTTAATATAATCCAGGTTCCACTAATACGGGCTTCAAAATTCCAAACCTCCCAGAAATTATTATATAAAAAAGACTGAGTCACTTGGCTAGAGATCAGGCCTTCACATTCTCATTATGTGCCCAAAGACCTAGCTTTTGCTGAGTCCTCATATGGCCATGTCTCTGGAGTACACACAAACCAGGGATACTATACTAACAGAGGCAGAATATAGTCACAGTTATGTCAGACAACTGTAGAAACATGACTTCTGGGAATATTGCTAGAGAAGCATTGAATCAGTACACAATTTGTTACAGGTTTTTGTTTTGTTTTGTTTTGTGAGATGGGGTCTTGCTCTGTCGCCCAGGCTAGAGTACAGTGGCTATTCACAGGCATGATCTTAGGTCAATGCAGCCTTGAACCCCTGGCCTCAAGCGATCTTCCCACCCCAGTCTCTGGAGTAGCTGGAATAACAGGCACAAATCACTACACCTGACATCTTTTACAGGTTGAATACCCTTCATCCAAAATGCTTGGGACCAGAAACGTTTTGAATTTCAGATCGTTTTGGACTTTGGAATATTTGCTATAAATTATACTTAGGTTCAGCATCCCTATTCCAAAAATCCAAAATCTAAAATGCTCCAATGAGCATTTCCTTTGAGCGTCATGTCGGTGCTCAAAAAGTTTCAGATTTTGAGGCATTTCAGATTTCGAATTTTCAGGTTAGGGATACTCAACCTGTATTATCACATCCTGTCAGTTAAAAGCTAATAATTCCTCCGTTCTTTTTGAAACAAAGTAGTTGGGTCATGACTTTACAAATTTTTGATATTATAAATAATGCTGCAACAAATATTTCTGCACACAGATCCTTGAGCATTGTTATGGTTTGACTGTGCCTGCCAAACTCTCATTGAAATTTAATTGCCACAGTGAGAGTATTATGAGGTGGGGTGTTTAAGAGGTGATTAGGTCCTGAGGGCTCCACCTGTTATCTCAGGAATGGGCTGGTTAGCACAGGAGTCAACTCTTGAAAAAAGAAGTTCAGCCCCCATATTGTCTCTCTCTTTATTGCTTGCATGCTTCCTTGCCATGGGATGCCTTGCACCATGGGATGGCCCTTGACAGAACCTGGCATCAGAACCGTGAGCCAAATAAACTTCTGTTCGTTATAAATTGCCCAGTCTGTGGTATTTGTTATAGCAAAAGAAATGGACTAAGACAAGCATTTATGAAATAATTTGATTCCTAGAAATGGAGCTGCTAAGTGGGTATAAACATATTACCTTCCCAAAACATATCAATTTATACCTCCACGATACCGTATGATAGTGCCTTTTCCCCCAATACTTTCACTGACCTTTAATATTATCTTTTTAAAAATGTTTTCCCATCTACCCTTAGGGAAAAATACCAGGAAAATATCAATACTATTATTTGACATTGTCCTGGAAGTACTAGACAATGAATTAGACAAGATAATTAAATATGAAATATGAATACTGGAAAGGATGAAACAGTTATTATTGCAGATGATATTGTATATCTATAAAATGCAAAAGTAAAATTCGAAAAATTTAAAGTAAAATTCTTGGGCTTTTGCCATGGAGTAACGGGTTTATGGCATTCTGCTACAAACAATTAGAAAACTGGACAAAATACATGAAAAATTATTTTCTGACAATGAAAACAGGGAGAATGTGAGACTATGATTCCTGAGAGACAGGAACCAAGTGAGGTAAGTCCTACTATCACTTTGGCTTTCTAGATTAGAACACAGGAAAGGAAACTCAAACTGAATTGAGCAGAGATTAGTGTTCAGGAAGGATGACATGCCTAGAAGTTTTAGGCAAAATGCCAGAGAAGAGGCAACTACACAGGCAAAAACATCAATAAATCTTCAGAGGAGTCCTGAGTTTCTGTGAGCAGAAAAATTCCCAGAGCTCACACAGGGTTGGAAGATATTTAAGTCTTGACACGCTAGAGTAAAGACTGTTTGCTGAACACCTGGGCACTCAGTAGAAACCTGAGAAGATTGACACCTTAGTAGTAGACTAACCTAACTCAAGAGTAAAGATTACTCTAGAACTTCCCTAAAGCTTAAAAAGCCTCAAAATCATCAAGCTGATCCACTAGCAGCTTAACAAGTAAACCAAAACTCAAAATTCTTTAAAGAAAGAACAAAATTCAGGCATTCATTCAAACACACATATTTACAGTGTCCATCATTCCATCAAAAATATTAATAATTAGATGTCAAAAAGCAAAAACAGGCTGGGCACAATGGCTCACACCTGTAATCCCAGCACGGGAGGCTGAGGCAGGAGGATCGCCTGAGGCCAGGAGTTCAAGACCCACCTGACCAACATAGCGAGACCCCATCTCTACAAAAAAACTTTTTAAAAAAATTAGCTAGGCATAATGGCATGTGCCTGTAGTCCCAGCTACTCAGGAGGCTGAAGCAGAAGGATTTCTTAAGCCCAGGAGTTAGAGACTGCAGTGAGCTATGATGACACCACTGCACTCTAGCCTGGGTGACAGAGTGAGACCCTGTCTCAACTAGAAAAAAAAAAAAAGTTGCCCTAAAATCAGAAGAAAAATTAGTTAACAGAAACAGACCTGGAAATGAAAGAGATACTGGGGTTAGCAACCAAGATGTAAAGACAGTTATACATGTACTCAAAGATTTAAAGAAAAAATGAACATATGGAGAGAAATAAAAGGTATATAAAATACAATAAAATAGGATTTCTAGGCTGGTCTGATGGTAGTGAGTTATCAGAACTTATTAACGTTAGTGTCACTGAAGTTGGTATACAACTCCCCACTGCTAAATTTGGCTGGCTTAAAAAAAAAAGGATTTCTAGAAATAAAAACACAATATCTGAAATGTAAAATTCACTTGATGGGCTTAATAACAGATTATAAACTGCAGAAGGATAATCCATGAATTTGTAGACATGACAATAGAAATTATCTGAACTAAAGGTAAAAATAAAGACTGACAAAAAATGAACAGAGCCTTAGTGAGATGTGAAGCAATGTCAGATGATCTAATGCATTTGTAATGGAAGTTGCAGAGCAGGTGGGGGGCGGAAAAAAGATTTGAAGAAAAAAGAGGAAACAAATATACTGTCGTAAGGTTCTTACACTGAGCATCAGAGGTTGGTAAACTTTTACTGTATAAGTCCACATAGCAGACATTTTAGGCTTTGCAGGCTGTGTGGCTTCTATTTCAACTACTCAACTCTGTGGTTGAAGCATAAAGTCTGTTATAAAAAACATGTAAATGAATGACTGTGGCTGTGTTCCAATAAAACTTTATTTACAAAAGCAGGTGGTGATTCAGGCTTGGCCTGAAGGCTGTATTTTGCCCAACCTGCAATATAGGAAGCTGTGTAATATGTGATGAGTGATAAAGGGGATGCATATTGTAACCCCTGGGGCAACTACTAAAAATAAAACAGAGATTAAGATAATAAGCCAATAGCAGAGAAAAAACAGAATATTAAAAAATAATACTCTTATATTGAGGCAGGATAAGAAAAAGACAAGAAAAGAACAAAAAGAACAAAAGGAATAAAAAACAGATGGCATAAGTAGAAAACAAACAGCAAGACAGTACACTTACATCCAAGTATATCAATAATTATATCAGATGTAAATAGTCTGAATTCCATTTAAAAAGGAGATTATCAGACTGGATGAAAAAGGAAGACTTAAATATAGGCTGTCTATAAGAAATGTAGTTTAGGCCAGGTGCAATGGTTCATGCCTGTAATCCCAGAACTTTGGGAGGCTGAGGCAGGGGGATCACTTGAGTCCAGGTGTTGGAGACCAGCCTGGGCAACACAGCGAGACCCCATCTCCACAAAAATTTTTTTTAAAAATTAGTGGGGCATGATGGCACATGCCAGTATTCCTAGCTACTTGGGAGGCTAAGCCAGGAGGATCACTTGAGCCTGGGAGCCAGAGGTTGGAGGTTGCAGTAAGCTATGATCACACCACTGCACTCTATTCTGGGTGACAGAGGAAGACCCTATCTCACAAAAAAAAAAAAAAAAAAGTGGTCTAAATATAAAGATACAAATATGTTAAGAGTGAACAGATGTAAAGAAGTATACCATCAGAACAGTAATTGTAAGAGAACTGGAATGGTTGATTACATTAGTATCAGATAAAGTAGGCTCAAGACAAGGAATATTACCAGAGCTAAAAAGATATTTTATAATGATAAAAGGATTAATTTATATATATGTACCTATTAACAGAGCTTCAAAACACATAAAGCAAAAACTGACAGAAGTGAAAAGAGAAACAGTAGAATTCATAATTATAGTCGAATATTTCATCACTCCTCTCTTGGTAATTGATAGAAGCAGTAGATGGAAAATCAAGAAGCATATAAAACACTTGAGCAATTATCAACCAACTTGACCAAACTGACATTTATAAAATATTCTACACAATAAGAGCAAAATATACTTTCTTTTTTAAGTGCATAGCAAATTTTCACTAAGGTATACCACAGGCTGGGCCATAAAACAAGTTTTTAATATATTTAAAGGATTCAAATCACACAAAGTATGTTCTCTGACATATAGAATCAAATTAGAAGTCAATAGTACATGAAAATCCTCAAATATTTGGAAATTAAACATTAAACATCTAAATAACCTATGTGTAAAAGAAATCACAAGAGATATTAGAAAATATTTTGAACCAAATAAAAACAACATCAAATTGTTGTTTGCAGCTAAAGCAGTTTACAGGGAAATGTAGTTTTAAATAATTATATTAAAAAAGAAAAAATTCTTTAAAAATTAATGAGTTAAATTTCAACCTAAGAATCTAGAAAAAAGGAGATCAAAAATCCAATGCAAGTAGAAGGAAGAAAATAAGAAGATCAAAAATAAATGAAATAGAGACTGAACAAATGATAAAGGAAATTCAATGAAACCAAAAGCTGGTTATCTTCATCAATAAATTAATCAATAATCAATAAAAGGATCAACCTCCAGCTAGATCAATCAAGAAAAAAAGAAAAGACACAAATTACCAATATTAGGAGTGAAAGAAAGAAGCATCACTACAGATCCTACAGACATTAAAAGAATAAAAACAAAATATTATGAACAATCTATGCCAATAAATTCAACAAATTATATGGAATAGACAATTTCCTTGAGTGATATAAATGATCAAAAGTGATACAAGAAAAAATTAAAAATCTGAATAGCCATATATCAATTAAAGAAATTGAACAAATGATATTAAAGAAAATGAAAATGTAATTTAAAAACTGTCCACAAAGAAAACTTCAGGCCCAAATGGCATCTGTGTTGAATTCTCTCAGATATTTAAGGAAGATATAATGCTTATATGCACAAACACTTTCATAAAATAGAAAAGGAGGAAAACTTCCAACTCATTTTAAGAGGTCAGTATTACTCTGGTACATAAACCAAAGACATTATAAGAAAATAAAACTACAGACAAATATCACTTGTAAACAAAGACACAAAAATCCTTAACATCATATTAGCAAATCAAATATATAAAAGGATAATACCAAGTGAGGTTTATCCCAGGAATGCAGATGTTTAACAGTTGAAAATCAATCAATACAATTTACCACATTAACAGAATAAATAAGAAACAAAGAATTATCTCAACAGATGCAGAAAGGACATTTGAAAAATTCAACACTCATTCATGATAAAAACTCTAGTAAAATAGAAATAGAAGGGAATGTACTCAGCTGGTAACGGTCATCCACAAAAAGTCAACAGCTAACATCATACTTAATTGTGAAAGATCAAACTTTCCTCCCTAAGATAGAGAACGGGGCAAAGATTTTCATTCTCACTACTACACTGTTCTAGAAATCTTGGTCAGTGCAATAAGAGGTGAAAAAGAAATAAAAGGCATAGAGAGTAGAAAGGAAGAAGAAAAACTACAATTGCAGAGACTGGGTCCTTCTCTGTTGCCCAGTCCGAAGTGCAGTGGCACGATCACAGCTCACTGCAGCCTTGAACTCTTGGGCTCAAGTGATCCTCCCGCCTCTGCCTCCCAAAGCACTGGGATTACAGGTGTGAGCCACCCTGCCTGGCCAGAAAAACTGTCATTGTTTACAGATGACATGATCATATATATAGAAAATCCCAAGAGATCTACAAAGAATCTTCTAGAATTAATAACTGAATTTAACAAGGGTCACAGGATACAGAGTCACCATAAGAAAATCAATTTTATTTCTATATCTTAGCAATGAACAACTAGAAATCAAAATTTAAAAACAATGCATTCATAAGAGCATCAAAAATACTTAGGGATCAATTTAACAAAATATTTGTAAACTCTGTATACTGAAAATTACAAAATGGCTGAGAGAAGGTAAAGATTTAAATAAATGGTGAATAAGCCATTTACATGAATTAGAAGAATGAACAGTCAATATGTCAATTCTATTCAAATTGACCTATATGATTAATATAATCCCAATCAAAATCCAAGCAAATTTCTTTTTGTAGAAATTATCAAGCTGATTCTAAAATTTACAGGAAATTCAATGGACTTAAATAGCCAAAACAATTCTGAAAAAAAAAAAAAGAATAAAAGGGAACTTGTTCTACCTGATTTCAATACTTATTATAACTATGGTAACCAAGACAGCGTTGTATTGGCAGCAGGATAGGCATATAGATCAACAGAATAGAATAGCGCCTAGAAATAGACACACAAATATATTATCCATTGATCTTTTTAGTCAGGTTCATTTTATCAATTGTTTTTTGACAAAGGTGTCACAGACATTCAATGGGAAAAGGTTAATACTTTCAAACAGGCCAGGCCCAGTGGCTCATGCATGTAATTCTAATACTTTGGGAAGCTGACTTGGGAGGATCGCTTGAGCCTAGGAGTCTGAGACCAGCCTGAGCAACACAGCAAGACCTCATCTCTGCAAAAAATTTTAAAAACTTGGCAAGGCATGGTGGCACATGCCTGTAGTCCCAGCTATTTGGGAGGCTGAGGGGAGAAGATTACATGAGCCCAGGAGTTCAAGATTACAGAGAGCTATGATGACGCCACTGTGCTCTAGCCTGGGCAACAGAATGAGACCCTGTCTCAATTAAAAAGAAAAAAAAAACCTTTCTAACAAATGATCCCAGAACAACTGGTGGATATCCATTATAGAAGAAAAAAGAACCCTGACCCTTACTTTACACAACATAAAAATTTTAACTTGAAAAGGATCATAGAACCAAATGTAAAAGTTAAATTTCTAAGAGAAAATATAGGAGAAAATCTTCAGGACCTTGGGGTAAGCAAAAATTTCTTAGGAAACAAAAAGCATTGACCATAAGGAAAAAAGTTCAAATGACTTCATCAAAATTCTGCTCTTTGAAAGATACCATTAAGGAAACGAAAAGCCAGACCACAAACCAGGATAACATATTTACAATACATATATCTGACAAAAGAGTTTTATCCAGAATATATAAAGAACTCAAACAACTCAATAATAGGACAAACTACCCACAGACAAATGATTTCAACAGACACTTTACAAAAGAAGATTAAACAATTTAGTACATGAAAAGATGTTCAACATCATTGGTCATCAGGGAAATGCAGATTAAAACCCCAAGGAAATGTAATTACACACCCACCACAATGGCTAAAAATAAAAAGGATGACAATACCAAGTGTTGGTGAGGATGCAGAGAAGCTGGATCTCTCATACATTGCTGGTGGGAATGTAAAATCGTATGATCACTTTGGAAGACTCTTTAGCATTTCTAATAAAGTTAAGCCTACTCTACAACCCAGCATTTCCACTCCTAGGTATCTACCTAAGACAAATGAAAATGAGTGTCTACAAAAAGACTTGTATAAGAATTTTCATAGCAGCTTTGCTCATACTAGCCTCAAATTGGAAAGAAAATGTCCATCAACTGGTGAATAAATAAACAAATTATGGCATATCCATATCATGGAATATGACTGAGCAATAAAAAGAACAAACCTCCGATACACACAATGACATGAATGAACCTCAAAAGTTTAAGGCTCAATGGAAGAAGCCCGACACAAAAGAGTACATACCGTGTGACTAAGGTTATATGAAATTCTAGAATAGGCAAAACTAATCTATGATCACATAAAGGAAATTAATATTTGCCTGGGACTGGGAATGAGACAGGGAAGTTTAATACAAAATGGCATAAGAAAAAAAAAAGGCATAAGGGAAATTTTGGGTGATGGAAATGTTCTATATCTTATTTACGGTGATTGTTATATATGAATATATGTCAAAACTCTTTGAACTGGTACACTTAAAATGGCTGTATTTTATTGTATTTAAATTATACCTTAATAAAGCCAATTAAATAAACCTAGAAACAAGAATTTAGTAAGATATTCAGTTTATAATTAAACTAATACAAAAAAATAGCTAGTTAGCAGATACAACAGAAGATCCCTTTCACAAAAATAACCGAAGTTAAACACTTTAAATTCCAATGGCTCCCATCTCACTTAGAAAGAAATCCAAGGTCTCTACCCTAGTCTAAAAGGGCCGCCAGGTCTCCAAAAGATCTCCCCCCACCCAGCTCTAACCTCACTGGTTTTAATGCTTCCTAATGCACCGAATTCATTCCCGATGTCCCCTGTGTCTGGAACACTCCTCGCCCAGGAGTGAAGGATCTGCACATAACTTGCTCCCCAACCTTACACAAGTCTTTGCTTAAATGTCACTTCTTCAGGGGTGACAACCCTGTCTTTAGTACAGGAAGTTTTAGTTGATCACTATAGCTCAATAGCTACTGTCATAGAAACTACATAAAATGAGGCATAGTTTAGGAAACAGGAAAGGACTGAAAGGAAATATGACAGTTGTCTTCCAACACTGACAGACAGTTATGTAGAAGAACTAGAATTATTCTCTTAGTAGTTCTAGTAGATTAATCCTCTAGACTATCACTAGAATCTAAACTCCAAAAGGGCTGAGTCTCTGTTTTGTTCATCTCAGGATCCCTAGGACAGGGCATAATGTCTGGTACATAGGTGCTCAATCAGTATTTGTTAAATGAATAAATGTTCACTGTGGTTCTGAAGAGCAAAATGGACCAAACAGATAGGACTAAAGGAGACAGATCTGAGCTCATAAAGAACAGCTTTTTAAAAATAAGAACTTAATAAGAACTTTTTAAGCTCAGGTGTCCTATTCTAGTACCTTTATATCTGTATGCAAGCAAACTAAGGTTTGGAAAGTTTAAGTCAATGGTTATCATCCTGATTGTCTCAATCAATTAGTGGGTTTTGAAATCAATTTATTGGGTCACAGCCAGGATTTTAAAGATAACAAAATAAAATTTAAAATATTTGAGCTTATTGCAAGTCATAAGAATTCTTACATAAATCTTTTGTTTCAGATAAATATATATAGAGATTAACACAGAGAATCACAAGTACATGTGTATTAGGTCATGATGTACAATGTATTTCTCACTGTGGATTTTGGTAAAAAAAATTTTTAAGAAACACTGGGTTAAACCATTCAATGACAGAATCAGACCCCATGCAAAGTAGCAAGTTCTATGTTGCTGTTGTAGCAGAGGCAGAATGTCACTGATTCAGGGTGACTGCATGCGGTGGGAGGTCAGACTGTATGATCTCTGAGGATTGTTCCAACTCCAACACTTTTAAACTATTTTGTTGTAGTCAAATGATATACTACATATGTTCATGTTTCTTATAATGATATCCTGAAATAGATTAAGTTATATTATAAGATGCCAGCATCAGTTGTTGGGGTTTTTTAAAGACACTCTCAAAATGACAGAAACTATTGCTTCCACTGTGTGTATTGTTTCAGGTATATTTTTCTGTTGAACATGTGTACTTTTAATATTTGGTATTTTCTGGATTGGAGAGATTAGAGACAGAGAAATGAATCCTTTTTCCTAAAGAAGTATAGGTCAAAGGCTAGTTAGGGGTAGAGAATTTGTCAGATATATCTGGAAAAGAGCAGACAAAAAGGAAATTTCATTCTGCTTCTGAGTAATTCTGTCAAAAACAGGCAATTTACCTCAATTACCCAGACACGTGTTACGTCTCCCCCTAGCTAATAGAGCCCCAGACTTAAAGTGGCCAAAGAGAATAATGGTTGCATCACAGCTTATAAAATAAAAATTGTAACATATCCATCATACTAGGAAAGGAGTTCAGAACTTGGCACTGGGATGGAGTAAAAACAGTAAAATACCATTTATCTAGAATTCTTAGGAATGAGTTATTATGGTGGCACTATTTTCTAGGGGATAGGAGCAACTCAAAGCAGTAAAGTCATTTGTGACCCTAGGGTAAAGAAGTCATAGAAATCTGGTGTGTCCTTTTCTGAGTGCTGTCACTTCTGACCATTCAAATACTGCAATGTCCTCAGGAGCAGCAAGAGTGTGCAGTTTGCTCACTGTGCCCATGGTTTCAAATTAGCAATTGCAAAACTGAGATAAAATGACCTCGCTGGCACGTCAGCATCAATTTTGCATAATGTGAAAATATGGCACTGGTATCACTAACACTGCTTTAGTAAGAAGTGAGATGTGGGTCGCCAACCTCTTTTATGCCTTGTTTCAGAGGTCATCCCACCTGAGAGAGCGCCAGGTTCCATGACTGGGCTTCCTCAGCCCTTCTGGCTTAAGTCTTTCCGGGTGAGATGATTAGGGAAGAAGGCCCCGTCTAAAGTAAATTATCCTTAAGTAAAAAGGGTCAGCTCTAGGAAAATGGATCTGTAGGGCAAAAAAGGAGAGAAGCAGAGGGTTTGTAATCCTCGTGGGATGGAAGTGGTCAGGCTGCAAGGGAAAGGCTGGGAGTCAGGTCTTGGAACTTTTCCTCATTGACCCCTTTTCCTCTCTTAACCCTCCCTCTTCTCTTTTGTCTTAACATCTCCCCACCCCCAACCTCATTTTAAAATGATTCCATCAGGGGCCTCTGGCAAGAGATGATTTGGCTCTGAGGGAAATGCAAACAACTAATAATCCTGAAAAAAAGAGATCCAACTTTACAAGTAACATTGAAGTTAAGAATTAAAACAAGAAGGTACCTTATAAGGATGTTAAAGAAAGAATGATGCAGTCAGTATACCTGCTTTAAAACTGTACCCTTATTTGATATGAAACTTAAGTGCAGTACATAACTCTCTGGACATTTCTCAAAACATAAATGATTTACATTTTAGAATACCAAAATAATAGTTTATACTGAAAAATACTTCAGTACTTAAAAATAGATCAGGATTCTAGGATACTGGAATACTGGAATATCAAAACCAGTATTGCAATTACTATTCCAAACACTATATACTAAAAACTCCACATTATTTGTGTCCAACATAGCCATTAACATATACCCAATTGCCTACTAGACAGCTCCACTTGGATTCATTCATTTAATTAATATTTATTAACATATATGTGACATAGGAGGCTCTGGGAATACTGACATGATCTCAGTCTAATAAGGGAAGATATAAAAAGTTGAACAAGTTGGCACAACATTCTGGATGCTAGGGCAGAAGTATTTATGGGACACAAAGAAGGGAAGGGGTCAGGGAAAGTACGGGTTAATGTGCCCCACAAAAAGATATGCTGAAGTCCTAAACCCTGGTACCTATGAATGTGATCTTATTTAGAAACAGGGTCATTGTAGATGTAGCCAAGTTAAGATGAGGTCATGCTGGATTAGGGTGGGCCCTATATTCAATGACTGGTGTCCTTATAAGGAGATAGAGATTTGGAGACATGAGGACCCAGAGAAGATACACACAGAAGGAAAAGTGCCATGCGAAGACAGAACCAGAGATTGGAGTGATGAAGCTACAAAGGAAGGAATGCCAAGGATTGCTGGCACCCACCAGAAGCTAGGAAGAGACAAGGATGGAGCCTTCCGAGGAAGAAGGGCCCTGTCAACACCTTGATTTCAGACTTCTAGCCTGCAGAACTGTGAGAGAGTAAACTTATGGTCTTTCATAGGTGAGATGATATAAGCTTGAAAGGTGAATAGGTTTTCACTTGGAGAAAAAGAAGAAAAGCATCCTAGGCAGAGGAAATAGCTTGAGCCAAGGCACAGACTAGTATGTTCAGAAAATAGAAGGTATGTTGTTCAATATGGCTAGAACACAGGGTGCAAGAGGGATGGTGGGAGATGAGATGGAGCTCCTTATTTGCTCTGTTGAAGAGTTTGGACTTGACCCCATAAGCATTGAGGGGGCCATTAAAGGGTTTTATGCGAAGGAGAGAGGTGATTTGGTATTTGATCAGCCTAGAGAGGAGCAAGAATGTCAGCAGGAGATAGTCGTAATCTAGACAAAAATGGTGGAGGTAGGAACTGAGGTAGTTGTAGGTGGTTGTATTAGTACATTTTCTGTTGCTTATAACAGAATACCTGAAACTGGGTAATTTATAAAGAAAAGAAATTTACTTCTTACAGTTAAGGATCCTGAGAAGTCCCAAGTCAAGGAGCCACATCTGGTAAGGGCCTTCTCGCTGTGGGGACTCTCTGCAGGGTCCCAAGGCCGTGCAGGGCATCCCATGGCAAGAGGGCTGTGTGTGCTAGCTCACGTCCCTCTTCCTGTTCCACAAAGCCACCAGTTCCCCTCCCATGATAACCCATTAATCCATTAGTGGATTAATCCACTCATGAGGACAGAGCCCTCATGACTCAATTACTTCTTAACAGCCCCACCTCTCAATACTGCCACACTGGTGGTTCAGTTTCAATATGAGTTTTGGGGGGAACGTTCAAACCATAGCAATGGTGATAAAAAGCAGACAGGATGAGTCAAGCTGGCAGAATCAGGAGGACTTGGAAGCAGTATAAATAACAGTGGATAAGCACATGCGCTATGCGATCAAGCAGAAGGATCTAAAGCCTGGCTCTACTGTGGTTTACACATCCATTTCCTCACCTGTAAATGCCCACTTCATGGAATTGTAAAGACTCAGAGACACTGCAAATGTCAAGAACTCAGCAAGCAGCTGGCACATTATAACTGCTCAATAATATATGAGCTGCTGTTATTATTGTCATCATCATTATCATCAATCACCAATTAGATGCAGAAGACAACCTCAATGTCAGTGTGTTCCAAACGTATTACTGCTGTCTTTTCTTAATCCCTGAAATTAACTCCTTTGTCTTTATCTCCTTTCTTAGGGATTAGTACCACCATCCCCTCCAGTGCCTAATCCAGGAACCAGGAGCCATCCTAGCCGAAACCTCTCCTTTTTCGTCAGCCTCCACATCTACATCCTGCAGACTTGGGGACTAATAAATGAATAAGTAAATGAATGGAACATGTTGACAGTTTCCTTCATAATTTGTTTTCAATCTCTTCTACTCTCAGGATATTTTCCCACCTCCAGATGTTTGATGAATATTTACTTCTATTTTCGTGTGTGTGTGTGTCTGTCTGTCTGTCTGTCTGTGTGTTTACTAGTTACCTCCTCTACAATTTATTTGGTATACTGTGTGATGGAAGGATCTGAATTTTTCCCTAAATAGCTAACTACTACAGAAAAGAAGGAGGGAGGGGTGAGAAAGAAAGAAAAAAGGCCAGCACAGTGGCTCACGCCTGTAATCCCAACCCTCTGGGAGGCCGAGGAGGGTGGATTGCTTCAGCTCAGGGGTTCAAGACCAGCCTGAGCAAGAGCAAGACCTTGTCTCAATGAAAAAAAAAAATTAGCTGGGCGTCGTGGCACACGCCTATAGTCCCAGCTACTCGGGAGGCTGAGGCAGGAGGATCGCTCGAGCCCAGGAGTTTGAGGCTACAACGAGCTATGATGACACTACTGCACTCTAGCCTTGGCAACAGAGTGAGACCCTGTCTCCAAAAAAAAAAAAAAAAAAAAAGAAAAAAGATTTTTAAAATCTGATGATAAGAGTTTGGTGAAATGGCATTATCACACATTGCTAATAAGGGTGTAAGTTGGTATAAATCTAGAAATCATTTTGGTAGTCTCATGAAAGAGCTATAAAAATGTTTTTATCCTTGGCCTAATACTTCTACTTCTAGGATTATCTGTTTTAAGAAAATAGCCAGAGGTGTGGTCAGAGCATGTTCACTACAATGTAATTTATAATGTCAAAAGTTGGGGAAAATTTGAATATTTATTGAGCACATACTATACGATATTGGTCTAACTACTTTATGTAACTCATTTAATTCTCACCACAGGTCTATGAAGTACATATTAACAATATCCCCATAGAGATGAGATGGTTTTGTACATTTACATTTAGCACCATTTGCCCTGGAATTCAATGAAGAAGCAAAAGTTCAGAAAGTAAATTTGTCTACAGATACTCAACTAGCAGGTAGTGAAGCCAAGATTTGAACCCAAGCAGTTTGGCTCCAGAATCTATACTCTTAACCACTTTAAAACAACTAAGATAGACAGAAAATGTTAAATAAATGATGAGTCATTCAACAGAAAATGATTCAGCCTTTTAAAATCATGTCTTTGAAGAATATTTAATAATAAGAAAAATACAATATAATGTTTAGGAAGGAAAGGATCCAAAAACTTTATTTACATTATCAGCCCTATTTTGTTAAAGATATACACACACATACAAATTACTGGAAGAGGCACAATAAAATGTTAATAGTGATTACCTCTGAGTGGTGGGAATTTATATATTTTCTTAATATTTTTCTGTATTTTCCAAATGATATGTCCTTTCAAAGAGGATTTAAAGTAGTTTTTTTAAAAAAATAAAACATGTACTTAACATGGTATTTAATAATAGAAATTATAAATTTTAAATGGTGATGAGATGGTTTTTGTACATTTACATTTAGTGCTATTTGCCCTAGAATCCAAGGCAAAACAAAAACAAAACAAAAAACCCAGGGAAACACAAACAATTTATATAGATCTCATATCATTTCTCCAATAGAAACAAGCATTTTCTAGCACTAACTTCTAGGGGGAATTTGTCATATGATTTCTGACATGAGGACATTAAATGTCACCATTGAGAATATCCGGACTAATACAACTTCCTAATTGGTTTCCCTGCCTTGTGTCTTTCTCCCTTTTCAGCCTTGAATTTATGTGATTCAGGAAGAGAAAACACTCTACGGATATGGAAAGATGGCTATGATACATAATTAAGTTTAAAAAAAAGGAAAGCATAGAGCAACACGTATAATACAAGGGAAAAAATAATCAGAAATTCCGGCAGAATTAATAAGAAACCTAGAACGGTGGTTGCCAACTGGGGAAGGAGGGGGATCCGGGACACAGGAGACAAGGATGGGAGGGAGACTTTACGCTGCACACCTTTTAATATGTTTTGAGCTTTGAATCACATACATATATTCAGAAATATACTTTAAGTTTATCAAACAAGTGAGTGAAATATTAACTATCAGCCTCACATTTAGCCAGATCTAGGCTGCTCCCGGAGTGATGAAATTGTGTGTCTTTCCTTAAGATTCATGTGCTCCATGAACAGGTGACAAGTTGACTTTCCATTATGAGAAGTCAAGAGGTTGTATTTTTATTAGGAGAGGGAGAAAGAGAAGGAGATGGAGGGAGAGAAGAAGCTACTTCCTGGTGAATCGCTCTTCTGTTGCAATTGTGAGTCTGGTTAGTGGCTTGAACCCAGTGAAAATGGCAGGAATGGAAAGAAAGGAAGATGCAAAAGACTTGAATGGGAAATAAATGCATGGGCTTTCACGGCTGTAGGCTGTGTAAGGCTAGAGAGATATGAAGATACAACAGTGCTTTTTAAAGCCTAGGTGTTTAGTGGTATCACTAGCAGAAATTGGGAAGTCCACAGAAAGACCTGGTTTAGAGGAAAAGCAATAACGTCAGTTTTAAGTACGTCGTGTTTCAGGTGAATGGGACATCAGGTAGAGATGGCTAAGAAGGCCACTGGAAATGTTGATCCGAAGTTTAGAGGGACAGTCAGATTTGAAGATAAAGGTGTAGGAGACATCTACAAATAGTGACTAGGCTGTCAGCAGGGACAAAGGAGCTTAGCGGAAACAAGGGCTGACAAGAGAACCTAAAGGACTGCCCATGATTGTGGAGCAGGGTGGGGAAGAGAAGCCAGTGCTGCATACAGAGAATTACAGGGAGGATTAGGAGAGCCTTGTGACATGTTAGCCAAGGGCAGAGTTTCAAGAAAGATACAGTGAAGGGGTTAAAGGGCCAAGAGGTAATAATAATAGCAATATGCATTGTCTCATTTAATCCTCACACATCACAACCTATCAGGTAGGCAGTATTACTATTCCCATTTTACAGAAAAGGGCATTAACCCAGACAGTGACTCCAAAGCTGCATGATGCAACATTGGGAGATCAGAATTTTGATGCCAGTTCTATCACTAAATTAGCTATATGTCCATGGGCAATTAAGTTCACCTTTCTAGGCTTAATTTCCTCCTCTGCAAATTGAAGGGATTTGTGTAGATAATCTCCAGTTCTTAGTAATATGAGTTTTTGATTAAGGTAGAATGGGAGAAATACATAAATAAGAGAGGCAATGAATTAAAAATTTAGCCCACATGCAGAAGAATATGCTATACTTCTTTAGGAGATTAGTCAAAATAAAGATGTCACTGAAAAAAATTTAGCAATGAGTGAACAGGGAGACGTGGCCAAAAAGATGGGAATGCTGAATGTTTTATAAAATGAATTTTCAAGCAATAAATCCATTCTCTGATATATTAAACCTACAATTATAAAATTCTACTTTTAATCTATGTATTTAAATGAAACATAATATCAAGAATTAAAATTTTTCATACCTGAAAATTTATGAATGCTGCTCTTGAAACCCTGTTAAGTCAACTGAACGGAGTAAAAACGGGAAGATTTCAAGTCAAACACAGTCAGTGTACAGAGGATTGTCCTGTAGAGGAAGAAAATAGATATTTGTAATGTACTTTTGTAATAAGAGACAGAAACATTTGCTAAGGCACATAATAAGCATTTATTTAAATAAATTATATGGGAACATCTATCAGATATCATTTTTTAGCATGTAAAGATAGATAGCTGGGCACAGTGGCCTGTGCCTGTAGTCCCAGCTACTCAAGAGGCTGAGCATGAAGGATCACTTAAGGCCAGGAGTTCAAAGCCGCAGTGAGCTATGATCGCACCTGTGAATAGCCACTGCTCTCCAACCTGGGCAATATAGTGAGACTCTGTCTCTAAAAAAATAAAATAATATAAAGGAAAAAAAATAGATAATCTGGCACAGATTATTAGTGAATAGAAAAACCATTTGTCTTCAAATTGTCTTGGAACTCTTTTTAAAAAGATATAGATATATAGATATAGATATATAAAATCTTCTAACCTCAATCTTAATTTTTTTTTTTTTTTTCTGAGACAGGGTCTCTGTTGCCTGGGCTAGAGTGCAGTAGGATCATCATAGCTCACTGCAACCTCAAACTCCTGGGCTCAAGCGATCCTCCTGCCTCAGACTCCCGAGTAGCTGGGACTACAGGTGTGAGCCACCACACCTGGCTAATTTTTCTATTTTTTGTAGAAATGAGGTCTTGCTCTTGCTCAGACTTGTCTCGAACTCCTGGCCTCCCAAAGTTCGAGGATTACAGGCATGAGCTACTGAGCCCAGTCTCAATCTTAATATCAAAGTCTGCAAGAAGAGATTACCAATATCAAAATATATTATGGCAAATTGAAAGCAAACATACTTTTGAACTTTAATAATAAAATAAACTTAAGACAACAGACAATTCAAAGGCAGGCCAGCAGATGATACCAAGACAGCAACGTTAAGTCCTATTGCCCTTTTTCTCCAAGTGGCATCAATATGATTTACAAGAAAACCAAACAGGACAGCTTTAAAGATTCAACTCGAAAAATTCAAGTCAAGTACAAAGAAGAAAACAAACTGAAATAACTTTTAACTGAGCATCCTGCAAACATCACTAGAGAAAGTAGAACTGCTCAAATATATTTAAATTAGTAAAAACAAATGCATCAAGTACATACTCATGAGGAGGTCTGAATGCTGGCAACTCAGACCATTCAAAACTCCACTGACCTAGAGGTTTACAAAAAAATTTCCAAGCAGCAACTAATAGAGAAGGTAGCCAAGATGATCTGAGTATTCTATAAAACGCAATGTGATTCCTTCTTATGATTGGCAAAGGTTATTAAAAAAAAAAAGCCTCATTGTCTCCACAGCTGGGAAGACTGGGAGAAATAATGTAAAGTACAGTGAAGAATAGAACCGGCTATGAAAAGGATTTTAAGAAACACCAGTAATTAAAACAGCAGGAATGAATTTAGGGATAAACTAGGATTTTGTAGTTGGGGGAACAAAATTAATAATTTTCAAGAACAACTTGCCACACTAAAAACTCATCTCTCACCCAGCCCTAATGGGCTAGAAGGACACTCTGTGAATGGTATTTACTTTGACAGCCTCACTACTTTGACAATGCCACTTAAGGGCATATTAACAAGTACAGTCCGGGAGATTGGGTCTGTACGTTGGCAAGCAAAAGTTAATTCCGTGGCTTTTTAAAAGAACTGATTTCTGAACATGGTCTGTGCCATAAACAGTTTTTACATACTGATGAAATGTTATTTTTAAAGACAACCCCCAGCACCTTGGAAGGCCAAGGTGGGAGGATTACTTGAGGCCAGGAGTTTGAGACCAGCCTGGGCAACACAGTGAGACCCCCATCTCTACAAAAAATTAAAAATAAAAAAAATTAGCCAGGTGTGATGGTACACACCTGTAGTCCCAGCTGAGGTGGGAGGATCACTTAAACCCAGGAGTTTGAGATTACATTGAACTATGACCACACTACTGCATTCCAGCCTGGGCAACAGAGCAAGACCCTGTCTCTTAAAAAATAAATAAATAAACAATAAAGATAACCACCAAGTTCCACCCAAGGAGATATTAGTTAGAGTAGATTTGTGTATTCACACTCAGCATCCTTTCTAACTTCCTTCTGGAAAAGTAAAAAGTACATTTCCCAGACTTTTTTTTTTTCAATATGAAAGTTTGGGGGAGTGAGGAATGGGGTTCAATTTTCTTTTTTTTTTTTTGAGACAGTCTCACTCTGTCACCCTGGGTAGAGTGAAGTGGTGTCATCGTAGCTCACTGCAAGCTCCAATTCCTGGGCTCCAGCGATCCTCCTGCCTCAGCCTCCACAGTAGCTGGGACTACAGGCGTGCCACCACGCCCTGCTAATTTTTCTATTTTTAGTAGAGACAGGGTCTCGCTCTTGCTCAGGTTGGTCTCGAACTCCTGACCTCAAGCAGTCCTCCCTCCTCAGCCTCCCAGAGTGCTGGGATTATAGGCGTGGGCCACGGCGCTGGCCCCAGACTGCTTTACAGCTCAGTCTCCACATGTAAAGTAGGATCCATCGATGAGATGTTCCTCTGTGAGAACGGGAAGGCAGAAATGAGGTGGGAACCCCCTTTCTGCTGATTTGGCTGTTAATGCCGGCAAGCACATTTATGGAAAAAGTTTTTTGCACAGCAGCATTCCAGTGTCCAGAGCTTCATGATTGTCGGGAGACAAGTGTGGTAGAGACAGCAGTCACTGTTTGGTAGGTATTGAGGGGCAGTTGAGGAGTAGGAGTTTCTTGACCCTTGAATTGCAGCTAACAATGTCACCGGTGGCCTCCTGATTCCCTCCCTGGGGGGCCTGTTGGGCATTCTTGTTCTGAGAATAATTTCTGACAGCCCAGCCTGGAGCCCACTCCCCCTAGCCCTTCCAATGATTTTGTAAGCACCCAATTCCCTTCGGTAAATCCTTTTCTGCTTAAAATACTAAAGTGGTTTCTTTTTCCTGCAACTAGATCCAGAGGATATATTAATACATCGTTTGCCTCAATATTTGAGCAGAAGGACCGAGTACCAGTACTAGGCAGTGTGCTCTGGCGTACAAGTTCTGGAATCAGACTGCCTTGGTGCAAATTCTGGCTCTTCCACATACTAACTGGGTGACATGGGAAGTTAGCCTTCTTGTGCCTTAGCTTCTTGATCTCTAAAATAAGGATAGTAACGATACCTACAGTTTATACAGTTGTGGGACAGAGTAAATGAGAACATAATTCAAGTAAAGTTCTTACAACAGTGCCTGGATTATAGCAAGCCCTTGATAAATGTTAGCTATTATTATTAATTATCCAAACCATTTTAAAACACTGCTTTTACTGAATAGAAAATACAAACATCTTAGAATTTCACTACCACACATTTCCTTGTGACCTACCGAATGCTAACTTACACAAAGGTGGCTATGGGAAAAATTCTGACTGGTTCCATCACATTTGTGTACGCAGGAGGAGTGACAGTGATCATTTGAAAACTACATGCGTACCAGAGAATAGAAAACCTCTACTCTAACCAGTCAATTGTAGACCTCACCCTAAGGAAGAATTATTCTTTAGAAACAATTTTTGTGATTTTTCCATTCAAATATTACCTCATTAATTATACTCCATGAACCAGGATGTTTGTTTATTCAAATTAAGAAAATGTTATCACAGAAAAGATTTCACGAGAATGGGATCTACACTCTACAATATTTGCAAGCTAAAAGTTTAAAATGTTAGTGTTTGGACTTAAATATTATTCTAATGTATATATTAAGGTCTTATACCAGGCACAGTGGCTCACACCTGTAATCCCAGCACTTTGGGAGGCCAAGGTGGGAGGATTGCTCGAGGCCAGGAGTTCAAGACCAGCCTGGACATTACAGCAAGAACCTATCTCTACAAAATATTTTAAAAATTAGAGAGGCACGGTGACATGTGCCTGTAGTCCCAGCTACTTCGGAGGCTGAGACAGGAGGATGGCTTGAGCCCAGGAGTTTGAGGCTGCAGTGAGCTATGATTGTACCACTGTACTCCAGTCTGGGTGACAGAGTGAGACTCTGTCTCTAAAAAACAAAAGAAAAGAAAAGAGAAAATATTTTATTCTATTTTTATGAGAAGGACAGATATTCAAACTTAACGATGAAATGCATTCATTCAAGACAAATTTATTGAGCAACTACTCTGTGCCAGACTATACCTGGCCATGGGAATACAAAGATGAATGACATGTCAAAGGTCAGTGCTCTCGAGCAGCTCAGTGTCTATCAGGAAAGAGAAAGAAAGAGGAAAAACAGAAAGAAGAAAGAGAATTTGAACAAAGTTACAATACAATGAAGAAAATACTCATAATAGAAAGGAACTATAAAACCAAGGAAGCAAATGAGTGGGAGAGTCCAGAAAGGTTTCCCAAAGGCGCAACAAGAAAGGTTCCCAAAAGACTCAACATTTGAGTTGGGTCTTGAAGGATGAATAGAAGTTCATCCATGAAAAGAGGGCAAAGGGCGTTCTAGACAGAGAGAGCACCAAATGCAAAGGCACAAACAGCATATTAAACAGCATGACCTCTTCAAGGATGACAGGAAGTTTGCTATGGCTAGAGGCTTAGGACCGGTGGAGAAACTAGAAAAGTATGTAAGAGCTAGATCTTGAAGCCCCTCCACTTTTGTAAGTTCTGGAGCACTTTTGGAGGATTTTAAAAAGAAGAATGAGGCCGAGCACGGTGGCTCATGCCTGTAACCCCAGCACTTTGGGAGGCTGAGGCGGGAGGATCACCTGAGCCCAGGAGGTCAAGATCAGCCTGGGCAACACAGCAAAACCCCTTCTCTACAAAAAATTTAAAACATTAGCCAGGCACAGTGGCGCACACCTGTAGTTACTAGCTACTCAGGAGGCTAAGGCAGGAGGATCACTTGAGCCTAGGCGTTCCAGGCTACAGTGAGCTATGACAGTGCCACTGTACTCCAGACGGAGTGACAGAGCAAGATCCTGTCTCTATTAAAAAAAAAAAAAAAAAAAAAAAGAATGACAGGATTATAGGTCTACCAATGACTAGCTTTGTAACTTAATAAGTTAACTCTAAGCATTAGTTTCCTTTTTGTAAAATGAGGGTATTGGCTGTTAAGAGGCTCTAAGGAATTCTGTTAAGAAGATTAAATAAGATAATAGCTAAAATAAGTAAGATTATAAGATTATAAGACATACAGCAATAAGCACATGAAGAGATATTTAGCATCATTAATCATCAAGGAAATGCAAATCAAAATCATGAGATAGCACTTCATACCCACTAGGATGGTTATAATAATAATTTTTTAAAAACAAAAATAACATCCAGTATTATGTTGAGTAGAAGTAAATATTTTAAAAAATAAAAATAAAAATAACAGAAAGATATACAACTATTATGTACTCATAATAATTAAAAATTTAAAAATAAAAAATAAATTTAAAAAAATAACAGGTGTTAGCCAGAGTATGGAGAAATTAGAACCGTCATATACAGTTGATGGGAATGTAAAATGGTTCAGCCACTTTGGAAAACAGTCTGGCAGTTCCTCAAATGATGAAAAATAGAGTTACCCAACAATTTCACTCCTATATATACAAGAGAAATTAACATATGTCTATACAGAAACTTACATAGGAATGTTTATAGTAGCATTATTTGTAACAGATAGAATGTGGAAACAACCCAAATGTCCATCAGTGGACTAGCAGATAAACAAAATGTGGTATATTCATGCAATGGAATGTAATTCAGCCATAAAAAGAATGAAGTACTGATACAGCCATGGGCTGTATAACATTTTGGTCAACAATGGACCATATATATCATGGTGGTCCCATAAGATTATAATACTGTATTTTTACTGTACCTGTTCTATGATTATACAGAGTTAGACACAAATATTTACTATATATAGTGTTACAAATGCCTACAGTATTCAGTATAGTGATATGCCGTACAGGTTTGTAGCCTAGGAGCAATAGGCTATACCATATAGCCCAGGTATATATTAAGGTATATATTAAGGTGTAGTAGGCTGTACCATCTCGATTTGTGTAAGTAACTCTATGATGTTTGTACAACAACAAAATTGCCTACCAACAGATTTCACAGAATATATCCCCATTGTCAAGTGATGCATGACTGTACATGCTATATGGATGCTCATGCTAAGTGAAAGAGGCTAGTCATAAAAGACCATCTATTTTATGATTTTATTTATATGAAATGTCCAAAATGGGCAGATCCATAAAGACAGAAAGTAGATTAGTGGTTATCAGGAGCTAAGGAGATACGGAAACTGGGAGTAACTATTAATGGGTATAGGGTTTCTTTATGAAGAGACGAAAATGTTCTGGAATTAGAGGTTGGTGATGGTTGTACAACTTTGTGAATATACCAAAAAACTCTGAGTTGTACATTTTCAAAGGGTAAATTTTATGGTATGTGAGTTAAATCTCAAATGAATAAATAGCTAATATTTGGGTGTTTATTAGGCACCCAAAGCACTTTACACTCATTATCTAGTTTTAGTCCTCACAATAGCCTTACATGGTAAGTACTGCTGGGATCCCCATTGTGTATAGAAACTGAGGCCCAGAAAAATTAATAGCAAATCTCCTCCAAGATTGCAGAATGAGCAAGTGAATGGAGAGTGGAATTCAGGCAGACTGACTGTAAGCCAGCATGCCTAAGTGTTGCACGTTCCTGCCCCCCATAATGTATGTAAAATGTCTAACACAATGCCTGGCATGCAGCTAGTGCTCAATAAATGTTAGACATTATTGATATGATGACCCAATTTGCATACCCAAAAGAAAACCTGAGACAATATGGGGGAAAGGAAATGGTGGAAGAGGCAGGGAGAAGGGAGACCGATTTAAAGGTTTAATGCAATTGTGAAACCAAGAAATGGTGAGGAACTTGACTAAGACAATGGCAGTAAAGCTGTTTTTTTTTTTTTGGAGCAAAAACCAGGAACTTTCTCAAGAAAATAGGAATTATCCTATACATTGGGGTCAGTTACAACTTGATAACATTTAAATCTACAGGACTTGAACATAACTTGCATTCATAATAGTACTCTTGAGTCAAGAAAGGTTTAAGTTATTTTCAGAATATGTGATTAAGTCATGGAAACGGGTAATACATTTTAGATTTTCTTCTTTCATTAGAGTGACTTTATAAGTTGAAACAGCAAGTTAGACTCATTTATGTGGGACATCCAAAATTCAAATGGGAACATTTTAACTATCTGTAAGAGTTAAATATCTGTAATAGTCCTAAGAATATGACAGAATTAAGATTTCCATCAAGTTCAATGATCTTTAAAAAGGGGTTGGAAAAGTCAATTATACATTTTAGGAACCATTAAGTTCGAAAGTCTTTGGAATAGAATGAAAAAACATGTATTTCTAAGAGTAGACCGAAGATTAGGTAGCAAGTGTAACTTGAATTAAGGTTGTGGTCAAGAAGACCATCTCTTTTAAGAGAGATGGTTATTAATCTAGAATTAGAGTCCTATCAGGGTCACCAAAACAAACCTCATTAGCCTCCTTATCAAAAAATCCCTGGGTCATAAAGAACTTCAGCTAGCTGGACTGCTAATTATATTCTTTGGTGGATAAATATCCTTTAGCTCTGGGAAGATTTAGAATTAAGTACAGATGATCCGCGACTTATAATGGGGTTATATCCCAATAGACTCATTGTAAGTTGAAAGTATTATAAGTCAAAAATGCATTCATTTACTACCCTGTTAATCCTATCATAAAGTCAAACAATCATAAGTCAAACTATCATAAGTTGGTGACTGTCTGTATTAAAAACATTTAAGTGGCTGGGCGTGGTGGCTCACGCCTGTAATCCTAGCACTCTGGGAGGCTGAGGTGGGTGGATTGCTTGAGCTCAGGAGTTCAAAAGCAGCCTGAGCAAGAGTGAGATCTCCTCTCTTAAAAAAAAAAAAAAAATTTAAGAGCTATGGTTTGAATGTTTGTATCCTCTCCAAAATTCAGGTTCAAACTTAATCCCCATTGCAACAGTATTAAGAGGCAGGGCCTTTAGGAGGTGAGTAGGCCATGAGGGCTTTGCCCTCTTGGATGGGATTAGTGCCCTCGTAAAGGAGCTGAGGGAGTGAGTTTGGCCCCTTTTGCTCTTCTATCCCTTGCACAATGTTCACCCCCTTCAGAAGATGCAGCAAAAAGGCACCATCTTGGAAGCAAAGAGCAGCCCTAACCAGACACGGAATGACCTGGACTTCCCAGCCTCCAGAACAGTAAGAAATAAATCTCTGTTCTTTACAAATTATCCAGTCTTGGGTATTTTGTTATAGCAGCATAAATGGACTAAGATAGGAAAGATTTAAAATTAAGTATAAAAACATTAAAGAGAATCAAAACCATAGCTGAGAAAGCCTCACTGAGAAGATGGCACTTTAGTAGAACCCAAAGGAGGTAAGAGAGAGAGTCATGTGGGTATCTGGGGAAGAGTATTTTAGGCAAATGGAACAGCAAATGCAAAGGCCCTGAGGTGGAGCAGTCAAGGTGTTGGAGGCACACCAAGGAGGGATGGGAGAGCAATGGGAGACAGAGTCAGAATGGGAAGGCAGCTTATGAGAGAAGTAGGACATGGTGAGACCAGATTTTGTAAGGCCATGTAGACTATTGTGGGGCCTTTGGCTTTTAATCTGCGTAAGATTGGGAGCTGCTTGATGATGGGGAGCCACTGACCAGTTTTGAGCAAGAAGTGACATTGAAGCACATCAAATCTTCTAAATTTATTAACATATCATTGTGTCACTGAATGGGTTAAGCCTATTAGACAGAAATTCTGTTTTGTCTAAAAATAGGATTTAAGTGATACAAGATGAATCAAGTATTACTCTACCTTACAAAGTTTTTGCTGGACCTCAAGTCAAAGCTAGTGATTTCAGGGCTATGAGATAAGGTCTGGCTGGTTGGCCTCTTTCATGGGGTCAGAAATTTACATGGCCAGCTCCCTGGAAGAAGGCCCTATACTCATGATGCCTCCTGCTGAAATCTTACAGCACATAAGCGCATTTGGCCAAGGGTCCCAGGCAAGATTCTCACTTCCCAGTTACCACTTGTGTGGCCAGGGAGGTTCTCAGGAACAGACATCTGATCCCCGGCTATCAGTGAAGGGCTCTTACTCCAGTCCATACCTGAGGCATGGAGGGGATAAGACTGGAGAGGAAGCTTGCTGGGGATTTTGGACGCTTTGGTGAAAAACATCAGTCAAGGTTCTTGGAGCAGGCGAGCATTGTGACCGACTGGCCCTTCCGGAGACCCCGTTAGGAGTTAACGCAGAGCAGGAACCGGAGGCATTCGCTGGCACCTCTGGCCTACAGGGGAAACTCCGCGCTTAATGCGGGTTCCCTCATCTGCAAAGTGGAATAACCATCAGCCTGACTGGGGGGATTATTTTATGTGAAATTAAGTGAAATAATTCATATAGGCGAAAACACTCCAATTACTAAATAAAGTTCTGCAACTATAAAGGTTTATTAAGAATAGAGGTGATACTGACGTGTGTAGTTAGAAGCCCACTAATGAATCTACCGCTTCCAAACGCGTCTTGGAAAGATGCGGAGTGTGGCTACTGGCACAATCAACGATAAATAAGCGCATTTGAAGGGGAAGGGAACAAACCGCTAACTTGCAAAAGAGGCGGTCTACACAGGTAGAATATGAGCACGTAGGGTTCCGTCACGAGACAAATAGTTGGAGCTCAAATATTTGCCAGGCGCAGTAAGTCTGCCTTCGGTCCAAGCCCAGATGTGTCGCATCATGAGGCAGAAGCAAGGATGGCGGATGTGCCGAGAAACTCGGGCTCCTGCCCCGGAGCCACCCTTCCGAGGCGACGCCCCCGCCCCGCCCCGCGCGCCCCACCGCGCCGCCGCCCGTCACTCCGCCGCGCAGCCCGCGCCGCCGACCCTCCGGAGCCCGCGGCGCCCGACGGCTGCAGACACGCCCGGCGCCGTCCCCGCGCCGGCTCCCCGCCGCCGCCGGCAGGAGGCTCCGCGCGCCTTCCCGCCTTTCCCCGGGCCGCGACCCGGCCGGGCCGGGCGGCGAGGCGGACGCGGGCGCTGGCGGCGACGGCGCGGCCATTGTCCCGCAGCCCTCCCGGGCGCGCAGGAGGGGCCGGCCCGGCGAGCGGGGAGGCGCGGCCGGGCGCGGGGAGGGGCGCCGGGGGCCGGTGCCCCGCCGCCGCCCGCCGCTCCCCGCGGGCCGCCCCGAGGCCGTGGCCGCCGCCGCCGCCGCCCGCGCCGCCTTTGTGACCGTCTCCAGTCCCTCGGAGCCGGCGCGTCGCCGCCGCCGCTGCGCCCCGGGCTGCAAATGGCGCCCGCCCGCCCCGGCGCCTCCCGCCGCTCCCGCGGCCCGGGGACGTCTGGGGGCGGCGCGCCCGGGCCCGCATCCCCGCGCCGCTGCCGCCCGGGCGGTCAGAGCCCGCGCCGCCGCCCCAGCCAGGCTCGCGGCCGGTCCCGGGCAGCCCCGACGCCCCGCCCGCCCTCCGCCCGCGCCGCGCCGCGCGCAGCCACTTACCGCGGGCCGAGGCGCACCGGCCGGTCGCGCGCGCGGGCGGGGGGACGATTCCCGGTTCTCGGCAGGGGAGGGACCCCCTTTCGAGGCCGTTCCTTTGCGCCCTAAAACAAGTAGCCCCAACGTGAGAGAAACAAAAGGTATTTGCTGACGTGGGCGTTGGACAGAAACGCCCGAGGGCTGGGGACACAATTAAAGGGGCAACGCACAGATTTCAGGCACCAACCAGCAGCGTCGCCCACTCCCCCTGCCCTTGCCCACACCCCGCCGCACCCTCCAGAGGCACTGGGGTGCCCAGATTCTCTAGCAGTAGACTGCGGATCATTATTTTAGTCAGGAGCTTAAATTTAAAATTGTACTTTACGTTGGGAAAGGCGCCTCCGGAGGGCAGAAGGGCTGGATTTCTAGGATCTGGGGAATTTGGTTTAGGAAAGAGGGAGGGACTTAGGCGTGCCACAATTACTGTATAAGTACATGTGACATTATTGTACTTAAGTTTAGCAACGTCAAATGTGAGGGATTTCCACAGAATTCTCGCCTTTATTGAAGCAGTTATTTTAGTCGGGCATAACCTTTTGTAGACCTCTACAGGTCAGAAGCATTTCATTTGAAGAGGAAAACCCAGAAAGGCTGAGATAAGAGAACATAATTCTTAGTTAAGTCCAGAGAAAATATAAAATTAGTAAAAACAGCAAGTTTTGTGTTTTCAAATGCAAAAATTCATTGTACATCAAGCCTCTCTTTTGACATATTTACATCTCTAATATTTAGAGTACAAGTATCAGGTTATACATTTGCTAAAATAGTAAATCACTGAATTTTCACTGTTACTACAGAAGCATTAATTCCATAAACTAAATTAGCTTTCTAGTTCCTTATGGTAGGTCAGGTAATGAGTACTGTGTTATAGTAAAACTGGGGTGAAAAGACTCAAATTTTCAAAACGTACGTTTAGTTTTTTCGTGGCTTCCTTTCCTATGTCATAATTAGTCACATTGAACAAAGTTTTATTACTTTGGTTTTACCAATAATTAGCTACGAATTTTGAGGATCATCTCTATGAGGATACAAGATATTCACAATTATCTCTTCATGTCACTTCTGAATTACTGCAGAGGTGCTCGGCTATTTAGTTGCATTTTCCTCACATTCTGAACAGGAAAGGGGGAAGATGTTGAAAAACGTTAGGTGTCAGGAGTGTTGGATATCCTCAGGCTACTCGGCTAGCACCCCCATTGAGAATTCCCTCAGAAAGACCTAGACGTTGTTAGAGCAAACGGTTTTATTTTAGCCTTAGTTAATTAAAACATGCAAAAGAGTTCCACAAACATGTTCCTCAAGTGAGCACATCAGGTTGGTGATAAACTCTTTGTTGCAAGGAAGAAGTTATGGGAGTTTTTTCCCTCACATTCATCCTCCTGGCTTTGGGAGTTCATGCTTCTCTGAGCTGGTGCTCCACCATTGACATGTACTTCTCTTAAGCTCTGTTGTTTTTCCTCCCACCACTTCAGTTCACATTCTTAAGGGAGATAATTCATTCCAATTTTAACAGATGTTTATCAGCACCTACTACGCATAAGGTTTTTATTTTAGTCTCTCGGGATGCAATGGTGAGCAAAAAATTCACCTGGTCCCTCCTGTTATGGGATTTGCAGTCTAGTGGGAAAGACATGGTAATCAAATAAATGTATAATTTAAAAAGTGGATAAGTCTGAAGGAAAAGTACGTAGGACAATGAGAATATAGATGAATTAAGAACCTGTCTTATGAGGGAGGGAAGGGAGGTTGTTCAGGGAAGACTTCCTTGAGGAAGTTATCTTGATTGGAAATCTGGAGTAGGAATTAATAGGCAAAGGTGTGAGCAGTCACGAGCATTCCAGATAGAAGGAGCAAAATGTACAAAGGTGCTTGGTAGAAGGGATCATAGCATAAAAGTCTGATGAGGCTGGAGTGCAGAGTGCGGGAGTCAAGAGATGAGACAGGAGAAGCAAGTAGGGGTCAGACTGCCAGGGCCTGGTGGGGCCATGTGAAGAACTATGGAAACCATGAATGTGTTTTAAGCTGGGTGGGGTGTGTGTGACATGATGAGGTAAGCGTTTTGAGAAGATGGCTGTATAGAAGATAAATTAGAGGGAGAGAAGAGTGCATTACAGTGGTCCAGCTAAGAGATGATGGAATTTTGAACTAGAGTGGAGATAGAGGAGGCGGATAGAAGAGGGGAGATCAACTGAAGTAGAGAGATAAATAGAGATAATAGGTTGACTGTGGCTGGGCACGGTGTCTCACGCCTGTAATCCTAGCACTCTGGGAGGCGGAGGCGGGAGGATCTCCTGAGCTCAGGGGTTTGAGACCAGCCTGAGCAAGAGCGAGACCCCATCTCTAGTGTTAAATACTGCTAAGAGAACAAGTCTAAGAGGAAATGTCTATTAGATTTAACAACTTAGAGACCATTGACTTCAGAGAACATGATTAATCTTGAAAAATGCAGGGGGGGGTTCAGATTAGAGGGATAAATAGGGGATGAAGAAATAGAGATGATGAGAATAAACAACTCTTTTCAGAGATTGGGTTCTAAAGAGGATGTTGCAGTTACCTTTACCATGTAATAAACCAACCCAAACTTAGTAGTATAAAACAAAAACTATTTTATTATGCTCATGGATTCCATGGGTCGAGAATTTGACAGGTCACAGCAGGAATGGCTTGTCTCTGTTCCCTGATGTCTGGAGCCTCATCTGGGAAGACTCAAATGACTGGGGGTGACTTGAACTGCTGGGAACTGGAATCATCTGGAGGTTTCTTTACTCATGGGTGTTGAACCTAGTCTGAGATCACTTGAAGGCTGGGCTCAGCTGAGACTGTCATCTAGAGCACTTACACATTGACTCTCCATGTAACTGGGGCTTCTTGCAGCATGGCAGCTGGGTTCTGAGCGGGAGTGTTCCAAGAGAATTAGGAAGGAGCTGCATGACCTTTTCTACCTATCTATGGATGTTGCATTACCTCAGTTGCTATATACTTTAAAGCAATCACAAGCCTACCAAGTTGCTATCAACTTTATACCCAGTCACAAGCCTACCAAGATTCAAGCAGAAGAGGACACAGTTCCTATCTCTTAATGGGCAGAATGTCAAAGAATGTGGGGTCATCTTTAAAAATTATTACAAATGAGGAGAGCGGGTGGTAGCCAGAAAGAGATATGGATAAAAGAATTTTTTAAAAAACATGTTTAAACACTGATAAAAGCATGAAGATGAGAGGGAGATCTTGAATATACAGGAAGAATAACTAATTGTGGCCAAATATCTGAAAATTCAGGGAGAAGATCAAAATCTCAGATAGAGAAATATCCCCTACGCAGGAAAACTGATAACTCCACTATCGCATTGAAACTGGAGGGCCAAGAGAAGAGCATGGATAGGTGTGGTGGTTTTAACATGCCCACAAATTCTTTGAAACTACTCCATTCAGGAGGTAGATCCTAATTCCCCTCTGCATGAGTGTGGGCTGGACTTAGTGACTTGTTTGTAAAGGATAGAATAAAGTGGAAATGATGGTGTGTAGTTTCAGAATCGTGGTCGTAAAAGGCATAGCAGCTTCCTGCTTGTTCTTTCTTTCTGTCTTGGATCAGTTGCTGTGGAAGAAGGCAGCTGCCTGGGGATACTCAGGCAGCCATGTGGAGATGAACTGAGGTCTCTGCCAACAGCTATGTGAGCGAGCCATCTTGGGATTTATCCTCCAGTTGCAGACAAGCCTTCAGCAGATTGCAATCCACTAACTTGACTGTAATCTCATGCGATACCCTGAGCCAGAACTACCCAGCTAATCTGCTTCTGGATTCCTGACCCTCAGAACCTTGTGAAGTAATAAATAGTTGTTGTTTTTTTTTTTCAAGGCTAGGAATGGAGATAAATAGTTGTTGTTTTAAACGATTAAGTTGTGGGGATAATTTGTTATGCAGCAATAGATGAATTATTCAGATTGTGGCACCTAAAGTGCTGCCATAACAAAAACCTAAGAATGTGACTTTGGAACTGGGCATTGGGTGGAAGCTGGAAGGACTTTAAGGTATTAGTGTAAGCTTGACAATTCTTCCAAAAAAAAAGTCAAGTTCTGATGGTCTTTGGGGAAGCTGCAAGTGAGGGCTTATAGGAAAATCTAAAAATCTTATTGGAAACTGGAGGAAAGGGAGTCTTTGTTAGGTATTGGCAAAAAATTTACCTACACTGTTGCCTGCAGTGAGGCAAAAAGTAGAAAGTATACCTAATGAACTTGATGATCTAGCTAAGGAAATTTCCCAGCAGAGTGTTGAAGGAACCATGTGGTTTCTTCTTGCTGCTTGTAGTAAAATGTGAGAAGAGAGAGAAAAGCTAAAGAAAGGATGGTTAAACAAAAGGAAGCCAGAGCTTTTGGCCAGAGCCGCCATCTTCCAGTAATTTGCCAAAATGACGAACACAAAGGGAAAGAGGAGAGGCACCCGATACATGTTCTCTAGGCCTTTTGGAAAACATGGAGTTGTTCCATTGGCCACATATGTGCGAATCTACAAGAAAGGTAATATGGTAGACATCAAGGGAATGGGTACTGTTCAAAAAGGCACACCCCACAAATGTTACCATGGCAAAACTGGAAGAGTCTACAACGTTACCCAGCATGCTGTTGGCATTGTTGTAAACAAACAAGTTAAGGGCAAGATTCTTGCCAATAGGATTAATGTGAGTATTGAGCATATTAAGCACTCTAACAGCCGAGATAGCTTCCTGAAACATGTGAAGGAAAATGATCAGAAAAAGAAGGAAGCCAAAAAGAAAGGTCCCTGGGTTCAACTGCAGTGCCAGCCTGCTCCCCCCAGAGAACCAACAGAAAGGAGCTGAAGCTGCTGGAACCTGTTCCCTATGAATTCATGGCATAAGAGGCGTAAAAAATAAAAGACTCCCTAATTGTAAAAAAAAAAAAGAAGCCAGAACTTGCTGGCTTGGGAAATTCCCAGCCTCTTCAGGTGGCAAATGATGCCAAAATTAAGAAATGACTTCTGAGCAAAATTTAAATTCAGGGTAATGCCAGGGAAACACAGTCTACAGATGAAGTCAAGGGTATGGCTGTAAAATCCTTCGTTAAGATCTCAGAAAGATCTAAGATGGTATTTCAGAATACTGTTTAGTTAGAGAAAAACTTCTCTAAAGATTTTAGGCGTGTGATTTATGGATCCTGTCAATCAAGCAATAGGGCTTCTAAGAAGCTTAGGGATATTAGCCCTCAGCAGAAGCCCAAGCTAGAGATGGGCTTATCTTGAAGAGTTTTGTGGGGGTGGTTTTTGTCTAGTGGAGTGAACCCCAAGAAAATTCATAAGAGACCTACAACTTTAAGAGAGTGTTCAGAGGAACACTGCCAGCTGGACTGAAAGGGTCATAGGCAGTACAAAATGGAAAGATGAATTCTGAGCCCAAAAAATCTACTGGCAGGATAAAATCTGTGAAAACTACACAACAGCAAATGTGGGATACCTTTGCTGCAAAAGGAAGGATGACTTAGAGGACAGAACTAAGAACCCAGAGGGTAAAACCAAAAGCCATGGATAATTATCCCCAGGCTCTGAATCCTAATCAAGGAATTTCCAACATTTTCCCAGCTGGATTTCAGAATTGCTATGGACCAGTGATTCATTTGTGCTTACATTTCTTCCCATTTTAAACAGGAATGTGTATAGTAGTTATCCTGTCTTTTCCACCTTTGCATTCTGGGTGTGTATAAGGAAGATAACTTGTCTCTTTGGTTCACAGGTTTTCATATCAAGAGGAACTGTACTTGAGAAGCTGTATAAGATGTGGATGAGAGTGGTCAGACACTGGATGATATGGAATTTTAAACCAATCTCTGAAATATGAACAGGAGATTAATGGCCAGAGAGGAAGGGTATATATTTTCTGAATTGGGGGAATGATGTATTGGTCATTGATTAATTTGAAATAGATTTGTCTGAGAGTGACAGAAAAACCAGGGCAACAATGGCTTAAACAAGATGGAAGTTTTGTGTCTTTTTTAATGTAAAATTCTGGAGGTAGAGATGGTCCAGGACTGGTGGTATAGCTCTGTTTATGAAGCTCTCAGTGAACCAGGGAAACAGGTGGTAAACTGTTACCACCTTTCTTCTCCACTATGCCTAGAGTGTGGACCTCATGCTCCTGCTCTAAAATTGACCTCCAACCCCACATTCTAAGCAGAAGGATAGAGAAAAGGGGAAGAAAGGATAAAGGACATAAATAAGGAGTCTTCAAAAAGTTCATGGAAAAGGCATATTATGAAAAAACTATGCATGGATTCCAAAAATTTTTTGCACCAAAATAAACTCATACTAACTTGTTATAACATGTTTGAACAGGATCCAGTTTGAGGCACTAAGAAGGATAAGACATTAATTTGAAAACAGCAACATGAATTCTGCTAAAATTGAAGCAAGTACAAATATCAAATTTGTGGTGAAGCTTGGGTGGAAGAATGGTGAAATCATTGATGCTTTATGAAAAATTTATGGGACAATGCCCCAAAGAAATGAGTAGTTTACAAATGGATAACTCCTTTTAAGAAGGGACAAGATGATGTTGAAGTTGAAGCCTAAAGTGGCAGACCATTCATATCAATTTGTGAGGAGAAAATTAATCTTGTCCATACCTTGATTGAAGAGAACTGATGATTAACAGCAGAAACAATAGCCAACACCATAGACATCTCAACTGGTTCAGCTTGCAGAATTCTGACTGAAAAATTAAAGTTGAGCAAACTTTCTGTCCAAAATTGTTGTGCCCCTCAAATCACCTGCAGACAGGAGTAGAGCTTTCAATGGAAATTTTAAACAAGTAGGATAAAGATCCTAAAGTATTTCTTCTAAGAATTGTAACAGGAGATGAAACATAGCTTTACTGGTATGCAAAAAATTCAGGACAACAGCATCTGGCTACCACATCATGGCTATTGTCATGGAACCCCCAATGCTTCCACCTCCTAATACTATGAAATTAGGAATAGGCACTGAAATCTCTGCTAGAGCCCCTCAGAAGAATGAAGTACTTTCAGATTATGCTTGCAAGAAGGTCCAATGTACCCATGAACATGGCCACTGCCTCACATATCTTAGTTCTTCCGTTCCAGTCTCATGTAAATGCATCTATTTGAACTATAGCTTCAGGGAAGTCTGGGAAATGTAGTTTTTAGCTTCACAGCCTATGCAGTAGTGGAAGGCATACTAGAAGAGGATTGCAAAGTGTGTTGAGTGAACCAATACACAGTGTATGCCAAGTCCATCATTTTGTATACTAGGTATGCATACAACCTTCTTTCCATACTCAGATTTCAAAAAACAACAATAGCAACAAAATGTTCCCATCTAATATAATTCAACTACCATTATAGAAAAAAAAATCTTATCCACTCTGTGAAAGGGAATGCTCAATGGCCAATCAGGAACTGCATCAGTATCTGGAAAATGTTCATGTCTCATCTATTCAGTCACAATATCGTCATAATATTCTATAATCAAGAAAGAAAATATATGTAGCTACTGCAGTGTCTATTTCTGAAACTGGAAAAATATTGCCTGGTCACAAGGCAATTGTTGACATTTATCATTTCCTTTCTCTACTTCCTATTCTATGTTCCATAGTTATCTTTGTCTCATGATATTTTTATTTTACATTATATTTTATTAGATATTAGGATTGCTATCATCTGGGTTATTTTGTATATATGTCTGGTATAGCTTTTTCTATCCTTCTATTTTCAACTTTTGTTTCTTTTGGTTTTAAATATATGTTTTGATGAAACATATTGTTGGAATTTTAAAATATCTGTTCTGAGAGTCTCTGCCTTGTAGTTTTGAATTTAACCCAATTGTATTTATTGTATTAAAATTAAATTTAAACTTACTCTGTCATATCATTTTATATTTTATACTGTTTTATTCCTTTTATTTTGTTGTTCTTCCATATAATCCATTGGCTAGATTTAGTTTTCTTGTGCTGTCCATTTATATTTTGTTCTTATTGTGGTTGGCCTTTATTACTTATACTCATGTTTTTTGCCTTTATGGATATAACAAATGTATCAATATCTATTTCTTCCCTTAACAAGAATATATTTAAGCATATCCTCAAGTCTCTTTCTTCTCCACCCCCTCTAATATGGATATTATTTGTTATGGATTCTCTTTTTATTTTCATTGAAATAAACCTTGTCCTTTAATTTTAATTTTAATTTTTTTAATGAGATGGTCTTGCTGTGTTGCCCAGGCTGGTCTCAAACTCCTGCCTCAAGCAGTCCTCCTGCCATGGCCTCCCAAAGTGCTAGGATTATAGGCATGAGCCACCATGACCGGCCAAACCTTTTCTTTTAAAGATGAAGGTAAACTTTACCAAAGTATTTGACCACTCTTATTTCCTGTACCTCTTGCAGCATCTTCTGGACTTATTTCTTATATCGAATACTTTCTTCAAGGTTGTTTTCAATGTATATCTTTGTGTAGCAAAGCTTCTAAGGCTTTTTGTGCTGAAGAATATTTTTATTATGCTCTAACATTTGAATGACAATTAAAATGGATATAAAATTCTAGAATCAATGTGCTCTTTCTTGGATACATTAAAACATATTGCTCTATTTTTATCTTGCATCAAGTGTTGCTGTTGAGCAGTGTGGTATCAATTTGCTATTTTCTTATTCTCTTTGTCTTTGACATTCTTACATTTTACATTTGATATTCTTACATTTTAACATAATGTGCCTAGGTGTAGATTTTTTCTTACTCTCCTGTTTGGCTGTCTATGGGCCCTTTTAACCTAAGACTTTTCATTCTTTCTAAGTCTGGGAAGGTTACCTTCATTATTTAAAATATTATTTCCTCCTCTCCATTTTTTTCCTTCTCCTTCTGGGACCCCTAATTTTTCAGATGTTGGCATTTCTACTGCTGTCCTCCATGTCTCTTGGCTTTTATTTTTATATCCTCAATTTCTTTGTCCTTTTTTGCTATCTTCTGGGAAAGGTCCTCAATATGATTTTGAAATTTATTAATTTTTTCCTTGACTGTATCCTTCCTGCCATTATTTTATCTCTCTTTTTTTCTCTTTCTCTCTCTAATATGACTGGTTATTCTACCTCTTGCGTTCTTTTTTTTTTTTTTCTTTTGAGACAGGGTCTCACCCTGTCAGCTAGCTGGAGTGCAGTGGTGCCATCATACCTCATAGCTCACCGCAACCTCAACTCCTGGGCTCAAGAAATCCTCCTGCCTCAGCCTCCCAAGCAGCTGGGACAACAGGCATGTGCTACTACGCCCAGCTAATTTTTTTTTTTTTTTTTTTTTTTTGTAGAGACAGGGTCTCACTATCTTGCCCAGGCTGGTCATGGACTCCTGGCCTCAACTGATCCTCCCACCTCACCCTCCCAAAGTTCTGGGATTACAGGCATGAGCCACCACACTCGGCCTCTTGTGTTCTTCCTTTCAACTACAATATTCAATTCTAATATTTCTTCTTGGCTCTTTTTTATGATTTATTATTATTGTCTCATATTGTTAATATAATCTTTCTCTAAGTATATTTATCATTCTTATTTTAATTTTTGATCTTTCTACTTCAATAATTCTTAGATTATATATTTGTATATATTAATAACAATACACTAAGTTACACACACACGTGTGTGTGTATGTGTGTGTAACTTAACTTATCCTTTTTCTCATGGTAGCTATATTTTGGCCTGTGAACTCATGTTCCCTGGAGGTATTGGCTACTCTGTCTGATAATGCAGCATTTCACAAACTGTGGTAAAGAAGTAAATTGTTTTTGTTCCCAATCTATTGTGGGCCTATTTATTGCAGCAATATCAAATTGTTATAAAACCTTTAAAATGCCTGCTTTCATTTCTGTACTTACCAGAGTTGGGACATCAGTCCTTGAACAACACTTTGATTAATATTGTCCTAATGTGTGTTGGGAAGAGGTCAGGATGGTAGACTATATTCGTCTTTCCAACTTTTCCTTCCTTCACCCCAAGAGGATTATACATCCCCACCCATTTCGGTGTGACTTTCAATGTCTCTTTGTAGGCAGAGTGCCCTTCCCTGCCTCATTGTCTGACTTGGTCTTGTGACGCTTGGGCCAGTGGAATGTAAGCGGTGACAGCATGCTGGTTCTGAGCAAGAGCTCTAGGAGGCATCATGCATTTTCACCAACTCTCTTGTTCTTCCTCTTTGCTGCAAGAACAGTATGACCCAAATAGGGGCTGCTCTTACAGCTCAGCCTAGGTCATGGAGTGAGCCACAGAAGTTGACCTGCAATCACCAACATGTAATGTGAGCAAGAAATATATGTTGGCTTTTGTAAACCAAGGGTTAGCAAATTACAGTCCCTTGGTTTGCCAAATCCAGTCTATTGTCTGTTTTTGTAAAGCCCACAAGCTAAGAATTTTTTTGCATCTTTGACGGGGTGAAAAGTAATCAAAAAAGAATAATAATTTGAGATGTGAAAACTATATGGAATTCAAATTTTAGTATTCAAAAATAAAGTTTTATTGGGACACAGCCATGCTCATTCATTTACATATTGTCTATGGCTGCATTCATGCTACAATGGCAGAGCTGAGCAGTTGCAACGGAGATCATATGCCCATTCCATAGTGCCCAAGATATTTGATATCTGTCCCTTTACAGAAAAAGTTGGCCGCTTTTGTAAGCTACAGCGATTTTGAGGTTGGTTGTTAACCCAGCAAAGATGACTAACATAGGCAAGATGAGTTTAAGGAGAGAAGGGAGTAGCTCCAGAGAAGGGAGTGCCAGGCACCCCAAAACCACTCTGGATCACTCCCATTTGCTATCACTGTGGACAGGCAGCCCTTCTGAGCTTTTACCTTTCAACTCTTCAGAAGCAGCAGCATTGGGATGAGGTGGTCTCTTAGCTTGTAATTCCTTGGCCTTGAGTATTTGGAGGAAAGGCTGACAGAGTAAATGTCCACCGGCCCACCCCCATCTTCATTCCCAGGACTTGGCACTGCCCTAACTT
This sequence comes from Daubentonia madagascariensis, assembly GCA_023783475.1. Classification (NCBI taxonomy): domain Eukaryota; kingdom Metazoa; phylum Chordata; class Mammalia; order Primates; family Daubentoniidae; genus Daubentonia; species Daubentonia madagascariensis. The sequence goes on from JAKFHU010000117.1 coordinate 6,024,430, forward strand.
TACCCTGACTTTAGTCTGTCCATGCTGGCAGCCTGGGCTTTACTCATTTTGGTTTTTTTAGGTTGATTTGAGCTCTACTTGGCTCTGGTTTTTTCCCCTTTTTTTATTATCATCTTTCATTGATACATAATAGATGTACAAATTTTTTTGGTACCTGTGATATTTGATACATTCATATATATAATGTGTAAAGATCAAATCAGGGTAATTGGGATATCTATCACCTTAAATATTTATCTTTTCTTTATGCTAGGAACATTCAAATTATTCTTTTCTAGCTATTTTGAAATGTAAAATAGATTAATGTTAGCTATAGTCACCCTTCTGATCTATCAAACACTAGGTCTTATTTCTCTATCTAACCATATATTTGTACCCATTATTATTTTTTTAATTGTGGTAAGCTATACATAACATAAAAGTTGCCATTTTAGTGATTTTTAAGTGTACAATTCTGTGGCATTAAGTATATCCACAATGTTGTGCAACCATCACCACTATCCATTTCCAGAACTTTTTCGTATCTCAAACAGAAACTCTGTACCCATTAAACAGTAACTCCCCATTCCCTCTCCCCCTGTCCCTTGGTAACCTCTAATTTACTTTCTTTCTGTAGGAATTTGCCTATTCTAGGTACCTTATCAGGGCCCTTTATTCTTGTTCCTTCTGACCAGCTTCTTCACATTCAGGTTTCAGTTCTATTGCCACCACTTCAGAGAAACCTTCCCTGACCACCTCACCAAAGCAGCACCCCTTATCTAGTAAGTCAGTATCCCAATGCTCTAATCTTATCACCATCTGAAAATTATGACATATATCTTTGTTGTTGTCTATCTTCCACAACTGAAATATAAGTTTCATGTCTTGTCTATCTTGATTACTGTTATATCCTTATTATACATGACAAGTCTTAGTAAATGTTTCTTGAATGAATGAATAACAATAGGAAGTAAAGTGTATGTGTTTTTTCCTCCAGTGGGCTTAGAGTGAGCAGTTGGCAAACTGGGATCCCTCTATTGAGGGATGTGAAGGTGTGATTTCTGCTTGCTGGGGACCACCAGGAAATGTTGCACTCAGCCCAGCACAACAGCTTCCTCCATGCTGCCTGCATCTGGACAATGCAAGCCTCCCCCAGAGCTGCATGCAGTGAGCAGGCATCAGTGTCTTTGTCCCAGCTGCCTCCTGATAAGAACTTATGTTTTCAAACCTGGCATCCTTGGACCTCTCCCCCAGGTGCACTCCATTCTGCAAATACTGACGATCTACCACACCTTCTTCCCAAGAACTCAGGGTCTTAGATGTACCTGAGATCTTCGGACTCCAGCAGATTGTCAGCTATCTAGTGGTGTGGCTGTCCTAGCAGGGAGCTGGAGGAGGTAAAGGGGAATTATGCTCAGGCTGCCATTTTCCCTCTTACTTGCATTCTGATATATATTTTCTTGAATGGAAGAGAAAGAGTTGGTGTTAAAGCCAGGAACTCTGTGTAACATACAGCCTACCTAATCTACGCCAGAGATGGTAATGAGCAACCATTACTGATGTTTTGTTTATAGTTGCAGTAACTGTGAATTACAGATGCTTTATTACCCCTCATATGGGGAGTGCGGTTCAGCAAAATGCTGGTACAGGTATGGAACTGTTACGAATATGAACATTGTCTGTTATGGGTGTCTTCGTGCAAAGTAGGGTGAAAACCCCCACCCTGAAGCCCTAAACCCAACGGCTTGCAGTGGCTCATACAGTCTCCATGATCTTCACGTTCCTCACCATCCCCTCCAGGCTCCTCCCCCAGCCCCGTGGAGCTGCCTCACTTACCCACCCCAGCCACAATGTGCCCCCTCTCGCCTCCGCACATACTTTCTTCCCTCCGTCCAGATTATACTGCCCTTCACCTTCATTTGCCTGGAAAACTCCTATTTTTCCTTCAAGATTCAGTTCAGACATCACCTTTCCTGTGAAGCCTTATAGTATCCCAAGAGGTAACTGCTTCCACCTCTCTGCTTCTGTAGGGCCCTAAACAAACATTTCCATTACTGTTCTTATGAAAAGTTCTTATAATTTTTCCTCTGTCCATTTCTTCCAACTACTAAGGACAGGTATTATATCTTATTTTACTATAACTACTTTCATGTATGTGCCCTGTATCAAGTACACTTCTGATGTCAGTAGTGTCCAGTTAGAGACAGAAACCACATCACAAATTTGAAAATGGAAACTTTAGTCTAAAGAATTATTAACTAGTAAAAGGTGATATATCTGTCAGGTTCTTCAGAGAAAAAGAACAATAGGATATATACACACACACACACTCATATATAAACACACACTATATATATATATATTTATTTAGAGAGAGAGCGAGAGCAAGAGCTGAGGAAAGAGAGAGACAAAGAGATTTCTTATAAGGAACTGGCTCACATGATTATGGAGGCTGACAAGTCCAAATCTGCAGTGTGGATGGCAGGCTGGAGACCCAGGAGAGCTGGTAGTAGCTCCAGTCCAAATCTGCTGGAAAATTCCCTCTTGCTCAGGGAGGCTGGTCTTTTTGTTCTAGTCACGCCTTCAACTGATTGGATGAGGCCCATCCATCCACACTATGGAGGGCAATTGGCTTTACCCAAAGACCACAGATTTAAATGTTAATCTCATCAAAAAAACACCCTCCAAGTTGACACACAAAATTAACCATCACAGGTGGTTATCTACTAAAAGGGTAAAAGAGAGCTCCAAAGAAAACAGGAACAGCAAATGTAGCAAATGGCGAGAAGAAGAAGAAGAAGAAAAAAAAAACAAACCCAGGCAGTTATTACCTCTAGGGTTGAAAAAATTTGAGGAAAGAAAAGTTTAAGGAAAGAAAAAATTTGCAAGATTCCTCCTTCCTCCCCCATGGCCCCCTGAGACTGAGATTTAGACCTCTTTGGCGAGGATGTGTACACAGCCTACTGGATGCTGGTGCCACAGGTCTGGGCTAGAAGATCAGTGGCCACCCACCAGAGTGCCAGCAAAACTTGCTGGAGGGTGAGCACCACTCCCCTGGAAGCTGCCCTGAAAGCAGTTCAAGAAGCCCCTGCCTCCGTTACTGCAGTGTCCCTCTGGTGCCTTCTACTAATAAAGGCTAACATTGCTCCAGTTGGCAAAGAATAAATGTCTACAGGGTCCAGCTGGTTGCACAAAGTAGGGCAAAGAAACATAGATTTGGAGCTAAGTCACAATAAATTGATAACTTGCATACATTTGAGAAATAAATGAATGTCTTAATCACCAAAACTGTAACTAGTTAGTAGGACCATGGGTTGTCTGAGATATTCAAATGACAAAAAAAATTTTTTTAAATTTTTTTAAAATTTCAGAATATTAACAAACGCTTTGGTTACATAAATTGCCTTTGCACCACCCGAGTCAGAGCTACAATCATGCCCATCCCCCAGACAGCGTGCACTGCACCCATTAGGCGTGAGTTTACCCATCCCCTCCTCCCCCTCCCACCTGCCTGACACCCAGTGAATGTTTCTTCCATATGTGCACATAAGTTTTGATCGATTAGTACCAATTTAATGGTGAGTACATGTGGTGCTTGTTTTTCCATTTTTGTAATACTTCACTTCAAAGAATGGGCTCTAGTTCCATCCAGGATAATACAATAAGTAGTTCACCATTGTTTTATGGCTAAGTAGTACTCCATGGTATACATATACCACATTTTATTAATCCACTCATGTATTGATGGGCACTTGGATTGTTTCCACATCTTTGCAATTGTGAATTGTGCTGTTATAAACATTTGAGTGCAGATGTCTTTTTTATAGAATGTCTTTCTTTCCTTTGGGTAAATACCCAGTAATGGGATTGCTGGATCAAATGGTAGTTCTACTTTTAGCTCAACATCTCTAATCATCAGGGAAATGCAGATCAAAACCACAATGAGATATCACTTAACTTCAATGAGAATGGCTTTTATCAAAAAGTCCCAAAACAACAAATGTTGGCGTGGACGCAGAGAGATAGGCACATTCATACACTGCTGGTGGGACTGCAAACTAGTACAGCCTCTATGGAAAGTAGTATGGAGATACCTCAAAGAGAAATTTTTTTTTAATTTAATAAAGAAAGGTGTGGGACTTTTCATTGGACGAAAAAGGGGAAATAGGCTGTTAGATAAGCTCCTGGTGATCAGGCAGATAAAAGACTAATAGAGAGTAAAGAGGAAACAACAAGTTAGGTCAGATACCTGTGAATTTGTAACAACTCTTTAACAAATGTAATTATCTTACCTTCATCCCAGAATTAGAAACATATACTTCATATGTTTGTTATTCCAGTAACCATAGTTCTCATGCCACAATTCAAAACACATCATCTGACAATGAACTGCAGTCATGCGCCACATAATGATGTTTCATTCAATAATACACTGCATAGACAACGGTGGTCTCATAAGATTATAATGGAACTGAAAAATTCCTATTGTCTAGTGAGGTCATCGTAGCTGTCATAATGTCACAGCGTGATGCATTACTCACCTGTCTGTAGTGATGTTGATGTAAACAAACCTACTTCTCTGCCAGTCATATAAAAGTATAGCACATATGATTCTGTACAGTACATAATACTTGATAATGATAATAAACACATATGTTACTGTTTTATATATTTACTACAGTATATTTTTAATCATTATTTTAGAGTATATCCCTTCTACTTATAAAATGAAAAGTTAACTGTAAAACAGCCTCAGGCAGGTCCTTCAGGAGATATTCCAGAAGAAGGCACTGTTATCATAGGAGATGACAGCTCCATGCATGTCATTGCCCCTGAAGACCTTCCAGTGGGACAAAGTATGGGGGTGGAAGACAGTGATATTGGTGGTCCTGACCCTGTGTAGGCCTAGGCTAATGTGTTTGTTTATGTCTTAGTTTTTAATGAAAAAGTTTAAAACTAGAAAAAAAATTAAAACTTTAAAAATAGGAAAAAAAAGCTTATAGCATTAGTAAATAAAGAAAGCAAATTTTTTTTAGCCAGGTGTGGTGGCATGCACCTCTAGTCCCAGCTACTTGGGAGGCTGAGCCAGGAGCTCGAAGCAGCAGTGAGCTATGATCATGGCACAGAACTCCTGCCCAGGCGACAGAGGCAAACACTATCTCTAAAAAAAAATTTAAAAAAAAAAGAAAGGAGAGTTAAGAAGTTTTAAAATGAAAAAGTTCATAAAGTAAAAATGTTAAAGTGAGCTAAGGTTCATTTATTATTGAAGAAAGAAAAAAATTTTAAATAAATTTAGTGTGGTCTAAGTGTACAGCGTTTATAAAATCTATAGTAGTGGACAGTAATGTCCTGGGCCTTCACATTCACTCACCACTCACTCACTGACTCACCCAGAGCAACTTGCAATTGTGCAAACTCCATTTCATGCTGAGTACCCTATACGGGTGTATCATTTTTTATCTTTTATACCATATTTTTACTGTACCTTTTCTATGTTTAAATGTGTTTAAATACATGAATTCTTACCTCTGTGTTCTAATTGCCGACAGTGTCCAGGTCATGCTGTACAGGTTTGTAGCTTTGGAGCAATAGGATATACCATATAGCCTGGGTGTGTAGTAGGTTATACTATTGAGATTTGTGTAAGTATACTTTGTGATGTTCGCACAATGACGAAATGTCCTAACGATGTCTTTCTCAGAATGTATCCCCATTGTTAAGTGACACATGAGTGTATTTTCCAAGTTTTGAATTTATTTTCATGAAAACATTTACAAAGGGAATCAAAATGAAATCTTACTTAATTTCATTTAATGTTAATTTACCTAAAAGGATGTCTTATCTAAAGTTACTGGTTAGTGTAATATTAGGCTAGCATTTCCATAATTCATTCTGTTTATGTCTCTACTATATTGGCTACAAAGTGTTACACAAAGACTATCATGTTTCTATTTTATTGATTTTGTTTAATTACACAAGCAATACTTGAACATAGTCCTATAAAAGATTTAAGCAATGCAGAAGTAGAAACATCCCTGGCTTACGATGGTTGAATACACAATTTTTCAACTTTACAATGGTGTGAAAGCAGTATGTATTCAGTGCACTCCTCAGCTGACAATGGGGCTATATCTGGATAGACCAGTCATCATTAAGTTGATTTGATTTATGATATTTTCAATTTACAATGGGTTTATCTGGATGTAGCCCTATTGTAAGTTAAGGAGCATCTATATACATCATTAAAAGTCCAAGTCCTCATTTGCCATGATTAATGATGCTGGACCCAAATTAGACACTTCCTTAGATTTGCTCAGTGGTCTTTTCTCTCACTGTTGTTGAAGGCTCCATCATAAAGATCACTTGATAGTAAGTGCATTCCTCTAGGCTGCAGGAAGGTTCATCAAGCTCCTAAAAGCAGAGGCCATATTGTCCTGGTGCCCTACCATTTTGTTCAGGAAGGCCTACTGTGGGGACCGCTCTTGGTCCCACATGTTGCTCACAGGCATGATTCACCTTTGCCCCTAGCTTATCTGTTGCTGCTGAAGCATGATATTCTGCAAGACTCACTTAGCACCCATGCTTGATGCAATGGTTTGAATATCTGCCCCCACCAAAACTCATGTTGAAATTTAATCCCCAACATGGCAGTATTGAGAAGTCGGCCCCGTAAGAGGTGATTGAGTCATGAGAACTCTGCCCTCGTGAATGGATTAATCCATTCATGGATTAATGGACTAATGGGTTATCAAGGGAGGGGAACTTGTGGCTTTATAAGAAGAGGAAGAGAGGCTGGGCACCATGGCTCATGCCTGTAATCCTAGCGTTTTGGAGGGATCATCCTAGCGCCTACCGCTGAGGCAGGAGGATTGCTTGAGGCCAGGAGTTTGAGACCAGCTTGGGCAACATATCAAGACCTGGTCACTACAAAAAATAGAAAAATTAGCCAAGCGTGGTGGTGTGCACCTGTAGTCCCAGCTACTTGGGAGTCTGAGGCAGGAGGATCCCTTGAGCCCAGGAGTTTGAGGTTGCAGTGAGCTATGATGATGCCACTGCAGTCTAGCCCAGGGAACAGAGTAAGACCCTGTCTCAAAAAAAAAGAAAAAGAAGAAAGAGGAAGAGAGACCTGAGCTAGCATGTTGGCATGCTCAGCCTCTTGCCATGTGACAACCTGCACTGTCCAGGAACTCTTCAGAGAGTCTCCACTAACAAGAAGACCCTCACCAGATGTGGCCCCTTGACCTTGGACTGTGCCTCCAAAACTGTAAGAAATAAATTCCTCATCTTTATAAATTACCTAGTTTGGGGTATTCTGGTATAAACAACAGAAAACGGACTAAGATACTTGCAGACTGGCTGGCCAGGTTGGTTCCAGAAATGTTGGGGAGGTGATGCCTTTTGGGGTATACTTGTCTAGCGGGATACATGAACAAGCAGATAAATCCTTTTCACTTCCTCCCTACTATGGACAGGAAATGGGGTAGGTTCACACAATCTCTCTGATGACATCGCTTTAAACCAAGCATTCAACTGTGCTTGTTAGAAGCTGTCGCCAGCTCAGTAATGCATCTATATTTTTATTGTCTTCCTCCCAGCCGTATTTCCCTTTCCCCTCACACCTGCTTTGCTGGGATTGCACTATCCCAAAACGTTAATTAGCACATAACCTTTGGCTTAGGCTCTGCTTTCTAAAGAAGGAGGTTAAGATACCAAGCCTCTCATTCAACTCTGTTCCCCAAAGTTAGCACTGTTAACAGTCTGATATGTATTCTCCATTAATCTACTCACATAAGTGAGATTTGTGTTTGTTTTGTTGTTTTATATCCATGATACCTATATCATTCTCTACCTTTCTTACCTGAGGCTTGTTTTTAACAATATATGTTGGACATCTCTCCACATCCATACACACAAAATTGATGTTGTTCTTTTTTCCCCACTATTTTATTATAAAATTTTTGAATCATAAAGCAAAGTTGAAAGAATTTTATAGTGTTCAGTATACAGTGAACACCTGTATACTCACCACCTAGACCCTTCCATTAGCATTTTCCTAGCCTTGCTTTGTCTCATACCTGTCAATCCATTCATCCACTCCCTTTCCCTTCTGATGCATTCCAAAGTAAATTGCAGGCATCAGTACACTTCCTCCTTAAAAAATCAGCATATATATCAGTAATTAAAGTTCAATGTTTGCATACATTTTTTTTCTTCAAGGTAAAATCTACATGCAATAAAATGTACAAATCTTAAGTCTACTTTTGCTGAGTTTTAAAAAATCCATACACTTGTGTATCCAAAACCCCTATAAAAACACGGACCATTATCATCACTCCAGCAAGTTCCCTTATGCCCTTTCCAGATCTCTTTCTTCCCCTAAATCCCCATAGGCAACCATTGTTCCAATTTTATAAACATGAAATTTAGTTTTACCTGTTCTGGAACTTCATATAAGTGGAATTGTAAAACATATGCTCCCTTGTGTAAGGGTTATTTTACTCAGCAATTTTTTTTTGAGAGTCATTCCTGTTCTTGCATGTAGCAGTAGTTCATTCATTTATGAGTAGTATTCCATTGTATAAATTGTACATACAAGAGTGTATGTATCTATTCTTGTATTGATGGACACCTGATCTGTTTCCAAGTTTTGGCTATTACGAATAGAGCTGCTATGCACATTCTTGTACAAGTCTTGTTATGCACATAAGTTTTCATTTCTCTTGAGTAAATACCTAGGATTAGAATTGCTGGTTCAGAGAGTAGGTGTATGTTTAGTTTTATATAATAAGAAACTGCCACACTTTTTCCCAAAGTGGCTGTACCATTTTATACTTCCAAAAAACAATGCATGTGAGTGCCAGTTACTATACATTCTTACTAACATTTGGTGTTGTCACTTTTATTCATTTTAGCCATTCTGGTGGGTGTGTACTGATATAATCATTTTAAAGGCTGAACTCATAGATTTTAAAGGCTGCATAGTATTCCATTTGTGTGTGTATGTATGTGTGTATACCATATACCATAACTTTCTTGACTATTCCCCTACAAATGGACATTAAAATTATTTCTGATTTTTCCTATTACAACAATGATGCATGGACATATCTGCACATATGTCCAATTTGTAATATGTCAACTTGGCTGGACTAAACTACATTTCCCATAATTTCCTTTCTTGTATGTTTCCTTTAGGGTGGACCACAAGGGAGGTTTGGGGGAGATCTGGAACGCAGGAGGAAAGCAGCAGCCATGTTGTGATTCATACATATCATTGGTGATCTGCTGACTCACCTCCTTGGATGTGAAGCAGCAGCTGGACCTGCAACTTCTCTACCTTCTCCTGGATCCTCCTTCAGCTTCTCTGACTCCTGGGTTAGGCAAAGGTGTTTCGCTTCTGTGAGACACCCACATCAGCAAAGTTGGAATCAGTGAACACTGACACAGGTTCCAGCCCCTCCCCATGGATTCCAGCTTCTGCTTGTGGGTTCTAGCTGCTTCTGATCTCTCCACTTACATCCGTCTTCCCTTCCCCATTGCCTACCTGCATTTCTGCAGAAGAGATTCACTAGAAGTAGAATTGCTAGGTCAGAGGGTATGGATATTTTAAATGCTGACATATTGTGATGACAAATTGCCCTTCAAAAAGACTCTACCAATTTATTCTCTCACAAATGGTGTATCAAGGTGCTCATTTTCCTGAAACCTCATCAAAACTGGATATTATGAATCATTTTAATTGTTTCAAATTTGATTGGTTAAAAAATAGTAACTATTGTTTTGATTTGTATTTTTGTATCCCTGCTCACCAGTGAGGCGGAACATCTTTTCTGTTTCTTTTTAATACATACAGAGTCTTACTTTGTTGCACAGGCTAGAGTACAGTGTCGCAATCATAGCTTACTGCAGCCTTGAACTCCTGGCCTCAAGCAATCGTCACACCTTAGTCTCCCAAAGTGCTGGGACTACAGGCGTGAGCCACCACACCCAGCCTGAACATCTTTTCATATTTTATTGGGTGTTATATTTCTTCTTCTGTAAATTCCTGTCCATAGCCTTTGTCTTTTTTTCTATTCAGTTATTTGGGCTTTTTCTTAAGGGAGCCCTTTATGTATTATCAATATTAATCCTTTCTCTGTTATATGTTTGGCAAATATGTGATTCTAATCTTTTTTTCTTTTGACTTTGTTTATATCTTCCACTCTACAAAAGATTTTATTCTGATGCAGTAAACCTATTCATCCTTTTCTTTTATGGTCTCTGGGTTTTATGTTCTTCCTTAGGAAAGATTTTCTCACATCAAGTGTACAAAATATTATCCTTTATTTTCTTTTAATACTTTTATTACTTTTTATGTTTAGGACTCTGATCCATCTAAATTTTATTTTGATTTATAGGATCTATTTTTTTTTATAATATAGCTATCCAGTTGTCCCAATAATGTTTATGTAATAACACATCCTTTCCTTAACAGGTTTAAAAAGCTAGATATTAAATTTGTATATAAGTTGGGTGAGATGGTGCACACCTGTAGTCCTAGCTACTCAAGTGGCTGAAGTGGGAGGATCACTTGAGGCCAGAAGTTCAAGGCTGCAGTGCATTATGATCTCACCTGTGAATAGCCATGGCATTTCCAGCATGGGCAACATAGTGAGACCCCATCTCTAAAAAAAAAAAAAAAAGAAAAAAAAATTACATATATTCAAGAGTCTTTTCTGGATGTGATATTCTGGTTCATTTACCTATTCCTTGATATTAGTCCCCTTTCTGTTGCTATAACAGAATACCTGAGACTGGGTAATTTATAAAGAAAACAGGTTTATTTCTTACATTTCTGGAGACTGGGAAGTTCAAGACTGGGGTGCTGTACCTGGTGAGGCCTTTTGCTGTGTCATACCATGGCAGGTGAGAAGGGCACTCAAGAGCCAAACTGGCTTTTGTAACAGACCCACTGTGTTGTAAAAGCCATCATGACTCAATCACCCCTTAAAGGCCCCACCTCTTAATACTGTTTCATTGGGGATTAAGTTTCAACGTGAGTATCAGAGGGGACAAGCATTCAAATAATAGTCCCCCCCCTTTTTTTGAGACAGGGTGTTGCTCTGTCACCCAGGCTGGAGTGCTGTGGCATGATAATAGCTCACTGAAGCCTTGAACTCCTGAGCTCAAGCAATCCTCCTGCCTCAGCCTCCTGAGTAGCTGGGACTACAGGTGTGAGCCACCATGCCCAGTTAATTTTTTTTATTTTTTGTAGAGACAGGGTCTCACTTTGTTGCCCAGGCTGGTCTCGAACTCCTGGGCTGAAACCATCCTTCCACTTTAGCCTCCCAAGAAGCTGGGACTACAGGTGCACACCACCATGCCTGGCTCACCATGCCTGTACTCATTTTTATATTAAAATTTATAATTTCAGCAAAGTGACCTTATACAAAAGCCCCAAGAAAATGTTTACTATTGTCATTACCTCCTATGAATGTGATCCGCTTTGGTCATTGCCAAAATTGCATGGGCTTTTCAAACTACGGTGAACAGGTTTAAGACTAAAGTCCCTTGTTACAGGTTGGTTTTTCTGAGAAGCGGATACTGAGATAGAGTTAGGAGTGTATCACAACCAGTTACAGACTAACAAAGAATTAAAAAAATAAGATATAAAATATTAAAAATTTAAAATCAAAAATAGAAAAAGGAGTATAAAAGTATTAACAGGAGTAACACCTGTGAAGGAAAAAGAGAGGAAGCAGGACTGAGGAAAGAGATCACTCAAATTGTGACAGCGTCTCTGCCAGCACAGTGGGAAACTCAGGAGGAAACCTTGTCAGGTAGAGGAGGCCCATGTTTCGGCTGGGCTTCTAGAAAGCTAAAGCAGCTGAAGGCACTACCAGCTGGAGGCCATCAGCATGTTCTTTCATGAAGAGAGATCTCGGTGGCACATTTGTCCGTGTCTGCCACATCGCTCTTCTCAGCTCTGTGGTGGTGGGCACAGGAAGGTCTTTTAGTCATTCAACAAACATATATTAAGCACCTCTTATCTACCAGATACTAGTGCTACAAAGATGACTGGAATATTTTCAATGAGCTCCTTTTCTCAGATAAGGCTCAGTCCCTCCAGAGGGAGGATAGGATTTCACCATTAAGTGGGAGAAAAGCCAGCACTACTTGTGGGGTGTTTTTTTAAATCCATGAACTTCTACCCATCCATATTATAAGGTGAAATATGCTAAATGCAAAGGATTCAAAATGCAACACCTAGCACAGGCCCTGGCAAATAGTAGGCATTAAGTATTGTAAAGGCTAGGAGAATTCGCAGAAGGGACAAACCATTTTGTTCTGGGGAGCAGATTTGTCTGTCACCTACCAATTGATGAACAATAAAATTTTAATAAATCGGTTACAATCTATTTAGCTGATGCAAGGATTCAAATAAAACTCACAAAGGAGATGAAATTTGCCTTTATTGTCCTCTCATCCTTCTGCCTCCTTCATGCCCTCCCACCCATAGTTTTCTTTCCTTCCTCCCAATCACAATAAAAACATTCATTCTCTAACTCTACTGGGTGTCCATCTGATTATTTACTATAATGCTTCACACCAACTTAAGAATGACTTCTAACTTTCTGCAAATTTATCTGCATTTTAAAAGAGGAGGTGTTTAAGCACAAATCATTCTGGGATTGGTAGAGGAGGTGTTTTTGCAGAGCAGGATCAGTCCTCTTGCCAAGCACCAGTACTATCACTTTCTCCGCTTTCAGAAACACCCTTTCTTCTTAGAAGTTGGAAATAAAGTATGTGAGGCAATTAGCCTTACAGCCTCACCTTATTGCTCCTCCCCACTTTTGAAAACAAACTTCAGAAGAATATTTGAAGTGCCAAATCCAGGGCGCCTGGGGTTCGCAGCATCTGACTTCTGTGTATGTTGTTAGGTGACTCAGGCCTCCAGGGGACTGATAGATGAGGCCACACACCCAGGGACATGCCCCCCAGGACTGCTGTTGTCAGGGAATTGTCCCTTTGGAGTGGTACAGGCAAGCGTTTCCAAAGGAGGATCCTACTGAGGAACTTTCACCAAGGGACAAGCCTGCTGGGGACACATTAGTATAACAGGGGGAAAGAGAAACAGAGGGTGTCTAGCATCTGCGTTCACTCTCCTAGTGACCTCCACTTAAGTACCCCCCAAACAGACCTGACTTTCACAGTCACCTTTTAGGGGAAAATGGAAAAGCCCTACCTCAGAGGTTGTGCGGAGGAAACTGGCTTCCCCAGCAGTAGGTTTGGTTTCCCTCTTAGATGCTCCCACAACATCGTGCTTTGACACTTGGCAATCTGTATAAAGTGCCTCTTTAATTTGTCTGTCATCCCCACCAGACCACGAAATGCTTGGGGGCAGGTACTCAATAAACAGAAGAAAGAACAGTGTTGGGGGCCCACTAGGCAAAGGATAAGACATGGTTCCTGCCCCATAGAGCAGGGATTTGGGGAAAGGGAAACCGATCTGGACTGTGTCTTAGAGGAGAAGTAAGCTTTCACCAGGGTGGAGAAGTGTACGTGGGGTGTGTGGGGTGAGGAAGAGACTAGAGAGCAAACACAACATGAAAGGGAGTGGCACTTTCAGGGAGTATTCCACAAGAGGCAAGTGAGAGGGTGAGAACACCTTTGAAGCTGATGCCAGTTTGGATGCATTGGCAAGAATATGACTCACTTGAGTTAATGTTTTTATACCTTTTCATTATGATTGTTTAGAGTTTTTTTAAAAATCTGATCATTTTAATCAGTATATTTTACTTGGTGGAAATATTCTACTATGTATTTGATAATGGCTTCTCAGGGCTAGAAACACTTACCTTACTTTTTGTTCAGATCATGGTCTAGACCTGCACTATCCAACACTGTAGTCTCTAGCCATGTGCGGCTACTGAGCACTTGAAACGTGGCTATCACAGATTGAGATGTCCTGCAAGTGTAAAATAACACCAAATTCCCAAGACTAGTTCAAAGAAAAGAATGTACGATATCTCATTAATAATTTCTTATATTGATTATATGTTGAAATGATCACATTTTGAATATATGGAGTTAAGTAAAATACATTATTAAACTTATAACATTAATTTTAATATTAACATTAATCTTTTTTTCTTTTCAAATGTGGCCACTAGAAATTTTAATTTTTTATTTTTTAATTTACATGCAATAAAATTCACTCTTTTTGGTGTACAGTTCTATGAATTTTGACAAAGGCATAGAGTTCTGCCACCAGTACCACAATCAAGATACAGAACAATTCTCTCCCCACCACCCCCCAAAAAATACAAGTCCCTTGTGTCAAATTTCAGTAGCCATCCTCCTTCACACCCCCACCCCATGCCATGGAAACCACTGGTCTGTTCTCTGTCCCTATAGTTTTGCTTTTTCCAGAATGACATAAAAACAGAATCCTATGTATATAGTCTTTTTTTAAAAAATTGTGATAAAATACAGATAACATAAAATTTGCCACTTTAACCACTAGTAGGGAGGTTTTTGAGTCTGGTTGCTGTCATTTAACATAATGCATTTAAGATTCATCCATGTTATTGCAAGTAACAGTATTTTTCCTTTTTTATTGCTGAGTAATGTTCCATTGTATGGATGTTTATTCATCATCTATAATATTGAAGAACATTTTGATTGTTTCCAGTATGAGAAGTTACTGTAAAAAGCTGCTATAAACGTTCATATATGAATTTTTGTGTGCACATGAGTTTTCCTTTCTCTTAGGTAAATAAATACTCAGGAATGGGATGTTTGGGTCATATGCTAAGTGTGCATTTTAATTTATAAGAAACTGCCGGACTGTTTTCCAAAGTAACTGTGTCATTTTGCACTCCTACCAGCAACTTGTGAGAGTTCCATTGTCTGAATCCTTGCCAGTGCTTGGCATTGTAGGTTTTTGTTTTGTTTTATTTTTGTTTTTTGGCCTTTCTAATAGGTAGAGTAGTTTTACTTCACCCTGTAGTTTCAACTTGCATTTTCCTAATGATTAATGCTATTGAACATCTATCTTTTCATATGCTTATTTGCCATCTATATATCTTCTTTGGGGAAATTAAAATCTTTTGCTCATTTTTTAAAGTTGACTTGGTTTCTGATGAGTTTCCAGGATGTTTTCTTTTACTTTTGAAATATTTTAAATTTTGGATGGGAAAGAAGTTATTCATTCTACAGCCTCCATTGGGAAATGCCTCAGAATTATGGGCAATTTCTTACTGTGAGGTCATTGTTTTAATTATTTTCCTCTGACTAGAAAATGAACTCTGCAAAATTGGGAACTATACGTGTTTTTTCATTACCTGCTAACACAATGCTTGGTATGTAGTGTTCACGCTACACATGGTAGTTGAATGAGTGTGTCCAGGATTTTTTTTTTTTTTTAAGAGACAGGGTCTTGCTCTGTCACCCAGGCTGGAATGTAGTGGCAGGATCATAGTTCACTGCAGCCTCGAACTCCTGGGCTCAACCAATCCCCCTGCCCCAGCCTCCTGAGTAGCTGGGACTACAGGTGTGAGCCACCACACCCAGCTAATTTTTCTTATTTTTTGTAGAGACAGGGTCTCGCTATGTTGCCTAGGCTGGTCTTGAACTCCTGGCCTCAAGTGATCCTCATGCCTCAGCCTCCCAAAGTGCTGGGATTACAGGTGTGGACCACTACACCCAGCCCTAGCCCTGCCTTCAGTCTGTAGCCCCATTTCAGGCTGAGACGTCATAGGCCCTGCCACCTTCTGCTGTTGTGTTTTAAAGCATATAAGAATCTACCTTCAATCAACATCATGGAGTTTCTACAATCTGGATATTCACCAGGAAACTTATTTTTTGATTAATTGGCTACTGACAAGCCCTTGCCAAAAGTTTAGTTGATATGATTGCTCAGACGGTCAAAGGAATGTGCTAACCACTCATTCCTCTTGATTTTAAAAGCCCTGTCCCTGAATCAGGGATTACCCAAAAGCTACATGCTTAGACAATATGTGTTTATAATTCAGTGTTGTGTACTTGGATTTTATTGATGGTCCATATTAGATACAGCCTTGGTGTGTTCTATAACACTGCTGATAAAGAATTTGTCCATTATACTTTCCAATATCCCTTTTAGATGGAAATGTTTAATAAATTCCTCTTAGAGTTTAGTGCCAGAAAAACTTCCTTTCTCATGACAGACATCTTTCCTATGATTATACAACAAGAACTATTATGTTAGCAATCTTTTTACTTATACTTTTGGCTTCTGGAAAACTCAGAACTATATTTAATATTTAGTTATACTAACTACTGTTATCCTTAACTATCTCTCAACTCTCTATGGTTTTTTATTGTGTATACTCATTTTAGAGTCTTATATAAGGTCCTTTATTGTTCTAGTTAGTATTGCTGTACAACACCCATCCCAAACTCAGTGGCACAAAACAACCACCACTTTATTATGCTTATTGATTCTTTGGGTCAGGAATTCTGAAATGGCACAGTGGCGTCTGCTTTTCTCTGCTTCCCCATGTCTGGGGCCTCATCTGGTGACTAATATCTAGGAGCTAGAACTTCTGGGGTAGCACTCCAAGATAGCTTCTTCACTCACGTGGCTAAGCCTGGGCTAGGCTCATCTTGGACTGTCTCGCAGAGTACCTCTACCTGGCCTCTCCATGTGGCTTGGCTTTCCACTGCGTGGTGGCTGGGTTCCAAGGGAGAGCAAACCCAGAGGGAATGTCCCAAGAGCCAGCATTCCAAGAGAACTAGGTGGAGGGTGCATGGCTTTTCCCAGCCTCGGAAGTCACACAACATCACTTCTGCCGTACTCTATAGGGTATAGCAGTCACAAGGCCACCTGGATTGAAGGAGAGAGTACAATGACCCCACCTCCCAATGGGAGAAGTATTAAAATAATTTCCTGCCACTTCAAAAACTACAAATATAAATAATAAAAATAACAAACTCATGACTGTTCTTTGGCCAAAGAGATCTAAATAGAAGGTGTCTCAGCATTTACCCCTGCTCTGACCCCGTGGCTGGGGGATAGGGGAGGGACAAAGTTAGGAGAAGCCTCTTCAGGTCCCCACCATCTTCTCACATTTCCTGCATTTATTATGGAGCCAGTTTAAAAATTCACCAACACTTCTGCAATGCTAAAGGGAAAAGCTAGCTAAAAAGAGATGTGTTACTAATTTGGTAGCAATGAGGTTATTTTGGCCCCAAATAACTTTTTAAAAGGATATTCAAGAAGCTATTATTTTAGCCATGAAGGACAGAGAAAAGACATTTTTCTGTTTAATGACTGGTGGGAAGACATCTTTTCCACTGAAAACAGACATGTCTAAAAGCCATTAGCCCTCTTTCTCTTCCTCTTCTTCCTCTTCCCTTACCCTCCTCGATTATTTGGATGAAATTAACTAGTAGGTGGTCTTTATTGAGCACGTCAAATGTGCTAAGTGTTATTGTGCTGTCACTCCCATACATTTCAAAACACAGATTAAGCAGCCAGTTTAATAATGTGATTAAGTTACAGTATTACAGAGGTTGGCACAGTTTTTCTGTAAAGGGGCCAAATAGTCTTTTAGGCTTTGCAGGCAATACAGTTTCCTTTACAATGACTCAACTCTGCTGTTGTAGGAAAACAGAGCCACAGACAATATACAAGTGAATACATGTGACTGGTTCAATATCACTTAACACTTACGGACACAAATTTGAAATTTCATATAATTTTCACATGTCACAAAATATCATTGCTCTTTTGATTTTGTTTTGGCCATTTAAGATTTAGAAACCAATTTTAGTTATGGGGGTACCAAACTAGGCGGTGAGCCAGGTTTGGCCTGTGGGCTATTATTTTCCTACTCCTACAAAATTGGATGAAAAAAACAGGGTACAAAATTGTATTTACAGCACGATTTCATGTAATTCAAAAAAAGAGACTTATGTGTAAAGAAAAAGCTGAATGTAAACCCACCAAAATGTGGCTGCATTGTTATGCTGAGATTATGGCTGATTTACCCCCATTTACTTTTTGATAGTTTCAAATTTTACTCATAGAAATAGTTTACTATAATGATGGAAACTTTTTTGAAAGAATAAATGTGGTAGTGTTCACCTTAACAGTAGTTATACTAAAATTCACGGAGAGGGAGAAAAAGTGAATGAATCCTATGGTGTTAGATTGGAATTAGAGTTATCTCTCTCTCCTTCCCTCCCTCCCTCCCTCCCTCCCTCCATATATCATTCTATCTATCTATCTACAAAAATATCCACAGAGAGGGCCTGAAAGCAGCAACACTTAAAAAGCAATCAGCACACCTAGCATCCAGATCTCAGTTTATAAATAACTGCTCTCCACTAAGCAGAACCAGGGCTCCTTGGAGAAGTGTCTGATTCCAGGGCTGGGGCAGGGAAAGAGTACAAGATGAATCTGGAACATCTTGTGCCAGAAAGGAAGTATTCAAAGAAATATAGGGACATGGCAAATGGACTCAAAGCTGGCTCGAATGGGCTTAACAATTTGAACATTAAAATAAATAACATCAACAGGTTATAACTCAATGAATAAAATAGGTAACCATGAGTGCACATGAAATAAAATAATTAAATAAATAAAACTTAAAAGGTTTTTATTTGGGAGCCCAAGGCAGGAGGACAGCTTGAGGCCAGGAATTCGAGACCAGGGCAACATAGCGAGACCCTGTCTCTACATGAAAACTAAAACAATTAGCCAGGTGTGGTGCCCTGTGGTCCCAGCTGAAGCAGGAGGATCACTTGAGCCCAGGAGTTAAAGCAGGGGTGGGGAACCTGCAGCCTTAAGGCCACATGTGGCCTTCTAGGTCCTTAAGTGCGGCCTTTTGACTGAATCCAAATTTTACAGAACAAATCCTTTTATTTTTACTAATACATTTTTGTTTGTCTTTTACATTTTTATTTTATTCTTAAAATGAATGTATTTAAAATACCAAAGACTAAAATAAGTTTCAATGAAATAATCCTCCCAGATTGACTGGCACAAGTAGGACATTAGTAAGCCATAAGGGCTAAATTGATGGCTGATACACTCATGATTTAATTCTAACTTCCCCAGCCTTCAGTCTGTAGCCCCATTTCAGGCTGAGACGTCATAGGCCCTGCCACCTTCTGCTGTTGTGTTTTAAAGCATATAAGAATCTACCTTCAATCAACATCATGGAGTTTCTACAATCTGGATATTCACCAGGAAACTTATTTTTTAATTAATTGGCTGCTGCCACTACCAGCCAATTGGTTAAATTGATTATCATCAATTTAACTGGTGCCACTACCCGACAAGGCTGGTTGGCAAGAGTTTATGGGCATGGAGTACGCCAGTCTGTTATCTGCTTTTGACAACAGTGCACTGTGTTTCTGTTTGAAGTGGAATTTGTGGATAGTTGCACAGCATGACAGTTTTTTTTATTATTATTAAATTTAAATTTTCTTTTTTTTTTTTCCTAGGTGAGCCTGGAGGGGTGGGGATGTGCGCCTCCGGGCCCCCCAGTATTTTTTAATTCTGTCTTCTTAACAGCTCCTCATGTCAAAGAAGACCAAGAGGACGCTGAAGAAAATAGATTTTTTAGTGAGGATTGGGAATTGCAATATTATCTTGTTTGTGCTAAAGATGTTTGCTTGCTTTGTGATAGTGCAATATCAACATTATACAAATTCAATGCTCATCAGCATTATAACATGAATAAGAACCACAAATATTTTAAATTGGAGAGGTGAAAAAGGTTGTATTGCAGAAATTAAAAGATGAAAAGCAAAAGCAAAGATGATTCTTTCAAGCAGCAATGAGACCTGGAAATAATGCCACTGAAGCAACCTATAAAGTAGCTTATATACTCGGGAAAAAAGGGAAGCCATTCAGTGATGTAGAAATTGTGAAAGAACGCATTGTGGAAGTTGTAGGATGCTTAGATGCCAATAATGTTTCAAAGTACAAACAACTGCCTCTTTCAAGGAGAACCATAACTGATCAGCAGCATGAATTAGCCTTCAACTTAACAGGACATCTTCATGCAATACTTTAAAAGGAAAATATATATTATTCAATCGCTTTGGATGAATCAACTGATACTACTGACTCGGCGCAGGTTTTGACTGTTTTGACTTGGGTCATAACAGAAGGTTTTCTGTGCTACCAAGAGTTACTCACTTTGGGCACTCTTGCAAACAGAACAGGGGAATAGATATCCTCAACAACTTTCAAGATAAATGTTGTGAAGTTGGACTAAATTTAGTAAATTTAATAAGTGTATGTACACCTTCCATGACAGGAAAACATGAAGGGTTTATTGCACAAACAAAAAAAACTATTAATAGATCCAGATGCTCTCATTTCTTTTCATTGTATCTTGCATCAGCAAAATCTCTGTGCTAAAGCTACTATATTAAGTGACACTTTGCAACAAGTTATAAGCATTGTTAACTACATTTGTGCAAATGCAACACGGCATGGTCAGTTTCATAACATGCTAAAGTCGAACGATGAGGTAGTCAGTGTGGATACCATATCATTCTAGAGTGTGTTGGCAATCACAGGGACAGATGTTAGCCAAAATTTTATCTCTGTGAGAACAGATGTTAAATTTTATGAAGAACAGAATCAGCAATGTGAATTATTGAAAGAAGATTTTTATAGGAATGCAGCATTTCTGTGTGATATCATGTCAAATCAAAATGACTTGAATATTTCTTTGCAAGGTAAAACTGAGTCTATATATGATATGTGGCAAAAAATCCAAGCATTTCGAAAAGAGCTATTTTTTTCAAACCACTTCTTCTTCAAAAGGAAATTTCAGATGAACATATTTCCCAGTTAGCAAAGATCACTGATGAGCAGGATGACATATGATAATCATTTAAAGAATAGGCAGCTGTTACAGACCTGTTAATCGGAGAATACAATAAAAGGTTCACTGACTTTGAGAATCATAACATCACACTCACATTAGCATTTCAGACTCACTTGGTTTATGTCACCAAGACACCTAAAGAACTAGAGATGGAATTCATTGAGCTCTCAGATGACATTTTAAAGTCATTGTTTGATGCTAAGAAAGATCCAGTTGAAACATGGAAAAGTGCAGTAGAATCCCCACGCCTTTGGCAACATGCCCGAAAAATGCTTTCTTGCTTTTCAACCGCTTATTGCTGCAAACCTACATTCTCCTACATAACCCAAATCAAGAGGCCCTCAAGGTCACAAATGACTGATACTCATCTAGAGGATGAACTGAAACTGCGGACCTCCATGCTGCAACCAAATATGCAAGTGCTTTCCAACAAAAAGCAGACATAACAAAGTCATTAAAAGGTTAGTTAACTTTAAAATTAACAAAGTTTTCATTTTTTGAAATTATCAAGTACATAGTAGTTAGATTTTTACAAAATAATGTACACTTTTAAGTATATTTAATTGAAATTTCTTGAATGCGGCCTTATTTGATTACAGCTAAATTAACGCGGCCTTCCAACGTGAAAAGGTTCCCCACCCCCGTTAGAGGTTACAGTGAGCTATGATCAGGCCACCGCACTCCGACCTGGGCAACAAAAGAAAAAAGAAAAAAAAATAGGTTTGATGAGAAACAGGTGATCTATGACTTATGCAGTCTCAAAGTACCTTCATCAGCAACGAGGCAAATTGACAAGCTAAGGTGGAGTGCCAGTCGATGGGACACCCCGAAAAGACCGCAGCGTCGCTTCCCTGTAGTCCCCCCTAAAACGCACCCAGTCAAGATGAGACGGACAAACCCGACCGAGGCAGAGTCTCCTAACTAGCCGGCCTGCCCGCCCACGCCCTCGCCGTCCCCGCGCCGGCTTCCCGCAGCCCCTCCCGGGCGCGCAGAGGGGCGGCCCCGAGGCCGCCTTGGCCACCGCCTCCAGCCCCTCGGAGCCGGCGCGTCGCCGCCGCTGACACGCCCCCGCCACCCGTCCTGCCGTGGCGCCTCGGGCGTCCCAGGAACAATAACTAGACTTTAAAAAAAAAAAAATTGTGGTGAAGTACATACTAACACATAAAATGTATCATTTTAAAGTACAGCTCAGTGGCATTAAATACATTCATTGTGTCGTGCAACCATCGCCACTATCTGATTCGAAAACATTTTTTCCTCTTTTTTTTGTTGTTTTTAGAGGTAGGGTCTCGCTCTGTCTCCCAGGCTGGAGTGTAGTGTCGCGATCATAGCCCACTGTAACCTCACACTCTTGGGCTCAAGAGATCCTCCCGCCTCAGCCTCCCAAGTAGCCGGGGCTACAGGTGGGCAACCATGCCCCGGTAATTTTTTCAATGTTTCTCTACAGACGGGATCTCGCAATGTTGGCCAGGCTGATCTCGAAGTCCTGGCCTCAAGCAATCCTCCTGCTTCGGCCTCTCAAAGTGCTGGGATTACAGGTGTGAGCCACCCTGCCCAGCCTAGTTCTAAAACTTTTTTATCACCCCAAAGAGAAACCAGTACCCATGAGCAGTTGTTCCTCGTTCCCTCCTTTCCTCCACCC
The DNA here is from genome assembly GCA_023783475.1 of Daubentonia madagascariensis. Classification (NCBI taxonomy): domain Eukaryota; kingdom Metazoa; phylum Chordata; class Mammalia; order Primates; family Daubentoniidae; genus Daubentonia; species Daubentonia madagascariensis. Next base: position 6,046,927 of record JAKFHU010000117.1, read on the forward strand.
CTGGCAACCACCATTCTGGTTTTTGTCTCTATGGATTTGTCTTTTCTGGCTATTTCATATAAATGGAATCAAACAATATGTCATCCTTTGTGACTGTCTTCTCTCACTTGAAACAGTGTTTTTAGGGTTCATCCATGTTGTAGTATGAATCAAAATTTCATTCCTTTTAATGACAGAATAATATTCCACTGTATGTATATATTCCACATTTTGTTTATCCATTCATTAGCTGATGAACATTGGGGTGTTTCCACCCTTTTGGCTATTGTGAATAGTTGCCACAATGATCGTGTACAAGTTTCTGTTTGAACACCTATTTTCAAATTCAATTATTTTAGGTATATAACTAAATGGATTTTTACTCCCCTTCTAATGGAAAACCCTACAGCCACCTGCAGTTTTCCCCCCATTAATTCTGGGAGCTCCTGGAGGTATATCACATGTGCTCCCCCCAAATTTTCTGCCTGCCATGATTTTCTTGATAAAGGAAACATGTAAGTCAACCTTCCTGCCCTCTCCAAGGCCCCTTCTCAGGGAACCTGTCCCCCATACCACCACCCAGGCCCAATCAGAGCCCCCAGCTGCCTGACCCAAGGGGTACCCATGTGAGCTGAGGGAACCCATCCTTTGCTGGGCAGAAACTGAGGTGTTTTCCTTTGGAATATTTTAACTGAAGGACAGGGCAGTGATCAGGTCAGGGCTGGGGCAGCCATTTGGAGCTGATGAATGGGCAGAAGAAAGCTAGTCTTCTGAGAATGGCTGGGGAACCCCATACAGGCACGGAGAAAAGGGACCAAGGAGTGTGGACAAGAAGCATGCTTGACCAGGAGCAGCCTCAGCCCTTACTTTCTAATTGCAGGTGATCTGCTGACTTCCTCTCTTAGAATGTTCATAAACTCACTCGTTTTAATTAGAAACAAACCCTCTTAAAACTGTTCTCAAACTTTAGTTTGCATCATAATCCCCTGGGATGATGCTGTTGGTCCTGGGACCACACTCTGAGAACCATTGCTTGAGTGTCTGTTCCTTGGAGGCAAAAGTGCCCTGACCAAGACCGGTGCTCTGTATTCCCTCTGTGATGTCTGCGGCTGAATTGTATTAATAGGTGCTGGAAAAGCTGAAAATCCTGGCTGCCTCCAGTGTTCACCATTAGAGCCCATCCAGCCGGACTTAACCTCCCTTGCCACTGCCTGTGAGCCAGCCACAGCTGTACTGACAATACACGGAGGACATGCAGTGTTGTGGAAGTGCAGGGCAATGCCCTTGCCCTCCCACCTGGCATCAGGTTTTCAAAGCAGTGCAGTTTGAGCTCCCAGCATCTCACCAAGATTATGGGTCATGCTCCTTCAGTTTCTGCCTGTAGCTCTCACACTAAAGGCCCAGGCACACTTTCTTGGAGCTGAGCCAAGTGACCACCTTTCTCCTGGCCAGATCCTTCCAGTGACTTCCCCAAAAAACTTCATACACATCACCTGTGCCTCCTCCACTGACCCTCATACATACCAGACATGTTTAAATCCTACTGATGCCCACAGATTAGTGCAAAACAGGGACCTACTCTACCTCCATCATCCCTAAATAAGGAATAACAGATCTCTTGTCCTGCCCAACATTCTAGATCACAGGTGGGCAAACTGTCTGTAAGGGGCCAGATTGTACATGTTTTAGGCTTTGCAGATAAAAGGTGTTTGTAGCAACCACTCAACTTTGCCATTGCTAGCACATATAATATGGAAAGGAATGGATGTGCCCGTGTTCCAATAAAACTTTATTTACAAAAAACCAAAAAATAGGCAGCAAGCAGGATTTGGCCTAACCCCTGTTTTACCTAGCAATTTTTTTTTCTCTTACTAAATGAAGTTAATGAGTCTTCAAACAGATGGAAAGTGTATTTAGTGCTAGCAGTTCTGTATTGTTATGGGGAATCTTTTCAAAATTTATAGGCTATAAATATTTTTCTCAAGAGCAGGCAATGAGCCCAGCTAATCTTAAATAAACCCAGCCTCAACATTTATAAAAATGTAAAATTATATCAATACATTGCTGAAACTGAACCAACTTCCTGTCTTCAAAAGATAAATATTTGAAATTGTTTTTTAAGCAGAAATAATTTTTAAACAAAAATATGCACATATGTTTTAAAGATTTATATTAAAAATGGGATGCCAAGACAACAGAAATGAGAGGTCGGATTTAGATATATAGCTTATATCCACTAATTTATTCTCTCTTGGTTTTAGTTTTTTATATATAAAAAAGTAAAAACAGCAAAACAACACACGACCTGGACAACACTGACCCATATAAACAGACCTGGTACATAACCACTTTAACATAAAACCCAATTCAGTTCCAAAAAGCAGAAAGTTTCCCACTTCTTAAAAAAGTATCAGTTGCTCATTGTTATTATGGTCAAGATGATTTCCAACTTCGGCTTCTCTTTTTTTAAATAGCAGTTTGATAAGTGCCTTTGTAAAATGAACTAATCCACTTGGAAACTTGGTAGTCAAAGGTAAAGTCAGTTTCTATTTTTCTTCTAAGAGTTGTTGGAAAGTGTGTAACTATAGAGCTCAGAGCTTAGAAAGGTTGTGCCTCCTGTGATTTTTGTGTTCCCTGCCTTACTTTTTTCTTATATTGCAGCCCAAATTACCCATTCACCAAGTAGTGGTCAGTCTTCTTTCACAAAATCTAAAATGTCCTGGCTTGGGATACTCTGCCCAGAAACTGTCTCATATAAAGAAATGATTGGTCCTAACACCATGGGGCGAGGTGGGAAAAGAAATCTGATGGAAGCTTCTGTTTAGAGCAATATCTAATAGTTCTCTATTTTGTGGGGGTTTTTTTTTCCTTAACTAAAATCTTGTCCATAAAATTCTTTTTTTGTTTTTTTTCATGGAGCTTCTGGAACATAAAATTCTTCATTAGAATGTCATGTAAAATAATTGCCCTGAGAAAAACAGTTAACTAAAATTATGAAGGCTTATTCACTCATTCATGTGAGAAGATCCATCCTCAATTCCCTATTTCATTCATTCTAAAGAAACTGTTTGAACCATTTTGACCTTAGCCATTCCAAAATTTGCAGTTATCTAATTCAGGTCAGTTTCAAATTCAGGAAGGTACAGAAAATAGTTAAATTACATTTGTTTCTGAGGGCAAAATGAGCAACAAAAGAACAAAAGACTTTTTCTTGAACCTAGCTGAGGCCATTCCTATTCTAAACTTGTCAGTAGGGTGTCTCAATCTGACTTTGTATAAATCAAAACAAAAATTTAGCTTGAGACTATTTCCTGTTTACCCCCAGGTTGATTTAACCAAATTAAAGATGATTTGCATTTTTGATGGCCCTACATTAATTTTAATCCCAAACTTGACAAATATTTCATTAAAAACCAGGAACATTGCTTCTAGGTATTTTTAGATTGTGAAGTGGCTAATCTGTTTTATTAATAACTGTTATATATTATTGCAGACCTTTAAATAAAACTAGCTTTCGCAGTAGATTAAGATCCACTGAGTCAAGAAATACCTAAAATACATTTTTACTCAATACCATAACATTATATGGGCTGCTGAATTAAAAATATGCGGTTTTGTGTTTCAAATAAGATTGTCCTTGTTACATTCCCTCAATCATGCCCAATTTATATTTCAAAAATCAGAGAGGTTGGAAAAAGTAATTTCAAGATAATGTATATTTTTTACTTTTGAAAGTTTTAATAAAATGGATACATTAAAATCAAATACATGATACATATTAAATAAGTGGACAATGAAAATTTTGATTTGCTTTGTATGTACATATTTGATGGTGGTTTATGTGGTTTCATGTATGTATGGGTATTACAGGACCAAGAAATTAAATTAACTCCCCTATGCTAAACATGTGATTTCCCCCTCCCTGTCTAAGCATTACAAGAATGCAGGCCATAATCACACAGGCATACTTTTATCATATGAGACCAAAACAGCATTTTCCTCTTCTGTGGTTTTGGTCTGATGGTTACCCAAGGAAACAAATGCTATCTATGAATGGTCTTTTCTGCCTGCCCAAACATGTTTGTTTGTTATCAACATTGGCCTGTCAGGACCTGGTTTCTGATCCTAACCAGCTGTGTGGGAACTAGGAACTAGTCTTTTCATCTCTGTAAAATGGAATTGGACTACACTTTCCCTTCTAGCTCTCAAATCCTTTGATTTAATGGTCCTGTCCTATACTTATCCTGATTTCTGGGGTATTAATTAGTTCACATAGCCAGCCAAGACCCAATCTAGATGCAGTGGGGCTCTCCCCCATCTGACACAGTACACTGGGTCAACATTCTGGGAAAGTATTTTTTGTTGTCATTTTAATTTATTTTTAATTAAAAAATAATAATTGTATATATTATATTGTTGGGTTTTTTAAAAATAAGAAAACCATATCCTTTGATACATATTTTCTAAAGACTAAGATATTTGAAACATTTATAGTATTTTTACATACCTGAATAAAACAGTTAATTTAAACACTGTGTCTGAAGATATCATGTTTGGAAAAGGCAAGAAATTTCAGAAACTCTTTAAATTGCTTATAAATAGTATCCTGAAGCTAGAAGTTTACTGGATGGGAAGAGCACCTTAGACAAGAAAGCCTTCCCTGAGGCTCTAAGACTGGGTTAGGTGTTCCACCCAAGTACCTGCCCCAGTTGTCATACCCGACATACTGTGTTATAACTGCTTAATTGCTAGTCTCCTAGATTACACACAGCAAGTTCCTTGAGGGCAGGGATTGTGCTGGTTCACTGAAGTACCCTTAGTGCCTGACACATAATAGGGACTCCATAAATAATTATTGGATAACTGCTAAATAAACAACCAGCTGTCTTCACTTACAGATCTGCCAGGACAACAGAAGAAGGCAGGACTAGCACCACAGGACACAGCAATAAGAGGCACTGTTACCAACAGCCTTGTGTCTGGTGGTTGCCCAGTGGACATGGCTTCCCATCAAAGTATGGTTAATAGAATCCTCTGAAATTTCCATTCCATAATGTCCCTATAGTATGACATATTATACCCACCTGCTATGAGTAGCACCAAAGGATACCTGATATTTTGATGGGACCATTCTATTAATCCAACTCTTACACATACCTCAGCAAAATGTGCAAACAGTATATTAATCACAAGCAGCTAAGCACAAAGAATGCTACTCAAGAGAGGAAAAATGAGTTGGTGTTGGCTATATTTTAAGAGGAAATTTTTCTGGCTATATCTTATAAGAATTAGGGGGAGTATCTATTGTGCAACTGCTTATCGTAGTGTTTAGTAAAGGACTAACAAAGCCTATTCCCCTTCAGTATGAGAATTTGACCTCTGGTTAACTTTCTAGCTCTGTTTCCGGGGCAACCAAATAACGAGTCACATGTCAACTATGTTGCTAGGCAACATCACATATGGTAGAAATGACCCCTAATTGGTAAATTGCATCTGGGCTGGGAGAACTATAAATACCTGAGAGGAAGCCACAGTTTTGGGCTTCCCTGAGTACAGTGACTCTTGGAACAGACATGTCTTTCACAGGGACCCTGGATATGTCTGTGGAGTTGTTATAAGAGATGCTTGTTCCCTTGGGACAAGAAACTTTTAAGCTAGGGCAGCTTCCATACTGAAGTGGCTCTGACTCCTTGCACCTGAGCTATACCACACAGACAGCTGCAGGGACTTCCACAGAAAAGCAACTGGTTCTGCCTGCTGGCAAGCTGTGCTTCCCACCTATATCCCTCTAAGTGAATCTGATGCCAAGTGTGGCAGTTTATAAGTTTGAATGTTTCTAAACCTTCACTTGAGCCTAAATAGACCCCTGGAGGCACTGCAGTACTATTTGCTTATTTTTCTGGTAGTAGTAGATGCTCCACAGGGACTATGGACTGTAAAAGATGTGAAACTATTTGGCATGGCATGTTTTTCTGCTTCCAGAAAAACCCTGATCATACCCTTCACTGTCTGTATGAGAGACACTCCATATCCATTACATGTCACTAAGCCATGTTTATCAAATTGATGCCTTTGCTGCAAATCCCCAAGCTTGTTACTACTAAACCTTCTTCATCAAAGCACACAATCCCCACCTTAACCTCCAGTGATTTTTAATAAATTAACTGACAAAGGTCCAAACATCAAATGATGGATATAAAAATTGCCCCCCAAAACCACAAGTGTCAATGAAGAATTGGCAGGAAGCAAAGTTATTTACCTGGAGGGTCAAAACAGATGTTAAATGTCCTCCTTCAGTTATGAAGGTTCCGTATCTTCTGATCACATAATGGTGTAAGCTCCTATCACCTTTTAAAACTAGGACATGTTAGAAACCAACCAAACTACTCCTGCCCCCCAAAAACTTTTCATTTATCTCTAGAGATGCATCATTTGAAGAAAAAAACTCAAATTTCTAAAACTACAATGAAAGCTTTGAGGAATATGGTAATATTGAGTAGAAAGATAAAACTATAAAAGCAACAAAAATCAGTGAAAACATTGCCTGTATATGCAACTGAATAAAGTGCCCCCTTTTTGGGTTAGAAGATAGTGTGATCACACGAAAGCACAAGGCAAGCTGCAAGATTCCAACAACAACAGGAAGTACAGTGGTAATGCTCAAAAAAGAGTGTAGTAGGAACTTCTCACCCACCCCAACCGTTTGTCCCTCCCTACCCTGTTACACTAGACTTCACAGAGATAAATTCTATTCTCAATGCACAAGGGACACACAAGAAAAACCCAGAGGTCCAAATGAAACAGTATGAATTCAGCTGACCAAAGGCCACTCCACTCTGCCCCACGGCTCTCAGAATCAGCACATGCAGCCCTACCTGTTGCCTTTCTCTCTGTGGGGTTTGTCACAATGTCAATTAACAACAACAAAAAACCCATCACAGTATTCTGAACCACCAGACTACTTAATTCCACAACATTTTGCAGATACCAGGTCAGTAGCTTTCTTAAGGAATATTCAAAGTCCAGTGGCCACCAAAATATTTACATCAGAATGGCATGTTTCTGCCAAATGATCAGAAATCATAATGCTCTATGTCATTTCTTAATTATTATAGTGATAAGCCCTATTTACATTCCTTCCCAACCCTCAAGAAGGGGGTCCCATCCCCCGAGAGAAACAACTTCCCACAAATGCCATTTTGGAATTCCATTATTATATAAGTAAGGGTCCTGTTTCCATCCATGCAATATATCTAAGATGAGACATTCCAGTGGATATGGGGTAGACAAAAATACCCCTTTGTGAACTTGGACTAACTGTGCCAGAAAGATGCTAGAATATAAAGTAAATCACTAATGGCCTGTGTTGGGCTCAACTGTGAATTTACTTAGTATAAAAACTTCACCAACTCCACAAATTAAACCTTGAAGACACCATGATTGTCAACACTGACCACCAGATGTGAACATAAATTTAAAAGAGGACCAGTTTACAATCTGATGGTCCAGACAAAGGAAGTGTCTCCTTTTAAAGTGATAGAGTTCAGCAATCCAGTGACTACCAGTGCCAATACACAAACTCCAAACAGTCAACCAGGAATGCAACAATCTGAGACATTATGGAAGGAAGAGAATCATTTAAATATCCAGCTTCACATTCCGTTTTCCTCCCAATGATTCTGCTACTTTAAAATCTAACAAAATGATCAGAGCCTAGTAATGGTTCTGGGTGTATGTATGAGTCAGAATTTTCTAAGTTTCCACATCATAAACCTAAATTGGATTTTGGGCAAGCTGTGAACCATCTGGCTTCAGCTCCTCATTTTACTAATCCACTATTTTCCAAGACTTGTGGGAGTATAAGGGCCTATTCAATATTATGAAGATAAAGGCAGTCTAAAATAGAATACAAAATTAAGTTCACTCATTAAAGGTAATTTTTTAAATCCTACTTTACCTTATAGCAGGGTTTTCAACCTTGGTACTATTGACATTTTGAACTAGATAAATCTTTGTTGTGAGGGCTGTCCTAGGCATTGTAGGATGGTTAGCAGCTTCCCTGGCCTCTACCAACTATATGTCAGTAGCAACCTATAGGGGGCAAAATCATCCCCAACCGATACGCTTTTAGGTTTTTTAAAAAACAATGTTTTATTTGAGACGGGATCTTGCTGTTGCCTAGGATGGCCTTGAATTCCTAGGCTCAAGTGATCCTCCTGCCTCGCCCGTCAAGTAGCTGGGAATACAGGCACATGCTACTGTGCTCAGCTGACTCCCAGTTAAGAATCACTGTCTCTCAGTGAAATCTCTAATGTAAAATTTTTTACCCAGTTATAAGAATAGGTCACAGAGTCACTAAAGAGAACCATAGCTCCACCAGAGAAAGTAGGCAGAGCGGTTGAACCATGAGGTAGAAAAGTCACATTAAAACATCAGAAATTAAACAGAGAGAGCAAAAATATCAAATACTGTTCCTTGCAAAGTAAATCTTCTACACATCCATTTAGGTTTCCTTTTTGCTGAGATCACTCTTTTAAAATAACAGCCAATATTTTCATTTCAGATAAGAAAAGTGTCTCTGGTCCCTGATACTTTTCAATGTGTAACTCTTGATCCAGAACAATGTTTCTCAAACTACCTAAGGTAAAAGGCCAGTTTTAAAATTTCCAATCTATTGCAGACCAATACGTGGTCCTCCTGTACAGACTGGCACCCAACCTTTGTGCTATGTAGCTCTCCAGCTGACCACACCTGAACCAGTCCATACCCTGTTCAAGAAGATGATGCCTCTGATCACACACGTGGGTGCCACAGCAATGTCAAAGTGTTATAAAAGTTTCTATATGCTTACTCTTAATTTCTGACTTTCCCTGTCATACACCTGTAGAAAACAATTCACAGAGCAGCGCCTACCTGTGGGCCACAGTGTGAGTAGCACTGTCTCATTGCTCTACTTACTACTGAGAAGTCCAATTTAAACACCTTTCTAACTCTTTAATGAGTGACTTTTACAAGCCAATTTATAATGTTTCAATTATATTTTTGTTCAAGAGGCAGAAAGAGAAGTGATTTTACCACCTTTCAAACACAATGATACTACAATTAAAGGAAGACAAGCAGATTTCTAAATCCATTTTGGATACTTTAACATAAGACAAAATTATGAAATGCCTTCAATTACATCCCTAATCTCTATTATTTCCTGCCCTTTAGCCCTTTTAAAGAGTTCAGTCTGTTTTGTTAGAATAATTGTATGGCTGCAAAGTGGGTGAAAAACAGACTGCTTTTAAAAACCTGTTCTTTCTCAGTGTTAGTTCCTGAAAGAAAGAAAGAAAGAAAGAAAAGAAAAGAAAACAAAACAAAACCCATTCTACTATCCTTCCCTTTCCCTCAAGAGGATCTTTCAAAAGATGAACGTTTGTATATATGGGCTTATACTTGCCCTCCAATTAAAGTTCTGGGCATAAACTAATTAAAAGAATGTCAGGGGCAGCTGCATTTCCTGGGTACACAGCAATGGTTTTTGAATATGGCTGGAAAAAGTAGAGAAGCATTTTGAGTTTTGCCCAAATGATTTCTTTTATGATCACAGAACAGGTTATGTGTGTAGAACCGTCAGATACCAAACCAGACAGGGAAACCACCCAGACTTGGGCTCACAGGCTGCCTTCTCAGGGCCAACTTAAAATTTAATTCAACTGGGCAAGTCAGAATGCCATAATGAGCCCTTCAGCTCACTTCCATGCTTGTCTGCACACAAATACTCCCAGCTTTTAACACCGCAGTCTTAGATTTAGAGAGTACCTTTTATGATCATGTACTCAGACAGCCCTGCCCGCTTTCTATCAAGGAAGCTTTCTCTTTAATACTTTGCCAGAAAGTTAAAATGTGGAATTCATTAGGAAAGGCTTGGCAAAGGTAAGATTGATAACAAAGCTTAAGGCATTCTCGCCCACCTTTTCAGACAAAGAGGATGATTAACAAAGGAACGCAGAGGATTCAGACAACATGAAAATATATAGGAAGATTTTCTTATCTTTCTCCTAACCGGAGTTTGGATGTACAGCCAAAAAACCCGGAAGCCTCAGGGCCAGCACTGATTCACTCACAATTAAGGAGTGGCCAGCAAAGCCCTCAGAAACCAAGGGCACCACACTAAAAAGTTATCAGTCCTTTGAATCACAACATCTAACCTCTACCATGTAGTCTAACAAAAATGCAAGTACAACAACAGTGAAAAAATGTTCCTCTCAGGGTTCCACAAAATTGGACGAACAGTGTCTTTCAACTGCAGAACAAGCACTAACAAATTCTAAAACTTCTTCCCCACCGATTTTTTGCTACGTAAGTGTCTCTCGGTCGGATAAGTTGGGCCGAATTTGTGGTTTGTCATCAGAATCATCTCCGGCAGGGTCGTTTTCCTCACCAGACTCCACATAGATTGGCCAGTCATTGTCTGTGTCACTCTTGTCTTGGCCTTCAGACGAAGCCTCCACCAGGCTAAGGTTGACGGGCATCAAGTCGTCATCGTCATCACGCGTGTCTGTAACGCAGGTGCAGCTGTCACACAGCCCGAAGCGCCGCAGCCCCTGGGACAGGTGACTCGTGAAGGTTCTTCTGCAGCCCTTGCAGATGATTGGACGACTGGATCTGTGGACCTATAATCACAAGCAGACACAGTAAATGTCACAGAAAAAGGGTCGAGCTGTGGTCCAGAAGGCCCCATGGGATCTGGCCCCTGCCTGACCCTCCAGCCTCATTTCTTGCCTTTCTTCTACTTGTTTCTCTGCCACAGTCTCAGTCTTACCAAGGTCCTTTCCACCCCAGGGCCATCACACATGCATGGAACACCCCCTCCTCCCCATCACCAACACTTTACCCCTTGCTAACACCTTGAAGGAAGTCTTCCCTGATGCTCTGGGCCAGGTTAGGTCTCCCAGCTATCTATTCTCTCCTATACTTCTTCCTTTGTGGTGCTTCTCACATATCATTGGTAAAATTCACTAGACTGTGAGCTCCAAAGCAACAGGGATAGAGTCTGTCTCATTTCTTACTGTATCCCTAGTGCTTGGCATATAAAGGACACTCAGTAAATTAATCTGGATTTTTTTCTTTTCTTTCTTTCTTTTCTTTTTTTCTTTCAAGAGACAGGTCTCACTATATTGCCCAGGCTGGACTAGAAGTCCTGGGCTCAAGCGATCCTCCTACCTCTGCCCTCTGAGCTGGGACTCCAGGCACACACCACTGTACCTGGCTGTGGGTAGGATATTTGACATGGTTTTTTTATGTACCTTGGATTGTTTAATTAGGAAAGCAGATTTGCTAGAGTAGACATCTGTATTCCCCAGATGTGCCAGCAGATGCTTCACCCTTGACTTTCTCATTGATTAATGCATTGCTTACTTATAAGAGCTTTGCATACTAGAAAAGAGAACCTGATCTCCTACCCCACACAGTTCTTCCTAAGGGCAACAGCCCCAGGGGTCCCTTCTCCATAAGAAACTATCTTTCTAATATATGCACTTTTCAGGAACTCCAGCCAATAAGGGCTCTGTGAACCAATAAGAGCCTCTCTTTTAGAGAGCTCTGGATGCAGGATACACACAAGAGATAGGGACAGGGAAAGGCTGATGCAGGAGAAGGGCCAACCAAAGATAGCAATCCTAGTGGGTGTGAAGTAGCATCTCATGGTGGCTTTGATTTGCATTTACCCTATGACTAAGGATGTTGAGCACCTTTTCACATGCTTATTGGCCATAAAAGAAATGTCTATCCAAATCCTTTGTCCATGTTTAATTAGGTTATTTGTCCTTTTATTGTTGTGTTGTAAGAGTTCTTTTTTTTTTTTTTTTTTGAGGAGGGTCTCACTCTATTGCCCAGGCTGGTGTGCAGATCATAGCTCACTATAACCTCAAATTCCTGGGCTCAAGGGATCCTCCCATCTCAGCCTCCTAAGTAGCTGGGACTACAGGTGCACACCACCTTGCCCAGCTTAGTTTTAACTCTCTCTAAGTGCCACCAGCCCCAGCTTTAATTTAATAGCAAAAACATGTATTCAAAATTCTCTGAAAATATCCCAGTGGACAGAGACATGAAAGACAGGCTGGCTTTACCCTTATATTAGATAATATCATGAACCACCCTTGCCACAAAAGCATTGCCAGCTTACACTCAGGGCGTGGCTGCGCAGGTGCTCCTGCCGAGTGAACCTCTTGCCGCAGGTCTCACAGGGGTAGGGCCGCTCACCCGTGTGTGAGCGGATGTGCCGCTTGAGGATGCCCTTCTGTTTGGCGGTGTAAGGGCAGAAAGGACACTTGTGGAGCTTGATGGGGACCACCAGCACATCACCTGGGGAATCAAATGCATGGATTTAGCTATACTGTCAGCAGTGACAATCCCAGCTACCCCCAGAGGGACGAGATCCAGCGATGCGGAGCTCCATCATCCCAGATGAAGAAGGAGGACACCAACTCCACCACCAGCCAACAGCAAGACATTGTCTGCAATTCCAACTCTGTCTGGCTCCCAATCAGCCAGAGGGTAAAGTGGGCTTCTGATACAAGTTTGCAAGGAATGCCATAGGCACCAGCTTTCACACTTCTCTGACTCACCGTTAGAAATACAGATCACATTACAACCTCGGAACACACATGCCTTCATATGGATATCTGGAAAAGCTTCCCAAAACGATATTCACTTGATAGTGTCTATTCTATTTCAAGACAATGCTGAGTGAGACCCTGTTACAAACTGCATGTGTCACCCAGCCACCCCCAATTTATGCCTTGAAGCCCTAACTCCCAACGTGACTGTATTTGGAGATAAGGCCTTTGAGAAGGTCATTATGGTTAAATGAAGTCATAGGGTGGGGTCCTAATGATAAAACTGGTCTTATAAAAAGAGGAAAAGATACCAGAGATCCACTGATCTCTCTCTGTCTCTCTCTCTCCCCCCTCCACTCTCACCCCTTGCGCACGTACAGAGGGAAAGGCTCTGTGAGGACACAGTGGGAAGACTGCCCTCTGCAAACTAGGAAGAAAGGCCTCACCAGACGCCTACCCTGCTGGCACCTTGATCTTGGACTTCGAGGCTCCCCTTTTTCTCACGCCGTTCATACAAGCCATTAGCAAATCAGGTTGGCTCTACTTTTGAGACATAGCATAATCCTAACTCCACCACACCTCACCTCTCTACTGTGACCACACTGACTCAGGGAGCTCAGCTCTCACCTGGCTCATGGAGTCCCCTCCGAGTGGTCCCCTGCTTCCACCCTTGTTCCCCTATGGTCTATTCTCCATGAAGTACCCAGAGGGATTCTTTAAATATAAGTCATTTCAAACCACTCTCTGCTAAGACCCTCCAGTAGCTTCTCCATCTCAGAGTAACACCCAATGACCCGATGGCCTTCAAGGCCCCACGTGGCCTGACCTCACCTACCCTATCAAACTTCATCCCCCTGCTCCAGACACACCAGCATCCTCATTGTTCCTTTTGCTTTTTTGCAAAGTATGAGCTTTGCTCTTCCCTCTGCCTGGAGTATTCCTCTCCCTGGTATCTGTACAGTTTGCTCTCACTCCCTTGACGTTTCTGCTCAAAGGCAGCCTGTTAGAAATGTCTTCCCTGTCAACGCTAAATAAATAGCATTCCCTTAACCTTCTATCAATCTTTCCCTGCTCTAGTTTTTCATCCTTAAGACTTATCACCATCTGACATTCTATATATTTACTTATTTGTCTACTGTCTGTCTCCTTATACTAGAATGTCAGCTCCACGAGGACAGGGACTGTCTTTTGTTCACTGTGGTTAACAGTGCCTGACATATGTTAAGTGTTCAATAAACACCTGTTGAATGAATGAATGAACCAACGAACAAACAGGAACGATGAGATGTCAAAGCAGCAAGCCAGTGATGGCGTGCTGGATACACCAACATTAAGTGACCCCATGATGAGGCTGAAAAGGAACGGGCAGAGGAAGAGCGAATGGCACTCAAAAGCCAGGGAAGGGAAGAATTTCAAAGAGAGGAGAGAGAGATCAGAGGGAACTACCGAGAGAGGCCAAGTGAGATAACACCTGAAAATCACTCACTGGATCAGCTCTAGAAATGTGTAGCTGAGCTCATGCGAGTGGTTTCAGTGATGTGGAAGCCAGACTGCAGTGGGCTGAGAACAGAGTAGAAACTAAACCAGTGGAGGCAGCCAATGTAGATAAACCTTCCAAGAACGGGGGTAGGTGCTGGAGCTGGGGCTGAGGAGTCTGGGGGAAGACAGAGACGGGGGGACCTTGTGCTTTGACAGCATCTGCTAATGTCAGGGGTGAGCCATGTGGACACACAACCATTGCGGCAGCCTTCTGACTGGTCTCCCTGCCCTGGTCTCCCATCTCCACACCATCTTGTGCTGAGGCCAAATTAATCTCCCTGAAGCACAGACCCTGTCCATTCCCAAGCTCAGAAACTACCAAAAATGCCCCCGTGCCTGCAGATAAAACTCACCTCTTAGCATTTAAGATTTTCCACAATCTGACTCTGATCAATTTCTCCCTGTCTCCTCTTCTTACCCTCAGATGCCACTTTCATGAAGCCTCCCTGATCTCTCAGTAGGAAGCCAGTTCTCTTTTTTTCAGACTACTGTGAACTCAGACCTCTGAGTGTCTTTCAACCCCAGTATCCTTCTACCATGTGACATCATTTACGTACATGTCTTATCTCCTCTAAGATACCACCAGTTCTTTGAGGGCTGCATCCACATCGGACTTATCTTTATGTCTTTACAAAGAAGGTGCTCAAATATTTGAGCAAATAAATGAATAACCAAACAAATCAATCCTACTCTGTGCCTTGGCACTTGGAATAAATTTACCCTGGAGCCACGTGAATGAAATCAACACCTGGCAGACAACAGTATGGCCAGGGGCCAGGGTGGCTGCCTTGCCATAGCACCCTGTAGTTACAAACCTGACTTTCCAGACCCATAAAGGCTAGACTTGAATGAAGGTGGCATAGAGCCAAATGACTATTTCATGATACTTCTTATGTTCACAGGCAGAAGGATTCAAAGACAAAATCATTGCACTGAAATCCTCTAACAACCTGTGCTGCCTTCACAGCTTAAGGAGTGAAATGAAGCCAGCCCAGGTTTCTAGTTCTAGCCGGGCCACTTACTTCCTAGTTCTGCATTCTTAGGAGAGTCACTAAACCCTTCTGGGTCTCAGTTTCTCCACATTTCCTTGGCCAAACTCATGGGGTGTTATGAGGGTCATGGACATGAAAGGGCAGTCACAGTCTGTGAAATGCTGTTATAAACACAGAAATGAGAATTTCAACACGTTCCCAGTGTGTTCACTGAAACAGCCACTTTCTTCCAAACGCTGGTTAAGCCAGTGTCTCTGAGGACCAGAAAGAGCATTTTCAAGTTTTCCAGGTCTAGTTTCAATCAGAATCTTCTTGCTTTAAAAACATGAAATTAAAGTCTCAAGCAGCCATTTATTAATGAACAAAAGCAGCTGATCTCCCCTTATTTAAAAGATTTTCTCTACTTAATATCGAAAAGTGAATGAGAAATGTGATCCATTGATTTCTTGGCTTGAGGTTCTGGAAGGCACCTTTCATCAGGAAGATGACAGCCAAGCATATTTCTGTCTCCTGCAAGACACCTTACAATACAATTACCTCACCTGTTCAGAGAATTAACTATGTTAACTCATCTCTCAGAATTGTTCAAGGAAACAACCAAGTTCTCTTAAAACACAAAAAGCCTATAAAGGATATAAAAAATGAACTTACATGAAACCAACACCAGATGTAAAATATTATCAGGCAGACAGCATCACCAACCACATCATATTTACTGAGTGCCTACCATGTGCCAGGCACCACAGCTGACTCAGAGAAGTATAAATCTCCTATGTGTACAGAACACACTATCATATGTGAGAAACAACTCTGAAAACTTTCTCATTCGGTCCTCACAACAAATAAAAAAGAAAAAGGCAGGGCAGGAACGATTTACCCCATTTTACAGGTGACAAAACAGGCTCAAAGACATTCAGTGATTTCACCAAGGTCCCACTGCTGGTTAGTGGAAGAGAGAGGGTTCTTTCCACGTCTCCAAACTGCACTCAAAATGCTTACAGTCTAGTTGTAGAGGTAAAACACGAACATGCATGAAGAAACAATGCTCAATTTTTAATTGAGCAGGTGCTCAATTAAGGCCTATTAGCAGTGGTGGTGGTGGTAAAGATGGCGGTGATGATGGTGACAATGACAATGGTGACGATCGTGATGACAGGAGAACACAGGGCACAGATGGTATGTGCTACATGGCCAGCAGAGATGATGAGTGCTAATGGAGCTCACCTGAGTCCTCTCCATACCAGTCGGTCTGAACGTCCATCATGGAACCCATGGTCACTCCTGCACCCTCCGGTCTTCCCTCCAGACTCCGAGAAAAGTGATGGTCCACATCGTCTTTGCTCTGGACGGCGCTGTTGCGCAAGAGTGCCTCCAGGAATTGCTTCACGTGGTAGTTACTGTAAGCCAAGTCAACCACCTGACCACTGGGCAAGCCCTCCTCCACGTGGGCCAGGCTCAGCGGGGCAGCGTAATGCTGCAGCGGTTCACCAACTTCCACCTCCACCTCATCAGCATCAAATTCCACCTTGGGCTCTATCAGTTTGGAAGGCGCAGAGAGGTCACTGTCAACTGAGCCACCGCCCTGGCTGTCTTTCACCACCAGTTCCAATGGGTGGCCGTCTCCACAGTCACCACAAGGGGACTCTCTTGGGCAGTCCACACTCTCTTCTCCCTTGGCTGGAGAGAAGACCAAGCTCTTGGTACCACAGAAGGTCCCCTCCCTGCTTGAACTGGGGCTTCCACCATCAACCTGATGAGCTGCTGCTGCTGCTGCTGCTGCTGCAGCCGCCGCCGCTGCTGCCGCCACCGCTGCAGCCACAGCAGCCTCCTTCTCCATCTTTCGGCAAATATCAAGGGATGACCTGATGTATGTCTTGCAGAAGTTCACCACGTCATTCATCTGCAGGTAGCTGGCAGCCGACATCACTTCGATCACATTCTCCCCACACAAATCCAATTTCCCAGAATAAAGGAAATCTAAGATGATGGAGAAGGCATCAGAGGTGACAATGTCCAAGGAGGCGGTGCTGTGCCGCCCATTGTCCTGGATATAGTGAATGAGCAGGGCTCGGAAGTAGCCGCTGTTAGCAAATAAAATGTTCCTGTGGGCCTTGAAGATCCGCCCTTCCACAATGATGCTGCAGTCACAGAAAAAGTCCCTCTTTCGCTGTTCATTCAACTCCCCCAAGAGCTTGGCATAATAGGATTGCATCTCCATTGCTCCGCCAGCTGTTGCCGCTCTGGAGTAGCCTGTATCTCTGCCAAGATTTTTCTTAAGTTAATTCAGAAATCCCAACCTTACAAATAAAGATGTTCACTGTTAATTTTTTAAAAATTCTTCCAAAACCACTGGCTCAAGAGTGTCTTTATGATGTGGGCTGTTTGAGATCTAACAAAAACCAGAGGTTATCCAACTGGGTTAATTTATGAAAAAGAGCCAGAAATAACTATAGCTAACCATATGTGGGCACAGTACTTAGTGTTTTATGTGAATTCTTTCAATTAATTTATTTTATTTTTTATTTTTAGAAACAGGGTTTTGCTCTGTCTCCCAGGCTAGAGTGCAGTGGTATGATCATAGTTCATGTAACCTTGTACTCCTGGACTCAAGTGATCCTCCTCCCTCAGCCTCTTGAGGAGCTGGGACTACAGGTGCGCACCACCACGACCGGCTAATATTTTTTATTTTGTAGAGATAGAGTCTCACTGTGTTGCGCGGGCTGGTCTCGAACTCCTGGCCTCAAGCATTCCAGCCTCAGCCTCCCAAAACGCTGGGATTATAGGTATAAGCCACTGCACCTGGCCTCTTCTAATGAATTTTTATAAAAACACTATGAGTTAAATACTAATATTATCCCTACTTTTCTGCTAAGGGAAATGAGGGTAGGAGATGATCCAGCTGTAACAGAGCTTGGACTCAAATGTGGGTCTGCTGGCCTCCAGAATCGATGCTCTTACGTACTACATCCTACTTTCGTCAAGGCTCAAAATACAGAAAAATACCCAAATCTAAGAATTATAGTTTAGTCTCCAGTGTACCAATCTGGAACTTTAAGACTGGCAAGTACAGCCTCAGCTCACTTCTTTTATTTTTATTATTTACTTATTTATTTTGAGACAAGGTCTTGCTATGTTGCCCAGGCTAGTCTTGAACTCCTGGTCTCAAACGATCCTCCTGCCTCAGCCCTCCAAGTAGCTGGGACTACAGGCATGAGCCACCGTGCCCGCTCAGCTCACTCCTTTTGTCATCACTTTGTGGAAACATCAGGTGGATTCCTGGACTCGCTGGCATGCATTCTCCATTCTTATAGTTCTAGTGCCCTTTTTGCCTTTGGTAGAACCATCCTTCCCCCATTCTTGGCCACCATACTTTGCATAAAGCCGGCACTATCCCCAGGTTCCAGGGGTGTAAGGTGTAATATAGGCTAATAACAACCAACGTATCCCCCGCTCTGACCACTGTGATTGGCTCAGAGATGGCAATGTGGCTTAGTCAGAGCCAATGAAAAGCAATGAAACATTTGCTGAGATTTCCAAAAAAACACCCCAGCATTCTCTGCTCTGTGGGCATGGGGGTGTGAGGGATGCTGCTGCCACACCACCAGGAGAACCAGCCTAATCAAGACCATAGCCCAGCTCAGGCTGAGGGAGCCTGGGGACACCAGCTGAGCCTCAGCTCAAGCTGTGCCAGAATCCAATTAAGTCCCTTTTGCTTTAGCTGGTCTGAGTTGGGTTTTCTTTCTTTCCTTTTTTTTTTTGGGACAGGGTCTCGCTCTGTCACCCCGGCTAGAGTGCAGTGGCATCATCATAGCTCACTGCAACCTAAACTCCTGGCCTCAAGCAATCCTCCCACCTCTGACTCCGAGAGTGTTAGGATTACAGGTGTGAGCCACCAAGCCCAGCCTAGAATACTCTTTTCTTAACTGCTAAGTAGAACAACTATAAATCAAATGTAAAATCCACAGGGTAGTGAGGAAGACAAAGAAGCTGACCTCTTCCTCAAGCTCTCTCGACCATTTTCTCCCATCACATAAACCACATAGGCATCCATCAACTGCTATCCCTTTACTTATCTATTGCACTCAGAGAAGTTCTTACAACCAAGCACATTAGCTCCCTCTATTGGAATCACAAAAGGCCTAGTTAGAGCTGCCAACCTTTGCTGACAACTCTTTAACCACTCTTCCTTGCCACAAATGGAGCACACCAATACCTCACCCAGCTAGAGATCAGGCACCCCTTCCCCCTAGAAGGGTCCCTCCCCTGGCAAAATGGAGTCCCCAAAGCCGATGCATTAACTGAACAGACTTTACTCATACAAGACCCACTACAACCTTAATAAATGGCAATTTACACCCACTTTATACATATTTATAACAAGTGATAGAATAAGTTTAGAAACTAGAGAACCAATTAGGGAGCAAAGTGGAGAGAAGCCTAAGCAAACATAGCAAACTGACAAACTTAAAGTGACAACTGACAGCTAGGAAAAAGTTCAAAAGTTATAAAAAGTAGACCCAGGAATTTTTTCAAAATATCAGCCAGAGGCCCTTTAGCTAAGGGTATTAAAGGCTTCTACATAGTCAAAATGGCCTAAGGACATCACTAAATTATAGCCGAGGGCTATAATTGATGGGCTTAGGGCATCAAGAAGATTCCCACCTTTTTATATTCATTTTAAACTCAAGGAAATTTTGTCATAATTTTAGGAACTTTTTTCATCCAAAGTAGTTAAATTTAACATTTTGGTTCAAAAAGGGAGAGAACTGTCGGATATCTGAAAAATTCTACTATTCCCAAATAAATCAACCCTGAAAGTTTCCGCAGGGCTACAGTTTCACTGCCATCCTCCCCTCTTCCCACTGCTCCAACCAAGTCTTCTCAGCAGTGTCTCCTACTGTCTTTGAGAATCAAAATATTAAGGGAAATATAAGATATGAAAAAAATTACTTTTAAATACTACATTTTATTCTTTCTCAGAATCGAAAGAAAACCTATCAAACTGGTAAAATCACATTTTTGAATGTTATAATATCCAGCTTTAGTGGGAATGTAATTTGGAACACCATATTAGAAGAGAATTTGGCAATATGTATCAAGACTTTAAATGTGGCTGGGCGTGGTTGCTTACGCCTGTAATCCTGGCACTTTGGGAGGCCAAGGAAGGAGGATCGCTTGAGGCCAGAAGTTTGAGGTTGCAGTGAGCTATGATGATGCCATTGCGCTCTAGCCTAGGTGACAGCCCAAGACCCTATCTCAAAAAAAAAAAAAAGACTTAAATGTACAGACCTTTTGCCCCAGCAAATTCATTGCTATAAATTTACTCTTTTGAATATATTCCCCTATTCCCCAAAATACATCAAATTATAAGTTCAGAGATGTCTGTTGCACCAGGTGTTTGTACTAGTGCAAAAGTAGAAACAATCTGAATGTCCATCAATAGGGGAATAGGGGACAAGTTAAATCAATGATGTTATAATACAATCACACAGTGGAGTACTATGCAACCACGTAGAATTGTCTTTGTTCATACGAAAAGGTCACCAAGATATAATTAAAAGAAAAAAAGCAAGATGCAAAACAAAATGTACAGTATGATCCCATGTGTATACACTTTTGCTGGTATATATATGAATTCTTTTCTGGAAGGTTATACAAGAATTAACAGCAGATACCCTCGGGGATAGGAACTATGGGTAGGAAGTGTATGGAGGGACCTTCACCTTTCATTTTAAACCTTGCTGTATAGTTGCAATGTTTTACTATGTGTATGTATTACTTTTTTTTTTCTAACTAAGAAAAAAAAGTAGGTTGGGCAGAAGGGTAAGGAGTTAGCAAACGAGGTAGATAAGTATGTAAGTACGAACAACACTTAACTTGTAGAATGGTCTGATCTCAGGGCCTCTTCCCAGGGTACCTCTATCTTTCATTGGAGGATGCTCCTTTCCTGCAGTAGTACCTAAAACCCATTGCTTTTGGTTTTCTCACTACAAATAGTCTTGATTCTGTTGGGTCATGCAAATACTTCTCAACTTTTCAAAAGTCTATTCATAAACTTTAGTCAAAACTTTCCCCAATCCTGCACTTGGTATATCTTTATTGAATATTTGAAGTATTGAAATATTTATTCATATCAACTCCACCTGCCTTCAATGCCCTGGATCCCTAGGACTTGCTAAGGATCACCACTTCTTCCAGAAAAGCAGCTCTTAGGGTAGACGGCTCTTATCCACACTCTGGCACAGACCCTCCCAATCTTCCGGCCATTTCAATTTGGTTTAACAGTTATTTGCTACATACAATGCCTAACTCAAGGAAGATGCCAGGAATATAAAAATGAACCAAGTATACTGCATGTCCTCCAGGAGACAGCAGATGCCAACACCACCACCTGCCATACAAACTCCCAAATACTCTTGAGAGAGTCCTAACCAAATCACACAACTGTCTTGTTCAGGGGCCAAAAGCAGCCTTGAATTCCGTCCCATTCACCCTTTCTTACAAGACTCCTCCAGTTCCACCAACTTGAGAATAATAAAAACCTGTTCTTCAATTGTTAGCATTGACTGAGCACTACTCCTTATGAAGCACTGTTAATTCTAACCTCACATTAACACAGTGCAGCAGATACCGTCACTACATCTTCCTTTTCAAAGGAGGAAATCGAGGTTCAAAGATAAAGACAACAAGCTCAAGCTAGGACTGGAACCGAAATCTGACGATTCCCAAGTTGCCATCCTTAACCACTATGCAAACCGGCCTCCCCAAACACTCCAGGACAGCGCGCGACAAGTGGGGAAAGTCACTCCTTTCTCTGACGCGTTGACTGGAGAAGAAAAACACTGGAGAAGAGTTTCCATTTCCACGGAAGAATTTCAGGGTCAACTGCATCTTTGGTTCACCCGCTAAATTGCTCACAAGACAGGGGGACCCTCCCCGCCCAGAGCCAGACGACCTAAGGAGGCCACTGGAACCAGCCGCCGGGCACGGCCCCGGGCCCTCGAGGGTGGGCCCCCGAGGCCTTGCCCCTCCCGTGGCCTCTCGCGGACAAAGTGACCATCGCTGCGGCGGGCACTGCCCCAAGCCTGGCCGAGCCCTCGAGCCTGGGCACCATTCAACCATCAAAACGAGTCGGCGCCCCGAGCGCGGGCTGGATGACGCCGCGGGCAGCCCAATGCCAGGAAAGGGTGCGGGGGATCTGCAGCTGCGCCCGCTCGTCCCCACGCCGGACGGGAGGGAGGGGTCGGTCATCTGGCGCGGGTTTGCACGGCGGGGGTCCCGGAGTTGCCAGGGCCGAGCGGTCCAGAGGAGGACTACTGAAAGGAGGCAACCCTGCCCGCTACCCACATCCCTGGGCCAGCCTCCCGGGGTGCCCCGAATTCGCCCCAAACCAATGAAAGCGGCAGCGCGAACCCGCTTCCCAGCTCTCACCTTCCAGCGGGGTCCAGCCGCGCCGCCAAAGAGCTACGCGCACCGGCACGCCCCCCTTTCATTCACCTGGCGCCCCCCCCCCGGTGAGAGGCGGGGAGGCCGACCAATCGCGGAAGCTCTAGGGCTCGGGAAGGCGGGCCCTTCGGCCAGCAGGTTAGTCAATGGCGCCGGCGCCCCCTCGGAGGATGCGCTCTGAAGGCTCCGGTCCTCGCGGGGTGACGGGAGTTGTGGTCTCGGCGCTAGCTTTTCGGGTAAAGATATAGTGGACAAAACTACAAGTACCAAGATGCCAAAAGGTGCAAGGACCAGGGCTTGTAAAAGGCTGCATCTCGGTTCGGTCTTTTGAGCCCCACTTGAGGGACCTGCCAAGTATTCCTCTCTTTGTCCCGAGAGCTAAGAGCACGTCGTGGATATTAATGCAGCCTAGAGAATAAAAGCTATGACTTATCAGTCTGCACACATTTTACCTACCGGCGCTCTCCGCAGAAATCTGGAAATAAGTGAAATGGTTTAATGTACTCAACAGGTTTTTATTGCACGTCCGCAATACACCTTCACTGAGCAGTAGTTACAAAAAATAAAAGATACAACTCTTTTCCCTTGACGGGCTTTCAGGTTCATATATACTAGTGAAACAGTTAAATAGCAGTACACGGTGCTAAGTAACAGTACAGGCACGTTCTGAGACAGCTGTGAGCAAGTCATCCAGCACAGGGTACATGGGCCACAATCATAAAACTTAGGACCTGCAATTTGGAGCTCCGATGCAGCAGATGTGGAATTAATACCTCAGGGTGAGTTCCAGGTACAGTTGCAATTAAGGTGGAGGCACCAATGACATGACTTCCCAGGTTAGAAGATACAAAATGCTGAGCCTGGAGAAGATTGGTGCTCCTCACTTCTAATGCCTTCTCCGCGACCATGATGATGATCAAAAGTCCTCTGGCCCTGAGCTGGCCTTTGGAAACTGGATGGCAAGGGAGCCACGCTGAGAAGAAAGATGTAACTGCTGCTGTCCCTCTCTGGGTATCTACCTTTGCAAGAGATAAGTAAACTGCTTTTCTTTGATGGATAGTACAGTGGTGTTTGGCTAACATTTTATCACATAAAATTATAGGTGATAATTTAACCGGTAATTTTGACAAGATCTAAAATATATCCTAAACCAGCACTCTCCACCTCAACCACCTCCACTCTGTCCCATGTGTCAGCATCTTTCACTGGGACCACTATAATCATATCTCTCCCTTGCTTAACATCCTTCAAAGGGGTCCTTTACATTTACCAAAAAAAAAAAAAAAAAAAAAAACCAAACTCTTTAAAAATCCAAACTCCTTAACTTGCCCTACAAATCCCTATGTAATCTGGCCTTTACCACTCTATCCATTCACATTTCCTGTCGCCTGGACCAGCTGCGTAATTTGTGGGGCCCAGTGCAAAATGAAAATGCAGGGCTCCTTGTTCAAAAAATTATTAAGAATTGTAAGAGGGCAACAGGAGAGCAGTAAACTCTTTGTTGTTGCCTATTTTAATTCTTTGCCATGGGCCTTTTTTGAGTGTGGGTCCCTGTGTGACTGCACACATTGCCTGCCCATGAAGCTGGTCTGCCTGCCATCCACCCCCTCACCAATGGCATCCTCCTGCTTCTTAAACATGTACCAATCTGTTTTTTATATATATATTCTTTTTACAGAGCACATTCTTCTGCAGAACCAATCTGTTTTAGAGCCTTTGTACTAGCTCTTCCTCTGCCTGGAATGCTCTTCTGTTTCATCTTAGTATGGCTCACTTCTCCCGATTAGGGTCTCAGCTGAGAGGTCAACAACTGAGAGAGCTCATCCCTGACCCTTAACCTAAAGTAGCCATTGAATCACTCTCTGTTGTTGCCTATTTTAATTCTTTGCCATGTGCTTCATCAATTTGCCAAAGGAAAATGAGAAAACATTGCAGCAGGCACCATTTGTTTCCCTTGCCTGTTCCTTAATAATTTTGATTAAAAATATCATAGGATATTTTTAGCTGATTATTATTAGTTTCTATCACACCAGAGTAATTGATTTAAGTATCATGGTACAGCCCCCTCTCTGGTAGGTGACAAGTTATCGAGTACTGACTGATGTTTGGAGACAGCTTATTTCAAGAAGTTGCCCTTCTTCCAGAGTGCTACAAAAGATACATTAATGAAAACCTCTAGTGCCTAGGGATAAATTGTGGCTTTTGCACTATAAAAAAGCAAAAAACAAATCCCCTACCCCTGACAGTAGAACATGTTCTGTAGAAGCACTTGCTCCAGCTGTGTAAAGGAACAGTATCATGATGCCACCTGGCTCCAAGTTCCTAATGGTACAATTACTTAACCCAGAATAGGACGATATAGACATATTCCTCACAGAACCACAACAGTCCTTCCACTAATATATGCATAGGGCCAAGGGCCTTGTACTTGAGTAGGGTGAGGAGCATACTCCCTTTCAAGGCATGGCAATGCTCTGTGCGAAAACACAGTAGGAGAAATGTATGATGTCCCCTCTTCTGATCTGTGGGAAGGTATTCCTCAGGTGATGCCTGGTTAGGAATTACCAGCCTACTGAAAACACATTTTTATACCTTAAGTGGCCCAATCCATAGGCTGTGAAAATAAGTTTCTAGGAAGGAACCTAAGGATGGCATTTTGTGATGACATCCAGCAGGCTTCTCCCATGGGTCTATTCCGATTGCATTATCTTCTACACAGATGATGCATTTACAAGATGTTCAGTTTGGTGCCATATGGATTGTGGATAGAAATATGCAGCAGCCATTAGTCCCCATATTTTGGGTAAAACTAAATCATTGAACATAGTAATCACAGCACACTATATATTTTCCCCAGACTGAATAAGGTGTGACAACCATGCTGCATGTTCAGGGCCATGGAACACATATGGACAAACAGACCCACCAGATTGTATATATTAACTATATTTGATTCCCATTTGGTGAAGATGGGAAAAGCTTATACCCCCTAACTAAGACTGTCTATATTGCTCTCCAGAGCAGGAAAGGCCAGAAAAATTGCAAATACACCACACCTGTAGCCACCGTGGAACGTCACAAAGCATATTTTGATGTCAGGAAGAGGATACCAATAAAACTTCTCCAGTCGGCATTCAGGCAGAGTTCGCAATGAACAAAAACTGAGGACATTCAAGGACTGTCACTGGGGAGACACACTATTGGTGCCCCCAGGATTTGGGATGTGTGTGGACTATTACAGGGGCCATTTATGAGAAGATTATCATGGCAGCTGCTATGGTGCTAAACTTAAAACCACAGTCAACTGTATTCTTTGTAGTATAATCTCTGCATTAACTGTGGCCAGCCACTGTCAACATCTGTCCTAGTGAGGAGCACCTGGAATGAAAGAGAGCCACTTGAGGAACTATAGACAACCCACCTCTTCTCGGGGGTTCCCTAAGTTTTCCATTGGGAGTGGAAACGTGCGATACTTGAACAGCAGAGTCAGGAGCAGCTCAGTACTTCCCAAAAAATACGGAAGAATGAAAGTTGCACATGTGGTCAGGAGGCATCTGCTTTGTCAAGAGCAATATGGGAGAGTATGGATAACTTGTACTGCAACAGAGGTGCACTCCACCTGCCCTTCTTCCAGCAAGGATCTATAATGTCCTGGCCTATGATTGATGCCAAAGGTAAAGCTGCCGTCTGCATTGCCAGGTCCTGGACCACCATTTCTCCTCTCCTTGAAGGAATCACGAAGTGGTCACCACAAAATATGTTCCTCCTCAATGGAAATCAGGGTTTGTTTTTAACATCATTTTAACCCAAGGGCGACTCTGGGTTGACCAGCCCACCTAGGGAGTTTGCATTATTCTTAGGTATACGCATTTTCCCCTGGATTGAATACTGTGGCTGTTGCCTCCTGAGTCATGGCCTCTCAATCTATATTTTGTTCCTAATTGAAACCCCGGCCTTTTTTTTTCTTATTGAGATAGGGTCTCGCTCTGTTGCCTGGGCTAGAGTGCAGTGGCATGATCATAGCTCACTGCAGCCTTGAACTCCTGGGCTCAAGCGATCCTCCTGCCTCAGCCTCCTGAGTAGCTGGGACTACAGGCGCGCAACACCACGCCTAGCTAATTTTTTAAAAGTTTTTTGTAGAGATGGGGTCTTGCTATTGCCCAGGCTGGTCTCGAACTCCTGGGCTCAGGTGATCCTCATCCAAGTGCTAGGATTACAGGCGTGAGCCACCACACCCATCCTCTTGTTATAGGTGGACTTTTTAGCACTATGACAGGCGCCTGAATGGTCCTCTGGCGAGAGTGCCTCAATTTTGTTGTTTTGTTTTGTATTTACTTTTTATTATGGATAATTTTTAATATACAACGTACATTTATTGTAAATACCCTTTAGGAGGTGAACTTCCTTTATAGGAAAGAAAGACTTAACAGCAGGCCTACAATTCATTCTCTCTCTCTCTCTCTCAGGGTCTGGGGAAAAAGAAATGATCCTGGTCTAGTCTTGTAAACATGCTACTAACTCATACTGTTAGTAAACATATTAATAGAATTTATTAGCAGAAAAATAACAGAGAATCCTTATCTATGAAATGTTTTTAACAAGATATACCTGGCCTGTCTTGGTTGCTTATTATAAAACAACCCTGGAGTTTATGGATTTATGGGGAAAGTGGCTAGACAGAGAATGTGGGATAGTCATATAAGCTATGTAATTAATTGGGTATAAGGTGGAGATGTTCCATAACCAAAATGTTTTCCTCTGTATAAGCAATGGCTTCCTACACTTGCTGAAAACATATCTCACCTCACTAGAACATATTCTAATGAGAGAGAGGAAAAACTCTCTATAAATGGGGAGCTTTATCAGATGGTGTTGGACTTCTCCAAAGGCAGAATGCTCTGTCATGCCTTGTGATTGCTTTTATCCTTTAAATCATTAGTGATGTTTAGTATGGGGTGAGGTCTATGATTTATATGAGTTTGATTTGATAATTCCTCATATTACCACACCTTCGTTTGTTTTTCAGAAGTCATGAATGATATTAAATTTTGCAAACCCTTTTCCACCTCTATTGAGGTGAATGTATGATTTTTCTCATTGAATCTGTAAATACAGTGAATATATTAGGTGATTTTGAATTTTTTTTTTTTTTTTTGAGACAGAGTCTCGCTCCCTCTGTCGCCCCAGCTAGAGTGCAGTGGTGTCGTCATAGCTCACTGCAACCTCAAACTCCAGGGCTCAAGCGATCCTCCTGCCTCAGCCTCCCCAGTAGCTGGGACTGTAGGCATGCGCCACCATGCTCAGCTAATTTTTCTGTTTTTTGTAGAGAGGGGGTCTTGCTCTTGCTCAGGCTGGTCTCAAACTCCTGACCTCAAGCGATCCTCCCACCTTGGCCTCCCAAGGTGATAGGATTACAGGCATGAGCCACCACACTCCGCCGATTTTGAAATTGTTCAACCAATCTTATATTTTAAAATTTTAATGTGGCATAAAATCTAAAAAAAACCCTAAGGAATAAAATACTAAAGGAGATAAAGTAAGTTAAGGAGGATGGTAGCTCTCCATATTCCTGGATAAGCTCAACTTGGTCATGATTTATTTTCTTTTTTATAAGTTGCTGGATTTGATTTGCTAATATTTCATTTAGGATTTTTGTATCCATATTCATGATTAAGATTGACCTTTAATTTTTATTCTTGTAATATTCTTATCAGGTTTGGTTTCACGGTTATGCCAACTTCACAAAATGCACTGGAGAACATTCTCACTTTTTTCTTCTCTGGAAGAATTTGTGTAGCATGGTAATTACTCAGTCTCTGCCACAGTCCACCTCTTTGGCTACCCAACATCTACACTCATTCTTCTTCTGAAATTTAAAACACACTCATGTTCTCCCTGAGAGACAATCTAAAGTTCCAATCAAAGTTACTGCACCATACTCAAAGTCTCTGAATGATGTGCTGTCTTCTCCATCAAGTTCAGATGTGGAAAAAAATGTTATCTGCCTGTCATTCAACACTTCCAATGACAATGATAGAGAAGAAAGGATGCCTGCAATTAAAAAAAAAAAAACTGTCATTCAAAAAGCAGAGATTGTGAAACCCCAGAAGTCACTGTCCATGGCAATTATTAAATCCTAGGGCAGGAATTGTCAAGATTCCTCACCCAGGCAGTCGAGGTGTTAGTTCTTGATCAGCCAATTAGCCAGCCGCTGAATCTCTTCTCTGGAGAGATCTCCCTAGTCCATTGTTCTCTGTGTCCACATCTGAGGTGGATATTGGAGAAAATGTTCTTCCTGGCAGCTGCCCAGCTGTGCTAGTTATTAATCTATTGTCTGTCAGCTTCAAACCCACTGTTTATGCTCTGCTTTGTGATGGTGGAGCTGATACTGAAAACCACAACCTTTTTTTTTTTTTGCCAGCTGCGGATAGAGTACTCCAGAGGGAAACTGCAAAGCTGGGAGAGGAAGAAGGGGTATCCTTCTTCCTGTCTATTCCCCATGCCTGTTAACATCCCCATAGCAATGATTTTCACTCTGGCAGCTGCAGTTTGTTCCAGTATCAGCGGGTGATTTCAGCTTGCACTTTTCTCAATTCACAGAATCAACTTCACTGTGACCCCCTCAGAGACACCCGTCACTGCCAAGAGCCCCCTCTCCTCAGATGTCAGGGTTCCAGCTAGGGTTACCAGACTTAGCAAAGAAAAACACAGAGCAGCCAGGTGTGATGGCGCACGCCTGTAGTCCCAGCTACTCCAGAGGCTGGGGTGGGAGGATCACTTGAGCCCAGGAGTTAGAGTCTGCAGTGAGCTATGATCGTGCCACTGCACTCCAGCCTGGATGATAGAGACCCTGTCTCTAAAATAATAATAATAACAATAATAATAATTTTAAGTATAAATATGTTCCAAATATCACATGGTGTTTACTTAGACTAAAAAATTATTCGTAGTTTATCTGAAATTCGAACTTAACTGTGTGTCCTCTATTTTACCAGACAATCCTAGTTCCAGCTTCTAAATTGAAATAATTCCGCCCTCTTCCCTGTAATCCCCATCCATAGAGGGTGGCAGCTACTCTTTGCAGTTACTCCGTTTATGATACTTTAGTTTCCCTCTTCGGTTCTCTAATACTTGGGTAACAATTATTTACATTAAATTCTCTGTCTTAAAATAATCGATGTCATTTCTGTCTCCTGATTGGATTTTGACTGACAGACCCAGCTACTTTCTGCTGGTGTGGATTCTGGGGACCTGGGAATGACCTTAAAGGTTTGAAGGTCACAGATTTTACCAGCCATGCCTGCAGTGTTGTTTTGCAATATGGTCACTCAAAAACTTAGCAGGCTTTGAAGCCACACACAACAGAGCCTGGTGTAAATAAATATTTCATTTCTGCATTTAAAGGATCATCTGTTTTCCAGCCAGTAAAATCTGTTTCCTTCAGAGTAGAAGAAGGACAAAAAAAATAATAGAAAATTTAAAAATAAAAAAATTAAAATTTGTTTCCTCACTGGCCTAAACATCACCTCCTCCATGAATTCACTTTCTTTAGGTTCTGTTTCCTGAAGCAACAGATATGAAATATGATTAAATTAGGAATTATAAGTAATAGAGACCTGAAAAACTGTAATTTAAATTCTGGATTTAATTTTCCTCCTGAAATGAGGAGTCCAGAGGTAGGCAGCCAAGGCTGAGGAGTCCCAAAAAATCATCAGGAATCCAGGTTCCTTTCGTTGTCCTGTTCTGCTAATCTTACCACATAGCTGTCAATATTCAAGCTCCCCTCATGGTCATAGGATGACTGCTGGAGGGAGCTCGGGTCGTTAATGCCAAGTTCCAAGAAGAAAGAAGAGGTGTGTAAAGGGATAAAAGATATATGCCAACTGAGATAGTCTATCTTTTAAAGAACTTTTCCTAGAAGCCCTACCCAAAAACTCCTACTCACATTTCGTTTGCCAGAATGCAGTCATATAGCTACCCCTATCTGTAAGAGAGGCTGGGAAATTTTTTAGCTGGGCATATTGCAGTCCCCAACAAAACCAGGATTCTGTTAGTAAGAAGAAAAGTGGGGAATGAAAATTGGTAAGCATATCTCAGCTGGTGGGATAGCAATGTCAGCACACGCTAGAGCAGGGGTGGAGAACCTTTTCACGTTGGAAGGCCGTATTAATTTAGCTGTAATTAAACAAGGCCCATTCAAGAAACTTCAATTAGATATACTTAAAAATGTACATTATTTGGTAAAAATCTAACTACTATATAGTTAATAATTTCAAAAAATGAAAACTATTTGTTAATTTTAAAGTTAACTAACCTTTTAATGACTTTATTATGTCTGCTCTTTGTTGGAAAGTATTTGATTATTTGGTTGCAGCATGGAGGTCCACTGTTTCAGTTGATCCTCTAGATGGGTATCAGTCATTTATGACCTGAAGGGCATCTTGATTTGGGTTAGATAGGAGAATGTAGATTCACAGCAGTAAGTGGTTGAAAAGCAAGAAAACATTTTTCGGGCATGTTGCCAAAGGCATGGGTAGTCTACTGCATTTTTTCATATTTCAATTGGATCTTTCATAGCATCAAACAATGACTTTAAAATGTCATCTACTGAGAGCTCAATCAATTCCATCTGTAGGTGGAATTGCTGAAACAACATTGCTGAAATTAAAGACCTAGATAAATAGAAAGTCATCCCATGTTTATGGACTAGAAGACAATATTTTTAAGATGACAATATTCTCCACAGCAATCTACAGATTCAATGCAATCCCTATTAAAATTGCAATGTCCTCTTTTGCAGAAATGGAAAAACCAGTTCTCAAATTCATTAGAACTGCAAGGGGCCCTGAATAGCCAAAACAATATTGAAAAAGAAAAACAAAATCACTCCTTGATTTCAAAACTTACTACAAAGCTACTGTAATCAAAACAGTGTGGTACTCAGCCAAGGAAACTATCACTAGAGTGAACAGACAACCTACAGAATGGGAGAAAGTATTTGCATGCTACACCTCTGATAAAGGGCTAATAACCAGAATCTATACAGAACTTAGGAAAATCAACAAGAAAAAATCAAACAACCCTATTAAAAAATGGGCAAAGGACATGAACAAAAACTTTTCCAAAGAAGACAGAATGATGGCCAGCAAACATATAAAAAAGTGCTCAACTTCTCTAATCATCAGGGAAATGCAAATCAAAACCACAATGAGATATCACTTAACTCCAGTGAGATTGGCTCATATCAAAAAATCCCCAAATAACAAATGTTGGCGGGGATGTGGACAGATAGGAACACTCATACACTGCTGGTGGGACTGCAAATTAGTACAACCTCTATGGAAAAGAATATGGAGATACCTCAAAGAATTAAAAGTAGAATTACCATTTGACCCAGCAATCCCACTACTGGGTATTTATCCAAAAGAAAAAAAGACATTTTATAATAAAGACATCTGCTCTCGAATGTTCATAGCAGCACAATTCACAATTGCAAAGTTGTGGAAACAACCCAGGTGCCCATCAATACACGAGTGGATCAATCAAATGTGGTATATGTATACCATGGAGTATTACTCAGCAATAAGGAACAACAGTGAATTAACACATCTGGTATTATCCTGGTTGGAGCTAGAACCCATTCTTCGAAGCGAAGTGTCACAGGATTGGAAAAACAAGCACCACTGGTACTCACCATCAAACTGGTACTAACTGATGAACACTTACATCACACAGGGCAATAACATTCATCTGAGGGCGGGCGAGCGGGAGGGGGGTGGAAGGGATGGGAAGAACTCTCACTGAATGGATGTGGGGAGCACAGTTTGGGAGACGACCACGATTGTGGCTCTGACACGGGCAGAACAGGGGCAATGTGTATGGCCAAAGTGTTGTACCCCCATGATATTCTGAAATTAAAAAAATAAATTAAAAAAAAAAAAAAAGAAATCTTCCCAATTTGTGAGCCTGAGAAAAAGAAAAGAATGCAATGCCAGTAAGTGGAATGAAGAAATGGAGTAAGAGTGTCTCCTGTTTATGGATATAGATGCATTGCCCTGGCA
Organism: Daubentonia madagascariensis; assembly: GCA_023783475.1. NCBI lineage: Eukaryota > Metazoa > Chordata > Mammalia > Primates > Daubentoniidae > Daubentonia > Daubentonia madagascariensis. The sequence continues at coordinate 6,079,546 of JAKFHU010000117.1, forward strand.
TTAAAAGACAGCAAAATTACTGAGATTACTTGAGCAACAGGACATAAAGGAACACAAAGAGGATGGGAAATCAGGACTAGAAATGGAGATTTAGGGTTGTATGGGGGAGAGAGTTGCTGAGGGGATAAACTCAGTCGTGTTCTCCCGTTGCATTACTCCACATTGCCCCTTAGTATTTATATTAAGTTTGCAATGACTTCTTTGCTCTTGTGGATATATTGCTTTATCTGGTGTAATTTCATTGTGTTTGCTTCTAAAATCGTCTGTAAATTTTCTACAACATGGGATGTATTTTGTTTTGGTGGTTGTGGTGATGATGTAGGTAATGTATATAATTATTGGGTATAATATAATAATTATATTATATATAATATCCCTCACTTGGGATGAGGATCTGCCTAGGCAGGTGCTAAATTGAGGTTTTCTATTAAAAATTTACTACTGAGTTTTTGAGATTGGAAATGAGTTGAATGTACAAATGCACTGCCTTTTCACATTTATTCTTAAAATAATAAAACCCTTTGTGTATTTTTTATTGTAAAAAAAAAAACAGTGTGGTACTGGTATAAGGATAGACATAGAAATTAATGGAATAGAATTTAGAATCCAGAAATAAACCCAAATATCTATGACCAATTGATTTTCAACAAAAGAATCAAGACCAATGTGGGGAAAGAATAGTCTCTTCAACAAATGTGCTGAGACAACTAGATACCACATGCAAAATAATGAGGTTGGATCCCTACCTCACTCCATGTACAAAAATTTACACAAAATGGATCACTGGTGTAAATATAAGAGTTAAAACTATAAAACTCTTAGAAGGAAACAAAGGGCAAATCTTCATAATGTAATTGTCCCCATGAACAAACACAAAATGACACCCCCTCATATATGCTTTCCCTGTAGTTTTCTTATGCTTTGGATTCTCAGGCCTGTAGCACTCAATGACCAGAACATTATAATCTTTCTGTTTAACTAACCCTTTTTCCTTTTGAGTTGTCTCCCAGAAACAGCAGACTCTTCATAGAATAACAATTCCAAGATTTACCATCCATCACTAACCTGTGACTTCTGAATAAGACCTCCCGCACGCCGAGACTCATCACCATCACTAACTCGTGACTTCTGAATTAGACTTCCTGCACACATTGCTTTCAACACGACCTGCCCCAATACACATAGCCACCTTCCTGAATCCCTTATAGAAACCTCTACCCTCAGTTGGCCAGGGAGACAGATTTGAGGAATTCCTCCCATCTCCCAGGTGACATCGTCTATAATAAATTCCCACCCTTCCTTAGCAATCCTGGTTGTCTCAGTAATTGGCTTTCTGTGTGGTGAGCAATTGGACCTAGGCCAGACCCCCCTTGTGAGTTCAGTAACATTAACTTCAGATTTGTCAATGGATTCTTAGATTTGACAACAAAAGCACAAACAACAAAAGAAAAGAAATGATACATTGGTCTTCACTAATTAAAATCTTTTGTTTTATCAAGAATATGAAAATATAACCTAAAGTATAGGAGAAAATATTTGCAAATCATATATCTAATAATGTTCCAGCATATATAAAGAACTCTTACAACTCAACAACAAAAATACAAACAACCCAATTTTAAAATGGTCAAAGGACTTGCATAGACATTTCTCCAAAGTAGACATGCAAATGTCCAATATGAAAAGATGCTCAGCATCACTGATAATTAAGGAAATGCAAATTTAAAAAACAACAAAAAAGAAAGTGTAAATCAAAACCAGAGTGAAATACCACTTCACATCCACTAGGATGACTTTAATTGAAAGATGTAATCGCAGGCCAGGCTCAGTGGCTCACACCTGTACTACCAGCAATTTGGGAGGCCTAGGTGAGAGGATTGATTGAGGCCAGGAGTTCAAGACCAGCCTGGGCAAGATAGTGAGACCCTGTCTCAAAAAAAAAAAATTAGCCAGGTGTGGCAGTGCATGCCTGTAGTCCCAGCTGTTAGGTCAAAGCCAAGAGGAAGACACTCAAACCTGAGACATAGCAAAACCCCATTTATTTTGGGCAGGTGGGTGGAGGCCAAAAAGAGCATCCACCCCAAGGAGGGGAGAGTGGTGGGTTTTATAGAGGATTTGGATAAAGGTTTGGGAGGGTGAGTCTTTTCTTGAACAGCTGCTGGTCCCTCTCAGTCCCTGTTGGTTCCACCGCCACCGTTTGTGGTTGGAGTTATCTTTATAGCCTCTGGCCTCTCCAGACTCCTGTGGCTACTGTTTCACTCTCAATGCGGTTCTTATCTGAGTTCTTCGTCTGCCCCATTCTGTTCCATACATTTTTTGAGTTTCCACCTCGAGCAGGCCCAACACTAGCTACTCAGGAGGCTGAGACGGGAGGATCACTTGAGCCCTGGAGTTTGAGGTTGCAGTGAGCTATGGTGATACCACTGCACTTTAGCCTAGGCAACGTAGCAAGACCCTGTCTCAAAAAAAAAAAAAAAAAGAGAGATAATAACAAGTAACAAGTGTTAGCAAGGATGTGGAGGAATAGAAACCTTTGTACATTGCTGGTAGAAAAGTAAAATGGTGCAGCCACTGTAAAAAACAGTTTGGTGGGTTCCTCAAAAAGTTAAACATAGGATTGGCGTATGACCCACCAATTCCACTCTTAGGTATAGACCCAAGAAATATGAAAACATGTCCACATAGAAATTTGTGCATGAATGTTTATAGCAGCATTATTCATAATAGTCCAACCCCCACTGCTAAATTTGACTGGCAAAAAAAGAAAAACCAAACAAACATAATAGTCAAAAGGTGGAAACAACCCAAATGTCCATCAACAGATAAATGGATAAGCAAAATGTGGTATATACAAACAATAGAATATTATTCAGCCACAAGGAGGAGCAAAGTACTGATATATGCTACTACTTGGGTCAACCTCAGGAACATTATTCTAAGTGAAAGAAGCCAGACACAAAAGGTCACATTTTGTATTATTCTTTTTTGTTTGTTTTTGTTTTTTGGGGTTTTTTGTTTTGTTTTGTTTGAGACAGTCTCCCTCTCTTGCCTGGGCTAGAGTGCCGTGGCGTCAGCCTACCTCGCAGCAACCTCCAACTCCTGGGCTCAAGCGATCCTCCTGCCTCAGCCTTCTGAGTAGCTGGGACTGCAGGCATGTGCCACCACGCCCAGGGTCTTACTCTTGCTCAGGCTGGTTTCAAACTCCTGACCTCAAGCGATCTTCCTGCCTCGGCCTCCCGGAGTGCTAGGATTACAGGTGTGAGCCACCATACCTGGCTTGTATGATTCTTTTTATGTGATGTATTTGTCAGGATTATCCAGAAAAATAGACCAATAGGAGATTATACATTTACGTATATATATATGGATGGAGAGAGAGATTGATTTATTATGAGGAATTCCTCATGGGATTATGAAGGCTGAGAGGTCCCACGATCTGCTATCTGCAAGCTAGAGACCCAGAAAAGTAGTGGTGCAGTTCAAGTTTAAAGGCCAGAGAACGAGGGGAGCTGATGGTATAAATCCCAGTCCAAGTGCAGGGTAAGATGAGATGAGATGCCCCAGCTCAAGCAATGAGGTAGAAAAGAAGGCATGAAATCTTCCTTGCTCTGCCTCTTGTTCTATGCAGACCCTCAACGGATTAGACTATGCCCACCCAGACTGGGGAGGGCAATCTGCTTTCCGATTCAAATGCTAATCTCATCTGGAAACACCCTCACAGACAGACCCAGAAATAATGTTTAACCAGATATTCAGGCATCCCCTGATCCAGTCAAGTTGACACATAAAATTAACATGTGAATGTGATATATCCATGATGGGCAAATCCATAAAAGCAGAAGGCAGATAAGTAGTTACCAGCACATGAGGGGAGGGGAAAATGAGGAATAATTAATTACTCAATGGGTATGTGGTGTTTCTTGGGGGTGATGAAAAAGTTGAAACTAAAGAGAGTTGGTGGTTGTACAACATTGTGAATACACTAAATGCCACTGACTTTTACACTTTCAAATGGTTAGTTGTATATTGTATGTCTTTTACCTCAATTTTTGGAAGGAGCATAGGGGAAAAAAGTGCTCATGGAGAGCATCACTTAATCTAGCAAGTCAGTTAAGTATAGGTCAATTAAGACAGGTTTTTCTAATAAATTTAATTCAAGCTATGAAACTAGATTACATTTCTTAGCAAGAGTATAGAGGGTTATCTACTGAGTCCCAAGGAAGTATTCTTTCTTCCTCCCTTGCCTGAAGAATTTGATCCTCCCTTAACTGAGAAAATTATCCTCATTGCTGGAGAAAACAAGTCCCTTTTTGCCCCTTAGCTAGAACCAAAGTCCAAACCTAGCATGTCCTGGGAGATGAAATGCTGACAAAAATAGGGAAGTGTAGGTCTTCCTAAAGAAAAAAATTGCAGGAATTTGCTATTTTATTTAGTGAAAAAGCAGGGGGACTATTTTTGGAGGTAGATTTGGAGGGTACTCAACTAAGGAAAGCCTGGAAATAATTTTAGATCAAATGTATTTATTGATTTAAGTGTATTTACTGGTGATTCCTTTTGTCTTTCTTTCAAAAGCTCTTCTGGGATATTTACTGGTGATTCTGCATCCAATGTGCTCCCTCTGACAGCTGGCAGCTGTTAGTCTAGCAATCTGAAGTGTTTGTTTATGCAAACCTGCATATAATATTGGCCCATCATTAACTTGTACAACAGTGGAAGTCTCTTGGCATAAATTAAAGGAAGCAATTCAAAGACCTCAGGAGGCAAGAATGATTTATTGAATCTATATATGCATCTTGCTGACCATCCCAATAATTATATTCCTTGAAAAGGCCCAGAATTCACCTCCATTGCCAAAGCTGAAGGACAATTGATGAGGGAAGTGCCAAAATCATTAAAAAACACTTTCCTGACCATCCTCTCTAAGCCCAGAATACTGGTGGATGGGTTGACAATTGAAATGACTCTGACCTCCAGGAGGGTGGGAGGATTCTGGGTTGGCAGAGGCCAGATGGTGGCAGTTACTCATCCAATACAAAGGGAAAAGGGTTGTCAATAAGCAGGGCTGACATGAAATCAGAGTAGTGTGACCTACAGCAGCAGTCCCCAACCTTTTTGGCACCAGGACCGTTTTCATGGAAGACAGTTTTTCCACAGACCGGGGCGGGGGGGATGGTTTCGGGATGATTCAAGCACATTACGTTTATTGTACACCTTATTTCTATTATTATTACATTGTAATATATAATGAAATAATTATACAACTCACCATAGGTTGGGGACCCCTGACTACAGAACTCTTTAGAAACGACTGATAATGGGCAGCCTACCAAACTCCCACTTAATTTTTATAACAATAACAGAAACAACAAAAATACCCCCATGCCCAGTTAACAGAGGCCTATCCTGATACAACAGACAATTTTTATCTCATACAATCCCACATGTGACTCAACTCACAGGTGCACAGATCACTGGATAAAAAGAAAGTGTAGCCTTTTCACTGCTGCGGCCGCAGTCATGAGTGTGCTCAGGCTCCAGAGAAGGCTTGCCTCCAGTGTCCTCTGCTGGCAAAGAGAAGGTCTGGTTGGATCCCAAAGAGACCAAAGAAATTGTCAATGCTAACTCCCGTCAGCATATCCAAAAGCTAATGAAAGAAGGGCTGACTATCCACAAGCCCATGACTGTCCGTTTCCCGGTTCAATGCTAGAAAAACACCTTGGCTCGCCAGAAGAGCAGGCATATGGACAGAGGTAAGTGAAAGGGTATAGCCAATGCTCTAATGTGGGAGAAGGTAACCCTCAAGTGAGGAGGGGGAGGATTCTGCACCAGCTGCTCAGAAGATACCATGAATCGAAGAAGATTCACCACCAGGGGTATCACAGCCTGTACATAAAGGTGAAGGGGAGTATGTTCAAAAACAAGTGGATTCTCATGGAGCACATTCATAAGCTGAAGGCAGATGAGGCCTGCCGGGAGCTCCTGGCTGACCACGCTGGGGCCTGCAGATCTAAGACCAAGGAAGAGCACAGTGCTGTGAAGGGCCCCGCCAGGGGAGGAACTCACCAGGACTCTGTCCAAGGAGGAAGACACCTAGAAATAAAGCTCCCCCCTTGTCTGTCCATAGTGGCCTCATAGATCAATCATTCAAATAAAACAAGCCTTTATCTGCAAAAAGAGAGAGAGAGAAAGAAAGAAAAGGACCTTAAAGGAAAGATCCAATAGTAACAACATGCATCCATACTATGAATCTTTCTCCTGCTCTTCTCCAAAGGACTTGTACTTAGACAAATACCCAGACCTTTCGAGGACAGTTAGGCACCTAGCCACACTGACTCCTGGAGACACAGAATACCTCTGCGCTGCACAGTCAGCATGGGCTACAGAAGTGTATGAATCAGTGTCAGTCAGAAAAACAGGGACCATTCTACATATTTCAAACAGAAATGTACTGAATGTAGGGACTTGGTTACAAAGACATTGGAAATGCTGAAGGAGCTAACGGTAAAAGGTGGCATCATCCAGACCCAGGAAACCACCCTGGGGCTGAAGCCTACAGTGCCATTCTCATGACTGATGATGCTGGGGAACCCACTGCTGCCAAAAGTCAGGCATCTCCTGAAGCATAAGGATTTCTCCCTTCCTCCCACCTTCAAATATAACCAAGTGCCTCCCCATTGGCACAACCTAATTGGGACCTAGCTATGAATGGAGTCTGGGAAGTGGTGTTTGCCAGTTTCTAGCTCTGGCAGTGCAGGGGAGATCACAGGAGAGCAAGTGAGAGGCTAAGAACCAAGAGACAGTATGAGGCATAAGGAGTCAGGTGATAAATTGAGTTTTGATGAAACTCTACCTGAAAGTGGATCTGGTCCCCAAATCTGATAGTTTTGTCCTCATTTTTATAATTGGAAGAAATATCCTAAACTAATGGCAGAATCCCTCATTGGTTCCCAGACCACAAGGTAAAAGCTTTTATTATCAGAGAAACAAAGCAGAAGTCATTGAAATTCCTCATTCCCACCAAAATGTAAATTAAAATTGAAAGTTCTGAAAGCATTGCAAAGGTTAATGCCACCATCAAACACTTAAAATATCCATGTCTTAGGTCTGGACAGTGGAAAAAACATTTGGTCTTGAAGAAGGCAGAGGAGTATTGTGGCTTTTTGAGGGGGGATATCAGTACAACCCCCAACACTTGATCAAGCAAATGCATTTTTCTCCATTATGACATAAAATAAGAAACAATTAGCTTTACAATCCTGCCTCAAAGAAAACCAACCCTTCTGCTCTATGTCCTAATTTATTCTGTAGAGATCTTGATTCTGCCATCATCTGTATCAGTCAGTTCAGAGTAGGAAACAGAAACCACTCAAGGTATTTCAAGAAGACCTTTCCTGCCAGCAGCCACAGCTGTGGAAAGGTGACATCTGCCTCATTTTTGCTTTCCCAAATCTCATGTGGGTGTGCCTATATGAAGGAACCTAGTTCACATCCAGAACCTTAGCTGCAAGAGAGTCTGGGAAATGTTGTGTTTAGCTTTACAATGCCCCAAATATAAGAAAGGTGGAATAGAGGTCAAGAGTCAATCCAAGTGTTTGTCATTCCATCCCACAGGCTGTCACACTGTTCTACTACATTGGTGGCACTGTACCGATAGAACACAAAAAGTAGAAAATAGCAGGTGTCAAAGGGTGGGAGATAAAACCAATGAAAATATAGCAGCCTGCCACTTCATTAAGATTCTGGAAGTCACATGGTCTGAGACACATCAGGACATTCCCTCCAAAGCAAAGGACAGGTTGCTGCACTTTAGACTTCCTTCCTCTAAGAAGAAAGCCCAAAGCTTGATAGATCTCTGGATTTTGGAGGCAACATACAACATTACTGGGTACACTACTCTTACCCATTTGCCAGTTTTGAGCTTTGAGTAAGGCACAGAATAAGAGAGGACAAGAGAGGCCTCTCCAGCTGGTCCAGGCTACAGTGTGAATGGCTCAGCCTTTTGTCCCTGGTGACTGAACAGAGCCATGCCTCAAAGTGCCCGAGGGAAATCAGGATGCCACATGGAGCCTACTGCAAACGTTGGTAGAGGGATCACTATAGAGGCCCTCAGGGTTTGGAGGCAAAGTGGTGCCTCAATCATAATAAGTATTTTTCTTTTGAGAAATAGCTCCTGGATACTTACTGGGCTTGAGTAGACTGCACACTTGACCATAGAGCACCGGGTGACCTTGCAATTTGTTTTCTGATTGCTACTGCTCAGCAGTTCTCAGTGGAAATGGTCCACATAGGACATGGCCCAAACAGCCCTGAAAGTACAATGAGCAGGTTGCTCTTATTCCCAGTGTGCCCATTGCTGCACACTGTTCCAGCAACTTCAACCCAGGTGACAGAGAAGGAAAAAAATGGAATTGCTTTATGCCTGGCTCTGTCTAGTACACTGGTACAAGCCAGAAATGGACTGTCATGGCCTGAGCACCCTGCTCTAGGTGATCCTGAAAAACAGCAGAGAAAGGAAATCCTCCTGGTGGCAGAACTTGGGAGCAGGGCATGTGGTTTTCCACTTTGCCTTGAAAGAGCAATGTCTTGAAATCAGGGTCAACACTGAATCATAGACAATGGTTACTGAAGGAAACAAGATGAGAGGCTTTGGAATAAAATGTTTGGGAGAGAGGAACAAAGATAGACCTGCTGGAATAGACCCAGACCATTAGAATATTCATGTCTATATGAATGATTATGACAAGGATCCACCATAAAGAAAAAAATATATTAGAACCTGGTTTTCAGATGGTAGATTCTAAAACAGCAATAAATAATTATATGGCCCCAAAGGACAGTGGACAAGGAAATCCCTCAGCAGGCAGAACTGTAAGCAATATATCTCATTGTCCACTTTGCCTGGAAGGAGAAATGGCCTGAGGGCAGGGTCTATACAGGCAATGACTAATAGTTTGATCAGCTCAGGGTATTAAAAGATTGCAAGTCAATGATAAAGGGTTTGGGAAAGATGGATTTCTTAGAATGGTCACAGAGCATGACACAGCAGGTATGCCAAATGACTGCCCACCATGAGTCCCCACTGTGGCGGAAGCTTATAATAATCAACAGATTTGGAGCTGGGTGCAGTGGCTCACGCCTATAATTCCAGCAACTGGGGAGGCTGAGGTGGGAGGATTGCTTGAGTCCAGGAGTTCAAGGCTGCAGTGAGCTATGATTGCACCATTGCACACCAGCCAGGGCAACAGATCAAGACCCCGTCTCTAAAAAAAAAAAAAATCAGCAGATCTGATGTTCTATGGATAGTAACTAGATGGCTTTTTCCCCCAGCCAGACCAGTTCTTGTTCAAAGAGTTCACGGACAAAGGACCATGGTGACAGGAATGGAGACTATGCATGGGCTTAAGAACAGGAACATCCCTTTCCAAGACCATCCTGGTAACCACCGCAACTGACCTACTGATGCCCAATTTGCCCACAGCAGCAACCATCCCTGGACCCTTGATTTACTTGCATACCTTGAGGGAACCAACCAACTACTTGGTGGCAGATAGATTACATAGGACCATGTCCCTTGTGAAGGAGCAGTTTGTGTCACTGGTGGAGACACTTATTCTGGGTTTGGATTTCCTTTCCCTGCTTCTCATTCCTCTCTGCCATAACCTCCATCTATGGACTTAATACACAGTCTCTGCGTCCCACACAATATTGTTTCTGACCTTGGAATTCACTTCACAAGAAAAGAAGTGAGACAGTGAGCTGACACCGCGGGATTCACCAGTCTAATCTGTGCTCCATCAGCCAGCCTTCTAGAATGGTGGAAAGACCTATCGAAGGCCTATGTAAGGCACCAGCTGTTAGCACCTTTTGAGAAAGAGAGCTGTCTGCAGGATGTAGTATATGCTCTGAACCAGCGTGCCATTTCGACCTTAGCCAGATGCATAGTTCAGAAACCAAAGGCTGAATGCAGGAGTGATTCCTCTCACAATGAAACTTTTTGACTAACTCAAAAGTCAGTGGCTTCTTGGCCCCATGACTGTAGGGAGGGAAGATATGTTAAAAGCTTTTAGTGTCCAAGGGAGGAATGATTCCACTAAGCCACCAAGTGACACAATTTTTCCACCAAATTGGAATTGAAACTGCCACTCAACAATTTTGGGCATCTCATGCCACTGAACAGTCAGACAAAAAAGAAATCAAGGTATTTTCTAGGATTTTAAACTCTGGCTATCAAGGGGAAATAGGTTGTTACCACAGAGTGGAGGCGGGGGTATAATGATAGACTCTATTGTATTTCTTAAGGATCCTACTCCTACTACCACCTACTACAACACCCTGTGATGAAAGTTACTGCAATTCCATACAAGAGGATCTTCTAGGGCAGTGATCTCCAACCTTTTTGGCACCAAGGACCAGTTTCATGGAACACAATTTTTCCACGGACCAGGGCAGGGGATGGTTTCAGGATGATTCAAGCACATTACATTTATTGTGCAGTCAAACCTCTCCTAATGATAATCTGTATTTGCAGCCGCTCCCTGGCACTAGCATCACTGCCTCAGCTCCACCTCAGATCATCAGGCATTAGATTCTCATGCACGCAACCTACATCCCTCTCTGCACAGTTTACAGTAGGGTTTGTGCTCCTATGAGAATCTGACGCTCCTGCTGATCCGACAGGAGGCGGAGCTTATGCGGTGATGGGAGCGATGGGGAATGGCTGTAAATACAGATGAAGCTTCCCTGGCTCTCACCTACTGCTCACCTCCCGCTGTGCAGCTCGGTTCCTAACAGGCAACGGACTGGTACCGGTCTGTGGCCTGGAGGTTGGGGACCACAGTTCTAGGGCAAAGATCTCTCAGGAATAGAATGAAGGGTTGGGTTTCCCGCATGGGCAAAGAACTGGACCATCTGTTGCTGACTGAAAGTAGATGGAACCTAGAAGTTCCAGACAGTGAAGAAGGAAAGTCATAATAAAATGGATTACAAAGGTGAGGATTATAGCCTGTACTTGAATTTCTTTCCTCGATATGTATGTTTACAAATTTTAAATACTTTTCCTTCTCTTTCTTCTCCCTTTGTTTCTAGGTGGTTGTATAGGGAGATTAACTTCACCGTTTAGTCATGGATGGCAGATTACTGAGCAGAGATTGTAAGAGAGCTGGAGGAGGAATGTCAAGGCTTTGGGGCACCTTCCTTGGGGAGTGACTGTAGAAGTGATAGCCGTTGTGTGCTAACTAGGAGGCAAGTCTAAGTTTGGGACACAGAGTATGTGTGTTTGGCAGCAAATGGGGTATGTGGGACATTTTATGTTTGGGCCATCCACATCCAATCCCAGAGTGCAGTGGTGTCATCATAGCTCACATGTGTCACCACACCTGGCTAATTTTTCTATTTTTAGTAGAGACAGGGTCTTGCTCTTGCTCAGGCTGGTCTCAAACTCCTGACTTCAAGCCATCCTCTCGCCTCAGCCTCCCAGAGTGCTAGGATTACAGGTGTGAGCCACCGCACCTGGCCCAGTCTCCCTTTTGGGAAAAAACCCTCACTATCTGTTGGGATAAGAAGGATATCCCAGTTCCCACCTCCCACAGTTCTTCTACAGAAGCCAGAGGAGGACAGATCTTTCCTCTCCCTGCTCCCAGATACAGCCAGGGAGTAGGCTCATGATGTGTGAGTCCCAAAATAATGCTGGAGGTGGCTGGAAAGACGTTATTATCATTATTATAATCATTTTACAAATGTGGAGAATGAGGCACAGAGAGATAATGTGACTCATCTCCCTGAGCCAGTCCACAGCGCCCCTTTCGACAGCCTTGGTGACAGAGCCACGCCGGGAGCCAAAATCATCAGCTTTTCTGAGGCAACATTCTTTGCACTTTGGATCACAATAATCTACCTCCTGGGTGGTTGTAAGAGTTATATGACACAACAGTGTCCAGCACACAAAGGGTGCTCCCCTTTTGCAAATTACAAGGTGATGCATAAGTGAATGGGAGGCTGGAGGGAACTGGGCTTTGCTCAAAATCAACCAGGACCAGGGTGTTCTGCTAAAAGTTTAACAACCGGCTTGGGCAGGGTGGGCAGACATGATTTGCTGTGTTTGTAGATTTCAATGGTGTAAACACTCCCACCTCCACCAATTTTAAGCTACTGATATGACGTCACTAAATGTGGAGTTGGGAGGAAATGAAGTAGCACACCATTATATAGTATTTCCACCATATATTAATAGATATAATAAATGTAAGTCCCTTCAAGAGCATATATGATAGTGAAATGTATAAAATAATTACATAGTGATGAGTTTGGGGTATTTAACACCTTTGTTTTTATACAATTTATTTAATTGTAAATTTATATAATTTTTATAATGGTTGTATTCAACAACCAGCTCATAAAATTCCTGAAATTTTAACAATCAGCTCTAGAAGGCTGAACTAGAACCATTCTGCTGGCTTTTTTTTTTTTTTTTTGTGGCAGGGGGAGAGGGGGTATCACTCTGTTGCCCAGGCTGGTCACAAACTTCTGGGCTCAAGGGATCCTCCTGCCTCAGCCTCCCAATTAGCTGGTGTTATAGGTACACACCACCATGCCCAAGTCATGTTTCTGGCTTTTAGACATTCCCTGTGCTTCCTCTATCGGCAACTTAGGCATTTTCATTTTGCACTGGGTCCCACAAATGCTGTAGCCATTCCTGCCAATTGTGTGCTGGAATCCTCACAGCAGAACCAGGGCGGGCTTGGGCCTTGGAAACTAGTAAAAGGTGTAAAAGGCTCCAGTCACCTCCCAGGATCATCCCACGCCTGGCTTCCTTCCACTGAGGAAGCCCCCTCTGTCCAGAGGAGCCAGAGGCCTCCTAGGATCACTCCTAGGAGTGAATGAAAGAATTTCATATGTTAAGGAGAATGAGGACAAAAGACAGGACTAATTTGGAGCAATCCGGAGCAGCTAAAGTGGAAATGGAGAGAGAAGATGAAGGTGAGGTTGTAAACGTCATTAGCGTCTAGATTCCTGAGAGCCTTGAATGCAGGGCTTAAAGTTCAGGGACAGAGGGTTTTGAACAAGGAAATGACTTGTGCTGTGAAGATGATGTGATGAAATGATCACCTGCTACTGTTACCAGGTCTGACTGTGCCCTGTATTAAGTAGGTGAGCCTGAGAGCCGGCCTGCACATGAATGAGTCCATAGCACCATCTGGTGGCACCTGGGTGTCAGAGCTCCCTGAGAGCCAAAGTCAGCATCCTGGGATAGGAATCATCTGCCAAAAGGGGTCCGGCAGCACCAGAGGAGGGATTTGGGTCACAGGAGGGTCTGAAGGTCAGGGATGGGGTGAATTTATAGGAATTCACACTTTGCCTAAGAGCTACAAGAGAACTTAGAGTCCCCAAGAACAGTGAAAAAACTGAGTTCCAGAAAGAAAAAATGACCAATGCCCATAAGCCTGTATTAAAATCTAGCTCTGCTGACTCCCAGTCCAGTGGCCTTTCAACATACTGTTTAATTCCACAGATGCTCATTAACCCTCTACCAGTGCCTAGCATTGTGTTAGACTCTGAGGACAGGGCTTATGATAATGATAATGATAGTTACCACATTAAGGTCTTTGTGCTGTATGATGCATTAGGTGTCTTACTTATTTTCTGTAATCCTCACAACAACCAGGCTTAGTATCCCCATGTTAAGAATGAAGACACTAAAGCTTGGGGAAGCTAACTTGCCCAAGGCCACATTGCTGGTAAGTGGCTGAGCTGGGATCTAAATCCAGATCTTCCTGATGCCAGAGGTTATGCCTGTGAAGGGAGCCAAGGGTCAAAGTGTGGGGATGAACAGATGAGGAAGACCAAGGCATCCAAGCAGATGGTCCCACTCAGTCCGCAAACACTGAAGACCTCATGGGCAAGCACTGTGCTAGGCCTGAGGGTGGGGGAATGACACAAGGTGACTATAATGAAGGATAGGGTGTAGTCCTTGCCTGTCTGCAGCTTATTGTCTGGGCAGGGAGGCAGGACAGGCCGGAAGAAGTTAAGACATAACATATGAGATGTGCAGGAAGTTTTTTTTTTAATTTAAATTTTTTTTTTTTATATTCTTTCTTTTACGAGCACCGGGTTCTGTCCAAGCACTGTTGAAGCAAGAAAACTTGGCGACCCGTGGTGAAGAACATCTGGCAAGGAACTTGACTTTATTAGACAGCCTTGGATTCAAATAGGAGTTCTGCCGTTTCCTAGCTGTGTGACCTTGAGAAAGTCACTCCATCTCTCTGAATCTCAGCTTCACTTATAAAATGGAGATTAAAAATAGCTCCTACCTCATAGAACTATGGGCAAGGCACACTGTGTAAAACGCTCTCCTATTTCATAAATGGCACAGTTACACTTGCTAACAGTAGCATGTGATCATTTGATCACATCATCTTCACAGCACAAGTCATTTCCTTATTCAAAACACTCTGTCCCTGAACTTTAAGCCCTGCATTCCAGGCTCTCAGGAATCTAGAGCCTTTTACAGATGACTTTTACAGCCTCACCTCCATCTTCTCGTTCCTTTTTCATTTTAGCTGCTCCAGATTGCTCCAAATTAGTCCTGCCTTTTGTCTTCACTCTGCTTAACATTTATTCCTTGCCTCACTCAACAAATACTGAGTGTCTGTTATGCGCCAGACACCGTTCTAGGTGCTTAGGGTAGACAGTTGAACAAGACAGACAAAAATCCCTGCCTTCATGGAGGCCACATTTCTAGTTAGAACGAGGCAATTTTTTTTAAAGTAAAATATATAGTACATCAGATAGTGGTAAGTGGTATAGAGGAAAATATTAAACAGAAAAGGGATGGGAGTGCTGGGGGTGCAAGTTGCAATTTTAAATAATATGGTTAGGGTGGGTAAGAAGATTATATTTGAGTAAAGACATGAAGGAGGTGAAAGTTAGAAGCACATGAATATCTGGGGTAAGAGCATTCTAAGCAGAAGGAACAGCAAGTTCAAAGTCCCTGAATCAGGAGAGTACTGGGAATTTTCAGGGAACATCGAAGTAGCCAATAAGTCTGGAGCAGAGGGACTAAGGGGGCCCGTAGTGTGAGATCAGGTCAACTATGTAGGGCCTTAAAGGAGATTTCGAGGACTTACTGGCTTTTCCTCTGAGTGAAGTAAAAAGACACTGAAGAACTTTGGGCAGAGGAGGGTTGTGATCTGACATATATTTTTATTGTGGTAAAATATACAATAAAATTTACCATTTTAACCTTTTTTTAATAGGCATGAGCCACCATGCCAGACCCCATTTTAACCATTTTTAAGTGTACAGTTTAGCAGCATTAAGTATACTCACATTGCTGTGCAACCATCACCACCATCCATCTCCAGAACTTGGTCATCTTCTCAAACTCAAATTCTGAACCCATTAAACAATGACTCCCATTCTTTCCTCCCCCCAGTCCCCGGTAACCACTATCTACTTTCCGTTTCTATGAATTTGACTATTCTATGTACCTCATATAAATGGAATCATATTATGTTTTTTCTTTTGTGACTGGCTTATTTTACTTAGTATAATGTATTCAAGGTTCATTCACATTGTAACATGTGTCAGAATTTCCTTTTTAAGGCTGAATAATATTCCTCTGTAAGTATATACCACATTTGTTTATTCATTCATCTGTTGGTAAACACTTAGGTTGCTTCCATCTTTTGGCTTTTGTGAATGATGCTCCTATGAACATGGGTGTATGAAAAGCTGTTCCAGTTCTTACTTTCAATTCTTGTGGGCATATACCCAGAAGTGGAATTGTTGGATCGTATAGTAATTCTATGTTTAATTTTTTGAGGAAATGAGGAAAATACTGTATTACGCAGCATTTTATGTTGTAAATGTAAAATGTACCATTTTACGTTCCCACTGACTTATGTTTTTTAAAAGATTACTCTCAGAACAAATTAAGACTAGACTTAAGGAAGGCAAGAATGGAAGCAGAGATACCAGTTAAGAGGCTCTTGAAATCAACCAGGTGAAGGATGATATTGGCTTGGATCTACAGAATAGCAGTGGAGGTGAAGAGAAGTAACTAGATTCTAGTTTTATTTGAATGGCAGAGCCAACTGGATTTCCTGAAGGATTAGCTTTGGAGTATGAAAGAAAGTGAGGAATCAAGGATGACTCCCAGGTTTTTGGCTTGAGCAACTGGAGGAATGAGGTTGCCATTTACAGACGTAGGGAAGTTTGCAGGAAGTTGAGGTGGATACCTCAGGAGTTTGTTTTGGGACATGGTAAGTTTAATATGCCTATTACACATACAAATAGACATAATGGGTTTGGTGTCGAGAGATGTGTGGGTTGAAGAGAAGATTTGAGAGTTGCCAGCATATACATGGCATTTAAAATCATGAGACTTGATGAGAACATCCGGGGAATGATTATAGACATTGAAAAGGAAAGCGCCAAGGACTGAGCCCTGTGCCAAGGAATGTTCCATTTCAGCAACAAGAGGGTGATGAAAAAACAGCAAAGAACACTGAGTCACCCACCAGTGAGCAGGGAGGAGGAAAGTCAAGAGGGCATGGTGTCCTGGAAGCCAAATGAAGAAAGTGTTTGCAGGAGGAGGAAATGGTTAACTTTGCCAAGTGTGATGCTGATGGTTCAAGTGAAAAGAGGATTGAATATTGGCCATTGCTCTTGGCACCCTTAACAAAAGTTAGTTCGATGGATTGTGGGGAGGCAAAACCTGACTACAGTGAGTTCTAGAGGGAATGGGAGGAGAATGGAGTTGGATAGTGAGTATAGGCAACTTAGGAGTTTTGCTGTAAAGGGGATCGGGAAATGGTGTGGGATAGAGAGAGGGTTGGCTTTTTGTTTGCTTGCTTTTAAGATGGGAGAAATAATAATATGTACGATGACAGGAATAATCCAGTCATCAGAGGAAAAGGAGATGGGGGGTGTTATTACTAGATCTATGTCCTTAAGCAGACAAGAAGCAACGGGATCTAAAGCACAAGCGGAAGGGTTGACCTTAGCTAAAGTGCATCCCGGCAGAAAGGAAGGCAGGCAAGGGAGAGCATGTGGCCTATGGGATCTCTCCCCTCCCAGCTCAACGGAACTCAATCCTCCTCCCCAGGCGGTCTCCAGATTTCTTAGCTGGGCCACCACCAACAGTTGAGGTTGAGGTAATTGAACGTCTATCTGTCTCCCCAATATCCTGGCAGCCCTCCAGAGGCTGCATCAGAGTCATTTCTGAATTCTCCACATTCCTCCAAACTCTGGCCCAGAAGTCTGCAGTCTGGGTTTGTTGAATTAGCCCGAAAGAACACCAGGCAGCTGCTAACGCGGCTGGTTTCACGTTGCACTAGGGAGGCGATCCTAGTCCTGCGCTCTGGGATCCGGATTTTCCAGCTCCAACCCTGCTCCCTCCCCGCCCTCCTTGCCGCTCCCAATTCTCCCCTGTGCAGCTAGTGGGCCATCATGGCCCACAGAGGCCACCGTATTGGACGTCCGCTGCTATTTATAGGAGTCGAGGAGGCTGGGGGTGGAGCCTGAGGACCGGACTGAATGAGGATTGGACCGAGGGCTCAGAGGCGGAGTTTAAGGGAGTACTCGTGACAGAGACCGGACAGAACCCAGGGAGGCGGAGCCTAACGATGGAGCGGGGCGGGGACTTGGCTGAGGGCGGTGCTGACGCGAGGATTGGGCCGAGCACCCCGGGGCGGTGCTTGAGGGGGCGGTTCCGAGTCGGAAGTCAAAGGTCAGTAAATAGTGGTGATGTCAGGCAGGCAAGATGGCGGAAGGGTGAGCCCGTCATTCCGCTTCCAGGCGTTGGGGCCTGAATTCTCCCAGGGTTGGGGTGCTGGGCCGGGGTCTTTGTGGAGAACAGGAGGTCAGCGCGGGCGTGGGTGGAGTTGAAAGGGCGGAGCGGAGTCGCAGTGTGAGGGGGTGGGGAAGCGGTCTGCGAAGCCTCGGCCTGCGGGGCACATCTGAGGGGGAAACTGAGACCTGATCATTGGGCGGGCAGGAGTTGCACTGCGGGGCCTCCAGATGTGTCTGTCTTCCACAGGGAGGACGTGGGATGGTGGCGGAGCTGGCTGCAGCAGAGCTACCAGGCAGTCAAAGAGAAGGTAAGCCGGGCCAGCGCCCTTCTTCCCTCGGCAGGGCCCCGCGCCGCCTTATTGCAACCTGGTCCAACCAGCCCCGCGCGACTTTTCGGGCGCTCGGTCTCAAGGATGAGGCCGAATTGGGCCCTACTTTCGGCCCCTACCGGTGCACGGGAAGACAGACCCCGACGCAGACTAGCCACAGTGAAGGGTGGTTTTAAAGGCTGGAGCGACCCTTTCGTAGGAATCCATAGGAAGGAGCAATTTGTTCCAGTTTAGGAAATGCACAGCTTCTTTGTGGAAGAGAGAACATTTGATATAGACCTTGAAGAAAAAGGATTTTAGCAACGGAAAAACTTACTCCTAGAGTCATTCAAATATTAGAGTATATGCCACAACCAGCGCTCTCTGACAGGTCCTGAGGATGCAGACTTCAGCCAGACAGATGAAGTCCTGGGCTTTACAAAGGTCACAGTCTAGTGGGGAGACAGCTGTTAACCAAACAGTCAAACAAATAGGTGTTTAATTACTGTTGTGGTAAGTGCTGTGAAAGGAAAGTATGGGGCACATTGTCTAGTCTAGGTGGTCAGGAACATGCCAGGGAAGGCATGTGTGGGGAAGGAGCCTCACTGAGGCCAAGCCTGTGGAGACAGGATGAAAAGCAACAACCCAGGCCAGAGATGAGCATAAGCTATACACACTGATGTCCGATGAGTTCTAAGTGAGAGGTTTGCAAAGGGGCATGGAAAGAGAGATTCGATGGCCAGAGAGTGGAGGACCTTGAATGGCTAGCTAAGCAATCCCTGTGGGATGAGCGATGCTTGGCTCTGCCAGTGGGTGATGCCAGTGTATGTTCCTGTTTCATTCCATGCTAGTTTGTCAAAACCAGCCCAACTGAAATGTGGAAAAAGTTAATTACTACTTACCTCAAACAGCTGGGGTGAGTCCTGCTTCAGGGCAGACTCCAGGAGGCTTCTGACCTCACTTAAATCAGTCCCCTACTCTGGGAGCATTTTTATTCCTCACCTGGACTGGGTACTATACTGGGCAGCCTCTCAGCTACAGCCCAGGAAATCTGAGAATGCCCTGAGCTCTTTATGTTGTTGATGAGGACTAAGAGAGAGGATTTCACTCTAAGGTTTAATAGAAGAGACCCCAAAGTACCGCACTTCCTGTTGAGCAATTTCTGGAAGGAAAATGTGACATTCATTAAGCAAGTGTTGCATGAGGGCCTCCTGTATGTTTCCCTCAAGGTTGGTCTTACCATAACTCATGAAAAAATATAGTTGGTCAGCCTTCCATCTTCATTCTTAGGGAATTTCCAGTTTGAACTGGGGGTGGGGAGATTTGTTTTTGCTTTTTTGGAAAGAGAAGACTTAATAGTTACTTACTCTTATATGAACTTGGGCAAGTTTTTTAACCTCTCTAGGCCTCAGTTCCTCATCTGTAAAATAGGAATACTAACAATGCCTGCCTAATGAAATTGTGGTGAGGATTAAATGTTAATGTATCTAAAGCACTTAGAAAAATACCTAGCATACAGTAAGTGCTATATAGTGTTACTTATTTTTGTTAAGTGCTTAGGGTGATACAGAAACCTCTTAGAAACCACCATCAGCCCATTTTTCCTTCCTTTTTTGGGGGGGAGTGCTTTTTTGGCCTTGCCTCCCATTTCGGCTCCATCTGGACCACTCACTTCCGAGCACCCTCAATTCCCTTGCGCCCCTTAGAATACATTGCCCTCAGCCAGGCGTGGTAGGCTTATGCCTGCAATCCCAGCACTTTGGGAGACTGAGGCAGGAGGATCGCGTGAGGCAGGGAGTTTGAGACCAGTCTCAGCAACATAACAAGACTCCATCTCTATTAAAAAAAAATAGAAAAATTAGCCAGGTGTGGTGGTATACACCTGTAGTCCCAGCTACTTGGGAAGCTAAGGCAGGAGGTAGGAGGCAGGAGGATCACTTGAGCCCAAGAATTTGAGGTTGCAATGAGCTATGATGATGCTACTGCACTGTAGCCCAGGCAACAGAGTGAGACCCTGTCTAAAAAAAAAATACATTGCCCTGGAGACTACAGCTCTGAGACGGTGCTATAATTCACCTTCCTCTACTCCTTACCTCCTCCCGTCTCATCCTCCTGTGTACACAAACAAGTGCTTGCGTGTACACACTGATAGAGAAAGGCACATTGCTCTTTGGCTCCACCACAGATTCCCCGACCTCATCTTGGCCTGAGCACTCCGCAACAAGCCTTTTCAGTCTCTAATTTGCTTTTCCTCCCCTTGACTTCAGAAACTTTCCCCAAAACTTAACTCTTCCCTCAAGTCCCCTGTTCAACCACTTCTTCCCTTTCACTTCCAGGACACATCCTCATCTACTTTTTGAAATTTGAGGTCAACAAGCAGGATCGTTCTTAACTCCCTCCCTACCCCTGAAGCCACCATCTATAAGCTTATCTGTATTCACACTCAGCTTCACCTACCACTTGCCAAATCCAGTGGGTAGTCTTTAGTGCTTATCTTCCTGGACCTTTCTGCTGCATTTGACACTGGTGATCACTCCCTCTTTCCTGAAACTCTACTCTCTTGATTTTTGTGACATAATTCTCTCTCAATTCTCCATATATTTCTCCAGGCTTTCCAAACTGTTTCATGAGTTCCTCTTTTTCTGCCTGCCCCTTAAGGTTGATGTTCTAAGGACTCTTGTCCTCAGCCCACTGCTCTCTCCACTCCACAAACTCTTCATAGCTAGCCTTCTCCACTTTCACATTAAGGTGACTCCTAGTCCTTTTCCCTGAGCTTTAGTGTTTAAACATAGCTCCTGCTGGACACCTGTCTCAGATATCCCACAGTCACCTCAAATTCTGCATGCCCAAAGTCATTGTCACCATCTTCTCTCTAACTCTCCTCTTCGTTCAGTATTTTCTCACTTAACTGGCAGCCCTGCATCTACCCAGTCACCTACTTTAGCAGCCAGTGGCCCTTCATGAATCCTTTCTTGCCCTCAGTCGACATACCTATTTAATCACAAAATCCGCCTTTTTTTGCCTAGTATTTCTTGAACCAGTCTCATCCTCTCCATCCATACTAGCACTGTCCTTATTCATATTCTTCTATTTTCTTGCCTGGATTATTGCAACAGCCTTGTGACCAGTCTTACTCCTCTTTTAATCTTCTCACCCTCAGACATATCCTCCATGCCAGTCACTAGAGTGACCTATTGAAAATGCAGATCTCATCATGTCCCACCCACTTTAAACCTTTGGTGGCTCCCTGTCATCCACAGGGCTGACCGGGCCCTCCCTGGTTGCCGTGGGCAACCTCTCCAGCTTTATCCCACATCACTTCTACTTCGCATTTTATGTTTATCAGGACTAAAATGCTTGTAGGCTTCAGTAAACCCCATGTCCATACTTCCTTAGCTGACTCCTATTCATTATTTTGGGCCGAGCCCAGGCTTTCCTTAGCCAGATCTTCCTAACTTCCCCATAATACACTGGCCGCTGCTCTACCCTTGCACATTAACACTGTTATGTGAGTATTTTCCCCAATAGACTGTGACCTTCTTGAAGGCAAGCACCATGTCTGCTCATATTTGTCCCCTCAGAGCTCACAATCTAGTGGGGAAAACAACCATTCATCACATCATCACACAAATGGTTATATAATTAAAATTACCCTGGTACATGTAAATTTAACAAGGAAATATTTTTTGAGTACCTGCTATACCCCAAGCTCTATGTCAGATACTGGGGAAGCATCAGTGAACAAAACACGTGGGCTCTGTGTTCATGTAACTCACAGTTTATCCAGAAAGACAGACATTGAACAGGTAATCATAAGTCTAAAGTATGATAAATGTTAAAGAAGAGATAAAGCAGGGGGAGCCAGCCAAGCCTGAGGAGGCATCAGGGAAGCTTCTCTAGGGAAGTAAAGCACAGGCCTGAAGGACAAACAGGAGTTAAGTGAGAGGGTTCATTCATTGTGTCTGCTCACTTGTTTGTTGTGAAGAGTTAGAACTCTGTGTCAAGAAGACGGAATGACATGTTCAGATACCCTGAGGTAGGGAAGATGTTAGGGCATTTGAGAAACTTGAGGAAGACCAGCTGGAACTCAGTGAGGGCCACAGTGGTAGGCGATGAGTCTGCTAGAGGCCAGATTATTTGGCCTTGTAAGTGAAGGTAAAGGTTTGGGGTTTTTTGGTTTTGTTTTTGAGACAGAGTCTCATTCTGTCACCCAGGCTAGAGTGCGGTGGTGTCATCATAGCTCACTGCAACCTCAAACTTCTGGGCTCAAGTGATCCTCCTGCCTCGGCCTCCCAAGTAGCTGGGACTGTGGGCACGCACCACCACACCCAGCTGATTTTTCTACTTTTTGTAGCGATGAGGTCTCGCTCTTGCTCAGGCTGGTCTTGACCTCCTGGCCTCAAGCAGTCCTCCTGCCACTGCCTCCCAAAGTGCTAGGATTACAGGTATGAGCCACCACACCTGGCCAAGATTTTATACTTGCTCTTAGGTGAGTGTTGTAAACATTGAAGAATGTAAAGCAGGGTGCAACATGGTCTGCCCTGACAGACAAAGCACTCACTAGGTGTCATAAGGAGAATGAAGTAGAGGTGGCTGATACAACCTGGGAGGAGTCCAGATGAAAGAGCAGGTTGGCCTGGACTAAGGTGGTGGCAGTGTGGATGGAAAGAGTGAATTAATAAATGACCCCTCCACCCCCAATTAAGGGGTTTTGAGTCTGATATGGAGGCATGAGTCCCACACCAGCCTCTAGCTGGTACATGAGACTGTCCCACTCAGAGACTTCGCAGACTAATGAAAAGTAGGCAGGCCCTTCCCAAAAGAACAAGCCACCAGAGCACTCAAAAAGATGCTTTAAAAAATGCAGGTGATAATACCCATGTAAAATGATGGGGCTTGCAGAGGGATGGGAGGGGGTGACCACTTCTGGAGAGAGTCCAGGAAGGTATCCTAGAGTTGGTGAGTATGAAGTAAGACAGGGCATGAGGGCCTGCTGTCTCAAGCTGTGTCTGAGTGCCGGGTGAGAAGCAGATTGGTTTGACAGGAGCAAATATCAATTCTGCCCGAAGGAGCTTTATGGATGACTAGAACCCTGGAATGGTAGAAGCAGGAAGGCCTCTGAGAGGATCTGATTTAGTATTTCTCTTGGCCCCTTCCTCCCTTTGTTGAATGTAAAATTCACATGCCTTTTTACTGATACTAAATTGTTAAGAATTACTCATAAAAGCTTTCAAAGCTATTGCTGTTACTAATGCAATATATTTTATAAAACTTGAAGACAAATAGTTTCACATACTGCCTCATCAACTCAATTTCCCTGTAACAAAAAAAAAGTGAAAATAGAAACACTTTCCTTTGAGAAAAAAACCACATACCTTTTCTTCATGTTGTTTGAAATTTGAAACAAATGTGACTTGAAGCATATCAAAATGATTCATCAAAGTTTGTTTTGTTTTCAGACTGTATGTGCCCCCGCTTCCCCAGTTTGCTTTTGAGAATCACTGATCTAGGCCATCTCCCTAGAGGACTAGATGAGACTGACTTATGGCCACATAGCTTGTGAGTGCCTAGGCTGAGACTTAGTCTGCAGCTCAGAGTAGCAGGAGTTCCCCTGTACTCTCTGCTGTCAGGTAAACCCAGGTGGTGGAATTGGGACAAGTGAGCATTGTTTGTGAGCCCCGGCTCCCCGTGTCACTTGAGATTTCCATGTGTCTTCTGGTACTGAAGAAGCAGAGGGAACAGGAATAAGGGATGGTGGGGCCAGCTGGCCCCGGCATCCCTCTCTTTCTTCCCATAGTCCTCTGAAGCCTTGGAGTTCATGAAGCGGGACCTGACAGAGTTTACCCAGGTGGTGCAGCATGACACGGCCTGTACCATCGCAGCCACGGCCAGCGTGGTCAAGGAGAAGCTGGCTGTGAGTACTACCCACACCCTCCAAGAGACTGCCCCTTACAGCATGACCTACCCTGGGATCCTGGTGGGGGTTCCCAACCTTTCTACTGTTGGGTGATTATTTATCCCCCTAGGGGGGAAAAATATGGGGATTATTATTCCTCTCATTTTAAAAGAATTGAGTCTGGCAAGGAAACAAGCTACATATATTAAGTAATAATTAGCTTTCTCACTTCTGTATTGTTTTAGCAGATGTTTTCCATTAGCAAAATCATTCACTGTTGACAATTTATAAAATACAGGTAAGTAAAAGAAAAGAGAAAGAAGGAAGAAAGAGATAGACCTAGAAACACCCATAATTCCACCTCCCAGAGATAAGTACTGTTAATATTTTGAGGGTATACTCATATGTACACTTTCCTTTTCAAAACTGGGATCAACTGAATAACATGTTTTGTACAAAACCTACTTTCTGACTTAATAATCATTGTAAACCTTGTTCTAGAGCATAATAAATAGCATGGCATTCCATTATATGGATTTAATCAGTTCCTAGTTTCCTATTTCAGTTTTTTTCCAGTATTATACACAGAGCTACAGTGAACATTCTGATTGTTAAATCTTTGCCTATTGCCATAATATTTTCTTTAAAGTAAAATATTGGAAAGGATGATAGAGTGAGCTGAGTCAATTACCTTGTGATTAGAGGCCATGTTATAAAAAACAAGTTTTGGATTTTTTTTTTTCTTTTTTTTAGAGAGAGGGTCTCACTCTGTCTCCCAGGCTGGAACTCCTGGGCCCAAGGGATCTTCCCAACTCAGCCTCCCAAGTAGCTGGGATTATAGACATGAGCCACCATGCCCAGCTAATTTTCTTACTTTTTGTACAGATGGGGTCTTGCTATATTGTCCAAGCTAGCCTCAAACGATCCTCCCACCTCTGCCTCCCAAAGTGCTGGATTACAGGCATGAGCCACTGTGCCTGGCCAAGTTTTGAAATATTTTTAGCCAAGCTTGTTTTGTTGAATCCTCTTATAAAATACTGTCTGCCTGCACACCACAGCTATTGATGAGCGTGAATGATAAGTTGTAACCCTACTGAACTGCTATAAGTCTAGCCATGTTACCTGTGCCAACATGTGCCAGGCACTATGATAGTTTCTGGGTTTAAAATGCCTGGGTAAATACTTATGTGCACACACGGAAATAATATTCATCAGGGGTCAGGTAGGTGGGAGGGGGTGGAGGAAATGGGAAAACTCACACCTAATGGGTGCGGGGTGCACCGTTTGGGGGATGTTCACAATTGTAGCTCTGACTTGGGCAGTGCATAGGCAATATATGTAACCAAAGTGTTTGTACCCCCATAATGTTCTGAAATAAATAAATAAAATAAAACATTAAAAAAAAAGCCTGAGCAGCTTAATCAAGAGTAAATATTAGGCCAGGCACAGTGGCTCACGCCTATAATCCTAGCACTCTGGGAAGCCCAGGTGGAAGGATCACTTGATCCAGGAGTTCAAGACCAGCCTGAACAAGAGTGAGACCCCATCTCTACCAAAAATAGAAAAATTAGCCTGGTGTCATGGCACACACCTGCAATCCCCTGCATTCCCAGCTACTCGGGAGGCTGAGGCAGGAGGATCGCTTGAGCCCAAGAGTTGGAGGTTACAGTGAGCTATGATCATGCCATTGCACTCTACCCATGGTGACAGAGTGAGACTCTGTCTCAAAAAAAAAAAAAAAGAGTAAATATTATAGTTTTCCACAAGGTTTTCAGAGCCTGACCCTGACCCTCGGCACTTCAACCCTACTTGCTGGAGGGCATTGTGACCAGTATGGCTCAAGCGTGGTTTCCCACTTGCCTCTTTCAGGAGGCATTGACCTTTGACTGGTCCTAGGTCCCAGGCAAGGCAAGGCTATCTGTTCTTATCCTGGCCATATTTCCCCAATAGAATAGTCTACTTCCTGAGCAATGATGATGAAGTTGTAATACTACAATACTGCTATTCATTAAGTGTTTGCTGTGTGCCAGCCATTGTCCATGCTTTATCTTTTAATCTTCACAGTAACCTTATGAAGGATGTATACTTTATCCACATTTTACAGATAAGAAAACTGAGACTCAGAGAGAGTTTAGGTCTCATAACCAACAAGTGGTAGAGCTGGGATTCAAATCCATGTCTGATTCCAAAGCTAATACCTTTTCCACCACTCTACCCATAGGCCCTCTTCCCTGCTGAAATGTCTATGCATGGATCCTCTCCTGCCAATTTTTGATCAGCCTGACTGGCCTTGAAATTTTGATAAAACAGCCAATCAAGGATCACTGCTCTGATCTTCGTAGGCCTACTGCAGCCCTGTTCTGCATCTCTCCTGGGGGGATGGAGGGCCCTGGCTGCCTCCCTGTCCTTCTCCAGCCACAGAGATGGGATGAAGGGCTGTGAGCACTTCCCTGGTCCACACCCCCTACCCCCCCAATAGTATACCTTTGCCCTGATGTTTTACCCCTCATACCCTATACTCCTAGAGCACTTGCTTCCTCTGCTGGTTCTCTCTGCAGACCGAAGGCTCCTCAGGAGCAACGGAGAAAATGAAGAAGGGATTGTCTGACTTCCTGGGAGTGATCTCAGACACCTTTGCCCCCTCACCGGACAAAACAATTGACTGCGACGTCATCACCTTAATGGGCACGCCCTCTGGCACAGCTGAGCCCTATGATGGCACCAAGGTATTCACTGGCCACCTCCCCTACAGATGCCTAACAGCACTGGGCTTTAGACTCCAACCTAAACTCACAAAAATTACACATGTTCAGGCCAGAAAATATGTGTTTATAACTAGATTGGAGAATAATGATGAGCAAGAAGATATTAAATAATTATTTTTAAACCCATAATCCCATCACCCAAAGAGAACTCCAACTCCTGATTTCTCACTGGTATACAACCTTCCATTTCTTTTTGTTTGCAAACATAGGTAAAGACAGTTTGGGTTTTTTTCTTTTTAACAAGAAAGGCACCTGATACATGCAATTTTATAACCTGCTTTTAAAAAATTGTCAACAAAACTCTTAGCATCTTTCCTAATCACCATAATTTTTAATGTCTTTACATTTGTGCAAGTGAATGTAGCATCATTTATTCAGTTATCTCCCTAGTTGCACATTTGGATTCCTTTCAGCTTTCAGCCATAACAAGGAGTGCTGTGGAGAGCATCTTTGGAGGCATAATCTTATTTACATTTGGGTTATTTAAGAGTAATTTCCAGTAGGAATAAACATATACACAGGGGAGGAGGTGCCTTTAGAGCACTTAAATCAACAACCATGTTAGTGTATTTCTGCTGCATTTTATTTTCTATTTCATGAAGTGTTTTCTTCTAAATTTTTTCTCCCACATTCACAGTGTGGTGTCATGGCAGTTAGACCACCTTTGTAGCATTTTATTGCATTAAATTTCCATTCCAAATGTACTGAGTTTTCAAGCATGTTTTTCAGTACTAGCATCAGTGCCACTACTTAGTGAGCATATGAGCAGAATTGTGGAAGTGTTTAAATGGTAGGATTTTAAGTTATAACAACAATGAATTATCATGAAAACCACTTGCTAAAGTTTTATGCAGACGCATAGCCCATGCTTCATGAAATACTGAAGAAGGAGAGTTGGCTTTCTATTTGCCAGGTAAATTTGCCACCCTGTGGCCCTAGTGGGAACACAGCTTACAGATTACTTGGCAGACTGGCTATAAAATTCTAAAATTCTTGATGAATGGTTATAACTGGGGAGGGTGGTTTTACATTACTTCAAAACTTGTCCCTAAATTTGAACTTTATTAATATATTGGCACTAACATTTTTCAAATTTCACATACTTCAGAAACATTTTATTTTATTTTATTTTATTTTTTGAGACAGAGTCTCACTATGTTGCTCAGGGTGGTCTCAAACTCCTGGGCTCAAGCAATCCTCCTGCCTCAGCCTTCCAAGTAGCTGGGATTGCAGGCACATACCACCTCACCTGGCTTCAAGAGTATTTTATACGTATAATTTTGTAGCCTGCTTATACTATATTTTCTTAGTTCCTAGGGGTGGAATATTAGGTGAAAGACCATTTATCTGGGAGCCCCAGTTTTGGACTGCTAGCCCAGTGCTCCACTCCCTGTGCCAGTGTTAACTGATAAGTGCCCTGTGGGTATGGTAGCCAACAGGGGAGAAGCTGGGTTGTGGTTGATTGGGTACCCTGGCAGAGAGGGGGCTCTTTCTATACCCAACACCCCAGAATTTCTGTTCTCTTCTCTTCATTTCCTACAGGCTCGCCTCTATAGCCTGCAATCAGACCCGGCAACTTACTGCAATGAACCAGATGGTGAGAGGGTAGCAGTGAGGGGGTAGGCTTGGAGGGCAGGTGGACCAAGGGGGTCTGGGCTGTGGGCCCTGTTTGTCTTAGGTAGCAGAGGCCAGGCACCCCCTATGTAGAGGGACCAGAGTGGGGCTAGTGTGTACCTTACACCCTGTGGGATGGGTTGACGTTCCCTTGTCCTACCTGAACCCGAGCTGTCTTCATCCCCCTCTGCAGAGATTTTGCTCCCCTCATCCCTCATCCTCTCAGCTCAGCCTCCCTCCCAGCCCTGCCTGCCTTCCCTTCAGCTCCTGTTTGCAGAGCCCCTGCCATCCAGCAAGCCCCGTGCTGGGAACTAGAGATCAGAAATGAGTCAAACCCTCAACCTGGTCCAGCCCTCCAGGAACTGGCTGTTAAGAGGGAGAAACAGGAAACAGTGAAGGAAGCAGAGATAGTGGATAGATAGAGTGGACTGACTGCTTCCACAGAAAGACACGGGCACTGGCACCCAACCCAGCCTGGGAACCTAGGAAGTGACACTTGAATTGAGGTATTAAGGAAAAGTTAAAAGTAAACTAGTTTTACTTTTAGAAGTGGAGAAGGGTATTCAGGCAAAGGCAATAGTGCATTTGAAGGTCCAGAAAGAGCAGGGAGCTCCCAGCCTTTTGGTAATGCTGGATTAAAGTGTGTGTGAGGGAGTGAAGGTAGTGAGAGCTGCTGGTGGGAGCCAGATTGTGTGCCAGACCAAGCAGTTTGAATTTTGTCCTAAAAGGCTCACAGTAGTGATTCTAGACCTTTTTTTAGTCACAAAAGCCTTTAAAAATCTGTTAAATGACAAGCTCTTTCTCCACAAAATTTTGTGTGCACTATGGAAATTCTTTGACCCTTTGAAGCCCATCTGTAGACCCTAGCTTAAAAAGCCTTTCTGTAAAGAACTATTGAAGGGTTATTTTGGGGAGTTTTTTGTTGTTGTTGTTGTTCTTTGTTTTTGAGATGAGGTCTCACTCTGTTGACCAGGCTGGAGTGCAGTGGCGAGATCATAGCTCACTGCAGCCTCAAACTCTTGGGCTCAAGCGATCCTCCTGCTTTAGCCTCCCAAGTAACTAAGACAACAGATGCACGTCACCATGTCCAATGTTGAAGGGTTTTGAGGCCTGAGGTGACCAGAGTTTGCATTTTGTAAAGCAGCCCTTGGAGCAATGTTGTGAAGGATGAGATAGACGAGGAGAGACAGAAAACAGTAAGACCAGTTAGGAGGCTTGGTAAGAATCCCCATGTCAGAGGTAAGGCCAGAACCTAGGAAGAGGCAGGTGGAATGAAGAGGAAGGTGTGCATTTAACAGACACTGAGGAAGTGGAATCCAGAGTGATTGGATAAGGGAGGAGATAGGATGGCTCCAGGGTTTCCAGTGGATAACTAGGTGGGAAGAAAAATGAGTACACATTGTGTTTGTAGTATCTGTGCAGGTGCAAGTGTCCAGGGGACATCTGGACCTCTGGATCTTGAGTCCAGAAGGGTAGTCTGGGCTCCAAAGAGAAGCATAGGAATTGTCAGTGGGAAGAGGAGGAGGTTGAAACTTGTGGTTCCGTGGAGATTATCTTGGGAATAAACAGAAACTGAGAAGAGAAAGGGAAAGGAAAGGAAAATGAGTCTCTGAAGACTCTAGAACAACCAGAGAAGTGGGAAGAAAATGACAAAAGAGTGAGAAGTCGGGAGAGAAGAGGCTTTCAGAAGAAGGCAGTGGCTCCCAGGGCCAGAAACTATACAGTGGTCACATGAGGAAAGAC
The DNA here is from genome assembly GCA_023783475.1 of Daubentonia madagascariensis. Taxonomy (NCBI): domain Eukaryota; kingdom Metazoa; phylum Chordata; class Mammalia; order Primates; family Daubentoniidae; genus Daubentonia; species Daubentonia madagascariensis. Next base: position 6,109,662 of record JAKFHU010000117.1, read on the forward strand.
AGAGAAATAGCCATTGGCTTTGGCAACACAGGGTCATGGGACCTGAGAACAGTGTTCAGAGAGGAGGGGATTCAGTTGCCAGGTTCAGTGGGCTAAAAATTGAGCAGGGATATGAGAAAATGGAGACTGCAGCCCCTTCTGGAGATCATGTAGGTGCCACACCCTGACCTCAGTTAGGCTCACCCACCCCTTCACCCTGTGTGACCTCCCACCTTGGGCCAGTTGGCTTTGAAAAAACCCTTAAAAGCTTTCCTCATTGTCCATGTCCAGGCTTAGGTATGTTCTGTAGGCCCAGTGTTCCCAGACCCAGGGAACTGACCATCAGCGTCTGTCCCTCTGCAGGGCCCCCGGAATTGTTTGATGCCTGGCTTTCCCGGTTCTGCTTGGAAGACAAGAAGGGGGAGATCTCAGAGCTCCTTGTAGGCAGCCCCTCCATCCGAGCCCTCTACACCAAGATGGTGAGGGCCCAGCCCACAGGACCTCAGCCAGCTCCAGGCTTGAGGTGTCGGGAGGGGTGAGGGACACGTCCAGAGTCACTGCAGAGTCATCTGGCCCAGAAAGCAGTGGGAAACCCTGTAGAGCCAGACCAGCCATATCCTGAGCCAAGAAGCCACATGGGGGAAGCTGATTTGCCAGGCTTCTGGCAGTCAGAGAATGGTGAGAAAGGGAAGGGCCAGCAAAGCTTGATGGGAGTTCTCATCTCCCTCCTTGGCCACACTGGGCCAGGAAGGTGGGTCTGGCTGAAACTTCGGTGGGGCGGAAGTGCTCTGACAATCACTGCTAAGCCACTTACTGTGTCTGAAATCCAGACTGGCTGGGAGTAGGCTGATGGGCTGGGGACAAGACCCCATACAAACACTCCAAAGTCTCACCTCCACTTTCCCCTCCCTCCAGGTTCCAGCAGCTGTTTCCCATTCAGAATTCTGGCATCGGTATTTCTATAAAGTCCATCAGCTAGAGCAGGTATGCTGGCCTAGCCCAGGGAGGCCCCACTCAGCCCTGGGGGAAGCAGGCTGGATTTTGTTGAGGGAAGAAGGGGACACAGGGTGCCACAAGTTCTGGAATAAGGACCAGGGTCTGGGAGGAAGGTGCCCTGACTATTCCTGGCCATCTGCTCCCCCACACTTAGGAGCAGGCCCGGAGGGATGCCCTAAAGCAGCGAGCAGAACAGAGCATCTCTGAAGAGCCTGGCTGGGAGGAGGAAGAAGGTAAGAGGAGTTGAGAGATGATGGGCATGTGACAGATCCTGTCTGCGGGAGACTCTCTGGGCCATGCTCTCTGAAGCCTGGAGAGACTTGGTGCCCAGGGAAGAGTAGGAAATGAGCACATTGTATGTGCTGAGGTTAGGCGGAGCCAACAAGGGGATGTTGAACAAAGCTAGTGGAATCCCGAGTTTAGGTACAGAAATCATATGTGTCAGTTGGTGCAGATTCCCCTTCCAGCCCACGGATCAGCTGCTTCATAGTCCCTGGGGAGCTTATTGAAAATCCAGATTCCCTTCCCCACTTCCTACATAAGACTCTAGGGATTCAGCCAAATGTGTGTGTTTAACAAGCTCCCCTGGTGATATTAATGCCCAGCCTGGTTTGGGAACCTCTAGGTTAGGCAAGGAGCTGAGCATCCTGTGCCTGGTAGCTCTACTTGGAACAGCATGTTGGAGCCACCTGGATGATGTAATATTAACACATTTATTAAGTGCTTACACTATATGCCCAGTTTGTACTAAGAGCTTTGCATGTAGAATCCATATCACAACTCCATTATCCTGCTTTTAAAAGTGATGCAGGTAAGTCAAAAGGTAAGTGGCTTGCCGTACACCTAGGATGTAGCAGAGCCCAACCTGAACCCAAAACTGACTCGCTTTCAAGCCTTGCCTTTCTAATGTATAACGTCACCTTGAGCTGTGTTGCTGGAAGCCCACCAGGCATTAGGCCCCATGGGTAGGCAGGACTTCGACTATCAGGGAGTATCTGCAGAAGAACCGTCATGGCAAGGGTGTGAGGAAAATGGCGCTATTCAGTCTTGATCAGAGTTAACTTTGGCAGGAATCTGAGAGCTCCAAGGTTGTCCTGGGGCTGGCCAGGGTTCATTGCCCTCTTTCCCTTACCTCTTTCTCTCTACAGAGGAGCTCGTGGGCATTTCACTCACATCTCCAAAAGAGGCAAAGGTTCCTGTGGCCAAAACTTCCACATCCCCTGAAGGAGGACTTGGTCCCCAGAGCCCCTGTGAAGAGAATCTGGTGACCCCAGTTGAGCCCCCAACAGAGGTGACTCCATCAGAGAGCAGTGAGAGCATCTCCGTCGTGACGCAGATTGCTAACCCTGCCACCACCGTACCTGAGGCACCAGTGCTGCCCAAGGACCTGTCCCAAAAGCTTCTAGAGGCATCTTTGGAGGAACAGGGCCTGGCCGTGGATGTGGGCGAGACTGGACCCCCACCCCCAGTTCACTCCAAGCCCCAAACCCCTGCTGGCCACCCCAGCGGCCCAGAGCCCAGGCCTCCAGCCAGAGTAGAGGCTCTGAGGGAAGAAGTGCCCACAGACTTGCGGGTGTTTGAGCTGAACTCAGACAGTGGGAAGTCTACACCCTCCAACAATGGAAAGAAAGGTAGGTCTGGAGGCTCAAGCCCAGGGGATTGTGTGGGGGCAGGGCCACCTCACAAGGCCAATTTGTCTCCTCGTTCCTTGTTAGGACCCTACGAGCGGATTTCCTTCATTTGTAATATTGGTAATGATGATGACAGCTGCTATATAGAGTATTTACGACCGTATTTCATCAATTCTAAGGTGCACATAAACTCTGAAATAAGAATGCATCTTGCAATTGCTGGGATCTTAAGAGTCGATTAAGTAAGGTTGATGCTGGATCTCATGCTAAATACGTTATCTGGCATTTAATTTCTCACTTATATCTCACAACCTAGTGAGGTCGGTATCGTTGTCCTCATTTTACAGATGAAGAAAGTGAGGCCCAGAAATGTTAAGTAACTTGCTCAAGTCCACATGGCCAGGAAGCCCAGATTCAGACCCAGGTCTGTCTGACTCTAAATCCACGCCCTTAACTACCATACTGTGCCAACTTCTATCTTTTTGGACAATTCAGCCTTGCCCTGGGTTGACACTCCCTGTGATGTTGACATAAAGGGTCTTCTTCCCTGTGTTACCTTAAGAAAGTCATTCAGCTTCCCTAAGCCTTAATTATTATTATGAAATATATAAACAAAACTTGTATGTACAGTTTGAAGAAGAATAAAATGAACAGTCATGAACTTACAGTGACCCAGCTTTAGTAATAAGAGTTTCAGTTTCTTATCTGAATAATGGAATTTTAGACTGGGTACTCTTTATGTCAAAGGGCAAACTCTGTAACTGCAGGAATTAAAGCCCTGGTGTCAACTTTTTTGCCACATCCAAAATATCTCTCCAGAGGTAGCTCATTGTCAGCCAGACACCACCCACCCCCAACCAACCCTTCACACACACATACTCCTGTCTTCACTAACACTCAGTACCAGTCACAGCCACAAAGCTCGCCCAGCAGGTGAGGCCTGGCCTGCTGACACAGTGAGGGACCAGTTTGCTGCATTGGGTGGGAAATGGGCCCCACCCTGCTCCCTGATGGAAACCACGGGGTTTCTAGTTTCCTACGCAGTGCTTTCCTTCTGGCTCTGATTCAATGAGGTCACCCATTGAGCTCCTACCTGCTCTTTATGAGACACTGAGCGGGGAGGGGCAGAAGCTGCAGTCTTTATGATGAAGCATGAAGTAGGAGGGCCAGGCTTGGTACTGGAGGAGTTAGAGAAGAAGGAATCTCTGGGAATCAGTGGGTGTTTCACCAAGGAGGCAGGCGTTGTATAGGAGAGTTGGAGAGTTTGGGACAGGTGTGGGGGAGGGGTAGTCCAGGTTGAGGGGGCTTACAAAGTCCATATAGCAAAGGGCATGGGGCATGTATAAGGGGTGGTGACCAAAGCCCACTTTTCTGCATTGTCTCCTAGGAGAAGAAAGTACAAGAAGGGCGGGTGGGTTGGCTCAGAAATAGAACTTAAGAACTTAAAATCTTAAGCTAGATTCAGAAGGTTGGACTTGGTGCCATAAAGCAGCAGAGTGTGGAGGCTTAGGGCTTGGGCTCTCAAGTTCCAACAGGTCTGGGTTTAAATCCCAGCTTTGTTCATAAGCCATGTGACTTCAGAAAAGTTACTGATCTTCTCTAAGCATCTGTTTACTCCTCTATAAATCGAGGGTAATTGTTTCATGATAGATCCTCAACCAGAGAAGAAATTTGAATAGAGCCCTGCTTTGGGGAAATGATGATGATAAAAGGTAACATTCTCTGAGCATTTTCTGTCTAGTTCTGAGCTAAGCACTTGATATGCATATTGCCTGATCCTCGCAAAAGCCCTATGAGGTCTGTGCAATTTCCCCCAGTTTTCTACTGGTAGGAAACTGAGATCAATCACCCACCCCATAAATATTTAGAATAGTTGTGAAATGTTCCCGTAGGAGAGTGGAAGAGTCAGGAGAGTGGAAGAGTCGGTGACGGACCTGACAGGTGTGGCAGGGTTGCTGGTAGGTGGTCCTAGGGCCCACTGAGGTAGTGGTCTTAGATTTTAACTGAGACCATCAGCCCTGTTGTACTTTTTTTCAGCCACATTCAGTTGCTCAGGTACAGGCATAGAGCAGATAGGGAGTTGGATTTAACCAGGGTTCAAGTTTAGGGGGTAAAATCAGTGAATGAAAAGAAGAAAGACCAAGTATACACAAGAAATGATCAGAATGATGGCTCATGGAATCTGAGCTGGGTAAGGGAGGGAATGAGGGATAGTGAAACAGTTGGAGGGTTAAAGAATTATGGGTTCCATTTGGAATCAGGCTACAAAGAGTGTGATCAGAAAAAATGAGTGGTTGGAGACTGGATGAAATTGAGATTATGGGAGTGGTCCAGCGCTGTGCTGCGCTGCCTCTGGGGGCACGTAAAGACAGGGGCTGGGGATTGGCTGCAGAAAACCCACTGGAAGCGACTGTGGTCAGCTAGTTGGGAGAAGCCAGGGTCCTGGACTAGGCTGGGACAGTGGGAACAGTAAAGGGAGCAAATCTTAGAAGGAAAAATGGAGGCTTGGAGATAGAGTTACTCCTTTTCTCTCTTGTACCTATGTCCCAGGATGACATGAGGCTTGGTCTCTGGATGCAGCAGAGTCTCTTGGGGTGGCCTGGCTATGAGGCCTCCCAGGATCCCAGGGTGATCCCTGTCATTGTAGAGCTGCTTCCCCACCTGCATTTTGTCCCAGCGTCCATCTGATCTGAGAGATTGGACCTACCCTGCTCAGCTTCTCTCAGCAGGGGAGGGGAGGGGAGATGGGGGCAGGCCTGTGGCCTAGAAGGAGCCTGGGAGTTAAGGCCCTACTCATGACTGACTGTGACCTGGGAGCAGTTTTTGCCTCCATTTCTTACCTGGGCAAGCAGAGAGCCCGCTGAACAGAACGGAATGGACTGTGAGTAACAGCACTGCGAGCTTAGGGATCAGCCAGAACTCCCCTCTCTTCAAAACCAAACCAAACCACAGACTCCCATCTCGAAGTCTTAAATTGTTGTTGTATAGATCACTTCTCTGCCATGTGCAGTGCTCTCCTTGTGTGACAGGACAGGGTGGTGGGAGGAGGGAGATGGCAGAGAGAGCCCAGCCTCACATCTCACTCCGCCACCTGAAGCCTTCATTTCCTGTCCGTAAACTGGGACTGTTGTTAATACCCACCCGAGAAGTGCATGTGAAATGCTCCAGAAGTGTTAGCTGATACTCTTTTTTCTACCTCTGAAAGGGTCCGCCCTAGCATTTAAGCCTGAAGATGGAGTTTCAAGTCCCTAGAGGGCAACAGGTTAGGGAATGCTGTCATGGCCACAGTCAAAGCTCTGAAGTGAGGAATCAGCTTCTATCCCACAGGAAGCTTGCATTGACAGCCAGATGAGTGCCACCAAAGTGTCCTGAAGGCACTGGGAGACTTAGATGCAGAGTCAGAAGAACTGGGTCTTGGTTGCATATCTGCCCTGACTTGCTGTAAGGCCATGTGCAAAATGACTTAGCTCCGTGACAAGGCCTTTAGATGAAATGTGGCTCCATTTGTTAAATATCCAGTGTGTATATATGTAGCAGGCAGTTTACATTCACAACTCTAACACCATTGTTTCTCAAACTGCAGGTCTACACAGAATCACACAGGTACCTGTTTATAATGCAGACCCCTCAGCTATCACCCAGACCTGCTGAATCTCAATTGGAGGGTGGGAGCATGGGCAGGGTAGGAATCTGCATTCTAATAAGTTCCTCCAGTGGTTCTTTACAAAAGACGGTGCTTTTATCCATATATGTATTTTTTATTTGTTTGTTTGTTTTAAAGCCTCCTGAATATCTGGGACTACAGGCACATGTCACCATGCCTGGTTATTCTTATTTTATAAATAGACTGAAGCCCAGAATAATTTGCCCAAGACTACACAGTAGATAAAGAAGCAGTATTTAACCCAGGTCTGCCTGGCTCCAGAGACAGTGCTCTGTGGCTAGAACAGAGGATAGTGCAATGTGGGCGCACAGCTTACAGGGAGGTCTTCGACTGTGGGCATCTGGTGAAAAGGTTGGACAAAAAGAAACAGATATTTACCAGTCATGCCATTAGAGGATCAAGGACCCACTCTTTTCAAAGGTGCTTTAAAAAAAAAAAAAAAACTATTACAAAGTAATATGTGTTCATTTTATATATAAAGGGCCAGGCACGTTGGCTCATACCTGTAATCCCAGCACTTTGGGAGGCTGAAGCGGGAGGATCACTTGAGCCCAGGAGTTTGAGACCAGCTTGGGCAACATAGTGAGACCCCGTCTCTACAAAAACTTTAAAAACTAGCCAGGTGCAGTGGCGCATGCCTGTAGTCCCAGCTATTCAGGAGACTGAGGCAGGAGGATTGCTTGAGCCCAGGAGTTCAAGGTTGCAATGAGCAATGATCATGCCACTGCACTCCAGCGTGGGCAACAGAGTGAGACCCTGTCTCAAAAAAAAAAAAAAAAAAAAAAACCTCAAAAAAAATCACCTCATGACCTCATCACCTAGAGATAACTTGTATTTTTGTGGGTATCTTGCTCATCTTTGCATATGCACATGCATCTATGAGCACATTTTAAAAATGGAATCATACTGTATGTACTTTTTTTAAAGGATCTATTTGTGTAGTTTGCTTCTTAGTAATAACTTTCACATACACATGTTTAATATTGCCCATGAGAAGTCATACCAAAATATGAATGTTTAGAGTTGTGATTGTCAAACTTTAGCAGGCATCAGAACCACCTACAGCAAGGGTTGGTAAACCTTTTCTGGATAAGGCCAGACTATAAATATTTTAGGCTTTTTGAACAGTATTTCTGTTGAAATTACTCAACTCTGCTGTTGTAGCACAAAACCAGCCATAGATAATATGTAAACAAATGGACATGGCTATGTTCCAGAATTTCATTTCCAAAAGCAGGTGGTAGGCTGGATTTGATCCACCGGCCATAGTTTGCCAACCCCTGGTTTAGAGAAGGCGGTCCATGAATATTTATTGAGTGCCAACTATGTCTTGCAGGCACTCAAAATACATAAGGAAACAAAACAAAGATCCCTGTCCTCATGGAGCTCATATTCTGGCTCTTCTATTAAGAGACAATAAGCATATTAAGTCTGATTATATAATATGTTAGAAAGTGATAAATATAATGGAAAAAAGAACAACTAGAGCAGAGTCAGGGGGACGGGTTGCAATTTAAAATAGGACAGTGAGGGTAGCCACGTTTAGAAGGTGAGATTTGAGCAAAGGCAGGAAGGAGGTGAGGAAGTTGGCCTTGTGAATATCTGAGGAAGAGTGTTCCAGGTACAGGGAACAGCCTGCAAAAGGCCCTAGGTGGTATGTGCCCGGTGTATTTCAGGAGGCGCAAGATCAGTGTAGGTAGAATGGAGTGAGTGAGGAGGAAGAGGTTCACTGTTTATTTCTTCTGGGAGATTTCTGTGGCTCCCTTGGAGCCTCTGGGCCAAAATGCTTCTCCATTCTTTAGTAACCTGCTTTTTCTCACTTAATAGTTTAAGACTATTTTGCCACAGACATAAAGTTCTTCTACAGCCTGACCTTTAAAAGCCACACAATGTCCCATCACATAACTACACCATTCATTTATTTTTATAATTCCCTATCAGTGGCCTTTCAGGTTGTTTATAAGTTTTCATCACTATAAAAGCACTACAGTGTTTGGCTAAATTTTGGTTGAATCCAGGATTTTTCCTTAGAATAGATTTCTAAAAGTGAGATTGCTGAGCCAGAGTGAAAACAGAATGTAAAGACTTACAATGTGTCCTTGTCAGGCCCTTTTAAAGAATGCCATCACCCCCTGCTATAACTTCTTCAGGTACCCCTTCCCTGGCCCCTCCTGCCTTTCACACTGTGGCTCATGGTTCCAGGCTCAAGCACGGACATCAGTGAGGACTGGGAGAAGGACTTTGACTTAGACATGACCGAAGAAGAAGTGCAGATAGCACTTTCCAAAGTGGATGCCTCTGGTGAGGTGAGTGGGCCTGGTTGGCCAGAAGAAAGCAAGCCCTGTGATCCCAGGGTCTGAGAACTCTCCCCAGTAAGCCCAGCTGTCCCCTGAGGGGGATCCCTACTTCTATCTGAGGTGGCAGGTTGCAGGAAGGGCCATCCCACTCAGGCCCACAACAGTTGTCATCAGCAGGTTCTCCTTCCCCTCAGTTCTGGGGTGGATGGATGGGAGCATTCTTGACCTTAGCTCTGTATCAACATCATCTGAGGAACTACTTAAAAATACAGATGCGGAACCCTGCCCAGACCTTCTGACTGATGGTCTCCAGGTGTGGGGCCTAAACAGATTCCTGGCCTTGGAAACAAAAACCTATGTGATCAAGTTACTTAACCTGAGTCTGTTTCCTCATCTAAAACATGAAATTGACCATTATAAGGCCTGGCTTATAAGCTGTAATGACATAATGCATGTAGACACTTTAGGGATAGTGCCTGGGATGTCGTAGCACTCAATAGATATTAGTGATAAACACCATAAAACCCATTCCAGTTACTAAGCTCAGAGAGGCCTTATTACTCTTACTCTTCACTACCTCCCAGCATCAAGAATGGGTCATTTTGGGCCAGGCACGGTGGCTCATGCCTGTAATCCTAGTACTCTGGGAGGCCCAGGTGGGAGGATTGCTTGAGCTGAGGAGTTTGAGACCAGCCTGAGCAAGAGCGAGACCCCATTTCTACTAAAAACAGAAAAATTAGCCGGGTGTGGTGGCACGTGCCTGGAGTCCCAGCTACTCTGGAGGCTGAGGCAGGAGGATCACTTGAGCCCAGGAGTTTGAGGTTGCAGTGAACTGTGATGATGCCACTGCACTCTAGCTCTAGCTGGGGTGACAGAGCAAGACTGTCTCAAAAAAAAAAAGGACGCGGGGAAGAGTGGGTCATTTCGAATGAAAGGCCGGAACAGTCCAAAGCTCTCACAGCTAATAGGTGAAAGGACTAAGGCTCTAGCTCAGACATCTGATTCATGTCAATGTTACTTTCACTGTCATACAAGAACCACATGATCCCTTCCATCATCTAACTCATGAACCTGCTAGAAAGAGGTAAACAGATTAGAGAGACATTTGAATGGCCTTGGTTTTCATACTGAGAAACTGAAGCCTTGGGGGAGGTAGTGACCTACCCAGGAGTATTTTGTACCTGTGACCTCACTATACCCAGGGCAGAGAAGGCCCATGGTGCCCTTTCAGGCCACAGGGGCTTGCTGGCTTTTGGTGTCTTTGCAACCCCCTTTAAAATTCGGCACGCAGTACACCTGAGCAGAGTCATTCTGTAATCCGTCATACCAGCGCTCAGATGACAGCAGGCCAAGAGCAGTAACAGGAGAAAATTCCCTGGTGACTTCAGCTGGGAATTAGGATGCTAGAGCCCTTGTGAAGACCTGTGAGCACCTATAGTCAGTTCACTGTCACCCCCGCTTTTGATCACAGTGCCACTCTCAAGTTCTCTGCCTCTCAGAACCGTGGCCTTATCTGCTCAGGAGGAGAGAAGTTCTCCATGAGGGACTGACTTGGCTGCTGCAGGCAGGGCTTCACCTTGTAGTATCTGGTGTTGGTTGATGGAAGCATTTCCACTGGATCTGAAACAATCAGAGCAGCAGGCCCACCCCTCAGGCACAGGGCAGCTCTGTCCCCCACACATACTCCTTAAGACTAGGGGTTTACTCTCATAGTAGGGGCAAGGTATGGCCTCAGGTGGGGGTGGGGGCGGTTATCCAGAAATGGAGGCAGCTCTGCTCAGCAAGGGAAGATTGAGTCTGGGCTTCTCAAAGGAGTAAATATGTGTCTGTGCTCTCTGCTGTCCCTCCACCTGTAGCTGGAAGATGTCGAGTGGGAGGACTGGGAATGAGGGAGCCGGAGTGAGCTGCTCCCCCACCCACAGCACCTCCCGTCTCCCTCGTTCGTCTCAGCTCAGCCCTGGAAGATGCTGAGAATGTTCCCCACATCTCCTCTGCCAGCCGGAGCTCTGGGCACAGATTCCGGGTGGCTCCCCTCTGCTCACACCTGGGAAGGGGCTCTCTAAATCCAAGCCAGAAATTCTGACTTGCGCCAACCATAGGATGACCTAAGGGGAAGGAAACCTACCCCCCTCACCAGAAGAGCCTACATTTCTGGGCTGAATACCCACTGTTCCTGGGGACTCCTGCTGGGAAGTCCCAAGGCATAGCTCTAGCCCTTTTGCCTGTGCAGACAGAAGCTAAACTACCAGTCTGTTGGAAGAAGCTGAGATAACACACTCTCCATCCATCAGCAGGCAAGGATGGCCATGCCACCTGCCCCTGGCTAAACAGAGCGAACACATTTTGGTTCCTAGCCCAGTGGGTAAGAGGCACTCATCTCTGGGAAATTTGCCTCTCTTGAGAATCTCCCCCTCCCAGGCATTTTCCATTCCTGGAAAAGTTCCTTGGGGTTCAGAATCTAGAGACCAAACCCTGACGCGCTTCCTTCCTTTCCTCCAGCCCATGCTGGTATGTCCCCATGCCTTTCCTAGGGCTTCTTCATGTCAGATGCACCCAAGTCCTTAGCCCAGCTGTGCCACCTGCAAGAGTAGTCTGCTCTTGCATTTCCTCCCCTCCCCGAGAAGGGAGGGGGCCATTTCAGGCCCTTCTGTGCGTTGCCTGGCAGGATACCTTGTCCAAGCAGCTGCCCACCTCAACCCCCCTGTAGCTTAGGACACAAGCCAGCTACCAGCAGTACAGAGCAGTGATCAAAGCAGAGTTCTTACAACTCCGGTGAGCCCAGCTTCTCCGCCTCAACCCTTCTTCGTCTTGAAGGGATACACTGGGAGTGACCTCCTTGAGATGATCAGCAGGCTTCTGCAAAAGCCCTCCTTCCTGAAGACAGACCCAGCCTTTGTGGCTCTCACCCTCCACTCTAGTTAAAGCTGCACCTCTCTTGGGGGAACGAGGGGCTGCAGGAATCCCTGGAGACCCTGGTGCTTCACGTAGTTGCTCTGGTGATTCTTGTACATAATCTGGTGTGGTCACCAATGATTTAAAGGGATCGTGGTCAGGGATGCCAGGAGAGTGGTGGTCACTTACACTTCAAACCTTCAGTGCGGGGGTGGGATGGAGAGAATGCTGAATCTTCTTTTTTTTTTTTTTGATGGGATGGGGTTTTCTCTTTGTAATTATTTCTTTAGTTTAATTAATCTTTTGGTTGTTTGTGCAATATTATATATTTTAAATTATAATGCATCTCCCCAGAGTATTTTATAGCCGAGAAAAGAAAAAAGGAAAAAGAAAAAAGATTCTAACAGCTGTTAGTTTTATAATTAAAAAAGAACTTTGTCCTGAACCTTTTACAGACTTGCCATTAACAGCATTAAAGTGATTCAACAGAAACTGGAAGGTGTCTGGGGATCTGTTTTTGTCCCCTATGGCAGTTGCACTGGGCCAAGGTGGGACACACATGCTGTGCAAGGGTGGCTTCCCCCTTGGAGCCACAGGTGGGGTCGGGGGATAGCCTGGGTCTGGAGGAAGTCCCTTGTCCTCATCCCAGACTCAGCTTGGCCTTTGGGGTGAGGAAGGGACAGGGCCCCCAACAGGCTCTCACCAAGACAAGGAGTCAGGAGGCCGTTTCTGCCCAACGCTTCTGCTTTTATTTGGAAAGGAAGTTGCAGCGAAAGTGGTTCCAATTGCTCTTGGTCATTTTCCTCCTCTCCTCTCCTCCCCCTGTGTGTATATGATTCTGGGGTCTATTTTAATTAACTTTAGTTAAACACCTGTATGAAAATCACTTGTCAGCCATAATAAAAGGGAAGTCTGAATGAGGCCCTTTGATTCCATGAAGATATTTAAAGGGAAAGAATAGTAAGGCTGGGAAGGGTATAGTTAAGTTTTAGGATAAGTAAACTTAAAGTGTAAAATATATATCACCATTTTAGAAGCGGGTTTTTGGGTTTGCTTTCTCCCCTTGCTTTATTGGGGAGGACTTGCCATTGCTTTTATCAAGTGCTTGCTAGCCATGGATGCCAACTAACTTCTTCAATTGAAGGCCGAAGGATCATGTCTGGTTCCAGGAGCCTCTTAAGCAGGTCCTGGCATTCAGCCGAGATGCCCAGATGAGTGGGGAAGGACACCCCCTTCTGCTGCTGCCACAGCATCTTGGGGATGTCTGTGTCATCAAAAGGTAGGCTGGCACAGAGCATGACGTACAGGACCACACCCATGCTCCAGACGTCGCCCTTCTTGCTATCGTGGGGGATGCCCTGCAGCACCTCGGGGGCGGCATAGGCTGTGCTGCCGCAGAAGGTCTGGCTCAGCTCCCGGCGCAATTTGGGCAACACCTTGGCGAAGCCAAAGTCAGTCAGCTTCAGGTTGAAGCCCTGCAACAAGGCGTTCTCGCACTTGAGGTCCCGGTGGGCCACGCCACAGCCATGACAGTAGCGGATGGCCTCGACCATCTGACGGAAGAGGGCCTTGGCCCGGCTCTCAGGCAGCGGCCCTCCATTCAGCACGCAGTCAAAGACATCCCCTCCCTCAGCCAGCTCCATCACCAGGTAGATTTTCCCGTCAGCAGACTCCAGCATCTCATACACCCGGATGATGTTCTTGTGGTCCAGGGTGCGGACGATCTGGAGCTCCCGAGGCAGGAATCTCTGGATAAACTCTGAGGAAACAAGGGGAGGAGAGATGGGCTACCAAGACCAGAGGACCTAACTCCTCACTCCTGTCTCCTGCCTTCCAGCTTTTGTCTGCCCACCATGTCTGGGTCTTGTTTCTTAGCTCCCTTGATGGTCTTAAGTGTGTCTAGCTGCTTGGACATTGCAAAGAACGTTCACTTCCATTATTTTTGTAGTTAGTATATTATTTAAGGGAACTACTCCCTGCTAATCTCAGGGACCATTTGTGAGCAGTCTGAGACCACAGACAAGGTGTTTTGGGGACTTTTAGACAAAGCCGTTGAATCTCAGGAGACCTGATTTGCCCACAAGGTGGTGACCAGCTCCTCCCGCCCCGCCTCCTGACCCACAGCTCTCTCAGTGAGCCCTGCCTGCCTTTTTCCCATCTCCACCAGCCTTGGTGCCAACTTCTGCCCTCTGCCAGCCCTGGCTGTGGCCTCTCTGCCCATCTCTGCTCCCCTCCTGGAATAGAAGCCCGGCCGGCTCGGATCCTGCACCTTGTGCCACTTTAATCTTGGGTTTTGGAGAGTATGATGTTCCTGGACTCCCAGCATCCCTCTGTTCCCTAGTAGCCTACCCCAGACCCCTGGTCTAGGGGCTTTCCTTGGCTCCAGACTAGAAGGGAGGAGAGAATGATCTTTCTGACTGGAAGAAGCACCCACCCACCTCAGCCAGCCCGCCCTTCCTCCAAAGGGGCCCCAGCTCACCTTCTGGCCCTCCCATCTTGTCTATAATTTTAATTGCCACTTTTCTTTGGTGTTTTTTGGAAAATGCTTCTTTGACTTTTGAGTAGGTCCCTTCCCCAATGGTCTTGCCCAGCTGGTACCCATTGGAGAGCAGAAAGTCCTCCATGCTGTCTAGCGCCTCCTTCCTTCCTATCACCCTCTCAGCTCATGCTGCCTCTGCGAGGCAGCTCTACTCCACCATCGCCCTTGGCCTGCTTCTTTTCCCCCCAAGGACTTCATCCGCAGCCGCCCCCAGCGCTAGAACATTCTCTGTCTGGACACAGCTGCGGGTGGTGGGGAGGGAGAGGGCCAGACATTTTTAAACTCTGGCCCAATTGTGATGTAAATGCTGTGTGACCCTTGGCCAAAATGGGCAGTGCCCCTACCTGCCCTCACCACCACCAAACCCAGCACAGGTTAAGTCCGCCGCCCCCGCGCCAGGCGGCGAGTGGCAGCCCCGCACGGGAGAGCGCTCCGGGGTGCCTGCGTGGGCCAGGGATGCCTCGCGGCGCGTTGTCCTGGCCTCCTGCGCCCCCATCGGGCGGCTGGGGGTCTGCGCGACCCGGTCTCAAAGCGCCATGGCAAGAGCCTCCAGCTCTCGGCTGCGGCCCGCGCTGAGTGCCCGGGCGGCCTGGGGCGCCGGCGGGGTTCCCCGGCGGGAGGAACGGGCTCTGTGAGGTCAGCGCGCCACAGCCCGGGTCACAATGCAGCCCCCCGCCTGGACGCCCGGGCCCGGGCGCGCCGCAGACACCTGCCCGGCTCCGCCTGGACCGGAGCGTCCTCCCGCGGCCAGGGCTCGGGCAGCTGCTTCCAGCCTGGGACCGGCCTCGGCCTCCGGCAGGTGAGCAACGGCCCAGGGGGCGGGCGCGGGGAGGGGGCGCCCGGCGGCCTGGGAGCGGCCTGACCGCCACCCCCCGCGCAGAGCGCCCCGGGGCCTGGACATGAGTGCCCAGGAGCCCCCGCAGGGTCGAAGATTCCCCATTGAGGCGGGAGACTCCCCTGGCCTTGCCGCTGCGCCCGAGTCCCAGGACAGCCCGGAGCCGGTAGCCACGGAGCACAACCCGGTCAGGTGAGGCCCCCCGCGGCCCCGCGCTCCGTCCCGCTTTCCACCCAGGGCTCCCCAGCGCCGCAGTAAGGTCCCCACATCCACGCCCGCGCCCCGGGGGTCCCGGTGCGCCCCAACAGATGGGCCGGGCCCCAGCCTCAGCGCTCCGCGTCCGTCCGGCTTTCCCCAGGCCGCTTCGACGCTGCCCGGGCTGCCACTGTCTGACGCTGCTGCACGTGCCCATCGACGTCTACCTGGCCATGGGCGGGAGCCCCCGGGCCCGCGCCACCTGAGTTCGCCTGCGCACGGCGGCTCCGCGGGAGCCGGGCGGGGACGAGGCCCTCCGCGGGCCACCACGCTGAGGTCGCACGCGCCGAGCACGAGACAATGATGCACATTTTAAAATAAAAGAATGATGCACATTTTAATAAAGCACAGCATAAACTGTTCTTTCCACTCCGGGCTGGCCGTGTGTGTCTGTCTGTCGGATCGGGCCCACCAGTTGCTCTGCCCCATGCCATAACGCTGCCTCCTCACTTGGACCCTGCCCTAGGGGCCCGCCCTTCCGAGTTGCCTTACTGTGCCCGGCGCCACCTCCCCTCCCCCATTTCTTGCTGGTCATGACCCCTTCCCAGGCAGTCTTTCCCCTCGGGCCCTGCCCTCATCCATCTGCCTAACCCTCTCCTTGGTTCTCCAGTGAAATTGGCGCTGGCCGCTAGCAACCCACAAGAGCTTGGGACTGGAGGGAGAGGTAGACACACAACATGGAATAAAATGAATGGCCACTCACGCCAGGTCCATTTGATTCTCCAGAGTGGGAATTAGACTCTGCCACCTGCTCTTTGTAGCCCTGGGCACCTTTGGCCATGTTGTAGGGGTTAGGAGCTGCCCAGGCCATCTTGAGCCTTGGTTCTCCTAGCACTGATGGGATCACAAAAGGATGGGGGAAGAAGTCGTTTGAAAAAGTTTGGTTTCATACTTACCTGGCAGGGGAGATGCCATGATCACCAGGGTGGTTTTCCCAGGGTGAGGCTTATCCATTGCGCTCCGGATGTGCTGACACCTGCGATTTCCCCAGGTTTGGGAAACTCAACTGTGTAATTTGTGGTAATGGGGGGCTGCATTCACGCTCTCCCCTAATAAAAAAAATAAAAATAAAAAACTTTGGTTTCTTAACTTCCTATTTTACAGGTGAGGGAACTCAGCCTTAAGAGACTTGCCTAGGTTCCCCCAGACGATAGGTGATGCCAGCACACTCTTCCTTCCATTTAACGAATTTTCACCAACACTTACCTTGGCCATGCTAGGTGCTGAGAATTCAGGCCTGAATTTGACAGATCCCCTACCCTTGCAAGAAGTCAGATTGCAGGGGATCCAGGGATGGGTTACCAGAAGAGAAGCTGGAGCAAGGAAACCTTCAAGTACCAGACTAAGGAGTGAACTTTGCTCTGTAGGCAACAGGGAATATGACATGCCCCTACCCGGGTCACTTCCCTCTCCTGTTTCTATCCTCTTCCACCCTGTTCTCTGTTTCTTCTTCCTCTTTCCCCCTGTAAAAGCCACTCGCCTAAACTCTAGTCCTGATTCTGCTGTTTCCTAACTGTGCAACCTTGAGCTAGTTAGCCTCTCTGAGCCTCTGTATCCAAATCTGAAAATGGGGTTAATGACACCTGCTAGAAGGTTTCAGGAAAGGCCTGCATGTACCGCACCAGGAAGGAATCCCTGGCTAAGCTAGCACTTGATAAACAAGAGAGGCTGCTACTGCTGCTGCTCCTACCTTTGGCTTCAAGGGGCAGCAGAGAGCCAGAGAGACAGACTGTACCCAGGGGCTAGGTGATGTCCAGGCCTGGGGGAGGCTGGGGAATGCCCCTGGCCTCTCTCTGCCAACTTCCTAGCAGTTCTGCTCAGGAGCCTAAGAACTTGGCAGGGCAGGGCATTTCCAGGGGAATCCCTAGGTGGGAAAGGCAGAGCTGCCTCCCTCGCCCTAGAGGGCAAAGCTGTCCCCAGACACAATGCAGGACCCCCAGGTCCCAGACTTCTCCTCTGGGCCTGAGGAGGGGCCAAGCAAAGGGAGATGCCTGAATCATCGCCTTCCCTGACATCCTTCTCAGACACCTTATTAGCCGGCCCCTCCCTAACAGACCCCCTTTTAGAAGGAGGGGGCGAAGTACAGATGGACCCCCCAGGTTGCCATAGAGACAGCAGAGAAAGGGTTGCTGTATCACCATGGCAATAACTGACGTCAGTACTACCCTTTCCCATTGCTTGATATGAGAGGGGGACAGCCACCCCAACCACAAGCAGATTCCCCACAAAGCCTCCTCCCCTTCCTGAGCCAATCAACCAGGGGGTCGCCAGGCTTAATATAGCACAGGAGTTAAAAGCACAGACTCTGATGTCAGTCAAACCTTGGTTCAAATCCTCACTCTGCTGCATCCTAGCTGTATGAATTTGAGCAAGGTCCTTAACCCCTTGAAGTCTCACAGGTGCATTGAGGATAAATAAGCTCCATGCCTTATTATGTGAGGATTACATGGAACCATACATGTAACAGGCACTGGGACCAGCTCACGGGAAGTGCACATTGACATTAGGGACAGTCAAGTGTCCTGCTTACCACCTTGGGACTTCTCAGGGGACTGTGGCCCTTCAGATATAGACCAACAACCAACCCCTAGAGGGCCCCTGGGACTTATAAGGACTGGACCCCAGAGTTTGAGTATCTCAGGATTTTGGGGGTCTCAGAGTGGAGCCAGAGACAGTGGAATTTCCAGGCTCTGGGGAAACCCCAGGTGCCAGTTTCCCTGAAACCTCATCACATCCGGACTCTGACCCAAGTTCCCTTTATCCTCC
This sequence comes from Daubentonia madagascariensis, assembly GCA_023783475.1. Taxonomy (NCBI): domain Eukaryota; kingdom Metazoa; phylum Chordata; class Mammalia; order Primates; family Daubentoniidae; genus Daubentonia; species Daubentonia madagascariensis. The sequence continues at coordinate 6,127,516 of JAKFHU010000117.1, forward strand.
CCTCTGCCTTGTCCTAGGCCTTCTTAGCAGCCTTCTGCCTCTTGGGCCTCCATCTGCTCCTCTAAGAAAGAGGATGCATGAGGGACCATAGGAAGACACCCAGCAACCTGACAACAGGTAGAACAGGGGCTGGATGCTACTAGGATACAGGTGGCCCAGCGCCCACTACCCTCTCCCACCCACCCTTGGGGTAAGACGACTGGAGTCATTCTGAGTCTCTCCTTCTTCCCAGGCAACCACAGTTCATCCTGCCACAATTCCACTGCCAGCACCCCGAGTCCGGCCCCCATCACTACTCACACGGAATGCCCCAGCAGCCCCCATGGGCCTCTCTGCCTCCTTCCTCACGTGATTCCTCCAATCCAGAATGATTTTATAAAGACCACAAATCCAGCCGTATCACTCTCCTACTTAAATATGCAAGCCGGGCACAGTGGCTCACACCTGTGATCTCAGCTTTTTGGGAATCCTCTCAGAGAGGTGAGAGGATCGCTTGAGACCAGGAGTTCGAGGCCAGCCTGGGCGACATAGTGAGCACCCCATCTCGACAACAACAACAAAAATAAAAAATAAATAAATCTCATCCGTGGCTTCTTCACATCACTTGTCCAGCCACATTGGACATCTCTCAGCTCCTCACAAAACATTCTTGAAACCTTGAAGCACACTGTTCCTTCCGCCTGGGATATCTTCCCTTCCAACCCCAGCTGCCCCTCAGATCTCCACCCTAATCACCCCTCCGTCCCCTCCCACAGCTCCTCCTGGTATCACTGTGCTGCCTTCTGTGTACGTATCTGTTCCTTTATCCATGTTTAATGCCTGGCTTCCCCCACTACACTATAGATTCACTGAGGCCAGGGGATGGGCCATGCTCATCCTGACATCCCCAGGGCCTAGAATAGGAGGGCTCAGAAGTTCAGCTAGACTTGCTAGTGAGTGGCTGCTTGCTAAGCCCACAGAGAGGTCCTGGTACTGTGAGAAGAAATAGCAGAGCCACCTGCCTGGCCGGGGGTTCAGGAATAGCTTTCACAGGAACTGATGCTCGAAGTAAAGGATGAGAAGGAGTTACCCAGGCAAAGATGTGGGGGTGGGGAATGTCCCCAGCTCTGGGATTGGTATGTGCCGTGAGTGAAGTTGGTGCTGAAGACACAGTGCAGGGGGACATGCTCATGTTTTTTGTTTTTGTTTTTGTTTCAGTTTTTTTGAGACAGGGGCTCGCTCCGTTGCTCGGGCTGGAGTGCAGTGGCATCATCATAGCTCACCGCAACCTCCAACTCCTGGCCTCAAGTGATCCTTCTGTCTCGGCCTCCCAAAGTGCTAGGATTACAGGTGTGAACCACCTCTCTGGGCCCAATGCTACTAGGTTTTGGAAAGACAACCCCAGCTGCCCTGTGGGAACAGACCACGTAGGGAATCGAGAGTGGCAGCAGGGAGACAAGCCAGGAGGCTGTCGCAGCCTCCCAGGTGAAAGGTGATGGGCCTTGGACAAGGTGTTGGTGGCGGAAATGAAGAGAAGCAGTGAGATTTTAGGTGTGTCCTAGAGAGGACAGGATTTCGTAGCTGCTTGAATATGAAAAGGGAGATTGAGGGTAGAGTCTAGAACCAAGCCCAGATTTCCACTTCAGGCAACTGGGAAATGGCCAAGCTGGGGAACAGGAGAAAGAGGGCATGTGTGGGGCATGTTTCCTGTGAGGTGGGACTTCCAGCGGGAGGGGTCCAGGAGGCAGGTGTGGGGTGGGAGAGAGGGTTAGGCTCAAAGAGAGAAGTGAGTTTCTGACAAGCGGGACACTGAAGGTATGGGAACTGATCAGAATCCAGTGAGACTCCCCTGGGACAGACCGTAGAGGGTCCAGGAACAACCATTATTAGGCAGTGAGCAAAGGATGAGAAATTTGCCATGTAGCAACAACCAGTAAGACAGCAAGAAAATCAAGAGTACACAGTGTCCAGAAAAACAAGGGCCCAAAGTATCTTAAATAGGAGAGGGTATCTGACTGTGTCAAAGTCAGCCACTGCTATGGGGTCAAGTCAGACAAAGACTTGTAAGTATCCCTTGCGTCTAACAAGGAGGTCAGTGGTGACCTTGGTGAGGACACAACTCTTCTGAATGTTGGCTGCCAAGAGGAGTTGAGGGCTTTCTTTTTTCAAAGATAGGAAAGACTAGAGCCTGTTTGTTTGCTAATGGGAAGCAGCCATGAGGGAGGGAGAGGTTGCAGATAGGGAAAAGAGGAATGGATTAGACGAGGGAGATTACCCAAGGAGGGAAAAGAGACTAAATCCCCAAATATTATGGCACAACGGGGCAGGGGCAGCGGGGGGACAAGTCAGGGCCTGTACTGGGCTCTGGGGGCTCAGAACAGCTGCCCACTCTCCCCAGCAGCCAGTGTGAGTCACTGGGGGAGAAATAACCCAAACTGGCAGTGTGGGAAGGGGAGCTGGGCCAGCACGTTCCTCAGGATCCCCAGGGGGTCAGGGAGCAGGGCCCAGCCTGAACTCCGAGCCCTGAGCCCTGAGCCCTGAAGCCCATGCTCTGAGGAGGACAAGGGCACAGAAGGGTTGTCTCAAGCTTTGTAGGGACAGGCAGAGTTGTAGGAAGCCTGGGTGTTACTTTTGGTTTTTCTCTGTCCCTCTCTGAACCTCAGTTTCCCCTTCTGCAAAAGAACTTTAAGACCTGATCAAGGACTTTTAACTTTCAGGGGGCGTGTCAAAACTTTGTAGACAATTTAGGGGGTCCTGGAGCCCAGCAGATCATCCACGGCCTCAAGATAAGAACTCCTGAACTAGAGTTGGCTGAGGAGCTAACACTTAAAAGTGCACGGAATTAGAGGGAAAGGCACTTATAAGGGCCATGGGGAACAGGTGGGGGGGATGCTCCTAAACCTGGGAGAAGGGAGGCCCTTTGAGGTGAGTTCTGCCTGAGCACCATCAGGGGTGTGTGAGCACAGGCTGGAGGCCCCTGAGTGGGCTGGGGAAGGGCTTCTCCGGTGGGCAGCTGACTTTCCTGCGCGTGAGCCCGCTCTTGCTGCCTCTGCCTGTCCTTGCTTTTCTCTTCTGCTGGGGGGGAGTATCTCTGCGGAGCTTGGGGATCTGGTGACTAGCCCCCTCCCACTAAAGCGGCTGGTGGGGGCAGACCACGGACTAGACCCTGCGTGAGGGCTTAGGTCTGCCCCATCCCCCTCTGCCAGCTGACGCTTCATGCTAAAAACAGCTGGGCCCGGGGGGACTATGGGTTTTCAGGCCTCCCCCCCCCCCCCCCGCGCCCAAGGCAGGTATTAAAGAGGCCAAAGCTGGGCCAGGCGGGCTGGACACCATGCTATTCACAGAGACTGCCCACTTCGTGGCGAATTTTCTTCTGTCCCGGTGAGGGGGCCCACGGGAGGGTGCCGGCGGGATAAAGGGCCCTGGTCTGGCAGGAGAGGGAGGACGAGCCCAGCTCCTTGGGAAGGCTCTGGTGGGGGCCCCCAATCCCCCTCCCCGTCACTCTAAATCGACCATGAGTGACCCTGGCCCGCGCCCCGCCTCGTCCGATCGGAGGCTGGCCCCCTCCTCCGAGTCCGTCGTGTCCTCCTGGGGTGACCGCCGCCCGTCTCCCCGCAGGCGGCCCCGGGCCACGCCCCCGCACCGCCTGGACCAGGAGTTGTGTTTCTGGGGCAGCCGGGGCCCGGCCTTGCCGGAGCCCGCCGCCCGCCGCAGCCTGGGCGACTACTGGCTGAGCCCGCAGCGCCGCCACCCGCCGGGCGCCGCCTGGCGCTGGCCCGCGCGCAAACTGCTGCTGCTGCCGGGCACCACCGGCCTGGCCGACGTGCCCTCGGCGCGCTGGCCCAGCTGCTACGCCACGCGCCCGCGCCTCACGTGAGTGCGCGGCCGGGGCGGGGCCTACGCGGAGGGGCGGGGCCTGGGGGCGGATCCCCAGAGCTGAGGACGGGGGCCGGGGAGCGGGGGTAGGGGGCGAAACGGGGTAGGAAGGGCGGGGCCTGGGCCGACCCAGGCGGGAGGAAGGGGCGGGGCTAGATGGAGGGGGCGCAGACCCGGAGGGAGGGGGACCCTTGTCCGACCCTGGCTGCCTAGTTTACCCTCCCTCCAGGTGGAAGCACCGGTGGCAGAATATTAACTACCAATTCCTGGGCAAAAGGAAGAGACACCTACTTCTCCTGCGCCCGTGAGAGCCGGTGAGGGGCGGGGCCAGAGGGGGCGCGGTCGGTGGGCGGGGCCTAGCTGGGTGTGGGGGAAGGGCGAGGCACGAGCACGAGGTCGCTCCGCAGCAGTCTCGGCCTTTGAGGCTCAAGGACCGGGTGCGGTTGAGCCACAGCCTGAGGGTCCCCGCGGGCTGGACGTGGGTCTCTGCGGGGTTATTCTTCCTTGTCCTTTTCAGACCTCCGCAAACATATTTTTGCAAAGATTGACAGATTTGACTACATTGAAATTTCTATTCATCAGAAGACACCCACAAAAAGTAAAGTAGACGAGTCCCAAACAGGGCTCCTCAAACATAGTGCCAGCTCAGTGCCCGGCGCCGGGAGTGGGGGGACCAGGATAGGTGGTGCCCTTGGGCAGCAGCCAGGTCTGCCCCAGGGCAAGGGTGACTCCAGCCCCGGCCTAGAGGCCAAACTGAATGGCCGAAGGGAAGGAAGGCTCCGGTCAGCTTGGGGGGCACTGACATGGCGCCCATTCTGTGTGTGCCTGTGTGTTCTTCACATTTCTGTGCGTCTCTGAAAGTCTGTATCCACCTCTGGGCATAGCTCGCTCAGCTTCTCTGTGTGTCCTTCCATCTCTGATGTCTTTGTCCATTTATTTTAGTCAACAAATATTTATCAAAGGCCTATGTTAGTGGTTTGTGCCCGGTTTATACACTGAGTGAATCATTGAGTTCACACTGGTGATGCAAACAGTTAAGGCCCCTGCCCTCACGGAGCTTACATTCTGGTGGGGAGACAGGCCAGAAAAAGGGGTCCGAGATAAACAGTGCGTTGTGCTTGAGAAGAACAGGAATGGGCAGGAACTTTGCATCTAGAGCAATGCCAGACACATAGTTGAGGTGCAGTAAATGTTGAATGGACACATGGGGTTGTCAGGAGGTCCCCTCTGAGTAGGTGAGTCCTAAACTAGGCTAGGAAGGATGGTCAGCCACTTCCAGACCCTGGGAAGAGTGTTCTGGGTGGAGGGAACAGCATAGGTTTAATTGGTGACCCCTTGCCTCTGGCTCTCTGTCCTGGAGAATCCGTGTTGCTGTGTCTCTGTTCTGTCTGTTGTCTCTGTGATCTTGGGAGCCGTAGGGAGTGTTTAAACAGGGCCCCTTCAGGGTCTCTGTAAGTGAGGTTGTTGCCGAGCTGATTCACCCTGCTGGCCTGCTCTGGCCTAACCAGCTGGGCTTGGCTGTTCCCCTGGAGGGAGCCCCTCCCCCCGGAGGTATCAGGCCCATGACCTCTGGTTCCTTCCCAGGGCAGCATCCTGCAGTCCGGAAGGAAGTCCTTCGTCCTGTCTAACCACAGGCCCTGCTGGGGCAACCCCAGCCCTTTCCTCTCATTCTGCCTCGTGAGCAGAGGGGAGGAGATGGGCTGGCCCTTGGGCAACAGGTCCTGCCTGGACAGAGAGCCCAGTAAAGACTTGACAGAGTGGGGATGACAACACCCTGCAGCCCTGGGGAGGTAAACTTCAAAGAGCAGAGATAATAACCCATCTCAGAAGCCTCTGTGCATCTGCTATCTCATTTAATCCTTCAACACCCCACTTCATAGACAGAGACTCAGGCAGAGACTCTTCCCGGTCCTTTTCAGACCTCCGCAAACATATTTTTGCAAAGATTGACAGATTTGACTACATTGAAATTCCTCCCAGAGAGGAAAATGGTGGCAGAGCTGGGACCAGAACCCCAGTCTCCTGGTAAAATAGTAATAATAACAACTACGATTTATTGCGCATTTGCTCACTGCCAGGTACTGTGCTGAAACTTTGCAGGGCTTTTCTTCTTTAAGCTTCATCGCCACCCTGTGAGGTGGGCACCGTCATCATTCCCACTGTCCTTGGGTGAGGAGACCAAGGCTCAGAACCGTTACACAACTTGTCCAGAGACACCCGGCTGGTTCAGGGCGGGGCCGGCTTGGAGCCCAGGCAGTCTGGCGTTCTCAGCCGTGCTCCCTGTGCCCTGGGGATCCAGAGTGTCACAGATGTGTTTTCCAGGGATGTGGGGAGACAGGCTTCAGCTCATCACATGATGATCCTGAGGCCAACTTGTGCCAAGCTGGGGATGAGCAGGAGGATGTCCTAGAAGCACAGCATGACCCAGTGTCCCCTCTCTGTGGGTGAAGATTTTCCACCTTTGCCCTCCCTCTTGTGGTCTATGTTTCTACCCTTCACACCCCAAATAAAATAGCTTTTCTGGCTCTCTCTGCTTTGGGGAGATGGTCTCAGTTCTCCCTGTCCACACACATAGAACCTGGAGGGCTGGGAGGGGACCTGCCGTTACCCTGTGACCCTCCCACCATACCCCCCCCAGCCCCCAGTGGGGCAGACTGGATGAAACAGTGCCACAGAAAAGAGAAAGGCAGAGACATTCACCAGCTGAGTACGGTGTCACAGGAGGGTGACATTAGTTTGGGGCACAATGGGTCCTCTGGTGGGTCAGGAAGGACTTCAGGAGGGGTCCCTTGAGCTGGACCTTGGCGGGTGGGCAGGCACTGGGCAGGCAGGCCTGGGGAGCAGCATCCCAGGCAGAGGGGACAGTGCAGAGAAGGGTTTGGGGACTTGAGGGCTGAGGTGACCTTTCCATCGTGGGAACTGTGAGATCGGCGTCCAAGTGGGCTCTGCTTAAAATGAGAGCAGCTGGGGCCAGAGCTTCAAAGACCTTGAAGGCCAGAACAAGGGGTTATCCAAGCACAAGTCGGGTGCCATGAATAGGTTTAAAGCAGGGGAGGGACACTGTCCAAGAGTGGTCTCCGGCCCTCAGGCCCGAAGCCTCGGGGTACCTGTCCCTGTGCTCCCTCTCACATGCTGCCAGGTCTTGTGCAGGGCTGAGGCTGGGAGTGGTCCTGCCCAAGCCTCCCTACAGAGGTCTGGTGGAGGGTGCCGACGACTATAGGAAGGAGCCTGTGGGCTGCTACCCTGACTCACCCACTCAGTGCTCAATGGCAGCCCCTGCCCCACCTGCATAAGACCCCCTCTGACCCATTCCCTGCCCTTTGCGGGGCACTCAGTCACCTCAACAGGTAACTGCAGGGCAGCCCCACGCTGGCTCTAGGGAACAGCAGACTCCCAGGGCCATCCCCCTCCCTCCTCCAGCCCCATCGCTCCACGTGGACCCCAGTCCCTGTCTCTGGGGCGCCCTCCCTGAATGTCTCTGGGCTTCGTCCTCTCCTCTTCTGCCCTCTGCCCTCGGCTAGTTCAGGCCACTATTGCTTTTGTCTGGATCAGTCTAATTGACTCTTCCCTGGGTTTCTTGCCTCCGACTCTGTCCCCCGGGCCTGTTTGTCTGTGTCTTACAGGTCCCTATGGGACATCCAGGGTGACCTCCAAGGGCAACTGGAGTTCTGTACAGAGATCTGCGCTGGAGATCGAGATTTCAGGGTAGCATATAGATTATCTCATAGTCACACAGAGAGAAGGAGAGAGGAAAGAGAGACAGAGACAGAGATCTCTTATTTTCTCTCTTTCTGCAATACAGATTTCGCTCCAGATCCTAATGACATCCCAAAGGTGCCTCAATTCAACCTGTCCGAAACTGACCTCTCCGTTTCCACGCGCACCCTGCTGCTCTCCCCAGGCTCCTGGTGTGGGGTGTGGCACCCGCTTCCACCCATTCACCCCAGCCAGACCCTCAGGCACCGTCCTCAGTCTTTCTTCCCCCTCACTCCTGACACCCTTAGTCCTTTCCTAACTGCTGTCACTGCTGCCCCTGAACATCTCCCACGTGCCTCTCCCTCTTCCTCCACCTGTCAGCAGCATTTGACAGGGTGGATCACTCATTCCTTCTGGAAAGCACTTCTTCCCTCAGTCTGGGGGACACCCTGCTGCTGGCTCCCCTTCTAGAGTCTAGACGTGGGGGAGCCCTGACACTATCCTCTCGAGCCACTCGTTCTCTCTGTGGATCCCATGGAGTCCTGCAGCTTCAAATTTGGGATCACCCCCAAACTGTTCCCTTGAGATGAGGCCTCTCCTCTGAAGCCCAGGCTCATATATCCATGAAATGGCAGCCTGATGTCTCCATGGGGACCCTAACAGGCCCCTCAAACTTCAATTCCAAGGGTACACACTTGAACCCCAGCGCACTGAGAACAGTAAGGACACTGAGCTCAGGAATTGCTGGTGCTGGTGGGTGCTCCCTTCTCCCTGACTTCAGGCCCCATCACCACTGGCCTGGATGATGGCAACAGCAGGGAAGACAGGATGGCCAGGCGGAGGGACTGCCTGCACGAGGGCAGGAGGGGAAGGAAGGGTCCTCCTCTGGGCGGTGGCCACGGAGGTGGGACGAGAGGCCTGACAGCTGAGACAGGGGGTGTGGGGGGTCAGCCCAGATTCCCAGCTTGGGCAACCGAGGAGATATAGTGCGAGAGGTGCTGAGCGGGAGCCCTAAGCCCAGAGGTAGGGAGCCCAAAGTGGAAAGAACCATTCCTTCCTCCTGGAGGATCTAGAAAGCACTTCAGGAATGGTTTGATCTGGGTTTTAGGAGAAGAATAGAAATTCAGCAAGTAGAGAGGCATTCTAGGCCGAGGGAATGGCATGTTCAAAGGCCCTGAGGCAGGATGAAGCTCGGCACTCTGGGGAACTGAAAAGCCAGTAGAGTTGTGACTCGGTGGCCCAAGGAGGGTGCTATGGTTTGAATACGTCCCCCAAAAGCATGTGTTGGAACTTAATCCTCAAGGCAATAGTGTTGGGAGGTGGGGCATTGGGGAAGGTTCACCAGGGATAAAAGACCTCCCTGAGCAAGTGGGAGGAGAATTTAAGGAGGGGCTAGGAGGGCACAGATAGATGAGGTTTGTGTTGGGAGGGCTCTGGAGTCTGTCTCTCTGGGAAAAGTCACTAAAAGGAGATCCCAGGGGGACACTTCCTGGGTGCAAGGGGAAAGGGAGAGAATCTTCAGGGTTCTGGGGGGACAGGCACATTCCCTTACCATTTAAGGAATTGACTGAAGCCAAATAAAATCCCCCCCAGAACAATTCAGCGTCCTTAAAAGAGCCCAGTCAGTCCTTCACCACCTGCCCCAGAAGAAGGTGACAAGAGGCCGCGGACAGGTGTGTGTCGGGGCAGTCCTAGGCTCCCACCTCCTCTTCCCAGGGCAGGAAGAGAAAGAAAGGAAGGAAATGAACACGCTGTTGAGCACCAAGTTTGTGTCAGGCCCCTGCCCCAGAATTTTACATAATAGCACCTAGGAACATTCTTGAATGCCTCCAGTGCACTCCGCACCTTGGGTGCTTGGTTTTTTGGTTTCCTTTTTTGGAGACGAGGTCTCGCTCTGTTGCCCAGGCTGGAGTGCAGTGGTGTGATCATAGCTCACTGCAGCCTCGGACTCCTGGGCTGGAGCGAGCCTTGTACCTCAGCCTCTTGAAGTGCTGCTGGGACTACAGGCATGAGCCACCCGCCACGCCCTTGGGTGCTTGGTTTTAAGGGCTTTCCTTGATGGTACTAACTCATTTATTTCACAGTAACCCTACAGAATGGGTACTATTACCATTCCCATTTTATAGACAAGGATACTGAGGCTCAGAGAGGACCTAAAGCCATGCAGTAGTGACAAAAACAGCTCTTCCCCTCTACAACCGCCTCAACACAATGACACCCCACTGAACCCTCACAGCAACCCCAGTGGCTCCCAGTGTCCTCATTTTACAGGTGGGCAGAGCGAAGCTAGCAAGGGGGAGGTACTTGTCTAGGGTCACAGAGCAGAAGGTAACAGTAGTGTGGGCCCAGATCTGGGGCAAGAGGCTGGATGGAAGAGGTGGCTGGTGAGGCTGGCGCACTCTGGAAAGGGGCGGGACTGGGGACTAGCCTAGGAGGGAGTTTCAGTTTCCCTTTTGAAGGGACTTCCCCTGAGTGGGGGATTTTGGTTGGAAAGTTGTAAGCAATCCACATTCCACTGGTTTGGCCACTCCTTCCCCAAAGGCACCCAGGATCTAAACAGAAACGGAAAGTTAGGAAGAGGTGGCGGGGGAGGGATGGCTCAGGGCAGTCCAGATAAACTGGGTTGAATTTCTGGTGACCTCATCAAGCCTGGGGGAGGCAGGCAGGTGAGCTGGGTTAAATGCCTCTTTGCTTTTGGGGGAACTGAGCCCCTGAGAGACAGCTCTATGAAATAGCAGCTGGGCCCCATCCAGTTTGTGCAACCACCACACACACACACACACACACACACACACACAGAGGGGAAAGGGGTAAGTGAAAGTTCTGGGCAGCCTAAAATTCTGAAAAGGAACTTTCAGAATCCCTGTCCTTGTGATTTGGTGACTGTTTGGATGGTGGGTCCCAGTGAAGGGCTCCTGAGGTAGCCCAGTCTCCATTCCGGGGTTCAAGGACCCTAACTGGCAGGGACCTGGGTCCTGCTGACAACTAAGCCAGAAGCCAGCGAGTGCAGGCCCATGAGGAGAGGCGCTGGTTCTGGGGAGTCCAGCCCCTGGAGTCTGGGCGCTGCAGCTATCCTACCTGTCCTTCCAATACCCTTGACTGCTCCCCTCAGCCTGGAGCAGTGGAGCCCAGCACCACACGCTCCTTAGAGGTCCCGAAAACCACCTTCTGCTGGCCCTGACCTCCTGTCCTCCTCTGGGACTGTGAACAATGGCCGTACACATTTCACCGGGTCATGCCGGAATGTAAGGAAAGCAGTTGGCACAGGGCATACAACAAGCACACAATGAACCCATCAACGCTGGCAGCTATGATTATTATTACTGTGTGTTCTTCCTGCCTTTTTTAAACTCTCCCCAGTGGCCAGGGATCTCCATGATGCTGTACTCTGGGGTTTTTCCTGCCCCCAGTCTGCTGGCTCCTTCCTGGGCCCTCTCCTGCTGCATGCCCCACCAATCCCAGGTACTTCCTGGGTGTCCTCATGCACCACTTGGCTGCAGTTACCCTACTATTGGCAGTGACCAGGGGCCCAGATTTCCTAGGGTCAGTGCTGACTTAAAACCTTCTGCCCATTGTCCCTGTAAGGTCACTAGCCAGACTTTGGGCCCTTACCTTTGGCTCAGGAAATGTGATCGCATGTCTATGTGCTGAAGCATGTAGACTTCAGGCTACCTCCTGGACGTCCCCCTGGACGTTCCCTGGGCACTTCAAAGTCAGCAAGGTTAGATTCAGCAACTTCCTCCCAAGTTCTCTTTCCCTCTGATGCCCTGTCTCAGTCGGAGGAGCCACTTCACTGGCTGCCACCCCAAACAGAGAAGTGGGCGATGGCAGCAGCAACTCCCCTGTCCCCACCCTGTCCTTGCCCCCAGCCAGCTACCAAATCCTCGTCTCATCTCCCAAACCTTGCCCCAGAGGAGGCCTCTTGCCCCATCCCCACCCTTGCACACCATTCCCCGAACCAGCTGTGAGCCCTTCCCCTCGGGCTCCCTCCTCCAGGCGGCCCCAGGCCTCTCAGCTAGCCCTGCTCTGGCTCTCTCTTCTCCACCTAAGGCACTGCCTATCTCTTCCCAGATGGGAAGCCCCTGAGGGCAGGGCCCTGCATGACTCATCACTTACGCTGGTCTAGCCTAAGTGCTAGCAGAAAGAGGAACTCCGGTAAGTCTTTGTGACTGTGAGTCACGGGCCCCAACCTCTCACTGTACCGATGAGCAAACTGAGGCCAACGAGGAGAGAGGACAGGTGATGGTGACAGCAGGAGGAGGCAGACCTAGGGCTAGAACTAAGGTCTCTGGGTCCAGCTGATGCTCCCCAGAAGGAGATGGGGACCCTGAGGCTGCGCCAAGTCCCGATTCCCTAGGGTGTCCCCTGGGACCTAGCCATTCTCTGAGGTCGCTTCCCATCTCGAGGCCTTTACATATGCTGGTCCCTCCCCTCCACCTCTGGCTAGATAATGCCCACTTGCACTGCACCTGGCATCTAATCTGATCCTCACCACAGGGCCTCAGGGCCTCAGAGGCCTCAAAGTGTCCCCCAACCTCCTTTATGGGGCATCGGTCTTTTCTGCCCTCCCCACCTTCAGCCCCGCCCCGCGTCTCTCCAGAGGCCCCACATTCCCTGCTAGGGAAACTCATTCCCTGCTGTCAGAGACTCACTGGGGGCCAGGAGCATCTCAGGCCAGGTCCCGGGTCTGAGCCCTCACCAGGAGAATTGGGACAGACTGGGGGGCCTCTGTCCCTTCCTCTCCATCCCAGAGTCACCCTGTCCTTCCCATTCCCCCTTTCCCTACCAGTGCATCCTGGCAAAAGCCCACACTCCGAAGGTTCTGACCTCCACAGCCCAGCCTCAGTGAGTCACTGAGGCACACACAGCCCCCCATGGGAACACACACAAACACAAAGGAGCCGCTCTTTCACCCACACTCATAGATGTTCTCTCACAGAGCCACACACACTTGTAGTTCACACCCAATCATAGTCAGACACAGTCACCAACACAGTCTCAAGGAAGGACAGGCACACACCCCACCCAGAAAGTCTCAGAGTCACCAGGAGTCACCAGGGCGCTCTCTCTCACCCTTGGATACACAGAGCCAAATAGAGATGCAGATTCACAACCACAAACATACATACCTGGTCACACAGTTACAAAGTCTCACACACAGGCACAGAGCAATACACAATCACACACAGAGAGAAACAGACACACACAGTTGCACGCAGGCTCCCGGAGACGCAGAACAATGAGCACATTGTCTGGGTTGGCAGCAGCTGGGGAGGAAGGAGCCACAGTGTGGATGGAGGAGGCTGTGGGGGCTGCTGTCCCCTCCCACTTCCACGCCAACCGTCCCAAGCCTCTTCCCTCTTCCAGAAGTCAGAGTCTGCTGGGCCTAGGTTTGCTGAAGGCTTGGGCTCCCAGGCCCCCTCTGCAGCCTCCTGGGTGTCTGGTGGGGATGCAGGGCCTCCCCTGTGGGCCAGGCTCCCTCTAGAGCTCTGGGGACTTGGGGTCTTTTAGCCCTGATGCTCCTTCCTCCTTCTGGGATCCTTGGGGAGATTTGCCTCTCACCCCACAAGGCAGTGCCTGGTGATCAGGAGCCTTAGGATCTGCTCTTAACCTCTGACCCCAACCCCTCCAGAACTCACACGCTGTCCATCTGAGCCTTGCCAGCTGGTGCGGGCAGCGCCTGGCAGCATTGTGGGTTCCCTATTGTGGTTGAGACAGAGAACAGGTCACGACGTCCGTCCCTTAGTGGCAACGGAGGGAAGAGTCACTGTACTGTTAGTGAGTTGCAGGGGGGGCATGGTACCTCTCTCTGGGGGCCATGTTGCCCCCACTGCAGGGACACAATGGGGACACAGTGCCTCCCCATCCCAAAGCTAGCTCTTGCCTTCCACTCTGACCAGGCAGCCCCAGATCTCAATAGGAAATTCTTCCAGGGGTTTTCTTACAGCCCTCAGCCCCCCTTTTTTTTTTTGAGACAGGTTCTCATTCTGTTGCCCAGGCTACAGTGCAGTGGCATCATCACAGTTCAGAACTCCTGGGCTCAAGCAATCTTCCTGCCTCAGCCTCCCAGGTAGCTGGGACTGCAGGCACGCACCATCACACCTGGCTAATTAAAAAAATTTTTTTCTGTAGAGACTAGGGTCTCACTATGTTGCCCAGGATGGTCTTGAACTCCTGGGCTCAAGCAATCCTCCTGCTTCTGCCTCCTAAAGTGCTGGGATTACAGGTGTGAGCCCCTGAGCCCAGCCTGCCCAGCCCATTTTATCAGATCTCTCCAAATCCTCTCTCACCCTTAGCTGTTGGTAGCTGCTGTGTGCCCTTGGGCATGTTACTTTCCCTTTCTGAACCTCAGTGTCCCAGTCTGTAAAATGGGGGGAGGGTGCTAGTGAAGCTGAGAGTATTCGGTAGTCTCAGAGTGGGTGTAGGCATGGAGGATACAGGAGTGTGTACAGAATGTAGAAGCCACCTCAGCCCTCCCCAGCCCTTCTGTGGTCAGATCTGTGGGGAGTTCCCAATTTCTCAGGCCCTGGGGTGTCTCCACACTTCGTAGCCTCAGGCCTCCCAGGAGGCCTTACACGTGGGAGGAAGGGACTTGCTGAGCTGGACCGGACACAGCCTTGCTTTTGCAATACTTTGCTTCTTCCAGCCCCCATCCGTTTCCTCCTGGCAGGCAACAGACACACACATCCAGGCTAGCCAGGACTCTGGGGTTCCCACCAGCCTACCCAGGCCAGCAGAAGGAGAAGTGGCAGAGGACCAGAGCTAGAGAGTCTCTGGCCACCCCCATCCTGCCTCCAGGCTCCCTTGCTCTCAGACAGGGTGGGAGGCTGGGCTGGGCAGCCTTGGGAGCTGTCCTCAAGGGGCTGTCCCATCCCTCCCCTGCAGAAACTGGAGTGTTCTGAGGTTTGTTGAGTCCCTGGCTAGGGTTCCTCTGCCTGCATGGGGAGCCCTGATGCAGGGGAGCAGATCTGTGTGTGGGCAGGGGAAGCAGCAGACCCAAGTCAGTCAGGTTCCATCAAGGTCTCTTAGCCTCAGGAACCTCAGCTTTCAAACAGGGATGGAGATGGCCCTTCAAGGTCACAGAACCCCCCCAGGCGGGGCTTCCTAATGTGTCCAGGCTGAGGGCAGGAGGGGCTGGAGGTGAATTTGTCAGTCCAGGCTCAGGATGACTGGCCACCAAGGGCCTGAGAGGAGGAAGGAGGGACCGGCCTCACCAGTCAGACCAGAGTGACCCCGAGGCGGGCGAGACCCCCCCAGGCTGGCCGCGGCAGGCGGGCAGAGACGTGGGTAGGGCCTCTGACCGGTCTACAGTTCTGAGGAGGCGCCGAGCTCAGCGCGGGGGGGAGGGGGGGGGCCTGCGGCTTCTATGATGGTGTTTTCTGGAGCATAACTCAGGACCAGCCGTCTGACGAGTCTGGGCATGGAGCCCTTCGAAGAGTTCAAGGGAGAGACTGACAGGGGCTGCCGGTGCAGGACCAAGGCGATGGGGGCACTGCACGGCGCGGGGCGCGCACCCCGAGAGGTGGGAGGGGAGGGAGGGAGTGTCTGCTCTCCCCTTTCCTCTGGGCGCCCGCTCCCCGCCCAGCGCGCTGGAGGACCGGCCTCTCTCCTTCTCCGGACCCTCCCTGGCCCTGGTAGTCGGGTGGAGGGGGGACCAGACCGCCGGCGTCGCCAGCCCGGCAAGTGGGGCCTGCGACCCGACCCCGCCTCCGCCCCTCGATTGGGCGCTCATTTAAATGTCCGGCCCCGCCCCGCGCTCCGGGCGCATATATATGGGCGGCTCGGCGGGCGGCGGGCGGCATTCTGGCGCGGAGCGGAGCTGTGGCGGGCGTAGCTGGCGGGTCGGCCGCGGAGCGGGGGTGCAGCTCGGTTCCCCCCGACACCCCTCCCCCTCAGGCGCCAGCCCCACCCCTCCGCCAGCCGGGCCGACCCTGTCCAACTATCCCCTGCGGCGCGAGCCCGGGGCGGCTCCGGGCGCCCCCCAGAAGACCCCCCCATCATGGGCAGCCAGAGCTCCAAGGCTCCCCGGGGCGACGTGACCGCCGAGGAGGCAGCAGGCTCTTCCCCCGCGAAGGCCAACGGACAGGTGGGTACGCTCGACACGGCCGGCCCCGGCCCCCTCCTCTCGCCCCTCGCCCCTCTAGGGCCCTGGGCCGGGGCCGCGCGCTTTGTCCGGCCCGGGACACGCGGCGCCCCCTCCCCCGCCCGGTCCCTTTGTTCTCGGCGCCGCAGCCCCCGCGGGCGAAGCAAGGGGAGGGGCGGGGAGGGGGCGCCGGCCGGGCCCCGCCGCCTTCTTTGTTCGCGGCCCGGGCCCCCGGCGCTGCCCCCAGGCCGCCCCGAGTGCCGCGCGGGGAACAAAGGCGCTGCTGGGCCACGCCAAGGGGGCGCCCAGGGGCCGCGAGCGGGTGCCCAGCGGGGAGGGCACTCCACCCGCAGACCTGACCTCGGTGGCCCAGGGTTTTTTTTTTAAGAGGGAGCCGAGATGCGGGGAGAGTCTGGGGTGGGTGGGGGGCCGTTTGCACAAAGCAGGAGGCTGGGAAAATAGGCCGTCCCGGTGCGGAGAGACAGCGCCCCAGGGCGGCTTCCCGCCCAATATCGCCTGGCGCGACGCGTCCGCCTGCCCGGGACCCGCACAGCGGATCCAGAGCGGTTCCGCGCGGAATAGAGAGCGCGCCCCGGGGGAGGGGGGTGGGGGCCACAGGACCCCAGCGCCTCCTGCCGGCCGCGGCCTCTGCTCGCTGGGTCCCCGCGCGCCTGTGAGGGGCGAGGCTAAAGCCAGACTTTGGGGTTGCTGTAGAATCGAGCGGGGACCCCGTTGTCTGGAAGGGGTCAGAAGCGGGCTGGGGGAGGGGGAGATGAGCCCTGGCCCTTATTGCTGTCTCCTCTGCCCTGCAGGAGAATGGCCACGTGAAAAGCAATGGAGACTTATCCCCCAAGGGTGAAGGGGAATCGCCCCCCGTGAACGGAACAGATGAGGCAGCTGGGGCCACAGGTGATGCCATCGAGCCAGCACCCGCTAGCCAGGGCGCTGAGGCCAAGGGGGAAGCCCCCCCCAGGGAGACCCCCAAGAAGAAGAAGAAATTCTCTTTCAAGAAGCCTTTCAAATTAAGCGGCCTGTCCTTCAAGAGAAATCGGAAGGAGGGTGGGGGTGATTCTTCTGCCTCCTCACCCACAGAGGAAGAGCAGGAGCAGGGGGAGATCAGTGCCTGCAGCGAAGAGGGCACTGCCCAGGAAGGGAAGGCTGTTGCCACCCCTGAGAGCCAGGAGCCCCAGGCCAAGGGGGCAGAGGCTAGTGCCACTTCCAAGGGAGGAGACACAGAAGAAGAGGCAGGGCCCCAGGCTGCAGAGCCATCCACTCCCTCCGGGCTGGAGAGTGGCCCTACACCGGCCAGCGCTGAGCAGAATGAGTAGCTGGGTGGGGGCAGGTGGGTGATCTCTAAGCTGCAAAAACTGTGCTGTCCTTGTGAGGTCACTGCCTGGACCTGGTGCCCTGGCTGCCTTCCTGTGCCCAGAAAGGAAGGGGCTGTTGCCCCCTCCCAGCCACGTTCCCTCTCCTCCTCTCCCTCCTGTGGATTTTCCCATCAGCCATCTGGTCATCCTCTTAAGGCCAGTTGAAGATGGTCCCTTACAGTTTCCCAAGTTAGGTTAGTGATGTGAAATGCTCCTGTCCCTGGCCCTCCCTCCCTGGCCCCAGCCCTGCAGAAGGCAATTGTTGGTTTTCTTCCCTAATTCTTTTCCAAGTAGGTTTTATTTACCCTACTCCCCAAATCCCTGAGCCAGAAGTGGGGTGCTTATACTCCCAAACCTTGAGTGTCCAGCCTTTCCCCCTGTTGAGTTTTTAGTCTCTTGTGCTGTGCCTAGTGGCACCTGGGCTGGGGAGGACACTGCCCCTGTCTAGGTTTTTATAAATGTCTTACTCAAGTTCAAACCTCCAGCTTGTGAATCAACTGTGTCTCTTTTTTGACTTGGTAAGCAAGTATTAGGCTTTCGGGTGGGGGGGAGGTCTGTAATGTGAAACAACTTCTTGTTGTCTTTTTTTCTCCCATTGTTGTAAATAACTTTTAATGGCCAAACCCCAGATTTGTACTTTTTTTTCCTAACTGCTAAAACCATTCTCTTCCACCTGGTTTTACTGTAACATTTGGAAAAGGAATAAATGTTGTCCCTTTAGTGGTGCTTTAATGAGTGGTCTTCTGGGGGTAGGGTGAGAAGACTGGAAACTAGTTAATCTCAAACCTCAAGGGAGGGGTTAAGACAGGTAAGTTGATGGGTTTTTTGTTGTTTAGGGGGTTGCCCAGATACTCATGGACACCAAAAGGTCAGGGAAGTAGAGATAAAATCAACCCAGGGACATTTAGCAAACAAGCTCAGGAGGCTATAGAAATGTACCATTTTATTACAAAGAGTCTCACAAAAATGAAAATAGTATCTCAAAGGAAACTAGACTACCAACCTCCACCTGCAGGACTGGGGGAAGACAGGGCAGGCAGTGTGGGTTTCTTGGCTCGCTTGAGGCCAGTGGGAAGGTATGAGAACAGAAGCAGTCTAAAAATGGCTGATGGTACCTTAGGAGCCTGAAAAGAACAGGGGATCCTTGAAGACCCAGCCACCCCTTCTAGAATGCTCAATAAGGGCACGTTTCCAAAGCTACTAAGCAAGCACTTGGTGTTTTGGGATTCTGTCTTTAAAAAGTATCCCTTCTACCCAGACCTGGTACTCTTATGGTTTGAAATTAAGACTGGGGAGGGATGGGTAGCAACATAGCTCCTAGAAAAGTTCACCTAGCACAGCTGTCCTGGGCTCAAGGGCCCTTGTTTCTTTGTTTCTGTCTAGCCCTGGGGATATTTATATTTAATAAGTTTTTATATAAATACAAAGAGAAATAGAAAATATAAAATCTGAGGGGGTAGAGGAGAAAGGTGGGGGACTTGGCAAGAAGCCAGAGCTGGAGAGATCTGCTCAGGCCAACTTGACCTCCTCCTTGACCCTGTGGAGAGAGCAGAGACTGGCATGAGACAACCCACCCAGGAGGCTTTGAGGCAAAGGTACAGATACAATGACTTCCACAGGACCCCAGTTGCCCAGGTGACTGCTGGGGGCTGGGGCTTCCTAGCTCTGCCTAGAACTGCAGAGACAGACAGACTGGTCCCTGAAAGAGGCCTCTGTAAGCTGGACCAGCTGTCCCTGCGCCTTCCCTCAGAGTGGTGGGACAAAGGCACTGGTGCTCCAATGCCAGGGAGATGGCCAACAGACAGCTCCTTCCTTACCCTTTGGCTTCTGGCTTCTCCTCCTTGGTTTTCTCCTCTTCTGTGACCTCTAGAACATAAGAATACAGGGATGGCCAAGGGTAGCCCCTCTGGAAAGACCCATGAAGTCTTCACTTACCCTGAAACCCCTTTCCCAACACTACAGCTCACTGGACATACAAAAGAGAGAAAAACCCATCCCATTCCAGGTCCTCCCAGTGAGCACTGTAGAGAACAAACAGGTTGGACCGGTTTCCCAGCCTGCTATAGCCAGAACCTGGTAGGCAGAGGCAGCCCCCTGGGAAACAGGGCTGAAGTGCTGGGAAAAGGGCTTGGGTGGTATGTGAGAGCCATAGCTCAATCAGCCAGTAGAGATGAGTTTCATTGTTCTATGGGACCTGCCACTTCTGGGAGCCACTTAAAGGCCCAAGGATCTAAGGAAGAGCCCCACAGGAGCTGGCAGGGCCTGAGTCAGCTCCCTCCTCCCAGTGCCCTACATACATTCATCCTCCAGGGCTCAAGACCCAAGTCCTGGCTCAATCCAAACCCACCTTTCTTCTCTTCTGGATCTTTCTCTTTTTCATCCTCTGTTTTGACTCTCTTGGCTTTTTTGAAGTTGGAAGAGTTCTTGCGGCCACCCTCTCCTTCCTCATCAGAGTCAGAGAACTCTTCCTCACAGGCAATTCGTTTGTCAGAGGAACAGACTGGGAGGCAAGGGAAAATACGGGAGAGAGTAGGAGGCTGTTTATCTCATGATCTACCTAGTGCTACCCTGTGTGTCCTCCAAGGAACCCAAGAGAAAGGGACCAAGAGGAGAGGGAGGGAACTCGGGACTCCCTAACCTGTTCCTATAGGCACTAGAACTTGAAACAGGTTTCTCGACAGGCAGGTAGCTTGCGGGGAGATGTGGAACCAGGAATGGTAGAGCTGCCTACAGAGTGGGAAGGGTCTGGGTCTTACTTGAGATGCGCTTGTCAGGGTCATCTTCATCCTCATCACCACTTTCCTCTGGGATGGCATCCTCAGGAATTGCCTGCATTTGGACCCCAGGAGCATGGGGCAGCATCCTCAGGTTCTCAAACAGTCGCTGTCTACGGTCAATGGGAGAGAGGGTGGCTGGGCTCTGGTTAGGGACAAACCAGAGCCTGGAATGTTCAATCAAGGGTGGCCAGAGGAATACTCACTTGATCTTCTCCAGGTACTCATTAGTGTTCTGGTTAGTCATATTGGAAGGACTGATGTGAAGCTTGAAATCTGGACCAAAGTATTCGAAGTAGTCATTGTATGGAAGCTCTGATTAGGGTAGAGGAGAAGAGAGTCAAGAACCCTGAGAAAAGCATTTGTAGGTTTACCTGGGCCTGTTTACCCATCTAACAGAGAAGAATGCCTCTGAGATAGTGTGAGACTTGGGTGCCTATGAGATTTAACGCCAATCTC
Organism: Daubentonia madagascariensis; assembly: GCA_023783475.1. Classification (NCBI taxonomy): domain Eukaryota; kingdom Metazoa; phylum Chordata; class Mammalia; order Primates; family Daubentoniidae; genus Daubentonia; species Daubentonia madagascariensis. The sequence goes on from JAKFHU010000117.1 coordinate 6,147,750, forward strand.
CAGTGTCCACGCCAGTGTATATGTCAACAGGAGAAGACCCAGCCCTGGGTCAAGATGCTTAGGCAACGCTCATTGTGAGTGCTCCCTTCATTCACTACCCCAGTTGCTCTATAATAGAGTAGATATTCCAAAGCTGTAAATAACCACTGATAGTTTTGTTCAAACCAAAAACAGGAGGGAGAGGGGACAGAGTCAAAAAGGACTAGGGAAAAACTGGTGGCTATGGTCTCTCAATCACAATGACATAATATCCCCACATATGACCAATGGGGAAGGGGTTGTGAACTTGAGGGCACATGAGCTCCAGCCCAGTCCAACCTGGCTCTCGTGCTATTACCATTAGGGATCTCCGTGTCCAGGGCCACAGCTGTTTCATATGTCCAACACCGGGCGACATTACGAATGGTGTAACCACCTCCTCCCAGCATCAACATAGGCAGGTTGAAGCTCTTGACAAATTCCACACACTTGGCGTGCCCTTTGGAAGGAGAATGAGTACTGGGTCACAGGTGCAACAAGCAGGACCCTGCCCGCCCATCCTTGTGCTACCTGGCCTCACCTTTGATGGTCAGATTGAAGCAACCTAAGCGATCCCCAGACAGGGAGTCTGAGCCGCACTGTAAGACCACCGCACTAGGCTGGAACATTTCCATTACTTTGGACATGACCTAAAAGGACACATCCTGGTCACCACCAACCTCAAGAAAAGCTATGCAAGGTTTGGGGGTAGAAAGGTTGGGTGCAGCACTTTTTTCTGTTCCTTATGACCCACTCCTACCTTTCCACTCTCCCTCATGCTGTGTGGTAGAGAAAAGGGAGTAGTAGGCTGGGGCTCTTGTTTCCCCACTTTGGATTTCAGTTTTCCAATTTGGAAGGACCTCTAAGATCCTCCTAGCTCTAAAAATGCTGAACCTAGAATGGTCTCCCTCTCAACTCCCTAAATTTTTCCCTTCTTTCACGGTCCACGCTCCAGTGCCACTTCCTCTAAGCAGCCTTCCTGATCCGTAGCTGCATCTACTCTACTCATTCAGTCCCACAGACTTGGAGCCTTATATTACGAGCAATCACTTTGTATATCTTATTCTCACTAGATTCTAATGTTACTGAGGACAAAGACCATAACTCACATTTCTGTTGCACTTACTATTAATACTAGGCACACAGCAGGCACTGACACTGGCCTACATGCCCCTACACACTGGCACCTCTGCACTCCTGCTGGTACTGTTCCTTCTGCTGGATGCCACCCCTGTGGCCCCCGCCTCTTTCTTCACATGGTACCTCCTCATTTGTCAAAGTCCAGCTCAAGTACCAGCACCTCTGTGGAATCATCCCCAACTGCCCTCCCCCAGCAGTTTGTCTCTCACTCCTCTGTTCATCCCTCAAAAACGCAGGAGCCAGGCCAGCCTGCCCGTGGAACGTGCCAGACAGCCTTTCCAGAACCTGTGATGGGCTGACTGGTGAAGGGCTTTCCCAGACAAAGCCAGTCTGCAAAGACTGAAATAAGTCCCTACTTCTTCACATGTGCAGACATCAACGTAAGGCAACAAGAAACATGAAAAACCAAGGAGACATTAACACCACCAAAAAAACACAATAGTCTCCCAGGAGCTGACCCCAAAGAAATGGAGATAAAAAACAGTACTGACCACACACTGTTGGGTTTGTGCCTGCCTTCCCTACCACAGACTGTGAGGGCAAAGATCATGTCTTAGATATTGTATCCAGCAGAGGGCTTGAACACAGAAGGCATCAACAAATATTTGGATGATTTTTGTTCCTTAACTGATCACACAACAATCCAGGGTTGAAACACCTCTCATCTCCCACTAGCCTTAGTGGGGAGAGACGCTTGAGGTATGGTGGGGTTGCTATGCTCCCCATCCCCTAGACTAACCCATTTGTAGCCCAAGGGGGGATAAAGCCACTTACCGGCTTGAAAATGGCCTCATAGGACTCGTCATCAATCCCATCTCGAAGCGGGTAGTTAACAGCATAATACTTGCCTTTGCCAGCCCCAATATCCTAATTAAGAGGGACATTAAAGTAAAACTGAAAGATGAAGCTAGGAGGAAGTTCAAGGATGGGGGCTGGAGGGTTAAGGAAAGAGGCAGTGGTTCTAAGAGAGACAAGCCGGGCCCATGAGGTGGGCCAGGACAGGGGTACCTTGTTAGTACCATTCCCCCACTGGCAAATCTAGCTCATATCTCTGGACACGCCACTGAGTCTACACTCAGGCTGAGAGCAGTTTACAGGGTCAGAGATTGAATATACTACCCCACGGCACAGTATTTCTACCTCTGGACTGGGTTAGGGCTGGCAAGCAGCTGGGTCACAGAAATAACACCCATCCCCAAAAGCCTTTCCTCTCTAGACAGCTTTACTCTCACCCTTCTACCCCCATTCTCTCCTCGCTAGGGAGGTGTGGAGGGAAGCAGAGAGAAAAGCAAAGTTCTTCCAACTAACTTCAAAATAGTAAATGCTCATTTATTCTAACGCTTGCCATAGCAAACAACTAAATTATTGCCACTTTCCACCCAAGGGCTACTAGCATGGCAAACTAGCTGATTTCACTGTATTCATGTTAACAGAAGCAGATGGAACAGCTCAACGAAGTAGCTTCCAAGGATTCCTATCCTGAGGTTCATGGATGGGCTTCAGTAAGGGGACATATCTATTAACTATCCTATGATCAGATGCAAAATTTCATATACTTTTCTGAGGAGAGAGTCCATAACTTTAAGTCATAAGGCCAACGGGGAAGGTGACCTAAAAATGTTATTAATAAGAACCCTTGAGATGGTCCTTAAGAGTCCCAATTCCTAGCCCCAAACTCAAGGCTTATGGGGCATAAGAACAGAGTAATGCAACCCAGCTGTGGCCAGGAGGGAAGTCCAATGAGTCAGGAGACCCCCATCCTTCTCCAACCCTTTAAATCCCATCATTCCCTTCCTCTGGAATAGGAAAGGAAAAAGGGATTGTGGCAGGTCCTCCAGACTGGGGTGTGGAGTTCTGAACGGCAGAAGAGGCAGGAAATGGTTTTTAGTGGCATGGGATAGGAGAATTAGAGCTGGCAGCTAAGGGTGAGCTGGTTGGCCCCTAAAGGGATTTCTCACCCGTAGGTCCCCAGTTCCTGGGAAGTACTCTCCATATTTATGAAAGGACACAGTCATGACCCGGTCTGTGGTATAGAAGGCCTCTTCCACGCCATCGCCATGGTGAATATCAATGTCAATATACAGCACCCTCTGGTGATACCTAGGATCAGAAGGGGGTCAGGGGTCTGGGGGGTCTCTGGGGATGGGACGCGCCAAGCGCGCCAGGTCCCAGCTTACCAGGCTGGCTGCCTCCCTCAGGTATCTCTAAGCACCAGAGACGTGGAAACTGGCTGAAGGAAGGTGGAAGAGCGGCCGGGTGTCTCCAGAGGCCTGACCAAGCCGACCAAGTCCGATCTTCCTACTCTACAGCCAGGGTCAATTCCGGCCACACAGGGACACTCTGGAGGCAGGATCTGAGCAGCGCCTGCCCCTGATCTTGCCGTGGGCTCAGATCAAACCAAGGCCCCGTCAAGGAGAGGATGGCCAGAGACACTCACCGAACACATCCTAGCCAGCACACCGCTCGGAAAAGCAAACTAGGGAGGCAAGCCCAGGGGTAGAGGGAAGTGGGAACCTGGCCTAAGGTGCTCCTCCAAGAGACAAGGCCAGGCAGGCATACTTTAGCAGTTCCAGGATGGCCAAGACGATATCATTGACGTAACAGAAGCCAGATGCCTCGGACTTCTTTGCATGGTGCAGGCCCCCAGCCCAATTCACAGCGATGTCCGTCTGCTGCTTATTAAGTTTCACAGCACTTGCTGGGCGTGGGAAGAGAGAACATAAGCCTGTTACTAAGCCACTCTCCCCTTCCCCCAAGAAGCCCAGGGAACCCAGTGAGAGGTAGGACCTGCCTATTCAACAGCTATTGTACAATTTACAAGACAATCCACTCCCTCCCACCCTATTCCAAGAGGGAATAAACATGATACTTCCAACTCTTAAAAACTATTTTCCAAACTGAGGATGGTAACCTATTAGTATGCCTTAAAATTGATTTAGTGGAATTCTATTTAAATGAAATAGAGCAGAATAAAAATATCAGAGCAAACTGTTCTTTTGTAAAACTTTGGTTTCAGAATGAGTGAATGAATGTATGTGTGCCCACACACGTGTATATCCTGGACTGTGTGTGTAAATTGATTTCTTATTATTGTTCATGGTCAAACATATTTGAAAAAACACCAAAGATAATGCTCGCTCAAATTACACATAGGTCCAAGAAGAAGTAAGAGAGAAATACACACCCATGTATGCAAGCACATTTGTGGCAGTGTTAACTTTAACAGCAATAAAAGCATGGAACAATCCAAATGATCCAACAAGAGAGGACAGATTATATCAATGACGTAGGCCCATAACATGGACTAATCATGCAGCCACTAGAAATCATGCTATAGAATACTACAAAGAAATTTTAAAGATTAACTAAGTAAAAAATGCAGACAAAAAACTCTGTGTGTGTGTGCATATAAAACATATATATAATGCAACACATTTTTGTATAATATAGATGTTGTATATATGTTATGTCCAGATACATACACACAGAAGAAAGAATGGATATACTAACACCAAAATGGTAACAATGGTTATCGATGGACAGTGTGACTGTGGATGATTTTGTTTTTTTCTGTGTACTTGTTTTCTGTGATTATATTGGCGGGGGTGGATATAATGATCATAGGAAAATAAATATTTGTTAAGAAAGGGTTTAGAGTAATCCTAGAGTTAACCCAGAAGCTACAAATGGAAGTGGGAGATACGTGGGGAGTATTTTTGACCTCTAAAGGCAATTGCCATACTCTTTCATAAGACACAGATTATGACACTTCCATTTTTATAGCACTTTGCAGTTCACAAATTGCTTTTACATACAGCATCTCAACAACCCCATAAGGTTGGTAGGGAATTCCTTGGTAGGAGAGGACAGTCAAGGACACCTGTCAGTACCATGTCAGAGACTGAACCTGGGCTGAGACTAAACCAGAAGGACATTTTAGAGACCTAAGGTAAAAACCCACAGGAACTTTCTACATGGTTACAGATCAGCCTACTAGGACAGTGGCCTAAGATGCAGACCTCAATAGAACAGCCCAACACAGCCCTGGGGGGGTATATATTCCTTACCCACAGAGCCACCAGTAGACAACTGACAGAATTCAAACAGGCCATCAAATACTGGACAGTCCTCACCAACGTTGACTTGAAAGAAATAATGCAAAATGTTAGTTTCCACAATTTCCTTTAGTTTAGATATTTATGAACTGATGGAAAAAGCATAGAATTTAGATTCAGAAGGCCTGGGTTCTGGTCCAGGCTCCAGTACTCGCTGGCTGTGTGACTGTATCAAGTTGTTTAACTTGTATGAACTTTAGCCAATTATCTATAATAAGCAATAATGATATCCACCTCACCCAATTGGTGAGAAAATTAACAGAAATCTAACAAGGGAAAGCAGTTAGCAACTTGGAAAATGTGGGTTCACTCCTTGAGGAAGAGAAATTTATCCTCTCTTCCAGCCTGAGTTTGTTTCTGGACCTTACTCTAGCTGACCAACAAGGGTGAAGCACAGAGACCTATATAATAACTGTCATTTATTGAGCGCTTGCAATGTGCCAGAAACTGTGTCAAATGCTTTGAATCCTGAGATCATTTATCCTCACACAACCTTCTGAGGTAGGATTTGGTCCCCTCTTATAATGGGGAAACAGGCTCAGAGAGGCAAAGTGCAAGTAAATGGCAACATCAGTACTCAAGCCTCAAGCTTTGGTTTGTCTGTCCCAAAAGCCTGTGAAAATATACCCTGGCCTTTTCCCAGGTCCTTTCATATATACAACCTCATTTAATCCTCACAACAGCCCTGTGAGCTGGACAAGACAGATAACAGCACTGTTCAGAGGAACTAACAGATACAGAGAAGTGAAGTGACTTGCCCAAGGTTATATAACCAGGCAGTGGCAGAACCAGAATCAGAGTCCAGGTGTCTTGACTCCCACAGTCCAGTGCTCTTTCTACTACACCCACAGTGACAACTGGAGTAAAGCTATTTCAGGCCTAAGGGGGTAAAAGTACAAACTAGTACATGATGTGGAAACACATGCAAACAATAATGCAAATGAAACGAAAGACAGGAAGGAAAGCACACCTGGAGGCTGTAGACTCACAGAGCTAGAGGGGAACCTTATGGCTCTCCATCTCCTCTAACAGAAAAGGAACTGCTGAGACATCAATGATATATAGGAAGTTAGAGGCAGGAGTGGGGCTAGATACTTATCCTCTTACCCCAGCCTTCCCACTGCACCCACTGTTACCAGCAGGAGTTCCCAAAGTAGAGCGAGGAGGAGGAGCCCTGGGATGAGGACAGTGGTAAAACCCAGCTTGGCTTGTGGTGGTAAAATCTCAAGACACATTGCTCAGCAAGGCGCAGTGGTTCATGCCTATAATCCTAGTGCTCTGGGAGGCAGAGGTGGGAAGATCACTTCAGCCTAGGAGTTTGAGACCAGCCTGGGCACCACAGCAAGACCCCTCCCCCATCTACAAAAAATAAAAAAAATTTATCAGTCATCGTGGCTCGCGCCTGTAGTCCCAGCTACTCGGGTGGCTGAGACAGAGACGGCAGGATTGCTTGAACCCAGGAGTTTGAGGTTGCAGCGAGCTACGATTGCACCACTACCCTCCAGCCTGGGTGACAGAGACCCTGTCTCTAAAAAAAAAGGGGAAAAAAAAGACACAGCTGAAGCTCAAGAGTTACCAACTCTGGTACTGCTCTAAACTTAGAGGGTGCCCAAGCTCTGGTGCTCTAAGGAAGTGTAGCTGCATAAGAGAGTGAGTAGTGGGTGACTCTCTTCCTCACTTCCTGGGTAAACACTGGGAGGCTGTGTAAATAAGAACTTTGGTCCCTGGGGCCAGGCTATTTATCCATTGGCAACTGATTTCCCCCTCTGGCTGCTTCCCTTTGCAGGGGGTTTGGCCAGCCTGGGTTTCCAAACCTTTGTTTATACTGCTTTGGGATGTGGAGCCCCCATGAGAGGGAATGGGTGTTTTAGATACGAGAAAAAAATATTTTCCTTCAGGCCCCAAACCAACAGGTGGCTCAAATGGCCAGCCCATTTATTCCCAGCTCGATGAGCTATGTGCTCAGAGATGGAAAGGGGGGAAATGGGAGAGCAGACACTCACTTGAGCTAACCTGTGAGGCTGCGGAGGACTGTTCTGTGGGTTTTCCCTCTTCCCACCATAAATACTTTTCTCATTCTTAGGCTGGCTTTAGACTAAAGGGGAGCGATCCCGGGTGAGAGGTGGAGGAGTAGAGGTAGGCAGAGAAGGCAGTAAAATGCATATTGAAGAAAGAGATGCAAGGGATTAAACAGTGATTTCAGGAGAGAGCTTATACCTCAGTGGTGGTGGTAATGCGGTGGGGGCTGGGGACGTGATCAAGCAGAGGTGCCCAGGGGGACTTCAACTGTATTGTTAATGTTTTCTTTCTTAGGCTGAGTAGTGGGCACATGGATGTTCATTATATTATTTTTTAATATATTTTTTGTGTCTGTAATATTTTACATGCACCTTATATTTTAAAAACTCCAGAATCAGAGGAGTAGAGTTCCATTCTCCATTTTTACCACCACCTCGATGTGTGACTCTGGGAAAGTCATTTCACCTCCCTGCATCTCAATTGTCTATAAAATGGACCAGAATGTCTCCCAATTTTCTTTTCTTTCTTTATTTCTTTTTTTTTTTTTTTTAAGAGACAGGGTCTCACTACGTTGCCCAGGCTGGCACTGAACTCCTGGATTCAAGCAATTCTCCTGCTTCCTGAGTAGCTGGGACTACAGGCACCCAGACTTAATAGATCTAATTTTTTAATGTACGACTTTAGAATGCTGGATTCAGAAACACTGGAATGCCAAAGCAGAACCTGCATGCTCCTGAGGGCCTAGTATTTTGTCTGCTTTGACAGATTTGTAAATTAAAAAATAAGTCATAATAGCAAAAGCTACTAGTCATTGAGGGTAGGTACTCTGAATACATTACCTCACTTATCCCCCCATCCCTGACTATGAAATGAGCACTACTGTCTTCCTCTCAAAGAGGTCAAATAACGCTCAGAGAGCTAGGAGACTTACTCAAGAACACATAGCTAAGTGGCACAGCTGAGGATTCCAAGTAAGACATTATAGCTCATTTTCTTGCTTTAATACCAACCTGCTTCACTAGTGAGAGCCTGCTCTACTGAGAGTAGAGCCTGATCCTTGGCCTAAATGGGTTATGGAAGCCCCTAAAGCCATCTACAGCAAAGGAATGAATTTGCCTCACTTTGGAGGGAAATAAGACCCTGCCAATTCAGAAAGCAAACACCCCACTCAGAGCGGGGCAGTAGCTCCTGGCATTGTGGGTAGTAAAGAAGCTTCATGCTTCAAGGAAGGTCTCCATGTTTCTGTCATCATTACCACCATACAGTTATTGGAACTAATAAATAACCTTCTTCCTTGGGAATAAGACCACCTTGTGGCCAGCAGTAATAAACAAGTGTCACAGATTTCCTGATATTTCAATATACGCTGTCACAAGCTAATGAAAACTTCTTTTGGACAATACTGTTATACTGTTTTATTATATGGGGTCTTAGGTACTAAGGTAATTTCTAAAATAACACAAGGAAGAAGTCAGGTGTGATAGTTTTGTCATAAATTTGAACAAATGTTTTCCCACAGCTAAAATAATTCCCACGATTCCTATAAATTTTGTTTGGTTTTTTTTGGCACTGAGTCTCACTCTGTCACCCAGGCTAAAGTGCAGAGGCATCATCATAGCTCACTGCAACCTCAAACTCCTGGGCTCCAGCAATCATCCTGCCTCTGTTCCCAAGCGGCTGGGACTACAGGTGTGAGACACAGCACCCAGCTAATATTTCTATTTTTAGTAGAGACGGGGTCTCGCTCTTGCTCAGGCTGGTCTTGAACTCCTAAGCTCAAGTGATCCTCCAGCCTTGGCCTTCCAGAGTGCTAGGATTACTGGCATGAGCCACCTTGCCCGGCCCAATTCCTATAAACTGAGTGTGGCTTCTGAGAGGGGACTTGTTCTGGAGTTTCAAGTCCCAGGGGGCAGGGGCAGAATCACCTTATCTCAAAGATTACATCATCTAGAGTCTGTCCTGTGTAGCTTCTAAATCCTCAATTAATACCCACAAAGCAAAGAATAGTTATAGTTGGATGGAAATCAGAGATCACGTGGCCCAGCCCATTTTACAAAAGAAAAATCCAAGGGGAAGTGACTTGCCCAGTTAGTTAGGAGTTAGAGCTGAGCCCTGTATCTATTATCTCCCCCTCCCAGGTCAGTGTTTTTTCCATTACAATAATTACAGTACTCTTGGGACAGTGTTGTGAACCTAACTGGAAAAAGTCCAACCTCTATAATTTACAATCAGGAAACAAGGAAAACCAGACTTGAGAAAAAAGAAGCATTCTGGCACCCTTGGGAGACAGGGGAAATCAGGTGTCAGTTGAATGGGAGGTGCAAGGAAGGCAGAATAGGCCTTTACAATGGAAAGGGAGATTCAACTGGGGTCTTGAGAGTGTGGAGGGAACAGAATAGACTTACATCTCTGCATCTGCTTGCTGTATTCGGACATGTTATCTGGACGGATGGAGCGCAAGAATTTAATGTAGTCATCACTGTGGTACTTGGTCATCTCCTCAGCATTGGCTTTGTGGGGGCGCTAGAGGGCAGAAGGGAGAAAGGGTAAATTATTCCCAACGACTGTCAGTCTTTACTCAGTTTGAACATTTATATTTTCTGCCTGGCACTGAGCTAGGTGCCGCAAAGGAAAAAGAGAAATAACTGATTAGATTTAGGCCAAGAAACTTACAATCTAATTAGGAAAACAAGATTATCAAAGGAGACTGGATATCAGAACACCTAGAATGCAGCTCAAGCTCTGTTGCTTAGGCAAGTTATTAATATGATCTCTTGAGCCTCAATTTCCTCATTTACTAAATAGGGACATCTACATCACAGGGAAGTTGTGAGAATTGGGTGAGATGGTTAAATCTCTTTGTAAACTGTAAGATGCTTTACAAATTATTACTTTTTATTATTAAATATAACAATATATAATTATGGGCCAAATGGCTTCAAGAGTTCAAGAAGAAAAAAAATTATCCAGGCGTTGTGGCGTGCGCCTATAGTCCTAGCAACTCAGGAGGCTGAGGCAGGAGGATCACTTGAGCCCAGGAGTTTGAGGTTACAGTGAGCTATGATCACGTCCCTGCACTCCAGTCCGGAAACAGAGCAAGACTCTATTAAAAAAAAAAAAGAAAAAAATAACTACTGACAACTGAAATAGATGGGAAATCCTTTATAAATCATCACACCAATAATTCTGATCACATCCTCCACTAGGGAGGAAACTACAAAGAGAGGTTAAGTAACTTGCCTAGGGTTACACAGCTGGTAAGCTGGAATAGGAACCCAGAGGTCTGGCTCCAGGTACCATTTGACAGACTGAAAGAGAATGTTTTATCAAAAACACCCATAGTGAAGCTAGGCACAGTGCTGTGCACCGGCAGTCCCAGCTACTTGGGAGGCTGAGGCAGGAGGATTGCTTGAGCCCAGGAGCTCAAAAAGACAAAACAAAACAAAACAAACAAAAAAACCATAGTGAAAGAAGCAAGACTCGGTTCCAAATACCAAGTTGTTTTTACCATACTTTACTTTTACCCTCTTGGCAAGCTCACCGAAGCTCGCTGCTTTGGCTGTCCCTTCCAGATAGATGACCGCCCAAACTCTATCTCAGTCTTGGTCTTGGTTCTGAGCTCTAGGTTTACAATTCCAATAGCTTCCCAGCCAGTTCCACCCACGAACCCTAGAGGAACTTCAAATTCAATTGGACACAATTTGTTGTTGAGAGCCCAGAAGCACTCACATTCAACTTAACTTCCAGAACTTCTCTTTTACTATTTCTGTTAATGATACCAACATTCACTCAGGCTAAAAACCTAAGTGTCATTTTAAACTCTGTCCTTTTTCGCTTTCATTGCCAGTCCCTCTCATCATATCTCCATGATCTTGATTGCATCCATTATCTTGTTTCTCCTGAAGCAGCGAAGGGTATGCCATCCCAAAATATGCCTAATTGGTCTATTGATTATTTAGAGTTGAAAACATTGAAGAAATTATAGTTTCAGAAAGGGCAAGCTAGCTGGGTGTGGTGGCTTGTGCCTGTAATCCTAGCACTTTGGGAGGCCGAGACAGGATGATTGCTTGAGGCCAGGAGTTTGAGACCAGCCTGAGCAAGAGCAAACTACCCCCCCACAAAAAATAGAAAAATTAGCCAGGTATGGTGGTGTGCACCTGTAATCCCAGCTACTTGGGAGGCTGAGACAGGAGAATTGCTCGAGCCCAGGAGTTTAAGGTTGCAGTGAGCTATGACAACGCCACTGCACTCTAGCCCTGGAGACAGAGTAAAAACCTGTCTAAAAAATAAAAAAAGAAAGGGCAAGCTGACCTGTCTCTTCCTCCTTGCAGCAAGCCACAAAGATTCCTCTGGGAATGGCACCCTTGCCATATAAGGGTGAGAAAATAGCCCTTATCACCAGAAACTTGGAATTGGTGGCTGCAGTGGATCTGAATAAAAACACTTAACTAAGTAACTCTTACCTTCTACCTGTTTTACACCCCTCCCCCATCTCCTAGTGACTCCTCTAGAAAATGTACTGCCCCTAGCCAGATTTTCTTTGTCCTGTCATTTCTTCTCAAATTTATCATTCTTTGTCTAAAAAGTATAAAAGCATCTTGCTTTGGCCACATCTTCCGACTTCACTCTCTTATGAAGATCCCCATGTACATGTAAAACCAACAAAATTTGTATATTTTTCTCTTGTTAATCTGCCTGGTGTCAATTTGGTTTCTAGATCCAACTGAAGAGCCCACTAAGAGCTAAAAGGGGAGTGGGAGGTATCTGTGGCTCCCCTACCCCCTGCGCTCCTCTTTCCCAGTTTCCTATTCTCACCACCATCCACCTCGTTGCCCCAGATAGAAGCCAGAATATCATCTTTGATTCCTGTCTCTCCTCATCCATGACATTCAACTTTTCTTGAAACTACCACCAATGCATCTGTCAAATCGGTCCACTTCCATCCCCAAGCCACCACCTTTTTGGCTTGGATTGTGACAACAATCTCCTAACTGGTAATCAGGGCTCAACTTTAACATTGTGAATCTATGCTCAATCCTCCGCAGAGTTATCTATCTTAAAATGCAAATTGAACCATGTCACCCCCCTCTAAAAACATTTCTGAGGATTCACTACTCACAATATCAAGTTTAAACTCCTTAACCTGGCTTGGAAAACCAGAATAATCTGATCCCTGCTTACCTCTCTAGCATCCCCCTAAATATTTTATGCTCTAACCCAGGGGACCCCAAATTCAAAACTTATAAGGGTCAGGCAGTTTAGCTAACTTGGTGCTTAAAATAAACAAATAAACAAAATACTAGTGAGCAAAGGACAGCCTTTATTTACATAGCTCTAGCTGATTACTGCAATGAGGGAATTTGGGCCCAATTGCCAGATCCTTGCCAGTCAAATTTCACTTTTTCAAAGGTTGGCCATTAACATAAAGTTCTTAAAATACTTTGTGGGTTAAACAAAACATGTTTGAGGGGCTGAATGAACTTCATGCACCATACCAATCTCCAAGCACTGTTTTACTTGCAATTCCCTAAGGGCAATCTCTCTCACCTTTAGGCCTCTGCATGTGCTATGACCTAGAATACTGTTCTCTTCCAACACTCTACTCAACCTTTAGGTTGCAATTGAAAAGTCAGGATGGGCATGGGGGCATACACTTGTAGGCCCAACTACTAGGGAGGCTGAGACAGGAGGATCACTTGAGCCCAGGATTTTGAGGCTACACTGCACCATAATCATGCCTGTGAATAGCCACTGCACTCCAGTCTGGGTGACATAGCAAGACCCTGTCTCTTCAAAAAAAAAAGAAAAGAAAAGTCAATTACCCCAGAAAGCTGTCTTTGACCCCTCAGAGTCTTAGTTAAGTAACTCTGAAGTAGTCCCCTGGTAACCCTGGACTTGCCTTACCATCACACTCAACAAACTGCATAAAAATTGCATGTCTGCTTGGTCTACTACAGGAGGCCAGGAGGTTAGTCTGTATTCTAAGTAAACATGGTGCTTGGCCTGTAGCAGCTGCTCAATAAATATCCGTTGACCTAATAAATTAACACTCACTTGGATTATTTTTAACCAATTATAAATTGGTCCCATTTATATACATCCTTATCATCTTCTATCTTCCATATTTGTATCACAAAAATCTTAAAAATTAATGCCCTGCTCTCAAACATTCAATGACTCCCTATTTACAAAAGAAAAGATTCTAAACTCTTTGATACAGCAATCAAGGAACTTCACAAGGTTCCTCTCCCAATCTAATTCTCCCTGCTCTCTTTCATAAATATTATACTCCAGACAAACAACTCTTCCTCAACAAGACCTACAGACTTCCCAACACAGTGTCTGTGCTCATGTTCATCCCTTATCCCAAATCTCTGAAGGACACAGCCCATCTCAAATGTCACCTCTTTTACAAAGTAAAAGCAAATCTTCTTAGAACCCATCTTCATCCCAGGACTCAAAGTTCCAAAGAATACATTAGTCCTCCCCTTATGCTCAGTTTCCATTTCCACAGTTAAAGTTACCCTGCAGCCAACTGTGGTCGGAAAATATTAAATGGAAAATTCCAGAAATAAACAATTTATATGTTTTAAGAACTATTCTGAGTAATGTGATGAAATCTTGAGCCATCCAGTCCGTCCTACCTGGGACATGAATCATCCCTTTGTCCAGTGTATCCACGCTATATACACTACCCACCTGTCACTTAGATCACTTAGATCACTTAGATCACCTGTCAAGGTATCGCAGTGTTTGTGTTCAAGGAACCCTTATTTTACTTAATAATGGCCCTGAAGCACAAGATTAGTGATGCCGGCAATTTTGATATGCCAAAGAGAAGCCGTAAAATGCTTCCTTTAAGTGAAAAGATGAAAGTTCTCAACTTAATACAGAAAGAAAAAAATGATATGCTGAAGTTTCTAAAATCTATGATAGGAATGAATCTTCTATATGTGAAACTGTAAACAACATATTGTTATAATTTTTCTAATGTATTATTAGTTATTGTTAATCTCTTGCTGTGTCTAATTTATAAATTAAACTTTATAAATTAAACTTTATCATTCTTCACACACTTCAGTCATAAAAAAAAACAAAAAAACAAAAAAAACTTTATCAGAGGTGTGTATATATAGGAAAAAACATAATACATATAGGGTATACTACTACCCACAGTTTTAGGTATCCACTGAGGGGGCTGGAATGTATCCCCCTTGGATGAGGTCTGCATGACCTCAGAAACAAAACTCAGAAAACATACAAGAAACCAAGCATCAGGAGTGACAGCCCACAGAAACAACAAATAGCAGAATCACATCTATAGAGACATTGAATACATTTAAATAAAAAAGAACTACACTGCATTTCTATATAACAGTAAACAATTAAAAAACAAAAACGTAAAAACAATTTACAACAGCATTAAAAAATTAATTACTTGGAAAAATATCTAACAAAAGATGTGAATGACCTTTATGGGGAAAATACAACTTTACTGATAGCCAAATCTCAAATGCCCATCAACAGCAGAATGTATAAATCGTGGTATATTTTACACAGAAAATAATGTATTCTATATAATTCCATTTATATCAAGTTTGGCAAAATTAAACTATATTGTTTAGGAATATATATTTAGGCAAATTAAGAGAAGAGCAATGAAAAAATTAACAGAAAGGTCAGGATTCTAATTACTTTGGGGGGAGGAAACTGTGATCATGAAGGGACATGCACAGGTTTCTGAAGTACTGGCAATGTTCTATTTCTTGAACTAGTTGGTGTTCACATGTGTGTTTACTTTATATCAATTCGTTAAACTACATTTATGTAATTTTCTGTACATATGTTATATTTCACAGTAAAGAAGCTATAGGAAGCCTTTCTGTGAGATATTTAAAAGACCTAAATAAATGGAGATATATCATGTTTATGGATTTGAAGACTTACATTCTCAAGATATTAATTCTCCCTAAAACGATGTATAGAGTCAATGAAATTTCAACCAAAATCCCAATAGATTTGTTTGTAGAAATTGATAAGCTTATTCTAAAACACACAGAAGTATAAGGGCAAATACCTGAGTCATGTATTTAGAAGAAGAATAAAGTAGGAGGACTGTGCTACCAGATAACAAGACTTACTTTAAAGCTATTAAAATTAAGCCACTGTGGTACTAGCGCATGGGTCAACAAACAGACCCAGTCAACAGAGAGCCCAGAAACAGACTCACACATAGTGCCTGCTACCAAGTAGGTGCTTGATGAGTATCTGTGCAATGAATGAATACAGATAGTTAAGGCTGGGTGTGGTGGCTCATGCCTGTAATCCTAGTACTCTGGGAGGCCGAGGAGGGAAGATGGCTTGAGGTCAGGAGTTCAAGACCAACCTGAGCAAGAGCAAGACCCTATCTCTACAAAAAATAGGAAAAATTAGCTGGGCGTGGTGACAGGTGCCTGTAACTCTAGCTACTCAGGAGGCTGAGGCAGGAGGATCCCTTGAGCCCAAGAGTTTGAGGTTGCAGTGAGCTATGATGACACCACTGCACTCTACCTGGGGTGGTGGAGTGAGATTCTGTCTCAAAAAAAAAAAAAAAGGAAACTGAACCTCCCTTCTTACTCCCCTAAAAAAAAAAAAAGAAGAAGAGGAAGAAGTGGCGGAGGCTGAGGAGAGAGGATCGCTTGTGCCCAGGAGTTCAAGACCAGCCTGGGCAACATAGCAGGACCTTGTCGCTTTAAAAAAAAAAAAAAAAAAAGTAGCATTCAGATCAGTGGGGAAAGAATAGACTTTAATAAATCAGCTGTGATGATATAGGAAAAAAATTTTAGTAGATTTCTACTTCAAACCGTATAAAAAAAAAATCAATTCTAGACACAGTAAAGACCTATCTGTGAAAGGCAAATCTATAAAGCTTTTAAAAGGTAACACAGGTGAATACCTTCAAAGCTGAGAAAGATTTAAGACACAAAAAACACATATAAAGGAAACAATTAATAAATACACTACATAAAAATTAAGAACTCTATTAATTAAAGATACATTATAGTTAAAGGACAAAACCAGAATAGAAGATATTTACAGCAATATACTGACACCGGTCTATCTGTACCAGAATACCAGAAAATATAAAAGAACTACTACAGGTACAAATTGGTAAGAAAAAGCCAAACAACCCAAGAGGAAAATGGGCAAAAGAAATGAAAAGACATTTCTTTAGAGCAGAGGAAATATAAAGAAATAATATACATAAGAAGAGATGCTCAATTTCATTGGTCATTCGCAAAATGCACATCAAAATCACAATTAGGGCCGGGTGTGCAGTGGCTCACGCCCATAATCCTTGCACTCTGGGAGGCCGAGGCGGGAGGATCACTTGAGCGCAGGAGTTGGAGACCAGCCTGAGCAAGAGTGAGACCCCATCTCTACTAAAAATAGAAAAATTAGCTGGGCATCATGGCAAGTGCCTGTAAGTCCCAGCTACTTGGGAGGCTAAGGCAGGAGGATAGTGTAAGCCCAGGAGTTTGAGGCTGCAGTGAGCTATGATGATGCCACCGCACTCTACCAAGGGTGACAGAGTAAGACTCTGTCTCAAAATAAATAAATAAATAAAATAAAAATAAACAGAGGAAATTTTTTTTAAAAAATCACAATTAGATACTGTTTTATACCTATTTAATTGGCAATTTTTTTTTTTTTTAGAGATGGGGTCTCGCTATGTTGCCCAGGCTAGTTCAAACTCCTGGGCTCAACAGATCCTCCTGCCTCAGCCTCCCAAGTCGCTGGGACTACAGGTCACAGTGCCCAGCTCTTGATTGGTGAAATTTTATTTTCTAAAAATTTTTAAAAATTTTTATTATTTTTATAAAAGCCAGTCAAATTTAGCAGTGGGGGTTGTATACCAACTTTAGTGACACTAATGTTAATAAATTCTGATAACCCACTACTATTGGACCTTGATTGGAAAAATTTTAAATGCCTAATTCCAAGTGTAGGACAGGATGTGACTCATGATATCTCTTATATATTGCCAGTGAGAGTATAAATTCATTGAACCACACTGAAAAGCAACTTGGCATTAATATTCATATACCCTACAATCCAGCAATTCCATTCCTAGAGATGCAGCCAAAAGAAATTATTGTACATAAGCACTAAGAGACATGCACAAGGACGTTCATTGTAACACCATTTCTAATATTAAAAAACTAGATACAAATTAGGATCATGGAAGAAAGGATAAATTGTAGTATACTGACATGACAGACTATTATGCAGCAGAGAAAAATGAAAGAACTATAGCTACATGCAAAAAGGTGGATGGATTTTACTATTATTGTATGATAAAAGCAAGTCCCAGAAGACTACACATTGTATGTTACCTTTTTTGTAAAGTTAAAAAATAAATGAATACACACACAGATAAACATTTTTTCTTTTTTTTTTTTAGCACAGTCAGCTGTAACACAGATAAACATTTTTTAAAAAGCATCAGAATGATAAAAAGAAAATTTAGAAGTGATTGGGTTGTAGGAATATAAATGCTCAATGCATTATTAAAATATTTCAGTAAATAAATAATAAATTAAAAAATTTGTAAAGACCAGGCACAGACAATGATGCTTATGAGCCAAAGGATAATGATTAATTAAGCCAATTCTATAATCTACAATCTAATTTAAAAAAAAAAAAAAAAAAAAGACAACCAAATAGAAAAATGGGCAAAAGGCTTGAATAGGAATTTCAGTAGGGAAATATAAATTAAAACAACAGTAAGATACCATTTCAAGTCTACTTAAATTGGCAAAAAAAGTTTTAATCTGACAAAATCAAGTGTTAGCAAATACTTAGAGCAACCACAACTCTTCCACATTGCTGGCAACTGGAAACTATTCTGGCTTTATCTAATACAGGTGAATAAGTACATGTACCCTGACCCAGCAAATCTATTCTTAGTATATCCTCTAGTGAAACTCTAGCACATGTGCATCAAGAGACATGTTCAAGAATGTTCATGGCAGCAATACTTGTAATAGCCAAAACCCAGAAACAAATAAAATGCCCACCAATATTAAAATAGACAAATTGGAGTACATTATTTCAATGCAATACAGTAAAAATAAATACAGCTACATGAATCAACATGCATGACTCTCAGGAACATACTTAGCAAAAATAGTAAGTAACATAATAAATACTATATGGCTCCATTTATATAACATTCAAACATGTAAAACTAAAACACGTATTGCTTAAGAATACATACTGGTAAAATTATTTAAAAGAGAAGGAAATAATAAAACCCAAATTCAAGGCAGAGGTTAACTCTGGGGGAGAAGATAGGATCAGCAAAGGGCATACAAGGGCTTAAACAGTACTGGCAATGTTCTTATACTTAAAAATAAGTGGTATTAACTGAATTGTGATTCTTCATACCTTACATATATTTTATAAAAATTCTTTAGTGTCTACTCAATATTTAATAAAAACATTTTAAGAAAGAACAGAAGGCAATGAATAAGAAGCCTGGAAATATAAAAAATTAGCATCCAAGGCAAGGAAGAAAGCAGGAGTCTTGATTATTTAAATAGGAAGGTGCCTAGATGTAAAGTGAGGATGTAGATTCTGGGAGAGATTAATCAGATGTGTGGAGACAGGATTCTGGGAGGGACCGGAGGGTGAAATTATGTGAAAAAGACTTCAACTTGCCTCCTTCATATACAGAGATAGAGGTAATACAGCAACTTCTATGAGCAGTCTAAGGAGCTTCTTTCAGGAATTACTTCCCAAAAGCCATCAATTTCAGGACAGATACTAAAATGGCTACATGTGCTTTGGGAAAGGGATGCTAAGATCACAGCCCAGAGAAAGTAAAAGATAGGAGAGATGAATGCAGAGAAATATTGTTTGGAGAACAGGACCAAAGATTCACACTCACTAGAGAGGCAGAGCCAGAGGACAAAAAAGAACACATTAGAGAGAACAAGGTCTAGAGATTTGGGAAGGAGAGATTATACCAGAGTTTTGCTTTAGGAATTTACAATAACACCACACAGATGAAGTCATTTCCAATAAGGTGGTATTATCTCCTATGACAGCCACTTTTGGTTGCCTCCCCAAGAGTCATTTTGTCCCTTCTTTCTTGGTAACAAATCCCAATTTGGTTGGGTGTTAACGCACCAAGCCCTAGAGATAGAATCATGATTAGTCTAAGCTAGTTCTGGTAATTCTATCCCCCCTCACTGGTGGAGGGGATCGTAAAACAACCCAGTGAGATGTAAAGGGAAGTCTGTCTGAGATGGGTTTTTCTCTTTAAGAAAAAGGGGTGGATGAGGGAAGCGTGGGGAGTGGGGGAAAAAAAAGGGGTGGGGGAGTCCAGGCAAGAGGATTACTTGAGGCCAGGAGTTCCAGACCAGCCTGGGCAACATAGTAAAACCCTGTCTCTATGAAAAATAAGAAAAATTAGCCAGGCATGGTAGCACGCACCTAGTAGTCCCAGCTATTCAGGAGGCTGCGGCGGGAGGATCACTTGAGCCCAGGAGTTCAAGGCTGCAGTGAGCTATGATCGTGCCACAGCACCGCATCCCTTTTTGCCCTTCTGCCTTCTGTCATGTGAGGACACAGGGTTCAAGACACCATCTTGGAAGCAGAGAGCAGACACTCACTAGATACCAAATACTGGTACCTTGATCGTCCCAGCCTCCAGAACTGTGAGAAATAAATTTCTGGTGTTTTTTTTTTAAAAAACAGAGCAACATCCTGTCTCTTACAAAAAAAGGGGGGGGAAGGGGATCAGGGGAGCTAGTCTGCACTCCAGAATCCCTGAAAACCTCTGCTGCCCTATATGTTTTTCATTCCCAACTGCCCTTCATGCCTGAAAAATCTCTGTAGTCCCAGGAACTGTCTACTCCTCTGTCTACTTTCCCTCCTTGCTTCCCCAGCTGCCTCCACTGGCTCCAGAGACATGACAATGCCATCTGGGACAGAAGATTCATCTCCTTTTAGTCTCTGGAACGGTGAGAAGGATACTGCTGTTGCTAGGTTACTCAAGCTGTAGGCACAGACTTTAACAACAGACTCTTATGCCATAAGGCAACACGCGCCGCCCCCCCCTCCCCGCAGCCCCTCTTTATTTTCTCATTTGGACTCTTACAATAGCCTCCTTACTGGCCTCCCTGCTTCTAAAATGTATGCCTGTTCCTCTCCCTTTCATTTAAACCCTTCACTTGTTCCTCCTCACTGCCTCCAGAAGAGGTTAAAACCGGGAACTGTTGGACCAAATTTCTTCTACAGATGTATTGATGTTTTATTTGTACACATGTTTAAAAAAAAAAAACAACAAAAACCTTAGGCCAACATTTTAAACCTGGTGTATTTTACATAATAATCTGGATTTCCAGGTTTTCTTTAAAAACTGGAAGATCAGGCAAAAATCACTCTGGAGCTAAGTCTAGAGTTTAGACAGAGTCTATACTCTCTAACAACTAGAGACTTGGCATCAAGTTCAACACAGTCCCAAATCACTCTTTTTAAGGCACTGAATTTTTTTTTTTCCAGGGACAGGGTCTCTTGCCCAGGCTAGAGTGCAGTGCCATCATCACAGCTCACTGCAACCTCAAACTCCTGGGTTCAAGTGATCCTCCCGCCTCAGCCTGAGTAGCTGGGACTACAGGTGCGCACCACCATGCTCAACTGATTTTTCTATTTTTTGTAGAGATGGGTTCTCACTCTTGCTCAGGCTGGTCTCAAACTCCTGGCCTCAAAAGATCCTCCCGCCTCGACCTCGCAAAGTGCTAGGATTACAGGCGTGAGCCACGGCACCCGGCCCTGTACATTTTTTAATTGTTAAATGTACACGTTACTGTATAATTTATTCATTTACATGTGGGTCTCCAGCACTAGAGTGAACACCTTAGAAGCAGAATCTTTGTCATTTACTGTGCCTGTCACACAACAGCCACTCAACACATTGGATGAATGAGTGACTGTGCAGTTGAGAAAATGACATAATGAATGGCATATGGGGGCCAGGACTGATGGGGTTAAGGGGAGTGGCACTCCTAGTAACTCACATAGATTTCCATTTTTCGGTAGAGACCATAGTTAAGCAGCAAATTGTGAGTCATGCGGATTCGGTGAGGCTTCATTGGGTGGCCTTGTCCATAATAGTAATTTCCAACATCCCCTGAAGAAGAAAGAGTGACAGCTTCAGTGACACAGTTAGACACACACTCCCAGGAGAACCCAGGAATTTTTATAACAAACTACCAGCAAACTCTTTCTGGCTCATTTCTAGATTCCAAGATTCTTTCCCACCTTAAGGAAGGGTGACTCCAAAAGAAAAAATCAAAAAGCAGGGGACTCTGGTGAGGTCAGCATTTAAGGATCAGTCTAGCCCACTTTCTTCTCTTAGAACCCACAGGCAACAGATAGTATGAGGGGTTCATTCCAAAGCTCCTGAGGAACGACAGCCAGGGGGATGACTCACTATACCTCCAAGGAATTCCCTCCCACAACAGAAAAATTACCATCACTACTCAGAATTATTATAAGCTACAGTTTACCTCTCACATATTGTGACACTTATGGTGTCAAAGCACATTCACTTCATTTTCTTACTGGATCCTCACATTAATGCTCTAAAATGGCTAGGACAGGGAGTATTATTCCCATTTCATAGAAAAGAAAACTAAACCCTTATCATGGCTTGCTTTATCTATAGCAATAGCCTTCTAATCGGTCCCTCTGCCTTCAATACAAACTACTTGCCACACTGTCATCTCCTGCTACCTACCAACACCACCCTCCCCTACACCCACAGTGCACACATGCACACGTGTGCAAACACACACACTCTCTTTGCTCCAGACAGGAGTAGGCAAACTATAGCCTTTGGGCCAAATACAACTGGCTGCCTGTTTTTATAAATAAAATTTTACTGGAACACAGTCATGCCCATTAGTTTCTATATCCTCTATGGCTGTTTTCACACTATAATGGCAGAGCTGAGTAGTTAAGTAGTTGCCACAGACCTACCCATATGGCAAAATAAAGTCTAAAATATTTACTATCTGTCTCTTTACAGAAAAAATTTGCCAACTCATGCTCTAGACACACCAGATTATTATCAGCATCCTGAATATGGCATTCACGTTCACACCAAAGTATCCTTTGTGCAGACTGTTCCTTTGACCTGAAATGTCTTCTCTTATAATCCTCATACTACAAAGCCCAGCTCAAGCTCCAAACCCTTTCTTGATCAAAATAAATGGTCTTTTCCTCTACATGCAATTTGTGTATAGCACTTCATTAATTTTGTTTTGTATCTGAATTATTTACATATCTATATCCACAAGACCGGGTACCCATTGAAGGGAAGAACTAATATGCCTTGTACATCAGAGAGGCTCAATAAAGATTCAGTGAATTCAATTGAGACTTACAGAAGTTAAATGCCTGCCCAAGGTCACACAGCTAATGAGTGATCTGGGACTCAACTCTTCTGATTCCAAACCCAGTATGCTAAAAGCTACATTGGATATCCCAGGTTCCTACTCCAGTTTGCACTTAATCTAGAGGGCTCTATGGATCTACTCAGTAGAAAGTTCCTTGAACAATGTTCTAAAATCAAGTGAACTACACACCCAAAGTTCTCTCCTTAGAGATCCATCAGGATTAGGCAGAGCTTTCAGCAGACACTGAAAAAAGGCATGGGCCTTGATGCCTATACCTTGCCTATCGAGCCCAGATCCAGCCAAGGCTCACACCTGGGGAACAAAGATACCTATCTAGAAGGCTAAGGCAGTACCTGGAGTGGGCCCAGAGACACCATACTTTCTTTCTTTCTTTTTGTTTCTTTTAAATTTTTTTTCTTTTTTTCCATACATAAGACTCCTGTGAGAACCAGTCTTTTCTTAACAGTTTTTAATCAGGTTGCTGAGACTCTTTAAAAGAAATAATCCTTTTCAAAAATTTACACACTACTTTAAACTCTTAAAGAGCTTTCCTATCACTGTTCTCATAAAAAGAACTCCTATCACTTCGGTTTTATAGGGAAGTGATCTGAAAGGTAAAATGACTTGCCCCATACTGCAAAGCTTCTGAATGGCAGAGCCAAATCTGCTCAACTACTTTTTCAACTTTTTTTTCCCAAGCTAGTGACCTCACTTCGAAACTAACAGTTTCTCAAGTAGTAAATCTATTATTCCCTTCTCTAAAGACTGAGAATGTCGAGATCATAAAACTGTGCAAAATGATATGGCTACAAGATCATAGGTTCCAGCCTTAAACAAGTCCTCATCACTGCCCAATAATCATTCCAAATTTATTCCCCTAGCTCCCTCTTTCACAACAGCTATTTAAATCTCCTCTCTTTGGCCGGCTGGGCACGGTGTCTCATGCCTGTAATCCCAGCACTCTGGGAGGCCAAGGCTGGAGGATCACTTAAGCTCAGGAGTTTGAGACCAGCCTGAGCAAGAGCCAGACCCCATCTCTACTAAAAATAGAAAAATTATCCGGGCTTCATGGCAAGCACCTGTAGTCCCAGCTACTCGGGAGGCTGAGGCAGGAGGATCTCTGAGGCCCAGGAGCTTGAGGTTGCAGTGAGCTACGACACCGCCACTCGCACTCTACCCAGGGTGACAGAGTGAGACTCTTGTCTCAAAAAAAAAAAAAAAAAAAAACTCCTCTCTTTAAGATTCCTACTCTACCAGCTGTCCTCCCTCAGGAAAAGGAATACTCTCTTTCCTCATCTTGAGAACTCCCTCAATTCTCTCTCCATCGTCTCTCCTTCAAATTTATGTACATTTGAACTTTTCCTTGCCATTTACCCTCTTGTCACAAAGGAACTTCTTGAAGGTTTGTGTCCCTACCTGGTCTCTAGTTTCCATCTCACCTGGTCTCCTCAGGAACCTCCATCACTACGAGTCCCTTTCCTGTATCGTCAACCTCTCCCTATCTTCTGGCTATTTTCCACAAGAATTTGAATATACTCAACTCTCAGCCACTACATCTCCCTTTTATCAATAATCCTCTCTCCCTACCTCACAAAAGCTTCCCCTTAAAAAAGTTCAACCTGATGTCTCCTTTTCACCCAGCCATTCATTCCTGAATCCACTGCAATCTAGCTTCTGCCCCAACTGTTGCCAACACCTGCCCAATCCCTCCCTCCTTTGGCTTCTATTACATAACCCAACACTTTCTGGTTCACTTGCCTCTTTGGCCCCTCCCATCTGTATCTTTATTCATTTAATCAACAAGAATTTATTGAGAGCCTACTATGAGCGAGGCACTGTTTTGGGGGATGAGGATACAGAGGTAGACAAGGCATGGCCTCTTCCCCTGAGGAGCTTACTTGTCTGGAAGAAATAGGACCAAGTAAATGGGCCTCTGCAATACACAGTGACAAATGCTATGACAGGAGAGTACAGAGAATGAGGGGCACTAGACTTTTCCTCAGTCCACTTCCTTAGAATTCTACCCTGGATCCTCTTCTCTTTTCACCCATACAACTTCTCGGGTAATTGCATCCTTGATAACTAAATTTACTATAACTAAAACTACTATCTGGGCCAGGCGTGGTGGCTCACACCTGTAATCCTAGCACTTTTTAAGGCCGAGGCAGGATCACTTGAGGCCAGGAGTTCAAGACCAGCCTGGGCAACATAATGAGACACCGTCTCTAAAACTACTATCTGTATACTGGCTCTTATAGTCTGACTATGTCCCCCAAAATTCATGTGTTGGAAACTTAATCCCCAGTGCCAACAGCACTGGGAGGTGGAGCCTTTTGGGAGGTGTTTAGGTCATGAGGGCTCCACCCTCATGAACAAGATTAACACCCTTATAAAAGGGCTTGACAGAGGGAGTTCATCCCTTTTTGCCCTTCTGCCTTCTGCCACGTGAGGACACAGGGTCCAAGGCACCATCTTGGAAGCAGAGAGCAGACACTCACTAGATACCAAATACTGGTACCTGATCTTCCCAGACCCCAGAATTGTGAGAAATAAATTTGTTTTTTTGTTTTTTTTTTTTTAAATAAAGACAAGCAATTCTCCTGCCTCAGCCTCCCAAGTTGCTGGGACTACAGGTTCATACCACCACGCCCTGAAAAATTTTTAAAAATTTTTGTAGAGGCCAGGTGTGGTGGCTTACGCCTGTAATCCTAGCACTTTGGGAGCCTGAGGCGGGAGGATCGCTTGAGGTCAAGAGTTCGAGACCAGCCTGAGCAAAAGCAAGACCTGTCTCTACAAAAAATAGAAAACTTAGCTGGACATGGTGGCGTGTGCCTGCTACCTGGGAGGCTATCTGGGAGGCTTAGGCAGGAGAACTGCTTGAACCCAGGAGTTGGAGGTTGCAGTGAGCTATGATGACGCCACTGCACTCTAGCCAGGGCGACAAAGCGAGACTCTGTCTCAAAAAAATTTTTTTTTTAATTTTTTTTTTTGCAGAGACAGGGTCTCACTATTTTGCCCAGGCTGGTCTCGAGCTCCTGGCCTCAAGTGATCCTCCTGCCTCAGCCTCAAAAAGTGCTGGGATTACAAACGTGAGCCACTGCACCCAGCCATAAATTTCTGTTCTTTATAAATTACCCAGTCTGGTAGTATTTCTGTTCTCGTAGCACAAAATGGACTAAGACATTGATGACTACCAAAAATCTCTATTTCCTCACCTCTGTCTTCTACTACTGGATGCCTCTACTTGGATGTCCCCTAGACATCTCAATAGTTATTTCCAAAACAACAACAACAAAAACCCCAAAGTCATCAACCGACATGGCCTTCTCCAAACACCCACTATCAAATAGCCCACACCAGAAAGTTGGGATCCATGCTTTCTTGGTTACCCTACATTCATGAATTTAATTTCTTTCCCAGAGTGCTATTTCTAAGGTATAAACCTAATGATGTGACTAACCTGCATAAAACTTTAATGATTCACAAGTGCCCTCACAATAAAGTCTAACTTCCCTGGGACAGCATGCCCAGCCCTTTATAATCTGGTCCCTACTTACTTCTCCAGCCTCACCACTTGCAACCCTCCCCATACTCCTGCTCCCCACCTTCTATACTAGGCCCCCAAATCTATCCCTCAGCCATACTGTAAAAACGCCTGCTGGTTTTTCAAAGGTCCCGTCCTCTCTCTTGCCTCTGAGCTTGCTGCTATCTTTGCCTTCCCTGTGCCTGGCTAAGAACGTCTGTTCTTCAGGTCCTGAGATGCCCCTTCCTGCCCTGACTCCTCAAGCTGGTTTGGGTGCCTCTTCTCTGTGCTCCCCTAACACTCGGAGTTCTCCTTCATCCCAGCAGTGACACTGGAGAGTACTTCTGTCCTTATCTATCTTCCCCTCTAGACTGTGAGCTGAGGATAGGAAGAGGGACTTGATAATCCGCATGGCCCCAGCACCTCAACACTACCTAGAACAGAGTTAGCTGCTCGACAGATTTTGTTAAATGAAAAGTCTGTTTTAGCAGGTTGCATCCTTCCCCTTCCAATCCCAGGCGCCCCGTGTCGCAGCAGCAACTGCAGGCCCTGCTCAGAGGCTGGGGGAGGGGAAGCGGGTGACCAGTCCTGTAGGACTCTCACGAAAATAAGATGAGGAAGGAACAGGACAGCGAAAGAGCTTTGTATCCTCAGCAGGAAAATACATCCTTGCAACCGTCTCCATCAGATTCTGCCTCTGATGGAGAGGTGGAGCCTCCCCCCTCAGACGCAGCCTTCCCTCCCGAAGTCCCGTGCAAACTCTCCACATCAGACTTCTTCGGAATCTCCCCGCAAGGCTGCCTCAGGCTCCCCCCACACGACCCCCTCTCGGCCTCGGCCTCGACCTCCTTTTCCCGCAGCCTCCTCCCGCAGCCTCGACCTCCTCCTCTCAGCCTCCTCCCTCGGCCTCCCTCTCCCCGCGGCCTCAGCTTCCAACGCCCCAGCTCCCCGCAGGAGAGCCTCCCTCTCCCCGGCCCGGTCCCGCCCCGCCCCGCCCCGCCCCGCCGCGAGCACGGTGCTCACCGTCGTAGTAGTAACAGACTTTCCTCCTGGTGCCCTGCGTCTGCGCCATCTTGCTCGCCTCCCGTCCCTCCCGTCAGTCGGTCCGTCAGCCCTCCCGCCCGCGGCTCCGCGCAGCGTCCGACCCAGGGGGGAGAGGGCGGGTCTCCGGCCCGCTCCGCCCGTCCCCTCCCGGGCTCACCTATAGCCGCGCAGCCCGGGCACGGCTCCAGCCAATCAGCTTGCGCGGGGACGGGCCCGGAACTCGGCAGGGGGCAAGGGCAGCCCGGAGAGGCAGCCTAGGGCCCCCTGGGCCTGTACCAAGGTCCGCGACGGAGGGGTGGGGGCTGCCCGGGGACCGTACCATCAGTCCCGGGGGAGGAAAGCAGCTCCGTGAACTTCACAGTCCCATTTCGTTGTTGGAAGCGTGCTTGGAGGTCAGAGGCCAACTTTCTGATTTTACAGAGAATAAACCGAGGCCTACAAGGGGAAAGTGACTTGCACAGGGTCACTCAGCTAATAAAGAGGCTGAACCTGGGTTAGAATGCAGGCTCTGAAGGGGGAGAAACTGACAAGAAAGGGAAAGAAAACTAATGTTCGTGGAGGGCCTTGTGTGGGCCGGGTACTGTGCAGAAGCTTTACCAGTGTCACCTCAGTTATTCCTCGGAACAGCTCTGGTGGTGGGCTTTTTATCCCCATTTTACGGATAAGGATAGAGAAGTTCAGACCTTTGTGAATTGCTCAGAGTTACACAGCTAGTAATTTTGAATGCCTGCTATGCACCAGAGGCACTGTAACAAAGTGGCAACACCCAGGCTTTCTGACTCCAAAGCCTGTCTCCCTGATGCACTCACCCAGGATGACCGGGGAGTCTCTTTAAATACAAGGAAATGGGATTATCCCATGATAGGAGGGCAGGGTCTCTCAACCTGGAAGCTAATAACATTTTGGGCTGGAGAGTTCTTTGTTGTAGGGGGCGGTCCTGTACGTTGAAGGATGTTTAGCAGCATCCTTGGCCTCTACCCATTAGATGCCAGTAGCAACCCCACCCCAGTTGTTACAAACAAAATTGTCTTCAGACATTGCCAAGTGGTGGTGGGGGGGAAATTAGAGGAGGTGTAAAATCACCCCCACCCTCCCCTTGAGAACCACTGCACTAGATCATCAATCATCAACTGGTTACTATTGAAAGATGAAAACAGGCATGGTGGCTCACACATGTAATCCCAGCACTTTGAGAGGCTGAGGCTGGAGGAACCCTTGGGGCCAAGAGTTCAAGACAAGCCTGGGCAACATAGCAAGACCTCATCTCTTAAAAAAAATTTTTTTGTTAATTAGCTGGGCGTAGGGATATGTGCCTGTAGTCCCAGCTACTGGGGAGGCTGGGGTGGGAGGAGCTCTTGAGGCCAGGAACTGGAGGTTACAGTGAGCTAGGATTGTGTCACTGTACTCCAGCCTGGCTGACTTTCTTGCTACAGAAAGAAGAAAGAAAAAAAGAAAGAAAGCTGAAAGACGGAAAAGCACTGTGCTGGGCTGTTAAAATGACAACTACAACAATATTAATATTTAATGAGTACTTACTATGTGCCAAACATTGTGCTAAGTTAGCTACTTACATGTGGTCCTACAGTCAATAAGATACACTTTCTGCCTCTTTAAAGAGTACTTGGGGACTTGTGGTCCTCAGTTGAGAACTGCATTTGGACCATTAATTATAAGAAAACAGAAGAGCTAAGACTGGGCAGTTCTATTATAGAAAGAGCAAAGGGCCATGGAACAAATCCTATTTCCAGTTCTGTGTTGCTGCTTCCCAGCTAGTCTTGGGTGGGTTTAAACACTTAACCTTTCTGGGCCTCCCTTTCCCTCTTTGTGAAATGAGGAGGGTAAGAATACAAAGCACCGACTCTGGCTGCGCACCGTGTCCAAACGTGGAGGAGGGTAGAGATCAGATGACATCATGGGTGTGGCAGCAGGTCAGGCAGGTGATGCAAATGAATAGATTTATACTATTATGACTCATGCTCTTTGTTTGCAAATTTTTAAAATTAGATTATTTTTCACTTTCATAAAGAAATATGACTTTCCTCCATTTTTCATCAAACACACTGCCATCTTCAGGTATCTTTAATTTTCTCACTTTTTAATGGAAATGTGGGTGCAGAAAACGATTTCCTCTTTATTATAAGAACAACAACAGCGTCAGCTAGATGATCAATAGCTACTAACATTCACTTTCATTGTCTAAGAGCAATAGAGAGTGGAGGGAACTCAAAGGGAGAGTTCATGCCCCACCTGAAGCAGGTAGCCACTACTCAGCTCCTGGAGGACAGGTAAACACAACATGTCCAAAGCTTCCTATTTTTCAAGAGAAGGCAGAAATAGGAGTTTTATGCAAAAAGTTTTAAGCAAAATCTCTCCAGTTTTATAAATTGGCTAACTCTATTTTTAAGACAGCAGTAAGAGCCATCCTTTTAAAATCTAAGTCAGATTATGTCACAGCTTTGCAGAGATCCCTGCAAAGTCTCCTCAAAATGGCTTCTACAAATGCCACAAAGCCCCAGGCCTGTAGAATCTATCCCCTTCTCAGAGCAAGCCAGGTAAGTTCCTGCCTCCAGCTGTCCTCTCTGGCTGACTGCTCCTCCCCCATACCAGGTGGCTGTCTCCCTCATTTTCAAATCTTCACTCAAAAGTCACCTTCTCAATGAGACCTCCCCTGACCACTTTCTGTAAAATTGCAAACCTTCCCCTAAATGCGACATTCCTAACTCCCCTTACCCTGCCTATTTTTCCCTTAGCATTCATCACCTTGTAGCATACTATATAATTTATTTCTTTGTAAATTTTACTTCTTTGATGTTTATTGTCTGCCTTCCCTTACTAGAATGTAAGCTCCACAATGGCAGAGATCTGTGTGTGTTTTACCTATTTTATATCCTGTGAGCCTCAAACAGTGCTTGGCACACAGTAGATGTTCAATAAATATTTGTTAAATGAGTGAATTAATTCATTTTTTGGGGGGGACAAGGTCTCATTCTGTCGCCCAGGCTAGAGTACAGTGGCGTCATCATAGCTCACTCCACCCTCCCGAGTAGCTGAGACTACAGGCACAGGCCACCATGCCTGGCTAATTTTTTCTATTTTTTTGTAGAAACGGGGTCTTGCTGGTGCTCAGGCTGGTCTGGAACTCCTGGCCTCAAGCGATCCTCCTGCTTGGCCCTCCCAAAGTGCTAGGATTACAGGCGAGAGCCACCACACCTAGCTAATTCAATTTTTAAAAACATCCTTAAGGTGAACCAAAACATATCTGGGGACAGTTACAGATTTCTTTGTTCCTTCTTCATCCCCACTGCTTCACTTTACTAGCCTTAAAAAAAAAAACAAAAAAAAAACTGAGGTCACATATAGCCCTTGAGTCAATAAAAAATGCTATTGCCCTTATATAATGGGGAAGAAAGTCCTGTGACACACCCACTTCCTAGGAGGTTCCATGTGGGGAGGTGGGGTGGCCCTGAATCCTTTGGGGAGGGGGTGCGGAGCACTGTCCCATTTGAAAGGGTTCACAGAGCCCATACAGCAGAGTTGTAGGGACCCCCTCTTTGCCCCCAGCATCGGCAGGACTGGAAAAAGTTCAGATATCCACTCTTTCCATCTTTCACCCCAACTCAGGTGACTCTGTTTCCATCTTCTGAACCCATACTACCCCCAACAAGGAAAAGGGGATGAGCATGTGCAGCAGAGAGATGTACAACCTTCATCAACAGACATTTATTGAGCTCCTGCTATGTGCCAGGCACCAGGAAGGAGCACAAGGTCCCAGCTCTAAGAGGCTTCTGGATGACCTGAGAAAAGAAAAGGGGGTGGGGGCAGAAGCTGGTGTCAATTACAGGCCTCTTTCTTCTCTCTGTGATCTCAGGAAATGGGAGGCCCCAGAAAGGGACACCTTGGCCAGTGTCCAAAACACGCATGCACAGGCAACACACGTACAAGATACATGTGCAGAGTCCACGCAACTACAGGATGCTTGGACAAGACACAAGATGCATATGTGTCTTGCGTGGGCAGGATTCGTGTGCAGAGTCCATATGTGCTTAGGCCATGTGGGTATGGCACAAGAACTCCACCTCCCCAAGCCAGGTTGGCAAGACTGGGGGGAGGACCCCAGGCCAGCTAGGCCTCTCAAGGCTGAGGCTGGTACTGGCCCTCTGTGGCCGTGAAGAAGTCCTCCAGCACGCTGCGCAGGTAGTCAAAGGTGGGCCGGTCCTCTGGGCGCTCCTTCCAGCACAGCATCATGAGGTGGTACAGTTCCTCTGGACAGTTGTCAGGTCGCACCATGCGGTAGCCTCGCTCCAGGTTCTGAATCACCTCAGGATTGGTCATCCCTGGAGGTTGATGGGAGAAAGGACATCAAGGCTCCAGGCATTGGAAGCCCACAGGTGGGGGTGATGTTCAGAATATTTAACTGGCACGCTGTTGGCACCAATCCAGATGAATCCTGGTCTTCATCAATGGTAAGGCCACACTAGCGGTACCCGCTGAAGGTCAGTCACACCGCTCAGAGATTAACACTCAATAACACACACGTGTGAGCTGTGGGACCTTGGGTGAGCCACCTTACCTCTTTGAGCCTCAGTTTCCTCATCTGGAAAAGAGAGTAAATAGCTGTTCCTATGCCACAGAGTTATGAGGATTGAATGAAACAGGGAATAGAAAGCCCCAAGTGTAGCACCTGCATGGAGAGCCTTCACAAAGGGTACCTGTGATGATTATTATCGGATGGGAACGATGGCATGGTCAGGGCCCAGGACAGGATAGGAGCCCACAGCCAGGACAGTGGTGAGGTTTCTCCAGTTTTGAGACCAGGCACACGAGCTGCTGCCTCAGGAAGCCAAATAGACCCCGGCCCCCCAGTGAAGCAGACCCTGCCTGGGGCTGAGAAGGTTCATGACCCAGATGAAATAGTCTTTGGGCTGGTTTCCTCCCTTTATGCTGGTCCTGGCTTCCCTGGCAGGCTTCTGGCACGTGGACCCCAAGAAGAACTGCTCTGGAGAACAGCATCGTCACAGCGAAGACACAGCTCCCTATTTCTAAACTGCTCACATAGCCTCTGGTTTCTCCTTCAGTCTCCTGAGAGAAGATTGTGACAAGCAGTCCCCAAAGACCAAACCCTTACTGGGTCCTGGCAAAGTAGAAATTTGGCTCCTGCAAAGCTTGTGGCTGGACCCTGGTCAACAGAAACCCCACTTCCCCAGGCCTTACCTCTGGGAGGCCTCTACTATGGATACCTCACAGTTTAAAATCAGGGTTGGAGGACGCAGGCCAGGGAACCAAACACCCATGGCCAGAGTGAAGGATGCAAACCCATGGTCTAAACCCAGCCTAAATATAGCCCACAGACCCACTTGGGTTTGGACCGATAGTGTTTTTAAACAATTTGAATCAATCACCAATATTTGGAAATGAGCAACTTTTCCTAAAACTCCAAGTTTTGGCTTCTCTTAAAAAAACAAAAGATCTGTTTTTTGGACCTCCATGCCTTAATGGCAACCATCTGCTGAAGCAGCTGCAAGTTCACCAAGGTCCCCATTTCTCCCCATTTTCTCCTTGACCCTGATGCCACAGGTCAGTTGCCATTTATCATCATGTTTCGCTGCTTTTTTCTTCTAAAAGAGACATCTCTACAGGTTCATCTCAGTGGGCACAGAGAAGGAGCAGTGAGGACCCTTGGCAGGACAACTACAGTGTGTTTCTAGTTCCAGCACTGCCCCTGGACTCTGTGATGGGGCAAGCCCAGGGCAGCGAAGTCCTTCAACTTCTCGCCTGCCTCCAAGACATCTTTACCTTCCTGGGAGCAAAGTTCTATTCACATTGCCCTGGGGATGTGGAAATCTGCAAATCCAGCTACCGTGCTCCATGACCTCCCTGCTCCTGACTTTGTGTTCCATTTCCTTTCCCTAGGTTTCTCAGCAAGTTCCTTTCAAAAAATTCCATCCCCTTTGTCCAGGAGATGGGGTATGTTTACCAAGTGCCTACTGTGAATCAGTCTCTTTCACAAACAATCTCTCATTTTTCTTATCAGGAAACTGAGGCTCGGAGAGGTGAAATGACTTGCCCAAAGTGATGATTAATAATAGCTGAGGGCTGGCCCAGTGGTAATGGGTTATCAGAACTTATTAACATCAGTGTCACTAAAGTTGTCATACAACCCCCGACCGGCTAAAAATTAGAAAAAATAAAAATAATAGCTTAGTATAGGCCAGGCACTGTTCTGATCTCACATTTAACAGATGGGAAAAGAAGGAATAATCTGATCAAAGCCAAACAGAAAGTTAGCATCAGTGGCAGGTCTGGCAACAAAAGGCAAGTCTCTTGCCTCCCAGGCCAGATCTACTTCTACCATACCAGGCTGCTTGTGCCAGAACTAACAAAAAGAGCTGGGGACATCAAAGGGACAGATCCAGAGACACAGGTGGAAGCCAGCCGGGCGCAATGACACGTGCCTGTAGTCCCAGCTACTTGGAAGGCTGAAGCAAGAGGATCACTTGAGCCTAGGAGTTCAAATCCAGCCTGGGAAACATAGCAAGACCCCATCCCTTCAATAAATAATTTTATTAATTAAATAAATTTTAAAAATAAAAAAAAAGGAGATGGAAGCCAGCCCCAGGAGATGTGGCATCTGTTTGGGGATGTTAGAATCACACACCCCCCCCCCCGGAGAGGACAGAGGAGTTGCAGCTAGAAAGTTTCAGATTCTGAGCCTGGGAAGAAGTGAGTGGGGAGACATGGACTTGGTGCCCTTCCCATCACCCTTTCAGTTCCTGCCCTTGGCCCTGACCTGGGTAAGGGATGCGGCCATGAGTGACAATCTCCGTCAGCAGAATCCCGAAAGACCACACATC
The DNA here is from genome assembly GCA_023783475.1 of Daubentonia madagascariensis. NCBI lineage: Eukaryota > Metazoa > Chordata > Mammalia > Primates > Daubentoniidae > Daubentonia > Daubentonia madagascariensis. The sequence goes on from JAKFHU010000117.1 coordinate 6,181,909, forward strand.
CGACTTGATGGTGAATGTCCCATAGTTAATGGCTTCTGGTGCTGTCCACTTAATGGGAAACTTGGCCCCTGGAGACAGGCAGAATGAGGTCACATGGGGCTGCTTGGCCAGACCCTGCAGGCCCCAGACCTCCCTCCTATCCCACACCTACCCTCCCTGGCTGTGTATTCGTTGTCCTCAATGAGGCGTGCTAGGCCAAAGTCTGCAATCTTGCAGCTCAGAGTATCAGACACCAGGATGTTGGCAGCCCGCAGGTCACGGTGGATATAATTCCGCTCTTCAATGAATGCCATGCCTTCTGCAATCTGCAGGCCAGACACAGGTCAGCAGTCCTGAGCCAGACATCCTCACCCCACTGGCCTATGCCCATGACCAGCCCCTCCTGTCTCCTTACTTGGGCTGCCATGTCCAGGAGTTTGCTGATGGTCAATTTGATGCCTGGTGGGGTCTTGAGAAAATCCACCAGACTCCCTGTGGGCAGAAAAAAGAGCTGCTGACCCAAGTTGCCCCAAGGGGAGGTCCCCAGACCCTTCTCCCCCAAATGGGGGTCTAGAAGCAGGGTCTGACACATGGAAAGGAAGAGTAAGGAGTGATAATGAAGGATGTGTGTTCATGGTGACGATGCCCAGGATATGTGAAGGTCTTTTCTGGGGGACTAGGATGGGGCACGGTTGGAGAAGTTTGTAACAGCTTTTTGTCACCAATGGGGTAGAGCCCAAACTTCTCAGCTAAGCGTCCAAAGCTCTGCATGGTTCACATGTGTAGCTTCTTCTCTTCCCCCCACCCTGCCTCTTTCATGCCACACACCCTAGACAATTTTGATCCTTCACCCGGACCACTAGATTCCCACCTCAAAGCCTCTTTGTTTCATCCCTTCCTGCTAAATATTCTACTTTTCTTTCATGGCCCAGCTAAACTATCCCTCTAGGAAGCCTCTCTAGATCCTACCAGGCATAATAAATTGCATCATCATCTACACTCCCATGGCATGCTGAACTTTCCTATGGCACAAACTCTAGTTTTCCTGGTGCCCATAACTAAAATCAAGTTTCCCTGACAGCAGGAAGCTTCTTTCATCCATCCATGTTGCCAGTGCCCAGCCCAGGGTAAGGAACAATAGTGAGCTGAATGTATTGATGGAGAACAGAAAGAAATGCCTGGGGATCTGGGGGACCACCTCTTTAGTAGTGGAAGGCAGCTGGGAGAAGACTACGGATGGAAGTTGCTGGAATGGAATGAGTGGCCACTGACCCTTCCCAAGAGAGTAAAACCCTGTGTGAGCATGACAGTAACCTGAGTGGCCCCACTACGAGTGCTGAATTAGTCACCAAAGAAAAAGGTCACACCAGACACAGCAAATATGTGGACATATACTGCCATTCCATTGTGTCCATGACAGATGTTAGTAATCATTCCTAGCACTCACTTCCAATGAACCTCAGAATCCTTCTCAACCCAGCAACCCAAGCAAATACCAATCAAACCTGATGCACGTGGTAAAACCTATCTGCCATTTCCAGAACCCATTAGCCAATTAACCGTTTATTTCCCTTCCTGAAGGAGAGACAGATCTTGTACTCCCAAAGAATCAGAGTCAGATAACAACAACAAACTTATTGAGCAGTTACTATATGGCAGGCACTGTTCTAACTGCTCTATATGTATTAACTCTTTCACCCTCACAAGACTCTATGAGAAGTTACTACTGTATTATTACCACCATCATATAGATGAAGAAGCCACGGCAGAGTGAAGTGATATGATTATCCCAAAGCCATACAATCGTGAAGCCAGGATTCTGACCCAGGCAGTCAGACTCCGGAGCCCTTAATGAATACTCTGTATTATTCCTGGGTCAGTCCATTTAGATTTCTGCTGTTATACTTGGGGAAACTGAACACCAGAGACAGTGCAGGCACTCGGCCTATGGCACACAGCAAATCAGTGTGAGCAAAGCTGTGCCTAGAAACTCGTATCCCTCTTCCTGGGGCTCTCACTCTGTCCAACAGGAGACCAAGGGAGGTGAGGGACTCACTCAGAACTGAAAAAGAGGGCTTTGGGGCAGATCTGCCCTCCCAAGGCTCAGGAGCAGAAGGGAAAGAAATGGGGCTAGGGACCACTTATTTTCTGAAGCCAAGCATCCTGAGATCAAGGTGGGGCTTTGAAGAAGGCAAACAGGACTGCAGGTCAGGGAATACTGGGGTGAGTGCTCTTCCAGAGCCTGCCACCTTAGGCTGAGTCTCCAGACAGGCTCAGACAACACACCTTCTTCGCACCCCTGGAGGTGAGTCTTCAGAGGCCCAGGAAAGCTGCAGAAACCCTTAGTGCTGGGCCACAGGAAAAGGTGTATTCCCACCCTCCTGCAGGGTCAGAGGGGACAGCAGTGTGCCCCAGCAGTGGGCTCACGGTGGCACCCACCATTCTCCATGTATTCGGTGATGATGTAGATGGGCTCCTGGGTGACCACTGCATAGAGCCGGACCAGCCGCTGGTGTTGTAGCTGCTTCATGAGATTGGCCTCTGCCAGGAAGGCGTCAGGGGACATGCTGCCCTGCTTCAGGCTCTTCACTGCCACCTTCGTGTGCCCGTTGTAGTACCCTGGGTATGAGGAAGGAAGGATTGGGGAAGTCACTGGAGCCCCATGCGCCCAGAGCCAGGCAGCTGTCCTGGGACCCTCACCACCACAGCCCCTGCCTCCCCTTCCCCTCTTCCCCTGCTGTCCTGGAGGGCCACACTCACCCATCCACACCTCCCCGAACTGGCCAGCCCCCAGCCGCTCCACCAGCTTCAGCGTCTCCCTGGGAACCTCCCACTCGTCCTCCCACCACGGCTTCTGGGGCTTCTGGGTCTGGCAAGGGCGGCTCAACCGTGTGCACAGCCCGTCTGAAGCATCTGCCAGGACAAGGGAGAGGGGAGGGCTGTCAGTATGGCAGGCCTTGGGTAGCCCCCACAGCGCCCACCTCTCCAAGTCCCCATCCAGGGGAAATGGACTAGCAGGGGAGTTGTGGGGCTGCCACCCGTCCTCTGCGGCTGTGGGGTCGGGTACCACACCTCACCCACGGCGGGGAATGAAGAAGCGCACTGAAAGATGGATGGAGGATGCCCCAGGGAGAGCCTAGGGGAAACAGGCTGGCAGGGCCCAGGTGAGGGGTCCTGCCGGGGCTCACTGGTGTAATGGCGGACCAGTTCGTGCAGGCCGGGAAAAGTGATGCGAGGGGAGATGTAGAAGCCGCCCTTGTCCAGGTTGCGGATCTTGTAATGTTTTACCACCTCTCCCTGGTTCTGGTCGAAGTCCCGGACCGACAGTGAAAACGATCCTGAATGAATGAATGGCTGAGCGAACGAAAGCACGCAGGGGAGGGGGAGGGGTGGCCGCCAGCCAATCCCGCGGGCCACTGCACCCTCCCCTCGGGCTCCCCGCGCACACCTCCGCACCCGCCCGCCGGGACCCGCCCACCGAGGCCCGCCAGCCGGCTCACCCGCGGTGCTCTCGCTCTCCCGGATCAGGAAGGAGCCGTGCGCGTTCCCGGGCGCTAGCAGCTGCCGCTCCGCATCCTTGCGGCTCAGGTTCTTGAAGAACCAGCTGCCCAGGCAGAAGCCGAGGCCGTTGGCTGTAGGTCTGTTCTCCCTGCGTCGCGCTCAGGCATTGCCCGCCACCCCCAGGACCACTCCCCTGCTCCATGATCCCTAGATGCGCTCCCACCCACCCCAGCGACGGGTCCTCACTCACGGTTCCGGCTCCAGGCTGTTCGCTTTGGCCACAAAGTTGAAGGGGATGAAGCCTTCCTGGCCCGTGGTCAGGGACTGCGCCTTCCACCATTCGCCGCTCCTGTGCCACGGAGGCGGGTCAGCGTGGCCTGCTCAGCCGCGGACTCGGCTGGAAACCCTGCCTTCCAAGCCCCCAGCTATGCCAGCCTCCCCGCCACCCCGCCGCGCCCCGGCACAGCACTCTGGAGCCTCGGATCTTGTCCCAAGGATGCCCACCCCAAGCCAGCCAGCGGCCACAGGAGGGCTGCCATGCCGGGGTCCCCTGCTCCCTCCCAGACTCCACTAGGGCAGGGTCGGTGGGGGGTGGGGCACTCACTGCTCCAGGATGCGGAGCTGTTCACCCTTCTCGAAGCCCAGGTCTCCGTCATGAGAGGGCTCATAGCTGTGCAGAGCAATAACCAGGTTGTCTGTAAAGACAGGGGGCATCAGGGAGAACCGGCCTGGGATGGGCAGGGAGCATGGAGGTCTGGAGTCCCAGGGTGGGGGACAAGACTGGGGGCAAGAGGTGCAGGACAGGGTAGAGGGTGGGTGGGGAGGAGGTGGACGCTGACAGCCAAGGATCCACAGGCCGTATTTTTCAGGCCCTGTTGGTTGGGGTCACCTTGCAGTGGGGAGGCTGGTGGGTTGGAGCCCTCGTAGGTCACCAGCGGATCCCGCACCTCAGAGCCGTTTCGCATGGGCAGCTGTGGGGTGGGGGATGAGGGTGGAGTCAGAGAACAGAAGACTGGGTCAGACCCAGGCTCCCCGCCTAGCTCTCTGCTTCTCCAGCATGGCTGGGTCTTAGCCCTGAATTTACTACTTGCTGTGTGACCTTAGGAGAGTCCCTTCCCCTCTCTGGGCCTCTTTTCTTTTCTTACTCCATGGGAGAGGGCCACTCTGCTATTTCAAGGGCCTATAGTGGTGGTCCATTTCTTTCTCCTGGGTTACACACTCCACCCAACTCCCTCACCAAGGCCCCTGTCTTGCCTCTTACCATGGCCTTGCCATCCAGTGGGACTATGGGATAATGGCAGTTCTCACACACATCAATGTTTTCCATCCAGTCATCTTCAGGGTTTGAGCTGCAGCCACAGCCCATGGTCCCTGAGGGAATGGAGAGGGGGCTGAAGGGGCTCCCCTAAGATCTGTTCCCCCAACATCAGATGTCCTAGGGCCTTGCCCTGGGAATTTCCAAAAGTACCTCAGACTGTCAGATCCCGGGGCCCCCATTCACCAGCCACGGAAAAGTTGAAATGGGGACCCTAGCTCCTGACTGGTGCTCCCTCTGAGCCTTCAGGCCACAAGTAAATTCACACAAAGCCCCAGGACCAGGCTGAGCCCTAGGCCCCGCCCTCCCACCTGGGATGGGCAAACGGCCACAGGCACCTTTGTTAGTCTAGTTACCCACTTCCTGCCTCTCCCCCCTCCCCCTGCCTCTGCCAGTCTCACTTGTTGGGGGACTACCTCCCAGAGATCACACGTGCTTCCCCAAGCCCTGGAGGGGATACCTAACTTTTGATCAGATCCTCCCCTACCAGAGAGGTGCTTATGCACCACCTCCTAATTACAACTCCCCTGTCCAGCCAGGGAAGCTGAATAAGAGACTCCTCCTACCAAAGTCAGCCGTCAGGCCTCTGCCCCTCACCCCTCACCACCCACGCAGTCTCCTTCAGAGGGTTCCTTCAAACAAGGTCTTGCTTCTCCCCAGCAGAAAATCCTTCAGTGGCCCTGATGGCGATAACTTTTTTTATTTGTTTGCCTGTTTTAGCAATGGAAATTTTTTGTCAGATGAAATCAAGCAGAACCCAATAGATCAAGCTGACAAACTTGGAGCTGTTCTGCTGCAGCAGAGTGGGGCCCTCACTCTGAAGCCCTCGGGAGTTCCTGAAGCACCTCCTTTCCTGGGGCTGCTCCTCAGAGAAAGCACTAGTTCTCAGATAAAGTTTGATTTACCAGGTATTGAAGACCCTTTAATATCAAGATCAAACCCACCTCTTCAGTCTGTTCTGCTAAACACACACACACAGGCACCCACACACACTCACACAGCCTGTGTTCTGAGCTATTCTTTTTTTGTTTGTTTGTTTGTTTGCTTTTTGAGACAGAGTCTCACTCTGTTGCCCAGGCTGGTGTGCATCAGCCTGATCATAGCGCACTGCAACCTCAAACTCCTGGGCTCAAGCAATCCTTCTACCCCAGCCTCCCCAGTAGCTGGGATTACAGGCACCTGCTACCATGCGGGGCTAATTTTTAAATTCTTTTTTAGAAATAGGGTTTCGCTATGTTGCCCAGGCTGGTCTCAAACTCCTGCACTCAAGCGGTCTTTCTGCCTTGGCCTCCCAAAGTGTTAGGTGTGAGCCACCCCTGAGCTACTCTTGCCTTTCCCAAACACTTCACACTATTTACTTACTTCACACCTTTTTATTTGTGGTTCCCCAGCTCTTAGAGTGCTGTGCTGCTGAACTCTAACTCAACCTTCACGGCTCAGCTCAAATATCACTTACTCTATGAAGCCTTCCCAATGTTCTTTGCTTCTCTCTCACCCCAGGCTTCTACAACATTCTACTCAGACCATCATCATCAACTTAGGCACTGGGTTCCATGATTACTAATTTATGTGTCAGTCACTGCCTCTCCCACCCCCTTGATGAGATTGGGGATTCATCAAGAACAGAAGCTGTGCTCTATTTGCCTAAAAGCCCCCAGCACCCAGAACTAGTTGTTGTTAACAAATATCAGCTGGTATGTGGAGGGCTAATGCACAGATTCTCCCATCTACAAAGGTCTTAGAAATCATCAAGCCTAACCTCTGATTTTAGATGTGCAAACTGAAGTCTAGAGAGGCATGCCTAAAGTCACACAACCTATTTGGGGCAGAGCAAAGCAAGAATTGCTAATCCGTGCTGGGCCTAAATGGAGGAGGTGAGCCGTGGAGGTTTCTGGTCAGCAAAACTCAGAAGATGGGCCCCAGAATCAGAGGAGACCCAAGTTCCAATACCCCCAGTTCTGACACTTACTACATGACTTTGCTGAAATCATTCTTCCTAAGCCTCATTTTTCCTTTTCTGTCAAATGGGGAGCATCATCCCTTTCTCATAAACTTACATAAGTGTTCAGATTTCTTTTTTTCTTGTTGTTGAGACAGAGTCTCGCTCTGTCACCCTGGGTAGAGTGCAGTGGCGTCATCATAGCTCACTGCAACCTCCAACTCCTAGGCTCAAGGGATCCTCCTGCTTCAGCCTCCTGAGTAGCTGGGACTACAGGCACATGGTGCCATGCCTGGCTAATTTTTCTTTTTCTTTTTCTCAATAGAGATGGGGGGGGTCTCACTCTTGCTTGGCCTGGTCTCGAACTCCTGAGCTCAAGCAATCCTCCCGCCTCGGCCTCCCAGAGTGCTAGTTTTATAGGCGTTAGCCACCACATCCAGCCAAACTTACATAAATGTTAGCTTAGTTTAGAGCTTGGAAAGACGTCTGCCAGTGTTCATTTTGCCCTACCGACTCCTGCTTTGGAGGGTGGGAAATGGGACTGGTAAATAATCCTCTTTGCTTTAGGCTCATGTTTCTTAAACTGAGATACTCATAGCTTCCCATAGGTACCGGAAGTCACAGCGTGCACCTTCCCAGAGCATGAATGTTACCTGACCTTATTCATATAAGTCAAATAAACATGGACCTGTTATGGAGGAAATTGCAAAATGTACATGAAATTTTAAGCCAAATCAAGAGAATTTCAAGGAAAAACGTACACATTGACTCTTCCCCCGACTCCCAACTGTTAGGAGTCCTGGGGGCAAGTAGACATTTGAGAAATTCTGCTAGGTCAGACTTCACCCATCTGTGGCTGCAAATGACTTTTTGATTGCTAATTCTATTATGACCTGGACGTGCTTAGTAGTAAGAGCCCCCAGAAAAGGACTGATAGCAACCCGGAACCAGCCTAAGATGAGCTGAGCTGTCTAGTAAAATAGTGAGCATCATGTTGTTTGTGATATTCAAGTGGGCCTTGGAAAACCACAGATTGGTTATGTGGAGAGAGTATCGACATCAAGATGGAGTGTGGACTTAAATCAGTAAGGTCTCTTCCAGGCTTGACAATCTTAGAGGCTTTAGGAAAAAAGCAAGAGAAAGATAAGAAAGCTCTGGAGTTAAGAGGAGGGGATGAACTGGGGTGCAGCAATGGAGAGAGACCTGTGGAAGGCGCAGAAGGAATCCAGGTTGGAGATCACAGGACTGGAAGCTGGTACCTGGTCCAGGCTGAGATCAGGTGGGGAGGGAAAAGGAGCCAGAAGGGTTAGAATTCAAGAGAGCATGCAGGCAGGACCTATATCCTGGACTGAATCTGGGCCCACCAGAAAGTGCCTGACATCCTTTAAGACTGGGGCCAAAAGTTAGAAAAAGTCAGGCTGTGTTAAATTAAGCCTAGAGGAACTCTGTGACTCTGCTGGGTCTCTGGCCCCTACTGTTTCCCTGTGTCCCTCCAGCTGCAGGTAGCAAATCTTGCCCTCCCTAAGTGTGTGAGCTTTGGACTGTAGTGCCTGGCAGCAATCTTAAGATCCCAGGATCTGCCAATGCCAGAAATTATTTTGATCAGTGGCTCCCGGCCTAGAGCTTACATGATCTCAAAAAGCTCCAGGATAGTGTTGGAGACCTTAAGGTTATTTTGATATTTCAAAAATCTGAAAGGAAATTGTACTATGATTTGTTCCTTAGTTTGACAAGTTGTATTATTGTTTCTTCAATGGATACCTAGTTAAGTCTGATTAAAATTTGAACTTGAAAGTAAATTAGCATCTAAATGAAGGAATTTAGTAGGTAAAAACTTCAAAATCATGAGATCGAACAGGGGGAGGAGGGAGTGTAGGACAGGGAATGGCAAAAGAGTCCTTGAGAGGGAGAAGTTTAGGAAGCACTGATGTAATTCACCAGCCTCATTTTACAGATGGAGAAACTGGAATCAGGCCCCTATGTCCTTTATCAAGGTACCCTCCTCCACTCTTTAATCCTCGGGAAGTCTAAGGGGGCTGGGGAATGGCAGGGTGGACCCTGAGAGGTCAAGGAGAAAGTGAGACCTGGAGGAAGGTCTGACAGGGTGGGGTCCACTCCCCATCAAACATGTGACTGTTGTGCTGTTAACAAGTTGCTTTTCTTTCCAAGACAATTTTCCCTCTACCTGGAATGCATGTTTGACTGGTGAATGCAAGTCTGTGCATATGGAGGCATATTAGTTAGTGAGTATAGTGCATATCTGTGGGTTTGCACGAGTCCGTGTGTGCAGAGGGATGTATAACAGAATTGGGATGTGTACAGCTGTGCCTGTCCCTATGTAATTGTGAGGTCATAAACGCATACATCTGTTTGTACAAAATGTGGGTCCCATCCTTCTGGTCTTATTTCGACAAAGATTGCTGGGCAGCCGAAATTAATCTAACCAGGTTAATAAATGAGGTCAGTAAAAAGAAAATCAACATTAAAGCTTAATATAAACTTCTCATTGTCTGAAAGAAAGAAGAGGAAAAAAAAAACAAAAAACCAGATCCAAGGAATCCCCAGGGCTCCCAGAAGCAGCAACAAGGGCAGATTCTGAGGTGAATGAAACAGGACATTTTCTTCTCCCAACTCAGGAATCCAAGGTCAATAGTGTGAATTATGCAGATTTTAGGCCACCTCTGACTAGAGCAGATGATGCTCTCGGTCTAACACAAGGCTGCCCATGGTCCCCAGGACACTTTGTGCCAGTTATAAAAGGGCCACCCCTCCCTGGAGTTTCAAACCTGGAGAGTGGAGAAAGAGCTGGATTTAATCTCCACTCCTTCTTGCCCTTCAAGACAATGCCCAACCTGCCCAACACACACGGTGCCTTACTCATATTGTGTATAATTGATACAAATCCCGGGCTATGTGAAGCTCCTGGACTAGATTTTCTGATCCCATAGCTGTTAATGAATCATATCACTACGAGTTCTGATTCTTGCAGACTCATTCACTTTTTTTTTTCTTAAAGACAGGGTCTCACGATGTTGTCCAGGCTGCAGTGCAGTGGCTATTCACAGATGCGATCATAGTACACTGCAGCCTCGCACTCCTGGCCTCAAGCGATCCTCCTACCTCAGCCCAGAGTCCTTCACTTTTTTTTTTCTGAGATGGGGGTCGGGTTGGGGGACTCTTGCTGTGTGGCCTAGGGTGGAGTACAGTGGTGTGATCATAGCTTACTGCAGCCTTGAACTCCTGGGCTCAGGTGATCCTCCTGCCTCAGCCTCCCAAGTAGCTACAAGTAGCTAGGACTACAAGCATGCACCACCACACCCGGCTAAGTTTTTTTTATTTTTTGTGGAGAAGGGGTCTTGTATGTTGCCCAGGCTGGTCTTAAACCCTAGGCCTCAAGTGATCCTCCCACCTTGGCCTCCTAAACTGCTGGGATTACAGGCATGAGCCACTAGGTCTCAATGAACTCACTCACTTTTATCAGCTCCACAGATATTATCTCCTCTGGCCAGGCCTAGAATGTGTTTTGTCCCTTTTAAAAATAAAATTTTTTTTTTTTTTGAGACAGGGTCTCACCCTTTTGCCCTGGCTAGGGTACAGTGGCGTCGTCATAGCTCACTGCAACTTCAAACTCCTGGGCTCAAGCGATCTTCCTGCCTCAGCCTCCCAAGTAGCTGGGTCTACAGGCGTGTGCCACCACGCCCAGCTAACTTTTCTATTAAATATTTTTAGTAGAGACAGGGTCTCACTTTTGCTCAGGTTGGTCTCAAACTCCTGACCTCAAGGAATCCTCTAACCTTGGTCTCCCAGAGTGCTAGGATTACAGGCGTGAGCCACCACGCCCAGCCTAAAAGAATTTTTTTTTTTTTTGAAATTAGAGGTCATTGTAAGGTTATTATTAAACGAATTTTTTTAAAAAGGCAACACTTTCCCTCCCCCAACTATAGACCTATTGATTTATTGAACATTCTGTCTAAAATGTGTACCAACTTCTTGTCAGAGTTTCTTGGACCGATGCTTTACATCAAGAACAGGCAGGCTATTCTACTGCAGACCATTGTTGTATTCTGGGCCATCTTATGGCAAAATCTGTCAGAAATCATTTAAAACATTTTCTTGGCCTTTGCCTCTGGCCAGGATTTGGTTGTTGGCAAAACTGCCTATGTTCAATGAAGAGCCTTATCTGTGGATGCCCACACAGAACCCTCCTCACAATACTCAAGAATCATGGCTGGGTGCGGTGGCTCACACCTGTAATCCTAGCACTCTGGGAGGCCGAGGCTGGAGGATCACTTGAGGTCAGGAATTTGAGACCAGTGAGACCCCATCTCTACAAAAAATTAAAAAATTAGGCAGGCGTGGTGTCCTGAACCTGTAGTTCCAGCTACTCTGGAGGCTGAGGCAGGAGGATCCCTTGAGCCCAGGAGTTGGAGGTTGTAGTGAGCTATGATGATGCCACTGCACTCTGGCTGGGGCAACAGAGCAAGACTATGTCTCCAAAAATAAAAATAATAGAATCAGGCTTGGCAAGCATGCTAAATAATTTCTAGTGGGGAAACCAGGGATGTGTCCTGGGTTGCCTCCTATTTCATGTGTTCCTTTTTGATACAACACCACTTTTGAATGAACTCTGTGGCCTCTTGCCACAGAGAACAACAAAAAAAGCTTTCTTATGTATGCAAACAAGATGGATTTATTTTCACAAACAGGGAGTGGCTTAAACATAGAATTGATTTTGCTAGCTAATCCTTGCCATCAGTAAAGGCTATGAAGCGATTATTCTAATTGGTATTTTAGTAGAGGTCCCCCATCTAGTAGCTTGCAGGTGTCTAATAATCCCTTTCACTGAGCGCCCTCCCTTGGGTACCTCTGTGTGTGCTTTGCATCCTGGGAGTTTTGTAAGAACAGAGCCGTACAGTTTGGCAAATGAAAGTTTCTGGAAGTCTATAGGTTTTGGAGGCTCAGCTCACCATGTCCATGTCATAGTGACCCAAGTTCAATCCCAAGGTCTCCCAATCACTCACTGGCAGAGGGCCTTTGGGCAGGTTACTAAACCTCTTTGAGCCTCCCTCACTCAGTTCCTTCATCTACAAAATAAGAATGAAAATAGGACCTGCATCTAGAGCTGTTGTGAGCATTATATGTGATATATAAATGATCCAATATAATAAAATGCTTAACATGGTGCTTTGTACATAGTAAGGACTAAATAAATGAGAATAATTGTTACTTGAGGGTAGCATGGGCATTTCATTGCACCAGCCTTAAACATCCTCCAGACTAAAATGATCTATCATTTTCATTTTCCTCTGTGATTTTTGGTACTTCTACAGACTACCTTTTCATCTTTGATATATTTACCTAAAATGGAAACTTCAATACCACAAATGGAAAACCAGTATCACCAGCCATAACTAGAAGTTACACATTAGTGCACATTAAAATAAACACATAAATTAACATTTGTAAACGTTCATCCGTTATCCCCTAAAATCACTCACAGACATCAATGGTGTACAGGCCATATTTTGGGAAATGCTGCACTTTAAGAGAAAACTTTGGGCTTAGGCCTCTGTGGGTGGATTAGAGGAACCAGGCTATTCACAAAAATGTAATGGATACCTTCTATGTGCCAGGGTCCGACGTAGTGCTGAGAGCACAGAGGTGAGCAGACAGAGAGGGTCCCATCCACATGGCCCTGCCCTCTGTGACAGAGATGGGTGCCCCTCTGGTGGGCCATTTCCTTTTCACAGGAGGCTGTAAGGCCCATGATTAGCTTGCTGATCAGTAATATCTGCAACTGCCAACAATATGGCAACACAAGACAGCAATACTCGCCAGGAAGTAGCATTTCAAAATCACCCCCATTACCCATTTACCAAGTGATGTTCAGCTAAAACCATTAAAAGGATGAAGTAGAGCTCCATGTACTGACATGGAAAGATGTGCCAGATACATGGCAAGCAAGTTGCAGAACAGAATGTAGAATATAAGCCTACTTACATTTAAATATGTAAATATAGAGGATTCTTTTAAACCAGTTTCTGTGCTAAACCTTGGTTCACATTATTTCATGTAATTCTCATAATAATCCTGTGAAGTAAGTGCTGTTATTGTTCCCATTTTACAGATGCAAAAACTGAGGCCCAAACTGGGTAAAGTAATTTGTCCTAGGCCTCATAACAAACAAACAAGCAGGGGAGTTGCAAGTTGAACATTGGTCTGCCTGCCTCCAGCGACTAGACTCTTAACCGCTGTGCTTTTCGGCAGCCATACGTAGGAAAATCTGGAAGGATGCACAGCAAATTGTTCTCAGTGAGCACATCCCAGAAATGGGACTGGCTGCATTTCTTGTATTTCTCTATACGTCTCTGTACTGTTTGAATTTTTAAAAACAGCCATGTGCTACTTTTGTAATTGGAAAACAAAAACAACAGAACCACTACCAACATAAAAACTCTGCCGAGAGCCACAATCACTTGAGGAGTATCAACTACACAGCCCACCCAGGCCTTCCACTCCTCTCCTTGTCTCAAGAGGTGTAGGCGTGGAATAGGTGACATGGAAGAAAGGGTTCTGTGACTAAGGAAGCTGCGGAAACACTGGGTTAGACAAAATGAGCCAGGCATCTTCTCTGGGGAGACTTTCAGAGCTTTAACAAGGTAATGTTGATTGTGAAGCTAAGATGGGCCAGAGCTTGTAGCTGAGACTGTGATGATTTGGCCCCAGAGCCCTTTTCTCTCCAGGTGCCTCATGGAACTAGTGTTCTTTATTTAGCACAAAAGTTGAAAATACACCTCCAGATACTTTAAAATCAACACCGAGGTTGGTTTTTAGAGGCCACATTCCTGGATGGTATCTCGGTCCTGCCTGCCCCCATCCCATCCAAACCCTTCAGAATTGCTTTCACTGAATTGAGCTTGGCCTTGAAGCCATCAGCTTGTGGGTGTGTATATGGAATTGTAGGATCCAGTCTGTGTTGTATGTGTAGTCCCTGCCCCTGCCTCTGAACTCTGAACATATCTGCACACCTACATTTTCCTATGATGATATGTATGGTGTTTTGTATGTGGTGTGTGTGTTTGGTGGGGGAGTATGTGAGGGAGCCTCTTCTAAAGTAGACCCCATGGCCGAGCTCAGAATCCAGCCTGCCTGAGTTCTCACACTCACTATATACAGGAAGCAAACTCATTCGCAAAGCCACACCACAAGTGTGAGGGCATGGGTGGTTTCCTGGCCTGCCAAAACGCTGAGTGGGTGTAATTCTGGGTGTGGACAGACCTCCCTTTGGTACATCATTTTCAGAAGGGAGTGCCTAACCTCCCTTAAGCACCTACTATGTGTCAGGTACTATCCAGGGCACATCATAGTCATTATTTTCTCTTTGATTCCCCACAAGCTCTCTGTAAAGGAAGGATTTATTATTGCCTCTTTACAGATAAGTAAACTGAAGTTCAGAGTGGTGAAGCCACTCGCTCAAGGAAATGGCAGAACCGGAATTGTACCTGGGTCTGCCTGACCCTGAAATACATGTTCTTTGCACTACACCAAACCCATGGGCTCTCTTGCCTTTGGCCTTGCTCTGAGGTCTCTGCCCTCATGGTGCCCAAGGACAGAACCCGGGGATAATGACCTTGGCTTTGTGTCCTAGGCACTCTCCAAAATGGGCCTTTGTGCTTCTCGGAACAGCCTTGACTCTTCCAGGAAGCTTTCCAGAGCCCCCCGAGGAGCCTTCTCCTCTCCTCTGAACTCACCCTGTTTTCTGCCCCTGTCTACTTGGACCTTTCCCTCTTTGAGAAGAGCCTCTGCTCCTGGGCCCCAGGGGTGAGGAGCCCTGTCTGATTCATCTGTCAGTACAGGGCTGGGTGGAGGGAACTGCTCTGCCTTGCCTGTTCAGGGGTGGAGGAGCTGCCCTTGGAGCACAGAGAGAGCCAGCGTGTTCCCCTGCCCCCACAGAGGCCACAGGCCTTGGAGCTGGAGACAAGAGAAAGGCTGGGATATGCTGACCAGGCAGAAAGTGTGTGTCATGAAAAACTCCAACGAAGAGGGGGAACCTGGAAAGCCTGGCTGAGGTGGGGACTGCCCCCCAAAACTGAAGGCTCAGAGGTAAAGAGTGAGGGGTGAGCAGATAGCCGACTGTGCCTTCCTGGGCCTCCTCCCTAGGGTTTGAAGCAGCAGGGCTGAAGCAGGAGGCAGCAAGGGCAGAGGGGAGGACATCTGGCTGTGACACTTGGCAGAGGCAGGAATGGCAACTTTCCAGGTGGAAGTTCAGCAGTTCCTTGTCGGGGGCCAACTGCACCCCTGTCCTGGATAAAAATAGCCCTTCCTCTTCCCTTCCCTCATCATCCCCTTTCACCTCCAACTTCCCAGAGTCAGACCAGACATGTCTGTCTGCCCTGGAGACTCCATCCAGACGATAAACACCCCTCACATATCCAAGCACTGCCATTGAGAGACTCCTCCCTCTGTCAAGCATTGCTGGTCCCCGAGGCTAAAATTACTTCTCACGTGTCCATCTGGATGCTCTGGGTGACTCCTTTGTTTCTCTCTCAGGAAATTCTCATCACTGGGGTCTGCCCCAGGAACCAGAAGTTTCCTGGGTTCCCTGACTCAAGTCTTTCCCTCACCCTTCTCCATGGGAGCCTAGGGGGATCACACCCTCGGCCATCACTCTCTCCCTGGGCCCAGCTCTGCCATTGCCTTGCTGAGAGACTGGGCAGTGAGTGGCCCTCTCTGGGCCTCAGGAGCCTCATCCTCATCAGATGAGGGACTGGCCTTGGTGATTTCTGAAGACCTTTTTAATACCTTACAGCCCATGTGCCAGATCTCCAAGAAGCATGCTCCCAGTGAGGTGGGGGCCATTGGCAGACAGCGTGGCAGAGGCAAGAGCCACCACCTCGCACGAAAGAGGTGACCCAGCTGCACTGCGTGCCTCCCACCTGACCTCCAGAAAGGATTTTCTGTCTCCCAGCCTGCAGGGCTGCTGTGTCCCCAGGGAACCTGGCCCCACACACAGAGCCACAGCCCCCTGCTGTCAGGCTCCCCACCACAGCCCCTAGACCCCTGCACCCAGCATTCCTTACCTGCCCAGCATGGAGCCCCCGGCCCCATTCACATGGTCCTCCTGGCCTAACCTGGCTGCCCGGATACTCGTAGCTCCCCTCACCGTCGTAGCCACCGCCTGTCTCCCCGCGCCCACGTCCCACCCTGACTTCCTGCCTCCTCCCGAGGGCTCTGCAGCGAACCGGGCCCCAGCAGCCCAACCACAAGCCTCCAGCACCCCAAGCTTCCTGCCACTGTAGACCCCCACCCCTCAGCCCCTGAGGGTCCCCTACATCTCCAGGCCAGGCCCCACTCACCCCCAGGGTGGCACTCGGAGGCTTAAATTTGAGGGAGGATGTTTGATGGATCCTCCCTTCTGCCCTCCAGGGTGCACCTGGGCTAGAGATTCAAGGGCAGCCTTCGACCCCAGCGAGCAGGGTGCAAGCAGAGATACACTCCCGCTTGCAAGTAGCACCACTGTTACAGCCTGAGGGCTGAGTGACCCTTTTGTTTCACTCTGACAGCAAAGGTAACATCGCTTAGAGTCAGAGAACAGGACAATATCCCTGTTCAAATGTTAGAGAGCAGACCACATGTTACAGTCAGATGTCAGGCTAGAACAGCTGCTACAGTCAGCCAACAGAACAATACCCATGTCATCTCAGGGCACGGGACAATAGCTTTATTATAGTCAAGGGTAGGCTGAGGGTGGGCTAACAGCCCTCTTACAGACAGAATGCTGGACAACAGCCTGTTTCAGGAGGCAGGCAGCCCCGTGTCTTCAAGAGAGCATAGTAACAGCCCCTGCTATAGACAGAAAGCAGGACAGTACCCACTAATCACCATTGGAGAGTAGGGCCACACTTCTAATTTAGGTAGAGGCAAGGCTACAGTCCCTGGTAGAGGTTCAGGGCTTGGCACCATCTCCTGCAATAGGTGGGAGACAGAACAAACATATGTGCCCAGACACCCAGGTGCAGCCAGCAGACCGTCAGTACTTTCTGTTATTGGCAGGAGGCAAGAACTTCACCTCGTTACCAGTAGCAGTCTGGCCAAGAATTTCCATTTCACCTGGGGCCAGGCTGAGGGTGGCACCCATCATAGGCTAAGGACCAGGTCACCAGTGATGTGAGGAACTCCAGGTGGCTATATTAGGCCCAAGAACTGGGCCTTGACCCCACTGGGAGGAAAGTGTAAATGCGTCACTGTCTGAGCCAGCGGGTGGGGGGAGGGAGCCCACAGAGCATTGTTGGGGTTTGTGAGGTGGAAGCCGATGCTGTGTGCACCTCAGCTGCAGAGGGAAGGCAGGGCAGGAAATGGGTGGGGGGAAGAGGAAGCCTGAGTTGGAAAGTCAGACAAAGAGGGTCACACAGAAACAAAGGCTGAGAGAAACAAACTAAAAAACCTACAGAGTGACACAGAGCCCAGAGCTGGGGCTGCAGGGCTGGTGCAGGGCCCAGCTGTCCTTGCATTGTCAACCTGAACACCACACAGTCCATTTCCGGGCTTAGCACAAGAGTAATAAGATTGCTGGTGATAGTAGTAAGTGCTTACTGTGCACTATCTCACTTAAGGCATATCCAGCTACCTGTGGAGCGAGAATTAGCATCTCCATTGTAGAGGTGAGGAAACAGATTCAGGGGTTAAGGGACCTCCTCAAGATCTGTAACTGGAGCACTGCTTTGAACCCAGGTCTACCAGATTCTGCATTCTATAGCAGCCCAGTTTACCTAAGCCACCTCCCATGGGGATGACTTAGGATTTTAAGTTCTTTCCTGCTCTGGTCTTTTTTTTTGGAACAGGGTCTCTCTCTATTGCCCGGGCAAGAGTGCAGTGGCGTCATCATAGCTCACTACAACCTCCAACTCCTGGGCTCAAGTGATCCTCCTGCCTCAGTTCCAGAGGCTGGGACTACATGTGCACACCACCACCCACGGCTAATTAAAAAAAAAAAAAAATTGTAGAGATGGGGTCGTGCTATGTTACCCAGGCTGGTCTCCAACTCCTGGTCTCAAGTGATCCTTCCAGCTCAGCCTCCCAAAGTGCTGGGATTACAGGCGTGAGCCACCGCGCCCAGCCCCCACTCTGGTCTTGGAAAGACAGAGAGACAGGGCCGGAGCTATGGGGGAGGTGGGGATGCATCAGTCCATCTCCACCCCCAACACGAGCCATCTCTCCTGCAGTGGGCCAAGGTGGTCCCAGCAATAGACAGACAGACAGCGGCCTTGGGCCTGAATAAACGACTGCAGAGACCTTGATGGGGAGCACAGAGGGCGTTTATTGAGGAGCTTGGGGGTCTGAGCTCCTCTCCTTCTCTCTCACCAGCTAAGGCAGCAGGGGTGACAGGATGGTGGGGCTTTGCGCTCCTGGGACTCAGTTCTCAGAGACCTGAGTGTTCCCCGCTTCCCCACCAGGTGCTGACGCCTCTGGGGCACCCCTTCCTTCCCTCTCCCTAGGCAGGCCGGGGAAGCGGCAGGCGGTGGCCCTGGAGGCCAGCTTAGCAGGTGTCCCTCAGCAGAGGGTGAAGCGCCGGGCGCTGATGTTCATGCGCGTGAGGCCCAGGTGCCGCAGCGGCGGGGCCAGGGCCAGGCAGGCCCCAGGCTCCAGCTCCAGCTCCAGCTCGGCTTCATCCAGCAGCTCCTGGTGCAGGTGACAGGCTTGGTCCATCTTCAGCCGGTGCAGCTGGGCCCGCAGCCGCAGCAGCTGCCCCGCCAGCTGCCGGTCCTGAGCCTGCATCTCCCGCTGCGGCCGAGAGGGGGCGTGAGCCTGCCGGGCCGGCCCTCAGCCTCGCTCCCTTCCTCCCTTTCTGTGAACAAGGGCCTTTGCGCCGGCTGTGCCCTCCCCAGTCCCCTCTCACCTCAGCTGGATGCTTCCCCTCGCTCAGATCTTGCTCCACACTGGTAGTTCTCAAACCGAGCTAAGGAGCCATTATTAAGCAAATACAGATCAACTAAGCAGAGTCTCCAAGTTGGAGCCTAGACATCTTTATATTTGCACATGTTGGGTTGACAGCCACCTATTTAACCCTCAGCTCTTCAGATTCTGCCCACAGCATGGTCAATGCCTCCTTTTGTACTTTACTGTATCTTTGGGGTATAGCAATTCCCAAAGTAGGGCAGGCCATGTCTTTTCCCACCTATAACAGTGGCCCCCCAAGGACAGGGCTCTGTCTGCCTCCTGAGCCACAGGAGCACTAGGTCAGTATATAGGATGGCATCCTTCTTCAGCAAGGCTCCCCAGATGAAACACTGGACACATCCATTCCCGGCTCCTCAGCCCCAGGACATAGGAGCCAGCAGTTGCTGGAGGTGGGGTTCATTCCCATCCCCTCCCCACACCCACGATTGACCTGAAGGCCCTGTGCAAGGCTGCCCACCCCACCAGACTCACCAGCTCCTGTCGGAGCCACTCAAGAGCAGAGTCCATGGAATTGAAGCCACAGATGGCCCCAGGTCCCCCTGGCCCAGGTTTGGCTTGGGCCCTACGCCAGGCCTGGCTCTGGACCCGGGCTGTCCACTCCAGGTATGAGGGCCGCCGAGTCTGCAGCTGCAGCTTGGCCGTCAGTGCCTTCACGGAGTCCAGGCTCTCCTCCTCCTCCTCCTCTTCATCTTCTTCACCCATTGCCTGGAATTTCAGTGGCCCCAGGGACATGGTGGGTTTGAGGTGAATGACAGGGCAGGGCTGCCACTCTGGGATTATGGAAAGGCTAGCAATATTGCCCAGAGACAAGTGGCAGAAGCTGGCTGGCTCACACCTGTAATTCTAGCACTCTTGGAGGCCGAGGTGGTAGGATTGCTTGAGGTCAGGAGTTTGAGAACAGCCTGAGCTAGAGACCCCGTCTCTACAAAAAATAGAAAAATTAGCCGGGCGTGGTGGCACGCACCTGTAGTCTCCCAGCTACTCTGGAGGCTGAGGCAGGAGGATCCCCTTGAACCCAGGAGTTTGAGGTTGCAGTGAGCTATGATAATGCCACTGCACTCTAGCCTGAGTGACCAAGCAAGACTCTGTCTCAAAAAACAAAACAAAACAAAACAAAAAAATTGTGGCAGAAGCTGAGGGTGAAAATCGTGTGCTAGGCAGTGTGTGATGGAGAATGTTCAAGGTGGGCTAGGGAGGCTGAGTGTGCCAGGGTGAGTGAGCAGATGGCTGTGTGAAGCCAAGTGTGCAAGGGCTGGAATTTTCCTGGACTGCTAACCCAGGAGCCACGTGATGCCCATCCGGGTGGGGGCAGGAGGAGCCCTGCTCCTCTGGCCCCTTGGATGAATTTTATTGTCTTTGCCCAGAAGGAGACACCCAGTTCCCAGAAAGGAAGTTGCTCCAGGATGAGAAAAGCATCATTCACACCAGAGTCTTGGCCCTTCTCCCAAGATCCAAGTTAAGGGAGTTGAGAGGTGAGAGGAGGCTGACTAGCTGCTCCCCGTCCTTACTCAGGACACCAGTCCTTTAGCAAAGGCATGGCATCAGAGCCCTGGCTTGGGAGTCAGGAGACCTGGGTTCAAACTAGTGCTGGCTCTGTGGAACCTTGGGCAAGTCACTCACCTTCTCTGAGCTCCGTTGGGACAGATCAACAGATCAAGGACTTCAGGCTATACTCTAAGGAACCTTAGGTCCCCCGGAAATCCCTCAAAGGGCTGCCTGTAGAGGGGGGAAGAACAGAGCTGTGGATGGTTCCTCATCCTCCTCCCTCTCTCTGCCCCTCCCCAGGCTTCAACCAGAGCAGTTCCCTTTTTTAAACTTTGTATTGAAATATGACATATACACAGAAAAATGCACATATCATAAATGCATGTCTTGATGAATTCTCTTAAACTGAACACACCTATGTAACCAGCACCCAGTATCAAGCAACAGTATTACCAGCACTCAGGAAGCCTCCTGTGGGCTCCTGGCCTGTCACTACTTTCCTAAGGGTAACACTACCCTCATTTCTGACAGCATAGATTAGCTCTGCCTGTTTGTATACTTCCCAGTGGTTCTCAAACTTTAGCATGCATCAGAATCACCTGGAAAGCTTGCTAAGATCAGAGTTCTGCTTCAGTCTGTATGGGATGGGGCCTGATAATTTGCATTTCTACCAAATTCTCATCCCAGCTGCTGCTGCTGGTCTGGAATTTTACAATTTGTACTCTTTCGTATCTGATTTCTTTCATAGAGCAGTTCCAATTTTATGTTTATATTATGGGGGCCCACCTATGATTTTATTTTTTTCATTTGAAAGTCTGGAACCTAGTGGACCAGAAGGCCCTTTGAAGGGAAGGGTTGGTCTTATTCCTCTCAGTAACCAGCACCAGGCACGGTGTTTAAGAAATGAAAAAATAATTAGGAGAACGGATGAATGGATGAGTCCTCCAGTAAATTAGTTTAACCTCCTACTGTAATTTTACCAGCTTACTTGTGTCTCTTCCCAGACTGAAAACCCTGTGAATAGAACTTCCCACCATCCCTGGGTCCCAACACCAAACACAGCTCACAGTATGGGCAATGTATACTTGGTGAAAGGGTGGAGTCACAGAGGATGGGGTTCTTGAGGGCAGGACTCAGTTAGAAGTGGCCAGCACAGAGGGCGCCCACAGGCAGAGACTTCCAGCTGTGGAGGGGGAGGGGCGGCAGCTACACAGCTGCTTGCATTTAAGGTGGACCAAGGGATTTCCCCCACCCAGCCTCATATATGGGAGGAAGCAGGAAGTTCCCAGTTTCACACCCACACTTTCCAGCCCTTCCACCGGGGTACAGGGGAAGAGATGGTTATTTTTCTTTGTTTTTTGAGTCAGCGGTAGTGCTAGCACTCAGGGCTTTAAAAAACAAAAATATTGAGTGTTTCCTGTGACCCAGGCATGGGGTTAAGGGCTTTAGGCAAGATTATTCTCCCCATTTTACAGATGATGAAATTGAGGTTTCCTTATAAGAGGCTCTGGCAAGGCACCTTGCTAAGAGATACTGGCAGTATGAGGGGAGAATTCCGGGGAAACTCTGAGATCCCTTCCTCTGAGGGGCCTCCTTAACAGCTGTCCGGCCGGTGTCGCCAGCTGCCCAGCCAGTTCCTGTCCCTTTCGGAGCCCGCGCCTGCCCCGCCTGCCCCGCCCGACGCTCCCGGAGTCTGTCCTCTTGCAGGCCCCAAGTCCCCTACTGGCGGAATGGAGTTCTCGGAGCTGATCCGTACTGGCAGGGCCCAAGCACAGCTCCTGCGGGGCCCGGAGGCGCCCCCGCTGCGCGGCACGCTGTGCGTCACCGGCCACCACCTGCTGCTGTCTCCCGAGCCTCAGTCGACTCCAGACCTCTGGCTGCTGCTGTTGCGTAGTGTGGACTCTATCGAGAAGCGGTTAGACGTGGCGGGGGCGTCCCCGGAGTAGGGGAGCGCGCGGCTCAGCGGGGAGAGGGGGAAGGGCAAGTGCAGTTGGAGCTGGCGCTTTCCTGCATAGCATCCAGTCCTATGAAACTCGTTTCCCTTCCTCTGGTGGGGGGGCGGGGGACACTGAAGCTAGGCCCGTCCATCCCCAGGGTTGCGGGTGACTCGGGCACCATCACGCTGCGCTGTAAGGACCTGCGGGTGCTACAGCTGGAAATAGAGGGCGTGGAAGCGACGCTGGACATCGCCCGCTCCATCGAGGTATGCTGAGAGCGTACCCGAAGCCCTTAAGCTACGCCTATCCCTTATAGAGGGAAGTATAATAAAAAGGCGCTACTGTGCAAAGGAGCTCTGCATCCACTGGTATCGCAGGGCACGCCTAAATGGCAGGGGCTGCAGGGTGGCCTGAGGTACGTGGAGAGGCTGCGAAGTGGAGCGGCTGGAAAGGACACGGGTGACAATTCCGACCTTCCCCAGAGCCCCCGACTTCCTTCCCCAGGCGCTGTCCTCCCTGGAATCGGTCATCACGTCCTTTCCGTTCTTCTACCGTCCCAAGGGCCTGAGATTGGGCGACGCCTGGCACTTCCTCCCGCCCGAACGCTACTACAAGCGAGTAGCTCGCGAGGTGGTCGCGGTCGTGGGGGCTTGGGGATGTGGAAACGCCGGGCCTGGAAGGGGCGTGGAGACAGGGCACTCACTGGGTCCCCTAAACCTGGCCTTCGCCCCTCCCTGCGCCTCAGACCGACGCGTGGCGACTGAGCGAGGTGAACGAGGACTTCAGCTTGTGCCCCAGTTACCCGCGTGCCGTGATCGTGCCTCGCGCAGTGGACGACGATGCCCTGGCTCGCAGCGCCCGCTTCCGCCAGGGAGGCCGCTTCCCTGTGCTCAGCTACCACCACGCTCCCAGCCGAACCGTGAGCCCCGCCCCATCCTGGCTCCGCCCCCTCCGCTCAGTCCCGCCTTCACCGACTCTGGCCCCGCCCCTACCGCATTTTGGGGTCTCACCTTTCTCTGGCCAGGCTCCCGGCGACTGTGGGCCACTTGAAGCTTAGTTCCTTCTTTGTCAACCCAGGACTTACCCACGGTGTGTTCACAGGGTCCCTTCCTACCCTGGCCACAGCACTCACTGACCAGTCCAAAGCCTGGAGAGTTCCACCCCTATGGTCTCCGTGCTCCGGCTCGCCCCTGCCAGCTCTAGCCTGGCTCCTGTGTGTAGACCTGGCCTATGGGCTCCCGAGGCTGGGTGGGCACACTTCTGGAGCTGAGTCCCTGTCCGCAGGTTCTGTTACGCTCCAGCCAGCCTCTGACCGGTCCCCAAAAGAGGCGCTGTGCTGAGGATGAGGAGCTGCTGCAAGCTGTGCTGGCGGGGGCTCGCCCCGGGGCCCGGGGCTTCATCCTGGACACACGCTCGGCCCAGGCTGCGAAACAGGCCCGCATGACCGGCGGCGGCACGGAGGCCAAGGCGGCTTACCCTGGCTGGAAACGGCTGCACCGGCCCCTGGAGAGGTAAGGGGCCTCCCATGCTCCCCGGGCTCTCTCCTGCAGGACTCTATGAATGTGTGTGTGTGTGAGGGGGAGTCTTCCAGGAGTCTTGAAGACTGCTAGGCCTTTCCTGTCGGCCATCCCTCCAGGTGGGCATGCCCACTGACACATCGCCACTGAGAGAGCTCAATACTCTCTAGGCACCCCAACTTTGCCTGGAAAGAAAAGGCACCTCTTTACATTAAACTGAAATTTATCTTCCTGGAACAACCTTCCTACACGCACACACACACCCTCCCTGAGGGCTGTGCCTGCACAGATGTATCTGTTCCCTCTGTCTCCAGGTGATGGTAAGTGCCAAGAGGAGGTCCTGAGGGAGTTTTTGTGGACTGCTTCCCTATCCAAAATACACAACTGTTCATTCATTTATTTATCCAGCATTGAGCAAAGGGGCTGCCATGGTGACTAGCCCAGACATGACAGAGATCAGCAGTAAATGGGCAGTCAGAACCCACTGAGATAAGTAGCAACACAGAGGAGGTGCCCCTCTGTTAGTGAGTGACTTCAGGTAATCCATATGTTCCCCTGAGAATAGGATGCTTTAGCTGAGAGCCGAAAGAGGGGGGAGTTAGCCAGAAGGAGGAAGGGCACTCCAGATGGAGGGAACTGCAGGTATATAGGTGCAGAGAGTGCTGGTTATTTGTCCTGTTTGGGGAACTGCAAGTTCAGTAGTTCCCCCTTTATCCCCGGGGGATGTGCTTTGAGAGACCCCCAGTGGATGCCTGAAACCTCAGAGAGTACCAAATTCTATATATACTATATTTTTCCTATACATACATACCTATGGTAAAGTTTAATTTATAAATTAGGCACAGTAAGAGATTAACAATAATCAAATATAACAATTATAACAATATACTGTAATAAAGTTGTGTGAATGCAGTCGCTCTCTCTCAAAATATCATATTGTACTGTACTCACCCTTCCTCTTGGGATGATGTGAGAAAACACAGTGCCTACATGATGAGATGAAGTGAGGGGAATGGCTGAGGCACTGTGACGTGGAGTTAGGCTGCTATTGACCTTGAACACAAACTCTGTGATACGGCCAGTTGCTCTGACAACTGAGACAGCTACTAAGTGACTAACAGGCTAGTGGTATATAGAGTGTGGATGTGCTGGACAAAGGGATGATTCATGTCCTGAGTAGGATGAACAGGATGGCTCAAGATTTCATCACGCTACTCAGAACAGCATACAATTTAAAACTTATGAATTGTTTATTTTGGGAATTTTCCATTTAATATTTTTGGACTACCATTGACCATGGGTAACTGAAACCTCAGAAAGTGAAACCATGGACTGGGAGACTACTGTACTTCAGTATGATGGGAGTATAGAGCATGAAGTGGGAGTAGAGCCAGATGAAGCTAGAAGGATGAGGGGCCAGAGCAAAGGTCTTGAATGCCATGACTATGAGCTTAGACTTTATCCTGAAGGCAGTGGGGAGCCACTGAAGGCTTATTAAACAGGACTGAAAAGTCTGCATTAGATTTTCTGGCAGGAGCTCACAAGTGACCTTGAGCAGAGCAGATTCTGGAAGGTAGGAGCAGATGCTGAATTCCAAGAGTGTTGTGTTTCTCATGTCAGACAAGGGCTCCGCAGGGCGTACTATGTTGCTCTCATCAGATTGGGGTAATTCAAGGGTATTGTGACACTTACATCAAATTGGGGTTTCCCCAGGCATTCTGTGTTTCCCCAGAGGGCTGTGTGACCCCTCCCCAGGTAATGCTTAACAGCCTAGGTCTGCCCAAAGGGTCTTGGGTCCTTCCCATTAGACTGGGGAATCCTCAAAGTTACCTAATCATTTCCATCAGATTAGGAGCTCACAGTGGGTTCTATGCTCCATGAGACTGGGCTCCTCAAAGAGTCCTGTGTCCCTCTTATCAGATGGGCTTCTCAGAGGGTTCTATGTCTCCCTCATTGGTCTGGAGCACTTGCTCCCAGATTATGCTCACCAAGAGCTTTGGCTGGGGGAAGGATGACCAGACTCCCACTTGTCCAGGGGGCGGCCCCTACAAGAGAGTTTTGTGCGCCTGGTGGAGGCCTGTGGGGACCCAGAGCAGAGCATGGACCGCTGGCTTAGTCGGCTGGAGGGCTGCCGCTGGCTGGCACACGTGAAGGAAGCACTGAGCACTGCCTGCCTGGCAGCCCAGGGCATGGAGAGGTAAGGCCCCTACCCTATGAGACAGGGAATGGGGCGGGACAGGCAGGACTCTCAACCCCTGGGCACAAAACTGTGACTCAGTAAGCAAATACAGGCTAGAACTGGGCCCATTCTATTCCTGGCCTAGCCACCCCAGGCAGGGGACTTGGCCACTGTTGATGAGCACTGGGCCCACAGGGAAGGGGCCTGCATCCTGGTGCATGGGGCTGAAGGCACAGATAGCACCTTACTCGTGACTTCACTGGCCCAACTCATCCTGGACCCCTTGAGCAGGACCATGGCTGGATTCCAGGAACTGATAGAGCGGGAGTGGATCCAGGTAAGTGACCACCCAACCCCGGCCCTACCCCTCCATCCAGAAACCCTGCTTCCTTGCGCCCATGGCTCTGCCCCCTCCCCAGGCCGGTCACCCCTTCCAGCTGCGCTGTGCCCACTCAGCCTTCTGCCACGCCCGCCCCAAGCAGGAGGCACCTGCCTTTCTCCTCTTCCTGGACTGCGTGTGGCAGCTGGGCCGCCAGTTCCCGCTGTCCCTGGAGTTTGGGGAGGGGCTGCTGTTGGCGCTGTTTGAGCACGCCTATGCCTCCCCCTTTGGCACCTTCCTCTGCAACAGCGAAAAGGAGAGGTGAGCTAAGGAGGTGTGAAGGTGGGGCAGGGGCAGGCACGGGAAAGGGTCAGAGAACTGCTGCAGCAGCACCTTACTTCCTTAGGAGCCATCTTTCCTTTCCTAGTTTCTCTTTTAGAAAACTCTTGCATGTCCTCCCCTTCCTTCTAAATCTCATACTTCCTCCTAACTTCTGCAAACCCAGAAAGAGAGAGGTCCAAGGCCAATCCTTCGGGCCTCCCCACTCTGTCCATAGCCAAGAGCAAGTGCACCCCTGCCTTGACAACATGGACTAAAGGGGAAAGTTGCTGAAAAAGTATATTATTTCTGGGGCCCTGTCCGCTTTGGTTGATTCTCTTGAAGCAATAGAATGAAGGTTGAAAGCAGAGTCAAATTATTTGGGCTGAAATTCCGACTCCACCACTCCCCTCCTAGGCAATCATGGTAAACCTATCCGAGCCTGTCTCCTCATCAGTAGCATGGAGGGGAGAATAGTCGCCATAATCTATAGGGGGGATGTGAGGATTAACTGAGCTAAAGCATGGGAAGTGTTTAGCACTGTGCCTGACACACGGTAGGCACACAAGAAGGGGTAGTTGTTTATTATTTGGCTGGCTTATTGCATATGCTCCCAGGCAGCCCCATAAAACATCTTTGTCTCATCAGACCAAGACAGGGGAAGTGTTCCCTCTTCTCCAACAGTGCTTAGTTATCTTGTTGCCCAGTTCTCCCTGACACCCCATCTTGTTCACTAACTCCACTAGTCCTGGGTCATCCAGGCTAGAAAACTGTCATCTGTATTTATCTCCCTTTCCCCATCTTCGTCTTTAGCCTTTCTCTTAAAAATGTCTGAGCTTGGTCCTCTCCTGCCAGAGGCCCCTCCTCCAGCCCACACCCAGACTCTTGTTTCTTTCCATCTGGACCCTGCAGCAGCCCCCTCACTGCCCTTCACATCTCCACGTTCATCATTTTCAGAAAACGGTCCAACCTACTAATATTCATATTGGGCCGTTTCCCACTTTGCTTTTGCTCGTGTAGTTCCTCCCCCATGTTGCCATGTCTTTGTACACCCAGTGCCCCAGGCCTGATAGACCCAGCTCAAATACCACATTCTTAGTTAGCCTTCCCTGACACTTACGCAAAGCTAAATTGGTTTCTCTCTCTAAATAGAATGCCTTATGAAATAGGATTTTGTCTGGTTCCTCTTTAACTCTAGTGCCCGATACAAGATCTGACTGGCAGTAGTGTTTGCCCCAGAGTAGCTGTCACCCTAACCAGGGCCACCCACCCAGACTCCCAGAAAGCATAGGTGGGGCTAGAAATTCACTCCCTCACTCTCTACAGATGCCTCTGTGAAGTGAGGACTCGAACGCACTCCCTGTGGTCTGGGCTCAACCAGCCAAAGGAGCAACGAAAACTCCGGAACCCACTCTATGTCCTCAATCCCTTGGCCATCTGGCCCTCTGTGGAGCCCCAAAGCCTGCGGCTGTGGCAAGGTAAGCTCCCCACGTTCTCCCCTGGGGAGTTTTCCCCTCTGCTCAGCTTTCTTACCTGTCTTCTTCCTCCTCAGGCCTGTTTCTGCGCTGGACCCACCCACCTGAGCCTGCAGAGGTAGCATGGGAGAAGGTGTGGCAAATAGTGACAGAAAGGGAGGAGACAGAAGGCTCTCAGCCAACAGCTTCAGCCTGAGCCCTAACCCTAGCACTGGCTCCTTAGGCAGTGGGTGAAACGTTCCTGAAACTTCTCCAGGCCCCTTGGGACCTTTAAACTTTGGACGAGGGTACCTGCAACTCAGGCTAGCCCACAATACTCACGTTCCAAGTTTGCAGCATCCAAAGTGTAGGGAGGTCTAAATAATAAAGGTATTCATGATTGGCATCAACCTGCTGGGGTGTCAGTGAGAAGGCAAAATGATGAGACAGACCCCACAAAATATCTGGCCAGAAACTATTTATTACCAAATCAATTTATTTCTCAGAGTCCAAAACTTTCTGTGAGCAGCCTCCCTGGCCTGGATGGAGATCCAGCTTCTTAAGCCTCAAACTCAAATTCAAAGTACTGTGGGTCGAAGTAGTGGATGCGGACATAACCATCTTCTCCACCGCTGCTGTAGCTGGAAAAAAACAGCCAGGGATGAGTCAGACGCCTGCTCCGGGACAGGCGGGCCTGAGGGGCAGGGCATGA
Organism: Daubentonia madagascariensis; assembly: GCA_023783475.1. Lineage (NCBI taxonomy): Eukaryota > Metazoa > Chordata > Mammalia > Primates > Daubentoniidae > Daubentonia > Daubentonia madagascariensis. Next base: position 6,210,522 of record JAKFHU010000117.1, read on the forward strand.
GAAAGGCAGACAGCCGGCCCAGGCTTAGCTTGGCTCACTTCGCTGGGGCCCTACCTCTTGCCATCAGGATGGAAGGCAACACTGTTGATAGGTCCAAAGTGACCCTTGACTCTTCCAAACTCTTCCTCAAAGGCCAAATGGAAGAACCTAGAGGAGAGTGGGGAAAGCAGGCACATAATTCCCTCTGCACACCTTCTGAAACACTTCGGAGGTAGCACTCCCCAAAGGCAAACTACCTACCAAAAATAAAGCAGGAATATTGAGATAAGGGGACAATACAAACAACAGAAGATGAAGTCAGGGGAAGACTGGATCCAAATGTCTGCCTGAATACATAGCTAACACTTATTGAGTGCCTACTATGTGCTGGGCAGTGCTTTTAAGAGCTTAACAAATATTAACTCATTTATTTAATCTGCACGATTTTATGAGGTAAGTATGTTATCACTGTCCCGTTATATAGCAGAGGAGACATGAGCACAAACACAAGGATATGTGTAGGGCCTCAGAGTTCACGCCCTTAACTGCTGTATTACCTACTTGTCACAGGAAGGCCACAAATTTGGCTACACTTCCTAGCAGCTAATATAGTTCGTGTTCGTTATGAAAGACACACACTATGACATTTCAATTTGGAAGCACTCTCTCCCCCTTTACCTGGCCTCAAACTTGCCAATCCTGGTGGAGGTTGTGGTCACATCCATGGCTTCCTGACCACCACCCAGCACCACCTGAAGGGAAAAAAAAAGTCTAGATGGACCTAAAGGGCAGCCAAGTCCATTTTCTGTTTTTTCCCCCTGCCCTACACATTTTTAATATCTCCCACATAACAATGGGAGGATGCCAAAGGCAAGGGATGAACAGATACTTCAGCCTCCTCCTGCCCAGTTCCCTGGGGCTACCCAATCTTTTAGCCTTCTTGCTGCTCTGGGAGTCTCCTCTCTGCCTGACACCATTTCCCCGAAACATTCATAGTCTAACTGCCAGACAAACATCTAGATCCTGGAAGCTTTCTGAGGCTTTAGCAGGAAGCCTGGATGGGGTTCCCTTACATGGTCATAGTTGGGGGAGAGGGCAGCTGAGTTGACGGGACGTTCTGTCCGGAAAGTCTTCTGATGTTCGAGGGTTGTCGAGTCAAAGAGCTGGAGAGAGAAGGCAGGGGAGAAATCTGTAAACAGAGCCTTCTTTGGGGTGGGGGGAGCAGGGCAGGGTCAGGCAGGTTGAATGTGTGCAGCAGGAGGGTGGGAGCATCCCAGCTCCTCACCTTGGCTGTGTTGTCCTTGGATGCGGTGACAAACATGGTCATGTCCCTGGATAACTGGATGTCATTGATCTGCCGGGAGTGCTCCTTAACATTCACCAATACCTCTCCAGACTGCGGAAGGAGGAAGAGTGAGACTCTGGACGGCTCCCACCCCTACTGGCCCCACTGCTCCCCAGAAACCCAGGCACCCACATCAGAAATCTGAGACAACCTGGACTTTACCCTCTCCTCACCCCCTCTAACTAATGAGCCACCCCTAAACATCTCTTCACTCTGTCTAGTACTCCACATCCCTGTGCCTACTGGCTAGTTCAGCTCCATTCTCCAAACCATTGCCTGCAAAAGCCTTCTCAAGAGAAAATCTGATTGTCAATTACTCTTTAAAGACTCTCTCTAGCCTAGAGAAAAATCAACCTCCCGACACTTAAGGACCTTTAAAATCTAGTCCCTGTCTACCTTCCCCAAGACCACATTCTAATGGTTCCTGAAGAATCCACGTACTTCCTTAGCTCTGTACCTTAGTTTTTGTGGCTCCCTTTGCCTGTGGAATGTCCTTTCCTTCCTGCTTGAAGCTCCATTTATTCTTCATGGCTTAATGTACATGCTACCTCCCCTGTCAGACTACCTACTGCACTTGGTTAAGACCTCTATGGTAGCACAATTCACAATATGACTCATGAGCTAGCTATCTGCAAGTCTGGGGCAGGGACTGTCTGATTCACTTTGTCCTAGGAGCCCAGCACAGGGCCTGGCACTAAGTGGTGATCCTTATTAACATTCCATGAGTACCTTGTGACAAGTTTTTCAAACACGATGTTATTTGATCCTTGAAACATTTTTACAGATAAACAGGCTCAAGGAAGTTACCTTGCCCAAGATCACACAGCTGGAAAGTAGTGAAATCTTTATTTGAATCCAGCCCTTGTTCTTAACCACTGTACTATCCTGCCTCTTGTAAGGAATCATTCAGGTGGGCTCAGGCCCCACCTGGCCCCTTACCTTGGCACTATACTGGTTGAGCTCTCCACTCTCATGGCCAGCAATGATGCATTCCCCCAGGGGTCCCCAAACAGCACTGGTGATCTTGGAGTCATTGCAAGGGATCTTCATGTAGGGCTCATTGCTGTCTGTGTGGGGAAGCAAATGTCAGGCCCTGGGCTCTAGAGCTGCACCCTTCACCCCAACCCCGGCCTCAGCCCTTACCAATTTGGCTTGGATCCCGCAGGTCAAAGAAGCTCACAAAGCACTGGTAGCCCATCTGCTTGTCCGTGGAGAACATGATGATGTTGCCCCCAAAGTCAAAACCACAGGTCCGGACAGCTGAATTGGTCTTGAGTAGGGCCAACTGCTTCCCTGGGGACAGGCAGAGTCTGGGCTACCCCTTGCCCATTGCTATCATGGAGGACACTCTCCACACCGTCTAACATCATGTCTCACTGTTTCTCCTACTCCAGCAACTCCAACCCACCACTCTCCTCTTCCTCACTGCTACACCTTGGCTCAAGTCTTTGAACTTCTTCCCCATAGTCCTTCCTCAGACATCCTGCTAATGTGGCACTGCTCATGTGCCATGTGCGCAAGTGCTCGTGTGCTCAAGTGCTCATGTGCTGCTAATGTGGCACTCCCCCCAGACTGTGCTCCTGCACAGCAAAGACCTGGTCTGATTTCTCTGCATGTCCCCAGTGCCCAGCATAGACCCAGCACAGAATTGGATGCCTAGTAAATATTTACTAAATGGAGCAGCTTAATAGGCTACCCTGTCTTCAGTCTCAGCTCTTCCAATGCTTCCCTGCTCCCTGACCTTGTTATAACTAAACAGACCACCACTCTTCCCTGCTCAAGGACCTCCACAGCATGCCAAGTCCTACAGAACAAAGCCAAGCTCTTGAGTTTGGCACTCAAGGCCTGTTCTGGCCCTAGCCTGCCGCTCCAGCCTCATCTCTTCCTCTGACCATCTATTTCACTCCCTTACCCCACCCCCCACCCAAGAAGCAAGAACTCCAGCCTGATCAGATGACTTGGACCTGACACCCTCCATGCTTTCATTCCTGCATGTGTCAAAGTGATGGCATCTTTCTCATCCTTCAAGCGCCAGCTCCTATGACATTTACCTTGAAAAACCTTCCCAGGCTGTTCCCATCCCCACTCCAGGCAGTCAATTGCCCCCCTCTGGCCTCCCACAGCAATCCATGCTCCCTCTAGCGTGGCTAATATCTTACTGTAATGCTCCTTTTCTCATTTGTCTTTCTTACTGTCTAGTCTCTTATTCCCTAGACTAGGAACCACCTCTGGATTTATCTCTACTTCCCCAGGACCTGTTTGCTCAAACAGGTACACTGTCATTCCTCAAAATTTGCCGAAAAAGTGAATGACCCAGGCTTACCTGTTTCACAGTCCCAGAGACGACAGCTGTTGTCAGCTGAGCCAGTGAGGACATGCTTGGTGTCCCCTGAAGAAATTGTTAAGAAATGTGACTGAGTTCACCTGAGCCCTTGTCCTCTAGGGAAGCCAACTGAATCATCTCCCTGTTTAGCCCCAAAGGACCTTTCTTCCTCTCTCTTGCCTCAGAGCATTCTAACCCCCCTACCCGGAACTGGAACTTGTCTTAAATGTTTCCCCAACCACTGAAGAGACTGGGGAGTAGGAGGTATTGTTCCCTAGGCCCACAATAGCATCCCAAACTCCCAACTTCCAACTCAGCCTCTCCATTGCTGGCAGACCCTGGAGCATAGACTCAGATCAAGAACAAGGATACAGTCAGCGTCCACACACCACACAGCTCCAGTATGGCCCATGTAGGTGCCCAGCCTCTCACCGTTCACAGAGTACCATACATTGACGATCTGGAGGAGTCAACGACATGATGGTACCCATCCCGGTAAGAGCAATGGCCTCCCACTTTGCCCCAGGAACCCTCAGCAACCTCTAGCCAGGCCAATTCTGCCCTCTCCTGTTCATCTCTTGGGAAACGGCAGGGAGCTGGTAAAAAGACCAACTCCTGGATTCTCCTCCCTTCTTGAAGGTAAACAGCAGGGGAATCATGAGGCTTGCAAAAGCACCCTCATTTGCCACTCCCAGCCTTCCCATGGACTCCTAATCTCTTAAATTAAAAGGTTAAGTTGAGCTCCAGTCCAGAAAAACAGTAGCTTTGATTTCCTGTCAAAGTAGGGACGGTTGGTAGTAGGGAAGTCTGGCTTCCAGTGCCTGCTCTGCCACTGTCCCACTCTATGATCTCAAATACAGTGCTTCTTCCCACTGAACTTCAGTTTCCCCATCTTGAAAACGGCTGGGACAATAATGCCTTCTTCAAAGGGGAGCTGTACAGCCAATAAAATGATGTCTAAAGAATTTAAAGTATAAGCGACTAATATTAATTAGGCACTCACCTGCACCAAGTACTGTGCTAAGCTCCTTGCATGAATGATTTCATTTAATGCTAAAAACAACCTCATAAGAGAGGTACTATAAGTACCTATATTTTATAAAAAGAGAAACTTGAAGTTCAGAAAGGTTAAATAACATACTCAAAGTCACCCTGCTAAAAGATGGAGGAGTGAGGATTCAAATCAGGTGTGTTTGACTTCAGAGCCCCCACTTTTAACCACTAGTTAACGTCCTCCGTGTGGAGGTGCCTATGTGAGGGACTATTTGCGCTGAGTAGCAGGGTGGTACTGCCTGAAATGAGACTAAGGACACCCTCATTAAGTCCCCTGTGTCTTAATGACACATCTTCCCAAATCAGCTTTCCCCTACTAGAGGTGGTCTGTTCTCCCACCCTGGTAGAATGATTTAGTTCTTCCCCCGAATGGTCTCGTCTCGGTCCCCTGAGCAAGCTGACCCTCATCCCCATCCCCTTTCCACAGTGGTCTCTTGCTTTTCTTCTCCCCGGCTACTTCCTTCTACCAACAATGAAGTTCTTTCCCACCTTTCCCGGTAGAATACTCTCACCGACCTACCCCTGGTAGGTCTCTCCCTACTTCTCAGAAAGGGGCGTTCCTTGGTTCCCCTCTGGCGGCAAAACTGGCTTGTGCACCCAACGTCCTGACAGAACGAACTCGACCCTCCCGGCCCCCTCCGCATGATCCCGCCCACCCTCCGGCCGACGCTCACAGGGTCCTTGGCCACGGTGAAGAGCAGGTCTCCCTCGCGGTTATACTTAATCTGCGTAATGGACCGCTCATGGCCCTGCAGCAGGATCGGCTTCTATAGGGGCGGGACGGGAGAGTCAGTGCCCGGAATCGGGCCCCTGCCCCAGTCCACAACCCCCACCGCAATACCCACTACTCTGTGGAACTCACCATCCCGACGGCAGCGCTAGGAGAAGGCAACGTGAGTAGGACCGGAAGAGGCTAACGCGCCACTTCCGGATTATGGATCTCCGCCCCCTCGTTCCCGGAAGTAGAAGGGAGCGGCGTTGCCATGGCGGCGTCTCTTGGTGGGTAGCAGGCCCCGCCCCTCCATGGATTTCGCGACCCCCGCTGGGAACTCATTTCTTACTCCACCTTCACCTGCCAGCCCCGACCCCACCTACAACCCCAGACCCCGGGCTCCGGGATTCATATCCCGCGCCTCCAGGGCCTGTCCTACCGGCAAATCGCAGCTGGGGCATCGGAGAGCGAAGGAGGGAGCTGGGGGCGGCTAGCTGGGGCTAGGAGGCCAGGGGAGGACCAGGTAGGGCCTGGGGGCAGAGAAGGGCTGGGCCGGGTGGGGGGCCCTTTGGGCGTGGGGGTCAGGGTAACCCGGAATCATCCATCTGCATGCAGGGCAGGTGCTGCTTCTGGTGCTGGTGGCCGCTCTGTGGGGTGGCACGCAGCCGCTGCTGAAGCGGGCCTCTGCCGGCCTGCAGCACGTTCATGAGCCAACCTGGGCCCGGCAGTTGCTGCAGGAGATGAAGACCCTCTTCTTGAATACTGAGGTGCGTCTGTGAAAGGCCTCTCTCTTGGGGGAGTAGCCGCTAAGAATTTGGTTTCTGGAGTCAAACAGGTCTGGATCAGAATCTGGGCGCCACTACTTACTAGAAACTTTTGTCCTCTTTTAGCCTCGGTTTCATCATCTGTAAAATGGAAATTATAAGAATAACCATCTCATAGGGCAGTTGTGAGAATTAAGTGAGATGAGGCACATAAAGCACTCAGCATTGGGCTCAGTGCGATGTCTTGAGCCTGTAGTCCCAGCTACTTGGGAGGCTGAGGTGGGAGGATTGGCTGAGTCCAGCAGTTGGAGGATTCAGTGAGCTATGATCACGCCACTGCACTCTTGCCTGGGCAACACAGCAAGACCCTGTCTCTAAAAAAGAAACAAAACAGTTAGCGTTGGGTCTAGTACACACGTAATAAGTGCTTAATCCATGGCTGCTATTATTAATATTTTATTATTGTGATCCCTTCAATTATATGTGGCACCTAGTATGTTTTTAAGAGACAGGGTCTTGCTCTGTTTCCCAGGCTGGAATGCAATGGTGGGATCATAGCTCACTGCAGCCTCAAATTCCTGGGCTCAAGCGATCCTCCTGCCTCAGCCTCCCAAGTAGCTGGGACTACAGGCACGTGCTACCGTGCCCAGCTAATTTTTCCTTATTTTTTGTAGAGATGGAGCCTCACTATGTTGCCCAGGCTGGTCTTGAACTGCTGGCCTCAAGCAATCCTCCCACCTCGGCCTCCCAAAGTGCTGGGATTACAGGCGTGAGCCACCACACCTGGCCAAGACAACTGTTGTGACCCTTTCCAGAAGGAGGGCTTGAGGCTCAGATTGGCCCTGGGTAGGGGGAGGATAAAGAGGGATATGGAAAACTGCTGCCAATGTAGGCTAGTAGGAAAGACATGGACACAGCCACTTCTCAGGGCTAAGGACTGTAAGAGAGGTACAGATAATGTGCTGTTCAGAGGAGGGATGCTGGAGCTGGGGGATTTGGGGAAGGTTTCTTGGAGGGGGTGACATTGGCATTCAAGGCCTGGCAGGATGGGGAGGATGGGAACTAGCAGAGCTAGGGGAGGGGGCAGTTAGGGCAAGGGCATGGAGTTCAGTCTGTTTCCCTCTTTGCCCTGCAAGGGTCCTTCTCAGAGTGCCTAGTGTTCCCAGGGCCTTTATAACCATCCCTCCCTCCAAGGAAAAGTATGTGCTAGAAGCTCAACAAATGCAGTGCTACTCAGTCAAGCCATCACACTGACTGAAGGTTTCTCTTGTTTCTAGTACCTGATGCCCTTTCTCCTCAACCAGTGTGGCTCCCTTCTCTACTACCTCACCTTGGCATCAACAGGTCGGTCTCTGGCTTGGAACTGCTCTGCTTAGTGGCAGCGGCCACCTGGGAGAGTCATTGTGGGGAGGGAGTCTGAAACACCGTGTTCCCATCAGTGAGGGAAAGCTAACTGTCTCTGGTTCCTTCTTGGTCCTCTCTTCTCTGAGCAGTAGGGACACAGTAGGCTGGTATGTTGCCAGGCACTGGGGTTGGTTTAAACCTGGCAGTCTTGTGCAGCAGAGGAAGAAGGAAGGTTCATTTTGCTGCACCAAGTACTGGCTTTGACGTTCTTGCTTCCACTGTGTGCTACCTGCCTAACCTTGAGCAAGGCCCTCATTAGAGTCTTGGTTTTATACAATTGGCTTCATAGCATTGTGAGGATTAAATTCAATGTATGAGAAGCATCTAGCAGAGTGCTTGGCACACAGTCAGAACTCAATAAATATAGATTTCCTTTCTGTCAACATTTGTTGACTGCCCTCTACTACATCAGATACTGTGCTAGTCTTACATATTTTATTTAATTTTCATCATGACCCTGTGAAGTAGACATGATTATCTTCGTTTAGGAGATGAAGTTACAAAACTTTGGGCAACTTATTTCACCTTTTTTAAGTCCCACAGCATGTCAGTGCAGAAGGATTTAAAGCCATATTAAAGTTTATGCTCTTGAACTTTGCTATGAGAAGTCCTCCTACTGTGGTTTTGCCTCCCCTGGAGTTGCACCCAGATCCCCAGGGGACTTAGGGTCCCGAATAGCTCGGGGGAACCTATCAGAGGCCATGGGAGGGCAAGGGGATAGGACAGCCTCCAGATCTGCCACCTCAGTTCAACTAGAGTCACTTTGCTTTCATCTGGTTTACATTTTGGGCTTCTCATGAGACTTCATTTAAAGAGTTTGAAAGCCTCTGGCTTAATGAATTTGCTGTCGAGGAAGAACAGCCAGCTGACTGCAGCTACACATTTACCAAGCTTTGAGCAAACTGCAATTTTAGGATCCTATTATTTCATCACCCTCTCTGCCTCTATCCTTTAACGTCCATCCTTTCAGGCTGGGCATGGTGGCTCATGCCTGTAATCCCAGCACTTTGGGAGGCCAAGGCAGAAGGATCACTTGAGGCTGGGAGTTCGAGGCCAGCCTGGGCAAAATAGCAAGATCCCATCTCTTAAAAAAAAACACAAAACCATCCTTTTTAATAATCATAACAATAATCACTATTTATTAAGCATCTCCTTCAGCCAGGGACTGACTATACGTGCATTATCATAGTTCATCTTACAACAACCCTCCAAAGGAGATGGTATCTTGCAATCACTGTTTTATATGTGAGGAAACAGGCTCAGAGTGTTTGAATGACCTAACCAAGATTACAAAGAGAAACCTAGGTCAGCTTCACTCCCGTGCCCTTGTTCTCCCAGTGCACCATGCTGCTTCCCTCCCCCTTCTACTGTTGAAACCAGACCTTAGCAGCCATGTAGGTATGTAAAGTTAAGAAAGCAGCTCTGGGTAGGTAGGAGTGTTGTGTCCATTTCTTGGATGGGAAATGCCAGCCATGCTGGGGCCTCGGGGGGAATGAGAAGCAGGACAGTTTCCTCCTCCTCTACCTCAAGCAGGTGAGGCCTGGGGGTGCTGGGAAAGAATGTGCCAAGGAGCCAACGTGGACATCCTGGTCTGCTGGGACAGTTGGGAGTCTTGTTATAAACAAGTAACTCAGCTTCTGATTTATCCATTAGTTTCTTTTTGTGTGTGTGGTTATTTTTTCTTTTTTTTTTTTTAGTGTGATAAGAACACTTACCATGAGATCTACCCTCGTAACACATTTTAAGTGTACAATATAGTGTTGCTAACTCCATGAGTCTTCTTCAAATTTGCTTATTGGAAGTCAGTCCCTTGGAGCTTCCGACTAAGGAACAAATCCTGGGCTGTGGTTACCTTTACCAGAGGCCCAGCCCAGTGTCCTGAACAGGTATCTGTCCTCCTCCTCCTGACATTCTTTTGCCTCTTTTCTTTAACTCCATAAGGCCTGAGCATGAGCTGAAACAAAAACTAAATGTGCATCACCTGGTGTTTGTCCACATCTGTTTAGTTCACTAACGGCACAGGCTTTGGAGTCAGGTAGACCTTGGTTTGTTTTTGGTTTTTTGGGTTTTTTTAAAGACAGGGTCTCATTGTTTTGCTCAGGCTGGTCTCAAACTACTGGCCTCAAGCTATCCTCCCACCCCAGCTCTCAAGTAGCTGGGACTACAGGCACACGCCACTGCACCCGGCTCCAGACCTGGTTTAAATCCTCAATTTCCCTCAATTTATGTGACTTCTTTGAGCCTTTGTTGCCTTTATTTATGCAAAATGGTGATAATACTCTCCTTACAGTGTCGTTGTGAGAGTTAAATGAGAAATGTACACAAAGTACCTAGACTTTGTGCTTAATAAAATGGTGGCTGCGCTTGGTGTTATTGGACTCATTCTGCTGCATCCTTTGGGCTTGGGTGCCTGCCTGTCTGTCTGTCCAGAGGTCCTTGAGATCTCAGGAGTTCTTTCTGAGTGCAAAGACATTCTCACTATCAAACCAGGCTGGGCCCAGAGCTCAGAGTTCAGGCTTCATGCTGGAATCCTGAGGAAGCACTGAACTTGGAGTCAGGAGACCTTGGTTTGAGTCCTGAGACTTGCTGTGACCTCATCTGAAAAATGGGGTCTTGATACCTTTTTTTAAAGGTATGCAATGAAGGTGATGATGAAACGAAAGTGTTTTGTGCCTAGGAAGGCTTTTTATCTCAGGGATAAAAAGTATCTCAGGGATTCTTCTCATTCTGACCACCCAGATCTGACCTTAGCTGTGCCCATCTGTAACTCTCTGGCCATTGTCTTCACACTGATTGTTGGGAAGGTCCTCGGAGAAGATATTGGTGGAAAACGTAAGTCAAGCTACTGCTAGTGCGGGCCGCAGCTACTTGGGCCTTGACATACCTGGGTTAGTTCTTCCTGAGCCCACCTCCCAGGGGCGGGTAAGGAGAGGGCCTTCTCCCATCCTGCCTCTTTCCTCTGCAGCTCTCCTGCTTCCTTGTGGCCATCAGAGTTTCCTTCCCCTGGGCAGTCTGGGGACAGAGGCTGGGTGGGAATTGGGAGCAGACCCCATATGAGCCCTTCCCCCAGCTCTGTACCAGCTCCTACTGGCATGGCTGGGCTCAGGGCCCCTTGATTTCTGCCCCTTATCCCAGGAGCAGTCGCTGGCATGGTGCTCACTGTGACAGGAATTATACTCTGCGTCACAAGCTCAGTGAGCAAGACCCAGGGACAACCATCTACCCTTTGAGTAGGCCGACCCCTGCCTCCAGCTCTGCCATCTCCAGGAACCCCTGGACCGTGAGGTGCAGGCAGTGAGCAGACAGATGGACCTAGCACTTCCCACTCTGAGCCTCAGCTTCCTCATCTCTTATGGGGATAATAGCTACCTCATGGATCACAATAAGAGAACAAGAGTGAAAGGTTTTTGTAACCTTCAAGTGATGTTCAGCTGCTGGGATTTAGCACAGGAGACTTTACACTCACCCTCAGCAACTTTCACACCCAGTAGCTCTCTTCCTGTTGTCATCTCAGGCACTGGCCCAGCCACCAAGACTATGGCCTGATCTGGACTATCAAGGCGGCAGGTTTAATGGGCTGCAGAACCCCAGCTGCATGGAAAGGGCCAGCTGCAGTCTTTGAGACAGAAATGCAAATAGGAGGCATCCGGGCTCCATCACAGGGCCGTGGCAGACTGAGGGGTGGAACTGGGGGGAAGAAGGTACATCAGAGTGGCAAATGTGGGAGAGGAGCTCTCCGTCAGCTTTGCCTGTCTGACCTGTGAGGTGGGCAGATATCCTCACTGCCAGCCCCTCTTAAACAGGTAGATAAGTCTGAGCTCCAGCACTGCCTAACTCCAGCACCAGGGCAACACCTGCAAGTGGCAGCCTTCAATAAATCTGTAGTGAACACACGGGTTAGTAAGTATTCTTTTATTGTGTCAAACCTGCTCCTGTGCCCCATAAGGAAACAGCCTCCCCAGCTAGGGCTGCTCTGCTCAGGAAGGAAGGGAAGACTGGGCTGTGGGTTTAGGAACAGAAGAATGGGGAGAGGCTGAAGAGGCCACAGCTACCCTGTGAGCCCAGGGGAGGCGCTGGCTCCTCAGGGACAGGCTGCTGGAGGCTGAGGACTAAAGGCGGCTAGAGCGGTGGTCCCCAGTTCCTGTCTGGAGCTGCTGGCTTCAAGATGGCAGGCAGGGGCTGAGGCTGAGATTGCAGCCCCAGCCCCAGGCTGGTTTTCCAGGGGCAGGGCCTCTTCCACTATCTTGGCCACCCTCTGGAGGAGGTGGGAAGCCATACAGAATGGAGCCATGAGTATGTCCAGCTTCCAGCCCTCAGCCAGAAGGCCCCTGACCCCAGGGAAGGAAGTGACTTGAGAAATTAGGAACTGCTTCCTCATCTACCAAGGTAGGAAGTCGTGCTCTGAGATGTTAGGAGATCTGTGTACAGTCAGTCGCAAGGGGGAAGAACTGTTCCTGGGGCCAGGGCTGCCAGTTTCCGGCTGGGAACTCCCCCCATCCCAAAATATTGCTTCCTGATCCAATGGCTTACTTGATCCAAGGGCTCCTCTGTCTGGGTGTCTTCATCATCTGCCACTTCCTGGGCCCCTGCTGTCTCCTGCCGTGGGTGGGGAGCCCCATACACTCCCTTAACTCCTAATGAGGGAGGCAACATTGGCTGATGCCCCGTCTGAAGAGCCCTCAGCCTTCTTTCCCTTGACCTTCTCTACCAGCCCCTCCCCTCCGCGAGACTTGTTCCAAATTCCAAATTCCCCACTACCTCTGAGGATAGAGGGAGGTTGAGAGGCGGGGCTTTGGCCCCATGCCCAGCCCTTCTAAGTCCCCCTGACCGAAGTCTCATCACTTTGAGATAAGCTTTGCTTCTTTTCTTGTGACAGGCCCCGGGAAGAAGCAAGGGACTGGATAGGATATGCAGATGGGGGAGTAAGAGACAGTTGTGCTGAGGTCATGGCCAGCTCTTTGGCTGGGCATTCTGCCCCCATAGACATCCCCAGCAACAGCAGGGACCATCCCACGTCACCGTCAAAGGGTGGCTGAGAAGGACCCGGGCCCCAGGAGCCCCTCACCTGATGGGAATGAGAGAGTGGGGAGTGTGCTGCTTGGCTGACCGTCCTGCTGGGGTCTGGCATAGAAAGCAGATGGCTCAATGTGGCCTGGTTCCTTTGGAGAGGGCTGGGTTGCCTGGGCCCTGTGGCCATGGGCCTATAGAAGGGACACTTGGCTGGGACCCTGGTTCCTGGCTGTTCTTGCCTCTCCATCAGAGTGCCCCTGATGCCTGTGGGGGTTTGGGAGAGGAGATGCCATCCATCTTCCCAGCCTGCATCCTCCTTCCCTGCTACCTCTTCCCACCAGGCTGCCTCATCCAGGGACCATAGATGCCCAATGAAACCAGACTGTGTACCCCCCATCCCCATGCACACTGGCTCATCTCTTGGAAGGGCTTAGGCCTGGAATAAGTTCCCCTGGACCCTGCTATGCCATATATGCCAGTTCTCCCTCCCAGCGTCCAACCAAGCAAGACGGCATTAAGTCCTACAAATCAGAGTCCTGAAGATCAGCATTCTGCTCTGGCCCCTGCCACTCAATAACTGTGTCACCCTGAACAAATCACTTCACTCATTTGAGCTTCAGTTTTCACCTCTGGAAAATGGGGATAATCTTTCACAAGATTATTAAGAGGATGCAGTGAAATAAGGTCAGAGCCTGAGCTGGAAGAGTTGTCAGCCGGTCACTCCCCTTCCTTTCACCCCACCGTCCCCTGCATCACCTACCCCCTGCCTGTGGGGCCTGGACTTCGGGCCTGGAGGATGCCTACAATGACAGAAGGAGAGGCTGGCAGTGGACACAGAGGGCACAGAGTCAAAGCACACAGCCCTACAGGGCAGCGTCCTCTGTTCCCACCTGTTCCTCCTCCACCTCCCACATACGTACCAGCAGCCCCGGGGCAGGGAGGGGCTGGGCACCAGCAGCTCCAGATAGGGGAGGGCCTTGAACTCATCCTCTCCGACAGCCACATAGTAGTGGCCACTCACCAGAGCCTCCCCTGCTGACACTGTGAGCCCCTCCAGGGTGCAGAGTCTGGGGGAGAAGAAGTGAGCAGGATAAGGGCCTGTGGACAAGATGCCTCTTCATGTTCTGCAGACTGTGAGGGGGTGGGTACAGTTATTCCAAAGTACCCTCTGGCCTCTGGCCCTCTGGGCACCAGTCACCTAGACTCTGCCCTGCCTCTGAGGGCTGGGCTGGAGGGGCCTCTCCCTCTGGCATAGGAGGAAGTCCCACTTGTGGGAACATGCTTTCCTTTTGCCTTTTCATCCTCAGGAACAGCTGAAGCCAGTGGGGAGACCCTTTCTGGGGACTTTTGGGCCTCCCCAGTCCATACTCACTTGCACACAGCCCCACTCGGCAACTTGGCCTTCTCAGTCAGGAGCTTCAGTATGGTTTCCCAGTCCTGGCTGGCAGCCCGGGACAGCTTCAGACTAAATGGAGGACTTACCAGGTCCCCATTCCTGAACACACTGAGACAAAAGAGCAGCCTGGTAATGGGGAGGGTCCCCCAGACTACCTACATGTGAGAGGAAGAACGGTGGCAGAGGGGCCAGCAGATGGTCCAAGAACCATTGCACTGGTCTGTTTTCACCCATCAAGCACGTTGGACTTTTAATATTCACACCAGTAACCAAGGGCTCCTAGAACAAACCCACCGCCATCTTCTTGGTCTCCCTGAAACAAAAATCTGTACCCCTGCTCCCGACATTGGCACTCACTGGATACAGGAGGGGGCACCTGCAGGCAGCCCCTGTCCAAGGGCCCCATCACACAGGCAGCGAGTCACAGGAAGACCCTGAAACCCAAGTCAGGCACCCAAATCAGGAGAGCTTTGAGGCCTTTGGTTAGGGGTGGGTCAGTCCAAGCTGTGTGGGGCGAGGGGGCAGGAACCAGACTGGGGCAGGAGAGGGGACAAGGAGGGATGTGACTGCTCACACCTTTCACCAAAGGGTGCTTTTACGTTCCCTGAGTCACATCCCTGGCTCCTATCTGTTTCACAGCTTGCTCTTTCCTTTGGGGACCACAGTCTGGAGATAAAGTGAAAGGCTGGGACAGGAGCAAAGGAGTGTCTCGAAATCCTGCACCCCAGGAAGGATAGGGGCTGGCTCCAGAGTGGGTGTGGAGAGTGTTCCCCATGGAGCTGGCAAATCCTGCTGCTTCCAGGACCCCTTACTTCCCAGACCAAATTGGGGGCAATCCTAGGAGGGGTGGGAAGACAGAGGGGCTGAGGGATGGCCTCCCCCAGGACTCACTTGCAGTCTGCAGCTCTTCCCACCTGGATCCTTCCTTCCAGGGGGAAAATAGCTGTTAAGAACAGATAGGTCACAGGTTACCTTGGGGAGCCTGAGGCCTCAGCAGCCCGGTAGTTGCCAGAGTGTGCGGCTGGGGCAGCTCACCAGGTATCCCTCCCCATTGGAATAGTCATCTCAGTCCAGAAGCAGATACTGGCACTTGAACCTGCCTTAGGATCCCTCAAGTGCTGGGTCAGTCTGGAAATCCAGACTGGGGTCTTAATACAAACCATAAAATTAAAGGTTAAGAGAAACTAGTGCACTAAGCATCCTACTATAACCCAGGAATTTTCTCATTCATGGGGTAGGTTGTTTTCTCTCCACTTTGTATGAGACTCTGAGAAGTTAAGTGACTTGCCCAAGGTCAAACAGGAAGTGACCAAGCCTAGATTCTAAATCTACCTAGCTCCCAGCCCCTTGCTCCTTACATTACAGTAAGCAACCTCAGCTGAGAGCAGAGAGGACTTGGAAGCCAGATCTGAGTTGGAAGCTCAAATGCTCCCACCTTGGAAGACAGCCCCACCCTGTAATGGGGCACGGTCCTAGCCTAACGGGAGAGTTTGGGATGCCTAAGCACAGCAGGGAGGAAGTGATGGGTGGATTTAGAGTGTTTGGTGATGGTGGTAGGTAGGGGATCCAATTGAGAAGAGCTTTTAGAAAAAGGGGCTCAACCTGGAGGAGAGTGGTCTCCTTCCCACAGGCTGGTCTTGGCTGTGCCAGGCATAAACATCGGCACCAGAGAGAATTCCATTTGAATTGCAGCTCAAATATTTGTTGTGTACTCTTAGGCAGGTTTTCAGTCTGTTTTCCCCTTCTAATGGAGGTAAAACCACCCCCTTCATAGGGTTAATCGAGAAAATGTATAAAGTGCCTGGTATGAACACAGGAAGTATGAAATGCACACCATTGCTATTGCTGTTACTGCCCTCCCCAGGCTCTTGGCCAGTCCCAGCCTACTACTCACTGCAGCTTGTGGAATCGTTCAAATCCAGCAGCCACATACTGCCCTCCGTTCTGCAAGTCTGCCAGGTCGGTGACAGGGTGGCCATGACAAGGTGTGTAGAGAGCACGCACAGCCAGTGGGGCCTGCACAGCTGAAGTCACCTCGCAGAGGAAGGCTTCCATGGTGGGGAAGCGGCGTTGAGTCACCACCAGCCGGGAGCCTGGGAAGAAGGGGTCCCCATTCCGGTACACCACTACCCTCTTGGCTGTTGAACTACCACCCGCCATGGTGTATCCTCAGTCAGAGACACAGAGCTGTTGCCAGGCAACCAAGGCAGGGCTGGGAGCAGTGCCAATCAGAAGCGGAGTCCTGCCCTCTCACCCAGGACAGCAGGGGGAGTCTCTGGCAAGAACATTTATCTGTATTCAAGGTCTCATCCAATCTGTCCTGGATGGATCCTCTCAAGGGTAGACTAGGTATCATCACTGTATGAAAAAAGATCAGGCCGGGCGCAGTGGCTCATTCCTGTAATCCTAGCACCCTGGGAGGCTGAGGTGGGAGGATCGCTTGAGGCCAGGAGTTTGAGACCAGCCTGAGCAAAAGCCAAGACCTTGTCTCTACCAAAAAAATATAAAAAATTAGCTGGGTGTGGTGGTGTGCACCTGTAGTCCCAGCTACTCAGGAGGCTTAGGAAGGAGGATCACTTGAACCCAGGAGTTTGAGGTTGCAGTGAGCTATGATGACCCACTGCACTCTAGCTGGGGCAACAGAGCAATACTCTTGTCTCAAAAAAAAAAAAAACCAAAAAACCCCTAATAAAAGACCCCAGGGCTCAGTGAGAAAAGGAGTGGCAGAGATCACAGTTAAACCCAGATGTCCCAATGCTCTCCAGAGCCTCCTTGCCACTCTGAAGCCCAAGGGCCGGGCTCAAAGGGAGTCAGCTTTGGGGGCTGTTCCCCAAGGAGGACGGCTAGATCTAGCTGGCTCTGGGGCGATGCCCCATGCCAAGAGGAAGTGAATAGGAGAGCCCAGAGTTTGTCCCAGCCAGAGGCAAAAGAAGAAAGCAGCCAGGCTCAGAATCCAAGGAAAAAAATCCTTTATTCTCTATCAAGTCTCCCACTCCACTTCCCCCAGGTAACTCCCTTTTTTTTTTTTTTCCAGAAATGTTCCCAGTAACTCCTTATCCAGAAATTTAGATTGAGCCACAGGCAGAGGATAAAAGGGTGTACTTCATCCTTCTCCCTGTACTTATGCCAGTTCTCTGCTCCAGCTTCTCCTGGCCCCACTAGCCACCAAAGGCCAGTGTGGGAGCGGGAGCGGGAGGTAGAGCTGGTACAGGGAAACAGGATGAGGTCCTGTCTTCATGGCCCTTTCACAGCATACCCCTTTGGAATCTGGTCCTCTCCTGGCTCCCCAGGGTCTAGCCGGGTGGTCCTGTTTTCCATGGCTTGCCTCTCCACCGGTCCTCTCCTGTAAGGTCAGGTTCTCAGGTGGCCTTGATCTCCATGGTAGTCCTCTGGTTTTTCCATCCTTCATGACTAGGCTCACTGGAGGTTCCACCTCTGGAGCTTCTATCACGGGGGTTCTGGCCTTTGGGAGATTTAGTCCTCCAGAGAGCCAGGCCTCTATGCTCCGGCCCTGCCAAGGTCCTATCCCAACTGATGTGGTCTTCTGAGAGGCCCAACTCTCGTGGCCTGGCTGTTTGGCAGTCAGGCTCTTTGTGGTCTAGCCCTCTGGGAAACTTCTCCTCAATATCTGGGTCCTCACAGAGTACAGGCAGTTGTGTCCTGGCCTGCCTGGAACAGTGGTCCCTAGATTTGAGGCATCTGGGGGTCCGGTCCTCCAGGAGTTTTGTCTGCTGCAGCCTGGCCCATCCAGAGGTCTGTCCTCCATCCTCTGGCCCTTTGGTGACCCTGTCCCCTGTAGCCTGGCTGTTTGATGGTGCAGGCAACTGTGGTCTAGCCCTCCTGTAGCATGGTTCTCTACACTTAGCTCCAGCAGTTTTTTGTGCAGTAGCCAGACTTTCTGAAGATTTGTGGGGTGATCTGACCCTCTGGCAGGAGTCACCTGCATGGTCTAGCTCTCCAGTGGTCCTGTCTCTATAGGACTGGTCCTTCAGTGGTGGGCTTGGTTGTGACTGGTCCCTGTCACCATCCTGTTCCCTATGGTCTGGGCACAAGCTGGGCTTGTCTCTGGTCTGGTCTGTTTCTGGGGATCTCAGTGTTTGTTTGAGAATTAGGTACTGTTGGGGGAGAGAACAGACACTGTACCAGGCAGGCCTGCTCGGGCATGGCAGGAGGTCTCTCCCTAACTCCCATCCTTGGCCCCAAATGTTCAGAAAGAGCCCCAAGTTAGTGCCTACCTCCTTACGGCTATTGATGGCCTGTTGCAGCCATAACAGTTCCATGGCCAAGTGGCTGCGGTGGTATTGGAGCTCCTGAAGCTCAGGCTGGCTGTGGAGCAGTCCTGGACCTGTGGCTTCTGTGAAGGAGGGAAGAAAGGAGGGAGAAAGCCTTAAGGGGTAGACCCTGGGAATTGGTCTAATCTTAGACCCTGGCAACCCCCCATTGGCCAACCCCACTGCCCAAACATGTGGTGTCCGCAACCAGGCAGAGGGAAGATGGAGAGGGATGAAGATCATCTAGTGCAAACCATTCACTTTTCAGATGGGGAGGCTGAGGCCCAGGGAGGGTCAGGGGCTTGCCCTAATCTTGGCAAAGAGGTACCTGGGTTCTCCATCCTTGTCGTGTCTTGGGTTTCCTCCTGGCTGGTTTTCCTGCTCTGTTCAGCCTGAAGCCTGTCATCTCTGCACAGAAGACTTCCTGGGTTTGCTAAGCTCTCTCCTGACTTCTTCAGCACCACCTCCTCCCGGATGGCCTCTTTACATGGGAAGTGGCTCCACAGTTCTTGCTCTAGATTTGCTACCCTCTCTCCTGCTTTCCGAGTCTGATGGGATTTTGCCTTCTGAGAAATCAGAGGTGTAACAGCCTCAGGGCTAAACCCTTCCAAGCATCTAACAGACAGGGTGGTGAGGATTCAGAATAGGGAAGTGAGGAGGGGAGTCTGCTGCCTCTTTCAGGGAGAAAAGCCTGGCAGCAGGAAGGGTGGGCTCTACCCTGCCCAAGTCCCTCCTTCCCTTCCCTTGTCCCCCTGGGTATTACCTCTGGGAGAAATCGGGGCCTGGGAATCCATCCCTCAGTCCACTGAATCGTGCCCAGGTCGCCTTCAACCTCTCGTACAATCGCCTCATATTCAGCTCGCAGGCTCTGGAACTGGCGTCGGACCAAGAAGCCCCGGACACAGGCCTGGTGTGGAGAAAGCGGGGAAAGCAGTTCCTTATCACTAAGGGAGGGGGTATTCTCCTGGAGAGGTCATTCCGGTGACTGCAAGAGGGGACACGGCCACGGGGAAAAGACAGATGACGCTGTGGCTGGGGCTCCGGGGGTTCAAGGGAGGATGCTGGTCTGGATCCCCTTCTCGCTTTACGGCCCTTCCAACTATTTCCCTGATCCCGCGCGAGCGTGCGGTGGGAGTGGGGGCCGCGGGGGCGCGAGTCCGTGGTCCCAGCATTCTGCAGCGCGGGAGGGCGGACCGGTATGTCCCGAGCTTGGCACGCGGGTAAGGGACTGAACACGACAGCCTCATCTTGCTGCAGGTCCCAGTACGAGACCCCATGAATCCCGCGCACCTCCCACCCGCCCGCACCTGCAGCGCCGACACCCTCCGAATCCACAGCTCCGGCTCCATCCGGGCCCCAACGGCCCCGCAGGCCTGCCGCGCGCCTGCGCAGAGCGTCTTGCGTAGGCGCCGCTCCCGAGCATGCGCAGGCGCAGGGCGGCGCCCCGCTGTCTCCAGCGCAGACCTCCTCCCGCCCGGGTAGCGAGCGTCCCCGCGACTGGCGCACCCGCGTCGCGCCACCCCCCAACTCCCAGTCCCAGAGGCGCAGAGGGCGGGCCAGCGCGGCACCTCCCAAACCAAAAGTGTCTCCGCGGGGCGCGGGGCTGTTGGCGCCCCCGCCGAGGAAGAGCGCGAAGAGGGAGGGAGGACACGCAGCCGCTTCTTGCTTTCTGGTTTATTCCATCCAGTGCCCCCCTCCCCCATAGCACCTGGGGGGCCGCGGAATACCCTCCCGAGTCCGTAAAAAGTCACAGTTTGAAAGGAATGAGAGGGGCAGCCTGGGCTGGGGTCCGACACCTACGCAGCCGACTGCTCCTCGGGCTCGGTGTTCTCGGCCAGGTGCAGCTTCTGTCTGTGCGGGTCAAGGATCGTGGCGCTCGGGACCCAGTCCTTCCTCCGCCCCTGGCTTCCCATCCCGCACAGGCGTAGTTTCCCCAGCTGTGCTTAGGGACGGCGGCGAAGGTCTCTGGGGCCGTCCGTGGCCTGAGGTTGCAGTCCCCACCTGCCCTCCTTGCCAGGTCAAAGCTGGTGGGCTCCTGAGCCAAGCTCTGGGGTGTGTTTTGGGGTGGGGGCATCCGCCCGCGCTTGTTTCTGACTGAGGACTAGATGGGAGGGTAGTCTAGATTAGTGAAAATAATTGTTCGGTGCCGAAAGGGTAAGAGGACAAGCTTCGCCATGGGTTGGTATTAGCTAAAGTGCTTGCAAAGATTTTGATTAGTAGGTGAAACGTATTCTCTGCAACCACTCTTCTCCTAATAGTTGGGAAATTCTTTCTACATTTCTCTACCTGGGCGGGGGCAGTTTGTGGCTAATTCCCACAGTAGGACTGCAAGAGTTAGGGATGTTGGTTATGTGTGAATACTGCTGGAGGGTGGTGAGGAGGAGGAAACTGACGTCATCTCTGGGACACACACACACTGTTAGGTCACTTGGAAAGGATACATAGAATTACTAAGATCTTCCAGCTGTGAACAAAGAGAGAAAGGGAGGTTTCTGTCAAGAAGAGCACCAGACCAAACCCCAGATGCTCTGCGGGGCCACCTTCTGGGGGAATTTGAGGGGCCCAGGGCTCTTGGATCCATGCACCCCCAGCTTTTCACCCAGGGCCCAGGAATGGCCTTGGGAGCATGTACCGCCCCCACCCTTGCTGCCCCAGGAACCAAAGCGCCCAGCCACGACCCACATTGCTAAGCAGCTGGTCCAGGTTGCGGTCAGCCATCGTCTTCTTCTGCTCCTCAGGCAGCCCCTCAGTGACCCCATCCTCTTCTTCATCCTCCTCCTCCTCCCCACACACATCCAGGCTGAAGTGCAGCCGGGCCAGCTTCTCCTGCATCTCGCGCACGTGCTCCAACTGCTCAAAGGAGCACTCCTTCCCTGGACAGCCCCTATCTGAGCCCTGGGAGCAAGCCTGGGACCCTGGCCCCAGACATGCCCCAGAGACCAGGCCCTCCAGCTCCACCCACAGACCCTCTCGGCCCAGGCCCCAGGACTCACCAAAGGCTTGCAGCCGGCCTGAGTGAAAATCATTGAGCAGGTTCAGTAGTCCCCCCTCCATCTCATAGACATCAGTCACCTCGGTCAGGAAGGAGTGCTGCAGGGGCGTGCCTGCAGAGCCACCCGCACCTCCAGCCAGCACTGGGCGGCACTTCTCTTTGCCTACTCTGGGTGAGGTGGACATGATCATGGTCACAGGGTGGGGGGCAGCCAGGCACCACCAGATCTTTTGTACCATCTGCCTCTGCATTAATTGATCTGCCCATCCACTCACTAACATGAATGGATGTTTGTACTTCTAGCCCTGTCCTGGCCACCAGGATTGGTAGAGGGAAGGGAGGGAGAGAGGAAGGGTGAAGGTAAGAGGTCAACAAGAAGTCTTTTTCCACTTGTAACACAGCCGGAACCATACCTGGAAGGGGACTCCTGGGTTCCCTCCCGTGACCCTGAGTGAGTCACTTGTCCTCCCTGGTCTTCAGTGAATTCAGGGACAGTTACTCCTTTATTGCCACCAGAGCTATCGTACCTTTCCCAACAATATCTTTGTCCCCCTCTTCTATTTAAAAATTGTTTTCAGTGTTCCACTGCCCTCAGGATAACGCTGAATGCCCTTGCCAACCTGGGCCTCCTTCCTCTCCAGTTGCATTTCCTACTACTCTCGCCCAGCCCTGAGCTTCAGCCACACCCCACTGTGGCTGTCCCCAGACATGCCTTTCAGGGAGGTGGTGTGCAAAGCCACAGGGAAACACAGTGGTTTTATTTGGAAGGATTGGAGAAAGAACACATTGTATTTAGTGGGAACAAACATGGACACATTACAGAGTAGAATGCAAATTCCCAGTCATTAAAGCAAATGCAACAGAAAATTTGCACCCATGTATTTTCTCACCATTTCCTGTCCCCTGACACTCCAGGGTCCAAAACCACCTGTAGTTCCCCAAACTTTTTAGGTAATATCTTTCTTCCATATTTATACCAGGTAAGCCTCTCGGCCTAGAACATTCCCTCACCAGTGTGTCCAACAGCCTTCTCTGACCCTCACTTTCCCTCCTCTGAGGCCTCGCACCACGTGATCCCAGTGACCCACCTGACTTTTTTGCCACACACTTGAGGATAGGGGCTGGGTGTGAGTCATCTCTGAGTTCTCAGGGGTCAGCTGGGGCCAGCCCCAGGGAAGGCATCAATTATTGCTTAGTAACTAAAGGCAGAAGGCCCCCCTTGCCTGCCTCCCCACGGTACTCAGCCCAGGGTTGGGGTCCCTCCCTCCTTGCCCTGCTTTTCTTCTATACCCACCTCTTGAACTTAGCCCGCTGCTTGGGGGATGGCAGATGAGGGAGTCCCAGAGCCAAGGAGCCACTGTGGCTGGTGGGCACAGGGACCCTGCGTAGTGTGCCTGGGGCCTGGGCTGGCTGGGATAGGCAGGGCTTGGGACTCCGTTTCTTCTTCTTGTCATCCATTGGGTGCTGGCTGGGCCTCAGGCCTGGGAGGGAAGCAACCCCACTGAGATACTGAGGGGGCACCCTCACCCAGCAGCTCCTGAGAGCTGCAAAGGAAGGGTCCTGGGACCTTCTAACTTATGCTCTCACACTGTCAGGGTGTCTGTCCCCTCGTCTGTACAGTAGGAGCAGGGCCAGGTGCCAGTGCCTTCTGTCCGGATCATGGATATACAGTTGAAGGACCTTCCAAGGCCCACCCTAAGTCCCCTTCTGCCTGAAAACCTAGGCCCTGCCTGAAAGGGCTGGACCAGAGCTGATTATTCTGGTGCTGCTGGGGCTTCTGGTCCCTGTGGCTAGGGGGTGGGGCTGGCAGAGGAAACATGGGGGGGACAGGGTGGATGTGAGCTGGCAGAAGCCCAGCTGAGGATTAGGGGTGTTTTAACTAAGCCCCATTGTATTTATCAACTACCTTGGCAGACGCTGACAAACACTGTCAGCATGGGAGATGACTGAGGTGCAGGTGAGGGCGCCCAGGAAGGCTCGAGTGTCAAGCAGGGGCCACCAGGGTGGGTAATTGCAGGAGAAGCCTTTGCACACGGTACAGGTTCATTGTGGTTTCCCCTAGTTAGACACTGGCATCCCTCCTCTTCCACCCATCCCCAGTGGCAAACACCAGGGACTCCCAGAAGGCGGTGGGGGTGGGTGGGGGGAGTGCTTCCAGCTGCTTCACTTTTCCCAGGCAGAAAGTCCCTGCTGGGCATTCAGGGCGGGTGAGTGGTCGGGCAGCTGGCTGCCTGAGCCTCCAACAATGGCTGCGCCCGTGGCTGGCTTTGCTCAGCGGCCTCTGGTCCAGCCCTGCCCCCAAGCCTCAGGTCTGCTGGGGTCCTCCCCTGTGGGGGTGTCACTCCAGGCTCCCACCACCGAGCCTAGCCGCGCACTCTGGTTTGGTGGTGGGGGCATTAGCACTTACACTGGTACATAGCCGGCTGAACTGAATGGTCTGGGGGGTGTGGAGGCGAGAGGAGTGCATCCTCTGCCTGTGCCTGCAGCAGCTTGACCCAATTAGGGACCTGCTAGAAGAACTGGAGCAGGAGCCCCTGCTCCCCAAGCGGCAGGGTACCCCGGCCCGGGATCTATTTCCCACGCTCTGTCTCCAAAGCCATGTGCAGATGGATCTCGCAGCTCTGGAGCCAGCTCCGAGCAGGAGCGTCAGACCCGCGTCACTCCGCCCCCGCCCTCACGCCCTCGGGGGCTACTGACCTGGAGCTTTGGGGTCGCGAGTGAAGCTTCGGTGCAAGGACCCTCCGCCCTCCGCCCTCTCCTCCCGGGAACTCCACCGGGTGGAAGCCGAGCTGACGGGAGGTAATTTGCATTTAAAGAGAAAGTGACCTTCTCTGGAGCTGGGGACGGGGTTAGAGGGGAGGGGCCTCCCCACGTTGACCCAAGCCATTCTCTCCCGCACCTCGCCTCCCCGCCCGGTGGTCGTGTGATGTCCATTGAAAAAAGATTTCCCCTTTCCCGTCAGTTTTAGAAGCTAAAATGCCTTACAAAATGGTGGTGGCTTTGTCGGAAGGAGGGGGTAGTGAGGAAAGAGGGAGAGGGAGAGAGAATATGAATGTAAGTATATAAGGAGCACAAGCAGCAGCAGGGAGAAACTGCAAGCAAAGACAACCATCTATTGAGTGAGTCCAGGTCCCCTATTAGGCGCTTTATGTACATTTAATCCTCATAACAACCCTGAAGGAAGGTATCATCATTGTCATAGTCCCTGTTTTACTGAATGAAAGTAAGCAATAGTCTTTTGAGGCCACTTTCTCAACACCCAGACCCTCCTGGTTGGTAATTGGTGGGGGTTGTATTCTGCCACTGATGAAGTGACAGGAGCCCCTGCCACACCCTAGGCTTAGGAGACAGGTGTGGGGAGCACCAGGCCAGAGCGAGACCACGCTATTCCCTGGCACCTGACTCTGGCCCTCAAGAGGGAAAGCTGAACGCCTGAAGGAGGCTGCCCCATGCTGCTGCAGCCAGATCAATGGGACAGCTATTTAAAGACCTGGCAGGAGCTCGCGGCTCAGGTTCTCCGAGCAGCATCTGAGGCAACAGGAGAGAGGCTCATCTTTGGCCAGGCTGCCAGCAGGCTCAAATTAACTGGCTCAGAGCAGTGCACACTGCCACCCCACCCACCTTCCCCCACACTGGGCAGGAGTTTCCCTGGGTTGGGCCTCTGGCTGACTTGGGGAGAGATGGGCACTGTTTCTGTGGACACCTGCACAGGGCTCTTTCTTGGGTGACTTGGAGAGAGATGGGCACTGCTTCTGTGGGCACCTGCACAGGGCTTTCCTGGGTGTGTCCAACACCCAGAGCACTCCAGAAGGGGAGGTATTAATTCAGGATTTTTTCAAGAACCAGAAGGTCAGAGGAAGGAAGGACAACAGAGAAATCCCTCTCCTTCACCACCAGAGCTGCTAGAGTGCCCCTATGGTCCTCCAGGAAAGCGGGAGCATCCCTGTGGTTCCCATCCTCAGCTGCTTCACTGGGGAGCCAGAGACCTCAAGTTATTCTCAAAGCTGCTTTGCTTCGAAGCTCCAAGAGAAGGGGTGGCATCCGCCCACATCCTCCAGAGGATCTTTGACTGGAACCAATGTGGCCAGCACAGAAGAGTATCAATCTATCAGGATGCTGGCTAGAAAGGTCAGAGGCTCTGCTGGGACTGTTACAGCCAGTGTGTGGACACATCTACCTGTGGAGGCCTGGAGGGAAAGGCACTTGGGTTGTCTCTGCCATTTGTTGGGCATTCACCACATACCATCCTTTGTGGCAAATCAACTCTGGGCCCAGACAGAACAGGTGCTGTGCGAGGCCACCAGTGGGATGTCTCCCATGAAGGAGCCTCAGTTTTAATGCCCTCAAGGGCGGTAAGCGAGGGTAAGCAACCAGCCTGTTCTGAAGAACTGAATGTAGAAAGTAGTCTTGTCAAGGAATGCATGAAGTCAAAGGAACCTGGAGGTCCCTGTGCATTCCCTCACGTGGGCCAGTGCTACAGGATATTGCCCGTGGCACAGACCCAAATAGCAGTGATGACTGTCCAGCCATCTTAACCTGGGCGTCAATTGGCCTATACCTCCCTCTCTGGTCTCCTGCCTTTTGCATTACTCATGGACCCTACCAATTTCCCACTTAAATACCTTCAGTGATCCTCTTTGCCCTCTTGACCTAGCGCAGATTCTTTAACCTGGTACACAGGCTTGGCACCAGCCTCATCCCTGTCCTCACCCTCTCATGGACCTGCGTTCCCAGACGTACCACTTCATTACACAAGTTCTTAGACTTCTGCCTGCCCTCTGGGTCAGAAGGCCCTTCCAGGTGTCCTCCCTCTCCCCATGCTGAAGCGGGCAGGGGCCTCCTCTCTGCTCCCCAGCACCACTGACCTTTCTATACCTTAAAGTACCTTTTCTCCTCATTAGCCTGTGAGCCCCCAGAGGCCAGGGACAACTTTTTTTGAAAGACATTCTCTCTGATGCTCTTATGTAAGTGGCTTGCCAACTTTGCCAAGGGCTCCACTCAGGCAGCTCAAGTGAATCTGCCAGTGTCCTGAGGCTGTGGAGACTGCTGGGAGGCAGGAAGGCTCTGGAAGAAGCAGGATGTCAGGGTATGGCCAAGTCAGTGATAATGGGAGGAGCTGGATGGATCCAGAAACACCAAATGACCACACAGTCAGGAGAGAAATAAGGCAACAGACTCTTTATTTAATGTGATTTAAAATACATCAAAATGAAGTCCCTGGCTGTTGTGAATACCAAAAGGAGACAAAAAAGCTGTGAGTACAGCTTCAAACAAGTCTGAGTGGCCAGGTTGGGCCATAAGGAAAGCAGTCACAGGGACAGAAGGCAGACCCCTCCCCCACGAATGGCACGAAGAGCAGGCAGGTACCCGCTGTCCCTGGGGTGACCACCTCTGTGCTGTGCAAGGTGGGAGGGCTGGGGCAGCAGCTGGAGAATCAGCTCAGCAGGCCTTGGCCCTCCCCCGTGGACACCAGGCCGCTCCCCTGGCCTCTGGGTCAGCCCTCAGCAGGGCTGCTGTGATGGGGTGGAGGAGGGTTAAATAACCATCTTTACAGAAATAACATTCTCCTACAGAAAGTGCCTGAGCTCAGCCCATGGTCCAAAAACCTCATGGAAAACAAACAACAAAGAAAGTGCTGCTAACACCTCTCGGAATCTGGTGTACATGAAACTCTCAGTTGGACGAGGTCCTAAACACAAGTTACTGTTTGCAGAGCCATGGGCCCTGAGCTTCACCTGCTGTGGTCCCCTGGAGGAAAAGCTAGCAATTGGAGCAACCTACACAGCTCTTGGTCCTAAAACTGAGGTCACGTGTGAGGGACCCACTGGGGGGGGCGGGGAAGGCACTGGCCTTCACTCGCGGGTAGGCCGCTTCCCCTGCATCCAGCCCAGGACTTGGGCTGACTTTGGAAAGCAGAATGTGCAGAGCAGCTGTAGTGATTAGTTAAGATTTGGTCAATGGAGAGGAAGAGAAAGGGCTCCCTGGGCTCCCCATCTAGACTGGCCCGAATGCCCAGAAATGGACGGAGCTGACAGCAAAGCTTCCCCACTGCCTGGGGCCCACCTCCCCCCTCCACCACACTGGACCCAACAACCCCACCCCCCACGGCTTTGAAGAGGTAGCTGAAGTGAGGGAGGCAGTTGGGCTGCTCACTGTGGACCTCCTGCTTTCTTCAAGGGGGCAGGCAGATGCCTCTGCCCCCTCCCTGCACCTCCCTCAACCTAGCAAACACTCTGCAGGGATGGCAGCTTTTGTACCTGACCCTGGCACAGGGGTTGGGGCAGGGAGAAGGCCTTACTGGAGCAGGAGGACGCAAGGACCATTCCAAACACAGGGATTCAGAGGGGAAGAAAAAGACCTTGGGAAACATTTCTCCACAGGAGAGCAGCACCTCAGCCAGGGATGGCAAATAGGTCGCCACACTCATACCGCTGTGTGAGGGCACCTTGATGTGAAGTGAGGATATACCAGGGATTAGGAGGAACACTGAAGCGGATTAGTGGTACCTGTCATGGGGCAGGGGGAGAGATGGTGTGCCATTCATTTGCCATCTCTGGTCTAAGTCACAACATGATTCAGGAGTACTTAACATTCTTTACGAACCTATTTATCTGGATTTAAGTTAGGGGCTGAACCAGTGGGCGAGGTGTGGAAGATGACAGAACCTGCAGGACAATACACTAGCTTCAAAGAAATACAGCAAGAAGCAAAACCCCAACCATCTTATCCATCTTGGTCTGTGGCTCCCTCAGCTGCATTGGTGCCAAGGCTCGGCTGGAGATGGGGCGCTGTACTTCTAGCCCAGCAGAGCCCTGCCTCCTGATCCAAGACTCATTCTGTTGTCCTAGAAAACTGCTCTGTACAAAGACTGGCTAATACCCCGGCAAGTTTGCAACCAGCAGGACTTTCAGCATATAGAGCAGCTGCACAGTGCATAGTAGTATGTACTGGTGGAGATGGACAGTTGTCTGCAGCCACTTTATGGAATTCTGGGGCCCAAGTCAATTGTTCAGTTTCATTCCTTACCTGTCAGGTAACAGCTGGGGGCATCCACACAGGAAGAAATGGAATCCTAAGGGCTCTTACTCCTTGGGCAAGGAGGTGCCAGGAAACGGAATCAGGGCAAACCTCAAGGAATGTACATTTGGGGGGAGTGGGGACAGGGAGCAGAAACCAACCATGAAGCCAAGGGGCAGCTGGACCTCCCCAGGACTGAAACCCACAGGCAAGGTTATGGCAGAGCCATCAGAAACCCTTTCCTTTCTCTTACTACAAACAACCTGATCTCACCAAACAGGAAACCTCAGCACTAAGATGGCAAGGGAGCCAAGTGGGGTGGTGAGGGGGTGGGACACTGGAGGCCAGGCTCCCAGGCACCAGCTACAGCACTCCTCCCCTTTCTTTGTCGGAAGATCCTCAAAGCAAACACTGTCATGTGCAAAAACAACAACAAAACCTTCAGAAAGAATCCTTTGGGTGATCTCTTGTCAATCATTTGTGCAGCTAGAGAGGCACCTGTGAATGATAAGGCTACTGAGAAGCATCATGGCCTGGTCCTGGCACTACCAGAGGGCGGGGAAGCGGTGCCCTAGGGGCTCCCGGCCAGCGCATCATGCCACATAGGGACGTTCTCCAGGTCCCTTGTCTTAGGCAGGAAAGCAGTTTGATCACCAGCTCTGAGTGCCCTGCCAAGGCTCTACCTGGGGACACCTTTTCCAGGTCAAGAGAAGCAAAGGAGCCTCCGAGGGAGCTAGGAGACCCTGAGCTGCCCAAGCCCTGTCACAAGAGAAATGCGGTTCAGACCTGGGTATATCACTTTTCATGAGCTCTGAAGGGCTGGGAGGGGTCTGAGCCTCTTATCAGGCAGAGAAATGCTCGAGTCACTTGTCCTGCCAGATCACTATGATGGCAGCTACAGATGACAACTCAAGACTCTTCAGCTCACAGAGGAGCCACTGACTTCATCTGCACACACCCCCACCCCCAGTGCAAGCCCACTGTACACTTATAGGTATAAATGCATGAGGCCTTGCACGATGCCATATATATGTAAAACTGACCCACAAAATCCAAAACTGGAAGTGTCAGATGCCAGCCAGGTCAGAACACCCTGGCCTCAGCGCTGGACTGCTCAGCATGGGAGCCTTGATTGGGCCAGGCCTGGCTGGGCTGCCTGCTCCCTTCCCAGCACGCCCCAGCACCAGGCTCCCTAGGCTGTGGCAGAGGTGGGCTCCTGGAGCCCTGTCTGGCCTGATGCTTCTGTGCTCAGTGCTCCTGGGCAGCAAGGTGCTTCTGTGACTCCGGGGCAGCTGGATGCTTGAGCCCCGGGCCCCTCTGGCCTCTGCTCAGGGCCACTGTCAGTGAGGGGGCCCTGACCACCGGCACTCAGGTCCTGTACCCTCTTGTTCAGGTCATTGCGCTCTGTCTGCAATGCCCGGCACAGCTTCTCCAGTCGCTGGATTTTCACCTGCAGGCCCTCCAGCTCTTTGTCCCGGAGTGTTTTCTAGGGAGAGAAATGGGGCCTTCAGTGCCATGCCACCAACCCTCTCACTCAACCACTTTGTGGCAAACACTCACTTTAACAAGGCTGGGAGCAGACCAGGGTCCAAAGCTGGCCCCTTCTAGGAAACAGCCCTGGCTGAAGCCATGACTGGGCTGTCGGTTGGGGCAGTGTGGAACAGAGATGGCACACGGCTTAGAGGTCAATGTAATCCTCCATTTATCCACCAGATGACCTTGGCAAAGGGCTTGGCTTTTAAGCCAATTTCATCTGTAAAACAGGACTACTAATACCAAGTTCAGATCTCAAGAGAAGGTTCAATGAACCAGCGTTATCTAAAACATTCAGCAAGGTCTGGCTTGCAGCTGCTGTTCCATCAGCGTTAGTTCCTTTCTTCTACATTGCAAGCCACAAAAATCACAAATTATCTGGACTGCTTTCCATGCAAACCATGTACATTGTTGGCACCACTGTTTTTTTCTGCTCCTTTCTTCCTTTCTTCCATTTGCTCCCTTTGCTTCCACTCCAGACCTACCACTGGGCTCCCATGGGGAAAGAACTGGCACTGCCTTTGAACCTGGATAGACGTATGTGCAAACCCCAGCTCCACCTCATACTAGTGCGTCACTGTCACCGACCAGTACAACATAGAGAAAAGGGCCTGATATGCAGTAACTGCACACCCCTAACCCCGGCTGCGGATCACACTCAGCCCACCTCCTCCGCCATCTCAAGGAGGGCCTTGTTGCTGCTCTCCCACCGGGACCGGTACATGGTGGTTTCTTTCTCTAGCTTCTTGATCTTCTTAGTCATCTGGGTTATGTGATAGACAGAAGGAAATGGTCAGAGCTGGGCTGTGTGCACCTGTGTCTCAAAGGTGGGGAATGATCCCAAGGGGGAAGACATTATAGGGTGCAGCCAATGCCTTCTGTGTCACTTCACCACTAGGGAATCTCAAGTTAAATTTCCACCACCAAAAACAAGAAGTGACGAGACTGCCCGTTCTCCAGGACAACCTGGAGGGTGTACATACCTCCGAGACTTCTTGACTGAGGGAAAGGCTGTGATCCCTCCGACCAGACCCACCCTTGCAATCAATCAGCAACTGTAAACAGCTCCCCACGAGGCACCCCCAGGACGGGAGCTTCCTGAAGGCAGGCCCAGTGTTTGAATCTGAGTGCCTGGACCATCATTACCTTTTCCATCTCTTGTTTGAATGTGGTGAATACCTCGCTGCTTTTGGAAAGTGTGTTCTGGAACTCCTCAAACTTCTCTGTGTATAGGGCAAGCTGGTGAGAAAGAAGCCACAGGTAAGACTGGGCTTCTCTGGAAGGTACCTCTGGTCAACACGCTCAGACCCCTCCTTGATCCTTTGACCCAACAATTCTGTTGAGATACTATTTTTCCTTAAAACAAAACAAAAGCTATGCACTGGGAAGGATATAATCCAAAATGGTAAGCCTGAAAAGTAGGACTTAGGGTGACCTATATTTGGCCTTTATGTTTATTTTCAAACTTTTCTGCCAGAATTAAATATAATTTATATAGCTAAAAACAACTGTTCTGTCCCTACCTCCTTAAAAGCAACACAACACCTCCAAGCTAAAAGCTAAGCCCTCTGAGCTCACCTAGCTAGCTGGTTACCACCACACAGGTGATGGGCAGGTCCAGAGAGAACAAAGGTTTGGCCAAGGTCACACAGCAGTCAGGCAGAGCCAGTCCTAGAATGAGGGTCCCATTCCACTTCCCCCAGGATGGGTGCCAGTAAGGGGACCTCAGAGGCACAGGGTCGGGTTACATAGTCTCACCTGCTGCTTCAGGTGGGTCTCTTGCTGCTTCATCAGCTCACACATCCTCTGGGACTCCACTGCCTCTTTTAGGAGCTATTTCCAAGACAGAACCCCCAGACCCTGTCAGAAGCCCCAGAGGCTGCGTTTGGTCTTTTTTAGCCACAAGCACCCGACCCGCTGAGGCTTCCTACTCTCAGACTGGCGCCTGAAGAATCAGTGCCTGGTCTGGCCAGGCGGCAATCTCCCACAAAACCTCGACCATGCGCTGAGCCAGAACCCGACCCACCTTCTCCCACCCCAAGCCCCGGGCCTGAGCCTCACAAAATCCTTCTCCCGCTGGTGCCGCTCCTCTGCCTCCTTCAGCATCTCCTGGGCCTGCTGGAGCTTGGCGTCCACCAGCTGCTGCTGCAGGTCCTTGTGTTTGAAAACTTTGTCGATATGCTGCAGCAAAGATGGTGGGAGTGGTCCACTTGTCAGGAGCTCCCTTTCTCAGGGAGGCCCAGGGCTCAGGGAGCTCCCATCTGCAGAGACCAGGGCATCTGCACAGCCTCCCATCTCAGTCTGACATGCTGCACTCCCACGTGTATCACAGGACATGGGCCTGAGTCCCTGGAAGGTCAACTTCCCAACCTCACCTCGTTTCTCTCCCAGTGAGTCAGACCTGGGTAAGCACAGGGGTTTATGGATGGAATCAGCTCCAATACACTCAAAGTTCTAGCCCTGACTCCCTGGTAAATGGGAAGAATAGAAAAAAATGATGCCTCTACAAACCTAACAGCCTAGCTCAGGTGGCAGAGATTTGTCATATGTATAGGCAAAGCCTAGACACATGTGTCCCAAGCTGTCCTGCCTGCTGGAGGAGCCCTGGGGACCTGGGCCAGATAAGACAGCAGGATGGAGAGAAGGTGATGGACTCAAGTGCTACTTCAAAGGTATAATCAGCTGGACTTACTGAAATAAGGATGTGGGAACTTAACTGGGGCATGATGAGAGACCTGGATCTGTCAGGGAGGGGAGGGCTGTAAACGAGAAGGAGCAGGACCTGGTAGTCCCGCACCTCCTTCTCTACAGGCAGTACTGAGTCTTTTTTTGCCTTGGGAGAAAGGTGCAGGGACAGAATGTGTGTCCCTCAATTCTTAAAGTCAGTACCTCACTACAGTGGCCCAGGAAGCCTCCATGTCTCTCAGTGCTGAGGGACAAGAACCAAACCAACCCCCCTCAAACCAAAAGTATCACAATCAGCCATGTTCCTGAGGACAAAGTACAGGAGGGAAGGGGTGGGGCAGGGGAGCCCCCTCTAGGTCCTGCACACATGGTCCCAAGAGGGCACCCACTACCACATCCCAGGACATAGGAAGGGGCCTGGTCCAGAGCAGGTCCGCTGCCGACCCTGTAAGGCAGCCACAGGCCTCCTTTCTCTTGATGAGGAAATGGACCCAGATGAGCCAAGTGACTGGCACGGGGGACCCGAAGATCAAATACCTGGGGTGGCAGCCAACATAAGCCAAGGCAGTGACATCCTGCCCTTTCAAGAGGCAGGAGGAGCAGAGCAGCAAGGAATCAGTCCCTGGAGTCCATCAGGTACAACCCCTTCCCTGCAATTCCAAACTCTACAAAGCTCTGAAAACCGAAACTGTCATGAGCTAGCAGACAAACTTGACCTGCACCATTCATTGTAAGGCTATAATCTAGGTGAGTATTTAGACGTTCCACTGCATAAACATTAACATGTCTGATTTGGAAGTGCTGCCTCAAGGCCCTGTTGGGGGTGCTACATAACACACAGTATACGTATCTCCATTCTAAAATGTGGATGGCTCTAATTCCAAGATACCTGGCCTAGTCCTTTGGGACGAGGCACTGTGGACCTGGGGCTGTGAGGTTCTAGGTGAGTCACTTCTCCGCACCCACGAGGAATGACATGATCCTTCTCTTAAGGAAGGAGAAGGAAGAAGGGGAGAATGGGATGAAGCCTGAAAAGTGCTGTCCCAGTGCCTGGCACATACCCGGAACCTCACAATCTCCTGGCCATGATCGCTGTCTGTGACAAGTTTACCTCCTCTCGAAGCTCATACTGCTCAATCAGCTTCTTGAGCCTCTCGGCCAGCTCCATGTTCTCTTGGCGCAGCTTGGAGTTGCGCTCATTGTGCTGTTCCATCTGTAGCTGAATGTCATTCAGGGTCACCTGGAAGTGTGAGGTCACCTCCTTGCGCTTCTCTTCCTCCTCCCGGGCCCGCTGCACGCCTTCTTCCTGGGCAGAGAAGTCAGCCCCAGCACCATCACCCACTGCTCTCCACCCAGCCTCACGCAGCTTCCCCAACCAGTCCACAGGTGGTCTCTGCCAACAGCACTCCCTGCTCCCAAAGTGAGGAGTAGACAAGCTCCAGGATGTCATGCAACAGGGGCTCCTAATGCACCCCTCTGTATATTTGGTGACACCAAGTGAGATTCTCTCCCTGGAAAAACGCAGGCACACATATAAGTGCCATTCTGATGCAAGTTGGACCTCCTGAGGCCTATTCTTCCAGATTTCAGATTAAGTACTCTCGCCTCGGCCTTCCAAAGTGCTAGGATTACAGGCATGAGCCACCATGCTCAGCCTGCTGCATTGCTTTTTAAGAGGAAAGCCAACCAAAGAATATGTGGAAATCAAGGAGACCGAGTTGCCTGTTCTGGGGGGCCAGGGGCCCAGGGCCTACCTTGAGGGAGCGGTTGTGCCGCTGCAGCTCACGACACAGACTCTCGAGCTTGCTGCGGGCCAGGACGGCCTTGCTGTGCTCACCACGGAGGTGGTCCTTCTCCTGTACCAGCTGGCTCTGCTTTTTCTGCAGGAGCTTCATCTGCTTCTGTGAGTTTCGATGCTCCTCCAGCTGGGGACGGGGATGGGGATGGGGGGGTGAGTGTCCTGTGGGTCTTCCTCACAGGGATCGCTATGTGGCTCCAGGGTCTCCTGAGCTGCCCTGACATGCGCCCTCGCAGGTGCTGGTGCTTTACCCACTCCTCCCCTTCCTCCTCACAATAACCCCAAAGGCTCCATCGCAGGGATACAGAAATGGACACTGACTAGGACAAGCAGAGGCCACACAGCCAGCAGATGCCAGTTTCTATCCCCGACCTGACTCCAGAGACAAAGCTCTCAAGACACTTCACATCATTGCATTGCCCCAACTTGCTGGACACTTATGCCCTAGGATGAGACCACCTGCTACCCCGCCTCATGCCTATTAACAGACCTATCACTCCCCCTCATTCCTTCAAAACTTCAGCACCGGGTACAGCTCTGCTCTCTCCAACACGATTCCTATTCTCATTCTTAGCCACTTTAGTATCCACAGACAATCCTCCTGACTCCGTGGCCTCACAGTCCTTAACCTGTCCCACTCCTTCCCCCAGCTCCGCTTACTCTGCACCAGCACTGAAGCAACCCTGCTGGCAGTCTCACTGTACAGGCCGGGCGTGGGGGCTCCCACTTGCAATCCCAGAACTTTGGGAGGCCTAGGTGGGAAGATCGATTAAGGCCAGGAGTTTGAGACCAGCCTAGGCAACACAGCAAGCCCTACCAAAACAAACAAATCAACAACAACAACAGAAAAACAAAACCCCAAAACAACTAGCCAGGCGTGGCGGTAAGCACCTGTAGCCTCAGCTACTCGGAAGGCTGAAGCAGGAGGCTTGCCTGAGCCCAGGAGTTTGAGGTTGCAGTGCGACCATGCTAGTGTACTCCAGCCGGGGTGAGAGAGCAAGACCTCATCTCAAAAATAAACAAACAGATGCATGACCACCCATTTCAGAAAGACCCTCATTTGCCCAGTAATTCCATTACAATGCTCACGCTATTCATACTCTTCCTCCAGACAACTATTTCGTCCTCCCCTTCAAATCTCTCCTGCCCCAGCCACAACCATCTTTCTCATTTCTCCGAGCACACTGAAGTCAGAGGAGCAGGGACACAAGCTCCACATCTGCCAGTCCACCAGCCCCTGTCCTCTCCTTCAGTCACACAGACCTAGCCAAGCTCTCACCAAGGCCAAGCCCTCTCCTTGTGCACCAGGCCTGAGCTCCCCTCATCTACGCGGAACACCACTCCAGCAACTTCCTTCCTCCTTTCTTGCAACAGCAATCTTTCCCAGCTGGGTCATTCTAAAAGGGTGGTTATCTTCTTTATACCTTTTCTTTTATTTAATCCTTACAATAATCCCATCAGGCAGGTATGACGTTCCCCCATGTTACAGATGAGAACAGTTCCTTATGTGAAAACACCAGCTAACAAATGTGGACGGAATGAAAGAATTTTAAAATAAATAATTAGGCTATAACCACCAATGGATGAGTCTCTTAATTCAAATTCTGATGGGGAACCTGACAAAGGAGGAAAACCACACTTTGTATTTCTTGCGCTGCAATGTGAAGTACACAGTATTACCTATGAAGAATTCTTGTCAAAAAAGCTGAACCTCAATTGGAACAAAGCTTCTAGAGCTAACTTCCACTTTACTTACAGGAACTAAGGAGGTAAAGAGGTTAAACGCTACCACAAAGATGACACAGCTAGAAGGGGGGCATCATACAGGACAACTAGTCTGGTTCTGCAGTATGTCACTGTCATGGGGAAAGGGGAAGCCGTGAGAGGGAGACTGCTCTGGAGTGAAAGGCAAAGGAGTATCAAGTGACCAGTATCAACTTTATTGTCAAGTGTGATAATGGCACTGGGCATCCTCCTATTTGGAGGAGATACAGAGAAGCACACAGGGGCAAGATCACATGGTTTCTCAGACTCAGGCCAGGAGCTAAGGCTCTATAACCTGGAAATCATTCTTTTGAGAAAT
Source organism: Daubentonia madagascariensis (assembly GCA_023783475.1). Classification (NCBI taxonomy): domain Eukaryota; kingdom Metazoa; phylum Chordata; class Mammalia; order Primates; family Daubentoniidae; genus Daubentonia; species Daubentonia madagascariensis. The sequence continues at coordinate 6,246,887 of JAKFHU010000117.1, forward strand.
TTCTTTCAAGGAATGTGCAGCTTCTCCTCTTGCTGTCAGCCCTGAAGAGGCTGGCTGGGAACTGACTCCCCATTTAACAGATGGGGGAAAGGTTCAGAAAAAAGTTGAACAGGAATTAAGCCACCCACCTGCCCCTGAACCCCCAACCCCACATTAGGGGGTCTACTGATTTTCCAAAGGCAGAAAAGGTGCCAGCGGGAGGGGGGAACTGACCAGTTCAGCATACTTCTTGCACAGAGCTGCCAGCTTCTCCTCTGGGGTACTCAGTGTGTTCAATGTCTGCATCAGCAACGTGATCTCCTTCCCTGCAAAGCACAGGAAGCAAAGACATATACCTCTTTCTCTGGAGGTCCCCTCCAGGCCTGGGCCCACACTCATAAGCACTGATGGCAGCCCTCTCCTATCATACTTTATATTTTGCTTGTTGAACTGGCTGCCTTCCTTGCTATACTAGGACCTTCATGAGGGCTGGGACCAATTCAATCCTGCTTCTCATTGTAGCCCCAGTACTGTCCACAGAGCCATCACAGAGCACATGCTCATTAAATGAACAACTGAATCCTTATGGAATCTCCTTAGTGAGCACCACTGGTGGGAGGCAAAAACTGCCTGCTCTACCAACAGACAAAAGGTGTCCCACCTATAATTATAGGGTTTCTGTTTCAATGCAAGGAATGCCCTTCCAATAGAGGTAGGATCCAAAAAGGAATAGGTCTCTTGGCCTCCTTGAGAAATATTACACTCTTGTCAACCCAGGTAGCCTAACAGTGAACTTTAAAATGAAGATACCTTCCATATATGTGATTCTAAGACTAAAAAAAAAAAGTCCCTCTTTAAATTAGGATGACACAAAAGGGGTGGGGGGAATAAGAAGTGGGATGTGGGACTGTCATTTAGCATAGATTCTTGAACCATATACACACACTGCTGTCAAATGACTGTCACTGCCTTTTCCCTACTGCCTGTGCCTGAGTTAAGGAGCCATTCCCCTCTGCCTCCCCAAAGGCCCCGAGATCACCATAGAGACTGCAAATTGCTGGCACATAGGCCAGATCCAACCCACAGATGGGTTTTGTTTGGCTCCTACTACTTTAGCTGCCAAACATTAAAAACCTAGAGTTTTCACATATCTCTATAGATTTCTGGCTTTTCTTTAAAAAAAAAAAAAAAAAAAAAAAGTCTGGCCACACCCAGCCTATAGTTTTGCTCTCAACTAACCAGGTGGCAGACAAGCCTTTGGGTAAAGCAGGCCCTCTCTTGGATCTCACATGCCCCTGGCTAGCCTGTGTATGTAGATATTTGCATTTTCAGCCCTGACCTAGTCCAATTCTTACTGCAGAGAAGTGGAAACTAAGACCCGGAGAGGGGAAGGGACATACCCAAGGTCACAGAGCAGGTAGAAGTGGTGCTGGGTGGCACAGGAGCACACCAGGCCTCCTGCTCTCCGTTTTCTCAAAAAGAAAGCAGGTTGGATTCCAGTTGCCACTTGCCCTGATGGCCAAGAGGCCTTGAACACCTGCATACCTCTATGCTGTGACCCCCATATCCCTGGTTTGATTAAACTAGGGTGACTTGCTGCTTTGAGTACAGTTTCCTCTGAATTCTGGCAGAGCTAGCTGCCCAAGGAAATGTCAGGTCCAACCTCCCTCCCCTCACCAGCCTCACAAATAGCTGCCCTCTGCTCACCTAGACCCTTGGCCTTCTTCTTCTCCTGTGGCCTTCGATGGTCTCGGTCCCCAACCTCGTCACTCGCCCGGATCTCTTCTGTCCCTGGCTCCCCCTTGGAGGTCTCCTTTTCTCCATTTACTACTGGAGTTCCTGGCTCAGGCTCCCCATTCCTCGCCACATAGGTCCGGGGCTTCTCTCCATCTTCAGGTTCAGTGGGCTCACCCTGTGCCCCATCCTCATCTGGGCCCCCCTGACTGTTGTCCACACAGTATGTACTCAGTATGTCTTCCAACTGGCGGCTCAGCTCCTCAGAGACATCACGAAGGGCCCCAGACTGAGCAGTTTTGGCTTGAGCCACTAGAGCAGGATGAAGGGTAGAGCAAGAAATAAGATAGTTATACCACTGGTTGGGACTTTTCAGCCCAGCCAAACTCACCCGTTTGGGTCAAATGCTGCCTAGCTTCTTTTTTTTATGGAAACTCAGAAATAAGAACGGAGTATAATTCAGCTAAACTAGTTCATGTCAGAATTTAGATTCAAAACATTTGTTAATTCACATATCATAGCTGCAGTCGCTTAACTTCTCTAAGTCTCAGTTTATTTACTTAGAAGATGATATAACTATTTCTCACGTTTGTCATGAGAATAAAACAAGTACGGAAAGAACCCAGCACACAGGGCTGGCATGTAGCAACTTCTATCTCCTTCTCCCCAAAAGCCATTTCTTGCTATTCAAATAGTTCCAGAAATGCCTCAAATATGAAAGGCAGTCACCCACTGGTGACTAACGGGATCTGGATTTGCTGATTAGGTGTCTCATTTGACTGCCACCCGATTTAATCCCGTCAGAGCCTTCTCTCAAGAGTTCTGTTCCTGTGCATACAGTGGGAGGCTCCACCAAATCCCCAGGAAACGGAGAGGATCACGGCCCCAGCACCGTCCTCCTCTTATTCTACATCTCCTCCTTCCCGGGTAAACAGTGGCCTCAGCCTCTAACTCCAGAAGCTAGGCCGGTACCACAAAGTCCTCCCCCTGCCCGCTGGAAAAGCAGAGCTGGCACACACCCTCCGTCTTCCCAGGAGCCGGGCTGCTGGAACCTTCAGCTTCTGTCGCAGGAGCCGACTGGCTGGGCCGCCCCTGTGCTCCCTCGGGTCCTGCTTCCGGTTGTGCCGGGTTGCTTTTTGGGTTGGATTGTTTGGCAGCCCCATTCTTTTTGTCTTGGTTCTTCATTGTGATTTGCAATGCTGGGTTAGGAGCCGATCCTTTAGAAACAAACACTGTTGCTATTTTCCAGACTTCGAAATTCTTCGCAGCCTAGATCAGAATCCCAACACAGGGTGCACAAAGCTTCTTAAAATAAACAAACCGGCCGGCCTTCGCCGCAGGGAGCCAGCGGTTCTCTCGGTCTCGGCTGGCCAGGGAGCCTGGCGTGCCCGGACAGGTTTT